>JAOEGL010000004.1:43921388-45254582 GCA_034509955.1 Urosaurus nigricauda | reverse complement strand
ACCCACACTCCTAAACTAGCCAGCCATTCCCAAGTTCAGATGACCCACTGTCAATGTCAAAGTAAGGCTCTACTTCTGTACATTTATTTATTTATTAAAATACTTAATTCCATCCTGTGTCTAAAGATATCAGGTCAGCATAAGGCATGCATGGAGAGCAACAGTTCCCACTTAGGAGTCACACTCTCGCATCAATTGAACTTTTACCCTTTGTAGTCTTGCAGTAGTAAGAGCTACTTCCATTTATTATTTATTTATTTATTTATTTATGGTATTTATACCCTGCTCTTCAGTCCTAAAGACTATCATTTAAAATTTAAATTTAAATTAAAAAAAATTGCCTTTGATGTGGGATGGACATTATTTTTTATGTTTCAGCTATGATACTGCAGTCATCATGAGGTCTACTTCTGCGCGTGTAGACCAACAAGTTCATAAGCAAATGCTCATTCCAGCAGGGAGGCTACTTTGTTTCTTGCCTTCATTTTGGTCTTTTTTTGCACTATGGCACTAAGACCCTTCAATGACCTGCTTGTTAACATATTCCCCAGGTGCCCACTGTACTTTACCATTTATATGACCTCACAGAGCATCCTGCATTGGCACTGTTTTGTTGCCCATCAGCATGCACATCACATGTGTATGAAAATGCTTTTAATTCAAGCATAAATCAGCATTCAGTCTGAACAAGCCCTTTGACTAATAAGGCTTTACTTCATCCTGCCAAGCAGTACTAGCACAGAGTGCCAGTGAAAAAAATAAAATGTTTTTATTTCACCCTGCCTGTGTTGCTGTGATGAAATAAGGTCAATGAGTAGTTCATTTTCTGGGTATTGGTCTGACACTGTTTAACACCACTCACATACTGCTCTTATATAGAACTTAACTGTGCCCAGCTGAGTGCTGCAAAAAGTCTGCTTATCTCTCATTTGTTCCTCTTTGCTTCCAATTTCAGCTATTTATTCCAAAGAATTTTTTTTAAGGAGGTAGATCTCTGAAGCTGTATGAAGCAGTTTCCAAATCTCTTTTGGGCCATTGGATGCAAAATCCACAGCCATACTTTTGATTTTAAAAAGCAGTGATGGGTATACATAGCTAACAATACTGATCACTGGCAGGAACAGCTTAATTGAGCGACAGAAGGTTGTGAGCTTTTAAGAATGAGTTCTTTCCATTCTAATACAGAGCACTGCTGCCCTGAAAAAGTGTGCTTAAAAACTACAGTGGCTTAAAAGCATTTGTTTGATAATGCAATCTGATCAAGCCAAGACAGGGAGGTTATGGGTGCCTCTAGAAAGGCTTTTATTGTGTCATTACCCTCTCTCATTTGTGGAATGTTACAGAAACTCAGACAGCATCTTTCATCCAAAACAATCCAGCATTGCCCACCATTTCTTCCAACTTTTTTAATACCACTAAAAATCCGTTATGGAGAGAAAGATGAAATAGCTGCACAATATCAATTTTGATTGGTAGTGCTGGGAACGGTCTGCCTTGAAGCATCCCAGAACTCAGCCACATCCTGATTCAGCAACCACTTGATGAAGCAATTACTAAGAGAGAACCACATGCTGTTTTTCTTTACTCCCCGAATGCGTTATAGCCAGGTCTTCATGAGGTCAGAGAACAGTGACATAGGTTGCTGTAGATAAGAGACAGAAATTGTGTGGCCCTTCAGACATTGCTCAACTGAAGGTCCTTGCAGGCCTGGCCAGTATAGCCAGTGTGGAGGAATACTAAAAGCTGTAATGCCACAACATCTGCATGACCTCACAGTTCCCAACCTTGTTGCAAACTAAGCTAGAGAAGCTCCAGTTGAGGGAAAAACTGAAGCAGTATGTAGTACCCTAAAGGTACCAGACTTAGTACTTGGATGAGAGACTGCCAATGAATACTAGGTGCTGTAGGCTATATTTAAGAGGAAGGAACTGGCAAAACCAACTCTGAGTGTTCCTTGTCCAAGAAAACCCTATGAAATTCATGGCTCACTGTAAGATGACAAATGACTTGAAGGCACGCATATACACACATGTTGCTAAAAACTGTACAATTTACTAAAAGATCCATGCAAGTTCAAAAGTTGGCATTTAGTAAGTAGCTCATCTTCATTTTGTTAAAAGATCCTCACCAAGTTTCTAGGCCATATAACTATTAATTCAGGCTTGGAAGTATATCAGATGACTGGTAAAAGCTGTGCAAGATTCCTGCTAGTGAGAAAGCACAGGATGTAATCCTCTTATCCTTCTGCATGAAATCCAGAAGCAGAATCAATAGCATGAATATCCTTATTTGCATGACAAGTGGAACAAAATGAAGCCTTTGATTTAAGAAATACATTGGGATCCATTTAGCAAGTTTGGTTTGTTCTGCAGTATTGAGATAGCAGAACCAGTTTTAGTGAACTCGGGATCAGGGAAGAATTTGACACTGCAAGTTCAACTACTAGCTCAAAGCCTTATATACATATTGCCATGTATCAGGACAAGTGACTACTGTTAGGACAGAAACAGAATGCTTTCCAATTGGCCAGGGGGTCAAGCAAGGCTGCATTTTATCACCCTATCTGTTTAACTTTAACGCTGAACTTATACATAAAGTAGAATTAGACTTGGAGGAAGAAGGTGTGAAAATTGGAGGCAGGGACACCAACAATGTAAGAAATGCAGGTGACACCATACTACCAGCAGAAAATAGCAAAGACTTGGAACAATTATTGAAGAACGTCAAAAAAGAAAATGCAAAGGCAGGTATACATTTGAAAACAAAAATAGCAATAGTCCCATACATACTTCCATCCTCAGAGTAAATTCAAATTAGCTCAGTTGGGCCTATTTTTGAATTGACATGAAGAGGATTGGGATGTTAATATAGCACCTCCCTACAGTTTGCTGTCCTAGAACTGAGGTAAGATAACTTCAGAAGGACCAAAACAAGTTTTAAGGTGAGAGGAGATGCTTCACAGCTCTCCAGACATTGTTGGATTGTAACTCTCAGCTGCCCAAGGCAACATAACCAGTTTTGAGGAAGGCTGGGAGTTGCAGTTCAACATGATCAGAGAAGCACAGAATTCCTCCACTTACCCTAAGGAAAATTTAATTTCTAAGTCTTAGCAAAGTTACAAAAGAACCACATGGGAAAGTGCACATCCCTATGGGAAATTTTTATGCAGCTGTGGAAATATGTCATGTTAAAGAAGCCCATAGTGTTCCTTAAGAATCAATTTTTTTTTTTTGTCCTGCCTTTCTCTAGATTAGAGATCAGCTGCACTGCCTAGGCACCAAGAGCCACAGAGCTCTGGGAAAGTGTGTTGATAGCAAAAACAATGTCAAGGATAAACAAATGTGCCCCATTGTGGCTGTTTATTTCCTTTGCTGTTTCTATGGTTTCACAGACAGGCTATTTTCTTTTACTGGCGGGCTGATGTGGGTATTCAAATCTGAGAGATGTGTTAATCAAAATATAAATTAGAATACCAGAAACTGAAAGTGATGTTTGTTCTTCAGGAATTCAGGGATAAAACATTTTTATATACATGGAAAGATTCTGGTCAGTATGCAGCAAAGCAGTGGATTCTTATGAGTGAAGAATCTGAGAAGTTTAAGCCTAACTGTTAATAAGTCAAAGAGCAAACCTGTATTCATTATGCTGACTAAAATACACTCAGTCTCAGTGATTGTTCCTTTATCATGCAATTAAAGATGCTGAATCAAAGGCTACTTCTGAGAAAGCAGATTACAGTTCTTCAGGCATGATATTAGCCTAAAGAATGAACAATCTTAGCTATTTTCAAAAGAATAATTTAGGCATGATTGACAAATTACCCTGATCCATCAAACAGTGATGTTTGCTTTGATTGCCAATTAGAAATAAACTTCCAGCCTTCCGACTCTAGCTCAATTTGCCAGATAAAACTAGCTCTCCATCTTTCCCTATGGAAAAAGACAAATGGTTTCTAACCATAACATTCAAACCCAGCTCCAGACATCTAATCATTGTATTGTTTAGAGCTGGAAGATTTTTCTCTTTGCTGATTTCTTATCATCAGTTCTCTGCAACCATCTTTGGGACCATGCAGTGTCCTGGTCAGTTAATAATTGGAAATGAGGAGACAGACTTGTTGCTGGTGGCAGCAGTCGCCAGATATACCAAAAGGAAAACGTGTAATTACCGGCGCATGTGGGAATCAACTGGGTTTTGCCACCTTTAAAAGGAACTTTAGGTTTTTTATAAGCCACTGGTTCTCAACCTTCAGTCTTCCAGATCTTTTCAACTCACAGAATCCCTGTTTATTGCCCATGTTGACTGAGTTTCCTGGGAGTTCGGGTCTCAAGGAGCCCAAGGAACAAAAATTTAGAAACATTGCTCCAAATTTGTCTCTTTGGAGATGCACATTTGATAGTTTAGACAGTGTTATAGAACTAACATGTGAACTTCTCATCATGACTGTCCCCTGTGTCCCCAATCCCAGGAAATGTCCAGGTGGCTGCCCTGTTGCATGTCAATAAACCAGTATGAGCAGTTTTCAGTTGCACAAGTAGCAAGTCTTTTGCAAAGGCAGTGGTTCATAATAGCACATTCAAATATCTACCCCAAATATCTTGTATTCCAACAAAAGCAGCTCGGAACAACTTATTCTTGCAGGGGAAAACCACTTTTTTACCAGCTACTTTGAGGAGGACTGCAGTTAAACTCAGAGGAAACAGGAAATAGGGAGGTGGCAGATGATGTCATCAACTTTCCTAATCAAAAGCTCTCAGTACACTGACCCTGAAAAACTTGGCTTCATTGCACTACTACCTGGAGAAAGGAGAATCCAGATGCTGGAGTGGAAGGAGTACAGCAAGAGTGGAAATCATGCAATTCTTTGGTTATTGTTGGACTGGCAGTCCAAACACATACAAAATAATGTTAGAGGTGAATGTAATTGCTAAATACGCATAACATAAATCAATATGTATTCAAAGAGGAATCTTTGAAACTGAGAAAAATAAATTTCTAGCACAAGTTTTTGTGGTCTCAAGTCATCAGGTGCCTTCATAGACTTGACTATAAATTTGGAAAGCACATTCACATGATAAATGTAACAAATCTAAAGTATACAGAACACATTATATTGCAAGTGAAAGAACTATTGCATAAACAAACTAGATGCAAAATGAGCAATTAATGAAATTGTAATAAAATGTGAATCTAAATAAAAAATACTGTTGTTCAAATCTGGCAGTGATCAAGACAGTAAAAGCCTGGAGGAAGCCCTCACCTGGATATGAACCAGGTATCTTCAAGATTTGTTGCATTTGAATATTTAGAAATCCTGTGTGTTCAATTCAAACACTGCAGCAACATTTTAATTTTTATTGCACATATTTCCTTCCTGTTTTGTATTGCTAACCTTTATTTACATTCATATATTATTACAATTCTACTCATTTCTTGTTTTGCATGTGGTTTATAATTATTTGGGGGTGCATTGATTCTGTGTTCTTGTGTTCCTATATGGCAGGCTCTTGAGGTCTCTTGAGGTCTCTTCCAACTCTATAATTCTATGATTTCACCCATGTTATTCATAATACCCTCATTCAATCCAGTAATTCTTTCACTCGCAGCATAATAGATGTTTGTTTTGTATACAACAGATTGCTACACTTATCATATGGGCTTGCTTTCCATGTTTTACATTTTTTCTTGCAGTTGTATGCTCCTCTAGCATTGTGCGTGTACTTATGTGTTTGGCTTTTGACTGCTTTTTGTGTTATTTGGACTAGACTTCCCAGCAGTCCCTAGCCAGCATGGCCAATTGTGGTGGAAATTGGGAGTTACAGTCCAGCAGCATCTGGAAAGCCACATGATTCCCATCACCTAATCTAAAGACACTTGAGATCCTAAAGTAAAGACATACATTTATAATAATGTCTGTTGGAATTTATTATGGGTTTGCTGCTCTTGGGGATGCGATGGCTTAGTAAAGATGCCAGTTCTGATGACTGGAAGATTGGCAGTTTGAGGCCCAAGTGCTGCATGAAAGGGCAAGCTCCTGTCACTAGTCCCAGCTTCTGCCAAACTAGCAGTTCAAAAGCATGCAAATGCAAGTAGATAAATAGGTACCACTTCAGTGGGAGGGTAACAGAGTTCAGTGCAGTCATGCTGGCCACATGACAACTGGAGTAGTCCTCAGAAAATGCTGGCTCTTCGGCTTAGTAATGGAGATGAGCACCAGCTCCTACAGTCAGTTATGACTAGACATTCATGTCAAGGGACTACCTTTACCTCTACCTTCTGCTGCTCTTCTACTAAATGCCCTTTAGAGGCTGAATCCTCCCAGCTGGTACCACTCAAGCAAGGAACTTTGGAACAGCCATTTAAACTACAACAAAAGAAATGGGGACCAATAGGACCACTATTCCCTTCCATCACAGCCATGACTTTAAGATCAGTTTATTCTTTCTAAACCTCTAGAATAATTCTGTCTTTGTCTCCTCTAGCCCACAAGCACTTGTCTCCCATGATGTTAACCAATTCATCAAAAGATGTGAGGTGGGAGATTTTTTCACATTTATTCTCTCTCTCATGACTGAATGCTGAGATTTTATTGTTGTGAAGACATTGTTGTTGTTAGCTACCCTTGAGTTGATCTCGGTTCATGGTGACCCTGTGGATGAGACATCTCCAAGACTTCCTATACGCTACTATTCTTATAAGTTCTTTCAGATTCATACCCCTGACCTCCTTAATTATAATAATGTATGTCAGAATTTATTATAGGTTTGTTTGTCTTCTACTATTTTCTTTTACTACACTTTTCATAGACTACAGCTGCTTATTATCTTCAAGAGTTGGAATGACACTTGATTGGTTACTTTAAAAATTCTGCTCTTTCAGTGTTAGGTGGGGAATGGGGCTGGCCCAGTGCAACTGGAAAAAGAGGGACATGCTGAGATTGAAAAGTTAATTTTTCTTGTCTTTTTCAATATAGAGGTTCACTCTATACTGCTTTGGTCAGGCCCCACCTGGAATATTATGTCCAGTTCTGGGCACCACAATTCAAAAAGGATGTGGAGAAACTGGAACGGGTCCAAAGGAGGGGAACTAAGATGGTGAAGGGTCTGGAAACTATGCCCTATGAGGAACGACTTAGAGAGCTGGGGATGTTTAGCCTGGAGAAGAGAAGGTTAAGAAGTGATATGATAGCCATGTTTAAATATTTGAAGGGATGTCATATTGAGGAGGGAGCAAGCTTGTTTTCTGCTGCTCCAGAGACTAGGACCCGGAACAATGGATACAAGCTCCAGAAAAAGAAATTCCACCTCAACATTAGGAGGAACTTCCTGACAGTAAGGGCTGTTCGACAGTGAAACACACTCCCTCAGAGAGTGGTGGAGTCTTCTTCCTTGGAGGTCTTTAAGCAGAGGCTGGATGGCCATCTGTCGGGGATGCTTTGATTGTGAGTTCCTGCATGGCAGGGGGTTGGACTGGATGGCCCTTGAGGTCTCTTCCAACTCTATGATTCTATGAGGCAATAACCAGCACGGGCTGGATTTTGTACAATCTACCATCACAATTCATTACACACCTTAAGGTAAGATAAATTGCATTGTATTAGGGGATTGCCGCACATTGCTTGAAAACTCAGATAAAAACATGCTGAAATCTGGGCTAATGAGGCACCCCAAAATCATGAGTGAGACATGTTATAAAAGTTCTTATGAAGAGTCACAGGACTCTTTCATACAAGGCTAAATTGGAAGTATAATTTAAGGTCAATTCGAATGCAATCATGGGTTTTACATTCTTGCGAATTAGCTCTTCGCATGCAAATTCGGGCAGGAGGGAAGCCAATTCGAATGCAATCATGGATTTTACCTTATTCCGAATTAAAGCTTCACATGCAAATTCGGGCAGGAGGGGGTTAATTTCGGGTAATGGGAAGTAATTCCGAATGGAGCAGGGGTTCATGTAAATTCGCTAAACAAGCGAATTTACATAAATCCGCATTGGCTCCATTCGGAGTTGGGAGAAATTCCTCCCCGTTTGAAAGAGTCCTCAGTAATAACTACACTTGTGCCACAAATAAAGGACGGCTGCACCAATCCATTCTTAAAGGATTAGTGTATGTGTGTCTAAATTTCCTTTTTTTTGTCCAAATGCATGAGGATCATGGCATATATACTGCTAAGGAAGTCAGCCACAAAGCTGCAAAGCTTTATAAAATGGCTAGGTTTTCTTATAAGTATTCTAACCAACACTTTTGTATCTGCGCTATTTTAAATACGTAGTGGTTTCTTGACTGATTTGCCACGAAGGAGAGAAAACAAAACTCTCTTCTCTTAAAAACCACATCACGATCATGTGCTTATCGGAGGCAATGGCACATTTGTGCCATTATGAGTTTCATCCTTTTTTTAAAAAAAATTTGCTTCAGCTGGAGCAGTCCTGCTTTGCTTGTGACACAAGCATGCACGACCCAAGCCAAAGGGGGGAATGAAAGATAGGGGGAATTTACACGAGATGCGGAGACACATGCTTCTCCTGGGCTGACAGCCTCATCAGCTTCAAAGAGAAATATAACATGCAGATGGACACACCAATAAAAGTAATTCATCCATTTAGATCTTGGGGGAATTTTTTTTGGAGTATAGTTCTCACAATTGACTATGTTGGATGGGCCTGATGGAGTTGCAGTCCAATAATACCAGAAGGAGACCACATGGTGCCAGCCCAGTCATATTCCATTGAATGACAGAAAAGTCTAGCACACCACTTGCATCCAAATTGCTTCCCTTGCACACTAGATGCATTAGACTGTTTCACTGTCTTCCAACGAGTTCCTACATGTACATCCCTCTCCCAAGAGATGCATCAATCCACAAGTGTATCTGTTACTGCAGAACAACCATAGAGAGAGAGAGAGAGAGAGAGAGGAGTACAGTATTATCCAAAATCCACAAAACAGTGCCTCCTTTATTGGACCAACCAAAATGCACATTATACATATTGCAAGCTTTTGAAGCTCCACTGGCTTCTTCATCAGGCAAAGATGTTAAAAATGATGCAGGAGAAAGTAGGGAGTTTATCAGACGACGGAAATTGGAAGTATAATCTAATGGCAATCCGAATGCAATCATGGGATTTCACGTTATTACGAATTAAAGCATCTCATGCAATTTCGGGCAAAAGGGCCTGAGCCTTGGCAGTAAGGAGGGCATCTGGCCACCCTGACTGCCACCTGAGAAGAGAAGCCCAAGAGCAGGACGGGGGGCTGGGAAGGAGAGGACCCCAGAGGACCCCCCCCCGCATCCCATTGGCCCCAAGCCCAAGGGGAGCAGCAGGGGCCCTCGCCCCACAGGAGGAGGAGGAGGAGGAGGAGGAGGCACCCAACAAATGGGACACCTTCCAGACACATGGAGGACCAAATATAGAGCCTGGCTCAGAAAGGAGAATAGACTGAAACCCTTCCTGGACAGAAGCTGGAAATGAAGGACCGTGTCCGGGAAAAGGAGGACAAAGTCACCCTGCCCCGAAAGTGATAAGGCTGCAGGAGTGCCTCCCTCCCTCTGCCTCTTCCCTCCCTTTCTTTCTTTCCTCCCTCCCTCCTTCCTTCCTTTCTTTCTCTTCCCTCTCTCTCTCTCTTTCCTTCCTTCTTTCCTCCTTCCTTTGTTTCTTTCTTTTTTTTACATCTCTCCCTTCTTTCCTCCTTCCCTCCTTCCTTCCTTCCTTACTCTTATTTTTCTTTCCTTCCTCTCTTCCTTCCTTATTCCCTCCCACTTTTCTTTCTTTTTCCTTTTTCTTCCCTCCCTCCCTCCCTCCCTCCTTCCTTCCTTTTTCTTTCTTTCCTCTCTCCTTCCTTCCTTCCTTCCTTCCTTCCTTCCTTGCCCTCCTCTTCCCTCCGGGGATGCTACTGACCCAGAAGATGAAGTTGAAGATGAAGAGCAAGAACTTGATGCAGCGCATCCCTCCTTGGACGCGACCCATGACGATGGCCTCTCCCTCGCCTTCGCCTTCTTCGCCTTCTCCTGCTCCAACCAAAGCCAAGGGGCTGCTTTTGCCGGCTCTTGCTGCTGCTGCCGCTGCTTTCCCAAGAGAAGAAGAAGAAGAAGAGAGGGGCAGGAGGAGGAGGAGGAGGAGGAGGAGGAGCTGGCAGCGAGGAGGCAGGTGCTGGCTCTAGTCCTCCTTCCCTCTGCTCCCTCGCGGCATCTCCTGCCCAAGCCGGGTTCTGCATCCGCACTGCAGAAATAACCCGGTTTGACACCACTTGGGACTGCCCTGGTTCCATGCTCTGGAATGCTGGGCATGGTCGAGGGTGGGCATGCCTGGGGGGGGAGGGAAGCCCTCAACCAAAGGAAAAATGTAAAACCCTCATATCAGTCTAAAATGCCTGCTTCTTGGGCTCAGAATGGAGGGCATTTGGGGAGTCCTCCTGGACGTCAAGGCTGAAATGGAGGACAGGTCCTGGGAACAGAGGGAGCAGATGTCCTCACCGCAGAAGAAGACAAGGCATCCTCAAAATGGGGGGACGTTCAAGAAAAAGGGAGGCTCATTGCCAAGAAAAGCTCAAAATCTAAATCCACGTTTCTTAATTGGGCTCTAAATGGAGAACATTTGGGGATTCCTCCTGGACAGAAGGTTGAAATGGAGGACATGTCCTGGAAAAGGAGGACATGGGGTCACCCTGGTTGGAGCCCACCACCAACTGCCGTGCCCAGAATTCCATAGCACTGCGCCGTGGTGGTTCAAGTGGTGTCAAAGCAGGTTATTTCTGCAGTGCGGATGCAACCAGGTTGCATCAACTGCCCTGGAAGCCTTGCTCTGGTGGCATTGGCTAGGGCTGGTAGGAGAGGAGGAGGAGAAAATGCTTTGCCCAAAGCCTGGATCCTCAGGCTTCTTTCTTCTGATGATCTAGAAGCAGATCAAACCCTCTCTGAACAAATCTTGCCCCCCATCAAACCCCTTTGATAGACTCATCTTGTTGTTGCCTGCCTTTGTGTCATTTCCAACTTATGGCAAACCTATCCTGGGGTTTTCCTGGCAAGAGCTGTTTTGAGGAGGTTTGCCACTGGTATCACCAGAGGCTGAGAGAGTGTGACTTGCCTAAGGTCACCCGGTAGGTGTCATGGGTCTGCAGAGTTGTAGGAAAATGTTCAAACCATTATGCCACACTGGCTCATACATTCGCCTTAGGGTCACCATAAGTGGAAAATGGCTTGAAGGCATGCCACAACTACAACAGTAAAATACAATTATGTCCAACATCTACGAAAGAGTGATACCTTTATCATAAAAACCAAAATGCACAAAATAGTTGTTGCAAGCTTTTGAAGTGCCACTGGCTTCCTCATCAGGCAAAGATGTTAAAAATCACATTGGGGGGTGGGGGTTGGAAATTAAGACAATGGACTCTTTCATACAAGGCTAAATTGGAAGTATAATTTAAGGTCAATTCGAATGCAATCATGGGTTTTACGTTATTGCGAATTAACTCTTCGCATGCAAATTCGGGCAAGAGGGAAGCCAATTCGAATGCAATCATGGGTTTTATGTTATTGCGAATTAAAGCTTTGCATGCAAATTCGGGCAGGAGGGGGTTATTTTTGGGTAATGGGAAGTAATTCCGAACGGAGCAGGGGTTCATGTAAATTCGCTAAACAAGCGAATTTACATAAATCCGCATTGGCTCCATTCGGAGTTGGGAGAAATTCCTCCCCGTTTGAAAGAGTCCAATGTTAGTCCCAAGTCTGCATTTTGTGGCTGCGTTCACACTGGAGAAATAAACCAGTTTAAGTGCCATGGCTCAATGCTGTGAAATTCTGGGAATTGTAGTTTGTTGTGGGGCCCAGAGCGGAGCCTGCTCCGCTCTGGGCCCCACAACAAACTACAATTCCCAGAATTTCACAGCATTGAGCCATGGCACTTAAACCGGTTTATTTCTCCAGTGTGAACGCAGCCTGTCAAAATGTGGCTGTTCTTGGTTCAGGTGATGCTGGAGGGACATTTGTGCAGGCAGGCCCTCTCCTCCTTCTGGAGAGAAAAATAAGTTCTATTAGCAAGACCAAAAGAGATGCGTCTCTTGAGATCCAAGTCACCTCCATCCTTTGTGAAGCTACAAGCTCCTCTGTTAGACTGAGAGCACTGAATTTCCAAAGAAGGCTGCCATGTTTTGCATTAGGAAACATTTTTTAGGTATTGTTTTGGTAAAACATGCCAAACGTAGTCCACCAGCAGTCCAAAAATAGCCCAACAATAATAGTATGCAAAAACAGTGGACTCTTTCAAACGGGAGGAATTTCTCCCAATTCCGAATGGAGCCAATGCGGATTCATGTAAATTCGCTTGTTTAGCGAATTTACCTGAACCCCTGCTCCGTTCGGAAGGCATTCGGAATTACTTCCCATTACCCGAAAATAACCCCCCCTTGCCCGAAATCGCGTGAGAAGCTTAAATTCGCAATAACGTTAAACCCATGATTGCATTCGGAGTGACTTCCCTTTTGCCCGAATTTGCATGAGAAGAATTAATTCGCAATAACATGAAACCCCAGGATTGCGTTTGGATTGCCCTTGGATTATACTTCCAATTTCCCATGTCTGAAAGAGTCCAGTGTCATATTAGTTTGAAAAATCAGTGTGCATAGGATCTTGTAACACCTTTGAGACTAACTGAAAGAAGCTGGTAGCACAAGGTTTCTGAGGAAGTAGGCTCAAGTCTGTGAAAGCTCATGCTGCCAACTCCTTTTTTCAGTTTAGCCTCAAAGGTGCTACAACATCCCTTCACACAACAATAGCATTAGTAAGATACAGTGTCAAATGGAGACTTGGGAGAAAGTAGATTCAAGTCTGCACTGAGTGATGAAACTCACTAGCTGATCTTGGGCTCCTTTCTCTCTCACTCATTGCCTTTTTGCATCTACGCTGCAGAATCAATACAGTTTGACATTGTTTTAACTGCCATGGCTCAATGCTATGAAATTCTGGGATTTGTAGTTTTGTTAGATGTTTAGCCATCTCTGTCAGAGCACTCTGGTGCCACAACAAACGACAAATTGCAGGATTCTGTGGGATGGAGCCATGACAGTTTTAGTGATAGCTCTCTCTCTCTCTCACACACACACACACACTGCCTCACAGGGTTGCTGTAAGAATAAAGTAGGCAGGAAGGAAGCCATGCATGTTCATTGAAGAAAAAGGTGGTATGTAAACGTTATTAACTGATAGTAAAGTTGGCCCTCCTCATCTATGGATTTTTTATCCATGGATTTGAGCATACACGGCTTGAAAATATTCCCCAAAAGTATAAATTCCAAATAGCAAACTTTGATTTTCCATTTTATATATGGGACACCATTTTGTTGTGCCATTATATTTAATGGGACTTGAGCATACACAGATTTTGTTATCCACAAAGGGTCCTGGAACCAAACCCCAGTGGAAAACAAGGGCCCATTATAATAATAATTGTTACAGCACAAATTATGGACTTACCAGTATTTAGGGTCATCATTTGCTCTTTGCCACTCTAATATATAAGTCCCATTCAAGTCATGTGTGTGTATCTGATTCCATACAGCAGAAATAAAGCAGTTTGATACCACTTTAATTGCCATAACAGAATCCTGGGATTTGTAATTTGGTGTGGCACCTAGCTCTCTGACAGACCAGGAGGAAGACCTCACCAAGCTACAAATCCTAGGATGGAACCATGGCAGTAAAAGTGGTGTCAAATTGCTTTATTCCTGCAGTGTGGGAGACTTGTGTGATTTACCTTAGAGTAGATGTGCCTAGAATTTGGATAGAAATACTGCCTGAAATTCATATATAGCAGAATAGACCATTTCAATGCAAGCAGGGGATTGCATTTTAGTACCCTCTCCTCACATGCCTTCATATTAACCCCTCATATTATTAGCAGAAAGATGCATTTTAAGGAGGAAACTCGACTAGTCCCTTTACTTCTGTATTCTTTTTCTGCAAGAAGATTTTAAAAGAGCAGTCGATTTGATTTTTGTGCAACCAGAAGTGCTCCTGTCCATTTCATTGTCTAAGATTCTACAACCTCAAACAACTGCATATTGAGACCCAGTTCTAGCATGACACCTCCACCCTGGAGGCTGTTTCAGTGTTGTGGTCTATGTGGACTGCATTAAAACCAATATTCTCAGCATGGAATTAAAGGTGAAACTGTATACAAGAGTGTAAATTCCATTTAAAACAGTGAGAGGTTTAAAGCCAACAGCTGACTGCATCATGTTTCTACTTCCTGAAAACCTTTTTATTTATCTTACAAAGGAAATATTTGCCTGGCTTATTAAAGCAAACTCCTCATCTCAGAAGCAGAGGGCTTATTTGGACATTTTAGCCTTCACCTTCTGCCTCTATTGTATCTTCATCTCCTGGTTCTGCTGCTCCTCATCTCTTTGACACAGAGGAACAAGAAAACTCCCTGCTGCACTTTTTATTCCAAGCTTTCCATGGCTAAAGATTGGCTATACTAGTCTGGGGGATTCTGGTGGGAGTTGTAGTCCCAAAATGTAGCCTCTCCAAACTCTGTCTCAAAGAGATGAGGTGAAGCAGGACTAGGAGATGAAGATTGCTCATGTAGATTCCCTTACTATACCTTCCAAAGGTCCAGAGGACAGTAGGACCAGACAATGATAAATGATGGAGATATGGTGCCAGAAAGCATATAATTCTATTCTGATAACATAAACCTTAAACCGTAAAGCCTAGAGTACAGAAGGAACCACCAGATAGAGCCACCAGACTGGAAGAGATTATGGAGAAGCACAACAGGTTAGGCCTGTTAAATGTTATTAGACTGCATCTCCCATCATCCTTAGCCACCATATTCAATAGTATGAATGTAGGAGTTGCAGTCTGACAGTATCTGGATGGCTGATTTTTTGCTTGCATTTTGCTGCATTCCTCAAGTACAGCAATAAAAAGTTACTTTAGGTGCCTTACACTGAATCAGAGCATTGTTCCATCTAGCTCAGTATCAATGACATATCTTAGCAATATTTCCCCTAAGGACTTTTTCAGCCATGAGAGGTAATTTATCCACATATTGAATATCAATATCAGATCAGATTATTTGGTCCATCTAGCTCAGTAATGAGTACACTGATTGTTAGTAGTTTCCCAGAAGTGTTCCTTTCCAGGACACCCAGAATTTGAATTTAGGACAATTTGCATTCAAAGCATGTGCCCTTTTCTGAGTGACAGTTCTTAGCATGGATATCTTTGGAGTCAGAGAAGATGTAGTGATTTGAGGTCCATGAACATGCAACACAGAATGGCTTCAATAACCATGTGTCATCTACAGTCCATGAACAGTTCATGCAGCAGGGTTTTCTCTACTCCAGCCCTAAGTGTTTGCTCCCAAATTGCCAGCTTTTAAGGAAGGGCTGACTAGTCTCCCAAATAAGGGAATGTGTCTAAATTAGAAAGGCATGGCTCATTCCCAAAGTGAGAGCCAGCCTCATACCTCTCCAGTTACAAATAAAACTTCCCCACCAGCAACACATTGCATTGCTGTGTTCCCTAAACCACACCTTCTGGGAAAGCCCTGGGTATATCCTCAATGACTGTTTGTGCTTGGCTGTGGGTGGGGAACCTCTGCTGGGTTGTCAGCCTGACTTGTCCGCACCCGTAGAGGCAAGAATGTTGCCACTGGCTGTGTTGTTCTGTTGTGATTTGTTTTCCAGTGGTTGTCAGGGGAGCTGAGAAACTGGGACAGAAGCCCTTTCGGAAAACTCCTCTTTAGGTTCCCTGGCTTAGGGGAACCAAAAGGGAAAAGATATAGGCAGTTTTCTGGGCATGCTCTGGGCAACAGAATTCATCTCCCATAGCAATTTAATTCTGTTACAATCCACATCCTTTTGGCAAACAGCAGGGAAATATTACTGGCTGGTAGATGAAGGATGAAACATGTAGCAATTTTAGACAGAGGTCTTTTTTTGCTATCCATTTATCAGGATGACATTTTCAAACCGAAGTGGGATTATTATTTGAATTCTGCATGGCTGCACCAAATTTTCAACAACTCTGCTTTGCAGCTTTCCCACTCTTCACTATTGCTCCACTTTAAGGGGCTGCATCCTATGGAATTTGAAGGCTTAGTGGTTAAGACACCGGTTCTGATGATCAGAAGATCGGAAGTTTGGCAATTTGAGGCCTGAGTGCTGCATGACGGAGTGAGCTCCTGTCACTAGTTCCAGCTTCTGCCAATGTAACAGCTGGAAAGCATGCACATGCAAGTAGATAAATAGGTACCACTTCAGTGGGAGGGTAACAGAGTTCAGTGCAGTCATGCTGGCCACATGACAACCAGAGTAGTCCTCAGACAACGGTTTAGTAACGGAGATGAGCACCGCCCCCTACAGTTGATTACCACTAGACATTCATGTCAAGGGACTATCTTTATCTATATCTTTACCTTTAATGTGTTGAGCCACTAGAGTGATTGAGAATTCTTAGTGTTTCTGGCTTGAACTGCAAATCCCGTGGAGTGATTCAATAAAGTAAACCATGGCCATGGGTTTGCAAGACTTGAGCAGGGCTGTTGATGACAGGGTGTCTTGGAGGTCTTTAATTTGTAGGGTCATCATAAGTTGAAGCCAACTTGATAGCAACAACAATAATTAGATCAGGCAGTGGGGCATGAAACAGGGTTTCTGCACAAAATGTCCTTTGTTCACATGGTGAATTGGATTTACAATTACTGTAAGCAGATGGCCAAGCATTGTGCAGTGACATGAGTGCTAGACTACAATGCCAGGAGATCAGGCCTGGAATCCCTGCTCAGCCATGGAAATCCAATAGGTGATCTTAGGCAATCAAAAGTCTCTCAGACTTAAAGGAAAGGAACAACAAACCTCCTCTGAATAAATCTTGACAAGAAATCCTAAGCCATAAGTGACTTGAAGGCCATTAAGTCAAAGTCGACTTGAAGACATTTAACAATACCATAAGCAGAGGGTTAGTTGGTGTTGGTTCATTTCTAAACTGATTATGTTATGCCCTTTGTTTTGGCCTTTGGGTGAAGTTAAGCACAGCATTTCTCTGTTAGTCTGAATGCCTTTTTAATAATAATAAATAATAAAATATTTATTTGTATCCCTCCTCTCCCAGTTGAGGATTGAGACGGGTAACAGCAAAACTTAAAACAATACAGAAATAACAACAAGAAACCTATCCCCCAAACCCTCCAACCCTTCAACCATCCCCCCCTTCAATACAGAATTACAACAATAAAACCATATAAACTACAAAACAGCAGTTAAAAACAAACGAACAAAGTGGCAATACTGAGGGGACTAGATAACATAGGCAAGATAACATAGGCTAGATAACATAGGCAAGAAGGCCTGCCAGAAAAGGACTGTTTTTATCGCCTTTTTAAAAGCATCAAGGGATGCAATATGGCAAATCTCTTCTTGCAGGTCATTCCAAATTTTTGGAGCAGCAACTGAAAAGGTCCTCTGGGAAGTCACCACCAGTCTAGTTTTTCTTGACTGTGTGGAAAGGATTATATGGGACGAGATGTTCCTTCAAGTAAACTGGACCCAAGACATGTAGGGCTTTATAAGTAATAACGAACACCTTGTACTGTGCCAAGAAGCTAACAGACAGCCAATGTAAAGATTTTAGAATAGGTGTAATTCAGTTGAATGTGGGTTTTCCTGCAACCAATCTGGCTGCCATGTTTTGCACCAGTTGAAGTTTATGAATGTGGGCCAAGGATTGCCCTGTGTCAAGTACATTTTCAAATGCTGAGTGCATGGCCAGCAAAATAAAGCCTTTGTATATAATGGGATGCTGAGGATAATTTCAGGTTTGGAGAGGAAGATCCTGTACTATAAACTCTATAGTGATAAGGAATTACTGGGATCCCAAGCTTTTGGGGTGTGTCATGGATTATTTTTACATCATAGAATCATAGAATCATAGAGTTGGATGAGACCACAAAGGCCATCCAGTCCAACCCCCCTGCCATGCAGGAACTCCCAATCAAAGCATTCCCAACAGATGGCCATCCAGCCTCTGTTTAAAGACCTCTAAGGAAGGAGACTTCACCACACTCCACGGGAGTTTGTTCCACTGTCGAACAGTCCTTACTGTCAGGATGTGCCTCCTAATGTTGAGGTGGAATCTCTTTTAAGTGGCACTAGAGGAGAAAAATGGATTCTTGTGAGAGGCAATTAAAGGGGGAACAGCCATTTCCAGCTGGCACCAGAATTCACTGGTTCATCTTGAAGGTAAATGTGTTCTTCTTGCACATCAAAAGAACAGAAGGGACTCAGAAAAGAATTGATGGATGCATTCTCTTGAGGCCATTGTGACACCTGGAGCAAGGCAAGAAGTAAAATGCCAGCATTATGACTCTGGATTGTCAGTATTGTCAGTAAACCCACAGCAACAATCATCTGGGCAAGAAGCAACACCACCCTCCATACCCCTTGCCTGTTTCACCCCATGATATTGTAAGGGCCTACCTTCTGGTTTCAAGTTTTGTTCCTTAAATTTCAGAGAATGAGACATTATTCACCTGGCAAACCTTTTTCCCCTGTGTAATCATTAAAACACTGTTACACCTTTGATCCTAATTCAGAATTAACCTTACTCCATCTGAGATGAAAGAACTCTACAGAAATAATTTGTTGTGGGAAGGATGACAGAAGTTTATGTCAAATGTTTAACTATGCCTTGTGGTATAAGTTCAGTGCTGCTTTTAGTCAAGGCAAATTTGCCTTCAGTTAAATTCTTAACCTGGATTACCACACCCTTTGAAAGGTGTCACTGAGTGTTAAGTGATACCTAAGTAAGTACATACATTCTTATAGCCACATAATAAATCTGGCTGCTGGGTGGAGGAATTCAACAACCTGTGTGCTGCTTGGCCTAGTGGAGAGACTGATGTTAATTTCTCTAAAAGAATATATAGTGGAACAAAGTTGCACTGAAAACCTTCCATGAAGAAATTCTCTTCATTTGACCTCAATAAGCATTGAGCTTGAAGGTGACAGAGTAGCAACCAGCTAATAAACAGAACACTTGGTGTATGTGTGAGACTCTCAGGACTTGAGAAACTATAAAACTAGTGTCCAGAGCTGAGGGGCCAAGTTGCTTGCCAGTACTTTTACACAGGAATGGGAGGAAGAGGAAGTCTCCGTCACTACTGGGTAAGGCAAGCCAGTTCTTAGAAATACTGCTTTTTTGATCTACAAGTTTCAGAATCTTCTGAAGTAACTTTTCCAATCTCTGGACCAACTAATGAAACAGTAAATAGAATACCTTTGCAACAATAATTCTAATAACAACAAGCAATCATACCTAATTTTTATATAGCACAGTTCATAGGTTTCATTTCTGTAATGTATACCTTGCCTTTTCATCCAGGAAGGCAGCCAACTAAAAGAAAACATACATTACAAACAAAATTTTAATTAAGTACATAATATACATATATATTTAAAAAACCCAGCAATAAAAGAAATTGCAGGGACACAACAGGTTAGACCCTGGTTAGTAGAGCAGTTTCTATATCAAGGCCCTGCTGTACAAAAAGCTATTTCCATAATAGTGGAAAGACTACAAAGAGAAAGTGAACCTAAGCCTATTTGTCAGTGAGTTCCAGAATTTGTGAGCAGCCACCAAGTGCTTCCCATAAATTCTAGGAATTATTACAATAGTCCACTAGGGTACTTCACTGTTATTCATATTATACCAGTTACCTGAGGCTGAGATGATAAGGCTGCACAGTTGCTAAAGACTAAGGTATTTTCCATCCTACATAATTATAGTGCCATGGTTCCACCCTGGGATTTTGTGTTTTATGAAGTACAGTGTTTGGAACTCTCAGCCTGACAGCTGTAGCGGCTTGTTTTTGTGTTGTTGTTGGTGACAGTGTGCCTTCAAGTAGCCCTAAGGCAAACCTATATTTTTCTCTGCAAGAATTGTTCAAAGACCCTAAGGCAAACCTATGTTTTTCTTGGCAAGAATTGTTCAGAGAAGGTTTCCCATTGCCTTCCTCTTAGGCTAAGAGGTTTTGACTTGTTCAAGCTCACCCAGTGGGTTTCCATGGCTGAGCCATAATTTATTGAGTCTTTTTCCAGCACTCAGAGTACTACACTAAGTCTATGCCAACTTGATGGCAGTTAATAACAAAAAATGTCCCCCCTTTACACACTAGTCTTTAATATTAGGGCTGGTGAACCTGAGACCTTCCAGCAATTTTTGAACCATAGCTCCCAGCATGTCCAGCCATCCTCAGCAATAGTGACAGTAAAAGTATGGATGGAAAGAATATTAAAAATATTTGGTCAAGGACTGAACACAAAAGGTAGAAATTGAGACCATGATTTAACTTCATATCCTTCCAATTATCTTGATGAAGCTGAGATTGCTGTTTCCGTCTGGTTAACAGCAACAGGGAAAGAGTAGTTTGGATGATGTTCATGTTAACCCCATTTGCACCCCACTGCAACCTTCTCCCATGATCATAATGAGTAGGGAATGGAGATTTAAACCTCCCCATCCCTGTGAACTGAAGGGGAAGGGGAAGAGTTGATATGCAAGGACACACTGCTATGCATTATCATGAGAATGTGCAGCTCCTCACCTGGCACCGCATGCAGCACTCAGCTTCAGAAAGATTTCTGATCCCAATATAGACTGTGCTTAAGAGAGTGAGCATCAGTGCTCCAGAACCTGGAAGCACCCAGCTTCAAATGCCCACTTAGCCATGAAGCTGATTTGGTGGCCTTCTGCTAGTCATTCTTATTTGATATAATCAACCTCACAGGGTGTGTTATGAGCATAAAAGGAGTAAGTGATACAACTATGTACCTTGAGGAACATTTAACCTTAAAATAAAGACCTTGCCTTTGTTTTCCCCCCCTATTAACAAAACAAGCATTTGCATTTACAGACTTTTACTTTATGGTGGGACAGAAGGCTAACAGAAATAGACTGATGGATCCATATATGTTTAATTATTTCAGTGTCAAAGATCACAACTGTATTCTGTGGAAGATGGAGGGCTTGTCATTACTGGACAAACAGCTATTTTCCCACAGGCTTTGAGTTTAGGTTTTTCTTTTGCCACCAGTGCTACCTTGAGCAATCTGCATCTGATGAAGGCTGCATTGCCCTCTTTCTCCAGCACCAGGAGAAACTGCCTTTAAATGAAGAACTGTAGCAACAACCAATTCAGTGTTTATTTCCCCTGTGTGGTGTTTTGCCAATTTTTTTGCCTGGGCTGTTTTCCCATATTCCAAGGAGAGATTGTCAGGCCAATCCAACTCAAACACTGGATGCAGAAAAGCTGAAAACCCTCCAAATAGTACAATATTGTGGAAGGGAAGATGGAGAAAAGATCCCCCTCTTATTCTGAGCTATTTATGGTTAGCAGGTTCCTTTGATAAGCCCCTCAATTTGATATTTATAGACTACATTTCACTGAAGTTTGACCTCCTGGTCTAATTTTAAATACCGCCAGCCAATCATCCTAGTGCAGTATTCTTTGTTACAGGGAAGTTTGAACTGCAATTGTGAATTGTTGTAGGCAAAGTCTCTTTTCAGTGCTTGCAATTTAAGTGCCAGTTTTAATAGCTACTGTATTTGCAACTCTTATCACTGTTACATGGATATGGCTTTGTGCTATGGTAAGAGTTGCCCACAAGAAATCAATCAATTTCTCTATTGTATTTTATTTTATTGCACCAGCACAGACATGTTTAGTGAAGACCTGAGAGTGAGGAGTCTTGGTGGCTGGTCTCAGGCCTCTCTGCTCTGTTTCTCTTGGTCAGCAAAGACCTTTTTATTTAGGCAGACCTTCAGCTGTTAAGTGATTGTGACAAAAGGGTCTTTTAATGACGTGTGTTGTGCTTTTATCTTTTAGCATGTTTTAAATGTATATTCAATTGTTCTAAATTAGTATTTTAATGGAATTGTTTATTTAATGGCTTTAAAACATTTCTGGGGTAAATTAATAGGTATTGTACTTTGTTTTAATCTAAGTCATAAAACACCTCGGATCCTGTGCTGGAATATAAAATGAATCAAAAAATTTTTTACACCACTTATATTTTCTACCAAACCTGCATTTTATAATATTTTTTAAAAAATCATATTTTATATTTGCACTGGTAAAAAGTCAAAATATACCATTTTTAAAATTATATATCTTTTTTAAAAAAGCATTTTACTGTTTTATATTTGCAATTGTGAAAAGCCAGACTGGTCCAATTTTGGAGAGGAAAGTGTGGTATAAAGAAATTGATGGATGGATGCTGGAAATAAAACTGATTCATCAGTTGATTGTCTACAAGAAAATTGTTTGTAGAGGAGTGGGCTGGAACTAATGGTAAATGCTCCTGAATGTAAATATTTTCTATAAAGACTTGCCAGACTGGGAGTAGCACACTGAGTGGTAACATATTAAGTGGTAACATATGACAGGGTTTTTACTGCTGTTGTTTCTCTGAATGCCCGCCCCCATGAGGTACACCTGGTGCCATAATGACTGTTACTTTGATGCCAGGTTAAGAGCAGTTTGTTCATTTGGGTATTGATACAACTAGATAGTTCTGCTACAAATTGATTAATTGATCAGTTTATCAAAGTTTTACATTATGTACTGTATAAAATCTGTATTGTATCCCCATGCAGGCACTCAGATGCACACACACACATTTATTGTTGGACATTGTTATGTTGTTTTTACACAGCCTGGGTTATTTTATTGGCAGGGAAATAATGAATGAATAAGCAGCTTCCTTTTTTATATTGTAGTAAAAAAACAAAAAACAAAACAAAAAACAAAACAGCATATTTCTATAAAGTACTTCTAGATTTTCTAAAATATACAGCTGACATTTGCTAAGGGAGAACCATACATATGAGCAAGTGCGCATGCTCATGCACACACACACACACACACACACACACGTGTGTTCCAGCTGTCTTTTCTGTTACAGCCACCATGCCTAGTCTTCTTATGATCCAACAGGCTGGAATGGGCTGCTTAACAAGGATATGTTATTCTCAGAGGAGTTTATCACACGGGGGAAATCCCATGCAAAAACAGGATTTAAAAGATAGAAAGTCCCCGCAAAAGCGAGTTGATTTGCACACATGTCATTGTTAAACTTGTGTTAACCTGAACAGAAAGTAAACAAAAGCCGCTTCTTTTTACTTTCAGGATTTTCTGAAAGTAAATAAGAGCGGCTTTTGTCTACTTTCCCTCCACTTTCCGTTTGGGTTAACATTCATTTAACAATGATGCCATGTGAAAATCAACCCACATTTTCCAATTTAAACCCCTGTTTTTGCACAGGATTTCCCCAAGTGATAAACTCCTCAGTTTGAAAATACTGTATGCTACTGTTGTTGTTGTTGTTGTTGTTGTTGTTGTTGTTGTTATTGTGTGCCTTCAAGTCTTTTCTGACTTATGGCAACCCTATCATAGAGTTTTCTTAGCAAGATTTATTCAGAGGAGGGTTGCCATTGCCTTCTCCTGAGGCCAAGAGTATGTGACTTGCCCCAAGTCAACCAATGAGCAGGGAATTGAATTCTGGTCTCCTGAGTTATAGTCCAAAACCTAAACCACTGTGCCATGCTTGCTCACTACACTGCCATTAGGAAATTGCAGTTTCATCTCTCTTGCCTTTGCCTACACAATTGCCTTAAGGAAAGTAATTGCTTACATATCACAGCCATCACTTGGCTACTGGCATCTCAGGGTGAGAGCACTACCTTGAATAGTATGTGTTTATTATCTTTTGTTAGACTTGTTCTTTTAAAACTTGAATGACATGCTCTGAGCAGCTGTATTTAATGCTTAGCCTATCCTAACCAATTCCTGCCTGTTGTCACAATATAAGGGACCATCCCCAAATCTCAGAACCTAGGATGGTACTAACCTGGAAACCCTAACCTGTGGTGTTACTTGTGATCAATGACTCCTCCCATAGTCAATATCATGTAGTAATGACAATTATATCTTTCAGGCTCAAGAACTCTCTACTACTCTATTCAAACATGAGTGGATTTTTAAGGGGAATTTGTGGGACTAGCATCCCAAGAGATTATTACTCTGCAGGACTGCAATCCCACAGGTATCAATCTGTCTGATATTGCAGGAAAAGTGGGAGGAAGAGTATCATTTCTGTTGTTGCAGTAAATGCTGAAGTGGAGCCTGCAAATATTTGTGCCTCCTTGTTGGAGTGATCAGATCTATGTATTGCTCAATGCCCCACAGAATCATAGGAGTTTATCACATGGGAGGAATTTCTCTCAATTGTGAATGGAGCCAATTCGCAATTACGTGAATTCTCTAGTTTAGCGAATTTATGTGAAATCTGATTGCGTTTGGAATGCGTTCAGAATGCGTTCAGAATTATGCCCCCAAATTCCGTCGTATGATAAACTCCATAGAAACATAGAATTGGAAGAGACCACAAGGCTCCATCCAGTCCAACTTTCTGCCATACAGGAATGCACAACAGAACACATGACAGACCACATCACTCATCAACACAAGTGACATTCTCTGCATTCTTTTCTTCATTTTGCAAAACACTTAATATTTTGTTTGCCTTTTTCAAAACAGAAGTGCTTTGCATGGAATGTTTGGAAAGCACTGTCATATATGCCAATATGTTACAAGGAACTGACAATAAAAGAAAAGCCTCTCAGAGAAGGATTTTGAAGGGCAGGTCTCAGTTTATTTGTGTATTGATTAAATTTACGTGCCACCTTCAAACTGCATTATATCTGCAGTGCAGATGCAGCCTAGAACCTGGGTCTTCCTGAGTCTAGTGCAACCATTGTGCCATCCTTTAAATTAGGGATATGCAGGAACTCTAATTTTAAGAAGCCTCAAAGCTTTGAATGGGGGGTGGGGGGAGTGCTGTGCAAGATATGTCAAGATGTCCTTGCAATATATTTCTAATAATCATAAACAAAAACCTGTTATTTCTGTTGGATGTGTTTATCACAGGAGAATCTGAGTAGCTCCCTTGCAAAGTATCAAACTATAAAACTCTGAAATTATGAATTAATTGATTCCAGTTAAGATTATGCCTCAGCATTTAGAAAGAGTGACAATAATTGGAGCATTTAGTTTTTCAAGTGACTGTGGCTTCGAAACACTTGAATTTGAGTTCTGGTGGGGCTTTCTCCAAGCAAATATTCATATATTGTTGACTTCATTTTGCAGGCTTAGCTTGACAGAAAAGTGGATGAAAGAAAGATTCCAGGCTGATAAGAAACATGTGGATTTAAAGCATCATAAGACCAATACTCTCTTTCACATCAGCTTTATTCAACATTAAATATTTTGAGTTCTTTCTGCCTTGTTGGGCTAGCTGGAGATGATTGCACTAATAAATAGTATCTTCTTTGCAACTTCTACTTTGGGCCACGTACATGAAGAAAGTGTAAGATTATATTAATATTCCTATCACTTCCAGAAGTATGTATTAACAGCTTTGGCCAAAAGCAGCATTCTATAATCTTTGATGTTTGGCTCTTTACACAGTATTAGTGAAGATAATCTGATGTGGATTTACATAATCCCTTAACAATCATATCTTTTCAGAAGCATTTCATGAGGAGTAGTGTTTTGGCCATTTCTGCAAAATTCTCTATTTTAAAGCATATTTACAGCAACACAGCAGGAAGTCACTAGAGTCCACAGTGACAAAGATTAACCTAGAAACTTCAACATCAGAAAGGCACTTTTGCAATATTATATGCCTAAACCCTTTCTAGCTCTAGAGCCCAGCTCAATCAAGCTCTGGATTTCTCTGTGACAAATCCAAGCTTGTTCCTTAAATGTTGTGGTAGGGAAATGTGAATATATAAAGTAAGCTGAAATAATTTGCATTACCTCCCTGCTGCTTCCTTTCTCCTCTTTGCCATAAATACAGTATTTGCATTTGCCAAAATTAAGATAAAACTGCAACTGTATTTTTTTCCTAGCATTCTATGAGATGTTAAAAAGTGCTTTTTTGGGAGGTAAATCTCACTGAATTTATACTCCCTGATTATTCCCAAAATCAAGCCTCACCATGTAATCTCATGCCTGCTTATTTAAAATGTCATCCCAATTTTGTCCACTGAGTTTATTCCCTAGTAGTAAATGGGGTCTTGATTGTATAACTTGTAAATACTCCATTGTTTGTCATGGATTTACACAAATGAGAGGAGGACTATTGACCCGTACAAACAGTGCAAGTACAAAATAATAATAATAAAAAATTAGCAGATTTTGTGAGAGCTGAGGTGACTAAGAAGAAATAAATTCTAGCAATCACTTTGATGTAGTATTTTTTTAATGACTAGTCCAGTGTGTGGTAAGGAAAACCTACTCTGTCCTGGTTCCTGTGCCATGGGCTGAATTCAGCTGTCACTGCACTGCTTACATCCACCCTAAATGTAAAATATGTGTCAGTGTGCCAAAAAATGTAATCCATCATGTGGTGGCATAGATATATTATTGGTTTGAAATGTGTGGTGAGCAGTTGGAAGTCAGCAGGGGCTAAGCTTCCCCAGCAGCTGCCATATGCCAGACTGGTTGTTGTGAACACAGATTTATAATCCAATATTCTTCTCCTTACTCCAAGCCAAAAGAAGTACATTCTTTTATCTTAAAATTCATCCCTTGTGTGAAGAAAGCAGAAACTTCAAGAGGTGCCTATAATTAGCCCATCTGTAAATTTTTGATAATATCATTTATGAGCAGAGCTGAAATCCGGTTTAATATCTACATAGCAGGTACAAAATAATGTTTTGCATTTCATGAATAAAGGCCCAAGAAACAAAAATAGACAAGCACACACACACCATTTCCAATAAGAAAACAAGGCAGTTATCTGTAGCACATACAAATTTGCTTCTATGTTTGCCTTTTTACTGGAATTTTTACCCATTTCTACCCATTCTATCCATTTCTACTCCCTCCTTTTAAAAACAACAAGCAGAGAACCGAGGTGATGGTTTTAACAAAAGAATGAGCAGAGGAATGATAGCCAGCAAGGGTCTTTGATGGAATGGTGGATTTAGTTAGGGCGAGTGGCATTCAGGGAGAATAAGGCAACAATACCAGAGGGCTCAGCACAGATGAGTGTTCAAAGGAAGAGAGGAAGGGTAAGGCAAAAGCCTGCTGGTTAGGCAACTGTCAAAAAGAGCCAAAAATCCTATGTTCTTTTCAGCCTCACTTGGATAATGCCCCATTTGGATAATGCAGGTTGAAAGCCTGGAGCAAGGAGCAGGTTGGATCCTGGCATTCCAGGCATGGATCCATTGGATCTGGCCCAATCTTAGGGTACACAGCTCTTAACATGGGTCAAATTGACCCTGATTTGCTGCAGAGTTTCCTAGGGGTTGTCCACACTGGCAAAATAAAGTGGCTTCAAACTGATTTGAAGCCTACCTTTTCAGATGACATAGAAGTTTATCTTATGACGGAATTTGGGGTATAATGCAATGGCAATCCAAACGCAATCATGGGGTTTCATGTTATTGCGAAAGAGTGTATCTCATGCAATTTCGGTCAATGAGAAGTCATTCTGAACGCAATCATGGGGTTTCACGTAATTGCGTTATTAGAATATCTCACACAATTTTGGACAATGGGGTCATTTTCAGGAAATGGGAAGTCATTCTGAACATATTCCAAATGCAATCAAATTTCATGTAAATTCAACTAGCGAATTCACGTAATTGCGAATTGACTTCATTCGCAATTAAGAGAAATTCCTCCCATGTGATAAACTCCATACTGTGCCAAACCAGGCAGAAACCAACACAAAGCTGTGCTCCAAGGCTAAAAACCAGAGCCAAAAGAAGTTCTGATGTTCTGATGCTCTACTTTAGTGCAAAAATGTGATCATCATACCAGCATATAAATAGCACAGCGTGGGTGTGGGAAAGCCCAGGCAGCATATGGAAACAGCCTGGAGCATGTTCCCTGGGACCAGTGAGATGCAGCCACCAGTACCATTGCTTACCATACATTTTTTTCATTTGAGCATACAGGCCCATGAATGGTCATCGATCCACTGCATCATTGAACTGTCACACCTTCCATGATGTGAAAGTACAGTGGTCCCCCGGGTTATGAAGGTAATCCGTTCCGGATTACCTTTCGTAACCTGGAAGTTTTCGTTTCCCGGGGGACCGCATTAGGAGACAGACCTCGCGGCCGATTTAAAGGGGCCGCGCGGTTTTTCTCCTTCGTATCCCGGGGGATCCTTCAGATCCCGGGGGATATTTTTTGGTCCCGCCGGTTTCAGGTCCCGGGGATTTCGTTCCCTGGGGGATTCGTAAACCGGGGGACCACTGTACAACAAACTAGACAGTATAACAGAGGGGCATGGGGTGAAGTGGGGGAGGGTGAATGTATGGGGGCCCTCCATAATAGTGGTTTGCCAATGTGTCTCTGCACTGATGCACTGTACTGGTGATGTATATCTCCTGTGACTGTGTGGCTGGTGACATGGAACAACCAATGGGTTGGCATCAGAGTGGGAAGAGGGAGTTAATTGTTGGTCTCAGGTGGTGTGATCATGCAATAGTCCACATGCACCCA
The DNA here is from genome assembly GCA_034509955.1 of Urosaurus nigricauda. Taxonomy (NCBI): domain Eukaryota; kingdom Metazoa; phylum Chordata; class Lepidosauria; order Squamata; family Phrynosomatidae; genus Urosaurus; species Urosaurus nigricauda. Next base: position 45,225,995 of record JAOEGL010000004.1, on the reverse strand, counting down.
GGTTGGCGGGAGGGAGGCAAAAAACATAGTGTTATAGGACACTTTCAGACATCGGAAATTGGAAGTATAATCCAAGGGCAATCCAAACGCAATCATGGGGTTTCACGTTATTGCAAATTAGAGCTTCTCACGCAATTTCAGGCAAAAGGGAAGTCACTCTGAATGCAATAATGGGTTTCACGTTATTGCGAATTAAAGCTTCTCACGCAATTTCAGGCAAGGAGGGGGGTTATTTTCGGGTAATGGGAAGTCATTCCCAATGCCTTTCAAATGCAATGGGGATTCACATGAATTCGCTAAACAATTCACATTGGCTCCATTCGAAGTTGGGAGAAGTTCCTCCTGTGTGAAAGAGTCCATAGTGATCAGTGAAATGGCACTTTTGTATTATAGCACTATAACACTAAGATTTTGTTTTTAAAGGTAAATAGAAGAAAATTTGCCCTCCAATACCATAGGATCATCTCAGCCTACCGTGTCCCCTGTCGTTGTTGTTTTTAACTTTTGGAGGAGCCTTGATGCAGATACAAAAAATGCTACAATCATCTTTCCAAAAGAGAAAACAGCTGGCAAAATCCATGGAGCAATATCACAAGCAATATCCATGGAGCAATATCACAAGAACTCACCCTTCTTTTGACAAATCTGGAAGATCTCATTGTAACTCAATAAGTACTGGGAGAAGAACTGGTTTGTGCCTTGTGTCTCTCTGTCTGTCAATGAAACACAATTAGAGCAGTGACATGTCCTGTATGGACAAATAAGTTTCAGGGTTCCTGTGCCTTCAATTAAAAATGTTTTTTATATGGGGTGTTCGTTATATGGGATGGGTATTGTGGTTGTATTATGGTTTTAATGTTTGTAATTTTATATTGTTTTAAGCTGATTTTTAAATTGTTTTATTGTAATATGTTAGCATTTTTTATTTGTGAGCCACCTTGGGTTCCTTTCTGGGATAAAGGTGGCATAGAAATCAAACAAACAAACATACAAACATACAAACAAATATAACATATTCATTAATTTAATAGTATTTAACTGTTCCAGTAAAAGTATCAGATATATCTTTGTGCTGAGTAGTGGTGGTGGTTTTAGTTCCCCATTCCCATTTTTATAACAGCACAAAAGAGGATAACAGTTATACAAGGAAATTAGAAATTAAATCCTCCTTCTCTGATCATGGACTGGAGTCTTCTTCATCACTGAACACTTAGCATTGATCAACAAGAAGCAATGCAATGAATGGCAAGAGCATTTAAAAAATATTGGAAAAGATTTTCACTGAATGGTACTTACTTGTGAGCAAACATTACAGAAGGATCTTGACAGGAGGGCAGATTGTTGCAGGATAATATTAAGTGATGTACTGTATTAAGTGCTGTTTTGAATCCCTGCTTTCATTTTACTTCCAGCTGATTTGGGGAAAGAAATATTTCATGAGAAATGCTCAAGTGTGAAAGCAATCCTTGAGATCTTTAAGAGGATTTTAAAAATGTTCAGTGTATGTGTTTCACAATTGTAATGTTACATACCTTACAATATTTCACAGGTGAAAACCAGGACATGTATGGCCAAGCAACAACAGAGTGTGGTCAAGAGGGCAAAAGTATTAATGAGGAAAAACACATAAACAAGGAGAGGTTTCAGTAGTTTGGTCTTGCCTGGCCTGAGTCTATTGTTTTGTTTGAAAGAAAATGTCATATCCTCCAATTTCACAGATGAAGACTGGGACATGTGTGGCCAAGCATTGTGAGTGGGCAAGTTAGCAAAAGTTATTTATGGGGAAGAACACACAAGCTAGGAGAGACTGCAGCAGTTTCCATTTGCTTGAGTCTACAGACAGTGGCAAGACTGCTTTTTCCTCTCCTCTTCTGCTGAGTTGAGAGCAAACAATTTTTGGATGTTTAGTTCATTTTGCAGCAATTGAAGTATGCTGAGGACAGAGGGAGAAAGTAGGAAGAAAAGAGAGAACCTGGAATATTTTGAAAGGCACTTAAAAATAGGATGACAGAAGATTAAGTCGGGCTGTCCCTGCCAGATCAGGACAGTTGAAGGTTATGATCTTAAGGGCTGGCTGATTTTTGAATTTAATCAGAATAACAAAACAAAACAAAACAACTCATAATAACCGAATAGCCATAAGAAAATTAATATTTTGTTTATACTTTAGGGACATTTGAATTTAAGTATAAGGCAAAGCTAGATGTACTATAATTTTCCAGAGTTGTGAAAGTGAGTTGTGAAGTAGCCTGAAGCAAGAAGGCTGAATGTCTTTCCAAAACACTGCTTCCAATTCTCCATTGTTTGTGTGAGATCATATGGTCTCAATGTCACGGCATCTGATTTGCAAATATAATATAATCCTATTTTCTAAGGAATTTCCACATGTAAATTAGGAACATCCAAATTTCCTTGTTGCCAATTCTTCTTCCACACAAAGTTCTAGGAACCAGCCCTTTCCTAGGGCACAGAATGGAATGCCCTGCCAAGGGACATGTTGAGGGCATTCTAGATTTTATAAATATTTATTATCTTCCACTGTGTTATAATGGAAAGCAGTATGGAAACAGGAAATGAAATAAATCTAGAGAGAGGAAACACTTTCCATTTGATGCATAGTTGTCACCCCTCCCCACTGGTGTCAGATGGGGAGGATGTAAGATGTAGTGACTAGAAATATATTGTTCCAGAAAAAGCCTCTGCCCTTTTCCCCCCACGGATTTACATTAGCTGTGCTATTAATTTCTCCCTTAAATTCCCAGTGGTTGATTTGCAAATGAATTTAAAAATCAGAAATCTTCCCATAAAGCCAGTCTTTATATCTTATCTTATGTATTGGTGGTGCCACCTGGTGTTAGAATGCATCAATAGAAAAGGCTCATATAATTTTAATATCAAGGTCCTTTACACTTTGGCAGAATAATATTCCAAATGTGCTGTAAAACAAGTTTCAAAAGAGACTGGGGAGGAGAGAAATGAGAGAGGCAAGGAATGAAATATTGCCACATAAATCCAACAAGCAAAGATATTCTCTGGTGTGAACAAAAATGGTCTATGCTGTTTTCCCTTCCAGCACTAGGGACAGGCAAGATATTTGCAATTTGTTTGCATTTGCAGATGCAAATACAATTGCATTTCAGTACAGACTTAACACACTCATACTTCCCAACCTAAACAGAAATACATTTTAAACCTTCCCATGTCCGAGATGCATACCTTTAAAAATTATTTTTAAAAATGCACTAGTGGAGAGGAAATGCAAAAAATGTGTACATTTGAAACAGTGCATGTAATAATTAGGATATTTGAAAGTTCAAACAAAATGCTTAACTCATTGGGTGGGTAGTCATTTGAAAAATATATGTACCTGAAAAAAATGCCCCCAAATGCATACCTTTAAAAATGCACACAAGATGCACATATTTTGCGGAAGAATAAATCAAAATGAAATTTAATATAGAGCAGACAGGTGGGTGGGTGGGGAATCACAATCTATAGCACTATATTTATTAACTGGCATGGCCCAGTATTGTATGGCTTGAGTTATATTATGTTGGAATGGTTAAGTTCTTATTTGACAACTTTGTATATTCTTTTTGTATACAGTATTTGGCATTACTAATTTCTTTCACTTTGCATGTCCTCCACATGTATACTTATATTTTCCATGGTGGTTGAGGCCTCCTCCTCCTCCTCCTCCTCCTCCTCCTCCTCATTTATAGCCCATCTTTTGCCAAATTAAAGCAAATACAACATAGAGTTTATCACACAGGATGAATCCTGTGCAGAAACTAGATTTAAAGTGAAAATTACACCCTTTTGCACCGCACCACATAGGTTGTTTTTCACATGACATTTGGGGTTAACCAGAACTGAAAGTAGAAAAAAACTAAAAAATGTGGGTTGTTTTTCAGACAACATTTGCGTGAAAGAGAAATAACATGAAAATAACCCAAATGGAAAGTGGACAAAACCCTCTCCTTTTTACTTTTGGGAAATTCCAAAAGTAGAAGTGTTTTTTGTCAGCTTTCCGTTCGGGTTATTTTCATGTTATTTCTCTTTCCACCAACATGTCTGAAAAACAACCCACATTTGCTGATATTTAGCAGATTTTAATATCCTGTTTCTGCATGAGATTTGCCTCAGTGTGATAAACTCCATAGTTGAAATGCATGATAGCATTTGATTAATTCTCATACCTTTCGGTTCTTCATCTGCAGAGGGAGCTATAGGGCAAGGGAAGACTATTGGCTGCATTGACAGTTTATCATTGCATTGACAGTTTATTTTTTTAAACATATGAATGTAGCAAGGTACTTTCTACAAAAAAAGAAAAAAAGAAAGAAAAATGTACAAACAAGGGAAAAAAAGAATCCATAGTAGAAGGGCTTGTCTGAACACTGAAAGTGACATCCCTTTTACCTTCCTGTTACAGGACTTCATAGGTATTTGCAAAGAATATAGAGGGCTTCTGGTTCACATGTAAAGGATTTTTAGGGGCAGAGTATTGCTATATCTGGGTTGCCTGGTTGGATAGCATATGGAGATCAAGCTTCTCTTGGCTCTCTTTCAAGGTATGTGAGGTGAGATACAGTGGGCATAACAGAGGGGCACAATTTCATCCAGTACTATAGTTCATTTAAAAATATATATTGAACTAAAGCTCTCAGAAACCCTTAGCCAGATAGTGGATTCAACAAGTATAGAGATTTCTGGGAACTGTAATCTAGTAAGGTATCATTTCCAAGCTCAGACCAGTACCAACTGGCTTGCTCTCTGTTGTCAGTCATCCTAAGCACTGGGTATTCAGTGGGAAGTGTTGGATACAAATAGTCTGAAACATCTATCTAAAGATACAAAGTCCATACCTTTATTATCATACCAAATGATCGCCCAAAATAGACCTTTACCCAGATTAATCACTGTGCCAACTCTGAGCCCCCAGGACACACATGGTTTCTTCAACGGGTCTTGTACTCCAGATTACAGGTATTTCTGAATTTGACTTGAATCTCTACTGTCCAGCTGGTCATTTCCCAGTATGCTATACTATTAAAACCTAGCAAACCTCTCTTGCAACAAACTAAGACTGGTCAGGACAACATACCTGTATTTGTCAGCATTTGAAAATATGCAAGGGAGAGATTTAAGAACTTTGCAGTTGATTACTGCAAAATGTTGGCTTCCTTACTGGTTTTTAATCATCATCACCATAATTTAAAGCACCAAACAATTTAATTTATATGTTATGGATAAATGAAAGTTAGGAATGTGCAAGCTCCCCAAAGCAATCCATTGTTTTAACTCAGAACTAATTTGACTTCACTTGCCATAAATCAAATCTGGATCATTTTTCCAAGCCAAAATGGTGTGTTCTCTCTCTCTCTCTCTCTGTGTGTGTGTGTGTGTGTGTGTGAGAGAGAGAGAGAGAGAGAAAGACAGTGGGAGTGAGTTGATACTCCTGGCATAGGTGATACTGGTGGCCACATAGGTAGTGGTATAGGGGCAAAATAGTCACTAGGAATGGCATAGGAAGCCATCTCTATCAAGAGTGAAGGTTGTTCTGGCAGCTTCTGAATTGCTGAGGAGACAGAGGGCAGCTGTCACAGAATCATAGAATCACAGAGCTGGAAGAGACTACAAAGGTCATCTAGTCCAACCCCTCTGGTATGCAGGAACTCACAACCAAAGCATCCCTGACAGATGGCCATCCATCCTCTGTTAAAAAACCTCCAAGGAAGGAGACTGCACAACGCTCTGAGGAAGTGTGTTCCACTGTCGAACAGCCCTTACTGTCAGGAAGTCCCTCCTAATGTTGAGGTGGAATCTCTTCTCCTGTAGCTTGTATCCATTGTTCTGGGTCCTATTCTCTAGAGCAGCAGAAAACAAGCTTGCTCCATCATCAATATGACATCTCTTCAAATATTTAAACAAGGCTGCTGTATCACCTCTTAACCCTCTCTTCTCCAGGCTACACATACCTAGCTCCCTATGTCTCTCCTCATAGGGCAGGGTTTCCAGATCCTTCATCGTTTTGGTTCTCTGAGGACAGGGATGGCTTTCCTTTTCTTCTTCCCATTGCCAATGAGTAGCACTGTAAAAAGTGTCTTATGCTGACATGAATGTTAGGCTGGCACAGATCACTAAGAGTACCACAACCAAAGATGCCACCCCCCCCCCCCTTTCACAAGTCCTTACTGTCCCAAACCCCAAATCTTGTTCCTACTTCTCCTTCCCTTTCCATTTACTTTCCAGGAGATGGCAACAGGAAGTCCAACTCTAGGGTAGTTGAAAGGCAGACGTATCTCCCCGCCCCCAATTCCTTGATCTGGGAGGTAGTTGATGGGAGATTTTCTCTTTATAGAGCTCTTACGATGAACAGGTCCCCACTCATCCAGCAGAGCTCAAACTCTGGACTGCTGCATCTTCTGAGGTATTGGATCTTCAGCACTGGTGTGACGCTGTCCTTACGTAGCTACCAAATTATGCTCAACCAGCCGTAGAGTCAATATCATACCAAGAGCTGCAGAAGCAAAGGAGGAAAACCAGTAAAGATGCTGGTGGAACCAGCAATGGAATTCACTGGTACTAGATTTTGCCTGTTCTGAAGGGACAGCATTCTTGCAATGCCTGATTGTCTTGTCTCAATTGAATCAGGAGGGAAATATCTGCTGCCTTAAAAAATTACTGAAAGATTTATATATATGCCTGTGGAAAATATTGTGTTAATTTTTTAAAGTGATGGATGATGATCAAAGAGGTACAGTTAAAAAAGAATAGCATAAATGCATATACATGGGTTCATACTAATGCACCCTGTAGAACTTTGAGTATTATTTTGTGTATTATTCTCTACCCCAAATATATTTGTGTTGTGGATGATAGAGCAGATGCATACCCTCCAGAATTTCACAGATGAAAACTGGGACATGTGGCCAAGCAACATCACGGTGGTTAAAGTGGCAAAAAATATTAATGAGGAAGAACACACAAATCAAGAGAGGTTGCAGCAGTTTGCTTTTTTTTTTTTTTTTGCTCCTACTGGGAAGGGCAAGATTTTGACCTCCCCCCCCCCCTTGAGTTATTTGAGTGTAAACTAGTTTTGCACTTTGAACTCAGTTTGTCTTAGTTAAAGTAAGCTGGGGACAATGGGGGGAGGTGGGGAGGGTGCCAGTCTAACCTGGCTGGGAAAGGAATTTCAGAGCCTGGGAGGCAGCCATCGAGCAGGTCCTCTCCCGTGTTCCAGCCAGATGTACCTGTGAGGGTGGTAGGGTACAGAGAAGGGTCACTCTAGCAATCCTCAAAAGACAGGCAGGTATAATGTGGTCCTTCAAATAACCTGATCACATTTTCTGGCACCTGAGGCAGAAAATTCCATAAGTATCTCTCATGGCAATAGCAAACCCCCTCTGAAGAAATTTGCCAAGAAAACTCTGTTATAGGTTTGCCTTAGCATCATCATAAGTCAAACAACAATCTCTCCCTCTCCCTGGCAAAAATATAAATGAGAAAAACATTGATGATAAAAGCAATATCCAATCATTTGCTACTCTTTTGTGTTGTTGAGTACCATCATGTTGTTTCTGTCTTATGGCAACCATTAGGCAAATCTTTGGGTGGGGATTCAAACTCTGATCTTCAGAGCTTAACAATGAAACCAATACACCATGTTGGCTGTCATCAAACCTACTCTTTCATGAAACCCAAAATCAGTTATCCGGTGCCAATGTCCCACTCTCTTTAACCTTGCTAGGAAGAATGGCAGGCTTAGTCTGGCACAGGTCACCCAGGGAGAGCAGCCAGGTTTTTGCTGTGGAATCAGTTTCTCCTGGTTGTCAAATTCCATTGTGAGGAAAAAAACATGAAGTGAGAGACGTGGGGTTCGTGATCCATCTACAAGGGAAAATGGGAACTACAGCACACTATGTTGTGTGCTGCTGCCAAGACAAAACCAGGAGCATCACAGGCACTGGGTAAACACTTTCCTCCTCAGAAATAAATTCACTTCCCTTACAGAAGGGAAGAGGGAGGCCTGACCTTGACTTTGGATATAAAAGGTTTATTGAAATAACACAAGTGCTAATTCTATGAATGATAATGGCAAATGTTAATCCCGTTGTAACAATAACCATGAAAACATACATTATCTTTAAATGATGTAAACTGATTGTAACCTGTCTTGTTTAAAATTGTCAAATTATTTAGTATGCTATCAGTCTTGTAAAATTATTTTTACTATTTTAAATTGTTTTAATTGGCTGAATTTATTTTCTTGTGTGCCAACCTCAAATCCTGTGACACACAGGATGGAATAGAATAGAAATATTTGAATAAAATAATAAAGGTAAAGAAATAAGAATATAATAATAAACAACAGATCACACAATTCTTAACTTATGGAAGAGGAGGAGGGCGCCAGTATACTATTCCCCAGTTTTTCATCTATACCATCCAGTCTCATAAAGAAGCAGTTCAGCCAGTTTTTACCCTAATCTGGACTACAGCTTTCATATTGAGGGTGGCATAATAGTCTTCCACAATAACTCATTATGGTTCCTAATGCCATCCTTCCTTTCACATTTCCACTAACCCTGTGACAATGTCCAAACTGGTTACACCTCAGGAAAGGTAAAACACCATGTCAACAACTATATATCCTGGGCTTTGTGTCAGCATTTTTCAGTCATCTGAAGTGAATTCAGCTCTGTTGTATGAGTGTTTAGTATCCTTGTGAAGTTGTACAGTGTAGTTTGAAAGAAATCTGCATATCCTCCATCCAACTTTGCACAGATGAAAACTGAGCCATGTGTGGCCAAGCAATGTCAGAAATGGACATGTCTGCAGAAGTTATTCATGAAGAAGAAGACACAAATTAGGAGAGGTTGCAGCAATTGGCTTTTGCCTTAGTCTACTGAAAAGGGCAAGATGCCATTCCTCTCCACTGTTCCCTACTGACTTAATTGTATATAAACTTCATTTTTGTTTTGACCTCCATTTACAGATGTTGAAATAAGCTGAGGACAAAGGATGAAAGCTGGAGAAGAAAGCAGGCGATTGGGACAGTTGGAAGGTATGAGGTAGGTGTGCAGGGAAAACCTCAAGACTTCTGAGCAAATACCAGATTAAGGGACAGTTACTTTTTTGGACTACAGCATACTATCTTGGTGAGCTGTATAAGAATTAAATCTTTATTATGGTCATAGACCAGTACAAAGGAGTAATAAAATAAATAATAATAAATAAACTTTATTCTTATACCCTGTCTTTCTGTTGCAGCCATCAAGGTGGCTTACATGACTAAAATATATTGGAATAATACATACTCTTAATAAATAAATTGACCCCCTCCCTCTAAAACAGGATTAAATACAATACAGTTTAAAAATTCAACCTGTTAAAATGACAACCATTTTCTAGTAGAGGCAGTGGTTACATAAAGAAGGGAGAGTACAGAAATTAGATTGAACTATTCTGGGAAGGCCTGCCAGAAGAGATCCATCATCACAGCTTTTTTTGAAGCTGTCTAGGATGGTTATTTGATGGATCTCCTCCGGCAAGGCATTCTATAGTCTGGAAGTGGCAGTGTAGAACATCCTCTGGGAGGTTGTTGTTAATCTGGTTTTGATAGGTTCCTCCCAGAGGACCTGAGGGTGCAACGTGGATTGTACGGAAGTAGGTGATTCCCTTAGATAGGTTGTACCCTAGCCATGTAGGGCTTTAAAGGTAATCATCAACACCTTGTATTGCACCCAGAAACCAATAGGCAGCCAGTGAAGAGTAGGGTACATTTGATTAAGAAGATAAAAATTAAATATACATCTGTTTAAAACATAAATTTCCTATTGTAAAAGATACTTGTATTCACTATGCTGAAACTTCTTGCCAAGTACCAAATTATTCCCTTCTGCAATGTGAAGACTAAAGAAGAAATAGTCTTTTTTTAAAAAAGTCAGATTTCCCAACTTAAGCAAGCAAGTTTCTTGGAACTGCGGATTAATCTCAAATTCCAGGCAATCATGTAGAAGCCTTGGCCCATGCTTTGATTCTCTGCTCAGATCACCTAACAGACCCTCACCCATCTGTTTTTGTTGGGTAACAACTCAATCCAGCATTGGCTGGATGTCACAGTTTGCATCTTTGCCATTGAGATCTATGCTAAGCACACAGAGAGCTTCCCACATTTCACACATGAAAGCTGGGACATGTGTGGCCAAGTAATGTTAAAGTGATATAAAGATGGCAAAAGTTATTAATAAGAAAAAACACACAAGGTAGGAGTGGCTGCAGGAGTTTGCATTTGCCTGAGGGGCTCTCCACACAGGCCGCAAAGCCCAAATTTCCCTTGACTATGCATCATACTGTTTGGACAACACAGACCAAAATTCCTGTATCAGGCTGGATTCTAGCAGTTGGATGCAGATTCAGTTGATCAAGCCTGATCCTGGCGTGAAAAGACATGCCTAAAGTTATCCAGTGAGTGAGCAAGAAGTCGAACCCAGGTCTCCCAAATCATAGTCCAATCCTCAAACCACTACACCACACTGGGTCTCAGGGTATGTACACATGGGAGATAATCAGGGACTGAATTATTTAGAAGGATCATGGTGCCACTGCTCTCTTAAAGCCTGGCCCTCCATTCTGTGTGTTTTTTTTGTGTGTGTGTGTGTGTGTGTACAATAACCTAGTGCATCTTGGCATGCTATCTTTTCTATCCCCAAATTGGTTGTTGGATAAGTTTCCCATGGAAAAAAAAATCTTCATGATGTTGTTAGTAGCGATGTTTCACTGTTTGACTCTGATCTTGTTTTTTTGTTGATGGATTGATGACAATGTTTGTGGAAGCTGCTGATAAAATCTTCAAGAGGTCTGTACTGTGTATTATGCTGGGTAATTGTATATACATGTATATTGTTTTGCTGCCTTTGATATTTTCTATTGGCAATTTGAACTTTTGTAAATTTGTGCTGGTTTATTTAAGGGCATAAATTTAATTGAGTGGCCACCTGAACTCTGATTTCTCATTAAAAGGAATTCAAAAAAGAAGAAAGAAAGAAAGAAAGAAAGAAAGAAAAAAGTAAAACCAATGGGAAATCCCATATTTTCTAAATAATTTAGGCATGTGTCTGAATTTGTACTGTTAAGTCTTCTCCCTGAAAGCTCATTTTTAACCTAGTTTAGTAGCTTTGAATACAACCTGTTCAGAAATTTAACAACAGTCACAGCTACTGTAGAGTAAGCTTACTTTCTTGTAAGAACAGACTAGATTTAACACAGTTGCAAGGTTATGTTAATAAGATTTAGTAAAAAAAGAAAGTAAAAAAGAATGAAAAGAAAATAAAAAATTAAAAGAAAAACAGCCTTCTTACTCAATTATGGAGGGTTGGGGACTTTGGAATTTTAATGTAATTCTATTTTAATCTGTATCATGTTTTTACTGTTGTAATCTGCTTGGATTCCCTGAGACTAAGCAGAATAGAAATAATAATAATAATAATAATAATAATAAGAAGTGAGGTGGATGGGGGAGAGAGGGAGAGGAGAAGAATCATGCCCCAATGGCTCCATGTTACTGCCCAATATTAGACCTACAGCGAGAGGAATTTATTCCATCTGTGGAGCAATGGGAAAGCAGCACCAATGGGAGGTTTTTGATAGGTTTTCCCATTAATAAAAAGGGATGCTCTACCAATGTGTTGAATGCAAATGTTCTACAACAAGGAGATGACATGTGATAAGTATGGCCAAAGATAGTATTCTCCAGATTTAATTGTGGTTTAAAAGCTGTGTGTAATAATCTCTATAGTATGAAAAGTGATACATCAAAGGTCTGCAACAAGCCCAGTTTAATTTCTTCTTGCATTCATTATGTTTATATCCTGCCCTTCTCCAAAATAGGACCCACGGTGGCTCATGGGATGGATTAAGACAAGGTGCTGAAGCTAGCAATAAGAAAGGTTTTTTTTAATTAAAAAAAATTAGAGAAACTGCATATTGAAACATAATATTTCAAAACAATATAAAATCATTAAAAAACATGTGAATAACAATAAAACTGCACAGAGCATTGCAGATGTTTCTGAATAGCCATGTAGTTGTCAGAAATGTCCGTTCAAATAAAAAAGGTCTTTACCTGCCAGCAAAAGGAGAGCAAGAAGGGGGCCAGCCTAATCTGTCAGAGAGTTTTTGATGTGAAGACCTGTTTTGAGAGTTCTTGCAAGAGCAGGCCTGCTTCTAGATTAAGGCTGCATTTGCAATGCAGAAATAATGCAGTTTGACACCACTTTAACTGCCATGGCTCCATGCTATCAAATTCGGTGAACTGTAGTTTTGTGAGATATATAGATTTCCCTGTTAAAGAGCTCTGGTACCATAATAAACTACAAAATTAAGATTCCACAGGATGAAGCCATAACAGTTAAAGAGGTGTCGAACGGCATTATTTCTGCAGCAGAGATACAGCCTAAGAGAGGAGTACTAGGCAGGTAGAAGGACTAAAGCCCAAACAAAGATAAGTAGTATGCCTTTATGACAAAATGTGTTTAGCAATAACAACAGATGAAAGTGATCACTGTGTGAAATCAGATGTTTATTTTTTCAGGTGATGACAGGTAGATGGGTGGATTGAGAGTACAGAATACACTAGCAGGAACAAACAAGGCAAAGTGATGCTGGAGCTAGTTAAAACAAGCTTATTCAAATTCTCCATGCAGTGGCAACTGGTAGGGGGATAAATCCACTCTGGATTTCAGTCTGAATTTAAAGGAGTCTGTTTTGGTAGCAGGATTCAGCATCTTGGATGGATTCTTTAAAATCCAGAGCAGATTTGAAATTGAAGCCACCACCAGCCACCACTGTCTGCATGTTAGCCTTTGAATGGAAAATTCTCATTCATACACTATAATACAGTATTCCCTGAATAAGGCAGGGATGTTGCTGACTGACAGAGTAAATATGCTTTTGGATTCAACTCTTGTCTGGTGGAATGAGTAGGCATGAGGGACAACTGACACATTGTGTGCAGCTGCTATTTTAAGTAGAAAAGCAACTCCAGGGTGATGGGATTTTGCTTATTTAATCCTTTGTTGGCTGGGTGTTTTTCTTGACCAAATTATCCCAGTTGCTTTCCCTTTGCATTGGATTCCAGATATCCTCCTAATATTGAAAGCATCTGAAACTTGCATAGTGGGATGTAGATAGAGAGGATGCGTTTTTATATATCAATATATAATACCCCCCATACTTCTCCTTCACATTTCTCTATCCAAAATCACATCTTGTTATATGCTATTTTTAACTGAAAAACACATCTTGTAAATTTTTTTATGTATATTGCCATCTAAACATATAATATAGAACCTTAGACAATCTTCTGAGTTTTAGTTACTTGGCATATATGCTAATTAAAATCACTGGTGCTCTCTGGTCGTTTGACCTGGAACAGACCAGTAAAAGGTAATGCTCTCAGTCCTTGTAATTACTTTTATAAAGAGTTTTTAAATTCAAAGGGGGAAAGCCAATGTGATGGACTGCAACTCTTGAAGGCCAGGATTCGATTTCTTGCTCGGCCATGGAACCCACTGCTCTCAGCCTCAGGAGAAGACAATGGCAAACCTCCTCTGAACAAATTTTGCCAAGAAAACCCCATGATCCTTAAGGTTGCCATAAGTCAGAAACAAGGCACACAACACCATACCACCAAGTTCCTAGGCCTAAATACCCTGAACTCAATAAATTACATCTGAACTGGGAAACTATGCAGGGTCAAGCCTGATTAATACTTGGATGAGGGGCTGCCAAGGAATGCCAGGTACTCCAAGCAAAATGGAGGTACTCATAGTTACAGGCCCAAAACCAGGATTGGGAATACAATCTCCAGTTCTTGATGGAGTCACACTCTCCTCTAAGGACTGTGTTCGCAGTTTGGGGGTCCTCCTTGACTCATCGCTTCACATGACTAGTCAGGTGAATGCAACGGTCAGGAGTGCCTGTTACCAGCTTCGGCTGATCCGTCAGCTGCGCCCTTTCCTGGAGAGGAAGAATCTGGAAACTGTGATACACTCTCTGGTAACCTCATGACTGGACTTCTGTAACACACTCTACATGGGGCTACCCTTGTGCTTAACTCGGAAACTACAACTGGTCCAGAATATGGCAGCCAGACTCATTACTGGTACATCTAGGAGAGAGCACATGACACCTGTGCTAGAATCTCTCCACTGGCTGCCGATCAGTTTCCGAGCACAGTACAAAGTGTTGGTTTTGAGCTACAAAGCCCTACATGGCTCGGGTCCATCCTATCTAAGGGAATGCCTTTCCCTGTACGAACCCCCCGCACAATTCGATCCTCTGGGAGGAATCTGTTACAGCCCAGAAAGACTAGGTTGGTGCAGACCTCCCAGAGGGCCTTTTCAGCGGTCGCCCCCAAGCTTTGGAATGACCTGCCGGACGAGATGCGTCTTATTCCATCTATTGACAGTTTTAAGAAAGCTTTGAAGACGCATCTCTTTCGGCAGGCCTTCTCGGAAAATGTCTAACATCTCCCGGCTCTATCTCTTGCTAGTCCTTAGTTTCCATCTGGTGCGACATTGTGGGTTTTGTTTATTTGTGACTGTTTTTAACTGTCTTTGGTTTAATCCTTTTCTAAGGGGGAGAGTTGGAATGGGATTGGATATTTTAATTGTGATGTTTTTAAACTTCTCTTGTACTCTGCCCCGATTGCCCATTCAGAGGGTCGGGCTAGAAATAAATTTTATTAGGCTGTATTTCACAGGAAGAGAGTGAGAAATTAGCTTTGAGTATCCCTTCCCTTAGAAAACTATGAAATCCATGGGATCACCATAAGTTAACAGGTGACTGGAAGGCATACACATGGACTCATGTACATCAAAGGACATAGGGAATTTTACACGCCATTTTGAAGAGGTATTTTTCTAATCAGGGTAGGACTTCAAAACCACCACAAAAACACAGTATATTTATGATCACATGATTTCAAAGCTAGTTTACTGATTTGGGTGGGAAAATGTGTTGACATGCTCAGTGTTATTGTAACCTGGAACTTCATTTCTCATAGAAGCAATGAAACTCTCAACTTGTAGGGCTGGAAATCCCCGGAAGGTACTTAACTAATACAAAGTTGGCTGTATGCCAAGTAAATTCAGTTTTGGTGTTGGTAAAGAGCTTTGTTGTGTCCCAGTGAAACCCAGAGTGACAACTTTCACTCTCCACCCTTCATTCACCATGTTTATGGGTGACACAGTAGGCAATGAGTATACTAACCCTAACACAAGCTCTATGCTATGTCCATATTGGAAGAAGGTAATATCGAGGGAAATTCCTGAAAGATTAGGAGTTCAAAGGTTGTGTTGTGCTGTACCACACTTTTAATAAAACACTAACCGTCAATTACCTTGTGATTTACAGTTAGAAAAATTCCCCGTTTGTCTTTCATCTTTTATTGAGCCAGTGCTCAATAAACCCCCCACATGCCTTGTTTTCAAAGAAAGCTTTGAAAATATCTCCCCTCTTTTTGCCACACAGATTGGGATGCATAGTGGCACACTGAGGAGCACTGTCATGGCCGAGATGAAGATTCAGAATTGTGTAGCCTATGAGCAATGTTTTGCTCTCAAACCGAAATGTTCTGTATTGAGGTGGAAATTGCAAGTGGGTTTGCACAGTGAGATAGAGTTCACTGGGTCTATCCTCAATGTAATAGATAGTAAGATGGAGATTAGAGCACCACTCCCTTTCAGTGCTGGTGATTCCCATTGCTCATATGCAGGATCTGATGAGATAACTGCCAAGGAAATATAGCCTTTGACAGAAGGTGATAAAGGGTTCCCACCCCTGTGTTCAGAGAGGGATGTCTAAGCATAACATGGATCTGTTATATTGCCCCTTATTTACTGGATCTTTCAGTACTTTTAGAAGGGTGTTCCCACCCAATGCTGACAGCACATTTAGACGGCAAATGCGCCACTAGAACAGTGTCCTTGTGTGCCTTTAGTCAAAACACAGAAGATAGCATTCATCAAGCTATGTATTTAGATGTTGTATAAGTTTCCCATGGAAAAAAAAATCTTCATGATGTTGTTAGTAGTGATGTTTCACTGTTTGGCTCTGATCTTGTTTTTTTGTTGATGGATTGATGACAATGTTTGTGGCAGCTGCTGATAAAATCTTCAAGAGGTCTGTACTGTGTTTCAGTGTATTATGCTGGGTAATTGTATATACATGTATATTATTTTGTTGCCTTTGATATTTTCTATTGGCAATTTGAACTTTTGTAAATTTGTGCTGCTTTCTTCAAGAGAATAAATTTGATTGAATGGCCATCTGAACTCTGATTTCTCATTAAAAGGAATTCAAAAAAGAAAGAAAGAAAAGAAAAAGTAAAACCAATGGGAAATCCCCTATTTTCTAAAAAAAATTTAGGCATATGTCTGAATGTGTACTGTTAAGTCTTCTTCCTGAAAGCTCAATTTCAACCTGAATACACAGTCTGTCTACCTGGGGCTCTTGTATTCCACAGGGCTGTAGTCTTTAAAGCAGAGGTGGGCAACAGTGGCCCTCCTGATGTTTTTTGGACTCCAGTTGCCATCAGCCCTAGCTAGTATAGATAGTTCCATTGGTAAGATTACAATTGCCTTTACTGCTATTTTGTTTTTTAATTCCTGATTGCATGGCTGTCAGGATCATAGAATCATAGAATCATAGAGTTGGAAGAGACCACAAGGGCCATCCAGTCCAACCCCCTGCCATGCAGGAACTCCAAGTCAAAGCATCCCTGACAGATGGCCATCCAGCCTCTGCTTAAAGACCCCTAAGGAAGGAGACTCCACTACACTCCGAGGGAGTGTGTTCCACTGTCGAACAGCCCTTACTGTCAGGAAGTTCCTCCTAATGTTGAGTTGGAATCTCTTTTCCTGCAGTTTGCATCCATTGTTCCGCGTTCTAGTCTCTGCAGCAGCAGAAAACAAGCTTGCTCCCTCCTCAATATGACATCTCTTAAAATATTTAAACAGGGCTATCATATCACCTCTTAACCTTCTCTTCTCCAGGCTAAGCATCCCCAGCTCCCTAAGGCGTTCTTCATAGGGCAAGGTTTCCAGACCCTTCACCATCTTAGTTGCCCTCCTTTGGACATGCTCCAGTTTCTCCACATCTTTTTTGAAATGTGGTGCCCAGAACTGGACACAGTATTCCAGGTGGGGCCTGACCAAAGCAGAATAGAGTGGCACTATAACTTCCCTTGATCTAGAAACTATACTTCTATTGATGCAGCCTAAAATTGCATTGGCTTTTTTAGCTGCCGCATCACACTGTTGACTCATGTTCAGCTTGTGGTCTACTTGGACTCCTAGATCCCTTTCACATGTGGTCTCATTCAGCCAGGTGTCCCCCATCCTATATCTGTGCATTTCATTTTTCCGCCCTAAGTGCAGAACCTTACATTTCTCTGCATTGAATTTCATTTTGTTAGCACTGGCCCAGCTTTCTAGTCTATTCAGGTCATTTTGAATTTTGATCCTGTCCTCTGGGGTATTAGCTACTCCTCCCAGTTTAGTGTCATCTGCAAATTTGATAAGTATGCCCCCAATTCTGTCATCCAAATCGTTAATAAAGATGTTGAATAGCACTGGGCCCAGGACAGAACCCTGTGGGACCCCACTGGTCACTTCTCTCCAGGATGAAAAGGAGCCATTGTTGAGCACCCTTTGAGTTCGGCCACTCAACCAATTACAAATCCATGTAACAGTTAACTTGTCTAGCCCACATTTTGCAAGCTTGTTTGCAAGAATGTCATGGGGAACCTTGTCAAAGGCCTTACTGAAATCGAGGTATACTATATCCACAGCATTCCCTTCATCTACCAAGCTGGTAATTTTATCAAAAAAAGAGATCAGGTTCATTTGGCATGACTTGTTTCTCTGAAACCCATGTTGGCTTTTTGTGATTATGGCATTGGCCTCTAAGTGTTCACAGACTCTCTGCTTAATGATCTGCTCTAGAACCTTTCCTGGAATTGATGTCAGACTAACTGGACGATAATTGTTGGGATCCTCTTTTTTTCCCTTTTTGAAGATGGGGACAACGTTTGCCCTCCTCCAGTCTGCTGGGACTTCTCCTGTTCTCCAGGAGTTCTCAAAGATTATTGCCAATGGCTCTGATATTACATTTGCCAGTTCTTTTAATACTCTAGGATGTAGTTCATCTGGTCCTGGAGATTTATATTCATTTAGGTTAACCAGGTATTCCTGTACTACCTCTTTACTTATTCTGTGCTGAATTTCCTCTATTCTGTCTCCATTATCCTTAGGTTGAGCACCCTTTGGCTTTTCTGAGAAGACTGAAGCAAAGAAGGTGTTGAGTAATTCTGCCTTTTCTCTGTCCCCTGTTAGCATTTTGCCATCTTCTGCACGCAGTGGCCCTACTGTTTCCTTCTTCTTCCTTTTGCTGCGGACATGTCCAAAAAAGCCCTTTTTATTGTTCTTAACCTCTCTAGCAAGCCTGAGTTCATTCTGCGCTTTAGCTTTTCTGACTTTACCCCTACATGTGCTGGCTATTTGTTTGAATTCCTCTTTCGTGATTTCTCAGTGGAATAACCAAGAGAACATCTTAATGTGATTAAAACAACCAACCAACCAACCAACCAACCAAAATTATTCCAGAAATTGAGACTGAAGTTCCTCTGTTCAGGGTTTGTGTCAGAACTGAAAACCTTCCTCCATGGATCATACTTAAAAGTTTCCATCGTCAAGCCCTCTTTCCCGGCTACAATCCCAAGCCTTTGATCTGTGACATTTCATGTTTTCTCTTTCCTTTCCTGCACTATCATTCAATCATACGTAAGGAAGGAGAGCATCCCTCGTTTACAGCCCTGAGTGCTTGCAGAAACAATAGGGTCATAAACCACAAATCTCTCTAACCTCTGGCCATTTACCCCCTCCCATTGCTTCCCAAGCTTGGTTTCCCACAGGATTCTTTTCCCCCTCTCAGTAAGCCAGCATTTATTTTAATGCTATATCACCATGTCATCTTACTACCACATCATAATTACATCATATCATCATATCATCATGACTGAACCATGCATACAGATCTGACTATGGCAGAAGGTTAACACTGTGTGCATTGACATGTGGATTTTAGTGTTCCATTATGGCAGGGGTAGAATTGTGCCATCCTGCTGATGTCATGGGACTGCAACTCCCAGCAACTTCTATTGTTATTCTAGCTAGGGCTTCTGGGACTTTATGTCTAGCAACATTGGGAGGGCGACATAATTCCCATCTCTTTCTGTGGCACTACACAAGGCTGAAGCATGTTATAGTACCCCTGCTTACTAAGACTCTGTTATTTCCAAGAACATTTATGAAATAAAACAGTAAAATTCAGTGTCAACTTAGAAAAACATCTCAAATATAACCAAATTTAAAATGGCTTTAAAATGAAATACAATTTAAAATGTCCAACAACATCAAATGCCACTGAAACCCACAAAGTGCAAATAGGCCTTTAAAACCCCCTTAAAAGCAGTTGGAGGTGAACATATTTTTGAATTTTTTGCCCAGTAGAGTCACCACTGAGAAGGCTCTGTCTGCCAGCAATAGGGCTTCCAAAATGATTTTATAGTAGGGGCAGGTTTATATAGGTGTAAGAGTTTCAATACCTTGGCTCAATCATTAATTAAAATGAAAACTGTAGTCAAGAAATCAGAAGACTAGGAGTCGGAAGGGTTGCTATGAAGGAACAAGACAAGCCTTAGGTGTAGAGATAATAATTGAAAACTAAAGCCAGGAATGCCCATGTCGTTGTGTTTCTGATTTCTGTGTTTGGTTGCGAAAACTGGGCAGTAAAGAAAGCTGTCTGGGAAGAAAATCAGCTCATTTGAAATGCAGTGCTGGAGGGTAGTACTGTGGATATCATGGACTGCCTAGAAGTCAAGCTGACTAAATTGAGACTGTAATAGTGTGGACATATCTTGAGAAGACAAGACTCATTATAAAAGACAATGATGCTCAGTAAAGTAAAAGGCAGTAGGAAAAGAGGAAAACCACATTCCAGGAGTGAGCCCCATTCTTGCTATGATTATGTTAGTAAAAGGTGTACTGTCTTTTGCACTTGTCCATAACCCCACCTTCCTGCTCTGTGCCCTACCCAGCATGCCTTTATGTTTTTAAAATTTTATTATTTTTTTTTAAAAAATTAACACAGTTCTGCAGGGATATTAATATAATTTTAAAATAGAAAATAAAATAGAATAACATTTTAAAAATTAAGAAAGGAAAATAGCTTGCTTGGGAAAAGCAAAGGGAAAGGGAGACAGGAGCAGAGCAGGAGACACTGATACTACATGACTATGCAGTACTAGTACTGCCATAGGAGGAATTTATTGCACTGGAGGACTAATGCTATAGTAATGCATTTTGGAGCTTGTTGATAGGTTTTCCCCATCAATGACAAAGTATTAGAGCAAACAATGCTTTGGGGGCAAGGCAGTGATGAGACAGAGACAATGTTAGTTATTTGTGGAGCTTTTGGGCTATGTGGCCATGTTCTAGAAGAGTTCCTTTCTGATGTTTCGCCAGCATCTGTGGCTGGCATCTTCAGCTCTCTGAAGATGCCAGCCACAGATGCTGGTGAAACGTCAGAAAAAGATCAGTAAAAGACAAATAAAAGTGCAGTAAAAGTGCAAGTAAAACACTGGCGTGGTACAGACGGCCCTTTTGGGCTGTCCCTGCAATGTGATTAAGGCTGGGGAGCATGTAGCATTTGCACGCTCCTGAGCCCTAGCACGTACTGACGCCTGCGTCATTATGTAGCTCTTTTTATAAGGCATACGTAACGACGCCATTGCAACTGTGCAGCTTCTATAAGGGGCTGTGCAGTTGCGATGGTGTAAAGGCACCCTATGGTGCCTTTTGCCTTTAGTGCATCTAAACTGCGACAGTAAAAAAGAGCAGGGAAAGGGTGCTCTTTTTTTGCTGCGCACCTATGCCACAGTGTCACAGTGTCTAGCTACTGCAACGAAGGTCTGCAGCAAGAAGAGGAGGCTACAGACCGCTCTTTTTGGGCAGTCTGAAAAACCCCATAGAGAGTAATTTATATCTACACCAGAAAGAAAGACTATCACTGAGGGTTTTACTCATTACTTTCCCATTAGGAACCTAAGAAGCTGCCTTGTGCAAAATTAGACTATTGGTCTTTCTGCCTCAGTATTATCTGAGTCAGGAATAGGAAATGAAGTATTTTCCCAGCTGGTTGGACAAAAAGCCCACAAGTCCCAGGTAACATGGCCAAGGTCAGACCAATTGTGGAATTATTTTATGGGGCAGAATAAGAGCAGTTTCAGAATAGCCTCAAGGAAGATACTAGGAGAGGCGGCATGTGCTGCTTTTAGCACTAGGCATGTGGTAACATTTGACTGGTTATGGAATGAGGAAAGATAAGTCTTGAAGATCAATCATCTTAGAAATCACCATGTTCTGGATATTTAGTGATATCTTATAGACCAGTGGAACAATATATCACAAAGCAGAAGGTCTCATAAAATGTTTAAGTCTGGCTTTATTTATTTATTTGGGATTAATAGAGCCCTAGAATTGTTTGGTTTCTAAGGAGGCTTTTGAGCCAGGGACACCAAAAACACCTGGCAAAGATCTGCAAAACAAAACAAAACAAAACAAAACAAAAAAACAAAACAAAAAAAAACCAAACAAAAAACAAAAAACAAAAAAAAAAAAACCAAAAAAAAAAAAAAAACAGGTATGAAAGCTATTGTTTAGAAATATTTAACCCAGAACCAACTATGTAACATCAGGGAACAAGGTAGCTTTTTCCAGTGATGTTATGGCATGCTCAAGAACTTGCATGACCAAGATCTAAGAGCAAAGATTAGTTTTACTAAACTTGACACAGAAGCCTAAATTTTGTTGCTAGAACAAATCATAATAGATCTGTTGAATCAATGGGATTTACAGAAATATTGGTTCATTATTCAACAATTGATTCAATAGATTGATTTATTTGGAACCATCAGGGAACTGGATGTGCAGGAAGTTGTATCAAGACATGTCCTTATACTCTGTGCACATATTTGGTTGCATTTTTTGTTTTAAAAAATATAAGGCACAACTTACACCATGTATTGGATATTGCTAATTGTTGTCCTTCTGTGCATGTGTTTTAATAACATATGTTTTAACCTGGTTTTAATTATTTCTGATTGTTTACTTGTGTTAACTTTTGTAGCTTCCTTATTTTAAACATTTCTTTAAATCATTGTAAGCTGCTTTTAGTCCCAATTTGGGGAAAAGAGATAGAAATAATAATAATAATAATAATAATAATAATAATAATTTTTAAGATAAAATATTTATTTACATCATTCATCCATCAGTTCATTGGATATATAAACTTTCTACTGAAGAATGGCAAGGCAGCAATAATACAAAACAAAAACAAATAGAAATACAATGTAAAACTAATTTGAGACACCATTAAAAGAAATTAAATATTCTGTTTTGTTAGCATTCATTAAAAGGTGTATCTGTAAGTGATTCCCACTTTACTGCCACCACAGGTTAAATTATAATGGAATGTACCCAAGGACTTTTGGCTGTCTTCCCCGTTAGTGGCCCACATGATTATATAGGTTCTTGGCCACACATTTTGTTTCCAGACATGAAAATTGTGTCAGATTATGATTAGTCAAAGGGTTCATAGCCATTTCCCACTTTCCTCTCTGTGATCTTAATATCTGTCCTTCCATTTTTGGGTGACCTTAACTGTCCTTATTGGCAAAGCAGCATATTTTAGCCATCACAAAAGGGCATCAGACAAAGATTTGTCATCTTCTGTACTATTACACATTGGTTCACCACTACTGTGTGTCATAATTTAAATAAGATCTCTGAAAGTAGCCCATGTGTCTTGAAGATACACATAAATAAACCCAAACTTTGTTTGGCTTTGAGTTCCTCCCTTGTCATATTGTACTATAAATGGTTTTACTGCAACACTCCTACTGCAGTTGCTTTCTGACCTCTAGATATTTGTTCTTGTTGGAACAAAAATCAGAATTAGGTAGGAATCACTCATCTGAATCTGTACGTCCAATTCTAGAAGGAGGCTCACAGTCTGGCTTCCACACAGTCATTACAAAGTTTATTAATGGAAAATTGGCCTCCAGCTAATATGTCATGGACACATTTACACCTTCCTACAAATCTTCTGAGAATTGTAACCTATTACTCAGTAGTAACCTCCCAATACATTTCCTTAAGTCCACACACACTAATTCCTGTAGCCAGTTCAGTTTCATTTCATCTTGTCAACGCTGTGGTCCCAGATGATCTTGCATTGCAGTTTTCTTCCTAAAAACAGAATGCTGTCCATGTTACTGTCCATCTATCATTGAACTGAGGGCAGTAGGGAAATTGTTCCAAGGGGCAGTGTGTGAAGAGAGAAAGTGACTAAATCTAAGGGTATGCCTCAGTGTGAAGGAAGTTTACTAGACAGGTTTTAAAGTATGCATTTCTGTGGTGCTTCAAAAAATATGCACGGAGGCTGGAATGTGTAATGGGAGACCTCAGTGGGGAAAGGGAATGCATACTTTCCCATTTTGTTTTACTTACATAAGAGGCTGGTGGTGATGTGTGATGTGGTGAGAAATAACAGTTCCACTAGAGAATTGCTCTCCTGGGCAATGGCTACTACTCCCATACTCAACTATGCCACCCGCTGAGCAGACAAAGCCTAAAAGGTTAGACCTTAGACTGGGCATGAATCATTTGTAAAAATATTGTGCAAAGAAATGGCCAGGGACAACACACTGTGAGTCACTTTTAGCAGGGTGGCTAAGAGTGCAACCCTGATCCTAGCAATCTAGGTATCTTTGGTGAAAATATTTAAAATATTAGCAGATGAAAAAGAAATATTGGCAAAATCAAGGTTTACCTTTGGGAAAATTTGGGGGAGGGGGAATATTTTCAAACCATGGATGACTGAATCCATAGATGCAGGATCCATGGATATGGAAGGCTGAGCGTAAATAGGTAAGCAAGAAAGTGCCTAACCCATCCATCCACCTTCCCTTTCTGTCTTATGACTTGACAATATGCAGGTCTTTCCCAACTCAGACCAGTGGCTCATGATCCAGGCGAGGAAAGCACTACCCTTGCTTGGTCTACAATCCACAAGCAACAGTAATCTTTTAAGTAGCTCCTTTAAATAATCACAGCGATCCAGCAATGATAAGGCAGGTGTTCATGAGTGTTCAGGAAGTGAATAGGCCCCTAGCCTAGCCTTGCCCTACCTTGCTGCTCTGTGTGCCATGAACCATGCCACACACTCTGCCCTGAGTCTTCTGTTGATTTTTCCTTACCGCTTTCCATTCTATCATTATTCTCTTGTTTGGCATAAACTTGCCATTCCATATTGCTAAACATACTGTTCTTCGTCCACTTTTTCCTGTTTCTGAGGAGCAGAAGTAAGTATATAAAGCCATTGTTAGAAAATAAAAATCTTTCCCTATTCCAGTCTTGACTAGGCAGTGAATTCTGGTACAAGAGTACTACCTGAAACTGTGTGTTGTCAAAGAATCACCCTGGCTGAAGAGGTGCTTCTAGCATGAGGCCCCACTGGGAGGGATTTCTACCGAAAACTGGACAAATAAGGCAGAACTAGACACAGCACTACCATTCAAAAGATACATTTTCCATTCTTTGATTTCTATCCTAACTTTCTAAAATATATAAAAGCATATTAAAATTAGATCCCAAGTTAAATTCACATGATTAAAATAAAAATAAAGCATTCATCCAGTTAAATGCTTCTTTCTGTAGCAAGAGAGGTTAGTTGACAAAGGCCTGCCTGCCTGAATAAGGGTTTTCCCTGCAGGTAAAATGTCAGTTGGAAGAAGGGAGACATCCTTGCCTTTCTATGCTATCAGTTTTAGACCCGTGTGTTGGCCACTGAGGAAACTCTTGCATGTGTGAGCTTTAGACATACCTCAAAAAGAGGAAGGACTGAAAGAAGGGCCTTCCTGAGACATGTCAAAGCCTGAGCAGCCTCATACAGGAGAATCAAGTTCTTAACATAGTCTGGTATTGCCAACTCTTACACCTTTCACTCCTTAACACATTTTTAAGTAATGAGGTGGTGGTTACCAAATGCAGTGGGACCTCAGGGCTTCCATATCAGTAGGGAACTGAATTCACTCTGGATTTTAGGCAAAACTGTAACAGGTGCTGAACCTCATTCCCCAATAATCCCAGCACCCTGGATAGCTCCTTTAAAATTCATACTAAAACCCTGAGTGGATCCAGTGCCTCCCAGACAGGGAAGGCACCAGTGACTATAATACACATAGGACCCTCTGTACAGTTCTGTGAATGATGCACAGTAATTGTGGAATGAAAGACTTGTCTGGGTGTGGTGGATAGAGGTCTTTGTTTTTGTAGTCAGTGATGAGAAACATAGTCACCTTTCCTCTTCACTTCACCACAAGAGAATAATTTCATGAGTATTTGGCGGCCAGTGCAGGTATGACTAGAAATTGGTTTTTAACAGTAAGGATTTGTGGGCGTTGGTTCCTATCAAAAACAGCTGAGAGTCTGCGAAACACAGCTGTGTTATTTATTTATATGATTCAGATCAAGCTTGAATTTCAGGGAGTTTGTCCAAGGCAAGAGGGTAGATCAATGCAGAGGGATTTAGGAAGGATGAAAAGTGCGAAGAAGAGAGAGGCCAAGAAGCAGGATGTGAACATTTTTGAGTATTGTATTTGTCCAAATCCCACCCACATTTTCTTCTCATCTCTCGTGTTGTGCAGTCAGACTTTGTGTTTTTATCCTCTGCATGAAAATTCATCTCCACTTTTACATATTTCCTCCCAGTGTTTGCATTTATTTATATCATTTTACCTAATGTATGTCTCCCCATTTAATAAAATTATTTCTCCATATTTCTCCATATATGTTGAAATGTGCTTGCATTTTTAAAATGTATACATTGTTTTATCTGAACTTTGCTTCTCTGAAATACTCTGTAATCCTCACAAATGTGCAGATTCTCAAGGTGAGAAGAGTTTCTTCTTACAATATGTGTCAAGAGATGTCAGAACAATCCTTTTGTTGAGATAGCTGAACTGAACAAAATTATTTTCCATCCCTAAACAGAAACTTTTCATGAGGGAAAATGAGAATGGAATATGAATGGTACAGTAAAATCTAGCTGTTAGCTAGTCTGTTCCTTGTCAATAAAATTAAATAAATATACATGTAGTACTATCCAATGATGATCAATCCAGCTCTGGAATATTTTACCCTCCAATTATGGAGTGAAGAAGTAGAAAAAATAGTGAACTCACATATAGTTTAAATCCTAGAGTAAGTCATGCAGAGAGACAGCATTGTGTAAGTGTTGGACTAGGACTCCAGGAAGCCAGTGTTTGAAACTTCACTGAGCTATGGGTGCAATGTTGGGCTAGTCACATCCTCTATTCTCTAAGCCACAGAGGATAGCAATGACTACCATTTTCTATGTAAATCTAGTCAAGAAAGCCCCATGCAAGGGATGCCATATATTGGAATCAGCATGAAGTCTCATTACAACAACAAAGTCATGCATAGGGCTGGCTGAGGAAAAGAACAACGATGTGCCTCTCCATTTTGCACACAGAGGCAAACTAGACTGGCAGTTGTTTCTCCCTTCAGTGCTGCAATAAGATTGTATTTTCCCCCAAACCTGAACTAACTGGTTGTTTTAGGGGATGCAGGACAAGAGAGAGAAGCACCACTGCCCCCTGAGCAGCTATGAGCTGAAGTAGTTGCCTAATCTGCAATCTGAATCTGTTTTGTGACCTGCTTTCCTCAATCCTGAATATAAGACAGTTTAGATTTATTTTCTGTGGCAAAATTAAAACCTATTCTGACAATGATTTTCAGTGTTGTGTAGCAGTTAGCATTTTAGAATTTGTGAGATTAAGGTTCCAGTCTGCACTGAGCCATGATAGTGTTGGCACAATCACCTTGTCTCACAGTTTGACACACTTCCCAGGGTTGTTGCAAGGATAAAGAGGGGAAGAGAACAACTATAAGTTTATTTGAGGAAAGTTGGATTATAAATCATCCCAATCAATCAATCAATCAATCTCAAGTTTATTTTATATTTACAGTGGGCCCTTGTTATCCGCTGGAGTTTGGTTCCAGCACCCTCCGTGTACAACAGAATTCGTGGATGCTCAAGTCCCATTCAATATAATGGCACAACAAAATGGTGTCCCATATATAAAATGGACAATCAAGGTTTGCTATTTGGAATTTATACTTTTTTGGAATATTTTTCAAGCCATGTATGCTCAAATCCATGGATAAGGAGGGCCAACTGTATATGCTTACTGCATTATGATCTCCCTATGAAAGAATTAATATAACAGACTTTAGGGGAAGCACTTGTATTGCAGTGTTCAAAAACTAAAACATAGAAACTCCTTCATTTCCCATCAAGACTAGAAGATTTGGTGCTGGAAGAGAGATACCATAGACTGCCGGGAAGACAAATAAATGGGTCCTAGAACAAATCAAGCCTGAACTCTCCCTAGAAGCCAAAATGACTAAGGTGAGACTTTCATGCTTTGGACATATCATGAGAACACAGGATTCATTAGAAAATGCAATGGTGTTTGGTAAGATAGAACACAGTAGGAAAAGAGAAAGAACATGATTGTAAAATTGTGATATGTATTATGTAATAAAAATTAAAAAAAAAAAGAAAAGGAAAATAGAAAGAATCCAGTACTGCTGGATAGAGTCAGTCAAGGAAGCTACAGTGCTGAATTTGCAGAACCAGAGCAGAACTGTTGATAACAGGGTTGTTTGGAGGTCTCTCATTCATATAGTTGCTCTAAGTTGAAGTCAACTTGGTGGCATTTAACAACATATAAGCAGAACTTGTAAGTGATGCATGAGCCAGAATCCTTTTTGCACACTACACTGGTGTAATGGCTGGTAGCGGCAACAGGAGGAAAAAGGACTCGATCTCAACATCCCTGAAGGTTGTAATAATAATAATGATAATGATAATAATAAAATTTATTTATATTTATCACCTCTCCCCATGGATGGATTGTAAAGTATTGGTGAAATAAGTTGCTTGGAGTCAGGCTATTTTCTGCCTTCTGTCATCACTATTGTGAAACTTTAGAAAAAGTACAGCTGTGGACATAGTATGTCAACAGGATTCTGGCAACTACAAATAACAACACTACTTGGAAGTACCTTATTACTTTTTTGGGGCAATAAAAGCATAGTGCAAAAAAAAAGTGTAACTATTGCTGTTGTTCAAAGACATAGCTTGTTAGTTTGGATCAGAGCCATCTTGTAGCATCTTGGAGCCAAACTGAGAGAAAGAAGTTGGTAGCATAAGTTTTCATATACTTTGGCCCTTAGTATTGCCTCCTTTCCTGTTACAACTGGAATTACTTTGTTTACCACTTCACCTTCATAACTCATTGTGGTTGTAGTGTCTATAGTGCTAAAACCCTACTGCACACCCTTTGCATTGATTATCCTCCTTGGCATGTGGGTGGGAATTGGGGAGAGGGGAGAGCACACACATATACATTTGTGTGCATGTGTGCACACACACTACCCACCTAAGGCAGGGAGATGGTTGGAAGAGAGAGTGGGGTATATATGGGAGGGGGGGAGTACTTTCTTCATATTATTTCATTCACTGCAGGCGCTGGAAGGCATGAGTGAAGTGCCTTGCCGTGCTGTGCCCTGAGGCTGGAGGTTGGAGAGGCATTGTGTGTGTGTCTGCATGCGCCTGCACTTGTGACCCCTGAATTCACCGAGGAGGTCTCAGAGTAGCCAATGGGGTTCTGCTTTTTTGACTAACTGGTTTCTGACAGTGCTGCAGCCCCTTAATCCTTTGCACAAGCAGGGTTCCTGTAAAAGTGCAATTGAAGTTTTTCACTTAAATCACAGCATGACATAAGCAGGAAAGGAGGTCAGTGGTTTTTTTTAGTGCAAAGAATCACTTTTAAAATGGTCTCCAGTGCAACAACTGAACAGTAATGATGTCATGGGATAGGCAAAATAGACGGTGCTATCATATAAACCCACTTCTATTGCGCTTGCTTTGTGCGATAACTGCTAAATCTACTTCATCAGATGCTTACTGCATGCAGTTATTGTGATTATCATTATATTTTTAGTGTAATAAGTAATGCACATTCAGTACTATTAAAGGGCCACTTTTCAGGCCATTGTAGCCATGTTTTGTGTTTTAAAGTGTTTCTTTTTTAAAGGGACTAGAATACAATGCACTGGGAATGAGTAATGGCAATGAGGCACCCTAAGAAATTCTCTAAAAACAACAAATGAGTAACAAATTACTTCTAATATTGCAAGTGTTTAGTACAAGTGAGTTGAAAGATTACTTAGATGGTAATCTCCCACATTTAGCTGTAATTGCTAAGGTGACTCCTTTTACAACTTAGAAGGAAATACCTGGAACTAGTGGCCTAGCCATAATGGTGCAGTGGTTTGAGTGTTGGACTATGATACAGTAGCTTCCATACTCTTATGAATCTGTATAGTTTGGGTGGGAGGTATGAGAAAATTATATTTGGGGGATAAGTATCAAATTTATTTTGTGAGGCAACAAAAAAAGTCTACCTTAAAGACAAATGTGTTAATGACAGAAGCTTTTGTGGCTCGAATGTACTTGATTAGTTGCATATCCTAAATTGGCAGGAGGTAGGGGAAAAACAACAACAATGAGGTCAGAGGGAAATGAATGTCAAATGTGTGTTTGAGAGAATGAAAGCCATGCTTTTTAAAATAGTAGTTTCATGAGTTTACAGTAACTACCTTTTTATTACTATTCTTTTCTGGGAAACCTCTTCTTCTGGTAAGTCAAGTGTTGTCATCTTGGATGATGAAAAACTATTCCACTGTGGAGAGTCTGACTCAATGACAATGAACACTTCTGTTACTGAGACCCAACCTTAGATAGAAGCTGCTGGAGGAATTGCAAGAAAGACTTGACACACAAAGACCTAGAAGGTATATAGACAATATGTGGAATTTCTCCAGATCTTAGGCTGAAAAAATATTGTATTTCTTGTTAAACTAATGATGAGTTGTACCTCTACTGGCACACGAGAAGGTTGTTCTTTCTACATAATATCATAATGACACTACATAAAGACCTTTGAGTTTTAATTATATAATTAGAATTTCTTATGTTTATGTTCCTCATTTATTGATAATTGCTCTATTGCATGTTTAGGTTTATGTTATTTTTATTTTGTGAACTGCCCTGACAAAAGGAATAGGAGTGTTTGGGGAACTTTTGTCTCTTTTAGTGCTCTTTTCCATCTGGAGTAACAGACATTAATGAAAGGGTATGAGTGTTTCTGTGTAATCTTACAGTGTCTTCCAATTTCCAAGATTTTCTGTCACTGAATTTCTGCCCTTTTGTACACTAGTGTGTGTTTAGTTGAGTATCATGTTAACACAATGTGGGTGATTGATGTTTCACTTAATGGTCATAGGGCCTTGTTTTATGGATCCAAGCCATTTGACTTTAATATGCATGTTACCCATCCAATTGCTGTTGAAGAAACTCTGGTTTTAAGAGAAGACCCTGGGTAATTGCTCAGTAATTGTCAAGCTTCCATTCAAAGTATTGTGTTCTCTGTGCCACATCTTAAATTACATCTTAAATTACAGTAAAGGTAATCTTAATTAACATCTTAATATCTTAATTTACATCTTAAATTACAGTAAAATTAATGCATTGACAGACAGAAAGGAGTACTAAAAGAAGAAAATGTCCCCCAAACACATCAGTTCCTCATGCATTTAATCTCCAACTTTTTGATGATTGTTGTACATGTTCAGAATGTCATTACAAGGGAAACAGACATCACCCAGTAACATACAACAAAATCAAATATTTTTGGCAACTCTGTAAAGCTATTACTGTGTTAAAGTGGCTTCAGACAAAAGTGATTTAGGGTCTGGCATGCTAGGATTGCTAGTGACCTTTTCTGGAACAGATTTGTCAGAAATAGCATGCACTCATTTTGCTTATGAATGGGTAAGTTAATTTTGGTAGGTAATGTTTTCTTGGATGGAGATATAATGGCTGGTAAGGAAGCAGCCCTTGAGTCTGTCCTACATCTAGTAGGTGAGAATTCTGAAAAGAAAGATTGCTGAAGAAATGAGACAGCTACCTCTGAAGGCTGATTCTGGATGTCATGGGAAGGTGGTTGGTTTGTTGCTTAGTGTTTACTGTTAGGGAGTGAAGAGGACACGTATGGGATTTTCTGCATCAGGTCCCAAAATCACTATACCACCTCTGAGTACTGTACACCTTGATCAGGGCTGTATCACCACCACCACCATCACCACCACCACCACTCTGCTTCAATGTGGCTTACAACAGATTGAAAACATATAGCTAAATTTAAGAAAATACAAAAATAAAAAAGAGATTAAGCAATAAAAAATTAAATCCATTTAAAACATAAACCGTTAAAATACATACACAGAGAGAAAGAAGGATGTAGGAAGGATGCCAGTCTGGTTTCTCTGGGAAGGAAATTCCAGAGCCTTGGGGTAGCCACTGAGAAGGCCCTCTCCTGTATTCCCACCAGATATACCTGAAAGGGTGGTGGGACAGAGACAAGGGCCTCACTATGAGAATGGACCAGATGTGATTATGTTGGAGGCCCTGCTGTTTCCCCTCTGCAATGACCCTTGCTTGTTGAGGCATTATTGAGCAATGTGGCAGGGTGGAGTGCAATGGCTATTGATACCAACAGCACTTGAGAAAGCCCTTGCTTTCACAGGGTGTTACAGAAAATTTCCCAAATTGCTCCATTTCTAGGCAGCCCTGGAGTGGGGTACAGGGAATTTGCTGTTCTGACACAGAGAACAAATTGAATCGGTCCAGTTCTGTGTTGTAGAACTACAGGAAAATCTTTTTTTTTTTAAATCAAATTATAATGGCCCTCAAAAGAAATCCTTCACCAGTAAGAGCTAATAGCTGGCAATCCTGCTGAACAGTTTTGTTCCTTCCATTAAGCTATTTGCTAGAAAAGACATGAAACAGTAAAGCAAGTAGTATTCCTTCTTGGACAGCAATGACATTAATAACAGATTAAAAAGCTTCACAGTGTATCATAGCTGAGCTGACAAAGTCCAAGGGAAGACAGAATGCTCCCTTATAAGGCTTCTCTAGACAAACTAACCTAAAAAGATCCCACAGTAGAGGAGTCACTTACCAGGAAAAGTTTTTGAAACATTAGGCATAAAACAATTCCTATGTATAAATAGCTAACTCATTCTCTAACTCTGGACCTTTTGGTAACCAAAATGGTACCAGCCAAACACACATACACATATGTACACAGACACACAAGGAAAATATGAGCCTCTTAGCTACAAAAATGGATGGAATACTGACTGACAATGGTGATAAACATGGAAAACAGATATGGGGGAGAGGAGAGATGGTTGAATGTACTATCCTGGAAAAGGGCATGGCTTATTGGCCAGAATCCTGGAGAAGATACCAGTTTTCCACACTGCACCACACTCCACATGCATGGTCTCATTTTTGCATTATCAGTATTAAAATTTCTAACAATGTAATGTATCGTATATAGGATAATGCATAATTTATGCATTTTGGGGTATTTGGAACCATGCAAAGTGTCCTGTTGTTAGAACAGCTCTGTTTTACTAGTGACTACTAATTACTTAGCTTTTCTGGGGGAAGACAATATTATTGTTGAGGCAGCAATATTCAAAATGCTAGCAAAGGTAAAGCTCTGTGAAAACTTCTAGGAACTAAAGGCGAAATGGCTGAAATCACCAGCTATATAATGTAGGTGTACAGAGCCTTCTCTGTAACTCTTCCACCAAGCATTTTCCCACTTATTTTCCCTTCAAAGTTATATATATATATATATATATATATTCAAATATATATAATTCAAAACATGAAATTCACTGATATCATTTAAAAGAGACATACAGTTTGGCACCTTAAAAAAATTTAATCAGCAGAAGTATGTAGGTTTTCTTTCAATGTTAGTTTCTAGACTCTCTGGCTGATATTCTGTGGTTCAGCTCCAGAGACAAACACTAGCTGTACAAAGTTACTTGCACGTTCTGCATGTAGATATGAGAAATGAAGAGAGGAAGAGTGTAAAAGAGGTACTCAGTCATTTATGAGCAAAACTCAAGGGAACAAGTGCAGGAAAAAGAGCACCATAGAGAGGGGGGAGTGTCCCAAAATTTAAGTCTGAGATAATTTAATTTGTATGTGAAAATAAATATTGGCACATATGTGAATAATACATAAATATTGGCAAATATGTGAATAAGGTATTTCTGTTGTTCCTTCTGTACACCTACAGACTTATCACATGACAAAAGAAAGCCAAGAAACAATACGAGGGAAGTGGCTTTCTCCTTACCTCTCTGCATACTGTCAAAGGACCTCCATTCTTTTTCTGAGGGAGATGGTTGTAATAGCATTTCTTTTTTAAGGGTTTCTTCACATTCAAGAGCCCATTCTTTTTCAACTGTTTTCCAAATATTTTTTTTTAAAAAAATTCCACCTCTGTACCAGAATGGGGCTGAGGTATATTTATTTTCCCCAAACTCATTCCAATTGTCTTTTTAAAGCATGGATGTGAATTGTGCAGCTCACCCAGTTGTTCAACTGCACTTCCTACAATTTATTCTTATTTGTGGTGCTGATTTGCGCTCATAGAACTACATTTGAAAAAGACCTGTAGGACCACATGGATCTTATCCTTGCATTAAAGATACGTGTAAAAACACTTATGTAAAGTCCCACTAGAGGGCATCTGTGGTGTATTCAACCCAAGATACTGGAGTGGAATGTGAGAGAAGACTTTATCTTCAGAACTATGAAACTGGATGTCAGATATTCACTGTCAATATTCAGATATCTGCATTACATACAGCAAATATGTGTTATCTGTGTTTGACACTCAGTAATCTTTACAACAAAATATTGAAAGCAAACACTTGAATTTCGTATTTCATATCTGACAGTTAATATCTGATAGCATTCAGTAGTTGATACTCAAAGGTTTTAGCAACTGCTAGTATTTAATAGCTACCTTATACATATTAAAAGCTTGCCTATATTTGATAGCTAGCATACAGTGTTATGTAGTATTTCAATCCCCTCGATGGTTGGGTTGCAGGGCAGAAAGTATTCAACAGTATTTTGTAGAGTCTGAAAGCATATATGAGAGTTCATGTGCAATGCGTGTGACAAATCAGTACTAGAGATTCAGAATCCCAGACACTCAGATCTGAAGTCAAAAGTCACACACATAAAGTTTCAAGTGAATTTTAGCCCTGAAATATTGCATTCAAAATCTAAACAGGAAAAAAAGTCTTGGCAAACTTTCGGTATACCAGTATATGAATATCCATTTTAGGACTATTGAAATATTTCTATCTGGCTTTATATCTTGAGTTCCCTGGAAAGTGTTCAGAGGATAAAATAAATAACAAACATCATACACGGTTAAATCTATTTGACATGTTTAAAATAAAGTAAAACAAAACAGAAACAAAATCCACACTCCAATAGGCTAGAACAAGTAATTGTCATGGTATCGTTTTAATTTTGCCAGTCGTTTATGTCACAGCTATTGCCTTTACATTCAGTGATAAATAGGAATTATGATTAATAGGACTAACATTAGTACAAAAAACATTACTAAGGATTCTGTATGGTGTGGTATAGGAGGCAGTCAATGGGAGGGCCAGTGACAATATGAATTATCATACCATGTGACACTAACCCTAGTGACACCACTGACCACCACTCAACAGATCTCCTTTCATATAAGAATTCAACTTCAGGTTATAGCCCCTCATTGTACCTTGCATTTATATTTAAGAAGTTGCCATATAGTCATATCTGAAAATCATATTCCATATTTTGCTATACCAGGACTGCTGAGGGAGTGGCCAATCAAAATCCTACTGTTGATCCCAACTAAAGTAGACCTTTTGAGTCAATGTAACCTACATAATTGTTGATTTTCTAAGTTTTTGTGGTAAGGCCAGTATTGCAAGTTGGAGGCAGTGATATATAGAAAATGAGTAAGATTGTAGTACCAATGAGATCTGCATCAAGGGTGGGCACACACCAGGTCTGCTGGTTCCACTTTGGTTATTTTGTAGAACACAGAAGATTTGCCATGGTTATTTTGTAGAACACAGAAGATCTGCCATCACTGGTGCAAAAGACATGAACTTAAAATTCTGCCCTCACACTTTGTTTTGACAAGAGATTTAAAATGTTTTTAGCGGTCAACAGTATCATTAATATCACCCAACGTGTGTTGCAAGCTCTAATTTAGGGATGGGCAAGGTGCATCTCTCCAGTCAAATTCCAATTCCTGGCATTCCTCACCATTGGCTCTAGTTGGAAGGAATTGCAGTCCAGCAATACCTGGTGGGTGGCACTTTGCCTAACCCTAATCTAAACGGCTCTGTTTGGGTTAAGCTCTCCCATTAGCATTTTAACATCTTGACCCTGATCTCTATGCAATGGGTTGCCGTTTTAAATTGAAATTTTTATTATGTCATTTTAATTGATGTTAGTTTAATTTAATTTTAAGGGGCGGGTGGTTGGGTATGGGTCATGTATATTTTATCTTGCATTTTTTAATTGATGTAACCCACTCCGATTGGATACAGAGGAGCAGGCTATAAATAAAACATTATTATTATTATTATTATTATTATTATTCCAATAAGCAGGTGTCTCATTCTAGCTCAGAAACTGAGCAAATATCCTGGAAGCAGTGGTAGCCCTCTTGGTTACCAACTGTAGCATAAGCAGGGTTGCACTAGTGTTAGAACCTGTTTCATCACTGCATATGAAAGTATACAGTACCTTTTTGTGCAACAGATTTCCCCAGCTTGCACAATGGCTGCTGGACAGTGTCAGGAACATGTATGGGGCACTGGAATTTCTTCAGATACACAATATCATTGAAAGGATAGGCATCATAGACCTCCATGGACCCCCCCCCCCTTTTTTTACAGCCTCTTTCTACTTTAATGGAACCCACCACTGCTTAATTAAAACAGGCAGAACTGCATTCCAGGAATGATGATTCTCCATTAAAACAAAGTGCACAACTTCTGCACATCCTTGCATTAAACATTATGCAAAAAATATGTTTAAAAAGATAATGAGTGGTGTACTGGCTTCACTTGGTCTTAGTGGGAGGGAAAGGGAAGGCCCATATTATGGACTGAGGGATCATGCCCCCTCCCTAATCTCTGAAGATGTCAACTTCTGCTTTAATGGCATGTTGATGCTTATGGGCACTGCCTCAAGGACTGTATTAATGCACACTCCAATCTAGCTTTGAAGGGGGTGGTAGGCAAATGGCCACAATCCTGCTAGCTGGCATAACTATGCTGGTGTAGATGGCAGCACCAGCAATAAAATGGACACAGGCAATCTGGTGCTGGGACACCATAGGAAATCACCTTGGTTAAGAGAGAAAGCTGCTCAAGAAAGTGATGGCATATTTTTTCACTGTATTAATTTGATAGGGACAGCCCCGATCAATCCTCTATTGTCCCACTTTTTCAGTTGCTTTTAAAATAATCCAGTTTCTCTCTTCTCCTTCCACTTTCTCCCTTTATCCTTGGCTACTGAGTTCAAAAAACAATTATCGTTCCCCTTCCATTAACTCACCAAGGAAAAAAGGGGATGGAATCTTGCACTTCTGATTAGGCTTAAGCAAAAGCAAACTCCACAGTCTCTTTTAGATTGTGCATGTTTCCTCATTAATAACTTTTGACATCTTGAACACACTCTGTTGTTCTTTTGTCACACACATCTTGATTTTGATTTATGAAATCTTTGGGAATATGTGACGGAGGTGGCTCTTTCCTGCCCCTCCTGGTGCATTACTCTGAAGTCTTTCACACTGGCATGACAGATTATTAAGCAAAGATAAGTAATCAAGATACCTGTGTCCCATGTGCAAGGAGCAGGAATAAGTATTTGTGGACTGGGTCTCATCTTTACAAAGTCAAAGGCAATGCTCTTTGTGCTTTTATGGCAGGAAGCTTGATCTTGGCATGAGGGCCTCATGCACTAAACATGGGACTCCTGGAGCAAATTTCAAGAGTGATGTGTCTTCTTGGCATGGTTGTGCCCTGCTTGCCTGTTTTCAGAATGTTTGTGTGTGTTAGAGGATGACTGAGGCCAGATGTGGCCATGCAGCACAATTCAAAATTCATTTTAAACAGATGATATTAATACACATTGGTAAAACAAACTTTACACGAAAATGGACCTCAGTTGGAGGAAGCCCACATAGGACTGGCTTCGTTTCCGACCACACTCTCATCCCGGTGATGGCAAGACATAAGTCTGTGTTCTGCAAATGTTTTTAATTCACTGCTTCCTTTGCTTGCCAGTTGGAAGGCAAGGCGTGAGACTTTTGCATTACCATTTTAGGCTTCTTGGTCCCTTGCTCTACAGAAACATTATTTCCTTTGACCTCTTCAAGCCCAGAACTTGGAAAAGCTATATTTTGAACTACATTTCCCAGAATCCCAAAGCCAACATGGCCAGTGGCCATGGAAATCTGGGGATAATAATGCAAAATCCCATGCTCCTCCATCTGCAATATCAGGTGCTACCCAAACATAGGAAACTGCTGTATCCCACACCAGAATAGTCATTCATCACACCCGCTGTGGTCTACTCTAGAGTTATTTTTTGGATCAAGACTCCCAATGATCATGTTGGTTGAAGGTATTCTGGGAATTATAGTCCAAAAAGTAATTTTTCCAAGCTCTGGTCTACTGACTGTAGCACTCCACAGCAGAACCTGAATGATTTACTTTCCCCAAGCTCTGCTTCATGGTGTCAGGGATACTCCATATCACCTTATTTCTGGTCTTTTTAACTGGGACCTTCTGCCTATGAAGCATGTTTTCTTACCAATGTGCTCTGATCCTGGCACACCAGGAGGAAGGACGGATCTTCAGACCATTACTTCATGACAGACATTTTATGTAGAAAACTATGTACAAAATGTGCGTGTCCATCATATGTGAAGAATGAATGAGTAAACATCAGTCCTACTGTTCTTGATAAACTTTTTGGGAAGCAACTGACTCCTTCAGGGTGTTCAGAAGAGGGAAGATAAAATGTTCCCTTTAGAATGAATGAAGTAATCTTCATCTGCCATGCTCTTAGAATGGGATTGCAAGATGAGACAACTCTAATAAAGGCCCCAGAAGGGTGCTAGTTGGCAGGTTCCCCATTCCCCTTTTTCTTCATGATTTTCTATCTGTTTCAGCTTGAACTTTCTAGTCCTACTTTCTACAATTGGCAAAATTCAACAGCAGCTGTGACTCTGGCTTGGTGAGATGAGTTCTGATTTGAAGAATATTATTTTAGATGAACTCTGTGCCCTTTTGGAGACCAGGGATCAAATTCTAAACACACCCATTTAGGGCTGTTTCTTTGTATAAATGCCAGAAACAACTGGGATTGGCTCAAGCATGTACTTTTTACTCCTGACATTGTACAAAATACAGAAGTCTTCCATCATATTGCCCACATAAAATACAAATGGCCCACACTTGACTCTATTGCATAAACCTTTGGTCTTAATGGGTGTCAGATTTCTATCCCATCAAGAAACAGCAGTACTACAAGTGAAGGGTTTGCAGTATGGTACAGCTGCTTATGGTTTACTGCTCTAATAAAAATCTGATAAAGGCATTGGTACAGAATAGCCTTACCACCCTAAGGTCAATGTTTCAGCTGCTTTTAGATTTCGAACACTTGTTAGCAAATCCAATTTCCACACAGTACTGCTGGCAGACTCTGTTCAATGGAGCTATAATAGTTACCTCCCCCCCTCCCCCGCGCCTTGTGGAATAGCTCACTGTACATTGCTGTTAAAATACTATTATGCATCAAGGGGGTAGCTGGTGCCACATGCACTACCATCCACTAAATAAAGGAATTATTACAACAGGACAGAGTCACTGGTGGACAGAGGAGATGGCTGCACTTTCTTGGTATATATTTTTAAAGTTTGATTAATGGTATGCTCACAAGTTGGGGGGGGGGCAGAGAATAACCCCAGCTTCTGCAAACCAAGTTGTCTCCCATGAAGAAAATATAGAGCATTTATTTTCATGATGTGTAAATCTGGAAACAGCGGGGAAAAGCCCTGTAGACCACAGAGGCTGATGAACTCACTAGGTCAGATGAGTTTTCACAAAGGAAATTCATTATCATGCCAAAAGAATGTAAAATTGAATGCTAGCAATAGCCCCTAGAAGCCACAGCTGGGCTGTACAGAGGGACTGCTCAGGGAGAGGACTGAGCTGGCAAAGGCCACAGAGAGGAAATGACAAGTGGGAACTCATTGTGGGCAGACTTTCAACACAGCTGAGGTGAAAGTGCAAATCTCAGGAGGAGAACTGGTGAGCTGCTATGTAAGAAATGCTTTAGGTATTCCTAAAGCTTGGAAAAAATTCCTTTTTTCACTACAACATTCAGAATCCCCTGACAGCATGGCCAGTGGTTGTGGCTGGCAGATTCTGAGAGTTGTTGTCCAAAAAAGGAACTATACCATGCTCTAGGTATACCTACTAGGAGTTATGACACTCAGATCAACTTCTCCGTGACCAGATCGTCTGCACAGACCTCTGATGGCATCTCCCCTCTCAACAACTGCCTTGCGGCAGTAATGGATTGGATGAGGAAAAACTGATTGAAGCTTAATCCAGACAAAACAGAGGTGCTCACAGTCACAGGCCCGAAACCAGGTTTGGGAATACAACTTCCAGTCCTAGATGGAGTCACACTCTCCTCTAAGGACTGTGTTCGCAGCTTGGGGGTCCTCCTTGATTCGTCGCTTCACATGACTAGTCAGGTGAATGCGGCAGTCAGGAGTGCCTGTTATCAGCTTCAGCTGATACGCCAGCTGCGCCCTTTCCTGGAGAAGAGGGACCTGGAAACTGTGATACACGCGCTGGTAACCTCACGTTTGTACTACTGTAACGCGCTCTACATGGGGCTACCCTTGTGCTTAACCCGGAAACTTCAACTGGTCCAAAATATGGCAGCCAGGCTTCTTGCTGGTACATCTAGGAGAGAGCACATTACTCCAGTGCTAAAAGCTCTCCACTGGCTACCGACCAGTTTCCGGGCTCAGTACAAGGTGTTGGTTTTAACCTTTAAAGCCCTAGGGTCCATCTTATCTAAGGGACCGTCTCCTTCCATATGAACCTCCCCGCACACTTCGGTCCTCTGGGAGGAACCTGCTACAGCCCATGAAGACAAGGTTGGTGCAGACCTCCCAGAGGGCTTTTTCAGCTGTCGCCCCCAAGTTGTGGAACAACCTGCCGGATGAGATGCGTCTCATTTCATCCCTAGAAGGCTTCAAAAAAGCCCTGAACGCGCACCTCTTCTGGCAGGCCTTCCCAGAGAATGTGAATATCACCCAGCTCCAATCCTGAGCCTAACCTTAGGCCCTAGAATCGTCTTTTTTCCAGCTTTCCTTCCCTTGTACCTTATTCCTAGATGACCTAGGCCTTAGGTCCGTTTTCCCTGCTGCTGTTTTTTATTGCCTATTTTAGCTATTCTATGTTTTAACTGTATTGTGATTTAATTCTTTTTTAAGGGGGGTGGTAAGGGAAAGGATGGGATATTTTAACTGTAACTGTTTTTAACTCTTGTTGTAATCCGCCCCAATTGCTTGTTCAGAGGGGCGGACTAGAAATAAATTATTATTATTATTATTATTATTATTATTATTATTATTATGACCTGAATTATATTCAGCATCATAAAATTGACACAGCATGGTGGAATGGTTTGATCATTGGATTACGACTCTGGAGACCAGGGTTTGAATCCTCGCTCAAACATGGAAACCCACTGGGTGACCTTGGATATGTTGTAATCTCTCAGCCTCAGAGGAAGACAAAAACAAACCCACCTCTGAACAAATCTTGCCTAAAAAACCTTGTGATAGATTCATTTTAGGGTTGCCATAAGTTAGAAATGACTTGAAGGGACATAACAACAGCCAATAATTATAATAGAATCATAGGGCTGGAAGGAGTCCAAAGGTTATCTAGTCCAACTACCTGCCATGCAGGAATACACAGCTAAAGCACTCCTGAAAGATGGCCATCCAACCTTTGTTTAGTCAGTGCTGAACAGTTCTTGCCATCAGGACATTTTCCCTAATGTTTAGGCTGGATCTCTTTTCTTGCAAATTTAATCCATTTGTTCATGTCCTAGTCTTAGAGCAGTAGAAGAGAAATTTGCTTCGTCGCTACCTGCCATCCCTTCAGACAGTGAAAAATAGCAATCATGTCACTTCTGAATCTCTAAGTCATTCCACATTGGCAGTTGATGAATGACCAGTCCTTACTGTTTCTTTCTTCTTGGTTTTTAAAGATGGATTATAGGATTTTAGCAAGAATGTTTTTACCAAATCCCATAATCTCTTTGAATGAATAAGGAACAAACACATAGAAGGATAGTTTCTCATAGGTTGCCACCTTCTCCTGACAGACTGAAGTCTTGGATTTTGCTTTATTTATACCAATGATATGTTGATTTTCCAGGAGTTCAAAGCAGTTCACAACATATAAAATAAAACAAGTATCTCATTAAAAAAAACCAGACTAAAAGTCTATATACTTGTATTTTAATGCAGTGTCAGTGCAATGGAAATACCTCTACTTTTCACTTACAACAAAATGCAAAACCCACAAAACTGACTATGGCTGCATCCAAACTGCAGAAATAATCCAGTTTGACTCCACTTTAACTGCCATGGTCCAATGCCTTGAAATTCTTGGAACTGTAGTTGGTTGTGGCACCAGAGCTCTCTGACTGCAATGTCATGTTTATAACTGAATAACTAGGCTTCATGGATGAACCAGAAACAGTTTTTGCAATAGATCAGTACAGAAAGCCATTTCTTTCCAGAACTAGCTCAGAAGTGTTAATTTCACTATTCTAAGTCTCTGCAGGCACTACCCACCTTCACCTGTCTATGTTCCTTCTCAGTCTGAATGACCTTGAGCTTCTCAGTAACAACCTGTGTGTAAAACTCCGATTCTCATTCCCACAACTAGGCCTAGCACCTGCTTGTAACATGAGCAAAAACAACAACAACAACAACAACAACAAAAACAAAAAACAAAAAAAAAAAACAAAAACAAAAACCAAAAAACCAAAAACAAACAGCTAACAATAAGAGTAACAAGCCATAAGCTAGAACAAGCAATTTCTGTAACAACGAATTTTAAAATCATGGCACAGAGAACCTGTATAGGAGACCTTGATGCTGGAATTCAGAGAACTATAGTTTTGTGGGACATTTAGCCTTCTTTGTCAGTGTCAGGGTCTCATGCAGGCTCCCTCTGCCATGATTTTAAAGTCTGCTGTTAAGGAAGTTATAGGAGGTTAGAGCTCAATTGAAAATTAGAAGACACCTTTTGACAATAAGAGAAGTTCAGCAATGGAACCAATTGCCTGGAGAGATGGCAGAGTCTCCTTATCTGGATGTCTTCAAAAAGAGGCTGGAGAATCACACAAGGGGGGCAAACAGGATTTAAACGAGAGTTAAACAGGAATTAAACAGGAAATGCCTTATGTTTAACATAGGACAGTTCCTGTTTAATTCCTGTTGAAATCCTGTTTGCCCCCTAGTGTGATAAACCTATATAGAATGTTTTAGCTGGAGATCCTACACTGAGTAGGGAGTTGAACTTGATGGTCTGTGAGGCAACTTCCAGCTTGAGGATTCTATGATTCTAGGTTCTTCTGAAAGTTTGATTCATAGAGCATCCAGTCAGAAGGTATTGTGCAGCTGTTCCAAATTTCCTTTTTAAGCAAATTTTCTATTTTGAGCAAAATGGAAGAAATAGTGGTAGAAACATGGGCCTGAATCTTCTTGTCATTCCTAATTAGGATCTACTGAATCACTGAATTTGCCTATGTGTTGATTTACCATTCAAGATTGATAGACTGAGCCTACTGTAGCTGGGAATAACCAACTGAATTCTGTCTATTGTCATGTTGTATACCCTCCACATTTCACAGATGAAAACTGGGACATGCATGGCCAAGCAGCACCAGAGTATAGTCTAGATGGCAGGAATTATGAATGAAGGAGGAACACACAAGCTAGGAAAGGATGTAGGAGTTTGCTTTTGCCTGAGCCTATTTGTAAGGTCTAGATTCTGCCCTCTCTTCTCCTCTCCACTGAGGTAATTGAGTGCAAACTAATTTTTCAAGCTGAATTCAGCCTGCAGTAATTAAAATAAGCCAAGGATAAAGGAGGAATGTGAGCATCGGAGAGAGAAACTGGGACAGTTTT
This sequence comes from Urosaurus nigricauda, assembly GCA_034509955.1. Taxonomy (NCBI): domain Eukaryota; kingdom Metazoa; phylum Chordata; class Lepidosauria; order Squamata; family Phrynosomatidae; genus Urosaurus; species Urosaurus nigricauda. The sequence goes on along the minus strand of JAOEGL010000004.1, from coordinate 45,182,515 downwards.
AAACACAGATGAAAAAGTGGAACAATCAGGTCTGTCCCTGCCAAAGTTAGAGGGTATGCATCTGGATTCCATATACATTCCACAAATAAGGCAGGGAGACTGAACTATAAAAGTCCCACCCAGAAGGTTCTGAACTACAGGGTAGATTTCTACAAAGAGCAAGATGGACGCATATGCCTCCATGCTGCAGAAATGTCTGATAGTTTGTTATTCCACAGATAGGCCCCATTTGGCTGAGATCCTACTCTGGAATATAAATCACATAATTGTTAGTCTAGCTCTAGGAAAAAGTGAGAAGACTTGAAGGACAAGGAGAAAGGAGAGTGTAGGAGGTTAAACCTCTGGGCTTCTTTATGTAAATGAGGATGATCTGTCTTCCTGTGACATAAAACAGCCTATCTGAGTCAGGATGGACTCTGGAAAGCAGGAGTGGACAAATAATTCCCAGAAAATAAAAATGAAATAAAAATAGCAGCAAATATTCCTAATCCATTGAACAGATTACTAGAAGATATGTACTGTAGAGGCCATTGTTATGTTGAAGCAGAATTGGGTGGGTGGGCTAAGCCAGTATTTGCTGCAGTCATGTTGGAACTATCTTTGATGCCTGTTAATGGAAATGGCTCTTTAAGTTAAAAGTTCTGCAGGGACATTGATTTTCCAGTCCTGTTCTGGCAGAGAGGAAGGATAAGCAAAGCCAGAAATAGTGAGGTCATAGCCTGGCGAGACAAAATGCCTCCTGCATCAGGGGTTTGGTTAGGTTGTGGGGTCCATTCAGAGACAGATGCTTCCCACCCATGAATTGGTGGTGGAGTAGCACATAAACAAGTGTGTGGGAAGTGCCCCAGAAAAAGGCAGGTACATGGTGTGACTTGTACTGGTTCAGTGTTGTTCCCTTTCAGCTCCGTGGAATGGCAGGTCTGAGTGTGTCCATATGTCTGGACTTTGCAGATCCAAAATGCTACATTAGATCCCTGAAAACTTAACTGTTTGAAAAAGATCTATGGGTTGTATATATCCTCCATTCCAGGACAAAAAAGCTTTACATGATGGCTGAATGGGAAGAAATCCAAGAGGTGCTTTATTCAACAGCACACTATGCAGAATGAGAAAAAAGGACAAGATAAGCACTCTCTGGGTGGTGAAATGATTTTGGATATTCTTTTGAGTGAATTATGTGCCTAAGTAAGAGACACTATGCAGGCTTTCTGTTTGGCCTGTCACTAGCTACCAAAACAATTAGTGTAATCCCCAGAATTCCATTGTGTAGGGGAAAAATAATTATTTTATACTAACAGAGGATTTACTGTCTGATTTTGCTCTCCCAGCTTCTGATGTTTGATGGTACTGACAGAAAGCATTGGGATACAATTTTTACACACATTTCCTCTCTTACAATAAATAAATCATTATGTTATGTGGCTTCTCACATCAAGGGGATCTTAGAATAAGACGTTTCCTTTGGACACCCATCACTGGTATCTTGTTTTGAGTTTTTTGTGTACAAAATTTTTACTTCTGCCCCAAATGGAAAAGATGGCAGAACAATATTTGTTGTATTAGAAGCAGTAAGAGTACCCCCATGTAGCGAGCACATGATGTTTGTGCACTCTAAGGATGTATTCTGTATGTTGAGATGAATCAACAAGATCAAATTCTTTAGATTTCTTTCAATTTACATCCATAATTTGTATGTCTTTAAGCTTCAGAGTGATAAATAAGAGTTACTTCAAAGAAAATGTATCTAGGGTTACAGTCAATGAGCATGTTTGTGACTAAAAGCTACATTTCTGGCTTTTTAAGACTAAGTCATTGTATGAACAATCAACCAGCAAAGGAACCGTGTTGATACACATTGCTGCTCAAGTGAATCTGTTGCAAGAAGGAAAGGTTAAATAAGCTGTGGATCTTCTATCTATAGTTTGTTTTCTATATGCTGAGATCCCTACCCTGGGATTTTGTAGGATAAATCTGCATATGGAGTTAAACATTAATTTGTTATATATGAACTATGTGTTGAATGGCAACTTGCACAACTGATGTACAACTGATGATGTGAAACCTGCTGAAACTGTCTCTTTTACACAATTATTAAACACAAACGCACCCTGTCCTATATTTCTTCTGGCAACCATCACATGGGAAGAGGTGCCATTTTGTCCTTTACCTCGGGCAATAAATTGTAGCCAAACCCAGAATAAGTCCTGAAAAAGTCAACAAATTGATGTTCTATCAGATTTCTATCCAAGATCTTTATAAACAAAATGTTTCCCCTAAGGACTATTAGTCATTCCTCTCAAACCTGATAACAAAAATAAGTTTTGCAATGGCTAGTTCACTTCTGGATCAGACAGGTATTCTACAATATTAGCTGGCCAGCTGGATTCCACAGCATTGCTTGTTAATTCTATGTTTATATATATATATATATATATATATATATATATATATTTACTTTGAAACCATGTATGGTACCAGTTTGAGAACGAGCCTGGTGTGCATATGCATGGGTAAGGAAGCTAATGAAGAGTCATTCAAAAGATACATGGAGAAATTTGAAGTTACGAGATAACATTTAAAGTAACAATCAAAAATATGACTTAAGCCTCATTAACAATGTAGAAAATGGCCTTGCTTAGTGGAGCCAACATGCAAATAGAAGAAAGTTAATGTTTTTGATTCAGAACCTTCAGAATATGGCCTTGACCATGCTGGCTGGGGGAATCCTGAGGACCTGTTGTTGAAAAAAGGAATTAACCCAATCTCTGCTAATATTCATTTGGGCTATTATGAACTGAAAAAGCAGCAGCAGAAAAGGCAGCTGAGTATTCTATAGATGAGCTGGCTTACCTGCACATAGTCTCCAACTCAGTTAGGCAAAGGTGGGATGATAGAGGGGATAATTCATATGTAGGGGACCAGATTTTTTAAAATCGTTTTTTATTATGCTTATTATGTTTCAGGAGCCACATTTGATTCTTTTCAAAGGATACAGTCTGACCTGCAACTTCCTGTGGCTTCTACATCAATTCCCAGATGTTTTCTGTATCGTTGGCACAGGTTGGCTGCTAGTTCAATCACACCTCAGCTCAACACTGACCCATGACAAACTCATAATGTAGACAAGACCAGTATGTCAGTGTTTTCCATTCAAGTCAACTGCGGCCTCCGAAAAGCAGATGGTATTCAGCTGAGACAGGAAGTTGTGCATTAGTGCCAGATTTGACAAGAAGGATTTTAACACCTTTGAAAATCAAGTCTAAATTACTTTAGACTGAAGTTGCTTTTATATACATATGTAAGGATGTGGCCATTTGACACCTCTGATTTTCAATTTCTGCAGATTATTTAGGGCCAAACCAGTCATGATACTAGAATTATCTAGATTTAATCACAATCCTGCTGATGGCCCTGTAGAGCAAAAAGCAATTTTTAGGTGAGCATGGAAGTGAATTAATGATTTGGTGTGTGTATATGTACTTGTGTATGTTCCTTCAAGTTGCCTGTCAATTTATGGTGACTCCATGAATTTTTCATAGGGTTTTCTTAGTCAGGGAATATTCAGAGGTGGTTTTTCCAATGCCTTACTACTTGGGGCTTGCTATAAAAAGATAATCAATGAAACAAAAATCTTATGTGAAATGCTTTCTAGCTCTGAAGGGGTGAAACATACTGAAGAAGAGGGAAAGATAAATAGGCAGAAGGGTAGCCTTGGCACCAAGCCTATTTTTGCCATTTCTTTTAAGGCCTATAGTAACATTCCATGGCTGAGCATTACTGTGAAGAACGTGACATCCTGTAGAGAAGACCACATCAATCTAGATCAGTTGTACCATAACCTCCATCATCCCCTGTCACTCTGGCTGGGAATGGTAGGGGTCTAGAATTGATCTAGAAGGTACCAGATTGGAAAGCTTGCTTTACCTAAGTTTTAAAATGGTACTTAAAAAGAAGAAGAAGACAAAACTGTATAGAAAGACTGATCAGTTGTGACTTTAAAATAAATAAATAAATAAATAATGCTCTGGACTTTAAAACCATGATGTCCACACCATGGAAATGCTAGCTACACATTGGGGTAGGGGTATGAGGGGAGTAAATCTCTCATAAATAAAACCACATATTCCTAGTAACTAATATGTAACATTTTGTGCTTGATGCTGGGAAATAGAACTCTTCATGTTTAGAATAACTTGCTAGATAAGAAGACTTGCTCAAGAGAAGTTTGCTGGATCCTCTACAAAACCTGAATAAAAACAAATTAGAGAAAAATTGTTTGGAAAAGCCCTGTGATTTCTGGAAGTACCCAAGTTTCCAAAGACTTGCCTTACACATCTTTATTTTAAATGGGAGTGCAGGAAATAGATTTGGAGCTGGATCAAACCAGATTTCAGCTATCCCAACCTTCATTCAAAATCATAAACATGAGATTACTGCAGCATATTTCCCACATGTGTCCTACATGTGTCTCTGATCTTTTCGCTATGAGCACTGCAAGTAAACATAACTTTAAAGCAATATTAATGAAAGGATTGCTCAGATGGAATAGTCAGCTGATCAAAACAACAGTATATACAGAAGAAAGCAAATGGACTGTTTGCCATGTCATTGCAAGAGGTGTATTTTCATAAAGTCCAAATGCAGAGATGAGCAGCAGCACTTGGTGTAAGTGCCATTTCTCTGCTTTTTATGTTCAACAAGATTTGAGTTGCTAGGAGCTCCCTGCAACCTATTTAAAAGGCTATTTGCCTTCAACATTTCACAGGTGAAGGCTGGGACATGTGGGGCAGTGGTATCATTAAGGTTTGTGTGGTGTCCCAGTGTAGTAATTTGTGCTGTCACACACACCCCAGCTGCCCACCGCCAGCCAGACCATCTTTCTGTGGTAGGAGTGGATTGTTGTTGCTGCCCAGCAGCCTTTTCTGGGGCTCATGTTTGAGCAGGAGAGGACTTGAGCAGGACTTGATGGAGGAGGAGATGTGGTGGTGAAGGCTGTGTCCTCAAGCGGGCTCCTGAACTCACCCCAACTGGTCGTCTCCTCCTCCTCCTCCTCCTCCTCCTCCTCCTCCTCCTCCTCCTCCTCCTCCTCCTCCTCGGCAGAGATGTGGGTCTTTGAGAAGGGCCACTGCTCCACCCTTGCACCTGACCAAGCTCCATGGTGACCCTGCTGCTAACTGGGTGGGCCAATGATGTCACTACTCTTCTGGGTGGGGATGTCACTACTCTTCTGGGTGGACCTCTTCTTAGATGAGAAGCCATGCCTCTCTGTCCTCCATCTCTTCTTCTGCCTCTTGTGTACAAGTTGCTCCTAGTGGAGGCATCTCCATGAAGGCAGCAGCTGAGGACCAGGGTTCCACCATCATTGCTTCCTCTGCCTCATCACCCTGCACCAATCCACTGAGTCTCAGACATTTCTATTTCATCTAGCATTTTCTTAATTCTTACTTGGGCTAATTTTCTATTTGGCTTCCTATATTTTGGACTTGGGACTTTCATTTAAGGTCACATGATCCTATCTCCTTTGCTTGGGATAGGTTGCTGTAAGCCTTTCTTCATCTCAGTTTATGTCAGGGATGAGCACTTGTAGCCAAGGGATATAACTGTGGCCATGGGGATGCAGACTTTGTTCCTCCCAAATAAGAATTCTGTCCCCTGAAATTTTCTTTCAGTTCCCAAATTTCTAGCACTGCAGTAATCTAAAACTTCATCTGATCACTTATAAATATAGTTTAGCCATCCAAAGAAAAGGCACAGACAAAGTCACCAAGGGAAAGTGAACACAGGAAATATAAAGGTTGTAAGTGTGGACAATTTGTAATGCCTCACTGTTTGTAATGCTTGAAATTTGGGGACTGAAAGAAAATTTCCCTGGGCAGACTTTATCTAACTGTAGCTAATTCTGCATATTGCACAGAAGAACCACTTCACTTTAATCCAAGTCGCTCCACATGATACTTTGTTTAATTATTGCATTATATATTTTAATAGAGTGCTTTTAACTTACCCGTCATTTCTTTAATTGTGCATTCATGTCATAGATCTGATTTTCTGTTTACATGCTGTGAGTTAAAGATAAGTTTAAATTGTATTCCCCATTTAAATACTGGACCAAACAGGCCTCGTCTTCCCAAGAGGCAGAGTGAGGCAGCTGCTTCAGGTACAGTTTCTGAAGGGTTAGACATGCAAGACTTTGGAGTACTGACTTATGTGACCTGCCCTGAGCCCACAAAGTGGGCAAAGCATGCTGTCCTGTCACTTTGTTTTGATGTTTGATTTAACTGCTTACCTAGTTGGTTTATGTACAATAAATGGATGGGATGCATTATTTTGATCTTCATTTTGTGGCTACTAATGGCTAATTTGCCAATTGAGCAATGAATCCTTTTTCAGGGTTTAGCCCAGGAACCTTATTCCTCAAACAGTTTGGCAACTTGGGTTGTTGCCACACTGCAGAATGAATGCAGTCTGACACTGCTTTAACAATCATGGTGCCTTCCTGTGGAAACCTGTGATTTTTAGTTTGTTGTGGCACCAGAGCTCTCTGAAAGAGAAGGTTAAAGTGCAAATCCCAGAATAGCATAGCATTGTGCTGTGACAGTTAAAGTAGTGTCAAACAGCATTAATTCAACAGTGTAGATACAGGCTTTGATAGCTCTTTAAAATTCTGACAGAAACCTCAACTAGATTCTCTGCTCCTTTGCCATGAAAGCCACCTTGTCACCACTGCCTTCCCCTCAGGCAGCCTTGGGGCTGAATGAATAATTTCAGTTTCACTAGCTGTGCATTCATTCTTGACTCTGATATACACAGTGCCCATGTCTATTTTTCATTCCTCTCCTCAACAAGGAAACTGATCATTCTACACTAGCAAGCCCTGCAGCTTTTACTATAATTCAAAAATGGCTGGGGGCAAAAGATGGGGAAGGGGGAGTGCCTTTGGTCACATATCTATATCAAAATATTCTGGGACCTCTGGTGAAGAAACAGTCTAAGGGGTTAAATTGCTTTAGGATACCCATTTCTCTTAAAGTGCTAAAGTTGAACTTCTACGTTTCTAATCAAAAGTTGAAACCAGATGGGAGAGAAATGCCAAGATTAATATGAAAAGTATGTTGCCGAAAGATCAAATGAAAGAAAAAGCTGAAAATGTTTTCAATTGAGTGGAGCGTTCTTTCAGCAACAGATTTATGCAAAACTAAGCTGGTATGAGCCTCTCTTTCTCACACAGGTGACAATGAATTCGGTGCTGCTGGGTGGGGCAACACAGAATCAGTAGTATGGTCACAGCGTTAATATATTTTTTTTCTTATGTGGAATTCCCTACATGTGATGCAGTGCAGGTATGCATTACTGGAATGATTTCTAGTTCATTGTATTAAGAAAATAATTATTTACACGTAAAACCATCCTACGCCAGACCTTAATGAAGTGCCATAGCTTCACATGGGGTAGGATTTTTGTGCCACTGCTTCAAAAAGGAACCCAGAATGGCAAGGAAGGAGAGCATGAGCATTGTGTGGCAGCTGAGAAGGATTTGTCTGCCTCACAGACTATGTTCTTCATTCAGGATAAGAATCATGAGGCCTCCAGATGTTGCTAGACTGCACTTTCCAACAACCTTAGCCTGTGTAGCTGAAGGTGAGGTAAGGTGGGATTTTCAGTCTAACAATATCTGAATGAGGTCTGATTTAGGATCCTGAAAGTCTCTACATTAAGGGTTGCTTCCAGATAAAGAGACCTACCATGACCAGCTTTAAAAAAGGATACAAATGGAAGATGAATTTGTGCAACTCCTCTACAAAATGTCATGTTTCAAGCAGGTTGGGAAAGTTCTTGTTTTGACCACAGAATCTCAGCATCCCTCAGCCAATATGGTCACTGGGGAGGCTGGAAGCTTAGTTCAAAAAGTAACATTTCTAAGCTCTGAGGTGGGTGGTTGCTCATCTTATTTTTCAGAAAGAAGGAACACAGCCCCAGGGTAATTTCTGGATAGCATGCCTGTAGAGGAAAAAAGTTGAAAGTGACATTACCAACAGTGACATTTTTATATGGTTTAAGCTGCATCTGCACTGCAGAATTAATGCAGATTGACATCACTTTAAACTGATAGCTGGCGGAATTTAATATCTCAATCTTTGTAAGCCTGGAGTTGTCTCGGGATTCTATCTGTCCATATTGCATGGGGCCATGTGTGAACACCTTTCATGACTTCCATGGCTCCTTCTATCAGTTCCTTTTGCCCTGTCTTTGATTCCCTCTTGGTTCCCATGTATATAAGAAAATGACCATGCTCAAATATTTCCCAGATGTCTGTTACTTTGGATCTGAAGAACTGAAGAGTAATACTCTTCAACCTCTGCCCTCAGCTGAGGATCCAAAGATCACATTGGGAGGACTCCCTGTAAAAATATTAGGGCAAGGTAGGAGTTTATTATATGACGGAATTTGGGGGTATAATGCAATGGCAATCCGAATGCAATCATGGGGTTTCACGTTATTGCGAATGAGTGTATCTCATGCAATTTCGGGCAATGGGAAGTCATTCCGAACACAATCATGGGGTTTCATGTAATTGCGTATTAGAGTATCTCACACAATTTTGGGCAATGGGGGGGGGTCATTTTCAGGAAATGAGAAGTCATTCTGAATGCATTCTGAATGCAATCAGATTTCACGTAAATTCGCTAAACTAGTGAATTCACATAATTGCGAATTGGCTCCATTCACAATTGAGAGAAATTCCTCCCATGTGATAAATTCCATAGAGACTATCCCCATCTTCTTGCATTAGGCCATGAAGGACCAGAACAGGGAACTTATTTGTTTTTTCCTGCCAGAAATGACACTTATAAGAAAGTGCCTGAATTAGCTTTGTTCCCCCTCCCTTCAAATTTCATCTCTGTTTTAAGTGTTATGAAGGATTCAGGAAAACTCTTGTTTCTGAAACTTGTAGACTTCTCTGGGAATCTTACGCAGGATGGGTAAAAAAGAATATTTCTGTATCCATAAATAAATGGGGACAAACCCCCCTAAACTGGACAAAGGTGGGGAAACTGGCTTTCCTTTTTCCTGTCTGGCAAATGGTGTTTAAGAGTCCCCAAAATATATCCATTTTTTTTCATTTTCTGCTTTGGGAAAAAGTTAAAAGCCAACTAGCTGGGATTCTTGGCTAATAAAAATTGTCATATTCCGAAGTCATGCTAGGATTATTTTCTGAAAACTAAATGTATAAGATAAACGTAATGGTTCAGAAGTTTGCACTACACATTTATTTTCACACTACACATTCATAGTGGTATGATTTCATTTTAACTGCCATGGAAACATCATATTGAAAAGTGCTATTTAGTATTCTCAGCCAGAGAGCTCTGGTGAGTCATCAAATTGTAAATCCCCACAATTCCGTGCAGTCAAAGTAACTGAAGTAGAATCATAGCACTATAATTGTGTGCTGAGAAGATTAAACCAACCTGGGCAAAAGGCTTTCTTGGGCTTCACATGCGCTTCTGAAATAATCCAGTTTGAGACCACTTTAACTGCAGTGACTCGATGCTATGGAATTCTGGGAATTGTAGCTTTTGGAGACATTTAGCCTTCTCTGTCAGAGAGCTCTGGTGCCACAACCAACTACACATCACAAGATTCCATAGCACCGAGCCATGGCAGTTAAAGTGGTGTCAAACTGGATTATTTATGCAGTGTAGATTCAGCCAAGGTGACCACTCTCAGGCTGCGAAACTTCCTACCCAGGGAAGCCGGGCTGTCTCCTTTTACATTCTCATTCAGTAGGAAAAGTCAGGTGCAACTTTGGCATTGTGGAGGGGGCTTCTAACCCGATATGTTCTATGTTTATTTGTATTGGTATGTTTTAAAATGATGTTTTACATAAATACGGTTGTATTCATTTTATGTTTTAACTTCATTGTTCTGTTTAATTAATTATAAGCCAGTTTGAGTCCCATTTGTGGAAAAAGGCAGAACATTCCCTCTCATTAAAACATTTACATATTGCCCTGTATCATGAGATCACGAGGCATTGTGCAAGTAAAAATCAGTTGGAATAGTTTTAAAAAGCTTATTCAAATTTAAAATAATAAAATCTGTTTAAACAGTCTAAAAAAATATGAACTATTTTTTTAAATATTAAACTAGTTTGGAAAGGTTAAAACAGTTTAAACTATATTTGTGTACATTTTAGAAGAATCAGTTAGGTTCCAAAGGCTTTAATAATAATTAAAAAAGGACACGTTTTAATTTTGTGGTGAACTGAAGCCAATGTTGATGTTAGCTGGGCTTTCAATAGCTGGACATTTCACAAATAGAAAACTCAAATAAATAAAATAATGCATATAAACAGAATGAGGACCATAGCAACAGGTACTTGTCAGTTGACAGTAAACATTACAGGGAGTTAGATTTGTTCTGCTTGAAAAATATAGGTTGGGTAAAATTCCCACTCGATGATCTGCCAATTAAAAGAAAGAAAGAAAGAAAGAAAGAAAGAAAGAAAGGTAAAAGGCCAAAGTGTCTGAATTATCATGTAAGGTACACAGCTAAACATCCATACAGGGGAATGGAACAGACAATGAAAGAACAGTTAAATACCCCCTCCCCAATGGTGTATTCTTATTCAGAGCTCTGGAATCCTTCTCTTCCTTCTTTGGGGAATAAATGAGTAGAAAAACAAAGCCACAGGAAAGCCATGCTCAGATTATTCAAGAAAAATAAGTGAGGCTTGTATGGATGCCAAAAATGAATGTTGGCTGCTCTTCCACTAGGAGTCTTCAGAATTCTATTAATATCCCCAGCAAACAGTCCTTGGATGTTGCTTGCGCCATGAAGCAGGATTGCATGGGAGCACAGGCAGCAGCAGACTTACATGGTTTGTTGAGATGCTCCAGCGGTCACGAGCAAAAAGGCATCACTAGAAACAAGGTGATAAAAGATATATCACATGTAATGAAATTGTCTTCAGGGCTGCCCATGAGAAGTTAAAAGAGCAAAGCGATGACTAATAACATAATAACCATGCTTGTCTGCAGCACCTTTTTGACCAGGTATTTTACAAATGTTAATTAATTTAGCCCCACCCAAGGTGAATCAGATGTGATTCATTGTATATTCACAGTAAAAGTAATACAGTGAATACCAGGCATCAAACATGTATCTTTTTGAAGAGGCCTCGGGCATCTGGGGCCATTTACCTTTCCCCTGCATTGATTTACCAATAAGCCAAGGAAGAACAATGAAAAGAATTAGTAGTAACTTATTCCAGCCAGACATGTAGCTTCCCATGCAGAATATCCTTGATTCAATCCTTGGCATCATTATACACTGCTGGGAGAGTCTGAAAAGTGGAGAGTGGCTTCTAGCAGGTAATGTAGATCAGGGATTGTATCTTCCATAGGTTGCAGTGGGACATTGGCTCTCCTAGAATCCATTTGAGTCTTTCACTGCCAATTATGGTACCAAACATAATTCAAAGCCACCGTTTATTCCCCCCCCTCCCATTTGTGCCTCCAAATGCTGATGGCAATTGCAGAAATTGTCTATGGTGCAGCTTCCTTTTGTGGTATGGGTGCAATGGCTCTTTATGTAAAGGCAGGACAGGAAGGAGGAAGCAATAGGAAAAAAGCAGCAGCTCTGGAAGGAGGAGAGTAGTAGAAGAACTGTGTGTGAAGCATTAAGCAGGTTTGGCACAATATTGTTAGTGGCTACAGCAGCACCGCTGATTTTGGTGACACCAAATAGGCAACATTGTAGAGACCACATGTGTCCAGAGGGTATGTGTTCCCCTCTCTTATACAGACACTACTGAGCAAGAAAAACCAATGCTGTGAGTTAGATAAGGCAGCATCCTCTGTCCTATGCTAGTATAGTTTATTGTAGCTACATTGCACACAGGAAATGAAACTGGCACATATCACTAAGTCCATCGTTCATAGAGTATGTCAGATCTGAACAATTTTGAGCTGTGAACCCAGTTCACAGTTAACCCTCTTAGCTTCAAAATTACATCAATATCAGATAATTATGTTTCAACACCGATGCAAAATGTTTACAATCCACTGATTATTTTGATGTAGCACTATGAATTTAGACTTGCTTCTCACCTTATGATTTCCTTATTAGAATCAAGCATCATTAACAAGTTGGCACTTTAAGACAGAAGGATTTGTGAATGTGATGAAACACACTAAATCAGTCTGTTAGGTGTCAGGATGGAAATAATATTTGAACATATTCACAAATGGTTGAAATATATATATATATTTGAGTATCAAGAAATCCTGATGAGAAGAATACTAGACTGACAAAAATTTTTGCATTTCAGAACTTATTCTGCACAAAATTTGCAAGTGGTTGTTTTGCACAGAAAGCAATATTTTATGTCAAGGAACAAGATTTTTCTAAAAATCTATTTTTTGTGCAGAAAGTGGTGCTGTTGAGGACGTCTCACAAAATAATTGCATGTGGGTTTTTTTTTCCTGCACAGGAAACCACATAGGAGTTTATCACATGGCAGGAATTTCTCTCAGTTTCAAAAGAAATGGAAGTGAGGCCAGTTCGGAATTGAGTAAATTTGCAAGTTCAGCGAATTTACATGATTGCATATTGACACTGCATTGCATTCAGAACTGCCTGAAATTGCCTCCCAGTGCCTGAAATTGCATGTGTTCTCATGCAATCATGCGAAACCCCATGATTGCGTTCGGAAGGACTTCCCTTTGCCCGAAAATGTGTGTGATCAGCTTCCACGCAATTACGCAAAACCCATAATTGCATTCAGATTGCCATTGGATTATACTTCCAATTCCCTTCGTGTGATAAACTCCATAGAAATTTGCACAGAATAATGGTAGGTGTAGGAGACTCTTAGGAAACAATTACATCTACCATAATAAAGATTAATAGGAGCAGGTCTGTTTGGCTGATCTGATTGTTTTGGTTACATGTCTGCTTTTTGTGCTATATTTGTTTTTAATTGGAACTTTAAACAAATCTTTGAGTACCTCCAGATGGAAAAAAATCTCTTAAAGTCCTGTTCCTGTACAAACTCATTTTATTTTGAAGATCCACATGCCATTTTTCCCATCCAGAAGTATTTCCTGTGAGTCCTAGCATTACCAAAACTTTTTATTTCCACTTCCCAGGTTGGTTCAAATTAACCTAATACTTTCTGAAATAAAACAAATCATTTACTTGCTTTGTGTGCTTCTACTCTCTTAGTGAAGAGACAGTGAAGACAGCCACCAAGTGAACACAGCTGTTGTTTCCAGGGCACAGATTCAACAGAGAGCAGATGAGTACAGAGGAGGCACTGTTTTACAAACTTGCAATGTTTCTGAGGGATAGTTACAGCAGTTCACTTGGAAATTGGGGAGGGATTGGTTTGCTTTCCCTTTCCTCTCCCTGTGCATGTGTTTGCAATTCATATAAAAGTGCCATACATCACAGAAGTATCCCCAGGTCAGAAAGCTGGTAAGTTTCAGAAGGATAAATGCAGGGGCTAGGGAGTTATGAAGCTTGAAATACTGATTAAGACTTATTAAAATAGTGAACCATGGGGGGTAGTTAATAGAAGGATGATATTTAGCAAGTCACATCCTTGAGGTGGTTTTCAGCAAGAACATATGGATCTGTGGGAGGAGGTGACTAATATCTCCAAGTTACCATGGATGGATCCTTTTCTCGTCAGGACTAGTATCTCAGCTATAACCTGCCCCTGCAGGGTAGAGGATCTATTAGTCTGTCTCTGTCCTTGAAGACTAATAGATCCATTGAGATTCCAGGAGACCCTAGAAGGTTTTATGGCCAGTACCATCAAGAAGCCTGTTGAAACCCCGATCAATAAGTGGAATCAAAATCTAACCAGAGCTATTGACAACAAACATTATTTCTAACCTATTATTAATCAGACTCCTTCGTATACAGAGAGCTGAAATGGGAAGAACAAGAACGAGGGTGCAGAAGACAGAAAACTAGATTTTTCTGTGACAAGATACAATATAGAAAAAATATGTTTTCCTAATGGTGACAATTCATTCAGCAAAGAAAGTTTTCTTTTCTGCATGCATTGCATCTGTGAATTCATGTATAGCTAAACTATTCAGGGTGATGAGAGGTCCAATTGAGATACCTTTCCCCCTAAACTTGATTTTAGAACCTTCAGTAGCTTCCTATGATGCTTTTAATGACCACTTTGCAGATAAAATCTCCCGCATAAGAGCCAATTTAGATGCTATTGTTGGAATGGAAGTCAACAAGAGTGTGTCAGCAACTCTGTTAGTGGGATTACATTGGATCAGTTTCAATTGATGAACAGTGATGGATGATGTGGACAAACAACTGGAGGCAAGTGAGGAAGACAATTTGTTTTCTCAACTCCTGTCTCTCTTGGCTGGTTGTTCAGGGAGAAGATGCAATTAGATTTCAAATATAAGATATTATTAACAAATCTTTCAAGGAAGGGAACTTTCCACCTTATTTAAAAGAAGCAGTAAACTATTTCTTTAAAAGCCCTGCCTGGATCCCTTAGACGTTAATAATTATAGAAAAGTATCAAATCTTCCTTTTTGGGGGCAAGGTAATCAAGAAGCAGCTGCCTTCCAATTCCAGGTGGTCTTGGATGACACACACTTCATTGACCCATTTCGAATTGACTTCAGAGCAGGATACAGAGCTGAGACTGATATGGTCACCTTAGTGGTTGATCTCTGACTTAACACTGATGGGACAGTGTGTCCCTGTTGGGCAATAACTCTAACCATGGTATCTAACCACTCTAACCATGGTATCCTTCTGGAAAGTGGGAGTGGAGGTGATGCACTGTGCTACAAAGGTCCCTGTCTTACCTCTCAGGCAGGTTCCAAGTGGTGGTGCTAGGGGACAGCTGCTCTTCCAAAAAAGAAAGAAAGAAAGAAAGAAGAGGGAACTGTTATAACACGTACCGCAAAGTGCCATTTTGTCCCCAATGCTTTTTAACATTTATTATTATTATTATTATTATTATTATTATTATTATTTATTATTATTATTAATAATAATAAGCTTTATGGCTATGCCATATATATGGCTATATCTCTATATATTCAAGCTACCTCTAGGATTAGAAAATGGGTTCACTACCTGCATATTTTTCATGGGTTCAAAGTCTTCAAGTGCACTCTAGCTTCAGTTCCATAGCATGAGAGGAAAGCCGATTTGCCTTAGAGCAGTAGTGGCTGGTAGTTTCCATGTCAGAGGGGCAGTGAATCCATTTTGCTTTTAGTCTTAACTTCAAAAAGAGATATTCACAGTGCTGAAATTTATCCCCAGATAAGTTTAGCATCTTGGATAGATCCTTTAAAATTTGAACTAAACATTAACATGGCTGCATATGGCCAACAAGCTAAGAATTCCCACCCCTGGACTAGAAGATACACAGTACAGTCTAACCTGTAATAATGCAGGTTACTTTGTCCCTATGGGACAAGACAATTGTTCATTGGGTGACAGTTTACCAGAGTTGGCATATCATTATGCAATCATCCATAATATCCACGTACATTGGTAAGATAATTTTACCATTCCTCCACTTCTCTTTGATGCAAATATGTGATAAAAATCTTTTTTACCATGTGGGGTAAAAAACTGAATTGGTTGTTGTTGTTGTTGTTATTAACCTTTATTTAGTGCTGTAAATTTACACATGTGCATACAATCATTTAATTAGACGGTTCCCTGCCTTCATGCATACAATCTAAAGGGTTTGTTCTCTGCAGAGTTGTGTACCTACTGTGATTAGCTACAACTTGGTTAGTGGTCTTTTGTATTTGCTGCCATTATCAAATGCACATGTCCAATTAAGCCTTCATTTTGCAGAGAAAAGAATTGCTTTCCTATCAAACATAGTTTTTAGAAACCTCATCAGGTTACACATAAAAAGAAGTTTCCACTTTGGGAATCGATGGGATTTCCTGTGGCTTTTTTCACGTTGTTACACTGAGCCAGTTACTCATGATGTGTAATGGAGATGATTAATACCTGTCAGTCCAGACACTTGAGTCATAGCTTACCTTACTGCTCATGTAATAACAGGCTGATGTTCTCAGATGCTTAACTTGAACTTGATGCCAGCAACCTAACGGCTCTTTTAGCCACATAAAGGAAGAACAGTTCCTTGTAATAAAGTTTAGGACAGGGTGGCTCAGAGGGCTATAAATGTGAGCAGACCTACAGTTGGCTTCAGCTTTAGGCTGTCACTGAGTCCTAACATTTGTGGTCTCCTTCCTTTGCTGTCTCCTAATTTCCGTTGGCATCTAAGCAATTTTTGACACATTATTTGTAGAACATGAAAGTTTGCTGAATGCTATGAATTCAGTTGGGAACCCTCACAAAATTTTTCCTGAGCCTTTCTGCCCAGAGGGAAGAGGGCTTCTGAGAGAACTCATAGACAATTTGCCTGCTTTGGCCTGACATTTAGATAATTGTTTAACCAAAAATGCATATATTTATCCCAGAACAAATATCCCATATTTATGAATCTCCTCCAAATGATTGGCATATCCTTGTTTCATGGCACTTCCTATTTATATAACACAAAGCCCTCAATGGAGCAGCCACCCTGGAGTTCATGCGGGAGACCAAAACCTAATTCTGAGATCTGGGTATATAAAGGATTTTACAGACGCAAACATTGATAGATCTTGATGAATGTATTTAATTCAAAACATGCAAGCTTTGCCTCTAGACTGGTGTAAGGATGGAGAATGGCTTTTGCTCAAATATCCAGACAGACACATTTATAATTCATGATATTTTCTGACTCCTGATAAAGTCTGCTTAAGGAAAGAGTGTTGCAATCAGTAGTATTAGGCTCGTCTCTTAAGCCATACCTTCTAAATGTACTGATCTGGCAGGGACTGTCCCTCTATTGCCCCATTTCTCCAGCTATTTTAAAATGTCCTAGTTTCTTTTTTCCCTTCCCCTTTTCCCCTTTTCCCCTTAAGCTTTCTTCATTTGCTGCAGACTGAGTTCAAAGTGCAAAAGTAGTTTGTATTCTATTAACTCAGCAGAGGGGAGAGGAAAGCAGAAGGCAGAATCTTGCCCTGCCTTGTAGTCTCAAGCAAAAGAAAACTGCTGTTGCCTCTCCTAGCTTGTCTATTATTCTTCATTAATAACTTTTGCCATGTTGACCACACTGTGATGTTACCTTGTCATGCATATCCTGGTTTTCATCTGTGAAATGGAGGGTATGTTAATTCCTTCATGCTTCCCCTCTATTTCAATAACATTGGTCTACATTCTGTTGTTATTCTTAAATACTGCAGTTTCACTGAATCAATTTTTGTCTCAATACATGAGAGCCAGCATGGGGTAGTGATTTGAGCTTTGAGACTATAACTCTGGAGACCAGGGTTTGAATCACTGCTTGGCCAAAGAAACCCACTGAGTGACCTAGGGCAAATTACACTCTGTCATCCTCAGGGAAAGCAATAGCAAAAACCTTCTGAAAAAACTTGCCAGGAAACCTGCATTATAGGGTCACTTTTGAGTCACCATAAATCAGAAACAACTTGAAGGCACAAGAACAGCAAGTCAATATATGGTTGAGTTCCCTTGGTTCACCAGATCTGGGGACTATCCAATAGGCCAATATGTATTACTTCACATATTTCAAAATATACTAAGCCAACTTTATTGTATTAGGAGACTTTCCTGGAGTAAAGGGGGAGTCTGCCCAGAGTCCTGCCCTGATAGCCCCATGTGTGTGACTTGATAACTGTAGAATTTGCTCACTTTCTTACATTGTCTGATTTGCATCTATATTTCCCATTTTCTGAGTATGGCACATGGAGATCATCACACTACACTCTTAAAGCATTGCTATTCCACTTTAACTGCTCTGACTGCCTCTTGATGCATTCTGGGATTTGCAGTTTAGGGAGCGACATTTAGAATATTCAGACAGAGAGGTTTTAGGTCTCACTGTGCTACAAACTCTAGAATGCAACAGAAAGCAGCCAGAGCAGTTAAAGGAGAATAGCAACACTTTAAGAGTGTAGTGCAATACTCTCCTCACAATGGAGTTCACAATTGCATTGTGATTTGTGAGCTATCTGTTTGTCTGTCTGCCTGTTTATCTCATTATTACATATATTTTTATCTTATCAGATAGACAGACTGAGAGGCTGGAATTCTTTTGATGTCAATAAATTCTTCTCTGGAAGTGGCTGGGCATTTGCGTCTTACACAGGAAAGTCCACATTCAGTTCAAGGTTGCAAAAGCAAAGTGTTTCATGAGAATGTGTTTTACATTCAACATAAGACTTATATAGTACATTCAATGCAAAACTCTGCATGTGGAAATTTATGCAATGCAACCTGGATATAGGATCTTGGCCAATATACATATGCATAATACATACTTTGCCATCTGCTATGTGCCAGTGCCTGTTGGTTGGTAACCACTTCATTCAGAGTGACAAAATATCAGAAATGGTTCCCTTTACAAGGGCAACTACACTGAGTTTGCACATGGCACAACTACTTGTTGGTCTTTTTTTGGAGTGTGTGGGGGTCTATATCAGTGTTAAGTCCTTATATTAAATATCAGGCACTGAATTCTAATCCTTACAGGGATGTTCTCACCTTTACACTGCTGTGCCTTCAAAGTTTGATTCTAAAATGGATATGACATTGTTTGCAATGTGTGTTAACATAATTCATCACTTTGAAATATCAGAGCATTTAGATTACTCCACTTTGCTGTGAAAATAAATACAAGGAATTTCAATTTGACCTTTGACTCAGAAATGAAGTGAATTTAAACACTGGAGAATAAACAATGAGAAAGCCACAGTAATTTAAGCAGCTATGAGCCTTCCTGACACCTCTTCCTGTTCATACATTTTGCTATTGATTTGGCCTTGTTGTTTATGAGGTGGGGTGAGGGTTCTTGGTTCTTTTTTCATAGGAAAGCATACCAATTAAAATATTCTTAGTATTATAGCAAATGAAAAGCTATTAAAAACAGGGTGACTGTCTTGTGGTAGGCTGGTGATTCTGTCTTGTGGCAGACTAGCAAATCTGCAAGTGCATCACAAAGAGCCTTTTCCTTAGCAAAACCCTGGACAAAAGAAATACTTTGGAGCAACACTTGTTTTATTTGAAATATCCATACAGACATATCAGCATTTATGCTAAACCATTTTTCTAGTACACAAGAAGTCAGATGGCTAGTACCAAGGCTAATACCCTTTCCCAAATCTCGCTGGGTTTTTGTAATGTGCCATCACAGTGTTTTTGATGTATGGCAGTATTGTCTGTTATTGACAGTCTTGCTCAGGTCTTACAAACTCATGCGTGTGGCTTCCTTGATTCAGCCCAATCCACCTGTAATATGCTCTTCTTCTTTTCCTCCTGCCATTGAGACAGCCTCATTGAGACATTGCTGAAAATACATTGCCATTGTCCCTGAGGTGAGATGGTGGACCTAATCAGATTTGACAAAAATTATGGAATGCATCATTGCAAGAAGCATTGCAAAATCTGGTGATGAAAACCCAGAATTTCTAGGTGCCAGCGAACTACAACCAGAACATTAAGAAGTGAAGTGAAGTGAATCTTGTGGAAATGATGCAAAGGACTACTGGATACAGTTGGCAATGAAGATTTTCATACCTGGCTGCATTGCTGCTAAAACATCCTTCAAATGGCCCTAAAAGAGGAAGGAAATGCCTGTGTCTGAATGCCAGCTGTACTTCCTGAATGGCCATGGAAACGTGCCTCCCGCCTTTGCGTCCCTGAAACATTCCTGGGAGAGGATTTCCTATGAACATAAACTTTGCAAGGTGTTTTTTTGGTTGGACGTTACATTTATAATTGTTGTTCTCATGTAGTAATTTCATCATAATTTCATGCTCATTTAGAATTATTCAATTATACATATATATTGATTTAGAATTGCTGTAGCACTCTTGTATTTATTTACATTGGTACTTGGTGATATATAGTATACCTATTCATTGGTTCTCCAGTTTTTGACCTATGAAAAATCTTCAGTGCCTGTAGCAACATAGTTGTATCAATGCAGCTAAACATATCTTCATTCATATCCTCAAACATATTCTCCCTATTCAGAGATAGAGAAGTTTGGTAGTTAAGCTCAATTATATACTATTAATTAAAAAACTTAAGAATATTTTTTCCTATTTCTTTGTACTTTTCTTATCCATTTAAGAAGTCTCTTGTTCCTGATTAAAGCCTATTGCCAACTGGAGGGGGAAAAAGCCCTATTTCACATTTCATTTTCCTACTGCACATAATGTGCCCATCTTCACAGTAAAATAATACCTGAGCCATATGTAAAGGAAGAGTACAAAGATGTTTCCTTTTACAAGATTAATGGTTATCTAATGATGTAATGGTTATCGCTTTTAAAATCCTATGGTTTCCAACAAACATCAAATAACAAGTATAAATAAGCTATCTTGGATCCCACCCCAAGCAAAAGGCAGGGAAGCAAACAAACAAAGGAAGAGAAATGAAATATACACCACTTTGAAATAACAAAACCTGAATATGTTTCTGAGGATACTGAATTTAAGCTTCTCATTGTGGAAATGAATTTCACATTTTTGTTTTGTTATTTCAAGGTGGTTGTTATTGTGCAATTTACACTTGCCACGTGCTGTTATGCAACTTACACAAAAACTATTGTTACTGTGACAACTCTCTTAAGATTGATGAGAAATGCTTCACTCTGTCTCTCAGGTGAGAGGGAAAATGCTGCTTCTTGTTCTTGCGTTTGAAAAAGAGACAAGTAAGGATTTACAGACCAATTTTATCCTCATAACAACTTTGTGAGAAAGGGCAATCTGACACAGAGAGGGGAAGGGAGCAATAGAAGGAAGGAAGGAGGGTGAGACAAAAGGCAGAGACAGGTCAGTCCATGCTCCACTGTGGATTTCAAGGCTTACTGGTAATTTGAATGTGGATCGCAGACGTCTGCATCCAGAACTCCAGCTACTACTATTACTACTACTACTAATATTAACCTTTATTTATACAGCACTGTAAATTTACACAACACATAGAATCCTTTAATTCGACGGTTCCCTGCCTTCATGCTTACAATCTAAAGAGACACAACACAGAAGGAGAAGGGAATGGTGGTGGGGAAGGGGATCAAATCCAGCAGTTCTTCACTCCCTCTGAGGCCTGGATCAAGGCGGATGGACTGGAGGGAGGGCTAGGTTTCTTAACACATAATTAAGGTGCAGCATCCTGGGGCAGAGAAGGGCACACGCCTGGGAACTATGCCACCCTGGACATTTTTCTCTATGGGGAAGTCCATCTTGAGGCATGTGGTAGGGCAGAATCACTGAGTGGCTGGCATATAAGCTTCATCAAAGAGCATGAGTCAATGTCTTCTTCACCTGAGGATGAAGAAGGAAAATACTTTGTCATTCCCTCTGGGGAAGATGTAAATGGGTAAAACCTTTTGATGTGCATTGCTTTCATGTGAGGGGAAAAACCTTTTCATTAAAAATATTCTTAAAGAAATAAATTTTTTTAGTATGTTTAAAATAGTTTAGGAGACTTACTGTGTGACCTAAAATATTTGAGGCAATGTATTGCATAATAAATCAGAGTACAGAAACAAGCTACTAAAATGCAAGAGAAAAGAATATTTTCCCTTTGAAAAAAGGCTTGGGAATTAAGGCAGTTCATACTACTACAGTTTGCCTGACCCCAAAGAATATAGTTGAGATTTGTTGACAGATTGTTTATTTATTTAACATTTTTGTCCAAGAGCTCAGGATATATATTGTATCTTGCATATTATCCCTATAATAATGCAGCGAAGTAGATTAGGCCTAGAGAGACGTTGGTTGAGCCAAAATCATCCAATGAATTTAATGGCTTAATTTTAAAGTTTGGTGCTCCCAGCAGTAAGTCACTAGTCTAACCACTACTGGATATATTGTATCCTCATATCAGCATTCTCAGTGGCTGTTTCCAGGCTGTGTTATTCCCTTCAACAGAAAGTTTGGTTGGCCTCCTCTATGCTCTCTTTGCACTGGCAGCCGGCAGGCAATAATCCCTTTTATTTTGCAAAGACTTTGATTCCTAAATCATATGGTAGAAAGATGCCTGAAGTGGTATGCTGTGCCTTTACCTTTTCAATTGTATTTTGAATGTGCTTTAACTGGTTTTCAACCATGTGGTTTTAAACATTTAATTGCTGTTAATTTTCTTTGTGTAAAATATGATTCTTCCTGAATGTTTCCTATTAAATTATTAAATTATTGTTGTGTGCTTTGATTTGTATGCTGTGGGGAAGGCAGGGTAGAAATAAAACAAACAGATAAATAAATAATCATAAATCATATATTTAATCATTTAAAAATGTCATTTAAAAATGTCTGACTTCTAATTTTTACGCAATATGATTGTTTGAAGGCTGTAATCTCCCCCTCTCTCTTTCTTTTGGTTAGATTTCCTAAAAAACAAAACAAAACAACCTTTTCTAAGCTTCATATTTATAAACATCTGCACACCCATAAAAGAAAGCATGGAATGTAATAAAACTGGTGATGTGGTCACATAAATTGGGAAGTACATCAGTGGATAACTATTTAGTGTTTCAGTGCATTTCAGTTAAAAAACCCATGAACTAGATAGTAAAATATAAACAAAATAAAAGAAAAAAAGGACAATGTGCAAATCCAACATACTATATTAATAGAAAGGATCAGTATATACACTTCTACATATTTGTAATATATATGTTCTCAGTGTATCTCATGTGTTGACTTTAAAAAACAACAACCCAAAGCAACCAGATCGTGAAAGTTCCCTGAAATAAGCAAATCTGTCTTATATTTCTTATTTTAAACAGTCTCTGTAGGGACAAAAGAAGACAGGAATTGATAGGTTGCTCAACACTTGTCGAGAAACAGCAAAGGATCCAGCTGCTCTTCTATTAACCCCAATCTGCTCCACAAATAGAACATGTGAGATAACAATGAGCTGCCTGTAGATGGTTTGACCAGCAGTTTCAAAGTTATAAATGGGACCATAGATACATAGACTCGTAGAATTATAGAGTTGGAAGAGACCACAAGGACCATCCAGTCCAACCCCCTGCCATGCAGGAACTCACAGTCAAAGCACCCCCAACAAGAGGGCCATCCGGCCTTTCTTTAAAAAGTAAGCCACTGTGGTTGTGTTGCACAGAGAGGCATGATATAAATAAATATTATTATTATTAAAAACCTCCAGAGAAGGAGACTCAACCACTCTCTGAGGGAGTGTGTTCCATTATCAAACAACTGTCAGAGAGTTCTTCCTAATGTTGAGGCAGAATCTCTTTTCTTAGAGCTTGAATCCATTGCTTTGGTTACTATTCTCTGGAGCAGTAGAAAACAAGCTTACTCCATCCTCAATATGACATCCTTTCAAATATTTAAATACGGCTATCATATCACCTCTTAACCTTCTCATCTCCCGGCTAAATATACCCAGCTCCCTAAGTTGCTCCTCATAGGGCATGGATCTTATTCCCTAGAACCAGGGTTGGAGGATGTTCTATTTGATTACATTTCTTACACACACACACACACACACAGACCTTTCCTAGATATATATCAGGCTATATCACTCAACATTTCAAGGCCATTCTAATACTCAATGCTGGCAAGAGCATCTGCGCCTTCACTTACTTTCTAGGAAGCTTTTAAATTTTATTTTAAATTACAGTTCTTCAGGTTATCATTCTGGCTACAGAAGGGTGGCACCCATTTGGACACATAAGCAAAACAAACAAACAAACAACCCCCCCTCACAACATGAACATCAAAGACATAGCCATGTTAGTCTGGAAACCAGAGTATGTACAGATGGGCGGCAACCGCCTCTGTACTGGCCAGATCGGGGCTGCAGCCACCACATGCCATGGCCCTGATATGGAATAAAGAGAGCACAAGCTGTGGCAGTGTGGCTTTATGCAGCACTGGAGGGGCATCATCATGGAGCATGCCTTGTGGACCGGCACATACCAAAATGGCACCCTGGGGGTGGGGTTATGGCATCCAGCACGTGGGTGCTGCACTGTAACTCTGCCCACAGGCTGGCCTTTTGGCTGGTCTGTACAGGCCCTTAGTATGCAAAGGGATCTTGCATCACTTTTGAGACTTAACTGAAAGAAAGAAGTTGGTAACATAGCATTTATAGATGTGACCTTACTTTTACATCTGAAGAAGGAGGCTCAAGTCTTCGAAAGCTCATGCTACCAACTTCTTTCTTTCAATTAATCTCAAAGCTGATACAAGATCTCTCTGCCTACTATGAACATCATAAATCGAGGAAATATGGTGAAGAACTGCTGGATTTTTCTGTTTGCTTGCATAGTGGGAAATCATCAGAAATGCAGCTAAAAACATACTAAGTAGTCACCTTGAATGGAAAATAGGTAGATCAATCAATCAATCAATCAATTGCTTAATTAATTAAGCCAGACTGCCCGTCAGTCCAATGAAATGAAATTATCCCACTAGTCAAGTTCAACAGACAAGTATTAGCTGCAATGGTGTAAAGAACACGAGAGGTGTAAAGAATATTAGTACATTTTCTCAGGATATGTGCAATTTTTTTCCCAACCCTATTGTGAAAGGGTTTATTCAGAATTAAACCTTGCAAACTACTTTTCACATCCAAAAAAAAGTGGGAGAGAGAGGCTTACTTTAGCCCCCCCCCCCCCCAATAAAGCTACATTGTGGTTTACTATTTTGTCTAAATTGGTTCACTGATAAGCATTTGATAACTGAAGCTACTACAAGCCAATATACGCACAAAAGACATTCTCACATGTTGCTCTAATCCTGTCTTAAACCTGTCAGTGAAGTAGGACTGCATTAATGGGTTCTTCCATTAATGCAAAATGAAGGTCAAGGATCGGACAATCCCACTTCACTGATGGGACAATGACAGCATCAGTGCGAAGTCATCTGAAAGTCCTTCCTGCAATCACACAGGAAGGACCGGACAAGGACAGGAAAAGGATGGGAAAAGAATGGGACAAGGATGTCTCGTTCCCCATCTGATAATCTCCTCTGTGTTGCACCCTCTTGCTTCCTTCCATCACCTGAAATAATAATTTTTTTTAGAGAGTGCCTTACATTACAGAAAGGTGGCAGGTGTGTAAATGTTCCTTACTGCTTTCTGATAGAGGTTTAATAACAGGAGGAAACTTCTTAAGGGACCCATAGGGGATGTGCAAGTGGGATGTCCATATCTGTCGGCAAACAGCAACAAGATTTTTTGTGAGAGGGCAGAGAACAACCTTGCAGAAACAGTGCCAAATGTTTAGAAATCTTGCAAGCGCATTAATATTGCAACTTGTTAGAACAGGCTGAAGTAAAGGAATTGTATGATGAGGATTCCTCCTTTCACAGAACAGGAAGGATTGAGCTGCATTTGTGTTCTCTTGCTGAACTATATGCATAGCCAGCAAATCAGTTTCCCTATGAAAACTGGGGAGAGAGCAGGAATACACTGATGATCATGCTACATATGCCGTAGTGTAGGTACTAAGAGATTCCTCTTCCTATATCGTTACCCACTGACATGATAGAATGATCTAGAATATAAACATTAAGGTATTTTCATGTGGCCCTTTATAACATTAGTGGCAATAGAGATACCATGGAAGTGAGGTGAGATACCATGGCTGAGGTGAGATTGCCACTGTAAGGTCTAACCTGCACTGGATTTCAGGGGAGGATACAGATAAAGTAATAAACAGTTTAGAATAATTCCCGGTTAAAACAATAAACATATTGAACATTTTAAATAACATTTTAAGTGAATCAAGCCTGAAACGCTTGGCTGAAAAGCCATGGCTTTACTTGGTGCTGGAAAGACAGAACCATTAGTGCCAATCTGGACCTCCCAGGGTAGGACATTCCACAAATGGGGTGCAACAACAGAAAAGGCCCTCACCTGTATCCTTGCACACTGTATTGCCTCTACTGGTGGGACAAAGCAGGGGATCCCTCATGGTAACTTCCAATCTTGTGCAAATAGAGTGAGAGGCATTCCCTGTAAGATGGGTTTTATATGTATAGATGGTATGGCAGTCAGATATCTTACTGCTGAATTTTGCACTAGCTGTAGCTTCTGAGTCATCCAAGTGCAGCCCTGGATGGAGCACATTAGAGCAGACTGAGAAGATTATCACACTACTGGCTTTTTCCTGGTCTGAGCATGAGCTGAGATGGGGCTGTCTTGTCGCACAGCTCCATGCTCAGATTGTTACCATCCTGTCCTTCTCCCGTCACTGGCTAAAAAATGCTTCTTTTCTGTCAATGGAAGGTGTTCCGATCAGGAATGGGATGGTAATGATCTGGGCATGGAGCTCTGCAATAGCACATGTTCCCTGCCCAGTCTCAGCCCATGCCCAGATTGGGAAAAAGGGAATGCAATAATCTCCTAACTGGGAATTTACCAGTGCATGGACTACTGTGGCTAAGTTATCCACATAGTGCTGGGGAGCAGAACTAAGGAGGCAATAATATAGCTTCTGCTATCTATAATGGGTTCCTCCAGATGCTTATCCCCTGTCCCCGCAATGAGAATGGGATTGCTGGTCATGTCTTGTTGCAGGCTACTTTGTAAACTGTCTTAAACTTTTTCCCCTTTCCCTTTCCCTTTCCCTTTCCCTTTCCCTTTCCCTTTCCCTTTCCTTTCCTTTCCTTTCCTTTCCTTTCAAAATCTATGCCATGCATTCAAGTCATAGTTTTTAAATACAGTAGAGTCCTGATTACCCAACATAAACGGGATCGGCTGATAGTTGGATAACCGAAAATGTCAGATAACCCAGAGGGTCCAATAAAAGCCTTGCAATCACTATGAAAAGCCTTCAACTCACTGATCAACAGCTTGTTCTTGGGCCTGTTCAGGCTCCTTGCCCATCGCAGCCGCCATTTTGGGGCATGTCTGGGGGGCATGTCCTAATTCAGCCAACGTTGGAATGTCAGATTACCAAATGTTGGATAATCGGGACTCTACTGTAGGTCTAGTGGTATAGCATTTTGAGGACTGAACTGTGAATATGGAAACCAAAGTCAAATTGACAGAAGTCTGCAATAATCTCCTTATTTTCCGAAAATTGGGTCACTATTGTAGAGAGGTATACTTGATTTAAAAATATTTTTCTCCCCCCTTTGGTTTTGTCTGTAGTTTGTTTTTGAGATTTTCATAAACCTTATATTTTAAGGCTTAGTTTTCCCCTGGATTTTTCCCCTCCACCCCAATTTCTTTGGATTTACTAATCTCTGTGGGTGTGGCAGGATTTCACAGTGCAATAGAAAAGGCACTGTAACTTGTAGAAATTGCACTAGTACTGGGAAGGATTTATTTACTTTGACAGACTTTTCTGCAGAGCAATATTCCAATTAAGTTCCAATTAATTGAGAGGGATTTCTTCCTGGGTAAATATGCGCAGGATAATAGCTAAGTGAGAAATTATAAAAGTCAGCAGGAAAGCATGGATTGTTTAAAAATAACAATAACTTTTTGGTGGGACTATATATTTCTTAATTAATTTCATTATATTTATCTTCTGGAGGTAAACATATTTGACATTATTTCCTTCCTCATCCCTATCCCTAATTTTACTCCAAAAATAATCCTGTAAAGTAGGTTAGGCTAATAGGGAAAATCCCTATCTGAATTGATCTGTAATGTGCATTGGGCAGAAATTAAATGTATGTTTGTGTGTGTGTACACACACAAAGCTAATGTAGCTACCATAAATTTGAAAGCTGAAATTTTAAGCATGGTATAATAAAGGCATTTTGATTTTACAATAATTATATCTTTGTGAATCATGCTGCATACACACAGACACAGACACACGCAAACTGAGTGAGTATATTATTTGGTTCACCCCCCCCCCTTTTTTTAGGCTTTACTAAACTCTCTATATAAATTCCAAGTCTTCTTTGCTTTAAAAAGTTGTGTTGTGTGTTCTTCCTCATCAGTAGCATTTGCCCTCTTTTTACCTGGCCATGTGTTTGACCACACTGATGTTGTTTGACCACATGTGTCCCTATTTTCATCTATGAAAAGTTGGAGGGAATGTGGCCATTGTTAAAAATGTAAGTTTCACCATCAGTACCTTCTGCATATAATTTTCCTCTGACCTCAGTGTTTACAGTCCAACCTGTTTCTCTTTGATTCACCTTCTCAAGAATTCTGCATAGCTGCAGAAAAGGTTGTCAGGATTAATTTAAATCTTCAGAGACTGGGAAGAGCCAACTAAGCTTCAACTTCTGTGCATATTTCCATTCTTTTTTTCCTGGAAGAATTACCTGGCTCCCTCTTTTGTGTATGAATGCACTGGGAGTAGTCTTAAACATTTGATAAAGCGATGACAGGATTAGTACTGGGTTAGAGCCAATTGAGTCTTCTCCTGGTTTCTATTTTAGTATGACTGATATTTATTCATCATGGATCAAATGTACATAACATGAGGTGAATGGGCAGTGGATCAGTCCAAAGGAGGCCCAAATAGTTTGGCCCTAGGACTTGTAGACAGAACTGATAATAAACAAGAACACCAAAGAAAATCAGATGCTTGACACTGCATACTTTGTGACCTTGACTCTGAAGTATTTTCTTCCAAACACACAGCCTGGATATAGAAGCATTTAATGCCTTTGGGAAAACAAGGCCAGACTAGAAAGACAGTGACTGAGCCTCAGTGAACTTAAAAGAACAAAGGAGGTAAAGGGGGGTAGGGAGAGTACATCTTGAAATATAAATATGTTTGTGGCTAGAATGGAGAAAGGACAAATGGGAAATCTTTGGTTTTGTTCTCAGGTCTGTGACTGAATTGATGTGGTAACTGTTAAGTATGTACTCTGGTTCTTAAGCTTAAATTATTCATCTGAAAAGTGAGAACACCAAATATACACAGTTTACAAAATGATGACACATGCTATGAATATACAGGAAAGTATGTTAATATAACATACAGCCCGTAGATTCATGGGACCCCTCTGGGGAATTTGAATAAGCAAGATGAAACCCGAACATCCCCATTCCAAAAAAAGTGACCACATCACTTCTTGTGTTAGCTAACTTTTTCTCTAATTTTGTGCAATTCACTAAAATTACTAACAGGATAGTACACAACCAGATTGTGAAATGTTTCTTTTGACTTTGACTCTCTCCTATTATCAGTGAATTGCCTGACAGTTACAAACAGTTCGACTATGTCTCCATTTCTAAATATTCAACATAACTTTTACTGTATTATACAGTTAGAACAGAGGAATGATATAATAAATATAATAGACTAATAGGATTGGAAGGAAGACAGGAAGAGTAATCAAATCCTACTCCATGCCAACCCTAAATACATAGTTAAAGCACTCCTATCAGATGTCCATCCAACCTCTGTTTAAAGACCCTCAAATAAGCAGAGTCTACCATCCTCCAAACTAGTCTAACCCAGTGCCAGACAGGTCTTGCTGTCACAAAGTTCTTCCTAATGTTTAGGTGGAATCTCTTTTATTGTTTGAATCTCATTCCATCTTCTAAATGATATGCCTTCAGGCATTTAAAGCTGGCTATCATATCACCTCGCAACCGTTTCTTCTCCAAGCTAAACATGTCCAGCCCCTAACCCCTTTGTCACAGGGCTTGGTTTCCAGAAACGTTACCATCTTGGTCAACTGCCTCAAATTCTATCTGTTGATTCTGTCGATTATAGTTCAAACTCAGGGGATCAAACTCAGGATTGCCATTACTTTTTATCCACAGATTCAAGCAACCACAGCTTTACAATATTTTTAAAAATATAGAAATTCCAAAAATATAGAAATTGCATTTATTGGGTCCTGGAACCAAACCCCAGCTGGTACCAAGGCCCCATTATACTAAAGGAATAAAAAGGTAGGTCAGCACTGCCCTTGTTTTATAACTTTAATCTTGAAAAGAAGGGCAAAAGGCATCTCTTTACAATTACCTTATTGCAGTTCACTCTCCATTGTGGCCTGAATATCCACTCAGTCCATTACTTCTTGCATGCACAGATGTGCTGCCCTCACTTCAGGGTACCTCTTGTGCTGTTTTGAAGATACACTTGCTTTCCTCCTGCCATATCTCCCCCTTCTTTTTTCCAATTGGAGAGGGAAAAGAAGCAGCTCAGAGCAGGGGACCTCACTACAGAATGGATATAACTTTAAATCCATGTCATTGCGTGGGGCTTTTTTTTGTGTGTATTATTTATTGTCTTGATAAAGATCTGCTTTCACTAATTCAATCTGGTTTTCTTGATAAATAAACCAGTGATGGATTGGCTAAGGTCAATCTAAAGCCACTTGTGATGTATTCTCCCTAGTGACACTATGAAATAAATTGCTGTTTGATGTTCTTGGGTGGTAGCAGTACACCACAATAATATTAGGAAGTGGTACAGGGGGTGGGGGAGAAGATTATTGCAACTAATTTACAGTTCAATATATGTCAACTCAGATATCAGTCACATTAATATGACGTCTGAGTAGGCATACATAGAACTGCACATAAAAACTAGAGTTGCAATCTTTAATTGATTTGGGTTGCAATCACTCATACTTATTTGACAGATTTAGGTAATGGGAGCCACATACCACAAGGTGCGCCTTTCCTATTGCTTATTCAGCTCTTCCACAATCTCCTACAGCCTCTGAGTCTGCAGAAGGGAAAGGTGGAGAACTAAGTGCCAAGTAGAAGGGGTTGCTCATCACCTTCCACTTCTCAGCCCAAGGCAAGGAATCTCCTATTCATAACCAGCTCCTAGAGCTTTTCCTAGGAAGAAACATTTCCCCTCCCTTGGCACCTACTCACAAAATGGAAAACCTATAGGGGTGATGTTCGCCCTTGGAGACCTCTCTGTGGGGCTGGCATTGGCCTCCTTCACATACTTATCTTTCACAGTTTTCTTATTTATTTATTTATTTATTTATTTGCTGCCTTTCTCTCAAAGAAGTGACCCAAGGCAGCTCACAATATAAAAGCACATTAAAATATTTTTAAAAAACAATTAAAATAAGCTAATTAAAACACGAAAAAGTTAAAATTTAAGACATACAAAAGGTAAAACATAATCTCATCTAAACATAATCTAAAAATCTAAAATAACCTCACCCCCTCCCCCAAATAAAACCAAGCTTGCCTGATTTTTAAAAGTCTGCCTGCATAGGAATATTTTCACTTGCCGGCGAAAGGCCAACAGGGAGGGGGCCAGTCTAGTCTCCTGTAGAAGGGAGTTTCACAGGGTTGGAGCAGTCACCGAGAAGGCTCTTTCTTGGGTCCTCACCAAGTGAGCCTGTGATAGTGGCAGGACCAAGAGAAAGCCTTCTCAGGGGCTCTTAGGGCTCTAGCTGGTTCATATGGGGAGATAAGGTTTTTCTAAAAGTCTGGACGTAAACACTTTTGAATTGTGCTTGGAAATGAACCGATAGCTAGTGAAGCTGTTTCAATATGAGAGTTATATTCTCCTTATAACTGGCTCTGCTCAGCATTCTGACATCAGCGTTTTGACCCCACTAAAGTTTCCGAACAGTTTCCAAAGGCAGTGTCCTGACTGTGCCACAAAAGACAGTCATATTTCTTAGAATAAATAGGATCCCTAATTGTTAAATCATAAATGATCTTATACTTACTTCAATATTATAAAAAGCCTCTATTTTGAAGTTTCAGTAATATATAAATTAATGTAAATTTAATTTATCAGTTGATTATAAAATTTGATTAACATAAATGCCCAATCAGTATAAACACACATATACATGCACACAGGGTTTGTGAAAGTATGGATTTAAAAAAAAAATTCAAGGAATGCTGTTTTAAGCACAAATATATTCCATGCACCTGGTCCAGCATGTGTATTACTTGTGACAGACAGATGCATCCTCCTCCCAGTACTCTGGAAAATTTCTTTCCAAGCTGTTCAGACCAATGGATGGAAAGAATATTTTGTTCTGATGAAATGGTGGAGAACCTTTTTTGGCTTAAGGACCAAAATGGCTCCCGGCAAGCAGAACAGGACCACATGCTAGCAGTGAGTGGGGGCATAAGATAAAGTGGCCTCAGTAAACTTTTCTAGTCCCCCAAAGATGCTTCTCATTCACACACACACACAAGATGCACACATACGTGGAAAAGTGCTTGATGTTTCCACATTAGTTAGTACTGATTGATGGCAGTTGCTTTTCTTCATGGTTTCTTTGAATGGGTCTAGCCAACAAATGTTTTAGTGAGGAATACAGGATAAGACAAACAATCATATTTTGCCAGGATAGCTTTCTTTTACAATGCTTTTCACAAAAAATAAAATCAAGGAACGGAGTTGATGACTTTGGATACTGGACTTGGTTTTGTTTCTTAAAAAATAAGAGAGAAAAATGTTCTCCTCTGTTGTATTTTTGTATTTATATACTTGAGCAGGTTTAGAGAATTGATAGAAATATTCCGTTACTTCAGAAATTAAGCCAAGCAGTTTATATTTTTTTAATAAAAGAAAATATTGAGTAATCTGATACTGAAAAAGAGGTTTCAGATCTCCTTCACTTTTATCTGAAAGCTTTGATTTCCTAGCATGGAATTACATGTTAAATAAATATATATTCCAGGTGGCAACAGTGATAAGGGAATAGATAATTTCACCTGACCTATTCCATCCATATCCTTACATTTTTTATTGCTGTCTTGCTTTGTTTTAAAATTGTTTTTCCTACAGTGAAAGGAGGGGGGAAAGCCCATAAAACCCCAAAGGGGAGCATACAGGTATGTTGAAAGTGAAAGAAAACAAATGGAAAACTACCAGGGTTTTATGTCTTCTGGTTTCGTATTTGCATCAATGCCTCTAAATGTAATAAAGCCTCTCAATGTAATAAATTGTGTGCATTTTAAAAACAGTTCTTTGCATGGAACATGCAAATATCTGGGGGCAGGGGGACAGCTTGGGTATGTGCTCCTTATGAATGCTTATTCTCCTAATATGTAGGAAAAGACTAGCAAAGACCAGAATACAATTGGCAACAACTGCTGATTGATTTATTTTTGTCAATGGAATTGGGAGAGGGCAACTTCCCTCAGTTTCATGGAGCCTGAAAAGTTTGCTGTGGAGCTGTTTTTCAGGTGGCACCAAGAGATTTAGAGGAAGAAAGATTCATCATGATGAAACTGTAGTTATCAGTACAACCAGCTGATACAAGTGAGTATCAAGAAGAAACCATTTTCTTTCAACCCCAGCACAGAATGCATAAAACCCCAGCAAAAAATCACATGAAAACTGCAAGGATGAATGAACGTAATTGGAAAGAATCTACAAAACTATTGTGCATGTTAAAACTTGTCAGAAAAATTACATGCCATAATAATTACATTCATACATTTGAGTCATCTTCTGATGAACTGCTTGTAACGCTTGCAAAATCTGTCAGGATGGAATTGGAATCTAAGCCAGTCAGATCATCTAAACTTGAAGGGCATGGGTTTGGCTGGGTGTATTTCAGCTGATACAGATGTTTCTTCCAAAGTAATTGGTACCTACTTTGTACATTCTGGGCATGAGGCAGATTTTATGTACAAGAATGTAAATGAATCTATTATTGATTCGTCCTAAATTTTTGTTTCTGTGGACTGGTGTAATCAGCCATAAAAGCACAATTGCCTGTTCCATTGCTACCTTTCAAGAAATAAAATAATTCCTCTGGGGTTTATTGTATTTGGCTCTGGCCTTTTTGCTTTGAGTGAATTGGGGTAAACTTCCGTCTCCATCAGCTTAAAGAATGAAGGCTTGGTGCCATAAAGTCAATAAACATCTTTTTTCAGAAAAAAAGCTTTTCCATGAGTACTGCTGACTTCTCCACATACTAATGGTTCAACACCAGTCAACAATGTTTTTTTTAAGGCTGACATTCTCCTTCATATTTTATTCTTTTGGTCTGCAGAAGGCTTATTTCCGTCACTGACTGTGCTTCCACGTTTTCATCTATTCCACACTTTCATGTCATTTATTCAACAGAATGCTCACTTCTAATTGGTTTTAGAGCTAAAATATCTGCTGGCTAATATGCTGCTCTAGGAGAATGTTGTTGCAGAAATGCCCTCCCAATTGAATTCCTTACGGAATGAAACCATTACATTTTTCTCACATTCATGGGCTCAGAATGTAGAATAAAATGGCACAAAATGTTGGGCAGTTTGCATTTTCATCTTCACACATAGTTGTTGATGAGGGCAGGGGTGTATTGATGTTGCTGCTCTTTGCAGAGGCAGCATTGAAGGGAGCCATTTACAAGCAAGAATCTTGTTTTATTAATTTTCAAGCAGGCATTAGCCTTACAATTTGATATAATCTCAGCCTTTGGGCTGTACACAGTTGTTACCTAATGGGCGCACCCAAATCTTACACCATATAAGAGGAAATTTTGCTGAGTCTAAAGCATAATAAGTGCAGCTGTGTCAATTCACTGGCAATTTCACAACTTCTGCATTTCTAAAAATGGAAAGTACTGATGAATATTACATGATAATGATAAATTATCTCAGTCTCATAGCACTCTTATAATGAGCCCCCCCCCCTCATTATTTTGACAGGCTCACATTTTCCTGGCTTCTATGAAAGCCAGTGAAAGGGCTAAGGGCTCAATGATGCAATACAAAATATATAGTAATGTACATACAGTTTTTATCAAATTCCAAAGTCCAAAGCAGAATGGAGCTCCTTTGGACTGGCTTGGGTTCTTCCTAAGGGAAAGTGGACTTCCCACCAATGCAAACAGAACACAGCCTGGACCCAACCAAACCACTGCTCAGTTTTTGGGCTTCAGAAATGCAGTCTTTTGAAAAAATAGTAAATATTCAGTGGAAAACTCCCAGGATGGAAGAAAGGAAGGAAGTGAGTGGGTCTGAGTGAGTGACAGTTTCTTCAAAACTTTGGACATATTTTACAAGGAATTATGCAATCACTCTGCTGGGGAATGGGGTTGTTACTCTTGAAGGGGCAAAACAGGCAGCTCCGAAGGAGCAGCGTCACACCACCCCATGACTGCTGGATTGGGGCCACAGTAACCACATGCTGCGGCCCCAATCCAGCATTTTCCTGGCCCAAAAAGAAGTGGCAGAAAGCATAAAGTCATTCCTTTTTGAGTCAGGAAAAAGTCAGCTTTGCTGCCGTGGTGGTGGCTTTTTAGCATTTCTGCAGTGCAGCATGGCACAGCGTATGTAAATGCCATGCTGTGTAAATGCTGTGAAGCCACCACATGTGTAGTCAGCTTTGTGACTTCCTGGTGGTGTGGGGGTAGTGTCAGAGTGTGTGGCATCTAGATGCTATGCTCAGATGTCACCTCCACACCGGCGCAAAGGGGCAGTCTGCCTTGACCTGAAGTTACCTTTTTCTATTGAAAAAAAAATATTTAAACTGATTTTCATATCTCAGTATCATAACTTCCTAGCTCTTGCATATATCTGTTTTCTGGCTTGCAGACACTTCAGTGAAGTGTGCTGTTTTCATACAACCTACCTCAAAAATAGGGAAGCAAATCATTCTTCCTTTCTGAAATGATGCACATTTATTATTCTTATAGGGCTGAAAAAGACCTGAAGCTGGACAACCATACCAGTGATTTTAGGCCAAGATTAAAAAACTGTGGGCCTCCAGTTTGTCTGTATGGTTCCTTTAACTCTTGTCACCATTAGTCAACTCAGCCAATGGCCAAAAACTGATGGGGGTTGTACTCCAGAAATATATAGAAGCATACAGGTTGACTACCAGTTGCTCTTCTAACATGTTTTCAAAATCCATCTCTTTGTTTTAGTACAATATTTTGGTGTGGTTCAAAAGCAAACCAAGTATTCTTTTCCACCATAACCATGGACACAAATGCATAGTATATCTTCTCTGCCTGGAAATGTGGTTTGAATCAATGAAAGGCAGATTTTCTTTTACCAGAGGCAGATTCCTTCTAATGAATGCCTTTATGGTTGGAGAATCCATCTTATTGCTAAAGCCATTTGAGAAACTGTTTCAAACAGTTACAAGATCTAAACAGAAATCATGTTTAAAACTATTATCTGTATGTAATGTTAATTAGCTGTTTGTCCTGTTCCAAATCTGTTTGTATAATGGATGCTACTAGTGGATTATATTCAAAATTGTGGCCTTTAGATGAATTTTTGCAGAATATAGATAATCGAATCCCAGTATTTCTGCTTCATATATAAACGTAGTGACTGTTTTCCCTAAGAGAAAGAAAACATTCTCATCAGATACCATGACATCTGCAATGATATATCCACTGAAACTCTCCTGATGCAAAAAGGTCTGATTACCCATAAATGTCTCCATTTGGAGTTAGAAACAATTCACCTCATTGTGATTGATTTGTTAATTACTTTGTAAACAATTTGTGTCAGAATCTATGATCTATGAAGATGGGATCAGCAGTCTGCTCTTGCAATTTTCTTTGGATCAGTTTCAGCTAGTTACAGCTGCTCTTATCAAAACCATACTGGGAGAATGGAAAGCAAGAAGTTAGAAACAGGCTCCATGCCCAGTCAAGAGCATCTGAGACATTCTTTCTTAGGGATTGTCAATGTACCTCTGGGGGAATGGGGCTGGACTACTTTACCAACTGAAGCCTATATCTTGAAGGCATTAACATCTGAAGTCCATCAAACTTTGTTACTAGTAACATTCGGGGGGATCCTCAAGACTCAAACACACTCCTGCAAAGTCCATCCTATATTTGTGGATTTGATTTTTCCTGCCTAAAATATAGAACTATTTACTTGTTCCTCTTGAAATTCACTGTTTACTTTTGGCCCACTCCTCTAACCTTTTAAGGTCATCTGGAATCCTCTGTCTGCTTTGTGGGGTATTAGCTACCCTTCCCAGTTTGGTGCCATCTGAAAATTTGACGTCATCTGATAAGAGGATCGTCCCCTCTGCTCCTTCAGTGAATAATAAATAATGATCTTGAACAACACTTCGCCCAGGACAGAATCCTCTGACACTCCACTAGTCACTCCTCTTCAGGATGATGATGAATTGTTGGTGAGAAATCTTTGGGTACAGTCCACCAAGGAATTTCACATTCACACAACATTAGCCTTGCACTGCCCACATTTAGCAACTTGTTCACAATAATATCATGGGAGACCTTGTTGAAAATCCTCCCATCTATTTCCCATCAAATAAATATTTGCCAAGTGGGGCTGCAGTCTACAAAACTTGGCAGATAAAAACTCTTAATCTGTAAGGTGCAGAAAACCTTTTCTAATGTTTAGGTTTCCAAGATGTATCTGTTCTATAAACTTCCAATTCAAGGAAAAAGTTCCTGTGGCATGGCCGAAATTTCCCCAAGGCTCTATTCCACACCACTGTGGTAATGGATTGAAAATGGCAAAATTGTGTTGCGTGGGCAGGTCACGTAAGCATGTCCGCATCAGTAACATTCTTTCTGGACCAGACTTATTCATGTAATTGAATCATGTTGAAGATATAAGTTTGGGGAAAGGCAGTGACACTTCTTGGATAATTTGGGAATCCTTGGCTACACAATAGGTCTGTAGAAACAATAGCCAATTCAGTGGTAACTAATTTAGTGTGCATGCAATTACCTGGTAAGGCAATTTATTATATGTTTTACCCAAGTGTTTAGGAAAATCTTGTAACATCCAGGGAAGCAACAAAGAAGCAAGATTGCCTCTCTACTGATCAGGATGATAGAAGTAACCTATTCAACATGTGGTTAGGTTCAGAGGTCACATGCAGTCCCTGGGCCCTACTTTTGTGGCCCCTGAAGCTCCTTACCAATCCTCCAAAGCTGCCCAGACCCCCTTTAAAAAATAAAAAACAGACTTGATTTTTCAGGTAACTTCAACCTC
Source organism: Urosaurus nigricauda (assembly GCA_034509955.1). Classification (NCBI taxonomy): domain Eukaryota; kingdom Metazoa; phylum Chordata; class Lepidosauria; order Squamata; family Phrynosomatidae; genus Urosaurus; species Urosaurus nigricauda. The sequence continues at coordinate 45,144,580 of JAOEGL010000004.1, read as the reverse complement.
ACACCATGCAGAAAGCTTCCCAAACATATGGAAACATGGGAAAATACAAATAATCGAATATCACAAGCACTCAAAACCCCATATTACTCTGATACATCTGTTTTACTTTGCAGCCCGTCTCAAAATCATAACATGAAGTGATGGGATATCACTTTCTGTCACCATTTTGAGAGGGACAGCAATGAAAACAGAGACATTTGGGCTTCATGTGAGAGAGATTAAGTTTGTGAGGTGGTCTAGGGATGAAAATTTGTCCCTGACCCTTGTTACTCATCCATGCACTAGAGGTTCATGTCTACCTAATCTGTAGCTCTATTTGAAATAGTAATCATTGGCTTTTTCATTCCCTCTGAAGTACATAGTTTACTGATAATGGGAATTCTGATTTAGAACACAGATGTGCAGTAGCCATTACAATCTTTTTCTACATTAGACAAAGAGGACCCCATTCTTAATTATAAAATAATTACTTGAGGTTTGTAAGCTAGAAATGTCATTGCTTGAAAAACTTGTGTTGACCATCCTGGCCAACATAAAAGAGATTTGTAGAGTTGTAGTCCAAAAAAATTACTTTTGTGAACTCTAGGAAGTAATATGCACAATGTTGTAGTATAGTATTGTTTTCTATTGGGTTAGTTCATGACTGAATTCCTGTATAATATTTCTACTGTTACAGTAAGGGCCAGTAATGAACATTTTTCATTTATAAGTTAGTGAATTTTTATATTTACAGAGTGTCCACACCATACACAGGCTCTCCATATGTGGACTCCGGGTCATGCAGATGGTGAGCCCCGGCACTTTTAATGGCACGTGCACCCATCGTATGCATGCAGCACAGTACACAGAAGCGCATCGCTACAGAAAACAAAGAGATTTAAGATTCCATGTTTTTTTCCCCTGTGTGTGTGTGTGTGTGTGTGTGTGTGGTGGTGGTGGTCCAGAATGGGATCCTTCATATATAAAAAGGGTGCACTTAGTTAGTGGATGGATCTTCCCTTAGAAAGAATTTGGTGTTGTGGAATTGGATGCATCGCTCCCTTTCTTCAGCTACTTATATTATCTCCACAGATATTGAAATATCCCAGTTGTTTGTTCTGGCTGTATGAAATTTAATTAAATGAAGGGTTGCACAATATGACAGAGAAACCCCTTCTCCATTCATGTGGTCAAGACCAAATGCCAGTTATATAAAAAGAAGTTCATACAGTTTGTGGATTGTTGAAAATTAACTGTACCTACCTCAGTGCCACTACTGTGTCATTACACTGTTGTGGGAATGGCATATTTACTTTGCCAAGTGATGTTAGTTATATTACCTCAAATGACATTGATGCTTGCTCAAAAAAAGCATTAATGACCTTGATGGCTGGTGGTTACTAGCCACAAAAAACCTCTCTAGCCTAGGGGCTAGAAAGAAGTAGCTTGGCTATTTGAGTGTAACCAGTGGAGGCAGAGGTTTCCAACTAGACGTTTTGTACAGGGGATTTTAAAGCTGTTGTTGGTAAAGGATGGAAATATTCCTTTGTTTAATTACTTTTCTCAGAATCCCCCAGGCAGCATAACTAGAATTCTGGAAGCTGTTGTCCCCAAAAGTAATGTGTCCAAGCTCTGGCTGTTATAGCTTTAACTCTATGTTTGAGATCCATCGGTAACCCTGTCAGGTAATGCTGGTTTTGCTATGCAGCCTGATTATAGGGTGGGCTCCCACAGCCAGTTAGTGGTCATGGGATACAATGCTACAGTTGAAAAACCAGGAATCTAGTTACAGTTGAAAAACCAGGAAAAAGGAACAGCAATATCTGTCCTGGATGTCAAGTGTCACACTGAATGCATTTTATGCTGGAGATTTAAGAGAGTGATAGTTAGGGATGTGACAATCATTCTTTGCAATTTTGTAAACAATCCGACTTTTGTTTACAAAAGTTCCCTTTAAATTTTTATTTATGATCTGAGAAATTTGCCACCCTCTTGGCCAGGTTTGAAAATCTTCAGATGGCTCATTTGCAAAAGAACGTAAGGGACAGAATGTCCATTTGAAATTCATTCTGGATGGTTTTGATGCCCCAGTACTAAGTTGAACCATTAAACAGCAGGGGTGTAATTGACTCTGCTTCTTGCATGGGTCTAACTTTGTTGTTGCTGTTGCATGATTCAAGTAATTTCTGATTTATAATAATTGAACAACAACAACAACAACAACAACAAAACTAGACCCATTCAATTGCACCCCAACTGTTTAACCACTCAACTTAGTATTGAGGCAAATAAACCCTAGAACATTGGGAAATCTCCCCCCCCCCCACCCCCGAAGAGATGAAATATTTTAATTTTCTCATTCTTCATCTGTAGGAAGGATAGAAAATATATTTCCCACCCTTCTCTAGAGATGAGAACAATTTTGACAGCAATTTGCATCCCTAGTGACAACTACCCAACTGGAAGTGCACCCCAGCACTGCAAAGTTGCATTATGTCACTGAGGAGAGGCATTACCCAAGGATGTATTGAATGCCTCCTTGTACAACATCAAAGTACTATCCTGGCCTAGATATCTGAATGCCTGCCCGCCCGCCTACTCATTTTGTAAAATTGTACATTTTTTTTTTTTGAAAAATAGAAATGTCACAATAAGTCTCTAGTCTTCTTCACTTCAAAGGAAAAGGTCACTGAAATGACAAATCGTTGAACTTCCTAGTGCTCATTAATAGGTAAGGGTTAATAGTTATGACATTTGGTATGTAATTATGAATAAGACAGAGATGCACAGACTTGCAAGATCTAGATTTGGTATTGCAGGCTCAAACGGCAAAAAACTGCCTTGGGGAGGACATGTACGTATAATAAAGGAATCAGGCACTTCTGAGCACATGCTCAACCCAAGATTTCCTTTTAGTACCCAAAAATGAACACATAGTCATTCATATCCCAACCTACCTCTGCTTTTCAACTAAATTTTCTCCATTTAGGGGAACCATTTTTTATTGCTGTTACTAAACATTAATGTAGAACCTATTGCTAATTTACTTAGAGCTATGTTAGTAGATCCCAATCTAACTTCTGCCCAAGAATAACTGGGATTAAGAGATGATTTTTAATAGAAAGGCCATAAGAGTGTGCTTAATTCATTTCCCCTTGCATCTTTTTCATTGCAACCCCCATCTCTTGCCTCACCTTGGCTTCTTTTCCATCTTTGCAAATATATAGCATGAAGCTTGGAGGACCATCTTCAGTAGAAAAGTTAAGGCACAGAAAAGTTCTTGATTTGGTGAAAACTTCAAAGCCTTTTTTGCAGAGTTTAAGGAGCCCCCCTTACAAAAAAACCCAGACTCCTACAAATTGCATGTGACTGGATCACATTCTATTTGACTGGAATGAGGAGTACTTTAATCATGTAGACAAGCACTCAGAAGAAAGAAGTATGATATGTTGGTGAGGGTGAGAATCATAAGCTAAGATCTTAGGTCAGCAGTTCTCAACATTTGATCCTCCAGATATTTTGGACATCAACTCCCAGGATCTCTTGAAACTGCCAATGCTGGCTAGAAATTCTGGAAGCTGAAATCTAATTACAGCTTCCTAAACTCCAAATCCCAGGATTCTAAAGGATGGTACTGAGGCAGTTAAAGTAGAATTATAGTGCTATAATTGTGGAATGTGAAAGGGTCCTATGTTTCCCAATTTCTTTCTTAATGAGATCCACAGGATAGTTGTGTAAGACAGAGAGAAGACTGTTAATGAATTATCAGTTACTGGTTTGCTCTCTCTGGGGCAGATTGATCCAAATTTGGCCAAATTTATTGTAATTATTATGCCAAGAGCAGACTAAATGTGACCTACAATGAAGAAACCAAAGCCCTGGTGTTTGCAGAGCCTAGAAGTCTGGAATGTTACCTGATACTTAACAGCTGATTCCTCCTTCCCCACCACCTGCACAAGACATGATATCAGGGTTTTATGTCACTACAACAGGCAATTTTGGTAGGTAGGCCAAGGCCTGACTGGATGGGATACATGCACCCTTCCAAATGTTTCTAGACTACAGCTCCCATCACTGGTCCCCAATAGCTATGGTGTCTAGGGGGGTGATGGGTTTTATATTCTAAAAAGCATTCCTCCTTACCATAGACCTTGGCACTAATTTTAAAATGAAGCAAAACCCTGCATTGAGAAATCTTAGGCACCCAAGAAAGGAGAAGACCTGAAAGAACCCAAGGGAATAAATGAATAGCAATATAGCAATAACAAGTACATTCCTATGCCACTTACCATGAACTAGCACTCCCTAAGCAGTTTACATTGTGTAAGCCAAGTGCCCCCAACAAGCTGGATACTCATTTTACCAACCTATAATAGGATGGAAGGCAAAGTGGACCCTGGAGCTCTGCCTGGGATTGAATTCACAACCTTGTGGCTGCAGTACTGGCATTTAACCACTGCATCACCAGGCTCCTTGGGACACCAGAGACACATGAATGCCCAGAGCCTTATAAAAGTTTGTTTTATTCAAGTAAATGAAGTGATTGAAGATGGGAAAAGGGGAACGGACAGTACTATTAATCTCTTTTAGTATCATCCTTCCCTCCCTGGATTGACAGGCAGCAGTCTTTGCCTCAAGATATTGTAGATGCAGAGAAAGGAGGCAGACATGCCCTTCAGCTCTGTTGTGAGTTCAACACCTTTGGATCCTCCAGTGGAAGCCAATTGCTTCCATCTCCGTCAGCTGGTGAAACCACTCTAAGTTTTAGTCTGAATGTTAAAGAGCTATCTCAGATGCTGAGCCTATTTCAGATTTCATCAGAAGTAGCTCCTTTAAAGTTCAAGCTAAAATCCAATTCAAATTGAAAGTTATATCAGCCTAAAATACTGCCTGGTAACAAAAACAGCAACAGTTTTGAATCTCACTGTTGTCAGATTGCACAAGTATAACATTTTAATACCACTGGAACTGCTACAACTCCATCTTGGGATTTGTAGTTTTGTGGGGTATCAAACAGACGAGGAAGCTAGATTCAGCATTTTTGGGGTAGCTACTTTAAATGGGCACAGCTACATCCTGGGATTTGTAGTTTGATGAGGTATCGCATGAAAATCCAGGATTTCATTGAATGGAGCTATAGTGCGATCAAATTGCTATGATTGTTGATATGGATTAATTTAATATTAATATGTTAGCTCCCCCACCCCTGTACTTGCTACCTTTCCAGCCAACAATCTCTTGAATGATATTTTTGTTCAAAAGGCAGTTTATTGATGGTAAATGGTATTGAATGGATATCTCCAGAAAATGAAGGCATCTGTGTTAGTTTCAAAATAGCAACAGGCACAATTTTGAAGACAGTGCTGAAGGCAGAACATGTAGGAGACTTGCATCAGTTGTTAGAGAGGAATAATGAGAACAATTGTAACAGGACAATCAAACTCCGAATGTGTATAGTCCTGTAGAAATGGAACTCTTATTACAAGCATATTTTCCCTTCTGTTGCTGCTGCCAGTGTTGAGCAAGCCAGAGAAATGAGCCAGGATCTAGAAGGAATGTTTTCCAAGAGTTAACAGCACAGATGTTTTGGAAATTTAAACAGGCTGTCAAATGTAACATTTGGGAAGTAAAAAAAGCTGTTTGCATTTAAAGCAATAATAACACCACTGTTTAGTTGTGGTATTTTTTATTTGTAGAAAAAAAACTTTCCAATTCACACACAAGGCTTTCATTCTACAGTTCTCTCCATGGGGTAAATGTTGCCTCTGCACATCACTATTGCAATTTGGTAATGCTCACTTTTGCCTTTGGTACAAAATAGTACTGTCACTTTGCTCACCTCTAGGCTTCAAAAAGAGCCTAGAATGGCAAAATATAGGCATTTCTGAATCATTTCCCAAAGATAAATAGCTAGGAACAGTGTATTTTGGTATACTGCCTGAGACAGGTCATGAGTTTCTGTATAGGTAAACCATCATATTTCTGACTGATTAAAAACATTTCTGAAATGTAACCACACATAAAGAGTTGGAATAACTGAATGGAAAATTTTGAAATATTTTGCTCTCCCTTTGATATAGGTTAAATATGACATTTGGTAAGTTCTCTCTGTGTGGCTACCTCCTGGGCTTCAGCTACTGTTATTAATATTAGTAACAATAGTAGCATTTATGAATCAATGTTGTGTAGCGGTTTAAGTACTGGACTATTACTTTGGCAGACCAAGGTTTTAAATTGCCACTCAGCCATGGAGGCTTTGGCAAGTCAAATACTCTTTCTGCCTTAAGAGGAAGGCAATGACAAATCTCTTGTGAATAAACTTTGTCAAGAAAACTCTATGACAGAGTCGCCATCAGTTAGAGCTGACATGAAGGTACAAACAACAACAACATTGTATTTATATACTGTCTGATCTAATAATATTTCTAAGCAATCTGTATTAAACAGACAATATAAAAATAATATCAAAATATATTGTTTTTATATTTTGTGCTGAGGTCTTACAGCACAGAGACAGCTATGTTATAGTTCATGCTGCAATGTGGTGAGTGGGGTGTTGCAGGATGATATGACCAGGCCTCTTGTACCAGTGTATTAAGGTGCAACAAAGAGTCGCAACAAGACTCTGCTGAGGGGAAGGGGGTTGCTTCATGCACTGTTGCTTGCTGTGGAAAGGGGCTGGAGGCACCATTCTGCAATGCCCTGCTTGCTAGCACTGCAGAACTCCATTACTTGGGATAGTTACCTGGTTTCAGAGATGGGTTTCAGGAGCATTGATGACTGTATCAATGGTACCACAATTGTAAACATGAAAAGGAAACAGTTATGTGGCCCTAGCTTACAACTTCATAACTGATTAACAGGATGCCAGCCAGAATTAAAATCACCCCAACAATAACAGAGGAAAACAATCAGTTATCTACTGGGGAAGATTTGCATAAATCGGTTCATTTTCACTAGGCATTGAAAACTAAATACAGTCTGGCAGTAATGGTTCATGGTTCCCAGGTCGGGTTTTAATTCAGACTTAAGAGGAGCTATGCAATGTGTTAAGCTGCACCACTAAAATAGGTTCAGCACTTTGAATAGCTCCTTTAAAACTCTGACTTAAAACTCAGCATGGATAGACTACTCCATGATGTGAGATTGGCCAGCCACTGCAACCTGGATCACAATGAGGAGGGTGTTTCAAGATGTGGGCATGGCCATGGGAAGGCCCACATTTGTGATGTTATGAAGTGGCATTCCACTGATTGTGGAACAAGTAAAATGCTCCTATAAGGGGATAAGTGAACCCTTTCTAGCAACTAGAGCTCAGATAATCTTGCTTCATGAGGCAACAATGTGCTGTCACCTCCTACAAAAGTAGCTTTGGAAAATCTTTAGAATAGATAAAATTTGTCCAGATAAGGGAAGATGTACAGTGGAAACCTGAAAATTCCCCAGTGTGGTTTTTTTCAAGTCTTTTCTAATTAGGGATGTAAATCTTTTAACTGTTTCATCTCTGTTGTGAGGAGAGAGAAAAAAAAAGAACGTTGCTCTGCAGAACACCATCCCCCTGTCATATCAGAATGCCCAAAGTGGTGTGTAAGAATCATTGCAGAGCAAAACACTTAGGCTCTTGGTGTGTGCAAAACACCCCATGTTTTGTTTGCAGATCTTTCTGCAAAATGTTTTCTGTGGAGAATTTCTGTGCAAAAAACAGCTGTGTTGTGCAAAAAGAAAAAAGAAAAGAAAAGAAAAAGAACTTTTCCTCCACAAATAACTCCTCCACAACACTTCAGAACATTGAAATATTGGGAGAACATTGTACAGAATTTTCTCTGGTGTGTTCCCAATTACCAAGAAACCAATCTTTTGACTTGCGAACAATTACCAATATTCTTTCCATGCCTAATCCTAGTTTTGATAGGAATTAGAGGTCATACCAGTTTAGAACAAATAGTTTGTGTCATGCTTTACAGTATAGCTTTGCGGGACCTTATCCTTGTCCCCTAAGTCAGTGGTTCTCAAACTTTTTACCTTGTGACCCCCTTTATATCTACATGTGGATATTGCACCCCCCGACTCAGTGTAGTATATGAATAATATTTTGTTTGTTTAGTGTGCGCATTTTCCTTTATACGTTTATGTATATTCATATTTTAACATTTTATAAGGAAATAACATCATCCAAATTAGAACAGCTTTATTTAAATAAACTCAACACTTAACACATGTATACATTTTACACATACTATCTCTCACAAACTCACATAATCCAGTGCTCACAGATATATACATAGTCATGCTCTTTCATTCTTTCTTTCACTCACACATACTCATTTACTCTCACACAGAATCACACAGAAACATTCATTCTCTTGTGCATATGACGAATATGTAAAAAAGAGATGAAGAGTGTGACGAGATGTGTGTAAGTGTGTGTGTGTGTGTGTGTGTGAGAGAGAGAGAGAGAGAGAGAGAGAATTTTTGTGGGAGACCGTGTGTGAATGAATGTATCTGAGAGAGATTTAAAAAAAGAGCATTACTGAGTGTGTGAGAGAATTAGCATGTGACAAACAGTCATTCACATACCAAGAGAGGTACCAAGGATGTGTGAGAGAACTGTTGGGGCTGCAGCAACGTCTCATCCCAAGAACTGGGGCATTGGCAGGATGAGTGGGGGAAGATGAAGCAGTGGATCAGTATGGCCCCCACAAAGAGGGAATTATCAGGGCCTCCAGGTTTTGTGTCCAGACTTGAGCAACTCTCATGGAAGTCCTGCCACACCATTTGAGACTCACTGCCCTTAGTAATACAACCCATTTATGGAATCTTTAATGTGGTACCTCCCCCCCTCCCCAGAGGAAACAGTTTTCTGCAATTCCCCCCATCCCATTGAATGCTCCTGGAATTTCCCTGTAATGAAAATTACTATTGTTTAAATATTACAGTAGTGTGAAATCAATTATGGCTCGTATACTAACTCACACTGAGAGCTTAGCTTCAAGCAGACAATATAGCAATAGCAATAGCAAGTACATTTCTATACTACTTCTAAGTGAACTAATACTCACTAAGCAGTTTATAATCTGTAAGCCAATTGCCCACAACAAGCTAGGCATTTATTTTACTGACCAACAAAAGGATGGAAGCCTGAGTGAACACTGGATTGAACTCACAACCTTGTGGCTGCGAGTGGCTGTAGTATCAGCATTTAACCACTGTGTCACCAGGGCTCCTATAGACAAGCACAGGATTGCACTACAGATATACTGTTATCTAATTCAAGAAAATATCCTGCATAGTCCAATATTTATTACCCTTTCTTTTGGTGCTACCTGGCATGACCAGATGTCATAAAGGAGGACAAGGCACAGCAAAATGTAGGTTGGTCGAGAAAAATATAGGACATTATAAAATAAAAGCTAAAAACTCTAGTGTAAGTACAGACTCATGATCAAAATGGAGAACATTTTGAAATTTCTCCTGGACAAAAGGTTGGAATGTTGGACATGTAGGAGGACATCTGGTCCCCTTGGGTATTACCAGAATACTTTTTTTAAAACTTATTTTTGATGCTAAAAGGTGTGATGAGAGTTCTCTACTGGAATAATTGTTACAGAAGGAAATGGAAAGGCCTCAAATGACACTTGATTAATTTAAGTTTGCAATAACTTTCTTCACAGGGAGTCTGAGCACTAGAGTGATATGATAAATAAGCACCATGCAGAGTCAACCCTACTGGAAACATCTTGTGAAACACAATCCTGAGCAAATTTACTCAGAGGTTCCACTGAGTTATTGGGAATGTAATCAATGACATGCTAAAGCTTTTATAATATCCACTGATAGTTTCTCTAACTTCATCAAGTATAGCAATGGTCAAGGTCTTTCTGATTTTTGTATGAGCCATCTCTTTTACATCTGTTGAACATTGTATAAGCCATCTCTTTTACATCTGTTCAACATTTTTTTCATGCCAAATAACATTTTAGCAAATGATCCCAGTTCATCCTTAGTCTGCAGGTGTTTGGCCTGAAACATGTCCAAGAAACTTGCTGCACTACTCATGGCAATGGACTTCATAGTCAGAGTGCGTTTGGATATGTTCTTGTGTATCTGTTGTGCCTTCAAGTTGCTTGTCACTTTATGGTGATTCCATGCATTTCCTAGGATTTTCTTAGGCAAGGAATACTTGGAGGTGGTTTTGCCAGTTCCCTCCTCTGAAATATAGCCCACAGCATGTGGTATTCATTGACGATCTCCCATGCAAGTACTAACCAGGACAAACCTGCATAGCTTCCAAGATCAGAAGGGATCTGGTGCCTCTGGGGTATTTAGGCCAAGTGGATAAGTTCTTACCATAACAAAAGTACACACCTTTTGACAAGTCTGTTGATTCCTGTCACAATGACTAGTGTCCTAGTATGGCCTGAAGTGAAAGACAGACTTTATGGAAAGGACTTTTAATAGGATGCTGTATTACCTTTAATTGCATTGTTGTCAAACTGTTTTATAAATAATTTTAAAAATGGTTTAAAATTGTTTTCAAGGTTACTAACAACAACAACAACAACAACAACAACATGATGATGATGATGATGTCTGGAATGACACGAGTGATAGAATAATGGAAAGACTGTAATAATACATTGAAATCAATGCAACAAGCACAGCTTCCCATCTGCAAAGAACTGGTGGGAACACAAACCTGAAAGACTTGTTGAAAACCGTGAAGCAAAAAATCTAATATGAATTTAAGATTCAAACGGATAAATAATATGCCAGAAATTATTGTGGTTGAAAAAGAGAAAGCTTGGATTATTGGTTTCAATCCCAGGGGAAAGCACAATTGAAGACAAAGAGAGAGAAGAGATTATGACAAACTGAGTTCTATAAATTGAGAATCAGCACCTCTGAGAAAACAAAACAAATATGGTAACTGGTAAGAGCAGTGATACATACTCTGGGAGCAATTCCAAACGGACTGACAAAATAACTGAATGAAACTGTTGTAGATATGATCACAATAGCAGTTACAAAAATTGACACTACTTGGAACATGCCACCTTATCTAGTGATATCTCATTGATTCCTAGTTTCTTGGACAGAATCTGGAAAACTGATGGTCCAAAATTTCAATCAGTTTCAATCTGGGAAACTTTGAAACTGAGGCAATAATAACTGTATAAAAAATGTTCTCTTTGGTTGCTCAACAATTAAGAGTGCAGAACACCTTGCCTTTCTGACCACCCTACACTACCCATGCACTACATATGCAAAAGGCCTATTTTTATGGAAGTGGTCCGTTAAAAAAGAGCCTGTTTTAAAAAGTAGCCTTTGGCTTCTCCTCTGTGTCTAATCATCCTGGTGAATGCACTCATCCTGCTGGGATCAAGTTCAGACTTTTGTAACTTAACTGGTCCAGGTAGTTCTTTACTTTGTTGTTTTGTAAAGAAGTTGTATCATCTAGCCATCTTCATTAAAAACAAAAAATCTTGGCCAGCATTTTAATGTGTAGTTTTTTGGAAAAAAAATTCCATGAGGAAAATCCCCTGGCAGCCAAGAGCTAAGTTATGCAAATCAAGACATAATCACTACTGCAACAATAATAATAATGTTAATAATTTCTGATGTGGTTCCAGGAAGCCATTAAATAAATTATAAAATACATAAAGTGCAGTTAGCAAAAGATCAGGCAGGGCAGGGTGTTTCCCTTGCATTTAATCACCTGGTTGAGTGGGTGACTGCAGTATGAAAACACAGCATGGCCACTGCATGGGATTCTTCCTTTGTAACCTGATTCAGTCATGACACTCAACTTCCTTTAAATGGCAATAAAAATAAAAGCATTGGCCAGGGATTGGTAATTTACATCCTTTACTGGAGGGCTGGAAATGTTGGACAGCTTTTCGAGAATGTCGTCAACTGTATAATTGTTACCCACCTATTAGAATTCCTTCTTTTCATGTTGCAAAAACTGCAGCAACCCCATAAAAATAGCAGAGATTAGAGGGTAATTCCCGTGGCTTTTGATGTAAAATTCTGATAATTCTCTTCTTTTTCTCCCTACGTGATCTAAAGTGAACCCAAAGTCTCTTCACAGATTATTCTCTATTCTAAGACTTTCCTAGGCAGACCTTCATGCCAAAGGCAAAGTACAATATTCAATCTTTCAGTATTCACTAAGGTGCAATATTCATCTGAACAAGCTAACAGTGATAGCTAATCCTATCATAGGCTATTTTCCACATTATTCCACCTAATGAATAATTTAATTTGTTATTCTTGTGTTTTATGGTTGTTTTATCAATTGAAAATTATGATAATAATATTGATAAAAAATAAAACAAAGAAAAAAAATACCTTTGTGTCACTTATCATGTTACTAGTCTACCCATCAAAGAAATGATATGTCTTTTGGCCACTTGAAGATTACAAATTTATTAGGGCACCTGCTTTCATGGACTGTTTGTCACATGCATGGAGTATCTTCAGGATGGCAGGTTCATATACCCATGGTTTGGGGGTAAGAGAGACAATTGTAAACAGTGAGGTCTCAGAATATTGAAATGCAGAAAGTACAAAGTGGTAATTATCTTACATATGACAATACAGGATGATAACACAGATAGACTTGCATATGTGAGCTGATCAAGCACATGTAGCATTATTTTTGTCCTTATTCAAACTAGAAGAGAGGGCATTAGATTTCTTGATGAACTGTTTTTCAGATGTGTTGTGCTTAAATCTGTCTTTCAATTTCCTTTGTCCAGGAACAGTAGCCTTTACTTTTTTTGACAAGGTGTCTTAGGAGACATAGGAATCCCCCCACTGGCTCCTAAATAGTGCCATTGCTGATGTCAGAATTGTGTTCATTTATTCTTTTGCCTACAGACTGACCCTAGGATATAGTAGAGCACAGCTAGAATTCTCTGCCGTGTTGGAAGATGAGCAGGTGTATGAGCCTCCGGATGCGGATGACATTATTAGATGTAGTAATATTATTGACAAAGTAGGTATCAGAAAAGAGTTCACTCTAACAGAGAAAGCAGCAAGCTTTTGAAAACATATAAAGTAACTCTAATTACTATTTACATGTTCATCATCAAACAAATGATCTAATGGAGAGGAAACAGAGAGAAAAGAGAAATGAAACATCTTAAAGTGATGCAAGAAGAGTGGATCATATGGCAAAGCAGCCAAACAGGACATATGCAAAGAGGCAAACTAGCAATCAGTGAGCCCAGGTATGCAAAGGCTGCCAACAGTAGCATATTTATGGACTTAAAGTCCTGATTCTATTTGCATACTACCATGTATAGCTACTAACTTTTAAAATAACCACGACATCCTGATCTCCCATGTTGAAGTGCCTTAATCCAGTTTTTCGGCAAATATCTATTTACTTTATGAACAAAACATTTGTAGCTGAGTAGGAAAATATAGGTTGAGTGTCCCATATATGGAATTTAGAAATCTGAAATATTCCACAATACAAAATTGTCCACATGGGTGCAAGTGATAGCAACACGTTTTCTTTCTGGTGGTTCAGTGTACACAAACTTTGTTTCACACACAAAATTGTTTACAATATTACGTAGTAAATTAACTTCAGGTTATGTGTATAAAGTATATACAAAACATAAAGGAATTTCTTGTTTAGACCAGGGTTCCAACTCCAAGATATCTCATTATTTATATGGAAACATTCCAAACTTTGAAAAAAACAAACAAACCCAGAAATCCAAAACACTTCCAAAAGCCATGCATTTAGGATAAAGGAAACCTCAACCTGTATTCAATACTCATCTTTCATAAGTGTAAAGGGACTCATACTGTTATTGTGAGGTAAGTAATTTATTAAATAAATGGCTCAATTTAAAAAAAGTAAGTCCATGTATATGCAGATCTTCAATATCAGGGAGAAGGCTTGGCTTGACAACCCTCTCTTGACATCCAAGCAGAAGAATTTTGATCTGGAGAGCAAAAACCCATTAAACATCAAACCTAGGCTGGTCCTGTGGAAGCAAGCAATTCTATTCATCTTCAGGGTCTTGAAAAATTCTTAAACAATTGGAATTCCTCACTGGAATTCATGATTGCAGATATGAATATCTAGGCTCGAGTTAACCATTCTTGACTGGTTCATATTCATGATTCAATAGTGAAGGGAATACATAGGGATATAAAAATTTACCAATCCTGACTTACCAAACAGCAGCTGCTGTGAGCTACAGAGGTCTATTCTCCTGTCAACTGGGATACAGCAAACTAATGTTTCCACACCCCTCTCACAATTAATCTATGCAAGGACCCTATTTCTGATTGTCACACCAGAGAGCATTGGTGGAAAGGAAGAGCATCACTGCTGCATCCCATGTGGCATGAGAACAGACAATTGTTGCTTGCAATGGTTACTTCCTTGTAAGTCAGAATTGAGGGCAGTAATTGGACCAGGAGACACTACTTAGCTACATAACGAACACAATAAAATACATAACTAATTACAATAACATCCGAAATCCACAAAATAGTTGTACCTTTATTGGGCTAACCAAAATGCACAAAATACAAATTGTAAGCTTTTGAAGCTCACTGTTTTGTAAATTTTGGATGTTGTTGTACTTTGCTATATGGCCAACCCTGGATATGTTTTAATGTAATTATGTAACTAAGTAGTTGATCTAGAATCCTGGGCCATATTTTTGTTTTTGAGCCAGATACATTCCATGCCAGAACAACAACTTAATGAAGGTTCCAAAAAATTAAAGTGACACACAATTAATTCAGGGGGAAAAAATCAATTTCACCACCGCATTTAAAGTCAGCAAATACTGTAGGTTTTTTTTTTAAACCTACTCAGCGAGACACACCTCCTTGCTATAAATTGCATCAAAGTATGTTTCATTTAATCACATTGCCAAGATGAATTTCCCAAGTAACAGCATCATGGGCACAGCCATGTTTAGGACAGTGAAAACAAAAAGCATGTTGTGACATCTTGAAAGTTTTATTTGGCATAAGCTTTGTGGCCTGCAGCATCTGATGAAGTGTGCTGGAGTCCACAAAAATCTTATGCCAAGTAAAACCTGTCATGCTTTAAGGTGCCACAAAATTATTTGTTGTTTTGACTAAGAACATCAACAGAATTATACAAGTTTCTATTACTCAGAGAAATTATGTAATAATTGTTTGTCCTTTGTGGGTGCTGGTTGAGATTGTCTCAATTTATCTTTATTGTTTGTATTGGTGTTTGTATCACTTTCAAGCATGGATTACAGTTATTGCTGCCCAGAATAAAAGATGAATGAATGGTACCAGAAAGTTGATGGCTGCTTCTAAAGCTCATGGAGCTCTTTCCTCTCAAGGAAAATTGTATGTGATTAATGTAGTTCAGGCCTGTGTTTACTTGCATTTCAGCTCTAGAAAAAAATCTGAAAAGAACTCCCAAGGAGGGCTGATTGATATATATATATATATATTCCTGATAGATGGGAATGGCAGTGGGTTTTGTGAAGATATAACTTGTTAAACAGTATATAGGACAACATGCCTTCAGGCTATACCAGTCACAATGTTGTTGGGTTTTTTATTTTAAAAATCATTGCTCCACTGAGGAAATAAGATAACAAATTAAATTGTTTTGAAATAGAAGAAAGTAAGCAGTATTTTTTGAAAACTAACATTTTTTTCTGACTTAAGCAGAAACAAGCACATGTTACTAGAAAAGCAGCTTAACCGGGTGATAAAGGCAAACTAGGGAGGCAGATTAGGTCTGTTTTCCTTTTAAATACTATTTGTATAATAGCACTTAGTGTCTCTGATTTCTATTTTACCACACCTTTGATGTCAGTAGACATAATTTTAGGAATTTTCAAATTCATGTGCACCATGTGGTGTCCAAACAGCCCAGAGAGTTCCACAATAAGCAAAGTCATTTCTACTTTGGCCACGATCCTGTTGGCCAGTGCAATTACACCAGTGTGGATGTTAGGACATTATAGGAAGTTGTTTCTGTCAAGCAGTGGTATAGCAGTATATTTTGAAGTACAGGACTTCACTATGACAGTCTCAGTAATAATACTCCTATGGAGAGTCCAGAAATGCAAGCAACAATGTTGAGCTAAAATGGTGTTTTTATCTCCCTCACAAGCAGGTCTTTTGTAAAGCTGATGGGTCTTGCTAACTCAGGACCAAACTACTCCAGAATACTTTGGTCTTCAAGGGTGGCAGCTCACAGCAATGCATTGTTGCTGGGAAATTTCCTTTTCCCTCCAGCTACAATGAGGATTGTAGATAAATTCAGAGGGAACAACAGAGTCCTTGGGATTGGGGTGGCAGTTGGCTGATGATATCATAGTCCCTGCTCATCAAAAAGTCCTGCAAGTCCTGGTTCCATTGTACCACTGTTGCCCAGCAGGAAACTGCCCTGTTGATGTCAAAAAACTGTTGCCTTGACTATATTCTGTCTCAGTGCTAAAATTGGTTGCATGGGCACAATAGCTTCCTCTACTGTAGGACTTGTGCAGACCAGGGTTTGAATCTCCACTCAGCTATGGAAAGCCACTGGGTGACCTTGTGCACAGTCTTAGAAGAAGGTAAAGCCAAACCTCTTCCTAATAAATCTTGCTAATAAAACCCTAGGAGAGGATCATCATAAGTTGAAGTTGACTGGGATGCACATATTATCAACAGATAAAAGTAATATCCAAGGAAATACTGTATAAATTCCTGCCCCCCCCTCCCCCAAAAGGTCAAAACACCCCCCCCCCCCACAATCTCCACATCTGAAGAATTATTAACTTCAAAAATAGCTCAGTTTCATCCTCAGTGTTCTCACATATAATTTTATTTGATACTAATAGAGTTTTTCAGCTTCCAAACTCTTACTGGAGGTGTTCCCTACAATTTTTTTTTCTGCAAATGGAACATGATGAGATATTGCTTCATACTTCCATTATCACATTTTGTTCAACTGTTAATTATCCTAGTTGTTTCACACACAGATAATCAGTGAATTATAGTGGGAAAATATGTAAACTGTGAAGGATGCACCATGCCTCTCAAATCATCTTTCAACAGTAACACTGTTGGGGAATCAATAAATTTTAGTAGCCATTGTGCTGAAGATTTTTTTCATTTTCTCTTATCTTAATTGTATTTCAGCCCCATTCTATCTTATCTTTGTTCTGATTTCTTAAAGTTCATTTAACAAGTTAACTCTCTCTCTTTCTTTTTCAATCAGTTTCTTTAGAGTAAGAACTCAAGAAGATGCTTTATGCAGACTGAAACTATTAGTTCACCTACTACAATACTGAATACAGTTTATTGTGACTGCCAAAAGCCTGAGCATATTGGATATTTTTGAAAAAGATCTATACATTATGCCTCCCATCCTGGTCTGTTTCTGAAGTATTTCCAGGATTAGATGTCACTTTTGAAACCCAAGATAGGATAGGCATGGGTTAATTCCCACACCTGGCTCCATTGTCTTGTTTCCTTCTTTACTTCTGGGCCGTCCCACTGATGACAAATTGAATGGGGACATTGCCTTTCAGTTTCTCCTCTGATCTTCCCTCCCTTATTACATTCTTGGGGAGGGGAGGAAACTCTGCTCATACTACACTTCAATCAAAAAAAGAAGAAAGTGATAAACCACATTATCTTTGGGGCATGGTTGAGCCCTGATTGGATGCGGGGGTGAGGCAACTGCTTCAAGTCAAGCAATTCAAGAATTCAACTGTCAATATTAGACAGGACTATTGGGCTGACTGGAGGAACCCTGAGTAGTATCACCTCTTTAGTGTTTTAGGCAGGATTTTCTCCAGCTCTGCCTGAAGATCCCATGGATTAAACATGTGCAAAGAATGGACTCTGCTCCTCTTTCCAAAAAGCAGGTGGGAACATCTTAAACCAGTCCCCCTGTTGTGTCTCAAACCCTGTCTTCTCCTTCTTGGCAAAATGTCTTAGGGTAGGAGCCATTCCTTTTTATTTTCATCTCTAAATGATTTTCAGTCTTCCAGTTTAATTCTCCATTTATATTTTATTGTTCTTTTAGGTTGCATATTTAGCCTTCATAGTTCTATTCATTCTGCTTGAGATTCTTAATAATTTTTTCTTCTTGGAATTCACTGTTCTTTAAGATTCTTTAACTTTTTTTTCTGGAACATGCAGTTCTTTCAGACATCTTAAGATATGCAGTTCTTTAAGATTCTTTGAGATAATTTCCTTTTTCTGCTCATGCTTTAATCCAGATTCCTTTTAGTGATATGTGCTGGTGTAACCATTGGAAGATTTTTTTTAAAAAAAAACCCAACCCTAAATTCATATACCATGAAGCAACTGCAGCAAAAAGAAGGTAATCAAAAGGTTACCCTATTGATTTATTTTACATGTTGCTTATATTCAGCCTTTGTTATTAACAATTAAAATTTCATAATTCTCATATTGTTCTCAATCAGTTTTAAAAGTTCTTATTTAATCAGGTTTACTCAAAGGTCAAGAGTCAACGTGATGTGAGTGTTGGACTATAACTCTGGGGACTAGAATATGAATCCCCTCTTGGCTACAAAAACCTACTGGGTGACCTTGGGCAAGTCCCACACTCTCAGCCTCAGAGGAAAAGCAAAGGCAACCCCCCTCTGAACAAATTCTGTCACAAAAACCCTGTGATAGGTTTGGTCTTAGGGCTGCCATAAGATTTGAAGGCACACAACAAAAACAATGGCTCAAAAGCCAGAAAATCAATATATGTCTAAATCATCAATGTTGAAGTGAAAGTAGTATAAGAATCATAAGGTCAACAGCTAGAACATACCCTGCTAAGTTTGTTCCAGTAATTATCACCATGTGTACTTAGTCAATTCCTAGATGGAATTTTCCAGTCTCAAAGCAAATGATAAGAAACAAATAAACCAAATATATATCACTCATTAGGATTTAGTATCTTGGCTCTCTTGCATCTCTCTTGAGCTCTCCAAATTGCTGACCTCTGGTTGGATGCTTTCAAAATAGCTTCTGCCTGTAGTCAAACACTTTAGCTGAGATTCATGAGGAGAAGGGGAAATAAACCTTTGCCTGCACAGGATTTGGGAAAATACTCTTGACCAGAACTGGAATCAGATACTTTACTGTAGCTTGGACAGAGAGCTTGGCAATTTCACTTTTTGAGGAGACTACAATGCTTATGATCTCCCAACTATTACAGCTAGTGGCCATGATGGCTAGAAGATTGTGGTATAGTACAAATATTTTCCAAATCATGCTGGAACAATGATGGAGTCCCAGTGCAGATTTTATGACACTCTCATCTTCTGCTGACTCCTAAAAACACAAACTCTGTTTGGGGCAGCAGGGACAGCCTTCAGCTATATAAACTGTAGATCTCAGATGAATGGCTGCGTGTGAAGTGGACATAAGAAACATATTTTATACACAGTGTGTTTCTGCATGTTTAGATATATAGTTGAAATTCTTTGATCACCTAAGCTCTACTTTTCCTGGAACTACAGTGCCTGCAAGGATATCTCCTGCATCCCTCCTACTATACTTTCTTTTCACCCTTGGAATCTTGCCTAAAAAGCAAACATGTCTCCTCCTTCAGGTATTTTTCATTTCTAGCAGAACCGTAAGCATTTGTTTTTGGCAGCAATGAGTCAGAGAGGTGGCTTTTGAACTCTAAGCTGTTGCTCTTAAGTAGAAGAGAGAGGGGATAAAAGACTGGAGATGGTATTTGCCAACACAGAGCTGCTTAGGACAAAAATAAGAAGACTGATAAAGCAAGCACAAATATATTCCTGAGAAGCTTCCATTTTGGTACTCCAATGGAATATGAGCATTCTGGTTTAAAGCCTTGATTCTAAGAGTTGGATTCATGGAAGAATGTGGCCCACCAGGCTCCCCAGAAGTTCTGGGCATCCCAAATTCTTTTTATTTATATTAAAATTACTTCCAACTGCCTGCCTTAGTATTAACATTTCTCATTCTTGTAATTGTTACAGAATGTGATTAGAATGATTTCACAAAAGAAAAAGATAAACATAGTCAGGGTTGGAAATCATGCAGATGTCCAGATGTTGTTGGACTGCAACTCCCAGCAGCCCTTGCCAGCATAATCATTGGTAAGGAATGCTGGACAGCACTATCTAACAACATCTGGAGGACTGTATGATTCCAACCCCTGTGCTAAATAGATGTGTCAACACTTCCTGCAGACCAGTCTGTCTTTAACAACAGGAAAGAAAAAAAGGTAATCTGAAACTAATGCTTAGAGATCATGGACAAAAAGACCTAGAAATCATCATTATAACATGGTTTGTCAAAAGAGGAATGATCTATATAAATGTTGGAGTTGACCCTGAACCTATCACACAAGGGGGGCAAACAGGATTTAAACGAGAGTTAAACAGGAATTAAACAGGAAATGCCTTATGTTTAACATATGACATTTCCTGTTTAATTCCTGTTTAAATCCTGTTTGCCCCCTAGTGAGATAAACCTGATTGTTACCATTGACATTGTTACTCCTTAATGCTGCAAAGCAAACTTCTAGTTTCTGCCTCCATTTTGATGATTGGTGTACCTAATCTAGAACTGATACAAGTGTAAGCAGCACTAAAAATTACAATGTCAGCTAGTGCTGTTCCACCACACAGAATGTGGCTGTCAAGTCCAGTTGGCTTTCACTTGTCAGCAATTTTGGTGCAGCCAGTATGAGAGATACTGAGCTGTGGACCAATAAGGAACTAGAGGATTTTGCAGATAAGACTGTGAATCTTGAACATCAAGAGAACACAGCTAGAGATTCATCCATGGCAGTAATTCAGAAATTGCAAAACTCCTCACCAGAAATGGAAAGAAAGGATTAAAGGTTTTTTTGGTAGTTACATTCTGGACTAAGGTTGGAAGAGTCAATTTTTTTGGAGTAGAAGTTTCAGAATTTTCTAGCCACCATTGCCTAATGTTGTGACAAACCAATTTTTTTCTTTGCTCCCATCAAGAACTAGATGTGATTTTTTTTTTAAAAAAAAATCTTTTCAAAAGTCCCACTTTCAAAAGGTTATTTTTCTCTCCCCATCGAGAAGTATTTTTCACAAATTTCTCAAATGAAAATGAAAGACAAGGGAGGCAAACATTTACACCAATTACCTGGCATTTCAAACTCAATTAATATGTCAAAAGGAAATTTGGCAGAGGTTTAAGTGGGAAGTGTCCATAGTAACTAATATTTAGAGGTTTCAAAGGATGAAGTGGGAAAATTATAATTGGTCATACCCACAATGCAGCAGGTTTGAAATTTACACTCCCCCTTTGTGTAAGGCCAGCAGAAAACAGCTATTTTGAGAAGGAGAAGCAAGTAATGCAGATGCACAAATATACAAACCATTTTAAAAAGCCCCCATTAACAAATGAAATGAGATACCGAATGAAATTGTATAATGATTAATGTTGTTTAAAATGTGTTTATTTTACCTATTTTTTAAAAAGTCATCTGTACCACTGCATCTTGCCTGGCATTATAGGAGTTAGAATTAATCTAGATTACACTGTTATACAGTAATTATTGCACCGCACAACCCATTAATTATTTCCTCGTGCGCCTGAAATGATGCTGACACTCTTAAAAGACTGTAGTGTTGTTTTTAAAGTTCATATCTAGTATCTGAATCAGAGATTGAGTCATGTCCTAGTGCATGTGAATTACAAAGGACTAAATGTATACTGTCTGGAGACTTCCTTCCTCTTAAGTATTTATCTCACAAATTATTTTCAAACAGAATCCATGTTCAGTTGGTAAAGACCTTTAATTATCCCTCATGTATTAGGATAATAAACTCAGCATTGTGTGAGTTGGGGGGTATTTTTTGACCTCAGACAGATTTCAGCTGTATTATAGGAAATAAAAATGTCCCATATGAAAAATAGCATTTCCGTCCAACAGATAGAAGTGTATTTCTCTAGATACGCAAAGCCAGAAAACAGAAGGAGGAATAAAAGTAAAATAAAATCAGATATTATGAAGTGTTTCTTGTTTTCAATGAATTCAAAAGTCTCCCACACATGGAAGGAATTTTAATTGCTCTCAAGTGGAGCGAACCTACAGACAACAAGAACACACCACTTCTGCTTTGTTGTGAGGTCTAGTTTTGTGTGGAGGCCTAGTTTATGTGAGGTCTAGTTCTGTGTGGATTCTTCAACAAAATGTGATTCTGGGAGGAAAACTTAACCTAGTGCATGAGGGCTGCAAACAAAAGACTGAATACTGTATATACTGTCTAGACTCTCATTCTCCCAAATATCCATCTTCTGCAGGTGGTAATATACTGAACTTTGTTTATCATATAAAGAAAGGCTTATGTAAAGGGAATAATTATTTGTTTAAATAATAAAAATGTGCATTCCTTTATACAAACCAGGTATTAACAACAGTTAAATACTTGAGCAAATGCAGAATTCACTGAAAAATTACTAAGGATAGAACTAGATGCAGAACATAGAGAATTGTTTTTAAAAAGCAATTAGTTACATTCATAGTTCATACTCTTAGTTAATTAGTTAGTTATAATTATAACGTTATTATCTTTTAAATTACATCTGTTTACTTTCCAATTGACAAAAGTAAGTAAATACTTACTTTTAAAAAACCCTGAAAAATACTCTCTTCCCCTTGTTCTTATTGTAATTGCAACACACACAACACAGAACAAGGCTGTATACATGCCTGGTTCACCCATGCATGCATGAGCCAGCATTTGAACCATGTGATGAATCTCTTCCAAGAGAAACTATTGCATGCCCCATTAACTATATAGTGGGCTCTTTGTAAACACTGGGGACCCCTAATTTGGCTTAATTTGGTTCCAGGACCCTTAATTTGGCTTAAATCTAAAATGTAAATATTGATCTTGCATTTTATATAAGGGATGCTATTTTTCTATACCACTGTATACAATGGGACTTGAACATTTTTTTTTTATCCATGGGGGGCAATGGATAAAAAAATATTCAAGTCTCATTGTATTTAGATTGTAAGCCTGAGGGCAGGGATCCATCTAATTATAAGATTGTATGTACAGCACTGTGTAAATTTACAGAGCTATATTAAATAAATAAATAAGTAAATAAATAAATAAATAATTGTATACAGTAGAGTAGAAAAATAGCATTCCTTTTATAACATGGCAAGATCAAGATTTATATATCGGATTTTTTTAATAAAAATATTTTCAAGATGTGGATAGTTGAATCTGTGGGCCAACAGTACAAGTAACTAAAATTACTGTTACACTTTAAAGGCTGTGAAGTTATATGATTATATATAATATGGATCTAAGTTTATTATTGGGGAAAGGAATTAATTAGAAGCAAATCTCATTTGTAATAAAGTCTGATTAGATATGGGACCCTATCACATGGGGTATAAACCCCAGTTTACCTTTCCTGAATTCTGTCCTAATTCAGAAGGCAGCTGGGTGTTGTCACAAAAAAATCACTGCCGAAGCTTCCGACTTCTAAAAATGGCTGCTGAAGTAGCTTAGAGGACCTGGGCTGCATCTGGGATCAACCCAGGCAGAGATTTGGTGGTGATTTCTTTGTGATAATACCCAGCTTCCTCCTGAATTAGGACTGAATTCGGGAAAGGTATGATAGGGTTTTAATCCCATGCAGCAGGGTCCTATGTGTGGAAACCATGTTCTGCACTTCCCCAGAATGCTAACTCCCAGGGACTGTTTTGGGTGTGTGTGTATGTTGGGGGGGGGGGGGAGCACAACATTGACACACAGGTTGTTTTTAATTTTGTCTACTTTAAGGTACTTGCAGGAATAGGGCAATATATTTTCTCCAT
Source organism: Urosaurus nigricauda (assembly GCA_034509955.1). Classification (NCBI taxonomy): domain Eukaryota; kingdom Metazoa; phylum Chordata; class Lepidosauria; order Squamata; family Phrynosomatidae; genus Urosaurus; species Urosaurus nigricauda. The sequence goes on along the minus strand of JAOEGL010000004.1, from coordinate 45,120,768 downwards.
CCATTATCATCCAAACATCCTTAAATATGGAGATTTTTACCACAACATTGTCTATTCTGAAGTGTAGCTTAGTCCTAAATAAAGGACAGGATAGATGCAAGCACTGTATTATTATTTCTGGAGGGCTCAACAACCACCCCTGTCTTCATATTTCCTAGTGCTTGCTTGTTTAGTATATTTCACATTGATCCTTCCTGAGGCAGCTCAACTACATAGGAGCTTTGGTGGTCCAGTTTTGCCAAATCATTGGCAGCCTACTCTGGGGGCACTTGAACCCCCTGCTTCTCTTCTGGGGTCTATATTGACTGCATTTATATAATAGCTGAGGTAGGCATTTACAGAAGTCTGGAGGAAGGGTTCATCCCTCCCCTAATGCCTCCAAAATAGCACATGTTGTTCTTCAGCCAAATGTCAGACTAAATGGAATGGAGAAGGAAAAAAAAGCTCAGGGAAAGGTAATTGCAGGAGGAAATGGCTTAAGCCCCCATATCTTGCCCACAGATTCTCCCTTTTAAGTTCCTCCCCACTGCTGAATTCTTGTTAACTTGGCAAATGTTGGTGCAGGAAAATTTGCCAAGATAACGTTTGGTTCTGCCCTTAGATGGGCACTAAAAAGCTTTAAATTGGAAACATTAGAACAAATGAAATTGTACAAATATGAAATGTAAGTTACTTGTAAAAAAAAAGGAAGCTACAAATATTTGGGGTGTGTGAAAAGAAAGATGTTGATTTCTTTAGCCAAATTTAGCCACATGCTTCAAATAATAATAATAATAATGATAATAAAATTTATTTGTATTTCCCGCCTCTCCCCAGGGATCGAGGTGGGATTCCAAAAAGTAAAATTTACAAAGTCAAATACAATTGCTAAAACCAGTTACAGTCATAAAATCATTAAAATCAATTAATCTTATTCGAACATATGTTGGCTACCATAGTCTGTTATTGGTCTCATTTATCGGTGAATAATTACAGCAAATCGGATGGAAAGGCTCGCCGGAAGAGATCCGTCTTTAGTGCTTTCTTAAAAGCATCTAAGGTGGTAATAAGACGGATCTCTTCCGGGAGGTCATTCCACAATTTCTGAGCCATCGCAGAGAAAGTTGATATCAGAAGTTCTATACGCTATTTGTTTCCAGTTCTGGACCATAGGCATACAATTTTCTAGTAAGCAGTGTGATGAAATGACCAGTACACTAGTAGACAAATAGTTACTCCACTGGCAAATACATACACTGTGGCTTGTCAGAGTGCTGCCATAGCCCCATCATTTGGGATGGTATAGTCATTTTTTCCCAAGAGTTACAGAAATTTTTAGTGGATCCCTATTTAGATGTATGCCTTTAATACCAATTTTAACTCCATCTCTTCTAATGTCTGTTTAACCATCTCTTTTACTCCCAGGACAAACTTTATTTACATTTTTGCTGATCTTTACTAAAGAGCAGAAATCTAATCTAGTCCACAGCATGCTACAACTAGTGGAGCAGATCCAAAGAAAGGGAAGCTGTATTTCTATTGCTATTGCCATGTTTTTAGATTATGTTATGCTGTTTCAAAATATCGATGTTTTCATATGACAGTTTGTTTTTAAACTTTTAAACTATTTTTAAAAGATTACTTTGTTGTAATTTGTGTGATATGATTCACCTTGGGGGTGACGGGAGAAAGGCAGGATGGAAATAAAGTACAATATGATAAAATAAAATAAATACATAACTAATTGCTGCAACATCTAGATAAACAATAAAAGGACTGCATCTACCATCCTTTTGGTGCCACCTTTTTCTTTCTTGGCACCTGCCACATATTAACAAATTTGCCCAAAGCAAGGGTGAGGAAAGTGCATGTGGTACCTGCGGCCATTATTGAAGTTCTTAGGGCTCCATTTTTTTTAACCTTCCCCGATTGTTTTATATTTGAAAAGGAACACAGGAGACCTTTTGGGAATCAAATTAAAGTAAGACCAAATAATAAGAATTACCAGGTAGTGGTGGAGGAATAAAGTGTGGGTTTTTTCAGAGATACAGATGAAATAGTTAATTTTAACTAGAAAACATGCCAGTTCTTCTCCTATTGGTTTTTCTTCACATTAAGGTAATTATCAGTGTCTGAGCTTTACCTTCCTTTGTGTAAGAATATGCAAAGAACAATCCAATGTGGCAGACCTGGTGTTTCCCTTTTAACATCATCTTCCCATATTTTTTCCTTGCTTCTCAAAATAAATCCCTTGAACACCCCTACCATCCTTAGTTATGGGTTATGTTGTACATAAATAAAATGATTTGGTGCCAAATTTTATGTATTTGTTATATCAGTTTAAGAGAGCTAGCATGGTGCAGTGGTTTGACTGTTGGACAATGACTCAACTTCCCGCTTGGCTGTGGAAACCTACTGGGTGACATTGGGCAAGTCAGACTCTCTCAGCCTCAGAGGAAGGCACTGGGAAACCCACTCTGAGCAAATATTGCCAAGAAAACTGCATGACAGGTTTGCTTTAGAGTCGCCATAAGTCCGAAGTGGCTTATGGGGATGCAACAACAACATGTCCATTTGTATTACTTCAAATATAGGATATTGGTATATGTGCATCAAACATAAGGGGTTGTACTAGAAAGGTGTATCTTATTCATGATTCTTGCTAGCAACTTCATCTGTGACACTAGGGCTTTTCTGCAAGTACTAATTCACCTGTCTGGAAATGAACATTTATGTCCTTCTGAAATGTAAAGTTGAATGCAGGTCTCAGCTTTCAAGGCTGTTATAATAGCCTATAACCACCAGCAACTGGACTGACATCAGGATGCATAAATAATACTGTTATGCTAAATACAATATAATCAGGCCACAATATATTTGCAAGTAATCTTTGCTACTTCTTCATTTTGCATAGTAGAGAATTCTTTACAGTGCAACTCTGATTTTATTTATTTTGCTTCATTCATTCATTTGGAGCAACATGACAATGAGGTTCATTCTGAAACAAACTGTTAAAATAAGGGATTTGGAATCTTACTAGGCTTTCCAGGAGATGCAACTGTTTTGTATTTTGCTTTTCCTCTGAACTTTGTGATTTAACACAGCTGTACAACAAAATGTGTCTTGATCTCACTGCCATGGGTGCAGATACAAAATGTAAATGTATTATTTCTTTTTAAAAGTTTCTCAGTGTTGGAAATACTCAGTTGGAATAGAAAAGATAGCTGTCTTCTGCAAATGAGCTTGATTGGCACCTTTCTCCCCCACCCCAGCACTTTCTCTCCCAAAGAAAGTGAAATGAAGGTGTAACTGGAAGCAGTCTTAAGGAGGCTACATGCACTGCACATGCCAGTCTGTCAGTGTACTATAGCAATCTGGAGTGCATGCCTGTGTCAGAGTTCCTGAGCTCTTTGAAGAGATGCCAAGTCTTACACATGTTTCAGATTAATACAATACAGAGACAGCACTGGAGCTGCAGTTTTATGATATCAGTGGTAACATAACGGTTGCGACTCAATAAAACAAGAAAGTTTAAACTGGGCCAAGTCTGCATTTCTTCCCTATCTACAACATAGTCCACTAAGGCTTGGAATCTGCTAATGCAATGTAAAGTTGTCTGCCAGATTTCATTCAAGGCTTCTACATGTTCACTTTATAGATTGGAACTCCCCCCCCCCCCAGCTTATTCTAGAAGTTTGAATCCAAACAAATAACTTTCTTGAGCACTATCAATCTTTTGATGCTCCTCTTTACTTATGTTTGGGCAGCATTTCCACTGCAGGTAGAATTTTCTTCCACTTTCCTCCACTTAAATGAATCCTCTACTCCCAGAGAAGCAGCCCTGAAATCTCCCTCTAATGTTCCCTTTTATCAAGCACTTTATGTGCATCCTTCTGCTCTGAAAAAAGCAATCTCGGATAATGAGACAAAGAGCAACCAGATCTTCCACAAGCATTGACACAGTGGCTGCTCCTCCATCCCATCCTATGTGCCATCTCACACCATTAGCTGCTGCTAAAGGGGAATGAAAAGTGATTGCATTGTATTGTGCCGTTTTCTCAAGCCAGAAAACATGTCAAGAGGGACACATTTAAATAGTTATAGCCCCATTATGGATGCTGCTAAGGACTTCCTCAAGATAACATTCCAAGCTGGTGAATGAAACATCTGGAAAACTTTTGCCATATGCATCAGCCAACTCGTATGCTTCACTCAGTATGGCTATGAAGCTTTACTGTTTGAACCATCTCACCAAGATATTTCAAGACAGAGTCTCTGATTAATATTCACCTCTAGAGTTTTATTAAAAAAGAAATTAATAACTGAAATCTCTGCAATGATCTTTGCAATATCTGTCTAGCCAGCCATTCTAAGCATACATTCTAAGCTTACTACTTGAAATGCTAGACCCTACTTGCACTTAAGCAAATAATCTTGTGATTTCAGTCTTGCAGCTAGCCACCTGTTCATGAGCAACTAAGCTGACAGGCAGCAACACTTCAGTTTGTTTGAGCTGAATTTTCTATTAGCTTTGGGGAATGAGATGACCAAGACTATTGAGTAAAGCAATGGTGGCTTCCATTTTTATGGAATGGTGAATCCACTCCAGCTTTATTCTCATTTTAAAGGATGTGTGCAAGGTGCTAAGCTTGGATAGCTCATTTCAAGTTCAGACTTTAAAGTTCAGCAGATTCTTGATTCTACTGACATGGAAGCCAAGAGCCACCAAAGGAATAAAGTAAGTTTGCTGCTGCTTTTTGCTTGTGGGAAAAACATCATCTTACAATGTAAGTGAGGCAAGAGGGCCCACCTTCTGATAATTACTCTTGAGAATATGTCCAAACAGCCTTAATATCTGAAAGGCACCAGATCCCATCTGATCATAGAATGATAGAATCATAGAGTTGGAAGAGATCACAAGGACCATCCAGTCCAACCCCCTGCCATGCAGGAACTCCCAATCAAAGCATCCCTGACAGATGGCCATCAAGCCTCTGCTTAAAGACCTCCAAGAATGGAGACTCCACCACCCTCTGAGGGAGTGTGTTCCACTGTCGAACAGCCCTTATTGTCAGGAAGTTCCTTTTAATGTTGAAGTGGAATCTATTTTCCTGCAGTTTGCATCCATTGTTCCGCATTCTAGTCTCTGGAGCAGCAGAAAACAAGCTTGCTTCCTCCTCAATATGACACCCCTTCAAATACTTAAAGACGGCTATCATATAACAACAACAACAACAACAACAAGTTAAAAAAATTACAGTTAAAATTATAACCCAAGCCCACCTCCCCCCCATAAAATAAGATTAGATTAGTTGAAAGTTAAAAAACAAACAATACTATCATAAAATATAATATGAATACAAAAACAAAGTTCTTCGCCAGTATGGGTAATAGCCACTAGATGAATAGACTAGAGGTCAGGAGCTTTCAAGAGCCTCTTAACCTTCTCTTCTCGAGGCTAAAGATCCCCAGCTCCCTAAGGCATTCCTCATAGGGCATGGTTTCCAGACCCTTCACCATCTTAGTTGCCCTCCTTTGGACTCGCTCCAGTTTCTCCACATCCTTTTTGAATTGTGGTGCCCAGAACTGGACACAGTATTCCAGGTGGGGCCTAACTAAAGCAGAGTAGAGTGGCACTATTACTGTCCTGGATCTAGACACTGTACTTCTATTGATGCAGCCTAAAATTGCATTGGCCTTTTTAGCTGCCGCATCGCACTGTTGACTCATGTTCAACTTGTGGTCTACTTGGGACTCCTAGATCTCTTTCACACATAGATTCATTCAGCCAGATGTCCCCATTCTATATATGTGCATTTTGTTTTTCCACCCTAAGTGCAGAACCTTACATTTCTCAGTGTTGAATTTCATTTTGTGAGCTTTGGCCCAGCTTTCTAGTCTATTCAGGTCATTTCGAATTTTGATCCTGTCCTCTGGGGTATTAGCTACTCCTCCCAGTTTAGTGTCATCTGCAAATTTGATAAGTATGCCCCCAATTCTGTCATCTAAATCATTAATAAAGATGTTGAATAGCACTGGGCCCAGGACAGAGCCCTGTGGGACCCCACTGGTCACTTCTCTCCAGGATGAAAAGGAGCCATTGTTGAGCACCCTTTGAGTTCGGCCACTCAACCAATTACAAATCCATGTAACAGTTGCCTTGTCTAGCCCCCATTTTACAAGCTTGTTTGCAAGAATGTCATGGGGAACTTTGTCAAAGGCCTTACTGAAATCAAGATATACTATATCCACAACATTCCCTTCATCTACCAAGCTGGTCATTTTATCAAAAAAAGAGATCAGGTTTGTTTGCATGACTTGTTTCTCTGAAACCCATGTTGACTTTTTGTGATTATGACATTGCCTTCTAGATGTTCACAGACTCCCTGTTTAATGATCTGCTCTAGTATCTTTCCTGGTATTGATGTCAGACTAACTGGACAATAATTATTGGAATCCTCTTTTTTTCCCTTTATGAAGATGCGGACAAGGTTTGCCCTCCTCCAGTCTGCTGGGACTTCTCCTGTTCTCAAGGAGTTCTCAAAGATTATTGCCAATGGTTCCGATATTACATTTGCCAGTTCTTTTAGTACCCTTAGATGTACTTCATCTGGTCCTGGAGACTTATATTCATTTATATTAACCAGGTATTCCTGTACTATCTCTAAGCTAAGCAGGGTCAGCTCTAGTTAGTACTTGGCTGGATGACTGCCAATGAATACCATGTGCTATAGGCTATATTTCAGAGGAAGGTAAAACCACCTCTGAGTATTCCTTGCCTGAGAAAACCATATGAAATTCATGGGGTCACCATAAGTTGATAGGTGACTTGAAGGCACACACACGCACGCACGCACACACATATTTAAACATGTCAATGGAAATTACAGGTGCTGGCCTTTACTCACCAATAATTCCTTGCTATTCCATGCAAGTATAAACTACAAATGCTTGAAAATTAGGATATTTGATGTAGGAGGGCTAGATTATTCCTCTTTGTTTTGGAAACAACTGGAGGAAAGAGGAAGATAAAGGCTGAGCAAGTGTAGAAGACAAATAAGTTGAACAGCTAGTTTTGCTGATAGCACACACAAATTAGTATCAAGTGAGCCGGACCTGGGGCCCATTTATACTACATGTTTATAGCATTATGATTCTACTTCTTCCTATGGAACCCTGTGATTCTACTGCTTCCTATGGAAGTCTGGGAAAACAGTGCTGCTCTCTGGCTAAGAATTCTAAATAGCATTGCCTAGACTGCAAATCCCAGGATTCCATAAGATATTGGCATGGCTGGTAAAGTGGAATTATAGCACTATAAATGTGTAGTGTGAAAATGTCCCAGGCCAAAGATTTAGCCACAAAACTTCCTTTTACAACCATACAGGCTAAAAAGAAAATAACAATGACCATTTTGCATTTTCTTAGAACACCACTGGTAGAGTTTGACTTTTTTGTGGTGGCCACCATTTCCCCCAGAAAATGTCCTTTATGTGGGAAACTGTTTTGAGAAATCTGGAGCCAGAACCAGCTTGATGGAACTTTGACGATCCCCAAGAAGTGTGTCCACTAAGACACCACTAATTAAAACAACCATTAGTGTCCAAAGGAAAAAGACTAATTTTAATTTTTTCAAAACTGTCTCAAAACACGATGAATTTGGGTTAAATGTCCAGCATTCTGAGGTGGGCTCAGCACTAGTAATGTCACCCTTAATTTCTTCTATTGAAGGCTTGGATTTCCCCATGTATGATTTGTCGCTGATTATTCCCTGTAGTCCTACTCCTGGATTAAGCCCTCTTTAATCATGATGTGTGTGCAAACCTTCACCGTGATTGCATGGAAATAGCTGGATAATTCCTGTTTAACCCCTTCCCCCCCAATTTTCCCCACATGTGATAAAGTCCTATGACTGTAACTACTGTTGCTGCTGCTAATATTACTGCTACTGCTGCTAACAATAAATGAGAACCACAGTAGCAGTAATAATAGCAGCTGAACCAATGACTCATGCATTGAGTAGCTGAAGGACCAGTATCCTGGATCAACCTTGGCTCTTCAATGGATGTGTGCTGAAAGGGAAACAGAAAAAGGATTGCTGACAGAGATGTTCATATTTATAAAGTCTGTATCTGCCAATTTCCTTCTTTTCTCATATCTATGTTTGGTCCATATCCAGATTTGCAATTCCCCCTTTTTATAAAGCAAAATTTATTAGGCTATTTGCTTCAAATGTAGATATTTTGTGCACATTTTAAAAACTATACACATTGCTTGAATGCATTATTCTGCCCATCGACTAAAGCACACTTTAGCAATGTTTGCACACATTTGAATTTTGCTGAACTTCTAATTTTTCTACCCAGCACATTCCTTCAACATGAGGATTCCAGAGTGCTAAATATACTCAGTTGTCAAACAGCCTGTAAAGCAGCACTGGACAAAGTGTGGCCCATGGGCAATTCTTAGGACTGCAAGTGCAGCTCCTGATGCCCCTCCAGAAGCTCCCAGACCAGCCAAAACCACCCAGACCTGGGTACAAATGTGGTATTTCACTCACTCCTAAACTCAGAAAAAACAAACAAAATGCTCCAAATAGCAGCCAGGAGCGATATTATGTCTCTTCTATTTAGCTGAAATGCAATGGTGTATGGGGGAGTTGGGCACAGGAGGGAAAATGGTACCATCTCCTCTGATTCCCCACCGCTGCTGTGAATGTGAACCAAGGCATGCACATCAAATCTCAGACTGAGATTGGATTCCTCATACATCCCTACTTTCTGATAGTTGGAGAAGTAAAAACTGAGCCACTTTTTGTGCAGCAGCCTTTTGGTAAAACTTGAGAATTGATCAGCAGCCTTCTACAGAAGACATTCAATGCTGCAAATGGAAATGTAAAACATATTTGTTTGAATTTGACCATAGCTTCCACCCACAAGCACATTCACACACTCACAGAACCAACCAAATGTAAGGGAACAATATGTTGCAAATACCAATGTGGTTGTAAAACTCTCATTGTTTTCTCTGCAGAACAGAGCTACTGTGCTCCATGGTTTGCTTTATCTGGACAAAAAGTAAAGTATATGTGGTTGGGGTGGGGTGGAGATATAAGTTTATAATAGAAGAGGGGAAAGCTAAAACCACATTGCTATTTTGAGTCCTGAAAGGCTCTATCATGTAGAATTTGAGTGATATTTATCTTGAATGGATTTCTTGAACAGACAGCCATGGCTTTTTTCAAAGAAAACAATAGAACTATGAAGACTTTTGTTTTATGCAGCCTATATGGGCTGGAACACACATTACAGGTCTCAGCCCAAGGGCTACACCATGGAGGTCTCCAAGCTCGAAAAACTCTCTTAGCGTGGGAGCACAGGAACTGGGAAAAGAAGGGTTGCTTTTGGATTATATCCCTTTGAAAATGGCTAGAATGTTTTGTTTTTGTTATATACTGTGTAAACATACTCACTTCCATCCCTGATATTATGTAGCAAGAGAAAGTAATATGAATTCTTACAACTATGTTGCAAAGTATATGAATGTGACAGGAAGCAAAATGTTTGAAGGCAACCAGTGCTAGTTACATTCCTCTTCATTTATTCTTGTGGCAAAAACTACTGGGTGGCACTTGCAGGTGTATGCACATTATCATTTGCAACATATGCATAAGCAGTCACCCCTGATCGCAAGGCTTCGGGTATCCACTGCAAGTTTTTATTTTATAAAAAACTTGGAGGTTTTGAAGACATGTTTAAGATATGTCAACCTGTGAATCTGGGTCAAAGTTCTATGCCCTTTGAGCTGCATGAGATCTTTGGGAGGGTCCCAAATATCCCTTGCCCCTTCCAAGATCACCACTGACCAATGCTGATCAACTCTTCCCAATTGTTTTGTAGAAAGAAACACCTCTTTTTACCTGAAAAAAAAATCATTTTTGGACACTCAGTTTTTATTTAAAAAGCTGTCTTCCCCACATACCTCAAAACATAAAAAAGCAAAACAAAACAACCCCCCCTCCAAACCCAACAAAGCCACCTCAATGTGCTCAGATGTCACCTCCAGTTCTTAGAAGGCATTTTTGGCCCATAAGAATAATGATAGTGTGGCCTAATGAAAGTAAAGAGTACTTAAAAATGGACTTTGACCTTCTGAGAATGGCCATCCCTGTAATAAGCCATCAGTGTCCAGTTTAGTCCAACCTAACAACCACTGAGTTGTATGAGCATTGTTGGCTGTGGCTCAAGATGGAATCAAATATAGCCTCAAATAGAAGAGCAAAAAGAAGCGGATTCAGGCTACTTTGGGGGCATGACATTTAGATGATGCACACTCCGAAGTGGCCTGAAACCACCCCACACCCGCTCTAAAGGAGGGAGGGGGGACCATGTACTAAAAAGAGGCTGAATTTTTCTGCTCTTTCCCAAAAGGTGCACACCTTCTACCCTGCATATACACTCATCAAAGCCAGAACAGTTCTAAAGGAGCAATCTATCCCCTAATTGTGCATACTCCAGTGCAAGAGTGCATTAAGACAGAATGCAGCCATCGTACAGAAGTGGTGGGAGTGGCAATGCCCAAAAGTGAAAGCGTGACATCTCTAATTGATGTCAATACAACATACACAAACCAGACAGTCCAAGAAGGGGCATGGGCTGAAGGGGTGGTGAAGGGGGGCATGCTTGTACCTTGCTAGCATCTTCACGGTTACAGCTCTGCTCCAATGCCCTGTCCTGGTGGAGGGCTGCACATGCGACTGTGTTCAGGATCAAAGGGATGCCATCCAATGCAATGGCAGTTGCTGGTGATTTGTTCCTGTAATGGTGTGCAAGGATGGTGGGGGGCGGGGGGAGTAAAAAAAATAAACCCAAAAACCCAGCAGCATGGCTTGATGCTGCACTGTGCGGTCATGATATGTGCACTCCAACTGTCTTGAGAGAAGGTGGTGAGGTCACCAGGGACTTGCATCACTCTTGGAAAAAGCAGCTTTAGGCTGCTTTTTTGCCTGTCTGCTTCACTCCATACTTACTTTTCCTTGAAATAAGCCCTCTGAAATAGAAAAGAACCTGATTCTGCTTTATAAAATTGAAATCCTGTTTAAACTTATTTGGAAGAAAATCTAACTGAAAACGGTGAGATTTTTCTTTTTTCGTAATAGTGTTGTATAACCCATAACATTAAAATTTGTTGTGGATCATTTGTTCCTTTTTGGTTTATTGTATTGTAATTAGAATTAAACTTAGTTGGATTAACGTCCACCTTAATTTATAATACTGTTTATCAGAATGAAATAATGTAGCATTAGCAAGTAATAGCAAATAGCAAATAGTGTAGCAAGTAGAAAGAACTGTTGCTTTCACTACACATTATTAAATTAGGTCACTCCTGTATTACAGACATTTACTCAAATGATTCCTTTAAACAGGAAAGTAAATATGTACAGTTCAAGATGGGGGAAATTAATGAGATTAAACAAGCTTCATGTGACAATATTATACATATGTTCAGATATGTAGTCTGAATAAATAAATGCAAAGTAGAAAAATATAAGGATTGATTTAAATGACTTTAATTTCAGACTATATTTTATCTCTGAGTATTCCTTGCTTAAGAAAACCCTATGAAATTCATGGGGTCATCACAAGCCAACAGGTGATGTGAAGGCACATACACACCCACACAATTTTAGTTTATGTGAGGGGCTGGCGGTTTCTGAGTCAGAAGAACGTTTTCTAGCAGTCCTATTCAAGTGGTGGTCCCTAGACCAGTGCGGGTCACTGAGCCATTGGCTTCCAGTCCCTGGCAAGTTTCCAGGAAAGAAAGAAACCATGGGGGGAATCTCACATCAGACAGTTCAAGAACCACTGTTTCACAATTTCCTGACCAGAATTTTACTATTCAAACAATAAGGTGACTTGAGGATGGAGCAAGCTTGTTTTCTGCAGCTCCAAAAAAACTAGAGGAAAAGAGATTCCACCTCAACATTAGGAAGAATGTCCTGACAATAAGAGCTGTTCAACAGTGGAGCACACACCCTCAGAGACTGCTGGAGTCTCCTCCTTTGGAGGCTTTTAAACAGAGGATGGATGGCCGTCTGTCGGAGTGCTTTGATTGTGTGTTCCTGCATTGCAGCGGGGTTGGACTCTATGATTCTATGGGTTAGGGGGTCTATTTTGTAGCAACAGAGCATTGCCTACAAAAATGGATGTGTTTGACACATCCAGGAAGTGGATGGCAGTGCACTGAAAACTGCCAAGTATTCACTTTCAAACTCACTGGTATGACAATCATGTTAATGTTTCCAGGCAACATTGTCGCTAACAGAATTGTGACAAACATCTTTTTAAAGTAGAGAGATGCCATTAAAGTACATAACACAAATGTAGTTTTCAAGAGTTTAATAAATATTTTCTTACTATATAAACTATAAATATAGCATAGAGTCCACATAACTTAAAATAATTTACAGGCTGAGGTAGGGGGCTGGGAGGAGGTGGGTATAGAACGAATGGGTTTGGCCAATCTCAGAGGTTTTCAGTTTTCCTACTGATTACACACACACAGGCAGTGTCGATCCGAATGAAGCGCCAGGCTGCCTGCTGGCCTTCCATGGTTAGAGCCTTGACAAAGGTGTGTGTAGTGGTGCAATAGGAATTCCAGTGCCTGGCATCAATGCCTCTACACCCACTGGACACTGGCTTAGGGTCTCTGCACTTGGTCTCAAAGAAGTACTGTTTGTAAGCATTGTTATTAAGGTTTACATCCACCATCACAGTCACCTCTTTGCCTTTGATGTCTGTTGCTGTGGTTTTGTTAGCAACCCACACACTAACACTGTCACACACAGAATATTCTCCTCGATTATGTACAGGATGAGTTGCCCGCTTGGTTCGGGTATTCCTATTGTGGGAGTCTGTACTGTCTAGGAATTCCACACCCTGACCATCCCTTGACAAAGGCGGGGGCTGAGTGCTGAATAAAACCCGAGGTGATTGGAACCGCCTCTTCTGAAAAAGCTTTGGATCCACAAAGACATTTGTAGCTTGTCCTGTTTCCTTGTCCTCTGACTTTCCAACAGCAGGCCGGTTCTGGTCTCTGTGCCGAGTTGGTTTCATAACATGGCGTGTTTTAGTCCGACTGCTTTCAGAAATGTCAGATGTTGCAGGAGACGCCAAAGGCGCATTATCTTCAGATTTTGGTGCTGCCCATATGCTGATCAGAGACGCTATAAGCAGAGTGTAGCACAGCATGGACATTACGCTATGAACCTAGAAGAGAACAGATCAAGAACATTAATGTAAGAAAAGGCGGCATACAAAAGGGTCCATTCCAAGTCTAGTAGATATGTGCTGATACAGCAAAGCCAGTGAAAATGTACAGCTAAAGTATGTCATGTTTTTTATGAGGTCCTAGCATGTGGATACCAGATGTTGCTTTCCTTTAACCTGAACCCCCACCCCCCATGTCTTGCAGAAACCCACATCCAAAAAGCAGTAGTGTGGTTAATAAAGCAGGAATATTAGGAAATAATAGCTGGGTTGTTGTTAATTCCTGTGGTACTTATTATTATTATGATATGATTTATATGGAACAGTTGTTTGGGATTATTAAAATGGAGAGAAGATCCTGCTAAGGATCTCCATGAGTGACATCATAATCTCTTGTCGGAAGAACTACAAAAAGAAAAAGTACATCAAGTAAGTTCTTCTGGACCATAGTAGCAACTGTGGCCCAAGAGCTGTAGAGGCTAATGGCTTTCATGTCAGACGGGTGATCCATCTTTGGGGGAATTGTGTCCAACACTCTAGATGGCTACTAAGTCAGGCTAAAATCTACAGAGGACTCAGAAGCCAACTGACCTGGAAGCCAACAGCTGCCATTGTCTATTCTATTATAACACCCAATTAAATCAGGCACTTTGATGGAAAATAACTTATGAAAGCCATCAGTAACTCCAACTTAATTTGAACAAATGCTGTCATGACAAATTTCTCTTCCGTTACTATTTTGGCTATGCTGAGTGAGGAAAAATCCTTATGATCGCACAGGAAATTATTCAGACCTTTGAGTGTGACCATTGGTTTTGAATGACTCTGAGACAAAGATGAGCCAGAGAAGTGGGACCTCCCAAACAGGGATTAAAGATCATTTAAAAATTTTCAAGAAATTGCTGAAAAATTTGTTGATCAAATGAAAGGAAACCCTGAGGAGAATCTTTGGCCCAAAGCAGATGGGCCAAAAGGTGTGACTTCTGGACACTTTGGGGGTGTAGTATGCAGATAATGCATGCCCCTGGATTGGCCAGGATCTGCTTCAAGGCCACCTAACATGTCTGAAAGCTGCTGGCAAAGGGAGTGATTAAAAACCGCTCCTGCAGCCCACTTTCAGAGTGGGGCATCTGGTTGCCATGGTTCCTGGCCAATTGGGGCTGGAGCAACCAGAGGCTGCTCTAAGCCAGCAACCAGAGGCTGCTCTAACCCCTTAGACAGACAGGAATCTTCATAGTTCACAATTTATTCTTGGCACAATTCACACATGGTGTTGTTTTTTTTTGTATAGAAAAAGGGTTTTTTGGGCAAAAGAAACAGTAGTTTTTGTGCAGAAATATTAGGTGTCATCCTCTGCAGATATTAGCTGTTATCCTGCACCATCATGTTATAGTAGCTACCTCTGCTGATGCCAGTTCCCCAGACTTATCTCTTAAACAAGGAACTGCCCCAGCTGAAGGGTTTCCAAAGTACTGAAAATTGTGGTGCTCAGAAATGATGACTGTAGTGCTTTCTGATCCCAGGATGTGTTGAAACAGGCAGCTGATGAAACTCCTCAGGGTCCTGCTGCAGCTACTTGCCTTAATGTACAATGAGTTTCAGAGAGCACTGCTGTCACCTGAACATTTCTCATCCCGATGATGGGCAGCCTCTTGGAAAGCCTTCACTAGGGGCACTGCCTGGCTTAAGAGGTAGGATTTGGGGGTCACATTCTCATTTTGACAACCATATAAATGAATCTCAAAAGTGATAAGATCATAAGTCTGACATATAATCTTGTAAATACTGAACAAGATTCCAGCTCATTATTTTTGCACAGAAAATACTATTTTCTGTGCAAAAAACAAAAAAAACAAAAACAAAACACACAAGTCACAAACCGTGCACAGAATACATTCTGAACAATGAATAGTCTTCAAAAACTGTACAGATTTGGAAGACTTCCTTACAGTGGGAAGAAAATTGCTAAAATTACTAGTTGGTGTTTTGGGGGGAACAAATTTGTGTAGAATTGCATCCCTATCAATCAACACTCTTCAGACCCTCCTTATATTCATTTGATATGGTCATACAGCTGAGGCCAATTATTCAGGGCAAGTTCATGGTGCATTAGGTCTCAGAATTCAGTAGATACTTTTTAAAAAAATAACAACAGTCAGGCCAATATTGATGATATGAATAGACTAAGGGGATGAGTATCAAGCACCATGCAATAACAGCAAGAATGGGTTATCAATGCAGCAATTGAATTCAATGCTCCAATGTTTTCATTGTGGGTAAAGGGTCACATACTGCTGGCATAACATATGCACTTACATTTCTTGGATGGTGATGTTTTCAAGAGAAGAACTGGTAGGGGGTGGCAGTCTCTCTTATATTTTTCAAAGTAATCATTGCAAATCCCCCAAGAGCTGGCAGCATTTACCCCTGAGCTCCAGCCACATTTCGCAATTGTGCAGTGAATTAGGGCATGGGTGACATGTCAGAGTTGTTGTTTCTGAGACTCTACTCTCAGTCAGACTGGCTTACATAAAGGCAGGAGAAATGCCTAGAGCTGCCCCCCTTTCCTTGGACCTGCACAGCATCTCCATTCCTATGCCACCAAACTGCAAAAGCTAGCCTCCAATAGGATCTCAGTGGGGCCTGTCTTTGGAACTGCTTCAGGGTATCAACCACCTTTGTTTGTCCTTGATTAAGAGTTACTAAAAATGCCTGCAGCAACCAGAAGAAAGCAAAATGCCAAGCAGCAACCTAGCAATCTTCATCACGCCAGTTTTTCTACTATTGCTAAAGGAGAAATAGAGGGAAAAAACATGCTTAGAGTCAGAGTTATATTCCTGTGCTCTATCACAGCAAAGTGATGAAGACTGTTGCTGGTGTTTCTACAAAGGCAGAAGTAGCACAACACCCATATACTGCAGAAATCTGCCATTCCCTTCCCAGCAATTGAAATGGAAGTCAGATATCTTGGCACAAGTTAAATGAGGGTGGTTTTGGGGTTTTTTTTTTTTTTTTTTTTGCTTTTCTTTTTTTCTTTTTTCTTTTTATAAAAACATTATCTTCCAAGCTGATAAGAAACTGACAATAAACAAATCTAAACATCATATCCATATGACATGCCACATGCACATCATACCACAAAACAAGTAAGACTAACAACTAACATGCCCTAAAACCATACTACTATAATTACCATACTACTACATAAAACGATACTACTACATAAAATAAGACATTACTTCCAAGTAGTTTCTCTAATTCCCTGAGATTTGAAAATCCTGTTTACTTAATTTCTGGATAACATAGATTCCATCATATTATTACAGTGTGTCATAATACCTGTTACCAGCAGTGCCTTTGTTTGACAGAAAAAGAAATTGCATTTTTATGATTTTCTAAACCATTAGGTTTTTAAGATCTTATTACAATATCCTAACACCAGAGTCCAGTCCTTCTCAATGCTATCAGTTGATATGTGATTTACATGTGTGGTTAACTTGTATAACTCAACCATTTCCTTTAGCTTAAAAAAACCATTCATCAATGGTTGGTAACTGTCTTGAGTCCCTGTACTGGAAGGGAGGAGGGATATAAATAAATATAATGATAATGGTAATAATAATGATAACTGAGGCATTTTCCATTTTTGGGCCAGCAAAATTCTAACAGTCGTGATCATGTATAACAGCAATCTCCAATATTTATAGATTTTTGTGGGGCTTTTGGGCTACGGAGTTGAGATGGCCATGGTCGCCTTGGTCGATGACCTCCGTCTGGGCATGGACAGGGGAAGTGTGACCCTGTTAGTGCTCTTGGACATCTCAGCGGCTTTCGATACCATTGACCATGGTATCCTTCTGGAACGCCTGGGGGAGTTAGGTATCGGAGGCACTGCGCTCCAGTGGTTCCGGTCCTATCTCTCAGGCAGATTCCAGATGGTGAAGCTGGGAGACAGCTGCTCCCGTAAAAGGGAGCTGACTTCTGGCGTCCCTCAAGGCGCCATTCTGTCTCCCATGCTATTTAACATTTACATGAAGCCGCTGGGAGAGGTCATCCGGAGACATGGGGCACAGTGTTATCAGTATGCTGATGACACCCAAATATATTTCTCTATGTCTCCGACTGCTGCAGTGACTGAGGATGGCATCTCTCCTCTGAATGCCTGCCTTGACTTGGTCATGGGCTGGATGAGGAAAAAAAAGCTTAGGCTGAATCCAGAGAAAATGGGAGGTGCTCGTAATAGGCTCTCCAGGCCAGGGGATGGAGATTCAACAACCAGTTCTTGATGGGGTCACACTTCCCCTAAAGGACGAGGTTCGTAGTCTGGGGGTCCTCCTGGACTTGTCTCTACAACTGACATCTCAGGTGGAGGCGACTGCCAGGAGTGCCTGGTATCAGCTTCGGCTGATCCGCCAGGTACACCCCTACCTGGGCAGGGAGGACCTAGAAACAGTGGTACATGCACTGATAACCTCTCAATTAGATTTCTGTAATGCACTCTACATGGGGCTACCTTTGTACCAAGTTCGGAAGCTTCAGCTGATTCACAATGCAGTGGTCAGAATGCTGTCAGGGGCTTCAAGGATGGAGCATATTACCCCCATTCTTAAATCTTTGCACTGGCTTCCAATTTGCTTCTGGGCGCAATACAAAGTGTTGGTCGTTACCTATAAAGCCCTATATGGCTTGGGCCCAGGTTACCTGAGAGAACACCTCTCCCTACATAATCCACCCTGCACCTTAAGAACAACTGATAAAAAATGGTTAAATCTTTAAAACATGAGACTAATTTCTACGTCTCGTTCAGCGTTCTCCGCTGTGGCTCCAAAATTATGGAACGACCTGCCGGAGGAGATCTTCAAAAAAGCACTAAAGACGGATCTCTTCTGGTGGGCATACCCATCCGACCTCATTTAACCCCCCAGGGAATTAGAAATTCCCCAGAAACCTGATATGTTATTATTGTAATAACTGATTTTAATTGTGATATATTGTTTTAGACATTTTATTGTATTGGATTTTAATATGCTGTGAGCCCGCCTCAATCCGCAGGGAGAGGCAGGAGATATAAATAAATATTATTATTATTATTATTATTATTATTATGATGATGATGATGATGATGTGGCCATGTTCCAGAAGAGTTCCTTTCTGACATTTTGGCAGCATCTGTGGCTGGCATCTTCAGAGAATGTTTGCTAGGAAAAGGATTGCATATATATATCTTGTGTGACCCTGGGAAGGGAGAGTAGTGATTTGCAAATGTATTGTTCTAATGTATTGTTAGAAAAAATGTATTGTTGCTAATGGCAGTCCTCAGGGTGGGAGGATGTGCAAAATCATGAAAGTGTCATCCACATATCCGAACCATGTATCATTTGGAGCCATGGAGAAGAAGATCTGGTTGCATTTCTGAACCATTTGAACAACATCCACCCTAATGTTCAATTCACAATGGAAAATGAAAATGAAGGAACACTACCATTCCTGGATGTCCTAGTCATTCGCAAACCAAGGCAACGTTTGGGCTACACAGTATACAGAAAACCTACACATACGGACAGATACTTGCACAAGAACTCTAACCATCACCCAGGACAAAAAAGAAGCACAATAAAAACATTGGTAGACTGGGCAAAATGGATCTGTGAACCCCACTTCTTGGAAGATGAACTGAAACACCTGGACCGGGCTCTACAGGCCAATGGTTACTCCAGCGCAGACATCAGAAGGGCTGCCAGGCCCAGAAAAACCCAGAAGACTCAAGACAAGCAACCACCCAAAGGGAAGATATTTTTACCACACATCAAAGGAGTCACAGACAGAATAGGGAAAGTGGTGAGGAAACACAACCTTCAAATGGTTTACAAACTGATGAAGAAAATCCAGCAACTGCTTCACTCAGCCAAGGACAAGAGAGACCCTATCACAGCCGCAGGAGTCTACCGCATTCCATGCAGCTGCAGACAGGTCTACATAGGGACCACCAAACGCAGTGTGCAAACAAGAATCAAGGAACATGAGAGACACTGCAAACTGGGTCAGCCAGAAAAATCAGCAGTAGCAGAATATGCTATAAACCATCCTGGGCATAAAATGCTGTTTGAAGGCACTGAAATTCTGGACCATGCCAACCACTACCATGTCAGAATGCACAAGGAAGCCACTGAAATCCATAAACACATGGACAATTTCAACAGGAAAGAGGAAACCCTGAGGGTAAACAAGGCTTGGCTACCAGTCTTGAAGAACAGCAAGGTTAAGACTCAACTAATGCAAATGAGAAACAGCCTAAGGCTAGGGGATTCCCAGACAATGAGCACTAATTAGCAGACATTAATCCTCTTTTGAACATCCTCCCACCCTGAGGACTGCAAGTAGCAACAGAACAATATATTTGCAAATCACTACTCCCCAGGGTCACACAGGATATATATATCCAATCCTTTTCCAGGCAAACATTCTCTGAAGATGCCAGCCACAGATGGTGGCAAAATGTCAGAAAGGAACTCTTCTAGAACATGGCCAAATAGCCCGAAAGCCCCCCCAAAAAGTATGGATACCGGCCATGAAAGCCTTCGACTCCACATCCAATATTTAAGTTTGTCACTTTATGAGATCTTATTTGTCACGTTCTGTTTTTTTAATTAGAAATGTTAATGGAAAAAAAAAAACTTTGCACAGCAAAATCCAAACACAGTCTACACAAATTTACACATAGCTCTTACCTTTTGTGTTTGCATATAGCTCCCTTTAGAATCCAAAAAATATGTTAGGGATTGCAATAAAGAACTACAGAGAGAGAGTAAATTATGGTATTGCCCCCCTATTACAAGTCTGGGCTTTACAGTCTGCCCAAAAAGGGTGGTCTGGCACCACCTCTTTTTTCTCCACACCTTCGCCACAGCAACCAGACAGAGCGGCGAAGGTGCGGACTAAAAAAGGAACCCCCAAAAAGCAGCTCCTTCGATACAAAAAAAAGAAAAAAAGAAAAGGAAAAAGCGCCATTGGGCACCTCTATTACATCACAGCTGCACAGCGCCGTATAGAAGCTGTGCAGCTGTAACGTTGTTGCTGCATACACTGTGTATACATGGCACTGCGCAGCAATGATGCTCTTGTCACGTGCTAGGGTTGCGGGGCGTGTATACACTCTGCCCCCCGGCAACCCTAACACATGACGGGGTGCCCCTTCATGCCCGTATGTATCAGGCCGTCTATCCCCCAAAAGAAATTTTCATTTAGTCTCCAAATTTCTAACATTGTAGAGTGACATACTGAAATTTGTTCACAACTAGAACACATATTTGCTGTTTCACCATTCCTTTGGCAACTTTGCTTGCTCTTTTCTTTGGATGCCTAAATTGTATTTCTAAACATTCCGCTGACATTTTAAATTACTACAATGTTAGAAATTTGGGGAGTGAAAGAAAATTTCATTTGAGGGTAGCATTCTTATTTGGGGGAGCAATATTCTCATGTTACCCTTCATCACAGCTACACCCCTGGAAATTAGGGGGCTCAACAAACCACCCAAAAAGGGCGATACAGAGCCACCTCTTTTTCCTCCACACCATCGCTGCAGCAACCAAACAGAGTGGTGAAGGTGCACAGGAAAAACGAGCGCGGAAATCCAGCGCCTTTTTGTGTGGCACCTGTGATGCTACAAGCGCCGTTGGGTGCATTCATGATGTCACAGGTGTGCCGCGTCATATAGATGCTGTGCACCTGCAACGTCATTGCTCCGCATGCCATCTGTATGGCGCTTCGGAGCAACAATGCCTTGGCCACATGCTAGGATTGGGGAGCGTCTAATTGCTCCACCCCTGGGCAACCCTAGCACATCTCCAGGTCGCTCAAATGCACCTGTCTGTATCGGGCCAAAGTGATATTTTAGGAAGTGTACAAGGGGGATTTGTTGTCCTGAACTACATTAACATTCAAGAACAGAAATATCTCTTTCTCTCTCTCACCTTTGTGTTTCTTTATTGTATAATTAACTAACACCAGTGACACAGCTTCCAGTCTCTTAACCGTCAATGAAAAATGGATTGTTTTTGTTGCTGACTAATTGAAGGAAATGAAAAAAGAGTACTAGTCAGATGTTGTCATTTGCAAGTGTAAATCCACAGAAGCCCAGATGCTGTGTGATGGACATGCAAACATAGACACCAGACCACAGGTAGTTTCTTGTTTTTCAGTCAACAGGCCTGATCAGACTCTCTCTTCTTGGTATTTTGAATATTTATAAATATTCACAGAGCATACCCTGTACAGCTATATGTTCAAGGAGAAGTGCCAAGTGCCAAGGGTAGTCATATAGTAGAAACATATATTCTTGCAAGTTTATTCAAGTAGGATTTTCACAACAGATTCAACATTAAAAATGTCACTGCTCTGTTGAGAATGCCAGTTGGATCAGCCCCCATTGTAAGAACAATTAATGTTATCTTCCTGTGTAATACAATGTCATAATGACTGTCTCAAGACATTTTTACAAGTTATGTCCCCCTTGCTCATTTCTGGAAAATCCTCATTATGCTTCCAGAAATCAAGGTACTTTTCTAGTTAACTAACTAACCAGACTCTTTTCTGCTGCATTTCTTTCTTTCCCTTCCAAATAAGGGGGGTTATAATCAGATGTAACACTGAAGTCTTTACAGGGTGATAAAAACGTAAGTATTTTAGAATCAGTGAACTTCTGTATGCTCTCTTTTCTATAATTCAAGGGCACATACATCAGTTCACTGAACCAGACTAGTTATCCCTTTTAACACCCTTTTTAATTATATTGCAATTGATCAAATGATTAAAAATCATTTAATGACTTGTACACCCTTGGCCTTAATTTAATGACCCTATTGTATTCCCAACTAGAATAGTTAAACAGTAGTAAATGTAAAACTCCCATAATGCATCTCTATCAGCCCCAAGGAAGTGACAATGAAAATGGAAGTAGAACAGTATTTTTTTTCAGATTAATAAACATAGAGCAGGACTCAACTTATGTTAAAAACAACATTCAATACTTTGCTAAACAGAAGATGATTTCAGAATTATTTTTTAAAAAGGCAAAGCAGGAACAAAAATCATGATGAACTCCCTAGATTTCTGAAAGTCTTATACAAAATCATCATTTTCTTCAAATTAACAGCTACACCGTTGGCCCCATAGATCTCAAACACAAAATTACCGAAAAAGGACCTCACAAAACAAGTGGAATTTCTAAGATTTTGAATGTTCTGCAAACTTCACAATGACTCTACCCAGGGGTTCCCAAACTTTTTGACTTGTGGAGCCCTTATTTCTATGGCAGCACCCCTAAGAAAACTACCTTATGTCATATAAGTTAATGGTGTTTAAAAGTATATATAAGAATATATTCTTATTCTTTAATTTCATTCAAATTTTATTTCTTTCATTTTTCTAGAGTGGCCACAGAGATCAGGAACCCCTGAATGTACCATGTTTACTTACAAGTTCCACTGAAGACTGGAAGCAATTTCTAAGTAGATAGGCACACTGGCCTGAGGTAGTGCTTTTATATGCTTTCCATCTGACCATCTGTGACCATCTGAATATAACACAGTGTCACCCTGCCCACTATGTACACCATCTGATATAATACAATGTGCCCCTGTGCGTCCAGGCCTGATAGCACAGGGGCACACTGTGTTATATCAGATGGTCACAGATGCTCAGTTAGAAGGCATATGAAAGTAGTAGCTCAAACCAGTTATTTTAACCTCTTGTTAGTCTGAGGGACAACATCCGAAAGCATAGTATATGTGGGGACAATATTGTAATATGAAAAAGTAACACAGATTATGTGCCTATCTACTTAGAAATTCTGTCCAGAGTCATAGAATCATAGAATCATAGAATTGGAAGAGACCACAAGGGCCATCCATCCAACTCCCTGCCATACAGGAACTCCCAATCAAAGCATCCCTGACGGATGGCCATCCAGCCTCTGCTTAAAGTCCTCTAAGGAAGGAGACGCCACCACACTCCAACGCAGTGTGTTCCACTGTCGAACAGCCCTTACTGTCAGGAAGTTCCTCCTAATGTTGAGGTGGAATCTCTTTTCCTGGAGCTTGCATCCATTATTCCGGGTCCTGTTCTCTGGAACAGCAGAAAACAAGCTTGCTCCCTCCTCAATGTGACATCCCTTCAAGTATTTAACCAAGGCTATCCTATCACCTCTTAACCTTCTCTTCTCTAGGCTAAACATTCCCAGCTCCCTAAGGTGTTCCTCATAGGGCATAGTTTCCAGACCCTTCACTGCCCTCCTTTGGACCCGCTCCAGTTTCTCCACATCCTTTTTGAATTGTGGTGCCCAGAACTGGACACAGTATTCCAGGTGGGGCCAGACCAAAGCAGAATAGAGTGGCACTATTACTTCCCTTGATCTAGACACTATACTTCTATTGATGCAACCTAAAATTGCATTGGCCTTTTTAGCAGCTGCATCATCCTGTTGACTTCAGTCTTCAGTGGAAATTGTAAATTAACATGGGTAGGGCCATTGTACAATTTTCGGAACATTCAAAATTAGGTACAGGGATACAATTGACTCTAGAAGCAACTGCTGGGTGGGCGGGATCAACGATAGCTTCCTAGATGTTACCCTGAGTCCTCCAGGCATTCTCTTCTTGTCGACTATAGAGCTGTTTGTGTTAGCTGGCTGCCTTCAGCTATAGTAGAGGACTTACATTCCATCAGTAGTTTAGTAGTAAGAGTCATTAACAATGCAGTAGATTTTTGTAAATGGGCACCATTTTGTAGCACCACCTTGTCCTTTTCTTCAGACGAAATATCTTATGCCAGCTTTGGAGGCCAGAATTAGGAACTAATAAGGATCAACCAAACTACAAATCACAGATTAAATCTGATCTTGAATTATGCATATTGAAAGAATTATGGAAACTTTCTTTCCATTCAAATGACAAAGGGCATCATATATGAGAACTAAACCAGAAGCAGTCAGTGAATTCTAAGCAAATACAGTGGTCCCCCGGGTTACGAAAGTAATCCGTTCCGGATTACCTTTCGTAACCCGGAAATATTCGTAACCCGGGGGACCACTTTTTTTGCCGGACCGCGCGGCAAATTTAAAGGGGCCGCACAGTTTTTTTTTTTTTAATTGTAACCCGGGGTTTTATTCGCAAGCCGGGGCCGTTTTTGCGGCCCCGGCTCTTTCGTATCCCGGGGTTTTTGTACGCCGGGGGATTCGTAACCCGGGGGACCACTGTAGCTACAAGTATACATTTAATGCACTTTCTTTATTCAAATTTATGTCTTCTCAAAGCATGAAATCAATTGGGTTGAGAAACAAATATTTTCTTCATACAGTGGTGGCTAGTGGCTCTGATGTGAGTGGGTATGTTCTGCTCTGCAGTTTAGTCCAGATTTGAAAGAAGCTGGCCACAGTGCCTAATCTTACCACCAAATGTGATCCAGCACCTTGAATAATTCCTTTAAAGTTCAGATTAAAAGCCACAGAAGATTCACAGCCACACCAACATCACAGCCACTAACTGCCATTGGTCTCTGCCCCCTTCATGCATTTGGTATTCATGGAAATGAATATTGTCCATTGTTATTATTGTTACTACTGCTGTGTGCCTTTAACTAATTTCCAACATATGGTGACCTAACGCAAACCTATCATGTTTTTGTTTGTTTGTTTTTTGCTTTTTGCAACATTGGTTCAGAGGAGGTTTGCCATTGCCTTCTTCTGGGGCTGAGGGAGGGTGACTTTAGACTTCTCTAAAGTCACAGAGTAGATTTCTGTGACAGAGGAGACATTCAAAACCTGGTCTCCTGGAGTCTTAGATGAACACTCAAACCACTATACCACATGAGTTGTCAATATTGTACATATATATATATATACACACACAAAGATCAGTCTCTCTCCTTGGGCTCCACCCTCACACAAACCACAGAAGATGGGACAGAGATATGTTCTTTCTATTGCAGGTCTGGCCTCCACCACTGCAGGCTTTCTAGTGCTACAGAGCTTCCTCCACTGCTGCTCCTAAATTCCAGCTACACATCCACTACTGCTAATAACCATTAAAACAGTCCCACTCCAATTCCAGCCATCCAAGGAAGGAATAACAAATCAGAAAACTTTCTGAACTGTCTTTTAAAAAGTCTCCCAAAGTCTTAGGGCAGTGGACACAATGCAAGTATTCTATTGTGACCAGCCAAAAAGTTATTATTGCTGGCCCCTAGCCACTATCTTTCTCCATAGGGCAGCACCTTGTCTCTGATATCATGACAACCTGCTCAATTAAACAAGAAGGCAAGAAAAAACATTCTGCTCCTCTCTTCTTATGTTTAATTTTTAAGTCTGAGGCTGGAGAGGGGAGAGATTTTGTCCAATGTGAAAACAAGGTCACTGGGAAGAGCTGAAAAAAAATTACTGTTAGAGATGACAAAGGAGTTCAGAGTTATGGTTGAAAAAAATAACTTTTCCATACTCTGACGTAGAGAGCTACAGAAACATGCTTTAGCTCTATACTTGCAGGACATTTGGAAAGTTTGTCAGGTGCAAATTCTTGTGCCCAGCTAGCACATAGCCAAAGGAAATTCTGTGATTTTAATGAACTTGGGGGGATGGGGAGGGGTTTTACTTGTCTTTTCAGTCATGGCAAGGCTGGAAAGAAGCCTCAGGTTCACCCTGCTTGGCAAGAATTTAAGATGACAATTAAAATTGTGAGGCCTTGCCAGTACAGTGGACAACATAAAATCGGTCATTTCCAACAACCTTCCATCTATAGTATGTGGCAACACTCCACTTCTTAGTAAGGCTGGGTTCAAATATGATATCCAGAATAAGCAGCAGCAATGATTAGCTTTAGTGAAAATAAGGCAACTAAATACAGATCCATCAAATGTGATGTTTATTGAACTTGAGGAGCCAACTGCACAGCAGGAATTCTTAAAACACATTGCTGAGAGTTAATTTTTAATAGAAGCTTATTTAGCTCTTCCTACTGAAAGAAGCCAGCGGCTACCTCACAGGGGGTTGTCAAATCTACTTTTCAGCATGATAAACTAAGCCCATACTACAAACTAAACCCAATCACACCAAACCAACCAAATGAAACCAAGCCAAGCCAAGCCAATCACCAAAGGGGGGGGGGGGCAGACTGAAGAGCAAACATACTGGTGGAGAAGAATAAGCCACGTAAGAATAGTTTTACACAAAATTCAGTTTTTATGTTTTAGATCATGCCCCAACAGTCCACTTGTACATCCCTGTGCACTAATAACTGTTTAGAAACTGTTTAGCAGAGTTTTGGCTCTCTCTTTCATCAGGTAGTTGACCAGGAAGCTGTTCCACCAGCAAAATCTTTATCACATTAAAACATGGAGCTGAGACAACATGCAGTTGCTTCTAGTTTAAGTCAGTCATGTAGTGAGGGTAGATTGAAATGCCTTGCACTGGATAATGCTGGGCAAAGAGAAGTATCTGTTTTAACAATCATTTCAAAAAAAAAAAATTAAGCAATCTTTCTGCTTTTTAAAGTGGGAATAAGCATTATAATTCATTTAGTTCCTTTTGCCATTGACAATAGTGCATTTAGCAATATGGTCTCAAATTCCAGTAACAACCTTAAATGTCAAATTTTTTAAAAGGTAATTCTGGTGAACATTGGAAGCACTGAGTATAAAACACAGCTTGGGGGTGCATATAGCTGATGATCTATCCTTTGCCTGCCACTGGTGTAAGCTAAGCCCTTGTTGTTGCTGTTGTTGTTGCTAACTGCTGTAAAGGTGACTTTGACTTATAGTGACCCTATGAATGAGAGACCTCCATTTTACTCTATCAACAACAGCCCTGCTTGGTCTTGCAGACTCAGGACTGTGGCTTCCTTGATTGTCCTTTCATTTGCAATGCAGTCTTCCTCTTTTCCTATTGTCTTCTACCTTGCCAAACATTATTACCTTTTCTAGTTAATCATGTCTTCTCATAATATGGCCAAAGTATGACAGTCTCCATTTAGTCATCTTGGCTTCCAGGGAGAGTTCAAGTTTCATTTGCATTAGGACCCATTTATTTGTCTTTTTAGAAGTTTCCAGCACCACATTTCAAATGAATTTATTTTCTTCCTGTCAGCTTTCTTCACTGTCCAGCTTATACAACCTACATAGAAATGGGAAATATGATGGTATGGACAATCCTAATGTTAGTATTCAGTTATATATCTTTACATTTCAGAATCTCATCTAGTTCTTTCATAGCTGCTGTTCCAAATCCTTGTCTTCTTCTGATTTCTTGACTGTACTCTCCACTTTAATTAATGACTGACCCAAGGTAAGGAAAATAGTGGATTATTTCAATACCTTTTCCATCTACTTCAGTTATGTAACTCATATTTTTTGCTTTCTTAATGTTCAGCTGTAAACCTGCCTTTACCTTTTCTTCCTTGACTTTCTTCAATAATTTCACTTACTCAAATTTGGTTTCTTTTAGACTGAAGCTATTTAGGTTTACTCTTGTGTTGTGTAATTTGAATAAATACTTCAGTTTATTTATAAACACAGCTTGAGTGTGGGTGGAGATTCATATCTTTTGCACCACAACAGATCCCCCTGAATGTTCCAGAGTTCCAATTAAATTATCTGATCTTCAACCTTCAGCAGTCCCGTAGATATAGGCTGAAGATTCAGAAGTTATATGGTACTTATTTTGTTCTCTGTTTTATAGTGACATCTAGATTAGCACATTCCACAGCTGGGTGAAGGGAGGGAAGCTAATCTTGATTCCCAAATGGCTCTCTTCTTCCAGAACAGAATGTAGCCTCTTCAATGAAAGGAAGGTACTTGGCCACTTTGCTGGAACTATTAGGACATCCTCCAACTGTTTTACTTGTTCCATTAACCCTTCTCCTGTTCATAATCCAGCTTTACAATCAAGAATCACAAGACTGGAAATGATGTTGAGAGGAACCTAATCCAAAACCCACTCTAATAAGAATATATTCTGGAGTTTAGTCTCTCTTAGTTTTACAATAATGGTGTTGTACTTACAATAATGGTGTTGTCCTTGTACATGTCAAAAATTAAAGTGGTCTCCCCACCTCCATAAAACAGAAAAAAAAACTTTATGCCATATAATGTAAAGGATTACATTCTTTGTAGAACTCCCTTATTAAAATAATAACACTTTTGCCATAAAGTCCACCACTTAAATCAAAGTTAATCACAGAGCTACTACTACTTACTTGAGCCAAAAATAATTCAACAGCATTTCCAAGCACTGCCACCCTAAGGAAACACAACCTCTATTTCAATTGGCGACTTGTTTCAACCACAAGAAAAAAGTTCCTATTTCAGCAGTATTTTCAATCTCCCCTTTCTCTATATTTTCCAGATTCACTGTCAAAGCGAAATCCAGTAAATGAAACAAATGATGCTAAGTGTTTCAAGCAAATGATGCTAAGGACAGGATCTGTCAGTGTTTCCATTGTTGGTGCAGTTCTCAAGGATTAACATCATATGCTGAAATGAAAACTTTCTTTACAAATTGTCAATCCAGATATAAATCCTCTTCTCTTTTGCAATCCGAGCTAGCTGAAAGCCATTTATTTTAATGACAATCAGCTACATTTCCCTTTTTGTCAAAGATCTTCCTCATGCATTAGAGTAGACCTGACAAATATTCCCAAATTAGGGACAGAAGGAGGAGTTGTACTTTGAAGAACACTAAAATTAAAAGTAAAAACACAACTACTTTTATAAAATGCTGTTCAGCATGCCATAGAGAATTATACCAATGTATGTGTGTTCTCCGAGATAAATCCAAGTGGCTAGCATTCATGCCGGTTAAAGATAAGGCATCCAGCATCAATCACATGGCTGGGAACCTCATTTTGACTTCAGACGGAGTGTCTTGAACCAGTGGCAGCAGCACGAGGTAATACTGGTGTTGCTATAGAATGTTCTGGATTTTCTGGCTAAATCTGGAGCAAAAGGTAAATTATTTTAAGCCAGTTTAAGGGAGAGAAGGGCAAATTTGGTGCAGAACTGAAATTATGTAGTGAAGACAGTCCGCAGTGGAATTGGGGATTTGGCCCTCTGTCATGAAAATAGGTTACTATGAGGAGGGGGGGGGGTATTATTTAGTCCATGCAGACATGTCCCTGTGCCAGCATAAAGTGAGGCCAAGTTTAGGGTTGGCCTAAGTAATTTTCAACACATGAAAACCAATGGGTTTTGGTCCAAACCTGTCAGCCAGAGCCACACTGATCCTTGGAGGGACTGAGATTTGGATGCAGCACAGCTTCAGCCAGTCTAATGTCAGCTCATATGGCTGTTGGCCCATTTAGGATTGCCCTGTCAGTCTTTATGTAGTTGTCATCTTGGGTGATAATTTGTTTTTAATTTGATTACTAACCACTCCCCTCCCTGCCTTTTAAAGTCATTCACATTGCCAAGTTGAGTGCAACAGGAGGCTGGCTAGGATCCAATGTACAATCTTTGTGGTTTTCAGAATCCCAGTGTTATTTTTAAATAATTTATTCCATGCAATTTTGATAGACGTTAAAGGCCCAGGTTTTATTATGACATGATAACCTCTGCAAGGAAAGTGCTGCTCTTTACGTGGCCCTGCACCACAGGAGGCAAGGATAATTGGTACCAAGAAGCAGGACCTTTACCACAATTGCTCCAAAGTTACAGAACAACCTGTCAATTGAGGATGAAAGCTTCATTTCCCTTGCAGCTTTTCAAAGGGGACACAATGCTGCCTCATTTAAATGTTCTATTGCTTTTAAGTTAGACTTAAGGTCCTGTTCTACTTTTAGAACAGGGTGTACTCTTTTCAGTAGTTACTGTTTATGTTGACGTTGCTGATTTTTTTAAGGTTGTGCTTTATTGTGACTGGTACTGATTTATATGGCAAAAACTGCCTCTTACTCCAAAGAAGCAGCGTGCAAAAGTTTTAGTTGAATAGTATAGTATAGCGCTACTATAAATACAATGCCTGTTGGTATCTAACAAAATGTAAACAATATGATTGGCTTTAATAAAGCCTAGTCTATCAAGGGATATTTTGAAGCACATATTTAAAGTGGAAACATCTAACTTTTCAATAACTCTGCAGCAAAGGTCAGGGTGGGGGGGGGGGGGGAGAGATGAAAACCTGCTATCCTAAATTTCCTTGATACATGTATAATTACATTTCAAAACAAAAAAGGAGCTCACAATCTTCTAGTGTTTCGTATTTCTGGTTCCATTTGACCATGACATCATGAACAAAGGACAACTCTCCACCCAGGGGAATTGGCTTTAGGGTTAACAAGAGCTCCATAGAACTCATCCGCCTCAAGAGACTTAGTTTATTTGAGTAAGAGAATCCTTGAGATTAAGAGCAGATTTCTTTTTTTCCCACACCTATAGAATGAAGGAAACCAGGCACTCTTTCCCTCACCACTAACCCCATGCAATTTAGATATTTAAGACTCAAAGGATCATCAATTCAAACAATTCCCAGCAGAAATGGCAGTCTCGTCTCCACCTCACAGTAATTTTCTCATTTCAACTACAGCCAATGCGCAGAGCTTAGTCATCCACTTACAAGAAATAAAAATTCTTAATAAAGAGTGACACCCTTGAACCAGCAATAACATTCAGAATTCAAGTGCAAAACAAAGTCCAGTTTAGCTGTGTTGAAATGTCTACCTTTTGTATCTCTTGTTATCAACACCACCTTACTAGACAAGTTGTAAACCGATACAAGATTTCAATCTCTTCCTAAGAATTACTTATCACATACTTCTCCTTCTTGCTCTCTAATTTGACAAGTCAGATTTGCCTCCTGATGCCGTATAAATTATCATTCTCATTAGAGGAGAGTGTACACACCTCTAATTAGAATTTTCCAACTGATCTGCAGACAGAGAAACTCGAAAGGAAGTTTCACAGATTTTCTCAAAGAAAAGGAGCAATACTTTATAACTCAAGAGTAGGGAATTTAAGTAGCAATCGGAACACGTCTTTCCCTTTCTCTTTGATTTGTTCTTCTTCTTTGCAAAGTGGCTAAGGGAATGAGAAAAACTTGAGATATGTTGTCACAAAAATGCTATATGAAAATGTTTGCATCATCTTTAATTCCTAATATACTGGTGCTGAAGTGAAAAATGTTGGCTCAGTTATGGGTTTACTGAGTATCATCACATGGGTTTATAGGGATGCAATATTAGTATCATCACATGGGTTTATAGGGATGCAATATTAGTAAAATATAACTACATACACAATGTCTATTATTTTTAAATATCTTATATCCTTCCTTTCCCACCCTGTATCTTAGGGTGCTATAAAATAAAATAGTTTAATCAATTTAAAACAGTAAATATTAAAAAAAAGATTAAAAGTATATTAAACAATTTGACAAGTTATGACAAGATTGCTTTTAAAAAGTTAAAACAATTTAAGCCAAATGTAAAACCATGCACATGTACAGATTTGTTTGACCTCAATTACTCAAGTTTTACTAAAAAAATCCATGCTCTTATTTGGTGCTGCAATGGGTATTTAGGCACAGATTATTTCACAATCAGTGCATCACAGAATAGAAGTCCCTCCTGTGTCCTTCTACAGCGTTACCACATTATCAGTGCTCTGGTAACTTCCTGATTAGATTACTACTTTACATGTGGCTGCCCTTGAAGACAACTCAAAAGCATCCAGACACAGAGGTGGATCTAATAATGTTTGAAGCTGCCCAGCTTCCTTGCCACAAAATTCTATTAGCAATAGGGGACATAATTTTTCATACTTCTGGATCCAGAGAGATCCTCTTCAAGAGAGGATTCACTATTGACTTAAAGTGGTATTTACCACTTCCTGGATCCAGGTGATTAATCCACCTCTGCTCAATTTTATCAGACAGTGTAGTTACATGTAGTATGATGGACTGACTCAAGCATCCTGTCTACATCATTGAGCCATAACAACTGATACTGATCCCAAGAAATGTGACAAGACAGAACACTAGACATTTCCCCATAGTCTGTGATAACCATGAAGTCATGTTCAGAGTGAATATGAACTATTTTCTCCTTGACTTTTAAATGTGATTAATATGTGTTTGCCCTATAAAGATTTGATTGCTTGTGGAAAACTTCAATCATATTTATTGACAATCCAAATTATTTGAACCACTGCAGAGAAGACCTGAGCTGAACCAGGAGAACAAGTTTTGCATATATTTTCACAAACTTTTAGGGCTAAGAAATTATTCACAGGGATTGGGTAGAAATGCATCTCCAACACTATGATAAACAGCTCAATGATTTCTACACTGTAGCAAAGGACTTTTTCTCAAATATACAATTGGATGCAGAATGAAATGCACCCCAACATGGATGTTATCTACAGTTGATATGTTACTATTAATGAAATTATTACTCAAAGTCAGATTCCAATATATATTACAAACACATACCCATGTTTCCTGAAAATAAGACAGTGTCTTATGTTAATTTTTGCTCCCCAAGATGCACTAGGTCTTATTTTCAGGGCATGTCTTATTTTCGGGGAAACAGGGTATTCTAATGTGCATTCTTGGATGTCCAGAGTTGGATCAGGCATCCAGAGTGAGGGCAGTATATTTTACTTTGTGTTCACTGATGTCACCACATACCTCAGTTTGAATATGTGAGAATGTGATGACATTATATTTGCTAGATGGAGTAGGGATATAGGAGGGAAGAAAAAAAATGCATCATTACAGTTTGTAAAAATAGTGCTGAAGCACACTGAAGCTCAAATGCATAGGCCAAATAAAGCAGCTTCCAGTCCCTTTGGCTGTGTGGTATTTAAATGACGCACACTCCCACATCGGCCTGAAGCTGTTCTGAGGCCACATTACAGGGCAAGAGATGGTCCTTTTAGGAGCAGATTAAATCCACTTCTGCTGGCAAACCCTTTGGGATTGTGGTGGTTGGGCCACTTTGGAAATGGACTGTGCGGGTGCCATGCGCCTGGCACGATTGGGGCTGGAGTGGCTAGAGGCTGCTCCTTCTAGGCCATGTGCTTTGGTCCTGAGAAAATAATGTTTGTGAACAGATGTGAAAAAGCAGAAGACATGCCCCCCCCCCCCCCGAGGGGTGCTTTTGCACTCCTGAAAATATTCAAGGATTAAAATTATTGATCATTCCAATAGATGGCCTTTCATGTAAAAATGATTTTTGTTTTGCTTCTAACTGAAAAATCATATAGATGCATTCTTATGCATTCAAGGTGCTGCACCCTTGACTTTTTGCAGTACTGAATGCTGATAAACTGCTAATTCCTCTACAAACATGAGACTTAAAATGTTTCCATTAATAACCTAATAGAGCCAGAAATGTGCTCGATTAACAGCTCATAATTCTTTTTGTGTCTGGCTGGAATTTATTTCGAACATTCACATTTTCCTTGTCGCCTGCAATGTTCTATTTTTCTTTCTGAGGTCTTACTGCATTCATTCTGCACTTCTGTAAAGAAGGTAGTTTCATTGCTTCATCATAGTTCATAATAAAAAACGTGAAAGACTAGGGAAATGTATTAAAACCTGAGTAGTGCAATCAGTAATTAAAGCCACATGGTTGGTTGTATGCGTTTTAGAGGAAAAGGAAACCCAAGGGCTTGAGTTTATGTAAGGACACTTCTGAAACCTTTGTGTAATTGATGGCATTGTCCCTAGTAAGCCTAAGGAGAATCAATGAAATCTAGTGAGTTTTTATCAGAAACAAATGAGAAAATTTTTCAAGTGCCTCTGCGCCTCCTTTTTTGCTGCACTGCATATAGCATCTTATGCTTCTAGTTAACAGACAGTCACAATTGATACATGTATTTATGATAGCAAGTGAATTAATATAGTTCCCATGGTGGAAAGGTCCTTTTCATCTTTCTTTCATGTAGAATGCACCATTTTTTTTTTTAAATGTCCTTTATATTCTTCAATTATGAATATACTGGTTTCAGGAGTAACCTGATATTGATTCCATATTCACACTTTACATATTATTATTTTTTCACAATTATGGTGCTTACACACCAGCCAAGGCAGCCAAAAGCAATACAAACTAATACTTAAGGATAACCAGAATGAACATATGTGAGCCAAAAGCAATACAAACTAATACTTAAGGATAACCAGAATGAACATATGTGAGGGTAGACTTGTCATGGTAAAAAAAACAAAAAACACTACATTAAATGCCATCAGAAACAAGAAAGAAGAAAACATTTCTCACTGCGATACTAAACACCTTTAATACCCATAGTGTAACGGGGGTGGTGGTGGTGCAGGGGGTGCGGCCCACAACCGGTGACACCAAGTTGCCTCCCCACCCCTGCCACTCCTTTCTGTGGCTTGGTTTACCACACAGCAATAGGGGAGAACCAGGCCATGGCAAGGACCCATGCTGAGTGCACATATGCCCCATGGCAAGAAGGGGCGGGGTGTGTGCACACACTTGGCAAGGCTCCTCGCCACAGCCCTGTTCTCCTCTGAGGAGAACTGAGCCACGGCAAGTAGGGGCGGGGTGCGTGCATGTGCACAACAAGGCTAAGCCCGCCTCCCCGCCCCTCCTTGCAGAAGACCTGCCCCTTCCGCTTTGGAAGCCCCACCCCTGCTCTTCCCAGAAGCCCCACCCTCTGCACTGGGTGACTGACAGCAGAGGCAGGGACACCTCTGTTAATACCAAAACAAACTGCTCCCTTATTGAGAAACTGCTGATCTAACTTTACACCTATAAATACAGTAACAGAATGAACTTGGTATATTCAGCCAGTGCTAAACTGTCTCAATTATAATTATATGACTATGGTTTATAGATATATTAATAATATGAGAAGACTTCACTGATGACATCTAAAACCAAAATGGAGAAGGTGGTAACATAACAATATGTTTAAGATCTTATAAACTAACAATAAAACTGGCCCAAGTAGGAAATAGGCAGCCATTACCATTCTTTTCAGCAGAGGGACCCTGTTTCCCTGAATATAAGACATCCCCCAAAAATAAGACCTAGTAGAGGTTTTGCTGAATTGCTAAATATAAAGCCTCCCCTGAAAGTAAGACCTAGCAAAGTTTTTGTATATAAATATATGTACAGTATATAATAAATGTTCATTTTTTTTTTGGTTCAACAATAAATGAATTCTTCTTCATGGAAAAAATTAAACATTCCCTGAAAATAAGACCTATAGCATCTTTGTGATCAAAAATTAATATAAGACAGTGTCTTATTTTTGGGGAAACGTGTTATTATGTGAGGCTGGTAGATCACCCCACTCAGAAGCCTAGTGAAACGTTTGACACAAGCTATATATGTGGAAGTGAAACTCTGAAGTGTTAAAAACATTAAGCATGAATGGTTAAGAAGACGACCTCTTTATCTTTAGTGAGGAAAAGGGTGGTGGTGAGTAGAAGGGGAGAGAAATTGCTTTAAGTCAAATTGCTTTAATTGCTTTAAGTTAAAAGACTATATTGTTTAGGGAAGCGTTCCCAGGATTGTGCCTTCTGCCCCAGGATGCCCCCTTTTAACTATGTATTAAGAAGCGGTGCCCTCCCTCCAGTCCATCTGCCTTGGTCCAGGCCCCAGAGGGAGAGAAGAACCACTGGACCTCATCCCCTTTCCCTTCCCACCACCTCCCCCTTTTCCTTTTGTGTTGTCTCTTTTAGATTGTAAGCCTGAGGGCAGGGATCTGTCTAATTATAAGATTGTATGTACAGCACTGTGTAATATTATTATTATTATTATTATTATTATTATATTGGATCAGCCTTAAGGGCAACTCCACATAGACTGTGTTGCAACAGCTCAGCTACCTCTGTCCCTGAACCTTCCCCTGGCATAGCAGTTGAAACTGATAAAAGGTAATCCAAACCCCTGAAGTCACCTGGACCTCCAGTTACAAACGCAGTTCCAGGAGCATCCTTGGGGTGTGAACTGGATACTTCATAAATTCAACCTCGTTCAGAACAATTAGCCTATCTGCCTCTGGTACATTGGCACCACTTACCCACAAGGCTTCCATCTTGTTAGGATTCAGCCTCAGTTTATTGGCTCTCTTTCAGCTCACCACCACTGCATCCAGGCACTGATACAGAACTTGCAAGCTGCACCTGATTCAGATGTAACAGAGAAGGAGAGTTGGGTGTCATCATCATACCGATGACACTTTCCTTCACATCTCCCGATGACCAGTCCAAGAGGTGTGAAGGCCTAGAAAAAAACAACTGAAGAATTTGGGGGGGAGGGGGAGGGGAGCATTTCCCCCTATTTTTTCCAAAGGGTTTTTTTTCCTTGGAAAAATAGGGAAAAAACATTGGAAAAGTGGATTGTAGAATGCTTTCTTTTAAAACAGTGAATATAATGTGTCAGATCAAGGGTTCCTATATTTACTCCCCCAAAATTATTTTTAAATTTATGCAAAAAGAACACTTTGATGTAAAACAATGTATTCCAGGGCTTGGCTTCTTTTTTCTCTTCTTTTTATTTGAATGAATGTCTGCTTGACACTGTAGGGGACAAATGGACACAATGTATTTTTTTATTTTACTAATCCTGATGGTTTCTTTTATTTATATTGGGGTTTCCCCAGCTTCTAATAAACTGACAAAGCCAAAGAGCTTCTTTACACATCAGGACGTTGTAGCTCCATTTTAAAGAAGAAATACATTTTAAAAAAAGGATAGTCTGATTTGTAATTATTGTCTGAATTAACTGTTTCATATACCAAACACAGTCATTTGGGCATACTTTTATGCCAAGCAGATATGTATAATGGTGTTATATTATGCCCATAATACATTTACTGTTCCTAAAGAAACAATCACGTTCAATCTGGCTGCTAATGTATTATTTATATTTTTTTCCCACAGAAAATTTCTGGGTTTTTTTCCCTTAAAAAAAAAAAAAAACTGGAAAATTTCCCCCTTTAATGTTTCCAGAAATTTTACCTCTTTAATAATTCCCAACATCTTCATATAAATAACACATACAGTATATTTGGGTTAAGACAGACCCTATGGTACCCCACAGTTGACAGGGTTGTGGGCAGGGTAACAAACAACTTCCTAATGCTGCTTTTTTGTAGGATAGTGCAGAACTATGACTTCTAGTGACCCACAGTTAACTCACTGACACAGTCCAGAAGCATATCATGATTGGTGGTATCAAAAGGCACTGAAAGATCAACAAGGTTGAACTCCCTCATCACTGTCTCTCAACAAAGGACCTTGGCCAAAGCTAATTCAATTCTGACAATTCTAGATAACTGGTATCTCCCCCCCCCCTCAAGTGGGTCCTTTAGAACCGGCCATGCCACTGCCTCTTTAATAATGGTATTAGGCACCATTCCTTCATGTAAGGAAGATTTTGTCATGCCTCAGAAAGGGAAAGATAAAGACAGCACACAGCTGGATGCATTAATGCAAGCTCTGGAGGCTGGAATTTGTGTAGGAAAAAGGATGGCTGCCCCCATTGTTACATGATGGTAGCCATCTTATTTCTGTACAAAATTCAAAGGAGGGTCAGAATGTGGGAACATCCTAAACATTTTCTACCAACCTCAAGCCACTACAAACTGCAATAATAATATTTATAACCCGCCCTCTGAATGAACAATCTCAAAAGAAGAAAAGCAAATTAGTTGGCAGCTGTTAGACTGTCCAGTAATACAGGCAAGGGAATATATAGCTCTCCAGCATAGACCATGGGGATGGCCAAGAGACGTTTCAGTGTATCAACACCTGAATGGTCACACCTTCCCAGTATTGAATTAATTATTTTTATTAGATTTCCATGTGTTTTTAAAATAATGCTCCATGCAGATGAGTAAAGACATTCTTTGAATTGTGAAGTTGAAGGCTTTCATGGCTGGCATCCATAGTTTTTTGTGGGTTTTTCGGGCTTTGTTCCTGACATTCCATCTCTGAAGATGCCAGCCACAGATGCTGGCAAAAGATCAGGAATAATCTCTTCTAAAACATGGCCACATAGCCCAAAAAAATCCACAAAAAACTATAGTTTTTGAGCAGACTGGTGGGTTCCTGTTTTGGCAGGTCTGTTCACCTTTATTAACCTTTATTAACAACACAGCTAACTTCCCTTCCAGCTGGAAACTTTCCATCATTGTCCCCATATACAAAAAAGGTGATAAAGGGGACCCCAGAAACTACAGACCCATAAGCCTTATTGCAATTATGGCTAAAATGTATACAATACACCTATTAGGTAAAATCAAGGACTGGATTGTTGATAAAAACCTGTTAGTGGAAGAACAGGCGGGATTTAGACCAAGTAGATCCACTATGGATAACTGTTTCATCTTACACCATCTTATTACAAAGTACATGTCCAAAGGAAAACAACTTTTTACAGCATTTATTGATCTTACAGCAGCATTTGACACAATCCATAGAGATATTCTTTGGTCCAAATTGGCAGAAATGAATATGGAGCCAAGACTCCTATTCTTGATCAAAGCTCTCCATTCAGATACCTGTCTTAAAGTACGTATCGGTGCCAGAGGCACATTGTCCAAGAAAGTTAATGTGCTTAAAGACATTAGACCAGTTTGCATTTTGGCCCCTACCTTATTTAATTTATATGTTAATGATATCCTGGGTTATCTTTCCTCCACATTGGTTCATACACCAAAGATAGGCAACACATTTCTTAATATTCTTCTTTATGCCAATGACATTGCCCTGATTGCCCACTCAAAAGTAAGTCTGAGACGGCTCTTTCAGAAACCTAGCCACTTATTGTTCTCTTAATTCTTTAGTTATTAACAAAGCTAA
Source organism: Urosaurus nigricauda (assembly GCA_034509955.1). Classification (NCBI taxonomy): domain Eukaryota; kingdom Metazoa; phylum Chordata; class Lepidosauria; order Squamata; family Phrynosomatidae; genus Urosaurus; species Urosaurus nigricauda. The sequence goes on along the minus strand of JAOEGL010000004.1, from coordinate 45,081,696 downwards.
GTCCAAGGTGGTGGTATTTGGGGAAAGGTTTAAAAAATACAATTGGTTCCTGGAGGGAGCCTTGATTGAGCAAGTTAACTCTTATTTATACCTTGGGTTATCCTTTACAAACACAAGGAATTGGACAAACCACCTTAGAAGAAACAGACAGACAGCCATAGCAAATTCCAATGTATTTTATAAACTGACAAACTACAACCACCTTACCAGTCTATTCCCTATCTTAAAAGTTTATAAAGCCAAAATCATGCCCATTTTATCATATGGTGCAGAACGTTGAGGCCACTTGAAAGTACCTCTTCTGGATCAGGCACAAAGCTGCTTCCTAAGGAGAGTTCTTGGAACAGATAAGAACACCCCAGACCAAGCAGTGAGAGCAGAACTTGGGGCCCATTCACTCCAGTGCCAGGTTTCGATAAAAGATCAACAAAATGGATTCAGGGAGACTCCCTAAACTCTGCTTACAAGAACAGCTAGTTATTGGGTGTTCAAATTTCTGGGTATGTCAGTTACCCCTACTAATGCATCAGCTAGGCTTTTCTCCTTCTTATCTTATTTCTGCTGGTCATACAACTCAAAAAATCTTTTAAAAAAAGGTTTGGGATATTAATGCTCACTCTGACATAGCTTTGTTGGCAGGTTGTAAATCTTTAAATTGGTTAGCTAAAAATAAAAATTTATTTGGATCAGAAAAATTTCTTAGGTTGCATCTAACACAGAGCCAGAGAACAGCCTTTACTAGAGCTAGATTTGAGCAACTGAATTCTATGGTAAGAAAAGGATGGTTTTAAAAAAATACTGTATCATGAACAGGTATTTGTGGTGCCTTAGCTGTTGAGGATATTGTACATATCCTGTTTGACTGCTTTATTTATGACAAGGTGAGATCCCATTTCCTACAACCATTTTTGGTAAGAATGACCCACTGGAATCCTATTGTTAAACTGTATCATTTTCCTTCTGGAGAGAATTTACATTTAGTGTGCTGTACCGCAAAATTTATTATAAATGCTGCTCAACTGAGAGATCAATTTATCATACAAAACAGGTTCCATGCCATGGTGATGAGTTCATTTAAATACTCCCATTGATTTCTTCTACTCCCCCAGTCTTTGTTTGTTTTACTGTATATTTTATCTTGTATTCTATTCGATTTGCTTTTATATAACTTATATGTACTTTTATTTCTTTTATTTAATTTTTATATGTTTTAACTTCAAAGTTAATTAGTTAATTTTACATGAGTTCAAGGAGTGACTCAGTTTTATTCCTGTATGTATTTTGATATTTTGTATTTTATTGTTGATATGGTCAGTTGACTAATCAATAAACTTGTTGTTGTTGTTATAGTCTTTGAATTGGTAACATTTGACATTAGCACATACCCAGCTCAGAGGGTATACAACTGTAGTGGCCTTTAAGGGTTAATTTTAGCCACCCAAACTAGTATCACAACTGTCAGTAAGAGCACCTGAATTTGCCCTTAGACAAATCAGCACACTGGCTTTGTAGATGTTTGGCTATATAGCACTGTGATGCCATCAACCTGTAACACTGATCCAAACTATCTGGAAGTGCCTGAGAAGGTTAATGCAAGAGGAATAATAGAATCATAGACTTAGAAGAGACCCCAAGGGCCATCCAATCCAACCTCCTGCCATGCAGGAATACATAATCAAACAATTCCTGACAGGCGGCCATCCAGCCTCTGTTTAAAAACCTCCAAAGAAGGAGATACCACCACACTCTGAGGCAGCATATTCCATTATTGGACAGCTCTTACTATCAGGAAGTTCTTCCTAAATTTTAGGTGGAATCTCTTTTCTTGTACTTTAAATCCACTGCTCCATGTCTTAGTCTCTGGAGCAGTAGAAAACAAGTTTGCTCCATTTAATGCAAATTTAATTTGCTTTCAAATATTTAAATAGGGCTATCATGTCACTCCTTAACCTTCTCCTCCCAGACTAAACATACCCAGCTCTGTAAGCTGCTTCTGTAAGGAAGCTGTAATGGCAGAGAGTTTGATGGGGGCTGCCATGAAAAATGGTAGGATTAAAGGGCTAGAAGTGGATTGCTAACCTCCTGGGATTACTATTTTGTAGCAAAAATTCCAAGAACACTTGTCTTCGATACACAAGTGCAGGGCAGTTACAAACATATACTGCAAAAATTAACGTATATTAAATGGATGTGTAATTTACAGAGGAAAATGTAGCTGAAAAGGGCTGAGTCATTTAATTGACAGCTTTACTCTATTGTGCTTGTAATCAGTGTCATGTGGACTTGGTCTTGATTCCTGTTTTATCCCTGCTCTCAGGTCAAATAATTTCCCCTACCCTTTTCCCACAGCTAACAGGGAAAAAGCAAATATTCAAACAAATATAAAAATATATATTTTTGCAGTATGTCTTATGCATAGCTGTTCAGCTAAACTTGCAGAGATATAATCTGCTTACTTATTCAGCATGCTGCTCTTTTAACAGTGTAGTGTTGCTAGAGTAAAGAGTTCCTACACAACAATCTGTTATTTATAAGAACAGTCCCATGAAGGGGTGGTGGTTGCTGATTTTCTGTGTTTTACAAAAGCCTGGGTGTGGATAATCAAGATATAAAAACAGCCGCTTCTTTATGTTTAACACCCAGCCCATGTGACAGCAGCCATAGTTGGTGGCCTGCTTGGCACATGGAGCAATCTATTTGTGAGAAACAGATTTAATATCACGCTGCAGGCATTTCTGGGATTTTGGTGGCATGTGGAGCCAAGTTCCTCTGAAGAGAAAGTGATGGCAAAGGGAAGCACCCATGTAGGCTAACAAGAGACTATTACAAAATTTAATGGCTCTTTAAAAGTGAGCAGTAAAAGGGGAATGTTGATCCTGGCAATCACAACCCTGTGAAACAGCAACGAGGAAACAAACACAGACTTCCAATTCCCACTAACAATTTTTCTGGATTTGATTTAATTTCCTCCCCTCCCCTGCTACACAACCCTTACAGTGAACATAGACAACAGTCTAAAGCAGTGCTTCCCAGGCTATCTGATGTGGAGGACCAGCATTTTTTATTCCAATGTGCCAGGCAGTGGTATTATATTTGTGCCCATTCACTACAACTGTTTCTTTCCTGGAAGTTTGCTGCAGACCAGCAATCTAGGGTTCTCACAACAGCACTGGTCCACACACACTGCTTTAAGGAGTATTGGTCTACAGGACTAGAAATTGTCTGTAGCAGCAGATCACTGTGAAGACCCTGCCATTCTATTCATTTGCCACAGGGACAAGTTGTTATTTGACAACCCTAAGTGCTAACCGGGTGACACAGCTATTGTTGAGTTACTGTAACAGAAGAGATAATATAATCTAGATTAGATACCCAAGACAAAAATGGCCTCCAGGAAACAAGCAGCTCTAAAATTAGAACAGCAAAGGCCAAACATGCCAAGGGGCCTATCACAATAGCAAGGGGAAATGACTGAATGGCTATAGTTCAGACTTGTGGAAAATGTTTCCTTAAATATTTGTAAAAATATAGTGATTGGATTTGTTACATGAAGGAGAGAAGACTCAGGAGGGGAGGGACATAACAAAGGTATTGACCCCAAACAAGAATTCTGCCCTCAAATGACATTACTTTTCTGTTCCCAAATTTCTACTACAGTATTGCAGTAACAAAAACACTGAAAACAATTCACCCCTACTACTGGGGGCTCTAGGAAAATTTCATCCGGGGGGGGGGGTGTTATTTGGGGGAAATAGCCTCATTTAGTTCTTATCTCACCCTTGAGGGACAGTCTATGATTCTGCAAGAAAGATTATGCAGCTGCAATAACTGAGGGCCCTTGTGGTCTCTTCCAACTCTATGATTCTATGATTCTATGATTCTAGGGCAAGATACCTCTAAATGTTAGCAAAACACACAGCATTAAATGAAACTACAAGCTGACAACAGAGAAGCAAGTCTTCCACTCAGGATTCCAGACATGTGTAATTCACAGTCACTACAACATGAAACAAGGATATGAAAGGTATGCCAACAATTCACATAATGCATTGCCCAGTTCCCAGAGTGTGGTTATTTGTCAGTTTTTAAAGTTTTAAAATAGTTTTAACATGCCTTGCACTGAAAGATTTTAGGGCTAGGTAATAGTTTATAAAAACAGTTTAATAAAAAGCCTTTGAGTAATTTCACATAAACCCATAACATTACAGTACAAAAAATGACTACTATCCAATATGAATTAAACAGTCTTCAATCAGAAATAGGTTATGGCTACTATAACTATAGTATTTTAAGTAACCAGGAGTATTTCAAAATTGTAAGTGCCCCCAAATACCTTTTGACCATTAACAGAAAAGATTAACTGGGCATATATATGAGACCATAGCCTGTTCTCTGTGATTAGTTGCAGAAGTGTTGGTGATTTATTTTACTATGTAAACACTGGTTCTTACAACATTTTTTTTTAAAAAATGCATCACTGAGAGTACATTCCTATAGGACTGCAGCCGTGGTGCCATACCCCATGTACATGTGTGGATTTTATTATTCTCTCTAAGCACTAGCTTGAACTAAGACGCTTATCAGCTGTTCTGTGAAGGCACTAGGCTAGGTGTATTTTTCTGATAATATTTTAACTGCACATTTTTAAATAACATGGTTAGCTCAATGAAGAAGTAAACTATGGGGTATAAGTAGAGGTGGCAAATAAGTAAAAGTGGTGAATAAAGAAGTGGTAAATAAAGCTGGGGCATACAGTGGACATATAAACAACTAAAATAAAAAAGCAAGCTAGTCATGAACTGCATGGGTTAGTTTTGAAAGTGAGAGTTATCTGAATATATGAGGCCTGCACTGTGAATATAAAGCGGTCACTTAAGATCAAGCTGAGTGAGTGGAAAGTACAGTATTGTACTTTGAAAAGTGATGTTTTTGGCCTTCAGTGCTATGCTGGCTAGAGGATTCTGAGAGTTATAGTCCAAAGAACATAAGATTTCCATGTTCAGAACATCTGCTCAAAGTATTCCACAAAGCCCACAGTCAGTTTTGGTCCTAGCTCAAAAACCAGATCTAAAGATGAAAGGGTTTAAAGGTTGCCCTTCAACACCTAGCTCTTAAGGGAGGAGGAATTCAAATTCTTAAGACATGTAAGCATTATAAACTGTGTTTGTCATATCTGTGTGGGCCTGAAAATAATAATCATTTAGTTACATCCTATTTTAGAATGCTATTATAACTAGCTACTTTTGATGCACAATGCCAGATCTAAAAAATAAAAGGAAAGGCCTACCTGCCTATTAATTTAATGTGCTGTATGTCTTCTCTTTCCATAATTATATGCTCAAAGTAGCTAGCAACACTAAAGGCAATAATAAAAGTCAATCATACAAAATATATCACAGTACAATATGGTGCATTTATGTGTACAATATTTTGCTTCATGAATAAAATGACATTTATTGTTAGCAAAACAAAATAGTTCTCTGTCTGTCTAACTGAACACAACAAAAGACTAGATGACATCTGTAGTATAAGACAAACAGCACAGTTAAGAAATGTAGGACTTGTCAGATGACAAATTCCATTCAGCAGAGTTGAACTGACATTGTAGTTTCAGCTATTATTTCTAACTACTTTTATTCTATAAGTTTATAAAATTGTATAAAATAGGGTTATAAAATTGCCATGCCTTAGGCCTACAGCTAAGCATCTAAGCATCTCCTTCCTTGGAGGTCTCTAAACCAAGGCTTGGTGGCCATCTGTCAGGGGTGCTTTGAGATCCTGCATGGCAGAATAGGGTTGGACTGGATAGCACTTGTGGTCTCTTCCATATTCTATGATTCTTTGGTCTAACAGCCTATGGGTTAGATATGGTTCCTGGGTTTTTTATGTGATCCCATAAGTAATGTTAAAATTATTCTCTCCCCCGCTCACACACACAAGAAAGAAAGAAAGAAAGCCAGACAACTTTGAGTAAAAGTGTTTCCCCCTGTTTCTTATAACTGCAGGAGTTCATTGGGCAATCATCCTTCACAGAATTTACAACTTGGAAACAATGTCAGAAGAAAAAAAAATAGAACCCAGCCAAGTAAATCATTTTCAGAGCCTCAGGGCAAGCAGATACTTTTTAGACCAAAACATAATAATAATCATTTTCAAATAAGCAGAACATTCAAGAATCACTGATATAACTCTAATGCTACATTAATTCAGGAATTAGTAACACAGTTCTTGTGCATATGAACTCTTCATATTTCACTGTTTTTTTTAATATACTGCTATACCACTGGTGGAAGCTGGTGGTTCTGATGTCACTGCAGTGGTGAATCTACTCTGGGCTTTAGTCCAAATGTTAAAAGAGCTATCCAAGATGGAGAAACTGATCGGCCTATTTTCTCTGGATGTCTTAAAAAACAGGCTGGACAGCTACCTACTTGGTATGTTCTAGATGCAGTTCATCCATAGAGAAAGGGATTGGAAATGATGACCTATGATGCCTCTTCCAACTCTATGGCTCCACACAGCTGTGAAATAAGTTCAGCACCTTGGACAGCTCCTTAAATAAAATAAAACTAATAAAACTAATGTATACACTGTCCCATTCACCTGCCTCCACTACATACCCACACGCTCTTCATCTCTCCTGATTTCAAATGTTAACCCAAGTTGGGTCTGTTTGTTCTCAGAGGGAACATGATCAGGCAATAGCAGGAACTCCAGATAACACTGGGATAGACTGCTGCCTGAATTCGTGGACAGCTGATACCAATCGGAGTTGATAATATTGGGCTAGATGGATAAGTTGATTTGTTAAAATAAAGCTTCCTTATTCAAACATGACCAGCATTACATTCTACTAATTTATCTAATCTGTTTCCTGCATATTCCTGTCACTGATTTTCAAGTTCCAAAACCTAGGAAAACCTAGTGGAACCTAAATTACTAAAGAAACATGTACTCCAGAGTAAGTTTCACTCAGTGCACTCTAAGATAAAACATGTTGTCAGCTGTCCTGAAAATACTTACAAAATAATGGGAGTGCTCTGTAAACAAAAACAAACAAACAAACAGCTTCATTTATATACCGCTTCATACTCTTAAGGAGTGTCTAAGCGGTTTACAATTGTAAGCTATTTGCCCCCCAACATTCTGGGTACTCATTTTAGCGACCTCGGAAGGATGCAAGCCTGAGTCGAGCTTCAGCCCTTTGCTGGTCTTGAACTCGCCACCTTATGGTTTTGAGTGAGTGGCTGCAGTACAGGCATTTAACCACTGCGCCACCAGGGCTGGTAAAGCACATCAAAAATCATGTTTGTGAGGCTGCTGATTTTATTTGGCCATTGAAATAAAAAAAAGATTTAAAAAGTAGAATGAACTTTAAAATGAAAGTAATGGAAGTACTGTAATGGGGAATTCAAGAAGTGCATAGCATCATCACCACACATAATGGCATCATATGTTACTGACCTCTAAACATAAGTCCAACTAATTCCTAGTAGTGAGGCTTAAACAGTCCAGTAACCTAGAATGCTTTTACACTTTAAATGAAACAAAATTGTGGCTTTGACAAAGTGGTATGGCAGGAAAAGATAGAGTTTTCCACTATTAGAGTCTTCAAGAAGGTCACATACATATTTTAGATGGTAATGAGAAACCTCATCAGCTCCAACAAGCATGGCCAATGGTCAGTGATAGTGGAATTTGAAGTCTAACATCTGGAGAATCAGTTTCCCTATCACTGATTTTCAAGTACGAAGTACTATGAAAACTTGGTGGAAATGAGGACAACTTAAATTACTTTCAGAAGTTTTACACATAGGCTCTGCCTGTAGATCCTTTTATGAAATAGGGATGTAAATCTCTACATACTACATTTTTGTAGTGGCAAGATATTTTGTGCCATTTCCAATGATTTTTCACATTGTGGCCTGTTTTAATAAAAATGTACAAAAACAATATTTTGGTCTTTTTTCTTTTGCAATACACAGATTCCCCCCCCCCCCAAAAAAAACCTCCCCAAGTGTGGAAAATCTCATGGCACTTGATAATTTTTCCAGTGTGCCATTTCAATATATTAAGACACCTTTTCTTGTAGGGGAAAACTCTCTCTCTCTCTCTCTCAGCACTGAATTCCACTTCAAAGATTCAGAATGGTTTACAAGCTTAGACAAATTCACTCACCTAATCTATACAATTGTCACTCACATACAATTGTCTATACCATAGACAATGAACCAAAGCAACCAGGCAGAAAGTCCGAGAAGACAGACAGTACAGAAGCATTCTATTCCTCTTCTTTGGTTACTTCAAGGAGACTCCTGTTTCTAAATGAGAGAGGCCTGTTATCCATATGAGACCTTAGGGGCTTTCAGTTTCTGTCACTTGAATTCTGTCTTTGTTGCCTCATGTTACAACTCTGAAAATACACTTGCTATGTTGGGGGGAAAAAGGTAACAGGGAAAGTCTAACAAAAGATTGAGTTACATGTTACTTTACATATAGTGCAATGTGTGCACCATACAACCAAAGAGAACCAAATCACAGTAGTATTAGCTGTGTGCAACTAACACTCATCATGATGTTGGGAGTTACCCTGATCACACTATTAGGAAGACATACTGATTTTAGAGTTTGTAATTTGAGGAATTATTTTATCATAATCAACAACCGATGAAAGGATTTGTTGAGCAAATCCATTCATGCAACCTGTAGCCAGATGTTTTAGCCAATATATTCAGCCGTCTTCCTCTAAATGTCTGTTAATAGAAAATAATCTCAAGGAGCTTTTTATTTGCCATCGGTGGGTATTCTGAGTGGTATGAAATTACATTGGCTATCTGCAATCTTACTGCATGCTTGGGAAATATGAAATTTTCATGAACATATGCTTAAATCTTGGAAACTCTACTTGGCAAATATTTTAATTGATGTGTTAATTGAATTAAAACTATAATGAATGCAATGACTTGTTTTCTTGCACAATTTTTTTTAGAATTGCACTAATGTTTGTTTATAGTTTGTATTTCCAATTGCTCTTACAACAACTGCCCCACCCACCCCCCACCCCAAAATACAGGGCTTTTCAAATTGAAATAATTTGATTTTCAGCATTTTCTTTTCAAAATACCTGAATTTGTTCCCTGGGGTCCTAGTACATCTAAATTAAAGAGGTTTTCTTAGTTATTTTTGTTCTGTTTAAGTAATTTGACCATTTTATTCCTTGTATGTCATATTTGTTGCTCACCCTCTTGACATTTTGTGAAGAAGGGCAGCTTGTACATATCAAACTAGGGAAACTACTTGCAGATGTTAATTCATTCAGAGGTCCCAAACATTTCATGCACTTGATCAATTTGGCACTGAAATTTACAATAGTTCTACTCAACCTAGAAAAGCAACAACAAATGTCTATTGGATATAGTAGATTTATTTATTTTGAGATCTTTGCTGATCTCCATGTATGAAATCTTTCCCCAGGCACAAGAAAGTCAAACACAGAACCTGTTTAAACATGATTAAACACACACACACACAGAGTACAGTTAATGCAAGCAAACAAGCCTTATTTGTACTGGATTTGTGTTCCAAAAAAGAAAACCAATTATCATGTTCTACTCAGCAACTTTATAAAGACCCTATCACTTTTGATTCCATTCTCCCTCCCTCCTTCCTTCCTTCCTTCCTTCCTTCCTTCCCTCCTTCCCTCCTTCCCTCTTTCCTTCCTTCTTGGAGGAGCCTGGTTTCAGGCTTGCCAAATTTCTTCCTACTACATATGAAACTTCCTACTATATGAAACTTCTAAGTGCACCCTTTCCCTCATGTGTTGCACTATACAGAATCCTCCTTGTATTACCTATGGAGAGGCATGTAAAAAGTTGGCATTATGGAAGTAAATACTCCTCAGCTGTGATACAATAACATAGTCCATGAGAGCCCCTTTGTTTTTCCAACATAGTTTGTTCATACACAAAGGCTTCCAGCTGTGTTAGCTGAGACCTAATCAGAAACCAAGAGGGACTTCCCTCAAGCCAGAACTACCTTTTAGTTCTACACTACAATCTGTGTGAAGGTGTCAAGTCCAGCAGAGCCCACCCGCTGCTGCCTGGTTCAGGGATCCCAAGGAGGGAGACAGGAAGGAAAGAATGAAAGTTTGAACTGAATCCATGTTTTGGAGTAATCTTCTCTGTTCCTAGGAGTGAAACTGGGGAGCAGCCATGAGTGGGTGTTTTCATTTTCTGTTTACCAATGCTGGAGGCAAGGCAGCTGTTACAGACCTCACAGGTCATTTTCTTGCCCACCGACTATGTTCATGAGGCCTGGGAAAGGGGACTGGTGAGAGTAAGAGAGAAGTAGAAGTTATGTACCTCTGGAATTGGATTTCCCTGCATTGTTTTTACTTTCCCTTAACAATCTCTAGAGGTATTCCTTACTTCTTACAGCAGATCCAGACTATTTTAATGAGAGGAAAAAAACGATGAGTGGTTGTAGTATTAGGGCTGCAAATTACAAATGCTTCACACATGTAGGGATGGGTGGCAGATCTGTATGCTCTCTCTTCCAAATGAGACTATACCTAATATAGATCTCCTCAATCAATGGCGTATACATGTAAAATGATAACATGGATAGCACTGGCTTATATACAGACTAGCGTGCTAAATATGCATCTGAAACAACTGAAAATGGTTTATGGATATGTAAAGACATACAAATAAGCACGAACGTCAAAATTATCCAATATTGTATTTCCCATCACCATGTATGGATATGCAAGTTGGACAGTAAAAAAAAGCAGATAAGGGTAAAAAAATCAATACATTTGAGATGTTGTGCTTGAGAAGAGAGATGAGGATACAATGGACACCCAAAAAGACAAACAAATGGTTTCGCAAACAGATCAAACCAGAATTCTCCCGGGAAGCTAAGATGATGAAACTGAGGCTGTCATACTTTGACCACATCATGAGGCACAACTCACTTAAAAAGACAATAATGTTAGGAAAGCATGAGGGCAACAGAAGGAGAAGAAGACCACATACCAGATGGCTAGACTTAATCAGAGAGATCACAAATATGAATCTACAAGATTTTAACAGAGCCATGCAGGGCAAGTGGGCCTGGAGGTGTCTCTTCCACAGAGTCACCATGAGCCAAAGCTTACTGGTTTCAATGCTAGAATAGGACTCTAGAGATCAGGGTTTAAATCCCTGCTTAGCCATGGAAACCCACTGGGTGACTTTGACCAAGTCATACTCTTTCAGCCTCAGAAGAAGGTAATGGCAAATTTCTGAACAAATCTCACCAGGAAAACCCTGTGATATGCTCACCTTAATCTGGAAATGACTTGAAGGTACACAACAACAACAATAAATCTGACAGCAGAAGATTTCATTGTGCTCTGATATGCATGCATCCTTCTATTCATCCAATAACCCACTTTTCTCCCAGTTTAGTATTCAAGACGGCTTACAAGTTAAAACAAAGCACAACTAAAAAGACTATTAACACAAAAGTTAAGCAACAATTAAAAATGGATATTAAAAACAGTTTTAAAACACAGTTTAACAACAACAACAACATGCAGATACAGCACACTCCGTTAAAAACTTTCTCCGCTGCAGCAAGTTAAAATCAAAGGCCTGCCTAAATAAAAAGGTCTTTGTTGGCTGCAGAAAGTCAACAGGGAGGGGCAAACTGAACCTCCCTTAAAAGGGACTAGATAGGTTGGGAGAAGCCATGTCCTCCCCAAAGGTGTCTGTGACAGGGATGGGACTAAGAAAAAGCTTTCTCCCAGACCGTAAAACTCAGGTAGGCTCATATGGGAAGACACAGCCTTTCAGATTGAGATTTAAAGTATACAGGACTCTGAAGGTCAAAACGAGCACCTTGAATTCTGCCTGGAAACAGACATATAGCCAGTGGAGCTGTTTCAGGGGGTTTATATGCCTCCTATGCCCAGACAGCCTGGCCTTTTCTTTGGTAAATAATAATAATAATAATAATTTATTTATATTTCCCGCCTCTCCCTGCGGATCGAGGTGGGATTACAGCATAAACAAATGATAGAGACAGTGTGTGTAACATTAATACAACAAGTTAAAATTAAATCTAGTTAAAAACCATTTAAAATCTTCTATATGGCATATCTCAAGGGGTTAGTTACTTGATTTTATAACTAATTGTGGCTGTTTCAACAATGCAGGGGAATTCAATCGGATGTTATACAAAACTGGTGGATATGCCCGCCTTCTTAAACGCTTCTAGAGTGTTTATCAGGCGGATCTCTTCCGGCAGGTTGTTCCAGAGTTTTGGAGCCACTGCAGAGAATGCAGTATGAGAAATTGATGTCAATCTCGTATAAGTGTAATCTAGTAATTTTTTATCTGTTGTTCTAAGGATGCGGGCGGATTATGTAGAGAGAAGCGTTTCCTCAAGTAACCTAGGCCCAAGCCATGTAGGGCTTTAAAGGTAGCAACCAACACTTTGCGTTGCGCCCGGAAGCTGATCAGCAGACAGTGAAGAGATTTTAAGATGGGGGTGATATGCTCCGTCCTGGAAACCCGCGTAATCAATCTGGCTCAGATCAATTGAAGTTTCCGAACTTGATACAAAGGTAGCCCTATGTAGAGTGCGTTACAGAAATCTAAACGAAAAGGTTATCAGTGCATGTACTACTGCTTCTAGGTCCCCCCTGTCCAGGTAGGGACGCAGCTGGCGTATCAGCTGAAGCTGATACCATGCACTCCTAGCAGTTGCCTCCACCTGCGATGTCAATTGTAGAGACAAGTCCAGGAGCACACCCAAGCTGCAAATAATGGACTTTTGGTCATTTCACAAAGTCTGTAGATTCTGTAGATTCTCTTGGAATGAGAAAGAGGCTACTTGCCTTTGCTTCACTCACTTTTGTTCTCTTTCCAAACCAATATAGTAAACTATCATGTTGGGAAGTTGCAGTTCAGATGTCCCCTGAAATCAGGGCAGGATTATCAATCGTTTATTTGAAGAAATAGCTCTAGATGCTTTCTACAGCCTAGGGCTCAGTGCTAAACAAAAAGTGTACCTAGCTTCCTCTTCTCCCCAATCGCTTCCAGAATCTCTTAGTGTTTCTGATAGCATTAATATTTTGTGTGGTACATGAGTAATTGAGTAAAAGTACAGTGGCTCAAGCTGTTAAGTCTCAATGAAGTTGTAGGGTTCAAAAGGAGTCAGGATTTTTGTGTTGCTGTCTGTTATACTTAGTATTTTAATTATTATTTATCCATTCAATTAATTTGTTAATTTATATGTCCTCACTCCCAATACAGGTCACATCTGTGCAGACAGGGACTCATATTTGGAACTGCTCCGGGGCTGCAGCAATCTTAATCTGTAATCAGATGTCTGTTGGTATTTTTTTTTTTGCAAAAATGTCACAAACACCTGCATGAGTTCAAGATGTTCTGAACATTTCCTAGTTTCGTTGAATTAACAAACTCCCTGTGAATTCAGTGATCATGCTAGCTTGATGATAACAGATTTTACAAAAGTAAAACAAATGTACTTCCAAACAAAACTCAAAAAGAGAAGGTGATCTTCCTGATATAAAGGGAGGGAAGGAATTCTTCCCATGAAAAGCAAAGGATCCACACGGCTGGCAATGCAGCAACACCTGGCATCATCTAATTGCATTTGTCTAACATGCCTATCTGAAAGACCAAATCTCCCCAAACAAACTGGTCTTGCCACCATCATAATCTTGCTTGGCGAGGATATGAGAGAAAGCCTTCTTAGTGGCTGCTCCCACCCTCTGGAATATCCTTCTATGGGGGGGCTAAGCTCCCACTTTCCATTTGCCTCCCACTTTCCCCTCCCACTTTCCATTTGCCAGCAAAAACACTTTTATTCAAGCAGTTTTTTAATAGATAATAATTGTCAGGGAGGTTTGTATATGGTGTGTGTGTTTCATTTGTATATTTTTCACTTTTATATATTTATATATTTGTATATTTGTATATTTTGTATATTTTAGTCATCAACGTGTTTGTAGTAAGCATGGGATAAGTCCTTCCTGAATCTTCGTTAGCGAAGAAAAGCCAGAGAGAGAGAGAGAGAGATTTAGTGCAATTATGTTTTGTTTTAGCGAGATGATTTTACTTTTTAAAAATTTTTACTATAAAACTTTTAACTGAATTTATCGATAAGCCACATTGGGTCTCTTTCATGGAGAATAGTGGCATATCAATGAAATAAGTAAACAGCATAGAGCTTAATATGACAGAATATTACTTGTAATTGATGCATTTTTTTTTCATATGTGGTGGTCTTGCAAAGAAGCCCAAAAATTTTGGAAAAAGATACAAATAACAATGGCGGAAATGTTGAATGATGATATTCCTTTAAATCCACTTTTATTTTTACTTAATATGACATCAGAATTAGATGCAAGACTGGCCAAAAAAGCGGGGCGAATTATATTATATATGGTGACTTTGGTGAGAATCTTATATGCAAAATTATGGAAAAACTCCTCGACTCCAACTATAGAGGAGTGGTTGAAGAAACTTAATGAAGGTATGGAAATGGACATTTTGACAGTGATTATGAGAGGTAAAGATAAGGAAATTGTAGAAAAAGAGTGGTCTGTGTTGTTAGTTACAAGGAGAAGATTTCGAGTAATAATACTTATTATTGAAAAAAGGAAGTTTAAAATTTTCTTTATTTAGGCCAGTAGGAACTAAATTTTACAAGAAATGCTTTAATTTATATGAGATGTATCTTTTTAACTATGGCCAAGAGGGTAGATAAGCTATCTCGGAAGATTTGAAATTTTATTAGTTAAACATTACGAGATAAAGAATGGATAGGTAACTTAGGGAAATATGTGATAGTGAGGTATGGTTAATGTAGAATGAGTTAGGTATATGGTGTTTATTATGTTGTTCGTTATTTGTGTATGTGTACGGTTGTTTGTCTTTTTAACAAATAAAAATAAAAAATGTTTTAAAAAAAAGAATATTACTTGTAATTTGTTCTGTCACTGCTCGGTAGTCAACTAGAAAAGTAGTGGAAGGCAAAATAAAATAAAATAAAATAAAATAATCAGAATAAAACAAACTTATGTATCCTCTTTAGAACAGGCATAAAATGCTGGTAACACCATTCATAAAAATGATAACAATGAAATCTGGAACAAAGTATTGAAACAACAGTATTGCTAATAACAATGTTTCTGATTGTCAGGTAACATGAAGAAAACTCCTAAGAACAAGCAAGGTTGTAATACTATAAGAAATCAATCTCTTCACATTGTTTTTGTGATCACTGGACATAAGTAAAGCATCTCTCTTTTAAGCATCATTCTGTTAAATTTGTCTTTGAAATGGAGAGAACATTTGAAAGCAGTTTGCAGAACAATATAATTATTCACTGCATGTTGAGTATTCAATTGGGGATTCCTCAAGTAAGTCTTTATAATATTCTCACCTTGAAATGATTACACCATAGAAATTATTCTGTTTATGCATAAATCTCCCCGCCCCCCGCCCACTTACTTTGTCAGCCAAACCTTTCTTTGTATTGATTCACAAATATGTCCTTTCCTGTTTCCCAGATTATACCCCGTGCTTGCTTATTACACTTGTTACACAGTATGTCATCAAATAATTGCTTTGATTATTCAGTTAAAAGTATTTTTACTTTGCTTTTTATAGTGGGACCACCAAGGCAGTTTGCATATGAATATTTACAATACTCCTAAGAATTTAAAACATTTAGAAACATCAACAGATCTGGGGTCCATTTTTTTCATATGAGTTATTTTCATGTGAGTCAGAAAGCAAGCAGGCTAAGATTTCCCCCTTTTTATGGGCTCAAAAGCTCAGCGAAATACATTTATTTGCCAGTTGCCACAGGGAGGCTGCAACTGAGAAGGCCTTGTCTCTAGTGTCTAACCCCACATTTCTAATATCATGGGAACACTAGGCAGAGCTCAGATGATGAGCTGTATGTGTGGAGAGATTCAACTGCACAATGTTTTTCAGAGGTCTTGGCCGCAGACTGTTCAGAGTTTTAAATGTCAATACCAGCACTGTGAGGAATATGATGGCTCAGCAGTTAAGATGCTGACTCTGATGGTTGCAAAATTTAAAGTATCAGACAGATGGCAGGTTGGCAGTTCAAGACCCAAGTGCCATATGACAGAGTGAGCTCCAACCACTAGTCCCAGCTTCAACCAACCTAGCAATTCAAAAGTTTGTAAAAGTGCAAGTAGATAAATAGGTACCACTTCAGTGGGAAGGTAACAATATTCCATGCAGTTATGCTGGCCACATGACCCATGGAGTAGTCTTGGACAACACTGGCTGGCCTAGTAACGGAGATGAGCACCGCCCCCTACAGTTGGATACAACTTGACAACCTTGTCAAAGGAGAAACCTTTATCTTTGCCTTCCTTACCAACACTTTAAATTAAGCCCTGCAAAGGTTCAGCCTCCCTTTCCCATCCCAAAATGGTGGCTCAGAAGACTACAGTAGTCAAAGATAGTGAAAGCCACCAAGAGCTCCAGCACAAGCAACAGTGTAAATTAACCATTCATATATGTTTCTTTTATGTCTCTTTAAATGTTAAGTCATCCACCAATAGCCTTAGATCCTCAAGCAAATTAAAGTACAGAAACTATCTCATGAAGCATTCAGGATTAAGGTGAGAACTTTGTGGAAACAGACAACATCAGATAATCTCCTTTTTCAAAACATGTTGGTACTGTATCTGGTGCTGGGGAAACTCTGCTATGAAATTTCTTGATAATGTTTATTGTGATACAGCCTGAATCCATTCTGTGTTATGGTACTTTATGCTGAAAATGTATACATATTCCTTCCAGTTACATCCAAATAAGTCTGGGTCATGGGTCATTTTGGAATAAATAAGAATGCCAACTCACATGAAAAGAATGGAGCCCAGATTATCTAATTCTAAATTTTAATAAAAATCCATTTTTTTGCTCAAAAGTGACAGTCACACATTTAACATGCCTATGGCTGAGCCAAAAAAAAAAAAAAAAAAAAAAGAAAGAAAGAAAGAAAGAAATATATTTTCAAAAGAAATATGTGTGATTCACTTATTCTGCTGCAGGCATTTAGAATAAAGGAAGCTTATTGTGTTCTGAACTGGTGTCAATAATGGGCTGTCAGAAACGAGTAATGGGCTGCATGAAGACTACTAAATTGAAATTAGAGTTTGGGAATGTTCTTTTTTTTAATCCAGATTTTCCAAACTTCCACTGTCCATGCCGACTAGCAGATTCTAGCAGTTGGAGTTCATTTCTAAACTCTAATTGAGACTTAATCCAGAAAAGGCAGAGGTGCTCCTGGTTAGAAGCCAAGATAGAACACAATCATTATCATTGGTCTATTCATAGTATGGTAGCTTTGTTTGCCATGGCTTCATGCTATGTGCAGCAATAAAAACCATAGCCCCATAAATGATGATGCAATGCTATTTTGCAACTGCTGATTGCACAATGATTAAAATTGCAATACACACACAATAATAAAACATCCTTCAGGTGATATATTTGGTTTTTTAAACAGTAGTATCTAGAATAAGTACTACACTTCAAGACACTACACAATGCAAACAACAGAAAGCCAGAACTTTTAATAGTTACTATTGACACAACAATAGTCAGAACATCTAGAGCTGAGTGGGTTCATCCAGTGGATTACTATGCCCAAGTGGGGATTCGAACCCTGCTCGCTAAAGTCTTAGTCAAATGCTCAAACCACTATACCATGCTGGCTCTCAAAATACAATATACAAACCTTGAAATTAGCAGGTTGCAACCCAATACAAAATTACCTAGAAATAAACACCTTTGAATACAGGATTATTTCTAAGTAACTTGTATAAGACTGTAGCTTAAGTCCCATTAGAACAGGTTTAGTTTCATCATTCTCAGTGGCATTTTAGTCATGATTAATTTTAGTTGAACAGAATCTAAATAGGATGGGTGGGTGCAATCAAGATATCACTTTTTATATTAAAAGAGCTCCTATGAATTAAATTTCAGTTGGATATCTTCTGACTAAGAGCCTAAGATGGAAGCAAACCATGCCTTCTGAGCCAGGGAAATAATGATATATAGATGCTTAATTATGTTTATCTTGTGGCCCAGAGGGAAATTGTGCAGGAGTATGGGAATAAGCAGCTAGCTCATGAAACAAGTCTTTTGGTATATCTGATAACAGCAGTATGGCATCTATACACCTACATGGCAAGTGAAAATCTACCTTTTTTAAAAGAGTGAGTTGCATCTGAAGTATTTTACTGGTAAATGAAATTCTTATTTTTTCATTTTGCTCTGATCAGCTTTAGGGGGAAAGACAAGGTAATAGGACTGGATAGGATAAACAAGAAACAGACAAAATGACTTAGCTGTTGTTTTTTTAGCCACCATATTATATAACATGAAATACAACTGTGTTTCAGCTTTAAAACCAGGACTGATCCTGCAGTGCAGCCAGTTTGTCTGGGGCATGGGTGAAAAGGAAGACATTAAAAATGGTTTCCAAACTGTGGAGAAAAGGGTTTTATAGTGTTGGCTTGAGCATGGGTGGGTAGGATTTAGGCTCTACTTCATGCAGCAAAATATCTGACAACAGCATTGCATATAGCCTCTGCTACATCTATCAAATGTAGGCATTTGAGCAGATCAGGAACTGGACCATGTGCAACAAACAGAAAACACCAAGACTATGCACAGTTCTATAGTTACAGAGCAGCAACGGGGCAAAGTCTCATGGAAAATCCATATTCCAATCTACTGCAAGTCAGTACTAATTAGAGAGCAAAATACATGGTCATGGTTACAGTTTCCCATCATTCTATCACACTGGCAATTAAAAGTTCATAAAGACCTTTCATCCTGTCTGGTCGTTTTATTTGCACTTTAAGTGGTGCTTAACCTAGGATTTTTATTTGCACTTTACGGGATGTTTAATGTAGGATTATTGAAGCATTAAAATAATCTTCGTTCTTAAATTCAGAAATATTTGTTCAAGATACACAATAGGAAACTTGATGAAAGGTCACAATCTTTTACTTAGGACAAATTCTTCTGTTATGTATGGACTTGCTAGAATTCATGTACACTAAAAGTGGTTCACATGAGGTGAACACTGAAAAAAAAAGCTATGGTTCTGGTTCCCAGACTTATTTTGCAAAACTACCGTGCTAGCATTGGAAGACTTTAGATTAATTTCCTCGCTCAGGGATCAAGCTTAGAAGGAGAAGAGGCAGGGCACATATTAAGAATGTAAGAACAGCCACACCAGAGGAGCAGACCACTTAGTCCTGTTTCTTTTCACAAAGTGGCTAACCAGATGCCTATCATCAACCCAGAATAGGGCAACCCCTAACAACATACTGTGCCCTTATGGGAGAGCTGCTCTAGCTGCTTGACTATTGTTTTCTTTACTGGGGTTTGGGGGTACATAGGAAGGGACAGCTTAGGGAGCAGACATATTGGCCTGAGAAATGAGGTTGTATATGGAAATGTGTTTTTTTTCCTTTTATCTCTGTCTCTATAGGCCAGATATTGTGAGGTTGGCTGGGATCAATGAAAAACAGTGTTAGAGCAGAAAAAAACAACATTCTAATCTGAGGTTCTGCAGGCTCAGGCCCTTCTCCAGAACACAGCAAGTGTGCTTGTGCAGTTACACTAGACATGAAGTTTATGACAGATTAACATTTCTACTTTGCTTTGTGACATAATATCTCAAAAACTACCAGTCACAGAGTATCCTGTTCACAGGCTGAAGGGGCACATGGTGAGAGGGACCAAAAGCAATAATAATCAGGGAGAGTGATTGTAGGGATAGCTGGAATCATGCTAATTTAGAGACTAAAAATATTTTTAGACTAAGGTCTCTTTAAGTGGCACTTAAAGCAATCAAAAAGACTAAATCACGAGGAACAGATGACATTCTAACGGAACTGCTACAAGCAACACAGACAGGATCAACTTTAGTTCTAACTAAAATCTGCCCACAAAATATGAAAACAAACAGTGGCCCACAGACTGGAAAAGAACAATATACATCCCAATTCACAAAGAAGAAGACTCAAAAGATTGCAATAATTACAGGACCATAGCATTGATCTCCCATGCAAGCAAAGTCATGCTCAGAATTCTGCAGCAGAGACTCCTACCATATATGGAATGAGAAATTCCAGAGGTACAAGCTGGAGTCAGAAAAGGAAGAGGCACCAGGGAACACATTGCAAACATACATCAGTTAATGGATTGCACCAGAGAATACAAGAAGAAAATATGTACGTGCTTTATAGATTACAGCAAAGCCTTTGACTGCATAGATCACAAAAAGTTATGGAATGCTCTCAAAGAAATGTGAGTGCCACTACACTTGATTATCCTGTACTTGGGACACGAAGTTACTACTAGAACAGAATATGGAGATACAGAACAGTTCCAAATTGGCAAATGGGTCAGGCGAGGCTGCATCCTTTCACCCTATCTGTTAAACGTATGCAGAATATATTATACAAAAAGTCAACTTGGACACAGAAGTAGGAGGAGTGAAAATAGGAGGAAGGAATATCAACAATCTAAGATATGCAGATGATACCACATTATTAGCAGGAAAGGTTACAGAGCTAGAGCAGCTACTGAGGAAGGTCAAGGAAGAAAGTGCAAAGGCAGGCTTACTGCTGAACTTACTGTGAATGATCACAGAGGATATTCATAAGTTCAACATAGACAATGAAGAAATAGAAATAGGAAAAGAGTTATTTAGAATGCTTGGACAGAGAATTCTCGTGCCTTCAAAACTATATATCTCAGGGGTGCAGCATGGGGGGAATCAGTGTGTGTGTGTGTGTGTGTGTGTGTATGAGAGAGAGAGAGAGAGAGGATAGGGAAGTGTACAAAGGGTGGAAATAAAGAGAAGGAAAGAAGAAAAAGGGAGGTAGGAAGAAAGGAAGGGAAAGAAATCCAGGAACAGTTGAAGGAAGAGAAAAAGTGGGTATCTCCCGAGCAATTAGCTTGGGGCCTGCTCACTCTTAGCATTGAGCACTGATACTCTCAGCAGGATTAAACCCAACCATATTCCTAGCCCTCTATCTCTAAAATGGCTGATCATCCTTGAATTAAGGATTCAGCAGGGAAAATCCCCCCATGCCCACCACCACAAAAATCAGGCTTCGCCTGTCTTAATTCAGCACTTTTCCAACCACAAAAAGAATCTATTACTATTACTAAAAATGGCACCTTGCAACATAAACCTCTGAGACAATTCAAATTAAACAGTAAGAGCTCATTTATCAGTACAATTCTGCTAGTTAAGAAGAACAATACATTAAGTAGCCAAAGAACTTTACTGAATTTTCCTATGTCCCAGTGGACTGTCTATATTCTACAACACAAAGGATAAAAATGTTTCAGAATCTGTTAACTCCCAGTGCCTGCATTTCTAAAGTTTCACGGCACACCAGCTGAAGTTAGACTTCATTACTTACTTTTATTAGATTATGATTAGAAATATAACCACAATAACTTTAAATCCTTAATGGGTATGCAACATCGGCCCTTTCCCCTGGAGTGTTTTTTTTTCTGGTGAAGAAATTCCTTTTTCTTCCAAGAGGTTGTAATATTGAAATTATAACAAAAAGTTATAAGTTCTATTACTATCCATTACTTACTATTAAAATATTGTTTTTGTTGTTGTGTGTCTTCAAGATATTTCTGACAAGGCAGTCCTAAGGTCAACCTATCATAGAGTTTTCTCAACAAGATTTATGCAACAGAGGTTTGCTATTGTCTCCTTTAAGGCTAGGAGAACATGACTTTCCCCAAAAAACATAATAGATTTCCATGGTCTCCCAGAATCCTATTCTGGTACTCAAACTACTACACATCACTGGCTCACTTATTAAAACACAGGAAAATGAATTTCTCACCTGACTGTGCAGGGATCACACCTAGAAAGTACTTCAGCTTCAAGTTGCCTCAGCTACACCATAATGGGATGGGGAAGAAGCAATTGTGAGAGTTTACTCATTTCCCCACTTACAGTAGAACTAGAGGGTGACATGCCCCTTTCATAATTTATTTATATTGGTAGGCTTGGGAGATGATAGGTTCTATGCTGCCACAATTTTAAAAAATTATTGAAAACAATATCCATGCAAAATTATGCATTAATTAAGTGGTCTTGTTTCTGAGCATCCAAGTACTCATGCCTACTCAGCATGGGAAGGCATAACTGCATGACCTCCTTATTTCAAGAAGAGGATGGAATTGTACAAATCTGTGAGGGGTAGCAATGAAAAATCTTGTGGCTCCTTAAAGTTTATCAAGTTTTATTTGGCATACGTTTTCATAGACTGACATCTACTTTTTTCAGATGCGCAACAATAAATCATTGGGGCTTTTTAGATTGGCAGGAAAGTGTGACATGAAGTTGCCTTTTCCTTAATGCTTAGCAGCTAGACTGCAAGCCCCAGGTGTGCATTGAAAAGGTACAGGGCTGCTAGACTGAGGGGTTTGGGAACGACTTATCTGAGGTCTTTTCTGTGGCTCAGCAACAACATGGGAAGCTGTCAAAATGCTACAAACACAGGCGGAGCAGCTACATAGGCGGCAATGAACGCGGCTTTTAGCTGCGCTTTAAAAAATTTTTTCCTTGCCGGCTGCGAACTGCGCAATTGCGCTATTGCGCAGGTACACAATACAGTGACATTATCATTGCCTGCTGGGAACTGCACAATTGCGCAATTCGCAGCCGGCAAGGAAAAAAAAAATTAACAGTTCAGCGGTTTATCCCTGTGGTTCCTCTGCCTTTTTAAACTGTGCCGTTGCACTGGTGCATCATGAATGAACCCCCTTATTTTGTGAATGAATTGACATGTTATCCACAGTAGAATAACATAACAGCATCCCAGAGTCCCTACTGCGCATGTCTAGGGTTTGGATTAGGGCTGGAGCTAGGGTTTGGGAGCTTTAAAAAACTGCGCGGTTAAACCCCAGCTTTTACACCTGCAGGGCATTGAGCGTTTTAATTAGAAGTGAAGTCCACACCACGCATGCTCCCAACCCACAATCCATTATGCTCCGCACCTGGAGCGCTGCCTTTAAATGGGCGATTTAAAGAGACAGAGCCCCATTTAACTGCGCAACTACACCTTAGCCTTTAGATGCACTTGAGCTATAGCACTCTTTTGTAAAAAAAGAGTAGGGAAATCCAGCACTTTTTAAAAGGTGCTTCTTCTCCCTTAAAGCGCCAAAATAGCGTTTTCATGGCACACTTTCCCTTTTTCTCATCTAAAGGCTGGGCTTTCATGCAGCCTTCATCACACCTCTTTTTGCCAATCTAAAATTGGCCATTGTGACCTATAAACATTTAATGTTGGCAAAGTGTCCCATTATATGCCTGCCTGGACTTTAATCTTCTAAACTATGTCATACTTCTTCTTGGATTTCTTCTCACTTATTACACATTACCCATTGTTGTTGTGGTGGTGATGGTGGTGGTGGTGTGCCTTCAAGTAATTTCTTACTTATGGCAACTCTAAGGCCAATCTATCAAAGTTGTGAAATCATGGCAAGGTTTATTCAGAGGAGTTTTTCCTTTCCCTTCCTCTGGGGCTGAGAGAGAGTGTTGCTCCAAGTGACCCAGTAGGCTTCCATGGCTGAGCAGGAATTTGAACCCTGCTCTCCAGAGTAATAGTCCAATGTTCAAACCACTACACCATGCTGGCTCACATACATAAAGCATACATATGTCCTTTTTTGAACAAAATGCAAACAACTATTCTGTAGCCTCTTGTTTCCCATCCAGAACCTCTAACCTTGCAGAATTATTAAGTTTAACCGACTATGTGTAATGTTCATATATTTTATAGTTGTTATATTTAGGTATTTCATAGTTCATTTACTTAATTTCAAGCTCTCTTATTTAATAATAATAATAATAATAATAATAATAATAATAATAATAAATTTTTATTTCTAGTCCACCCCTCTGAACAAAGCAATCGGGGCAGATTACAACAGAAGTTAAAAACGTAACAGATTAAAATATTCCAATCCATCCCCACCTCTCCCCTTAAAAAAGGATTAAATCAAACTATAGATTAAGACATATACAATAAAAACATATGCAATGGGTTAGGCCAAAAATGCCTAGACAAGCATTTCTAGCTCTAGTAGAAAAAGAGCACACGGGCAGAGGTTGGGGAGGTCTATACCCTGATTTGGAGCCGGGGGTATTAAGTCTGGGAAGGCCTTCCGGAAGAGATGCGTCTTTAAGGCTTTCTTGAAGCCATCGATGAAAGTTATAAGACGCATCTCATCTGGTAGGTCATTCCACAGCTTGGGGGCGACTGCAGAAAAGGCCCTCTGGGAGGTCTTAACTTAATATGCCTGGGTGTAGAATGCTTAGTTTCCATTTGGGTTGTAAAATCTTAAACTGATACTATTTACCTGTCTATGTCTTTTCCATGCATACCAGCTGTCACAGTTTAGTAACTAAAACGTTAGTTCTAGCATTGCCTTGGGCTCTTTTCCTTGTAGCAATAGCAATTGTATAATCATATAATTCATTTCTATAATTTTTGCATCTGATTGCAATGTGCACATATAAAACATGCCCATATAATTTAAGGAAATCTTTGTTCACCTATACTTAGACATGAGGCCATTCCTTTCAATATAGTTTAATTTATCAGCACGACAATCCTGTGTATGTTTACTCAGAAATAAGCTCTACTAAATCCAAAGTGGATTACCTGCATGGATTGAAATAAGACTATCAAAACGGCCAACAAATAATTCTGAAAACAGCAGTGACACATTTTTTAAAAAAAATGAAATTAAAAAGCTATGTGAAGGTAATTAAAACCTTACCTAATTATATAACAAGTAAAAGGAGTGAATAAAATATAAATTTGCTAGTGTATAGGGTTGCATTTGGAAGATCAGTGAGAAATCTAGTAACTGGGTTTCTTATGCATTCATATATGTTTGTTGTAATACAACCAAATAGAGAGTGTGAGAGAGTGAGGGCACACCTGAGTCTTTTTTTTTATTATTAGAAAAAAAATCTTTTTCTATCTAAAAATTTCTATCAGTATGGATGTTGTACTGAGTCTTGTTTTAACTGTTTCACTGCTTTATCATACCTTGCTTGAGTTTCATGTACTCAGTAACCAGGTCTGAAGTATAAGTGTAAACAAAGGGGATGCTGATTTGAGATAATGCCAGTCTGGTAAGGAATCTCTCTGAGGACAAGAATGGGCTTTTGTTCTTAAGGAAGGAGAAGAATAGAGGCACTATACATCTTCTGGAAGTCATGAGTGCCATCTCAAAGCTTCTACAAGCCAGTTCAGTTAGGGTATTCATCCTTACCTACTAGAGCACTCCTTTGTCCTGTTCTAGAATTTGAAGGCCCATCTGGAGCTAAGGATCTAGATGGGCACTAAAGAGTGCCATTAGGCCTCTTTAGTGCACCATTAGGGTTCATGAGCACACAGCATCTGCACGCTCATGAACCCTAACATGTAATGGTGGCGGTGCCATTCCTGAACACCGTTTAGACGGTGTTCATAATGGCGCCGTCGCAGCTGTGCAGTTGTTAGATTCAGTTGCGCAGTTGCGGTGGCAGAAAGTCGCTGAATGGCGCCTTTTCCGGAAATCGCGCTGCAACTGTGGTGCAAAAAAGGAGCACGGTTTCCCTGTTCCTTTTTTGGCGGTGCAACTGCGCTGCAGCATCTAGCTGCTGGAGCGTAGTTGCTCTGCAAAAAAAAAAAAAGTGGTGCCAGACCACCCCTTTTGGTTGGTCTGTATCACCCCTAAATGTCTCACAAAACTACAATTGCCAGAAATTGCATAGCATGGACCCACGGGAGTTAAAGTGGTGTCAAATTGCATTATTTCTGCAATGCAGGTGCAGCCACAGTTAGATAGTTGTAGGGTGGAGTGAATGAGTGAGGATTAGGGTTAAGAGAGTCAGCTAATCGGGTTTAGGAATTAATGAATGGTGCTTAAAAGTTTAAGATGAGTTAGCTGGTGGGGGGAGGTAGTAAAATTAGTGGGATAAAGGGACAGAAGCCTCATAGGTTCTCTATCTGCCTTCTCCACCAGGCAATGCTAACACTTGAAAATTCTACTTTGGTGGTATCAATGTCTCAAAAAGGCTAATTTATAAAATACTTTAGGGCACTGGGCTCAGAGAAAAGTAAATACAGTCAGACATAAAAACTTAAGATGTGGTAAGGATGTTATTCAAAGGACTTCATCAAGAAAAGACAAGTAATACAAAGATAAGCCACTACACAAACACAATAGTCTGTATTTTAAGCTGTACAAATGGTATTGGAATGATACCAAACCATGCAGATAAATGGCACATGACTGCAAATTACACTGTGCATCACCTTCAGGAGAAAATGAGTGTTTGCCTTGCATGTGGTGCACCCAGAAAAGAAACAACAACATTACATCATGGATGAACTTTATTAACAGTAACCAGCAAATAATATGCATATAGGGTTGGCCCAAAGCATAAGATCTGAACATCAACAGCAACCCGGCTAACTGATGTATATAGCTGTAACAACGATCCTTGGGATGACACTATTGGGGATGTAACTAAAGGGGAGAAGGCCAAAATGAGGGCATGTGACAAGAATTCTTGTCTTATTATTCAGTCTCCATATTTCTAGCATTGCAGCACGTGAGACATTAAAAATTATTGATATCTAGAACTGCAATATTTGCTGTGTTAGCATTAATCTATTCATTTCACTTGCCCTTCTCTTTGAATGCCTAAACTGTATTTCTAAATGCTCACCTTTAAGATACTGCATCAGAAAATGTCATGGGGGGCAGAATTCATATTTGGGGGCAATGCCTTCATTTTGTCTCCCCTATAGCTATAGCTATAGCCTTGGGTCCTATTTGTTAGTCCCATATTCCACTAGCTGTGTCTTCACTGAACATGGAAAGAAGAACACAGAGGTCCACTTTCTGATTTATTCAGGAACCTCCCAGCCTATGGATGAGCTTGTACATATATGGAATTTGACCAAGGCAGACTTAATGTGACTTTTAAAAAATGTTTTTAATTGTACTGATTTTAATCTTGTAAGCTGCTCTGAGTCTCAGTTTTGGGGAAAGGGTGGGATACAAATAAATACAATAAGACTATGTCTGGTGATTGTATTAGTGGCAGAGACAGGGCTAGCCTGTTAGTTGCCTTAAATGCATGAAGCATCTTTCTCTAATCTCCCTGCCACTATCTTTCAAAGAATGATTATTTATTCTGTTGTTGTCTTCAAAGGAATGAATATACAGCTGGGTGAGTAAAGTTGGACTCTCTCTGGTCCATTTTGCTCTGCCTGATACATTAATTTGGCTCTCCATTTTACTCTGCCCTGATACAAAGCATACAACCTTAACACGCTTGCTCTTTGTCCTACCTTACCTCTACTATACTGTGGAGCCTCCTATGTCAGTGGGGTGAATCCGCTCTGAATGTTTGTCTAAACTTTATTCAATATGCTGAACTTATTTTTGGGGGGATAATGTCTAGCACCTTGGAAAGCTCCTTTCAGGCTAAAGGAGATTCAGAGACTCCTTTCAAATGGATGCCATCAACTGCCACTGTCATTATATCGAATATTGCAGATTTGGATATCACTATAAACTACACCTTGCACAACTGGCAAGGCCTATTTGTTTTAATAGCTCCCATTCCATGCCGGTTACATTGTATATGCATGTATGAGAAATAGTTATAATTTATCATGCATTCCGTTCTCAGGTGCCACTTTAAAATATTTCAGAAATAAAAAACAAGACAAAACAGCATAATATTACCAATGAAATGTATCACATCAAGCTACAACCAAAATATTTTAGGCACCATATTCCAATTTTCCTTCTGTGAAAGAAGATAAAATATCGAGACCATCAGTAAATAAACTTAAAATGGATTTTTTCAAAACTTCAAAAGCTCTAATGGAAAGTCATGTGGAGAAAATTCTATTCCAGAAAATATAATAAATGGGTCCCATACAGCAATACATTTGTCATAGAAGTTATTTTCACATGTAGACCTCAGCTGGCATGTCAATTTATCCATCCATGCGAGTGTCCAAATCCTGTTTCACCAATTTCTCAAATGTTAATTCTTCATCTCTCCAATACATGGAAATGTCCAATTTACTTGCTGTATTGAAAATTCAAATCAGTTCCTTATGATGGAGAGAGGCATTTAGATCCTTATAAATAGAATATCTCTACAACTTATTTGACAGAAAGCTTAAGTACAGTGGGTTTTTGTTATCTGCTGGGCTTTGGTTCCAGGATCCCTGTGGATAACAAAATCCATGAATGCTCAAGTCCCATTAAATATAATGGCACAGCAAAATGATGTCCCTTATATAAAATGGAAAATCAAGGTTTGCTTTTTGAAATTTATACTTTTTTTGAATATTTTGAAGCTGTGGGTGCTTGAATCCATGGGTAAAAAAATCTGTGGATGAGGAGGGCCGACTGTACCATTTTCCAACCTGGTGCTAATTTAGGGCATTTAAGCCTTATTCTACCCCATTCAACACATCCTTTCTAAGAAAGTGAAGGCAGACTGTTGTTTTGACAAATGTTTTTGATAGCTATATACACTCAACATAGCATTCACATCAAGAAAATCTTTATATTTCCCATAGTAAGATTTGTTGTTGTTAACTGCTGTCAAATCCCCTTCAACTTGTGGTCCACAAAACATGTGGTGAACAGTTCTGCAAAGCAGGGGGCACTTTGTTACCCTCCATGAGTGCTTGGCCCATAGGTCTAAGTGACATCACATGTAGGGGGCGAGAGGGAGGCTATTTAAAAGCTCATCACCCACTCATGTACCTCTTTTACCTGATCCATCCACCCACCCTCAGTGCAATGGGAGCATTTCTGGTTGTCTTGGGCTGGGTAGGAATCCCCCCCTTATCTGGGGCTTTTCACCTGCCCCACACTGTATCTGTTGGCACTTTGACAATTGGCTTGTAGTAATAGTGTTAAATAAGCTTCCATCTGGCAGGTAGCTGGGGAGAAGATATTAATAATAATAATAATAATAATAATAATAATTATTTCTAGTCCGCCCCTCTGAACAAGCCATCGGGGCAGATTACAAAAAGGATTAAAACAATATCAAGTAAAATATCCCATCCTTTCCCTTACCATCCCCCCTTAAAAAGAGATTAAATCACAATTGAATTAAAACAGTAACTAGCTAAAATAGTAATAAAAACAAGATTAGAGAAAAACAGACCCAGCCAAGGTTATGTAGAAGTAGAAACAGAGAAGGAAGGCTGGAAGAAAAGGCCACTCTAAAGCCTAGATTTGGAGCCGGGGGATGTTTACATTCTCTGGGAAGGCCTGCCGGAAGAGGTGCGTCTTTAGGGCTTTTTAAAAGCTTTCTAAAGATGAAATAAGATGCATCTCATCCGGCAGGTCATTCCACAACCTGGGGGCAACAGCCGAAAAGGCCCTCTGGGAGGTCTGCACCAACCTGGTCTTCATGGGTTGCAGCAAGTTCCTCCCAGAGGACCGAAGTGTGCGGGGGGGGGGGGTTCATATGGGAAGAGGCGGTCCCTTAGATAAGATGGACCCAAACCATGTAGGGCTTTAAAGATTAAAACCAACACCTTGTACTGTGCCCAGAAACTGGTCGGCAGCCAGTGGAGAGCTTTAAGCACAGGAGTGATGTGCTCTCTCCTAGATGTTCCAGTGAGAAGTCTGGCTGCCATATTTTGGACCAGTTGTAGTTTCCGGGTTAGGCACAAGGGTAGCCCCATGTAGAGTGCGTTACAGTAGTCCAAACGTGAGGTTACCAGTGCATGTATCACAGTTTCCAGATCCCTCATCTCCAGGAAGGGGCGCAGCTGGCGTATCAGCCGAAGCTGATAGCAGGCACTCCTAACCGTCGCATTCACCTGACTAGTCATGTGAAGCGACGGGTCAAGGAGTACCCCCAGACTGCGAACAGAGTCCTTTGAGGAGAGTGTGACTCCGTCCAGGACTGAAAGTTGTATTCCCAGGCCTGGTTTCAGGCCTGTGACTGTGAGCACCTCCGTTTTGTCTGGATTGAGCTTCAATTGGTTTTTCCTCATCCAATCCATTACGGCTGCAAGGCAGTCATTAAGAGGGGAGATACCATTGGGGGTCTGAACAGACGATCTGGTCACGGAGAAGTATATCTGAGTGTCATCAGCGTACTGGTGACACTGAGCTCCGTGCCTCCGGATGATCTCACCCAACGGCTTCATATAGATGTTAAATAACATCGGGGACAGAATGGCGCCCTGGGGGACGCCACAGCTAAGCTCGATCTTAGAGGAGCAACTGTCCCCGAGTCTCACCCTTTGAGATCTGCCAAAGAGGAAGGATCGGAACCATCGGAGTGCGGTGCCACCGATCCCCAACTCTCTCAGCCGATCCAAAAGGATGGAGTGATCGATTGTGTCAAAAGCCGCGGAGAGATCCAAGAGCACCAACAGGGTCACACTACCCCTGTCGATGCTCAAGCGGAGGTCGTCAGTCAGAGAAACCATGGCAGTCTCCACTCCATATCCTGCCCTGAAGCCGGTCTGGAACGGATCGAGATAATTGGTTTCATCCAAGACAGCTTGGAGTTGGGAGGCGACGGCTCTCTCAATCACCTTGCTGAGAAAAGGCAGCAAGGAAACTGGTCTGTAGTTGTTTCTGTCCAGGGGATCAAGGGAAGGCTTCTTCAGGAGGGGCCTAACGGCCGCCTCCTTCAGACAGGATGGAACACTGCCTTCCCTGAGAGACGCATTGATCACCTCCTGAAGGAATGTTCTCAATGTGTCTCCTCCCTGGACGACCAGCCAGGATGGACCTGGATCAAGGGAGCAAGTCGTCTTCCTCACACATCCAAGGAGCTTGTCCACGTCATCGGTACTCACCGATTGGAACTCATCCAGTAAACTGACAGCAACGGAGTTACTGGATACCTCACTCATGGACACTGGACAATGATTGGCGTCCAAGTCGGCTCTTATCCGAGAGATTTTATCTGCAAAGTGGAGGTTAAACGCCTCACAACAGGCTGCTGTAGGCTCTAGTAGGGGGTTTGGCGCAGGGGGAACCTGCGTAAACTCCCCCACCACCTTAAACAGCTCTGCTGGGCGGGACTCTGCAGACGCAATGCGTGCAGAGCAGCGGGATCTCCACGCTGCACGCAAAGCCTCTCCATAGATGCGAAGATGCAGTCTATAGAGAGTTCTGTCGGATAAGAGGCGAGTCCTCCGCCATTTGCACTCTAGTCGTTGTCCAGCCCGCTTCATCTCCCTGAGCTCTTCTGAGATTGTTATACACCTTGGCAATCTTTTGTGATGGAGGGTTGGGCTCTGGAATGTCTCCATGGGACACGAGCTTGGGGGCTGGGGAAAGAGTCTGTCCTTGGGGCTGAACTGTGTCGTTACTCTCTCCTAGGCTTGGGATGGAGTCCCCCAGGATGGCCTTCCAAAAATGACTGAGATGGCAATCAATATCTTTTGATTGCCCTTGGGGTCTGATTTTTCACCCAAAGCTGGCTGGACAGGTGTCACAGGTTGACAGCTGTGCTTCAGCTAAACCGCACCAGGTTCCTCCCTCCTTCATTTGCTCAGCCCCAGGTATCAAACATTTAACTAGGTTTTAGGTCAATAAAGATTACCCTTGTTTAACTCCAAATACTGCATCTGGTCTCATTATTTCATGGTTGGTCAACAAATGGGGGCCTTATGAATGAGAGCCTTCCAGGTCACCCTGTTTTCAATACCCCTGCTCAAGTGTTGCAGACTCAGATTCATGGCTTCCTTGATTGAGTTGATCCACCTGTAATGGAGTCTTCCTCTTTCCCTAGTACCTTGACAAGCAGTAATGTCTTTTATGGTGAGCCATGTTCTCATTAGAGGGCCAGTTTCAGTTTAGTCATCTTGGTTCTAGGGAGAGTTTAAAATACATTTAAATTACACAAGATAAAAAAATGTAGCACACCACTGTCCACATTGTTCTGACATATGATTAAAAATCAGAAGTCTACCTAAATAAATAGGTTTTAGCCTGCTAGGAAAGGGGATAACTGGACCTCCTGTGGAAGGAAATTCCACAGCCTGGGAACAGGAACACAAAAGGCTCTCTTTTGCCTCCTGGCCAAATGTGCAGTCATGGCATTGGGACAGAAAGAAAGCCTCCTGTGAAGATCTTCAATATTGGCCTGGCCCATATTATAGATTATCAGCTATAAAGGCCTAAACAGTTGGGTATAAGAAATTTTAATGATAATATTCATGTACATGAACCTCACTATAACTAGCTATTGAGCTGAAGGTCTTACTCCATATCTCAGTACATCCACAGTTTCATCATGCTATTGGTTACTGTACATTTTGTATTAGATACTGCTGCTTTTAGTCTCAAGGCCCCATTTAGGCCAAAAGTTTAAGTTAGCATACTTACATAAATAAATGAAAACTGAAATGTCCACTCATCAGAAGAGCTACCCACTCCATCAGAAGACTGTCATTAATAGCTTCCTCAAGTAAAAATGTAATTAGCAGGAATGGTGGCAAAAGCTTAGAGTATTTTATGGAAGATGTCATTTAAAACTGCCAGTATTGCTGTGCTTGTGACAAGGACAGAGAATTTCCAAGTCCTTACACTTTCACATAGAGCTAGTAAAATTACTTGAGGTTTTAAAAAATCCAATAAATCTCTTGTAAAACAAGGAACCAATGCTACAACTGCAATCAGCCAGGGAATTAGGAAAGAGGAATGTTTGTAAACATGATTAAATTACCTCTAATAGTCCTTAGGGGAGTATTCCCAGTCAGCTATGTGTAGATTTGGCTCTCTGCAGCAGAATCTATGCAAGGGCTGTATCCCAGCTTCACTGAGTAGTATCCCTGCCCTGGTCTGCCCCCTTAACTGCCACATATGCCTGTTTTAAATCAAACTGAAATCCAAGGAGGACCCACATTACATAGCTACATCTGTGTAAGGGAGTGTCTCTCCTATGTGCATGTGTTTGCTACATTGGTTTATGTCTGGTCACATGATCATAGTATCTGTGGGATTTGGTGTTTTTTGTGGGGGTGGAGTTCCCACAATGCATGCACATAGTCACATATTCACTTAACCAAATAGCCTTTATTTTTCCTTTGTTCTGATTGCCGACCTGCATTCTATAAAGTGAACCCTTTAGTGCAAGGCACATGAAATGAAGACTTGCAAAGGTGTGTACACAAACACCAAATCCAAAAAGGTGGGGGCACTACCATCTTTTCCAGATGCCAATCTAAAGAAGGAAGCTACCTTTCTGTGGTTGGAACAATCAAGTGACAAGGTGACCACCCGATTGTTCCCACCAACCTGGCCCCATTCCCCCCCTGCTGCCATGCCTGATTCCACTGTAATCCCAATCTGGGGGTCAAACCAGATGATGTAGAAACCTGGTTCTTCCCCCAAACAGCTGAGTAAATTGGAGATTTTTTAAAAATTGCCTTAAAGCCCTCAGGCATTGGAAAGGAGTGTTTTCTCATCGGAGGGTGTTCCAACAGGACTGGGATCAAGGTAAAAATGCATTATTTAAACTAGTGTAGATTCCTGAATTGATGGTAGGCACACAGTGTTAGCATAGTTCACCCCAGTCAACTGCTTCACCAAATGCTGTAAATTAGATGTGAAGTTATTACAAACTATGTCTCATGGCACTAAAATTGACACTAAAAACCTGGCCCAACTTAATTCTGTTTAACGGCAGCTTAACATGCAACAGTTCTCCCACTTATTTCCATGCCAAGAAAAGCTTCATCAGCTAAAGTTTTGTCAGACTTCTGTTTAAAGGCACAGAAACACTCATTGTTGGTACTGCTATTTAAGTGTTTAAGTACTAACCTATGAGATGCCATTTATGGGGGGGGGGGGGGTCTGAAGCATTTATTTACACACGTTCAAGGCAGGGTTTTTGTTTTGTTTTGTTTTTTGGTTTAATGCTGAAAATTCCTGCATTCTATAGGAAGTCAGGTCCTCTTTGTGTTGATAAATTTCTTCATTAACCCCGAACAACCTCTTTCTTCTAAGTTGTTTATATTTTTCAACTAGCTTCTTCCTGTTATGCAATCATTTTTTATTTGTTGCAAATCCAATACAAACATACTTCCCTACCCCCAATGGAAGAGAATAATGCCAAAAAATGTTCTAAACAAGCCACTGAGTCTTAATTCAGTTTGCTTTGTCTTGCTGGTGCGTGATACAATTTTAGGTCTATGCATTTCCTGACATGTAGAACCCATGGATATGAAGCAGACATGGATATTGAAGTAATTTAATATTTTGTGGTACCTATCTGAACCAGTGGAAGAATCATTTTCCTACTAACATGGGATAAATGTTAGGGAGTTTCCCCTTAATGTATTACAAAAGTAATTGCAATCATTTACATAGATAACACAATCAATATGACTACATCAGTGTGCTACAATGTAATTCTTAAATATGTTTGCAGAAGCAAGAGGCACAGTATTTGCCTGGGATTTATTTTCAGGTAAATATGCATTCATCGGCAGCCCTAATTACCTTCCCAAAAATGTAGAGTACTGGTAAGACAAAGGAAGTTAGAAGAAAGTTTGCTTTGCTTAAGATGTTAAACTATGAATTTTCAAATTGTAATCTAAGTTTGAGAGAGTGACAATAATGAATATTGGAGGCAAAATGCACACATGGAGTATTAACCAAATGAGTGGAATGATACTTCCGGACAGAAGAGACAGCAGGGTTCCAAGTAAATAACATGTTATAAACTTGTCTCTTTACAAAAACATTTTACTGGGGTGATGTGTTCTCTGCCTAACCATGAACAATTACAAATCCAGCTAACAATATATTTTGGCAACATTGCCAACCAATTATATGTCTAAGTATCTACAGACGTACATGTGCCTTACAGAGTGGGAAAAAACATATGGAAATAATTTGCCCTTTTGTTCATATGCCTGATGTAAAGGATTTTAATCCATTGGCCTGAGTAACATGTGCATCTGAATCTTCATATTTGTTAAAAGGTTTCTGCCATTTAGTATCTAGCTTCAAGAACTGATTTGGATTTCATTACTATGGACTAATGTTTTAAAATATACTGTGTGTGCCAAATATGAACTAACTTACACTTTTTTTGATTAATTTATCTATACAAAATATATAACTTGAAATATCTGAGCATTTACTTCTAATCAGCACAGTTTTCTTCCATTGTGTTTAACCAATAGAAAACAGGTTTCCAAAGTAACTGAAAAATATTTTCTGTCCTGTACTGATGTGTGAAACTTCCTTAAATTGTTTCTGACAATGTAATTTTAGAAACCCAAATGTGTGCTGCCTTATCTCTTATTTTGAAGCAGCAGGCTCTCACTCCCTGAAAATCTTGCCGCACACATGCTAACCACCCTCTCTATTTTTAAAACAAAAAGATATTACCTTCTGATCACTAGGCTAAGTCTTTGCAAAGCACAAACAA
The DNA here is from genome assembly GCA_034509955.1 of Urosaurus nigricauda. Taxonomy (NCBI): domain Eukaryota; kingdom Metazoa; phylum Chordata; class Lepidosauria; order Squamata; family Phrynosomatidae; genus Urosaurus; species Urosaurus nigricauda. Next base: position 45,046,122 of record JAOEGL010000004.1, on the reverse strand, counting down.
TAGAGATTACAGGATCTTTTACAGGTGTTACATACTGATACCAACACTTAATTATAAAACAAATTACACTGAAGTAGTTCTACTGAAACAAATTACTTTTGAGTAGGAAAGAAGATCCACCAATGGTACTACTTTTCCATGCAAATAACACAACTGGACAAAAGCCAAAAGGATGTGCAGCTGTTGATGTGATCAGAGGCAAAAGGGAAGACCAAAGCTACCCAACACATATTATAGGAGCATGGAATGTGAGAAGCATGAATCAGAGGAACCTAGACATAGTAAAACAATAAATGGAAAGTATAAACTTTGCAATATTTGAGATGAATGAGCTAAATTGGTCAGGAATGGGACATATTTGAATCAGATAACTACACACGGTTTTACTCAGGAAGTCAACATCTAAAAAGAAATGTGGTTGTATTTACAGTGAGAAGCGATGTAGCAAAAGCAGTCAAAGGATATAATGTAAAGTCTGACCAAATCATGTCAATAAAATTTCAGGTAAAACCCATCAATATAACCTTAATCAACATTTATTTTCCAACTACAGAGGCAAAAGAAGAAGAAATTGAAAGATCTATCACACACCAAAACAGGACTTCTTGTGATTGTTCTGTTGTGAAAAGGACTTCATAGGTGATTGGAATGAAAAAGTAGAAAACAGAGCAGAATCAAAGATTACAGGAAAATTTGGCCTAGAATCAAGAAATGAAACTGAAGACTGACTGACTGAATTTTGTGAGGCCAACTGTTTCTTCATTGCAAATTCAAGAAGTGACTGTATCCATGGACATCACCTAATGCCCAATACAGAAATCCAACTACATAATGGGAAACAGAAGACAGAGAAGCTCAGTTCTCTCTACAATAACAAGACAAAGAGCAGATTGTATGACAGCCAATGAACTACTAACATCAAAAACTAGAATAAAATTAAAGAAGAATACTAAACCAATGATTATGCTGAAATACAACCTGAAGAACATGACCATATAATTTAAATATAATGGGAAAAATAGATTTGCACTATTAAAGCTAACTGACTGGGAACCAGAAGAACTGTGGACTGAAGCCAGGGACATTATCAGAGGGGATGCATAATGGCACTATCTGCAGCCAAAAAGAAAGAGAAGTCTCAGTGGATGACAGATGAAACTCTTCAAGCAGTTTCTTTTCAAACAGTGAAGCTAAAGTAAAAAGTGAAACAAATAGAATCAGACCCTGAATTCAACTGTTCAATGACTTGTACACAAGGATAAGGATAACTACTATAATAATAAATGCAGAGAAATTGAGGGTGACAACAAAAAGGAAGAAGAAGACAATCTGAAAAATCAAAGGGAAAGTTAAACCAAGAGAGGAGATGCTCTACAACTAACAGGGGAACACATTACATGACCAAGTATAAAAAGATGATAGAAACAATACAGAAGAACTCTTACAGTACACCTCGCCCAGGTATTCTAAATAGACTTCACTACTTTAGTGTCACTATCATTACAGAACTTAAACTCTATCTGTTATACTAGATTCTTACTCAAAATTTAGTAAAGACAGTAATCTCATCCATTCTTGGAATTGCATATAGACTTCCAGACTTGTGTCTTCTGGCACAGTCTAAGAGATCAGCCTCTTCATTTCGCTCAGACACTGTGGTTCCATTTTGCCGGTTTCTCTCTCGTTTACAGAGCTCATGATGCTTTGTTTATATTATTTCAACTGGTAATCATACTGCACCTTGAAAGGCAAAGTATCAGAGACCACTAAGTAATAAATTGTATCTGTGTGTCTCAAAAAATAATTAAATATTCTACTTGTTTTTCCCCTCCTTTCTTTGGGTTATTTTACAAAGAGTCCATAAGGGGCAGCATGCAGCTGCGCCTTTCCTGGCTGAATTGGGTCTGTGGCAACCTCATACCATGGCCCCAATCTGGCCTCTGGATAGTGCAAAAAGGAGCTGCAAAAAGTGGCTCCTTTTTGTACCCTCCAAAGGGTGCCATAGCCACAGCAGCACGGCTGTATGGTGCTCCTTCAGCACTGCATCATCCGGATGCAGTGCCAGAGTCACGCCATGATGCCACATGCCATCTGAGGTGCACAGTTCAGTCTTGTTTACATTATCTTTTGTTTACCTTTTAGCTGGACAGCTAGTGCCTCAGCCCACATTTTACTCTTTCCCTTTATTCAGACTAATACATCATTAAAAAAAACTACATTATTTTTAATCAGTGTATATGTTCATATTAAGACTGTTCTGCTTCCCATTTCAGGTCTTGAAATGGGCAAAACATATACACAAAATATAACATCAAAATATAACATGGGAGGGTGACCTCACTTCTCTTCCCCCACCTGGAGAACTGCTGCTGGTTAGTGGTTGTCACCTTCCCTGCTCTGACTCCCCCACCTGTAAAATGGCTGTGGTAATATTTCTGGGGCTTGAAACATGCTGAACAGAGCAAAATCAAAGCAGAACAGAGCTATCCATGTGGCATGTTACACACTGCATGCTCCGATGTTGGATGATGACCTGAGAACAGTAGCGTCCCTAGAGGGGTGCGGGCCACATTGGGTGACACCATCAAAGGAGGGTGACATCTGGGGAGCACCCCCCACTTCCCTGCTGCATGCCATGGTGCATGGCAGGAAGGGAGAAGACCCCCGCCCTCGTCCCTGTCCTGAGAGGATTGGAAGTCAAGCTTTGCAGGGCAGGGAGGGAGAAGATCCAGTGTCCCCAGTCACTGCCCTGGGAGGCTTCAACATGAAGCTTCATAAGGCAGGGAGGGAGAGGGCCAGGTGCCCCTCATCCCTGCCCCTTGCACGTGGGCTTGACTTTAAAGTTGCATGGAGCAGGGACGGCGGGGCATGCTGGGCCCTCTCCATCCCTGTCCCGCATGGCTTTATTCTAAAGTAAAACCTCATGGGGCAAGGAGGGAGGGGCCTCTTTTTGCTCTGCCCCCAAACCTCACCCCAAAGCTCCCCCCTCCCGGTGACACCCTGGTGTGGAATGCCACTGCCTGAGAATTAATGTTTTAGAAGCATTCTGTGGTTGCACCTTTACACATATACTATTTAAAGTCACTGAGAATTTTAGCAGCCTAATATGCAAAGAATTAAACCCTATGTTTTGAATTTTTGTTCTATGAGTCAAAGCTATGTGTTCACTGTCGTTTGTATATTTGTTCTCTTAATTAGATAATCCATTAAGGATTGTTTCCCATACTTGCATATTCTACTTTCTTCTCCTTGTGTCAACATCTGACTTCTTGGGAAGTGCCCATTCAACTAGTACACATTAAATGTCTCTATGTGTCACTTTAAATCTATTTGGATTTGTTCTGCCTTTTTACTATCAGAAAACAACTGACTTGGGAATTTACGGACCTACGTTGAAAATGAATGAGGCTGCAAATCGAGTCACAGTATTCCTTGCACGGAAAGCTTAGTTCTAATGAAAAGCAACTGGGATGTGACTCTAGAAACACTTGAGTTGCAGGCCCTAAAACTCACAAACTTTAGTGACAATCTGCAAGACTGATTTGAAGTCCAAGTATAGGTTGAGTCTCCCTTATTCAAAATTCTAGGGACCAAAGGTGTTTTGAATTTCAGATTTAATGTTTTAATTTTTAAATTTTTTGGAATACCCATGCTTGTATATATGTACATAATGAGATATCTTGGAGATAGGGTCCAAGTCTAAACACAAAATTCATTTGTGTTTCATATACATATCTCCTGAAGGTAATTTTATAAAACATTTTAAAATAATTCTGTGTATGAAACAAAGTTTATGTACAGAAAGCAAAGGTGTCACTATCCTAGCTATCCATGGGTTTTCAGAATATTTTGGATTTTTGAATTCGGGGTAAGGGAGACTCAACCTGCATAAACATTTCTCTTTTTAGTACATGAGATCCAGACAGTCAGAGAACTAACCTCAAATTCAATGCAGATGTATCAACATGTATAAGCAAACCCTTGAAAAATACCTCTTGTAGGGCCTACAGAGTGGTTTTTAGGGGGTGGGATGGGCTCTAGAGAAAGTTCCCTAATACCTGATACCTTTGTCAGAACAGTCGCGTATCTGTGGTATGACACGAAGATGGTATTTTAAAATAAAATAGTAAGGGATTACGATGAAATCTTCCTGTGCTGCTGTAGTGAAAAACAGAATTTCACATTAGTTATCTTTTAACCACCACATGGTGTACCTATTTATTGGCTTATCATATTCACTATCAGAGCATGGAACTCAACTTGCACTTTTACAAATAAAACAAGTAAATTGGCTGGTTAGTATCATTCAGCATTCCTGTGTAGCAATGAATAAAAGGTTTTGCATTATTATTGATGGCAGGGGATAGACTTTTAAAAAAAAAGAATGGATGGATGGAGAGCACTGTGATTTTTAGAAAGTGTAGATGGTTGCCATTATTACTTGATTGGCTGGATTTCCCTCAGACTCTAGGGATACTACCAGGTGCCCTTTGGGACCATTAGCTCACACTGATTCCAAGTTCATTTAAAAAAGTAAGCCACTAGTCCTTCTGGAAGACAAGTAGAGACATATTGTTTTGCAGGAAACAAGCTTGTGGTTGCCTTTTAGCATATAATTAATCAATGAAATTTCACAGTTTGCCTCACAGAGATTTAAGTTTTCCGCATTCCCTGGATAAATTGTGCCTTTTGAGGAAGACGCTAGTTTGTTTGCAGAGAGACGAGCGCTGTATTTTTATACAGTTTCCTGTATATTTAGATAACCTGTAGTTCATAATCCATAGAAAGCATACAAAAACCATTGGAATGAATATGGAGAAAATGGATCATAACAAATTACCTGCACAAAGCAGGGTAAAATGCTCTAATTTAATAATAAACTCATTAATATTTAAGGTATCATAGATGCTATTCTTTTTGGGGCAAAAAACCTGATGTGGCAATATTATTATTCTTTCTCAGATTTCTAAAAAATGTAACATTGTTTATTTTCTTGGCAGGTGAGCTATCAGTAGGAAAGTAGGAGGTGACAGTGGAGACATTGGATCATAGATAGATAAAAAGAAGCTCGCTGAGCTAAATAGATATTTGCTTGAACCATAGATTTCTAGAAAGTACTTTCAAATAAGCAAGTACTCAGATGCACCTGTGATATCCATTTGTAGGCTGCAGCATGATTTCAGGAAGGCTGGACTGCCATTTTCTTGCCTTGGTATGGGACTGTCTCTTTCCCAAGATCCTGCATGGATTTTGTGGTCTCCAGGGAGTGACAGCAAGTCAGGATGCACCAGAGGTGGGAACTGCTCTCCACCCAACCTGAGATTCAAAGTTCTCATTCATGTCAGATTGGGTAATGTATGTATGGAATGGCTCCTTCAGCAGTTGGGTCTGAGTGCCCATTCCTCCCACCTATCCTCTCCAGCACGGTACTCAGATGATTAAAAGGACTTTGTAATGTAACCTTCATTTTCTTGCAGTAATGCAAACTAATGTAACAACTTTTCAGGCAGTGGGGCAGGGTGCAAGGTCCAGTTTGGGGAGTGTGGGGGACCACTAACCCCCTCCCCCAAGGGCTCTGGTGGGAGTCCTCTTATAGGACTTTGGGATGCAGGCATGCACAGGGCCAGGCCTAGCTTGGACCAGTCTCACTTACAGGTGGCAGAGACCAGACAGAGGCCATGTACCCACATGACTTCCCAAATGTCATCTGGTGTATTACCTCCCTGGCAGGTGGTCTAGGGGATTTGGTATGATCAGATAATAGGCAGGTTATTCAATTCTTGGATCTGTGTCTCATGCCATGCCAACACTCCTCAGCTGTATCTTAACCATGTTGTGACCAATTTGCCCCAGCTGAAATTGTCCCCAAGCTTAGGGGAACAGATATTCACTGTTATACCATCTGCAGCACAGAAATTTTGAGAGAGCTACACTTTTATTTCCATGCTGTTTGAAATTTTCTTACTAATGACTAAGTCAAGATATTGCTGCTGTTGGCTTCATGGTTATGGAAACCCTTTCCCCCTCTACACACAAATGCCTTCAATTTCATGCCCAAATCTGAAAGCATTTTTTAAAAACCTTGTTTTATTTGTGTGCATCAGTAAATATGACAATTCAAGACTTAACTAAATATCACATTATAGATTACGACCCTTAACTTAGGGGCTTGACAGACTGCCTGAAAAGAACGGTCTGGTGCCACCCCATCTGCTTCAGAGGGACGCTGCAGCCACCAAACTACATGGGGTCCCTCCACAGTAAAAAGAACAAGGTTCTTCCAGATTCTTTTTACGGTATCCATCTTACATCACAAGTGCGCCATTGGTGCACTCGTGACGTCAGCGTCGCACAGTGGCGTGCAGACACTGTGCAGCGGCGATCTCATCGTGGCAGCACCTGTGTGGACAGGACGCTGCCATGATGACATCACCATTACATACTAGGGTTCCTGACTGTGTAGTTGCTGCATTGTCCAGAACCCTAATATCGCCACCTTTTTGCCCATCTGTATTGGGCCCTAGTTTCATATTTTCAAGCATGGTAGCTAAAGATGCAAATTTGTAATCACAGGCTGCAGTCAGTTGCAAAAAGTAAGGGAGCAGGAGGACCACAAGTGACTTTGTCAACTTGGACTGATAGTTACTGTCACCTATATTCACTCAGCCTTTGTACATGACACCTTCCATTTAATGATCCATAATGCAGGGGAGGGCAACGTAGTAGTCTACAAGCGAAAGGTAGTAATGCAGTGACTAAAAAAGCCAATGCAATCCTATCCTACATCAACAGAAGTACAATCTCCAGACTGAGTGAAGTAATATTACCCATCCATTCTGCTTTGGTCAGACTTCACATGGGGGCTGTCCACACAGTAGTTCCTCCACTCTGCTCTCGTATCCTTACCCTTACCCCAGGCTAATAAGGTTGTATTTCACCTGGCTATTTTACAAAAAGTGTGTATTTCACCTGGCCTTCATTCTGTACGAATGGCACAGGCCATTAGCCCCAGGCTGCGATAGGGCTAAGAGTAGGCAGAGTGGATGTGGATCTAACAGATCTGGCCCAATCCCATGCCAAAGGGTCTTTGTGTGAGTAAATATGACCCACCATTTTCTTGTTTTCTGTTGGTCTAGAATAGAAACACGATCCAATTGCAACAAAAAGATTCTATCTAAGCAATGGGAAGTACTTCTTGGCTGTAAGAAATGTTCAACAGTGGAACAGACTATCTTAGAGAATGGTGGATTTTCCTTCATTTAAGGTCTTTAAATGGATGTAGATAGTCATGTTTGGGGAGTGTTTTAGTTTTACATTCCTGCAAAACACAAGGTTGCAAAAGATGGCCCTTTCAATCCCTTCAACTCTATGGCACTGCAAGAGGGTGGGAGCTGCATTGCCTCCCCACAAGATCTTTGAAACTCACCTCAACTCCAATTTTTCCCCACAGGACTTTTTCATTCCAGGAGAGACTTTTTTTAAAAGTAGAAAGTAAACCAGAAGTCAACTTACAAGTTCACTTCCAGGCTTTGCATGGGATACCCCTCCTCCCCCCAAAAAAGTTTTCACTTTTTCCTATTTTATTTTTTCATACTGGGCCTTCTAAAATGGCTTTGAGGCCACATGCCCTTTGCCCACTTCTGCTTGTTGCTTCTGGATTCCCAATCTAATCTTGGTCCAGAGTAATCCATTAGGACCCCCAGCAGCACCGCGAGGGAATAACAATGGGAGCATTAACCCTAGCTCTTAAAGGCTAGGCTAGCATTTGCTAAGGTAAGGAGAAAAATGGCTGCCACTATGCATTAGGAGAGAGGTGCTCCAAGTGCTCCAAGAGACATATCATATTGACAACTTTGTATCCAGTAACTTTTCCCTGAAGGAACAAACATACAAGTTTCAAGGATATGTTCAAGTTGTATATTGCTGCATTATGATTTTATGCATGTTTACTAGTTAATGAGTTTCACTGAGTTAGATAGGACTTACACTCTAATATGTCGCTCACAAGAATGTAAGCTTAAACAGCTGACATGAAGGTATAGGAAAAGCAAAAAACCAATCAAACAAACAAAAAAATGTGCTAAACATAGTTCTTTACAATACTCCAGCTGGCCCTATCCCACAATATTAATGAAAGAAGCAAGCCTGCTAAGAATTGAGTTTCTTAATTCTGAGCCATAATTTTACACTGAAAGGAAAAATTGCAGAAGAGAGCTGTAAAATAAAACAAACCATTCAGCAGTTTAGAATACCAAACAAACAGACAAACCCAGCTCTTAAAAAGGAGATACATTTCAGGTTGAGTATCTCTGATCTGGAATTCCAAAATCTAAAATACTCCAAAATCCAAAATTGCCCACATACATGGTTAAGACAGGGTCACCTTTGCTTTCTGATGGTTCAATGTATACAAACTTTGTTTCATACACAAAATTATGAAATATGTTATGTATCAAATTACCTTCAAGTTATGCATATAAGTTGTATACAAAACACAAATGAATTTCATGTTTAGACTTCAGCTCCATCTCCAAGATATCTCATTATGCACATACAAATATTCTAAAATCCAAAAAAAATCCCAAGCACTTCTAGAATTAAACATTGTGGATAAGGGAGACTCAGCCTGCAATATGAATCTGGCGAAGCAGTAATCAACCTCTCACTGGAATATGAATCCACCTAATTTCCTCTGCATGGGTCAAAGCTGTCAAAGGGAGTCTAACTTTTTATTACTTTCCCCAAGCAGTCACCACCTTTCAGGGAAGTTAAATAAGCCTTAAGCACAGCAGCTTTAAAAGCACATTGTTCCTTACACATACAGTTATTCAAAAATAAAATAAAATAAATGACTAACTGCCAGGCTGCAAATTTTACAGGCATGTTTATTGCACTTCAGTGTTAGAGGCAAGACCTGCAATTATATTTTTTGACAACAGTTGTCACATTTAACCAACACAGAGAAAAATTCCCCAAAGCACAGCCAAATAAATCACCATACCTGCTGTTGGGTGAATTCCTACATCTATGCCTGAACCTGTTCTGCTGAAAATGAGAGCAGTCTATGATACTTAAATGTGTATTTATCAACAAAAGAAGAGCTGAACCAGGACAGCTATGTGGAATCTGCCACCTGATTACTTAATGCTATTGACTTCAATAGGATCTATACCCAGCACAAATATTATAAAGAATATATACCTTTTCCCATCTTTGATAAATAGTAAGAGGGTCTCTATTCAAAAGTTGTTAGCATGATATATAAATATTTAGTCCTGAGGTAAAGTGGCAAACACACACAAACACACACCACCACTTTTCTTTTGTCCTATTAGTGGGTTTCTTTGCATAAAAATATTGTATTTTGCAAATGTACTTTATGCAAAAACAAATTTTTCTCAAAAATATCTCCAAATGGGAAAAAATGAGAATTTTTTTTGTAATCAACCCTAATGAGGGAAACCTTTGAAATATTTGTTTTTGCACTCAGTAATGAATTAAATAAAGTTCTACATTCCTGTTTCTGAGAAATCTGTATTATATATGGGAAAACAAGGTAAAAAGTAAAAAAAGTAAGAAGGTAAAAGAGACAAAAAGACATTGTTTAGAAAATGTAGTCTTTCTGAAAGAGGAGAAACCTATAATTTTTGAAATATCTTCATTATATATTTCTTTAAAGCAAGGTGGCAAATGTTGTTGGACTGCAGATCCCAGCAACCCTAGCCACCATAGCCTGTAGCTTTAAAGAATCTATTCAAATATATTTGAAGAATTTTTGACAAAAGAAACTTGTCCAAGCAACTGTGTAACTTTCCCAACTAACTTTGAAAATGCAGGGTTTCAGAACAAAAAAAACCCTGGCCATTATTCTGGTAATCATTAACTGTAATACATTCTTCTCTCTGTGTCCTTTCTACCTAATCCTTCTTATCCTCCTCATCACTGCCCAAGCTAGGGTCAACTGACTGAACTAGAAAGTGTAATCATATGTTATTCCTGTTCCCAATGGTACAAAATTGGGATTTTATGGGGTCTGATATGGCTACTTGCCAATGGCCTCTCTTTCCTATAAAGCCTATTAATACCATGAATTCAGAACTCTTGGAGGGAAAAAAAAGAATGTTTCCTGGAAAGCAAATATTTCTCTCCTTTGTAAGATTCCAACTTGTTTTCTTAAAGAGCTTGCAGACACATGTGTAGATAATACAAAAGGAGATCAGCAGAAACTGAGATTATTTCCAGATTTTTAGAAATAATTTGTTACGCAAAACATCCCTCCAGACTTTGAAGATGTCACCCACAGAAACCTGGGCACTACAACCAAGAATTCACTTTGCCTTTACAGGATTTTTTGCAGCAACAGTTAGTGGCTCCCCACATCAGTGGGGTGGTGTGTTTGTTTTGGGCTTTAGACTGAATTTTAAGGAACTTTCCAAGAGGTAGAACAGGAAAAAATGGTTCAAACCTACTTTTTCCAAAAGTAGTTCAAAACCCTGCTGTACACACCAGCCACTCTTGAGGTGGCCCAAATGCTAAGTCAGAATATCTCAGGTTGTTTTTTGCTCTGGTTTTTAGCCCTGGAGTGTGACTTCAATCCAGTTTCCAACCGCTTTGGAGTCATGCACCATCTAAACACCTTGCCTCCAAAGTAGGTTGAAACTGCTTTATTTGGCCTGTGTGTTTCACCCCCAAAATCCTAAACCAATTTTGAGATATGGTTCAGCACCTTGGACAACCCCTGTGTAAAATTGGACTGAAACCTGGAGGAGATTGCATAGTGTCAAGAGATTCTAGGTATACCATTCGTTTGTTTGATTCCCTTGTCATTCAGCACATAAAGAAAAAGGCAGGGGGGCTTTAAACATGGAAAATAGTTCTCTTCAATTTATACATTAAAGTCACATGCAGTATAGGTTGAGTATCCTTTACCTGAAAATCCCAAATACTCCAAAATCCAAAATTGTCTACTTGAGTGACTGTGATAGTGGCACCTTTGCTTTCTCGTGGTTCAATGTACACACACTTTGTTTCATGCAAAAATTTATTAAAATATTGTTTATAAAATTACTTGTAGGCTTGGTGTATAAGGTGTTCATGAAACACAAATGAATTTCATGTTTAGACTTGGGTCCCATCTCCAAGATATCTCACTATGTATATCCAAGTATTCAAAAAAAAAAAAAATCCAAACTCAAAAACACTTCTGGTAACAAGCATTTTGGATAAGGGATATTCAACATATATATAGCAGTGGAAGGCCATGGTCCTAGTGAAGGAGTGATCCTCCCCTTGTTACTGTGGGATGATTATCCCACCACCACCACTCAGATAATAATCAGGGATGTCACTTTTTTAACTGGCTCTAGTCCTATGTCATTAGCAGCAGTCATACAAAAAGCCCATTAAGAAGGTGAAATTTTCATTTTTCCATTGTGCGGTCAATATACAATTTACAAGCGCAAAAACGGTACAAAAAAATGAAAAATAGTATTACATATATACTCCTATTGCTGAACTTAGCTGCAAATATTCCAACACGAGTCGAGTGTGCTATTGCTTTGCTGTATTCATCACAAAATGGACACCCTCTCCCAAAAAAAAAAAAAAAAGATTCACCAATAAGATCTATGATTAAAGATATTTCAAATTAATCTCAGTGATGTCTCCTATTTGTTTAAATTGCCATGTACTTAACATAAATGAAAAAAAATATTGTTATAGGAACACTAAGATTGAGCATCAGATTTTCTGGCACTGTAGTCCAGGAGAATGTGGACTACAGAGATCTTGGATGAAACGGATTTTCTAGATCCATTTCAAACCGGTTTTCGGGCGGGTTACGGGGTTGAGACTGCCATGGTCGCCCTGGTCGATGATCTCCGTCTGGGCATCGACAGGGGTAGCGTGTCCCTGTTGGTGCTCTTGGACATCTCAGCGGCTTTCGATACCATCGACCATGGTATCCTTCTGGAGCGCCTGGAAGAGGTGGGAATCGGGGGCACTGCGCTCCAGTGGTTCCAGTCCTACCTCTCTGGGAGGTTCCAGATGGTGCAGCTGGGGGACGTGTGCTCCGATAAGAGGGCCCTCACCTCTGGGGTCCCTCAAGGAGCCATTCTGTCCCCCATGCTCTTTAACATCTACATGAAACCGCTGGGAGAGATCATCCGGAGGCATGGGGCGCGGGGTTATCAGTACGCTGATGACACCCAAATAGTCTTCTCTATGTCTCCGACTGATGCAGTGACCAGGGATGGCGTCACTCCTCTCGTGGCCTGTTTGGAATCGGTAATGGACTGGATGAGGGAAAATAGACTCAGCCTGAATCCAGAGAAAACGGAAGTACTCGTTATAGGTTCCCCCGGCCCAGGGTTGGAGGTGGTTCCACCAGTCCTGAACGGGGTCACGCTCCCCGTGAAGGACACTGTACACAGTCTGGGGGTGCTCCTTGATTCGTCACTCCATCTTACTTCCCAGGTGGATGCGACGGTCAGGAGCACCTGCTTTCAGCTTCGGCTGATACGCCAGCTGCGTCCCTACCTGGACCGGAGGGACCTTGAAACAGTAGTACACGCTCTCGTAACCTCTCGGTTGGATTTCTGCAATGCGCTCTACATGGGGCAACCTTTGTATCACACTCGGAAGCTACAACTAGTGCAAAACATGGCAGCTCGGGTGGTCACTGGTGCTCCCAGGACCGCCCATATAACACCAATATTGAAAGATCTTCATTGGCTGCCTATTCGCTTCCGGGCTCAGTACAAAGTGCTGGTTATCACCTATAAAGCCCTAAATGGCTTGGGCCCAGAGTACCTCAAGGACCATCTCTCCCCACACAATCCGCCCCGCACACTTAGATCTACTGGACAACAACTTTTAAGAGTTCCAGAGGCTAGACTGACAACCACAACGAAGAGGGCGTTCTCGGTCTCTGCCCCAAGCCTCTGGAACTCTTTACCCATTGAGCTTCGCTTGGCTGCCTCCCTTAATGTATTCAAAAAAGGGTTAAAAACTTACCTGTTTGAGCAGGCTTATCCCTGACTCATTCCCCCTGTTGTTACCCTATCCCTCCCTCATCATGTTTGGAAGGGTGCTTTGTTATGGTACTGTTGTCTTGGCTGATACCATTGCTACTGTATTATTGAATGTTTTTAACTTTTATATATGTTTTTATGCAATTGTACACCGCCCTGATCACTGGAAGGGTGGTATAGAAATAAAGTTTTTATTATTATTATTATTATTATTATTATTATTATTAAAAATTCTTGAAAACCAGCATTATCTCTTACCAATAAGTAAAAAATAGGTTATACTGGGACAAAATCTTCATTGGACTACTGAACCAGGCAGTGTAAAGATGCTGGCATTAGGTTGTTAAGAATAGGCACAATCATGCTCTGACAGCCAAGATGTACTTCTGCTAGAAAAATTGCCAATTCTCTGCCAGTTCATCTCAGAGGTCTGCTGACAAAGCAATCTCCTAATAGATTGGCTCAGGTTGCTAAGATCTGCCATCAGAAGAGCCAAAAAGGTGGCAGGGAAAACTAGAGGGAGAGGGAGATGCGATATGCCTTATCCAAAACACCACCAGCTCAGGTACACAATCCCAAAGTTGGCACAAACTTACATCAGAATGAAGGTAGTTCTGGGTAATTTCTGGTATTTCTAGGATTGGAAGGGTTTGGATTCAGCATAGCTCCAGCTGGCCTACCGTCTGTTCAGCTGCCCCCTTTGGCCATATTGTCCAGTTAAAACTGCATTGTAAGCCTCCAACCCAATCCAGATTTATAGGGAAAGATTATGAACATAAACACTGATCTGCTGAAGTACAAAACATTTGAAGGACCAAAAACTGAGAATCACTATATTAAACAGTCACCACCATCTCTAGTCATTTTCTCCTTGAAGTAACTATGCAAAGCCTTAAGAATGAAGCGGTTCAGAACAAATGAGCAAGTTTTTAAAGGCCTTAATTCTGAATGTTCTGATATCTTAAATTCACAAAGTTTCAAATCAAGGAAGGTTATAAAGTAAAGATATTCAATTTTGTAGCTAGTCCTAGTTTCTGAACTTCAAGAAGGATAGAGACTTGGGAAGGGAATCATGTAGCCCTCAATATGTTGTTGAACTGCAGTTCCCAACAGCCTCTAGAGAAGGGACAAACGATTTGTCTCCTACATTAGAGGGAAGGACTATTGGCCATTGGAATAATAGATTTCATTTGAACATTAGGAGAAACATAGCAGGAGAGACTGAGAAAGGAAGAAATAGAAGGTAGCTATCTGCTGGCAATGCTCCAACTCTGGGTTTTGCTAATCATACAGGAGGCTAGACTAGATGAATAAAACAGTTCTCCCCAATATGGTATCTCTGAAAAGTCTGAGGTTCAGCTCCCATGATCTCTCACCTTTGGTCCTGTAAACCAGGGAAGATGAGAGCTCAAACTATTTAGAGGGCAATAGATTGCAGAAGACTGGCCTACAAAGTCACCTTCAGCTTTACAATGTAATGATTCATTTTAAAATGTAGTATGTAATGAGGGATGTGGTGGCTTAGTGGCTAAGATGCTGACCCTGATGGCTGCAGGTCGGCAGGTCGGCAGTTCAAAACCCAAGTGCCATGTGACAGAGTGAGCTTCTGTCACTAGTCCCAGATTCTGCCAACCTAGCAGTTCAAAAGCATGTAAAAGTGCAAGTAGATAAATAGGTACCACTTCGGTGGGAAGGTAACAGCATTCCGTGTGCCTCGACATTTAGTCATACTGGCCACATGACCACAGAGTCATCTTTGACAATGCTGGCTGTTCAGCTTAGTAACAGAGATGAGCACTGCCCCCCGACAGTTGGGCATGACTAGACAATCATGTCAAAAGGGAAAACTTTATGTAATGCTGTCTTCAGCCTCACTGATACTGGTGCAATCTGATGTACATTTTGAAAGCACAGAAGTCACATAATTCATACAGAGGGAATAATTTTCTTTTCTTTTCTTTTCTTTTTTGGCACATTCTAAGCTAATCTTAGGAACCAGATGCCTGCATAGGCCAATGATCTTCAAGTCAATATATATTTCAGTTCTCCACAAATTTTATTTATGTCTCATTATGAAACATAAAGCAAAAAAAATGTAATTATCATAGTAGCTGGGATATTAATATAGTATTACCTGCCTTTAAGCTTACTACATTTGTAATTTCAAGTCATACGCTAAAACAATTCAAAGCCAAAACACATTTCTAGGCCACAGAGGCTCATTTCCATTGAACCCAGATCCCAAGCATTTTTCTTTTAATAAAGCAGTGCACTCATAGGCAAACATGTTTACAAACTAGTCTGCCAACCTGCTTCTACACAGCAGGTTCTCAAGATTAAATTTTATATAGTTCCATGAAAATAAAAAATGATATTTTGTGCACTTTAATTCATATCACTTTTTTTTACTGATGCAGAGAGGATTTTGCAGTAGAAGTGCAGGGAGAGACCTTCCATGCATTTCACTACTTGTATATCTGAGATCTCTTAAAACACTTATTGATTTTGCCTGCTACAAGTAAAATAACTCCAGATATTTGATGCCTCTTTTTCTTTATTGTCAGGAAAAGATGTAAATTTTGTCATTGTATAATCAATCACTGCTTGTAACTGAACATATACAGTTGCCAATTTATGCCTTTCATTTCACTTTCCAGAGGAAAGGACACTAATCTTCTCTATGTTTAATCCTGAGGCGTATCAAATACAGATTACTAATCCTCCAGTAATACATTGCACAATCTAGAAGTGCAATCATTTAAATAAATGATTTCAGTATTTGTATATCGTATTAAATTTGTTTAAGTCTAAATATCCTGAAGGCAACAGCTCCTGTTTGATATTGGAAGCTAAGGATGGTTAGTATTAGTTAGTACTTGCATGGGAAACTGCTGAGGAAACCCAGGTGCTGGAGGCTGTATTACAGAGGAAAGCAATGACAGCTTAGTATTCCTTACTAAAACTATAGAATTGATGGGGTCACCATAAATCATCAGGCAACCTGAAGTTACACACACAAACACACATAAAGTTATTAAATCAATAAAAGTATGGAAAAAATTACTGGGCTAACAAACTTAATACAAGTTATAGGTCAGGATGATCAAAACCTGGACAGTTTTACTGATAAACAGGTGAAATGACTGCCAAAAGCATCTTAATATTGTGACCTTCCCATCTGAAAACTAATGACTATATTATAAATATAATATAATAATATTAAATATTATAATATTTAAAACTCTAATGCCTTATAGGCAATCTGACTTGGGTGAAAATCTTCTTCTCAGACCTACTTAAGGCTCTGAATCCAAGAAAAACTGGGATGGGGGTGGGGCATGGGGACAGCTAAGTATACAGCTTCATACCATGCATGAGCACTTGGAAGTAGATCCTATTGAGTCTAATGGAATCAGAGGCCGAAAATAACCATGAAGAAAAACTTACCTGTGCAGCAAAATACATAAGAAGTATCCTATTTAAATCAGGTCATTTTGGTAGGACATCACATTGTCTGCATAAGATACTGGCAGTAGAATCAGCTGCTAGTGAAAAAAAGTGGGAGAGGAATGTCCATCCAACAGGAACTAGGGATAGGAAAAAAATAGTTGACTTCACTTTTCTGTACAAAAGTATCCATTTTGCATCTTTTGCATCTCCTAAAATGATCCTGGTAATGAGATTAAGTGATGAATTTTGGCAAAATCAATGGACATGAGTAAAAAAAAGTTTGAAAAAGGTAAACAAACCTGATTTAGTTGGCAGGAAAAAAACACATAAATAGCTTTGTCAGTTAATAAAAAGCATACACATATGCATTTTAAAAAAATATTCTATCACTGTAATGGGACAAAAAATGCTGGTGGCATTCTGAGAAATGATATTGATAGCATAAGACTAGCAAGTGTCTTCTTGGGGCCACTATGGAGGAAGGAATTCACTATCTCCCTATGTAAAAGGCCTCAAGTACCTCAATACCCATCTGTTTCATGGTGAGATTCCCTCCATTTACTGGCCAGTTCGAAGGGGAGGCAAAGAAGATGTGGCTGGCTATGTGCCTATAACCAGACACAATGATAAAAGCATCATCATTGTGAAAGCCTCATCCATCTGGCCTAATCAGAGTAAGAAGAAAGGTCCTCCCTCCAGTCCATTTGCCATTGTACAGGCCTTTTGAAGGAGAAAAGATCTGCTGGACCTTCCCCCTTCCCCACTGCCATTCCCTTTTCCTTTTGTGTCTTGTCTCTTTAGATTGTAAACCTGAGGGCAGGGAAATGTCTAACAATTTGTAAGCTGCTCTGATAGACTTTTGGCTAAAGAGCAGGGTATAAATAAATAAATAATATATAAGCATCCTCCAGGACCTCCTGGGAGATCCTCAAAAAGTCTTGGAGGATGGCAATGTCATTATGCATCTGCCTACAGACACACAGCCAGATGCTTCTCTACTCTTGGTGCTCTCCTCCAGTCACTAAATGACCATGGAAGGGGTACCACAGAAATCAGATGAAGTCTATAGAAGGGGAAATTGGCATAGTTGCCTGGGTAGAATATTATGCTATATCTCCATATGCAGAATCGTGGCCACTGTGACTATTCTCTTGTCTTAAAACTTGGGCTGCATTGGGTCCCTTTTTGAGAGAAAAGTAGCATAAAAATGAGATAAATAATTAATAATAAAAATAAATTGGTGCTTTTATTGATTGGCCAGCTGGAAATATTTGCTAGTACAGTAGTACTGTTTGCTGTTGGGGGAGGGAACCAAAGCTAGTCTCAGTTATGCATACTCATTACATCCAAATTAGACTACTGTTATGTACTCTGGTTTAGGGTCTCCTTGAAGAAGATCTGAAAACTTCAATTGGATAAAAAATTATTTATCAGACTCAGTTGATCAGACCAAAATGCAATAATTTGTACAAATTCTATCCAGTCACCAGTTTATTTCTAGGCCCAATTTATGGTGCTAGTTTTGACTTTTTTTCAGGGACTAGAATATCTCAAGGCTTTTAAGTTGCTGAGTTATTAAAACATTCCATTAGAAAGTCTTCAATAGAAATTTGAAAAAGGAGAACCCTTGCTTTATGTGTTAATTGACCTACATAGTATTAGGTGATTGTGATATCAGCAAATTTTGTGACGGGCTAGTGTGAATTTTCATTGTCATTTTCAGTGTCTTTTCAGTTTAAATTCCTCTGACCTCACTATAAAACTAGCACAAAAAGTAAACAGATGGAAAGATGGAATCCTGGACAGTCTGGATTATATGTCATGTATCTGATGATATGGGTTACATTCCACAACAGCTAATCCTATAAGAAATGTGTTAGTCTTTAAAGTGTCTCAAGAAATTTTTGCTGCAACAGACTGACAGGACTAACACTTTGGAAACTGCTGCAATTAAATTCTTTTTCAAGACTGTCATTGCTTTCACTGATTTTTTCCCTGGGTGTTTCCCTCTGCCCTGCTGCCCATTATGCATTATTTTAATTGGACTGTAAGATACTATAAATCTTTATAGAAAGACAGAGTATAAAAGCTAAAAAGGCTAACAAAAATTCATTAAATTAATAAATAAATACAGTACTCAACTGTCAATCAGATGATTGAGACTGATGAATTTCTAGAACTTGTCATTATAATATTCATGTATAATACTCAGCATTTCTTCAACTTGGTGCCTTCCATATGTTTCAGACTTCAGCTCCCAAATTCCTAAAACCATGCTGAATTGGGGATTTAAGAGCTGTAGTCCCTCACATTTGAAAGGTACTAAGTTGAGGAAGGTCAATGTAGATTTTAAAAGTTACTTCTCTGGTATCAAAACATATCTATAGAACCACAGAGATCTCCCTCCTGTTTTCAAGCATATAGTGCACAATAAATTGGATAAAGAAGTAATGACATTCAGCTCAAGATAGGAAAGGATGTTTTTAGTCAGTCACATCCAAAAGAACAGTAAAGCAGGATTGTTAACAACAAAGAAATAGCAATATAGTACATACTTTTCTAAAACAACTTCAGCACAAAAAAGTTGCCTAAGGAAGATGCCTCGATAAGAGCTGAAGTCAGTTTTTCTCATCACTAAGACTGATTCCAGGTATAAGTATGATTAAGATATAATGAAGTTTTAAGGTTTACTTTAATACCAACATGTTGCAGCAAGACTCAAACATGTAAATTACCCCCCTCCCCCATTTTCAGGCATGATAGGAAGATGTATATCTTCCAGTTTAGTCTTTCAATTAATAAGAGTTTTCCATTACATCCAAATACAGTCAGCCATTGGTATTTGTGGATATTTTGTTTCAGGATCCTCTATGGATACCAAAATCCATAGATACTCAAAGTCCCATTATATACAATAGCATAGTAGAATGGTGTCCCTTATATAAAATGGCAAATTCAAGGTTTGCTTTTTGAAGGATTTTTTGGAAGGGAATATTTTCAAGGGAGGATGGATAAATCCACGGATGCAGAATCCATGGATATGGAGTACCAACTCTATAAGCAGTTTAGTTAATTCAGCCTGTTCAAACAAGCCAAGATCTGCAACTGAGGTTTGAAACTGGCTTGTTCAAATTATGCTTAGAACAAATCACAGTGTTCTTTATTTGGATATACAATCATCCCTCTACGTTCTCTGGGGTTAGGTGCACAGGACATCTGTGAATGTGGAAAAACAACAAATAACAAAACCACTGTTTTTATCTGAGATAAAACTTCTCTAGGAATCTCTAGGTCCTCCAGTGCAACTCTGTGGTCAACATCTGCCAGACACTGACCATAGAATTGCGCTGGAGGAGCTACAAATGCAAAGTGGATTGTTCTGTCTAGGAATCTCTGGGTCCTTCAGTGCAACCTTTGGTTAAAGTTAACCATAGAGTTGCACTGGGGGACCTAGATATTCCTAGAGATAACATATTAATAAAATTCATGAATAATCAAATCTGCAAAAGTCAAAGCCGCAAATGTGGAGAGATTAGTGTAATGGAAACCTTGGTTTCCACAAAAAGGGAGGGGGGAATGCCAGCTCAAGAGGCACATCATTTTCCATTACATCTAAGGCTAATCATAAAATTTTTATAACCCCAGAAGAATGAAACACTGATGTCTGTAAAGGTCCTGCTAATTTAAATAGACGATGGGATGTGGGACAAACACACAGGGCAGGCAGCACAGTCCAACTAAGTGACTGTTGCATGAAAAAAATAATAATCAGAATTTTGAAATTTCAGTTTTAGGTGCTGCCCTTTTCTACATTTTAATCAACTGCTTTCAGTTCAGCAAGCTCTTGCAAAATATTTTTTGCAGCTTATTGGCTCTTGTTAGATTTGTTTGGTTTTGGTTAAATGGAATCTCACATTCTTAGGCAACACTAAATAAGTAATTTTGATGAAGAGCTCTTCGATATGCTCTCCAGTTTGTTGCTGTGATAAAAGTTTGTCCTCTTTTGGCTCTCTACCATTTCCATGGGCCAGGATCGAGAATCTTATGGGTGGTCTCTTATTTCCACTAACATTTCAGTTGTTCAGGTGCATGAAAGCAAAGCATGGTTCAACTGGGTAAGCATCATTAACTTCAAAGCAGCTGAATACACACATCAGCATAAGGTCATTCTTTTTTCTTTGAGAAGCCATTTAATTGTCTATCTCTCATGTCTCCTTGTAATCAGAGAAAGGCGGGTTGGGTTGGGGGAAGCCCCAAAGTCCAAACTCTTCCTGTCTTTCTTAGGTGAATCAATTCCAGACATAGAACTGTTTAATATTTAACCTATAACAAAGTCAACTGTTTTCATCTTAAATGCCAGATATGTAGAGCAATCTCCTCATCCTCATCCTCTGTTATATTCTTAAAATTAATCCTCCACTTTACTGACAGAATCACATGGTTTTCTGTGGGTTTTCCTGGCTCTGTGGACGCATTCTCGAATCACAAGGGTTTCTGCTAGACAACATGAAACAAAACAAAAAAAAAAAGGTATCTGGAAAGGATCCAGCTTAATACAAAAGTGAAGAATACATGTGGAGTGAGAATCTATATGTGTGTTTATTTACAAGTAAACCTCAATAATGTCAATGAAACTTGTTTCTGTGTATGTTTGCTTAGCTTTTTGTAACTTGCTTTAATGGAGGCTATTAAATCAATCACAAACAACTCATGCTTATCAGATTACTGCACTCGGCATGTATTAGTTAGACGGGAATTGCCAGCAGAGGTCACCATTGCTTTAAATGGCACAATAGACTTAAAACAAAAAACAAAATAGAAAAACTGAAAGTGATGGTCTGGGGCTCTGGGAGAGAAACTCCATCCCCACCTCTCCCAAAGTTTGGACCACTGACATGACAGAATCCATTTGGAATTATTTCACTCTGTGACGACATTTAAACAACATTTTTAAACAACATCCCCCCCCCCCCCAATTCCAACATAATCGTAATCGTGTCAGAGAAAAACTGTGCTAATGCTGAAAAGAGAGTGCATCCTATCCTTTAAACTGAGAATAATGAAACTGTACAGGAATCTTGAAAGAATATTTCTGCTTTTGGAAAGACATGCAACTAACACTGAATTTTAATGTGTACTGAATGATCACTAACTAACATCCAAGTGCTTTCCATCCTCTTAACCAGAGACTTCATATTTATACCAGCCTAATTTGTCCCTTCGTGTCTGTCTGTAAAGGAATAGGCATCATCCAGAAACAGGCTGGATTTTCCGAATCTAGACTCTATAACAATTTGAAGCAAATAAGAAATAGTGTACTGCATCTTTTGAGCAAGGACTGCCACCGTCATAAAAGAACTTTTACAGGGCAAAGAAAATTCCTTGCGCTCACTTCACATCTTTTAAATGGATCTGAAATCATTCTCCCAGAAGCAGCAGCAAGTGAAGGCTGTAGAGCAAAGCTGTGAACTCTGAGCGGATCCAGTGCCTGGAGAGAGTAATGAGCTACCGTCCATCATAACTTCTACCATGAAACAGATTCTGTCCCTTTAGGGCAAGTTCTCTGCATTTCTCAAGTTGCTGAATTATCCCAATTCCACATACTCTTTTCAAAGTGACTGTACTGCTGAGCAATGTCTCCAGATGTTTCTTGGATTGTTAAGCCGTGATTCAGAAACTTGACATTAAGGGCCCGATCCACTTTTGTCTGGGCATGTGCTTCATCTAGCTAAGCTTGGCCTTTATGGCCCGGTTTGTCATGGAGGTGAGGCAGAAATCCCATTCTAAGGCGATCTTTCAAATAATATTTCCATGGGCCACGGCCATAAGGGATATCCTTTTACTATATTACTGTACAGATCTGCACAGTGACACAGACATGTCATCACAGCTGAATCGTTTCATTATGAAACCCGTTGACGAAACAACTCTAGAGAGAGAGGACAGGGCTGGAACCAGGTGACTTTAAGTCATCAGCACAATTGAAGCTGTCAGGAGGCGTTGGAGAAATAATCCCTGAACAAAAGAGAGCAACCAAGACCTCAAATGGTGGAGTTACTCCACAAGCGGACATATGAGATTATTTTACAGGGATGCGCATTCGATAACCTACACTGAGCCCTAGTTTATCCCACAAAAGGCTTCCCGCTTGGACAACCTGGGGGCAGAAAACATCCCAAGTTGCAACCATTTAGGCAAAAATGTAACAAGCAAAGCACACTCTCACCGACATGCTATTTCTCCCTAATCTGAGAAAATACAGAAATGCTTGGAAACTCGGTGGAAGACGAGAAAAAACCTCGAACTTCCAACAACCTGCAAACAACAACAACAAAACAACAACTCTTCTCATCTCCTTAAACTTTCCCCTCTACTGTCTGGCCTTTCCCTTGACAAACCACAACAACAAAAACAATACACACATAGCTTGATCACCAAACATAAATCAATGGACACCCTCCCTTTCCATCCTATCCCTGTCAACTGACAGTAGTGAGGAGCTCATAGCTTAAGGGATGGGGGGGGGGGGGAGGAGAGAGAGAGAGATAGAGAGAGACTTCAAGAAATGCAACCTGAAAAAGTGCTACTTATTTTTGCTCCGATTTCCAGCAGAAAGTCACCTTTTAGGCATGGAGTTTCACATTAATTGCATCCACACTGGAGAAATAACCCGTTTGGACTCTTTTTTGGCTCAAGGCTATGGAATTCTGGGAGTTGGAGTTTGTTGTGGGGCCCTCGCCCCACAACAAACTCCAACTCCCAGAATTCCATAGCCTTGAGCCAAAAAAAGAGTCCAAACGGGGCCAAAACGGGTTATTTCTCCAGTGTGGATCCAGCCTTGGAGTTTACAAGGAAAAAAAAAATGTTTTTGTGCGCCGACTCGAGCTCCTCTATTGAGAGAAAGGCGGGCTGCAAAAATATAATAATAATTAAGAATAATAATAAGTGGAGCCTGGTGCTCTATGCAAGGTTTCCATGCCCCCCCCATTCCCCCCTTGGCAAACTGACCTCAGGTGGGCAGGTGGCGAGGCTGCCCCTAGGCGCTGTGGCCGTGGCTGCTGGTGGGGCTGCTGTCGGTGTGGTTGCCCAGCTTGCCCAGAGTGGTCCCCCGCTGGCCTTGCAGGCGAGCCATCCACTTCGCAGCCCTGAGCCTGACCCGCTCCTTGACCCAGGCGCCTCCAGGCAGGACTCTCTGGCTCTTGCTGCTCCTGATATTCCGGACCCTGAGCCTCCAACTCGTCCTCCTCCCTCTCTCTCTGTCTTTGCGGCGGAGGCTCAGAAGGAGGGCGAGCACCATACAACGCAGCAGCAGCAGCAGATCAGCCGCCTGGAGGGCTTCCCTGGTGGGAGGGGGGCTGAGAGGCGGTGCACACGACGACGACGACGACGACGAGGCCCCCACCCTCAAGAACCACCCACTGCAATGAGGCTGGGGAGGAGGAGGAGGACTGAGGAGGCAAACAGGAGGGGCTTTCCTGTTTTGGGGGGTTTTCCAGGTTATGGGGCCATGCTCTAGAAGAGTTGATTCCTCAGGTGCTGGCAGCTCCAGAGATTGCTGGCATGGAAGAGAGTGGGGTGTGTGTGAACATATATATATATATATATATACATATATACATTTTCCTTTCTATATTTGCTAGGGTTAGGGGCACAAGACCCACGTGAATATGGGAATTAAATGTAAATGACCCTCCTTCAGGCATGAAAGGAAAATTTACACTCATCCCTCCATATTTGCGGCTTTGATATTTGCTGGCTTGATTATTCACAAATTTGATTAATACTCTATGTTCTCACTAGGAATCTCTAGGTCTTCCAGTGCAACTCTATGGTCAACTTTAACTCAAAGTTGCACTGAAAGACCTAGAGATTCCTAGAGAGAATACTCCACTAGGCTTTTGTAGCTCCTCCATTGCAGTTCTATGGTCAGCGTCTGTCGGACACTGAACACAGAGTTGCACTGGAGGACCTAGAGGTTCCTAGAGAGGTGTCCTTTCTGGTGAAAACATCATGTTTTTGTTATTTGCAGTTTTTCCATATTCATGGTGGTCTTGTGTCCATAACCCTAGCGAAAATGGAGGGACAAGTGTATATCTTCCAGTTAAAAGCCTTTTCAAATAATGATAGTTTCCCATTACCTCCAAATACAGAGGAAGTTTCTGGGGTGGAGGAGGTCATTCCACATACAACAGAGGTAGATGCTTGGAGGAAGGTCACACACAGAAGTAAGGAAACCAGGGAAAATTCTTTGAGCAGCTTGCTTTGAATCTCTCTCTGTTATCAGAGATGATGAGGACAAGCAGCAGGGACAGACATCAGGGACACAGCAGGGGAGACTACCATAAAAGGGAACAGCTGCTGCTAAGCCTCGGAGGAGGCACATGGTGGTGGTGGGGGACCCCTTGGGTACCAAAGCAGTGGTTTGTGGGCCTGACAAGATGTCTCGAGAGGTGTGTTGTCCCTGGAGCAAAGATCCGTGATGTGACGGAGAGGCTGACAAGACTTGTCAAGCCTACTGATCAATACCCCTTTATTTTGGTTCATGTGGGAACCAAGGATACTGCAAGGCACAGCCTTCAGAATATCAGGGATTACGAGGCTCTGGGAAGGAAGCTGAAAGAGATAGATGCACAGGTTGACATCTCATCTCCTCTCCTGACAGAAGGGCATGGTCCAGGAAGGGAGAAGAAAATAGCAGAGGTGAATAACTGGCTCCGTAGATGGTGCCGCCAAGAACAATTTGGGTTCTTGGATCATGGGCTGCGGTTCCATGAGGAGGGATTTCTGGCAAGGGATGGGCTGCATCTCACGCCAGTTGGGAAAAACCTTTTTGCCAACAGTCTGAATCTGATCAGGAGGGCTTTAAACTGAGTTATGTGGGGAATGGAGACAGCATTCTGGAAGGCAAAAGGGCTGGAGGAAATAGTCAAAATGACATAGAGGGAACAAGGCAAATAGTGCAAGGACCCAACAGTAGGAGGCCAAAAATAAATAAATAAATAAATAAGTGCACAGGCAGCAAGTAAAAGGTCTTCGATGTCTCTACACTAATGCACAGAGTATGGGAAATAAACAGGATGAACTTGAACTCCTAGCACAACAAAGCAAATATGATATAATAGGCATCACTGAAACCTGGTGGGATGAGTCTCGCGATTGGAATATAGAAATAACGGGGTATAACCTTTTTAAGATAAACAGGCCAAACAGGAAAGGAGAAGGAATAGCATTATATGTCAGGGATCCAGGAAATCAGTACTGGAGGTCAAGTGGAGAGCATCTGGATAAAAATTAAAGGGGAAGGAAACACCAAGGATGTCACTGTGGGAGTCTACTACAGACTCCCAAGTCAGATGGAGGAATTGGATGATGCTTTTCTAGAACAGATGACCACACACTCAGAAAAGAGAGATGTAGTAGTTATGGGGGACTTCAACTATCCAGATATTTGCTGGAAGTCAAACTCAGCCAAATCCTCAAGGTCTAGCAAATTCCTCAATTGCCTCGAAGACAGTTTTATTGTCCAAAAGGTGGAAGAGGCAACAAGGGGATCAGCTACTTTAGAGCTGATCTTAACCAACAGGGATGACCTAGTTGATGGGGTGCAAGTGGTTGGATCCTTAGGTGGAAGTGACCATGTTCTCCTGGAGTTTGTTATACAGTGGAGAGGAGAAGCCAGGCATAGTCAGACACGCCGTCTAGACTTTAGGAGAGCTGATTTCAATAAACTTAGAGAAATACTGGGGGTGATCCCATGGTCAGGAATACTAAAAGAAAAGGGAGGTCAAGACGGATGGGAGTTTCTCAAAAAGGAGATATTGAAGGCCCAATTTCAAACAGTTCCAGTGAGGAAGAAGAATGGGAGATGTCTCAAGAAGCCAGGATGGATGACTAAGGAACTTTCAACTGAAACAAGTTTTAAACGGAACATGTATAAGAAATGGAAAAATGGGGAAATCACCAAAGAGGAATTCAAACAAATAGCACATGTAGGGATAAAGTCAGAAAAGCTAAAGCGCAGAATGAATTCAGGCTTGCTAGAGAGGTTAAGAACAACAAAAAGGGCTTTTTTGAATATGTCCGCAGCAAAAGGAAGAAGAAGGAAATGGTAGGGCCACTGTGTGCAGAAGATGGCAAAATGCTCACAGGGGACAGAGAAAAGGCAGAATTACTCAACAACTTCTTTGCTTCAGTCTTGCAGGGGTAGCTGTGTTGGCCATTTAGCAAATGCAAACAAAAACCCACCAAACAGTGATACCTTTATTGGCCAACTGAAATGCACAATATACTTGTTGCAAGCTTTCAAAACTCTTCATCAGGCAAGATGTTACATCTTTAGTTGCAACAAGTATATTGTGCATTTCAGTTGGCTTATAAAGGTATCACTGTTTGGTGGATTTTTGTTAATCTCTTACACAGCCTCTGCAGGATTGCTAAAAGAAAGGTAGGACATTAAATTAATTTATAAATATCAGATTATTTTTTCACAAATTGCTAATCACAATTAGCAGGCCAAGATACACAGATTATGAATTCATAAATTCTGGATGTTGTGCTGGACTAAATTGACTTTTGCCTTGGTGCAGCAGAATAATTCTTCTGTTCTTATGTACAGCTTCCAAAATACTGAAATTCAATCCACTTTAGGTATCACAGAAAGCAATGAACTTTCGGTGAAAGTTCTTGCCAGGGTAAACCAATTATGCCACAGCACACCTACTGCCTGTCAATAACAAAGCGGTATGTATAAGTAATAGCTAATTGCATAATTCATTAATAAAAAGGCAATAAATCATTCCTTCACAGTGGGAGAACAAAGACAGAAAAGTGTACACGATCTTTAAAAGGGATGCATGTCTGGCTTTGACATTACTAGCAGGCCTCATGCAGCAGGTGCTCAATCCAACATTCCGTAGAGTTTAATGGGTGTCCCCAAGAACTTACCTAAATATCCCTCTCCAAAACTTACAGGGAGAAGGAGCGCCTTTACACATATATGGCCATCCAAAAAATGAAGCCTGTTTGGGGGTGGGCTCTTACGTGTCCTGCTCATGAGTTCTATACACTGTGTGAGGAAGTTAGAGTGGTAGTGATGCTCCACTTGTGCGATTCCCTTTTGAGGCTTGCTTGATACCAATCCTGGCTTCATTTAGGTGCCAAGTGAAGACATGGATGTTTTTTAAAGCCTTTGGGGACTGCATGACTCACTCTAGAATGATTAGTCACAAAGTTTTAAAGTGTTTTAACCTGTGAAACCTGTTTTAACCTGTTAATATGTGTAACATGTTCTAATCTATTTTAATTATTTTTATAGTTTTAAAGTTTTTTATCTGCTTATGTTGATTTTATTTCTACATTGCCCTGAGATCTCATCTCATGGGGTGAGATACAATGAGGACATGATTGGCAATGAATATAACTCTGAAATGAGGATATACTGTCTCCATGTGGAGGTATTGTCCTATCATTGCATAATGACTGTGAATATAAGTTCCTCAAAGAAAGTGCTATACTAGTTGTTTGGTTAATTAATTGATTGTTAGATTTATCACCTGCTTTTCCTCCAAGGAGGTCAAGGTGGCTCACATAGTTCTCTTCCCCACCTGATCCTCACAATGGCCTTGTGAAGTAATTCAGGCTGGGAAAAAAATTATTGTCCCAAGGTTTCTAAGCTCTTTGGCCAAGTCTAACCCTTATAACATACTAGTTTCCCCCTTAAATTGATAACTACATGCGGAGTCAAATCCAGATGGCATTCTAACTGCATGGAGGCTGAAATGCAAGATAATTTTCTGTGCCTACTATATTTTACTTTACAGCAAATTAGTTATTATTTCTCAAATCACAACTAGGAAAAAAATCTCTAAATTCTTAGGCCTAAATTAAATAACTAATCTGAACTTGAATAGATATACTAAATAAAAAGAACTTACATAAGTGTTGACCTTCCACATTCCCATGGATTTAGATGGATTCATATGTCAATCTTGCAGAAATAAAGGAACAATTGTAAAGTGCTATGGAAATTATGCATAATACAAACAATAAGAAGTGACAACAGGGGACAGCTGTGGAGACAAGAAATGTAAACAGGAAAACCAAAATATTGGAAACTTCTGATCCAGAACAAAATAGGTTGTGGACCTTTACTTCCAACTTTAGAATAAGAATGATAGGCTTGGGGATAAAACCGATGCATAATTTTGGGGACTAGAACACTGTCCCCCTGTAGACACCATAGTCCCTCATTCCTTACACAGAATGTCATGAGCCATGAAGAAGTTGGTTTTAATTCTCAAATTAGGGTTATATGCCTTACATTTCTGGAACGAATCCACCCACCTACCACTTTTTTAATTAGTTACTTTTATTTAATAACAGCCTGCTTGAGAGTGTTCAGTAGCTTTTGGGGATGATCCAGTTTTGTTTTGTTCTGTTTTTTTTTCCATATTAATGGGCCAATCTAGCTGTAAACATTACACCAATTAACTTTAAAACTATATTTTTGGTATGTTTCATTGCAAAATAATTAATCCTCCCAGTCAATTTATCTTGCCAGTTCACACCCAATAGAGAAAGATGGCTAGACAGCCTCACCATTCTAGGCCCATTGTGCTATGCCAGCAGTTTTTGATTAGTGCTAATTTGCTTAAACGCCTTTCATCTTTTGTCACAGTAACTGGTATGGAGTTAAACGTTCATAGAGTTATGCACCCGTCACTGAAAATTATTTGCATTGCAGTTGTGTCTTGTAAATCTTAATTAATATTATAAGTGGGAATAATTCATATTCATTTCCTGAATGTCTTGGTGCAACAGTTTGCAAGGAAAACATGCAAAAAGATCTTTAGGATACTTTTGAAGTAGCCATTTTGAAATTTTTCCAGCTCTTCAGGCTCTAGTGTCATATATTTTAAGGGTAAATGGAATGTAAAACAAACTTTGCATCTGTGCTCTGATGCGCCAATGAAATTGTTTAAAGCTGCATTGAAACTGTGACTGTGAGAGAAATAAATGCTTACACAGGGGGCTAGCAAATCCCAGCAGAAGATAATGCTCCCCACTATCTTATGTTCTTTGTCCTTTCCCTCTTGTCTACGCATTCAAAACTCTTGTACACATGCAGTGCATTTCCTAGGCACGAAGAATTCTTGATATGATAGATTGTGTCAGGAAACAAACTATTTGCCTCTGACCACACATTGCCCTAATTTAACTGTGCAACTGTACTGGCGCTGTTTGAGACAATGGCCTTTGACTGAGGCTGAACCAGGAAGCCAAGCAATTGAGAATGTTGCTTGAGATTGCTCTGACATTGCTTCCAATTGGTTCTAGCAAATATCACAAGACCTGGACAACAGATATAGACATTCTGTTATTGTTGTTAACTGCCCTCGACTTGGCCTCTGTTTATAGCGACCCTGTGAATGAGACTCCTCCAAGCTCCTCTGTCCTCAACTGCCCTGTTCAGGTGCTGCAGGTTCATGGCCATAACCTTGATTGAGTCTATCCATCTGATAAGTGGTCTACCTCTTTTTCTGCTGCCATCTTTCCTAGCATTATTGTGTTTTCTAGTGAATCATCTTTTCTCATGATGTGGCTGAAGTATGGCAGCTCCAATTTAGTCACCTTGGCGTTGAGGGAGATTTCAGGCTCTCTAGAACAGGAGTTCTTTTCCAGAACCAATTTGTTTGTCTATTTGGCCATCCATGATATCCTTGACACTCTTCTCCATCACTACATCTCATGCTCTCTAGAACAGTAGTTTTGTTCTAGAACCCATTTGTATGTCTTAGTGGACATCCATTGTATCCTTAACTCTTTCCTCCAGCACCAGATCTCAGATTACATGGGCCCATTTTAGATTGGCAAAAAGAGGTGTGTTGAAGGCTGCATGAAAGCCCAGCCTTTAGATGAGAAAAAGGGAAAGTGTGCCATGAAAACACTATTTTGGCATTTTAAGGGAGAAGAAGTGCTTTAAAAAGGAGCTGGCCCATTTTACATTGGCAAAAAGAGGTGTGTTGATGGCTGCATGAAAGCCCAGCCTTTAGATGAGAAAAAGGGAAAGTGTGCCATGAAAACACTATTTTGGAGTTTTAAGGGAGAAGAAGTGCCTTTAAAAAGTAGTTTGATTTCCCCACTACTTTTTCAAAAAGGGCGCAACATTGCTATTGCATCTAAAGGCTAAGGTGTAGTTGCACGGTTAAATGGGGCTCTGTCTCTTTAAAGCACCCATTTAAAGGTAGCGATACAAGTGCAGAGGGAGGGAAGGTGCCAAGACAAGAAGAGACCTTCAGAGCCCGGCCAGAGTGCGCCTGCACCTTCCTTCACCTCCTCCCTTTGGCTGAGAGAGTGTGACTTCTAGGGAGACAGCAGGGCACTGGAGGTGCTCAGCCAGGCCAGGGCAAGCTGGCAAGAGGAGGAGGAGAAGGAGAGGGACCTGGAGCACCTCCGCTGCCCTGCTTCCCTGCAAGTCACACTCTCTCAGCCAAAGGGAGGAGGAAGGCAGCGGGGAGGGATGGAGGGAGGGAAGGAGCCAGGAAGAGACTGGAAGGCTGGAAAAGTAGGACGTGTCCTGGCAAAGGAGGACGTGCCTGGTCAACTTGGAAAAGGGGGGCCTCTGCTCAAGAATGGAGGACATATGGGAATCCCTCCTGGACAGAGGGCTGAAACCTCAAGACAACTCAATATAAAGCTCTGACAGAACACAGACTACAACTCCCATGAGCCTTTGCTACCATTTCCCAAGATGCCTTAATTTGCAACAGAAAGCCGACCAGTATGTTCACATGTGATGAATTCTTTCGTATTGACTCTGCATTTTCTTTTTGTGTAGATGCTTTCTTGTCTTGTGTGTGATGAGCTTGTGCGTAATCACGTGCATTTCCAAACTGACCTCACTTTCTCCCTCTTTCAGAATGGTCCTGTACTCCCCCATGTGATAAGCTCCGACTGTAGGATGTACCTGCGCAATTGCGCAATTCGCAGCCAGCAAGGGAAAAAAAATGTTTAAAGCGCGGCTAAAAGCCACGTTCCTTGCCACCCATGTAGCTGCTCCGCCTGTGTTTGTAGCGTTTTGACAGCTTCCCATGTAGTTGCTGAGCCACAGAAAAAACCTCAGTCTAGCTGCCCTGTACTTTTTAAATGCACACCTGGGGCTTGCAGTCTAGCTGCTAAGCATTAAGGAAAGTGCAACTTCATGTCACACTTTCCTGCCAATCTAAAAAGCCCCAAGATCTTCTTTCTGTCAGCTTTCTTCACTGTCCAGCTCTCACATCCATACCTGATGATGGGGAATATGGTGGATTGGACAATACAGTAATAGAGCCTGAATCAAATCTCCTTGGACTCTTGGCCCCCAAAAGAGCTCTAGTCCCACTAATGTGTACTCTATCCTGCTTCCACCCTATATGGGGACTCTGCTTCCAGCAGCAAGATTGTTTGTCACTGGAACTCTAGGAGCCTTCATCTAAAGTCAAGTGCAATAGATACAAAATTAGAATACAATATTCTAAGATGAGGGATTGGATCACTAGAACTAAATGAAGCACATACTGTATATACTCATGTATAAGTCTAGCAATTTAGGTCAAAAAATTGACTCAAAAATCCTGAGTCGACTTACCACAGGTCAATGTAAGTACTGTATCTTAACTCTTATTTAAAAGAAGGAACCATCCCCTGATGAAAAGCAAGATTATTATCTGTCCTGGAAGCACTAACCCCCTTTACTCTCTCATCCATCCAGTCTTAAGAATAAGCACAAAGAGGTATGTCCAATGGACTTTTGGAAGTTATTTGACATTGTTTTATGTTGCTTTATCCTTTAGATCCTTTCCTATATGCCCCTAAATTTTACCCTTGACATATCCACGGGTCATAGCAAAATCCATAATTTTGGCCCCAAAATTTGCCCTTGACTTATACATGAGGTTGACTTATAGTTGAGTATATACAGTAATCATTTGCCACAAAAGGTTCCACAAATGTTCTCCATTTAAGCCATAAAATTCAGCACTAAAAATTGTTGTTGCTATTGTTAAACAACTGGTACTCAGAACTCCTGTTGTCAACCAGCTGATCCAGATTCTTATGTGCACCACTTTAGAAAGGGCAAACTTCAATTACTGAATCCAAATGCATGCAACAGGACTTAATCATTCTGATTCCATCCATTAGAGGGCACCATTGTGAGACAGTGCCATTTGTTTTAACACTAGCAGACTTGAAAAGGTAATTTATAGTGCAATCCTGTGTCTATGTAGCTGGTAGTAAATCCATTTGAACTCAGTGGAACTTTCAGCTGATTAGAGATGCAATAACATTGCACTGAAAATAAATTAGGAAAACAAGATCCCATTTTGGATTTTAGTGCCATTTAGCATTAAATATGTCAGAGAAGGGTGCCATTCAGCATTAAATATGTCAGGAGTATACTTCCCTATCTTCTTACCCAAAGCCTATGAAATTATGCAATGTAATGATGATTTTGAATCTCATTTCATTTGAACACTTACTCTCTACTATGTTCTAGTTTTCTTCCACTCAACCAGAGCTAACATGAGGGAAAATCCATAAAGTAATGACATTGCTAGGAACTTGTTGTAACATTATCTTTTGATCCTAAATCTTTAATTTGCTATACTTATGTGAAAATCATATAGAGTTGCTACTGGTGTTTATAACAATGATGTCAATACCATGTTTTATAAATGTATTGTTCTTCAAAGCATGATTGTATATATGCTCAAATTTCTGTTAATATGAGCAGATATGTGATATGAATAAGTGCCACTTGATTTATGAAGATTGCTAGACAGCTATGCAGATGTTTAATGTCTGCATAAAGTGGGGATGGGGTGAAATCAAAGCATTCAGTATCTGTATAATGTTAGATAGCACAATGGCAATTTATGTTTTGTTTTACAATGTGTTTCTAATATCTCTTTTCCAGAATAAATGCCTTCCTGTCTTACAGTATAGAATTAGATCTGAGATTCAATGGGTTCTGTCCACTTTGATTTCCTTTTCCTCACAGTCCCCTTCATGTACCCCATATTTGCTTAAGGAGTTCTCCAACACTCTAGAGCCAATCTGGAGATATGTGGAGATTTGAAGAGAGAACGATGGATCAGCCATAAAACTGTTTTCCCACCACAATGGGGCACAAAAACTGGCTTTTTGCCAGTGCAAAAAGGAGCAACTGTTTGCCACTCCTTTTTTTGGCTGGCAAAAAGGCAGATTGGGGCCACGGCATGCAGTTGCCTCGACACCAATACAACTTTGTCAGGGCAATCTGTTTCGCTCCTAAAATGCTACAGCAGCCCCTGTTCTTGTAAAACTTTCTGTTTTAAAAGTCTTTCTGAGCAAAAGGGTTTTAGCCTGCAGACAGAAGGGCAACAAGAAGGGGGCTATGCTGGACTCCTGGGAATTGGAGATCCAGAGTCTAAGGGCAGCCATTGAGAAGGCTCTCACCTGTGTTCCCACCAACTGTGGTTATGATGGTGATGAGATAATGTGGTGATGTGATGTGATGGTTATCTTTAAAAGTATGAAAGTCTGCTATGTGAAAAATAAAGCAAGCTAATTTTCTGATGCTCCAAAGGATGGGACCTGAACCAGGTTCAAATTGCAAGAATGGAGATTCCAGAAAAAAGTAAGGCGAACTCTTCTATGGTGGAATAAACCATCTCAGAAACTTGTGGACGCTCCTGTGTCTCAAATTTTTGAACAAAAGAATGATGGTAATCTGTCAGGCATGTTTTAGTTGTGTACTCCGGCACTGCCAGAGCAAGATGACCATGAAATACTTTCCAAATTTTGCTCTTATGATTCAATGCTAAGAGATTTCTCTGGTCCAAAACACACTGTAGAACTGATCCAGTTTGAGACTGCTTTAACTGCCTTGGCTCAATGCTAGGGAATTCTGGGAAATGTAGTTTTGTGAGACATTTTGCCTCCTTTGTCTGAGAACTCTGGTGCCACAATAAGCTACAGTTCCCAGGATTCTCTAGCCTGACCCAGGCAGATAAAGGGGTCTCAAACTGGATTAATTCTGCAGTGTATTTTGGATCTTTCTGTCTTTTTTCAGAATCTGTTCACTGATTATCTGAACACATCTGACACATTCTTGACTTTGTGTTGATTTCCTCTTAAGATTATGTTGTTTTCCTCTTTGCCTAATTTTGTTCAGGTCTAAAAGTCTGATTGGGAAAGTAATTATTTCATACTTATGCCTACTCCTATGAACTTGACAGATCATCCTGGTCTGTATAATTCTGATTTGGGGCCCTTATTTATTCAGCAGCTTAAATCAAGCAGAAAATGAAATATATAAATATCTAATTTTTGCTATATTTTATGTCTTGCAACCTCCCATTTTTTAGATCTTTATTATAAATATTAAAATGTCTAATTACTTTTTATAGTACTATTTTGCCTTATATTTCAAAGGTCAGTGAATCCACTTTTAAGCTTGGCATCCAGTTTTGATGGATTTAAGCTTGGCATCCAAGAGAAAGAATGCCTGTGAGAGAAAGTGGTTTTGGCCTAAATCCAATGAAATACCATAGCAAAATAATTTCCTTTCCTTTTGCTTCTCCCACAACTCTTGGAGCTGCCCAAAAACCAGGTCTGCAGAGTTTTCCAGCCCCCATGGCCCATAGTGATAGGAAGGCTTCATTGGGAAGAGATTGCACTTCCTGCTTTTGCTGGATTCCACTCTTACATCAGTCCAGGAATGGATTGTGTCCATTATAGATTTCTCTCCTCATAAGTGGTTCACATGCCAAGGTTATTCATTGTATTTCTGAGTCTCTCCATTGCTTTCTTTAAACACTGAGACAGACAAGAATCATGTAAGATATTGTGCTTGTTTAAACTTTATGCATTAGCTGGAGGTCCTATTATGATTGAAGGGGAGAACAGAAAAACTCAAAATAAATAAAACAAAACAGTTATCTTTCACCATAGCAAAGTAGTGTCATGCAAATGAAATGACAGCATGGGTGTGTGCCATGAGCTGCACCCTTCCCAACCTCACCATCAAAAATCATAGAAAACTGGAACTAAAATATCTGGAAACAACTACTATTTTTTTAAAGAAACAAAACCAATTCAGGGACTTCTTGGGTACTCAAAACAAGGCCCAGGGCTGCCCTTCACCTTGTTTTATAGAAGATTTCAATGTCTTAGAGTTTGGTGTACTTTTTTGTTGCTGCTTATAAATGGGGAGGCTCAGTAGTCTAAGGAACGTGCCATTAAATACCTTGGGAACAAATGAGCAGAATGGAAGTGTGTCTCTATAAGCTGTTTTGCAGAGTTTCTGTGCCTGATCAATCAAGGCAGATTTGGGTACGTCTGTTAAAGAGAAGGAAATGTTAATGTAATTTACTGCTAAATATATTTGTTAGTTGTTAATACTTTCATCCTGTAGCACACATAATTCCATAGCAATCATTTAGCAAAGGTTTAATTTCTTTCCATCCATTCTGTTCCTTGGTTAAGCTAGATAAGCAAAAATCCAAGTACTACATCTCACATTACAGATAAATGGGTCATGCTGGTCAACTCATTATTGAACTGCAATAGAACTCTTTCTTAACTGTTTCTGCCATGTGAATCCCCACTGAAATCAATATGCACACAGTTGAACTGGCACACAGTCAGAAGATCGATCCCTTCTCTAGCCCTAAACTTGATTTTCTCTATAACAAATTGCAAGCCAGAAAAGGCCATACAAGGAAACACCCAGTATGAGTGAAGCAGGCCAAAATTATGGCCAAGGATTTGAGGGTGTATAGTCATGCACAAGCAGAAGACAATGGCATTGCAGTTATACAGTGGCCATTTGGATTTGGTTTCAAAATGCTGGTATCATAAGAGAAAGCAAAGCCATCTTGATTACATTTGAGATGCATTGGGTGAACAGTGAGGGCTTGGCTGTTCTTAGCTGGAGCACTCATAATAATTAGTAGGCAAAACATCTACTGTATGGTGATTGTAGTGCTGTAACATACAAAAGCCCTAGAGTTGTATGGGTCTCTGTGAGCAAGTGTGGTTTATCACTCAGCTACTGGCTATTATATAGAAGTGGCAGGCTGGAGCACAATGCACAGTTGATTTAAATGGTGGTGAACCATCCTGTGAAACTGCAAACAAAGCAGCCTGATGTTGGCAAAGATTGACAGATAACCTAGCCTTTTCACTGTGTGATTATATTTCAAAGTGGTTGTTCCATCATTAATATAGCAAAGGTGTTCTACTGTTAGTGGTAGCCAGGAGCTTCCATGTCAGGTGGTGATTCTGACCTGAATTTTACTCCAAATATTAAAGGAACTATACAAAGTGATGCACATTACCTCCAAAGATCTTGTACAGTTCAGCACCTTGGATAGCTCTTTTAAAACTGGGACTAAAACTGAAAATCCCAGAATACTACAGGAGACAGCCAGAGCAGTAAAAACGGAATAGCAGAACTACAGTATATGCGTGTAGTGCAGTAATTTCCTATGCCCCCACCGAGACCCTTCCTTGTGACTATATAGAAATTATAATGATAATGAGGGGAGGCAGACTGCATTGTTTACAAGTTGGGGTAGGTGGGTTTGGTTCTTGCATGTTTGGGACAGAATTCCAACCTTTGCAATAACCAAAAACATGAGTTGCAATGGCATACAACAGATGTGTGAACGTGCCTTTAAGTTGCCTGTCAACTTGTGGCTACCCCATGAATTTCATAGAATTTTCTTTGGCAAAGTGTTTTTTCCCAGTTCTTTCCTCTGAAATATAGCCTGTAATAACTGGTATTCTTTGGCAGTCTCCCATCCTAGTACTAACCAGGGCTGGCCCTGCACTATTTCTGTCCATGATATAGGGAAAGTGAAGAGCAGCAGCAGCAGCAGCACCCCAGAGGCCAGACACCTGGGATTTTGAACTCCCACAGCAGTGTTGCAATCAAGGACAGCAGAGAGCAACTTTCTCAAATGCTTCTTTCAAATCTCTCCCTTGGTATTCACCAAGAGTTTAGTTTGTCTCATTAGCATTCTATTATGCAAGTCCCTGGCAAGCTAATCATGACAGCTGTTGTTCTGAAGTTTATTCTCTTCACAGAGCAATTTCATTATCAAAATTTTATTTTAATTAAAGTAGGAAATCCACAAAAGGGATGATTGCAAACTCCTCTTCCAAGATGATCAGGAGGATAGGCATATAAGCTCAATTCAGAGAGCAAAGTCATGGGAAGTTGGTTTACCTTTCAGGTGACATCAAGGACCTTATTAATTAGGAAATGTTTCATTATGGCAATTCCTAGTATTTAATAAAGTAAAGCTATATAATTGATTATTAGAAGGTTTAAAGTGTTTTTCAGCATATCAGTAGGATAGTTTTAGAAGGCATTTAACATTTCAGGGCTATTGAGTATGGTCAGTCTTCACTGTGATATTTGGCGGCTGTATGGGGGTTGCAACCTTGATCTCTCTCTCTGTGTGTGTGTGTGTGTGTGTGCTAGTATGTGTGTTTCTGTACCTCTTTAGGTTCTCCTCGCTGTATTATTCCCTTATGCTGATCTCAATCCAGCCCACCAGTGATCAATATTCTAAATGATGTAGGGTTTCCGTGGACATTCTGGAAACTGTCTTTTTCAAGCTTTGGTTTTAACATGTAGGGACAAATGATCAGCCAGCAGGACTCCAAAATTCCATGACCATAAACTTCCATGACCATATTGACTGGGGAATTCTGGGACATGTAGTCCAAAATACAACTTTCCCAAGCCATGAAATAGATACATATTGATTTATTTAGCATTCAATATACATATACATTTATTTAGTATTTTGAAGTAAAGAATGCTGTAACAAAAGGAGTGAAAGCTTTTGTTTAATGTGCCAGGCATTGAATAAACTTTGGCTGAGTTCTGGTGATGCTGGCCAGTTGGAGTTGTGAGGTAGAATGAATCATGCTTAAACTATGACATCCTGCACCACAAGACGAAGTGATGCCCACCAATTTGGATTACTTTTGAAAGTGATTAGACAAATTCATTAAGGCTAAGGCTATCAATGAGTATTATTAGTCACTGTAGCTAATACACGGTCAGTAATATCAGAGATAGTGTGCCTCCCCATACCAGTTGCTGTATCATATAAAAATATATTCTCATGTCTTTCTTTGTGATTCTGATAGGCCACAGGTGAGCAGTCTAAGAGATTTCGGAGCCAAATTTTCATCTGGACAAAAACAAAAATAGCCCCAAACCATTAACAAATTCAAAACTGAAAGTGATTGGAGTTTTATTTGTGCTTATAATTTTAAGATTATGAGAGGCTTATCAGTTGCAGATGGGACTCTAAGAACTATTATGGCTGAAACCATTGCAATGGAAAAATAACCTTAACCCCCCCCCCCCGGTGGTCATGTGGTGTGAGCAGGCCTTCAACAATGCCTTAGGGACAAAGGTGGTTTTTTTAAAAGTTAAAGGAACAAATCCATTTTCAGAGAACTTCCCAGGAATAATATTCCTATAGTGGAGCCAAAGGCAAATGGTGGCACCAAAACTTCCAGCGTATTCCAGCTTGGAAGCCATCATAAAATGGTGGGCATTGATACTGAGGTAATCCTAGAATTAGTACTCCAAGAGGGTTCAGTTTAGGGCCTGAGATTCCCAGCTGTCCCCATATGCCTTTCTTGGTCATTGTGGGCTAAACAAAGCTATTCATATACACACAACACAAAAACCTTAGTATTAGACTTGGTGTTTATTATTTGAATGGCATTTAAATCATGAGCACTTGTGGCCGATACTTTATGTATCATGCTTAATGAAATCACCAGGACCCACCGCTTGTGATATCACCAGGGAATTTGCTCATGTCTCAGATTTCCACCCTGAAACCTCAGTAACTGGGATGCTCCTGACCTGTCAAACCTAGTGGGTGTGGCATAATGTGTCATATTAAATATGACATAATGTGTCATATTAAATTTGTTAGATCTTTATGGTGACTGATGTCTCTCCCATTTTTACAACATAAGAACAATACAACTACAGCTCTGGACACTGTTAGCTATAATGCATTCTGTCATGGAGTATCAGTGTGTCACCCTGGAAATGAACAGTTCAAAATCCATATTTTATAATACCTTTATAAGGGCAACCAAAAATGTACCATTTTCTTTCTGCAAGCTTTCAAGGTACACCTGTTTCTTACCAGCAAAGATAGTTTTTAAAAGAATATTCAGAGGACTGATGATGTTAGATTTGTGTAGTCTACTTCTTGCTGTGAGGTGATATGGAGCAACTATGTAAAGCAAAATCATTAGGCTATGCCCCAAATGGCCTTGACCTGCCTGGGAACAAAGGCTGTAAAAGAAAGGCAATAAAATTTAGTACTCTACTTGAAGATACAAAACACCCCCTTGAAAACTCATACCTGTCTCTGCCCATTATGCAGCTCAAAGGTTCCTTAGTAGAAGGAGTGATACAAGGTCCTCATGAAGTTTCTATATTGTCAGGCTAGAGATAAATTTAATCATTCGACTGACACTGCATTCATCCGAGAACTGTAGTATAGGGAGACAATAATGTGCCCAGTGGTCTCTTACATGGACTGAAGTAAAGAATACTAGGAGCTGTTGTACAAGGCAGAGGTTAAAAAACTTATACAACTGAAACTCAGGCTAATTTCATATAGTGTATTTTCCCAAAAAGTATTCTGCAAGTGGATGAATACAACTAATTTGGTTTAGAAGAGAGCAGGGTTTATTCCAGGACATGTATTGGAGGGCTGGCAATTCATTGGACCGTGCTGTGTAATACGGAGCATGCCTTTTTATGGGGACATTCCTGCTCCAAAGAAAGCAAATTCCTTTGAAACACATTGTATTAGTTAAAACTTTTAATATGCTTTGATATTTCTAGCAGTCACTTTACATAATATGGTCATGCAAGAGTAAGCCAACAATAATGGATTCTAGATACCTTTGTTCTCTGTGTGGATAACGAGGTCCTTGGCACAATATTGTTTTAAGGGTAATTAAGGTAGATTACATTAAAAGGTTAATTAATCTACAAAAGATGGAGTTATACATGTTTGCTGTGATTTGTTTGCTGGAACAGACTGTGTGTCCTTTTAAACACAGCCAAGTAAACACTGTGCACTTACTTGGAAGGGGTACTTCTCTGCAAAATTCTGAGACTGCCTGGCACTTTCAAAATTAGCTTCCTTCAGCCATCTCCTTTGCCATCTAGAACACACTTCCTTGTAATGTTACACCACATAGCTGTGGGGTATGTGATTGAATGGCAGAACCATACAAGGCTGGCTGCATCATTCATCAGAGTGAGAACTGGTAGCAAATAGTTAATGCATTATTGTAATAATATTTTTACTGCCACGGATGGAAAGAGGTACTTAAGGGAAGTATAGTGTATAGATCAAAGGAAGTAATAATGCCACTCTATTTTGTTTTGGTAAGGCCTCACCTGAAATACTGTGTCCAGTTCTGGGCCCCACAATTCAAAAAGTATGTTGACAAACTGGAGCGTCTCCAGAGGAGGGCGACCAAAATGGTGAAGGGTCTGGAAACTATGCCTTATTTATTTATTTATTTATTTATTTATAATGCCTTATGAGGAGAGATTTAGGGAGCTGGGTATGTTTCACCTGGAGAAGAGGCGGTTAAGAGGTGATATGATATTTGAAGGGATGTCATATTGAGGATGGAGCAAGCTTGTTTTCTGCTGCTCCAGATAACAGGACATGGAACAATGGATGCAAAATACAGGAAAAGAGATTCCACCTAAATGCTGTCCTGACGATAAGAGCTGTTCAATAGTGGAACACACTCTCTTGGAGAGTGGTGGACTCTCCTTCTTTGAAAGTATTTAAATAGAGACTGGATGACCATCTGTTTGGAGTGCTTTGATTGTGATTTTCTGCATAGCAGGGAGTAGGACTGGATGGTCTTCATGGTCTCTTATAACTCTATAATTCTATGTTTCTGTTTCTTTTGGTGGAATAACTTGCACCTTGACCTGAGGTGAGCCGGGGGAATCATTTGCAGTTGTACTTCAGGCAGCAGGGTGCCTTGGAATGGTGTGAACAACTATTCTAATTGTGAGTCCCTTTCTGGGATTGTGTCAAGGATGCCTGAATTGTTGATATAATCTAGGTGTTGAAAACAGTTATTCAATCTTAGAGCATTTTCATATAATATAAACCCATACTTTTAATTAATTTTTGTTGGTGTTCATGCAAAGCTTAGTATATCTCCTGGAATGGGCTCAGTGTTCTATGAAGAAAGTTGTTATACATCCCTTGACTCAGTGGCTTGTCTAGTAACTGCAATAATTGTGATGTATGAGATTTGTAACTGTGATATATATAAAACATACATCTTTAGAGCTTGGAGGTGTAAGATTTACTTTTACTCAAGTAAAATAAAAGAAGATATCTGAATGTTAACATCAAAGGCAAAATCCAGTACTGTATTTTGCTAGCTGCTATCATGAAGCTTTCTCCTCTACCTCTTTTCTTGCACCATTCTGTGTCTAAACTGGCTGTACCTCCCCCCACCCCCTGCCAGTCTCCTGCATCTGACTTTTATGGCATATTGGGAACTACAGCATAGATATCTGTGGGGAGCATCACTCCTCCCCTGGTTTTACCTGGATTCTTCCATTCTCCCATTAAATGTCTACCATTCTCAAGAACAGCTGGATTTGACTTTCAGTTTACCTATTCTATTAATATAATCACTCACACATGCCTGCAATCAAAATGAATTTCTCAAATTCCAGTAAAATGTACATGGAAGGATTGGTTACAATTCTGGTGTCTTCCTTACTGAAAGTGCCAGCCTAATTTCTCACATTAGTGGCTTGTGATTCCCCCTCCATACTGTAGTTCCCTGTATGTGCTCCTCTTCTGTTGATGGGTCAGCAGCACATATGGCTAGCTCTGGCAATGATTGATTGAAAACAGAAGAAACAATTCAGGAGGTGGAGAAAAGATGGCAATTTTTATCAGGCTGCCAAAAAGGAAAGGGCCATAAAAGATAGGCGTAAACCTAGAAAAAGCAATACCATTCCTCCTTCTTCTCGGTTTCCTTTTTGTACTCTTGGACAGTTTAAGGAATGTACTGTCACCAAATCCACAGCAAGAATGGGGGTAGAACTGAGCTCAAAAGGGAAGACTGAACTTAAAAGAATCTTATGAGCAATAACTAGTTCTGATAGCTGGTATTTTTTTTTCAGGATGTAGAAAGAGAGGCCAGGGAAGCAGCAGAGAAGGAATTAGGAAGATCATGACCTTAAAGTCCAGGTAAGTGAAATCTGGGGCACTATTTTGTCTGTGCAGAATTTCATCTCTAATTCTAAAATTACTTTTCTAATATTTTCATTAAAATTTTAGTGTATTTTGTTATAATCATTAATAATGGATATAATAATACTCTTTGGTTGATTATGCCAACAGCAGAGTTGAAGGTTCAGGCATTTCATGATTTTTAAGAAAACAAAACATTTGTATTTTTTGTTTGTTTGTTTGTTTCTAGGCATTGTGAGGGAAAGATTCTCTAGGCAGCAGAATTCAAATTCTGACTTTTTATTCATAGAAAGAAAAAAAACCAAAACATTGTAAGTGCATTATGATAGTACAACTCCAAAATGAGGTTTCAGACCCCCTTGCAGTGAAATGTTCATTTATTTTTTCTTTATTTATTTACTTAGAACTTTTGCCTAAAAATAAAAATCCCTAAACAGCTTGGTGTGGAAATCCTACATACTTACACTAAATGATGGGAAGATATGATACAAAATTGCCAGGGATCAATTTGATATATTTGGATGAAACTTTTGTTAGTAAAAATAAGGGAGCAAATGCTAGGAGCAGCCTTCTGACTTGTCATGTTACATCACTGTTCAACAAATCTATGAGAAAAACACTTTATTTAGAGAATTCTTATTTAGGGAATAATATTTAGAATATTTACCGAATGCTACAATCTAATAGGCTTTATTGATCTCTGAGGTTCAATAAACCCTAACAGGAGTAGAGAGCATTTCTCCACTGAGAAAGCCCCTCAGAAGGTCCCTCCAGTTGTACATGATCCAGAGCACATCCACATTGTAGAAATAATCCAGTTTGACATCACTTTGTCATGCCTCAATGCTATGGAATTATAGGAACTGTAGTTTTGTGAAACATTTAACCTTCTCCGTTAGGGAGCTCTGAAAACACAAGAAACTAATATGCTATGGATTCCATAGCACTGAGCCATGACAGTCAAAGTGGTGTCAAACTGGATTATTTTTGCAGTGCAGATATAACCACTCTCTTCTTGATGCTATCAAGTATCAGACCACTTGCTTCCACATCAAAGCAAAGTGTGATATCTAATGTATGATACGTGCACAGCCAACGCAGTTTGTTTTCTAAGGTTAGTACTTTCCAAAATAAGAAAAAAAATCTCTCACACTAACTTCAACAAGTTGACTTCAGCATGCATATAGAAACTCACCAAAATCGGTCAGAAAGGCATAAAAAGTAATATGATTGGTTTAGCTGTTTATTCTAATAGTATACATTCCATGCTGGAGGCTTGCTAAAGACCTCATGTTCATTACA
The DNA here is from genome assembly GCA_034509955.1 of Urosaurus nigricauda. Taxonomy (NCBI): domain Eukaryota; kingdom Metazoa; phylum Chordata; class Lepidosauria; order Squamata; family Phrynosomatidae; genus Urosaurus; species Urosaurus nigricauda. The sequence goes on along the minus strand of JAOEGL010000004.1, from coordinate 45,002,009 downwards.
GCTTTTTAAAGAGTATTTTTAAATGTATTGTCTAAAAAAAAAAATACTGATTGAGATCCTATAGCTGGTACAGAAGCACTAAAGGTGGTTTCATGATGAAAATGGAGGTAGTTGTGAGGAAAGAAAGAAAATGGAAGCAGCAATAGTGACAAAAGGAGAATGTGTCAGCTCCAAGCTACCTATTTCTCAAAGCCAAGGCTTTTGGGAAACAAACCATACTCATATTCTTCTCCTATTGCCTCCCCACTGAACAAACAGGAAGAAAGAAAGGTTGCTTTCATGATAGCCCATTATGTGAGTGGTGAATTAATATAGAATCCGAGCCATTTATATTTTATCTGTTCTTTGGAATGACAAACAGTCACCACAGACTTTTTAAAATAACAAAACAGCAACTAATGGAATGGGTCAAAAGATACCCTGATGAATTGCATCTCTGAACAGTGCAATCTTAAACTGGAATCTAAATGTACAAAGAGAGGTTTGCCAATCCCCTGGGGCAAGATGTCCTGAGGCTTGGCTGGAACTAGAATGGAAGCCTTTTTGCATTTCCACTCTGTTCACTTCACATAGCAGAGGGTCCAAGTGTACCATAGTGCCTCAGGTGCCCAAGTCAAGAAGTAGAAAGGAACTCCCTAAACTGTGGTGCTGCTCATGCTTGCCATTAGTTTTAGCACATGGGAGGAGAGAGTACAGTAGACAGCAGCTTGCTGGACATAGAGCAGATGGCAGCAGTGCTATAACAATGAGAAGGCCATGAATCAAGATATCCTTTGATAACCACAGAGTACAGGCTGAGATTGAAGGAGCCAATCCTTGACATATTCAAATTGCAAACAATTTAAAATACACACTTTAAATATACAATATCATATAAAAATGATTTTAACTGGCTCTGGACAGGACCTAACATTGCATCGTGCCTTATATACACCAAGGCTTTTCAGTTCCTCATTCCTACCACAACCCCCTCCAGATTGGCACTCAATGCATCACAAAAAGCTACAGAGAAAACAGGAAAATTGGCACAGTTGATGCATGCAAGGCAGAAGTGTTTTAGGCATGCTTGTCGGGCTCTTTGGACTCCAGCCTATGTTTATAGAAGTATACAGAAAAATCATATGAAAATGTGTGTCTTCTGCTATAATAATATGCCCAAAGGGTCAAAACCATTTAAAAGATTGCAGTAAACAGTTCATACTTTCTTCTGATTATTTTATGATTGCAGTAATTATATTCAAAAATACACAAATCTTTGAACTACTGCTGTAAAAGAACACACATTTTTCTTGGTAGATGATGTTGTTATCATTAAATATGACAACTGCTTACCTGAATGAAAATTCTTTATACGATTTGTTATAATTATTTAATGGCTACCTTAACCTTAGGCCAAGAAACACTTATTTTCTAGCACCTCTCAAAGGCCATAATGTAGCCCATCTACTGCAAGTGCAGAAGACTATTCGTCCTCACAATTTTGCATTTGCAACATGTTTTCATAATAAACTGTTCAAACATTGGACTATTTCCAATATTGCCCTGTATTCAATACAATATTCCTTGTAGTCCAGTCTCACATTCTTTTGAGAACAATTAGATGGTGGAACCATTTATTTATTTATTTAATTTTTATCCCACCTTTTTCCCAAGTTGTGACCCAAGGTGGCTCACAACAAATACACACACACAAACACATTAAAACAACACTTTAAAAAACAATTAAAATAATCAAATTAAAACAGTAATTTTTTTAAAAAAAAATACACCATACAAAACATACAAGGTTAAAAATAATCTAAACCAACCCCCAATCCCCAATAAAACCAGGCCTGCATGCTTTTAAAAAGCTTGCTTGAACAAAAATGTCTTTGCTTGCCGGCAAAAGGCCAGCAGGGAGGGAGCCATCCTAGCCTCCTGTGGAAGAGAGCTCCACAGGGTGGGAGCAACCACGGAGAAGGCTCTCTCTTGTGTCCTACCAAATGAACCTGGGACGGTGGTGGGACCGAGAAAAAAAGCCTAGGTTGATTGAGTGACGGTTCCTTCCCTTCTTCTATCCTCAACCTACAGGAGACATTTCTGTGGAAGGGAGCATGCCACTATGTCCTCATGTACTGTTGTTTCTCAATACAGGAAGCCCCTGCTTATCTGATGGGTTTGTGGATACATTCTAATTCAGCTGTTTCTCTTTCTTATCTTCGTTTGTTTGTTTGTTCAAGAACAGCTGTCCTGAAGTCAGAGATATTGTGCCCAGGAAGACTGAAGTTTTCTGCAACAGCTTTTTTTGTATTCCCATTCCTAATATCTGATTTATGTCTGTGAAAAGTGCATTTCCATTTATTTTCATGGAAAGCACAAATACTATATGGTAATACTCTAAAAGACACACTGGCCACAGTCTCAGAAGCACCACGGTCTGAACACAGATTGAAACAGCACTGCCCACAATCACAGATGTACCATGGACTGAATGCAGATTGAAGGAGGAAAGACAGTATGCTGTCACAGAGAAAGGTGGGGGGAGGAGTTACCAAACACTTCTGACTTAGTTCCAAGCAAGGCACTGTGGTCAACTTGGTGCCTTTTCCTCCTCTCAGCATGCTTTGCAACCAGTGCATGCATGCACATGCAGCCTGAAGCAAGCCCCTATAGGAAGAAGAACTGATGATGTCTTACTGTTCCTCTGCTTACACAGACAAGTTCCATTAATTCAAGGAGCAAGGATTGTCCCAAGCGAGCCTTGTAAGGCAGAAAAAACTGACAAAAGAATGGATTCCTCTTTGAATTAATGGAATTTGTCTGTAATTTGCAAGCATTGAAAAATTAGTAGTCAGAAAGTGAGTCATTGAATGGTAGAGGAAGCCTATATAGACATTACAGAGACAAGTGAGACAAGAGTCCAGAAAGACCTAATAAATAAACCATGCTGTAATATATAAGTCAACTGATTGTGGTGGTATGGATTGAATGTTGGATTAGAACACTAGGAGACACTGGTTCTAATCCCTGGGCATGTCATACTCTCTCACCCTGAGAGGAAGGCAATGACAAATCTCTTCTAAAGAAATCATGTCAAGAAAACAGTGTGAAAGTGTTACCATGAGTTAGAGCAATGGTCTGCAAACTGTGTTCTTTAAGGGATTCTGGACTTCACCTCCCAGAATCCCAGACTGTTGGCCAACATAACTGAAACTTCTGGGAGCTGAGGTCCAAAATCTCTTAAAGGGCACAGTTTGGGGACCACTGAATTAGAGTCAACTTAAAGGCACATGACAACAATCATGTTAGTATGCCTTTCAGTTCTGCATTCTGTAAATTTAATATGACCATACAGAACTAATAGAACTTTAGGCCACTATAACCCCCCAGCAGTATCTTATATGTTGATTTTGATAGGGAGTTTTTTGTCTTAAATTACTGATAGAGATGGTATGGTAGGAGAGAGCATGTGCCACCCCCGGAAGCCCTGCCCTGGAAGCCCCACACTCAGACAGGTGGTGCAGGGACACCACTACCTTTCGTATTGGCCATTCATGGCATCTGACTTTTTTTCTTTCTTCAGTTCAGCATTGTCTGTAAATTTATGCACCAAATTGGACCTCCCCCCCACTTCACCATTTCAAATGGCAGCTGAGTTCTTGTCATCAAGCCATTCCATTATGTGAATAGGATTCCCTTTGTAGTGTGCTGTGTTCAGATACTTTTATTTGGAACCCTTCATGCAAACTACATATAAGCTGTGCTAATGCCAAGCAATTTGCTGCTGGCCTGAGGGGCAAACCAGTGTGACCTGAATGTACATGTCACAGGTAGCTGTATAAAACCTATGCATCCTAGTATGGTACTGTTTACGATACTGTTTCTTGAAACTACAGTACAGCAATAAACTGCCAGCTTGGTAAGATCCCATGTGGTCAGAGCCCTAGATGGAGCTGGTTCAGATCAGAAACTGAGTTAGTCAGTTTGTTTAAGTTGGCAAAGAGATATCTGGGAAATTAATCCAAGAAGAATACTTGTTTTATGCTGCAACTTGTTTATGGCATTTGCTGCCAGGAGAGCAAAGCAAATCTTACGGGGGAAATACATATATAAAGAGAGAAGATGCAGAAAGAAATGTGTGAACATCTGTGTCATTCATTTTCTGCACAGATCTGTTCTGAAGCAGATGATGTACTTAGTGTAGTGACACTAGTCAAGCATTGTGCTAAGTGATGTTGTGCTTGTTCCAAGCAAACAGAGTTGTTTGAAGTCGAGATTGTTGGCAGATCTTGTGTAGTACTCTTCTGGACTGTCCAGAAAACTAATTTTATCTTGGACAGAGTGACTTGAAGGATGTCTTCTATGACAAAACATTGCATTGGCCTATAAAGTGAAATAACTTCATTAACAAATCACATCATCACAATTGTTGCACAATCAGTGGTTTTCATGTCAGTTCAGCACTTGTTCCCATTGGGTTTAAAGCATATTGCTGATTGGGTTATATGCCCGTCTCTCCCACTTGAAACCGGTTCCGATCCTATTGTGCTCGGTTTCAACCATGATAAAGCAAGGCAAATGGAAAAGAACCACTCTTTCCTGACATTAGTTTTTTGGTGGTTCTTTTGAAAAGACCCGGATCCAAACTTTGTTCAATAAGTGGGAATGACGAGTTGGATTTGAATCTGCACCAGCTCTTGCCAGCTTCTCTCAGCCAACTCTTGTGCTCTTGTACCATTCTTGGGGGGTGCAGCCATGGGGCACCATCTTGGGTTGCTCCTCTCCATGGTGTGGGCTTAGCTAAGGCTGGCAGGCAGGGCAATCTGTCCTGCCTCCCTCCCTCCCCTTGGCAAGGAGGGAGTTGAGAGGCTTTGTGTTCTCTTCCTTCCTCTGCTTTTTCCAACTCAGCCATGGAAGCCCCCTGAGTGCCTTTGGGAAAGTTGCACTCTCTCAGCCAGAGGGGATGATGAAGAGGAGGAGGCAGAGGAGAGCCTGGGACCACTCTGGCCAGGCTCCCTGGTAGAGGCTGCCGAAAGTGGGTTGGGGCCAGTGAGTTGGAGAGGCCTGTATTGGGGCCTGGGAGTGCTCTTGCCCTCAGGAAGTACTCTGGCAAAGCTCCCTGGTTAAGGCAGGCAAGGGTAGGTTGGGGCAAAGAGGAGGAGAGGGAGACGGTGCACTGCTGCCGGCGCTGCAATGGACGGTGAGGTGAGGGTCGCACTGGAGGGCGGCTCATCTGCAGGAGGCAGAGGAGGAGCTGCTGGAGTCCAAGCCTTCCCACCATGCCACCACCCCTTCTCTATTGTTGTTTTTGTTGTGTGCCTTCAAGTCTGTTGTGGGGTTTTCTTGGCAAGGTTTGTTCAGAAGCAGTTTGCTTTTTCTTTCCTCCTCCTCCTCTTCCTCTCTCTGCAGCAACTTTTCTTCCTCTACCCCCCTCAAGTGTGAGTGACAAAGGGAAGTAAAAGGATAGTAAACAGCCCGGGAGAGATTTGATGACAAAATAACCCTGTTTCCACACTGAGTTATTTTGTAGTGGGAATGAGCCTTCAGTGGTTTATAAAATGTAAGGGAGCTATCAAAAGCTTTGTCCTCACCCCCAAAATAGGTTTGGTACCTTGGATACATCAACTAACATTCAGAATAAAACCTTAGGTGGATTTATCATTCCATTGACATGGGACCCACCATCCACCCACTTCACATGATTTAGTAAACAAAATATCAGCTCTTGGATTATTTATTTGTTTGTTTATTTTGGACAACATTTCCAGAATCAATATGATCACTAGCTACCTCCAAAAAAGGAGCTTTTCTTAAACTGTACCAGTTAAAAGGCACTACATCCTTTCCAGCACATCCACCAGAGACAGTAGTCTTTAGCTGTTAGGATTGCTCTGCTTTTTCTGTTTTCTTTTTCATTGCTCACTTTCTTCAGAAATTCTGTTTTACCTGAGAAGATAATACCACTGTTATTATCTACTGTTATTCTTATTCTTCCTTTTCCCCAGCCCTGGGACTAAGGCAGCTTGCAAAGTTAAAACAAGTACAGATGAATTTCCATATCATAAACATATACAAAAGTTAAAATATAAATTAAACTATAAATCAAATTAAAAGTAATTTAAATAGATATCCACTAAAAATAGCAGCAATAACAAATACAGGTATAACTCAGTTAATAAATCCTCAGACAAAAAAGCTCTTTCTTTCCTATCCTCCATCTTGGTGGAACACACATGTATATACTGCTGATGCGGGTGCTGATATATATATATATATATATACACACACACACACACACACACAGTATATATTTGTGTGTGTGTGTGTGTGTCAGTATAAGCCATGGGATGATGATGAAGGAGGGCTGCAAGAATACAGACATACAATGTTGGGTTGCAATATTATGTCTGCAGCAAGCAATGCAATAGAATCATAGAATCATAGAACCATAGAGTTGGAAGAGACCACAAGGACCATCCAGTCCAACCCCCTGCCATGCAGGAACTCCCAGTCAAAGCATCCCCGACAGATGGCCATCCAGCCTCTGCTTAAAGACCTCCAAGGATGGAGACTCCACTACACTCCGAGGGAGTGTGTTCCACCGTCGAACAGCCCTTACTGTCAGAAAGTTCCTCCTAATGTTGAGGTGGAATCTTTTTTCCTGCAGCTTGCATCCATTGTTCCGCGTTCTAGTCTCTGGGGCAGCAGAAAACAAGCTTGCTCTCTCTTCAATATGACATCCCTTCAAATATTTGAACAGGGCTATCATATCACCTCTTAACCTTCTCTTCTCCAGGCTAAACATCCCCAGCTCTCTAAGTCGTTCCTCATAAGGCATGGTTTCCAGAGCCTTCACCATCTTAGTCACCCTCCTTTGGACCCGCTCCAGTTTCTCCACATCCTTTTTGAATTGTGGTGCCCAGAACTGGACACAGTATTCCAGGTGGGGCCTGAACAAACAAACAAACAAAATAAACCCTGAGCTTGGAGACAGCAGGAATCTGCTGTAGCTGATGCTACTAAGCATCAGGCATTTGTGCATATTTTAGTACACCTACATTCATTAAGACATGTATTTTATCCATTTTCCCCATTTCTCCATTTGACTAGTCAGTTTGTGCACAGTTTTCGAATACTGTATATGCTATTTTAAGGTTTTTTTTATTATTTTTATGTCATTTTACAATAATCTGACAAACCATAAGCAATGACATCACATTTCAAATATAACAAAACAAAATTAAACTAAGCAACAAAGGCAAATAAAAAGATTGTGGTGTTACTTCTCTATATCTCTATCAAATCTCTATCAAATATCCCATTCATTATAGTTTACCAATACTCTATTTTTCTAATACTTATTTCTTTTCTAAATATATGCTATTTTTCGTTATAGACTTTATGTGTACGTGACTGCTCAAGAAGTAAAAAGAAAAATAATTTAACCCTTGCACTGTCCTTTTGATGGTGGGCAGTCAGAAGCTATTTGTGTCCTTTTGTTATGCATAGACTCAGTGGCAATGGACTGATTAATTTTACACAAAAAATGGTTAAAGAATGTCTCTTCTATTCCTAGTTTTGGTATTCTTTGCTATTACTACTACTACTACTACTACATTTATTTATATCCCACCCTTTCCCCGAAACGGACTCAGAGCAGTTTACAAGATTAAAACAGTACAATTGAAAACATAGAAAGGTGTTACATTAAACCAGAACTAAATTGTTATGATATTAAAACATATTGCATATAAAAGAATAAAATATAGTTTAAAAGATACAAGTGTTTAAAATACATTTATAGTTATTGGATCACATGGAAGCAGCTCCCACACATTGTGGGAAAGTGTAAATCAGGCCTGAATAGGAGGTTGTGCAGGAATCTATGGCTCCATAACTGTGGTCTGTGCTAAAGATAATTTGTTTGTTTGTTTGTAGCATTTTCTGTCACCTTAGATCATATTCTCACAGAAGTTTACAATGAACTAAAAAACAGAAATAAAACTTAAATATAAACAAAACATAATAAAGTAAAAAAAAAAAGGTTGGGGAAATGTAAAAGGCCTTTGCCTGTGATCAAAAGGATAATAAGACTGGTAACAGGCAAACCTTCCAGAGATGGCGACAGATTGTGACAGTATATGCAGTATACAGGTAGGCGTGTCTGGAAGTGTTTATTGATATGTCATTAAATATAAAATACCATTAAATACCAAAGTCAAAATCATCCCTGACATAGTATTTCCAATTTCTATATATGGTTGTGAAAGCTGGACAGTGAAGAAAGCTGTCAAGAAGAAAATTAACTCATTTGAAATGTGCTGGAGGAGAATTTTACAGACATTGTGGAACACGAAAAACAGAAACAAATGGGTAGGAAAGCAAATCAAGCCTGAAATCTCAGAAAACACAGGCTGTCATATTTTGGATAGATCATACAACATGACTCACTGGAAAAGACACTAATGCTCAGCAAAATAGAAGGCAAGAAGGAAGTACCATAGGTGGATTGATTCAGTCAGGGAAATCATGACTCTGAGTTTGCAAGACCTGGGCAGGACAGATTTGGAGGGCTCCAGAAATTGGAGTGAGCTTGACAGTAAATAACAGCAAACACAAGGAGACTGGGGATTGTATATATACCAAAGTACTAAACCATCTGGGGCTTAAAATATTTTTTAAAAGCACTCTGAATTGGACCTGGAAGTGATCAGATGATTGCCATCATGACAGTACTTTGGGGAAGAAGTCGAGTCAATTGAATCACTGGGAGGGTACCCAAATGCAGCAAGCCTGGTTTAGCACATTTTGAAGCAAAGGAAGTAATACAATGATAATCTAAATAGTATGTCTCCATAACTCTAACCTAACTGCATCACTGATCAAAACAATCCCCATTTAGTAATATAGAAAGTATATACTGCTTTGGTGGTGCAGTGGTTAAATGCCTGAACTGCAGCCACTCACTCACAACCATAGGTTGGTGAGTTCAATACCAGCCAGGGGCTCAGGCTCAATTCAGGATTGCATCCTTCTGAGGTTGCTAAAATAAGGACCCAGTTTGTTGGGGGCAATTAGCTTACAGTTGTAAACTGCTTAGAGACTGCTTAGGTAATATGAAGCAGTATATTGGAGACTGCTTAGGTAATATGAAGCTGCTATTGCTATTGCTACTCTAAATACAGTTTCCAAAAAGTCCTGAAAGCAGCCCTAGGTACAGCACATTGTGGTAATTTAATCTGGAGGTGACCCAAGCATAGCTAATTTAGTTTAGAGCTATGTTTCTCTGTACTGCTCTTCTTCCACACTGGCTAACTTCCAGTATGTAGTAAGGATGCGTGCATACTTTGTGCATCTTATGTAATTACAACCCCTTCATTTGCTTCTCTGCTTTCCCGCATGCATACACTATTTATAATGATTTCGTGGCATTTATGATTCTTTGATTTAGTCTAGACTCCACATTCAATCTGTCAAATGAGTAGTCATCTTGCCTTGCAATTAACCTGAGACTTACAATACTTGTTATCTTAAGAGAATTGTTCAGACTTATAAATTGCATATCCTGTAAACAGGCATCAGTTTTCCCTATAAAGGAAAATACATGACTTTTGGTTGTGCTATAAATGTGGTAACAATTGTCTTGTTTTTCTATATAGTTTGTTACTCTTCACAAAACAGCTAGGTATGAAGTTTAAGTGTGCTTAGGTTTCTGAGAAATGTTCCATTGTCTCTTTTAATAGCAAAGACAAAATATTTTTTCCATAGTTTGTCATTGTAAAGTAAACCAAGAATACAAAATATACGGAGACTCCCACCATACACAGTGCCAGAGAGATGATATTAGAGTATTAAATGGGAATCACTAGAGAAGGATGCCCTAGTTACTACAGTGCAATCTTTGCACCACATAAAACACTGGACTCTTGATCAGATCCACAAGGCATGTCACTCTGATGTTGCAGCCACACACATAGCTTTGAAAAGTTGTACAGTGGAAATAGTTTATACAAGGATGGAAGATGTTGCCAGAATTCAGACTTTTATAGGGCACAATAAAGTTTGGGATTGAGGCAATGCTTGCCTGTCTGCACAGAAGCATCATTCCAAAAGTCTTCTCTAAAAGGAAAGGACCATGTGTGTGCATACTATTGAATCAGGCTTCACAGTTGCACAAATCAGCATGATGTTGAAGTGAATGTCCAAAAAATGGTGAATGTCTATATTTATAGCTACAGATTGATAATCTCAAATACATTTGTCAATATCTGCAAACACAGAGATTAAACAGGGAATGATAATAGCTGTCATGTAAATATAATCATTAGAATTAATTTCCATATAACCCCAAAGTTTGAAGACATTCATACTAAGTTAAGTAACAGAGGGGGCCAAGCCAGAACCCTGAATGACTCCACAGGCCAAAGGCTGGGACACTGAAGAGGAGTGAGTCAGTCCAGAAGGATACCATGGTCAATGGTAAAGAAAGCCACTGAGTGGTCCAGAAGAACTAGCATGGACACATTACCTGCATTACCTGCTAAGCTGCTTTCATCCCATAACCAGGCCTGAAGCCAGATTTAAATTGATCTAGATAATATGTTTCATCTAGAAACCCCTTGAGCTGGAAGGCTACCACATGCTCTAGACCCATGTTCAAAAGTGGAATGTTAGAGACTGGCTGATAATTATTCAAGAGCGTAGGATCTAGAGAGGCCTTTTTTTAGTAATGGCATCACAAAAGCCTCTTTTAGGCAGGATGGAAATTTCCCTTGCTGCAATGAGGCATTCACTACTCCCCTTACCCATTCAGCCAGTCCTCCTATAGCAGCTTTGAGGAGCCAGGAAGGGCAAGGATCCAGTATACATGTGGTGGCTCTCAATTCTCCAAAGATCTTGTCCACACAAATTGAAACATATCCAAACATACAGGGCAAACAGGTGCCAATATTACACCCACTGACTACAACATCCAAGTCAGAGCAGATCCAAACAACTTTGTCTGCAAAGTGTCTTACAAATTCTTCATAGCAGGCTGTCATGTAGTCTATTCTTTTCTTGTGGGCCAGAGTATAAAAGGCCCTTAACCACTTGAGACAGCTGTGTTGGATAACACTGTGCAGATGCAAAGGTAGCAGAGAAGTTTATTTTCTTCACTGCCACCATCGGCATGGCATAGGCCTTCCAGTGAGCTGTACCCTGTATTTGGTTGGACTCACTCTGAGTCTTCTGCCATTGTCATTCTAGTCTCCATTCCTCCTGTTTCATCACTGCTAGTGCTGTAATAAACCTGGGGACTTGCTTGGCACCACCTCATGGGAGGGGATGCTTAGGGGTGATTGTGTCCACCACCTTGGCCATTTGACCATTTCCCATCTATATTCTATATAGATGGGAAACTCTATATTTTATATAGATTTAAGTTCCAAAGAAGTATATTAAATAGGGATTTAGCACCTTGGGTACTTCATTTAAGGTTCAGACTGAAGCCTGAAGCAGATTCATCATCACACTGATTTGATTCCACCTGATGTCATTGCATGTGGAGGCCACCAGGCTTTCTCTCCTGTTACAATGTTGATATTTGATTTCATCAACCTTTCCATGAGTGGCATGTCTGCCAGCATGAACATTTATTTATTTCATGGATTTTTATCTTTTGCCTATTTCTTGGATTAGTTTTGTCGGTAATTTTATTACAATTGTTTAATAGGTTTTTGTATGGTCTTATTTATTTCTGTGTATATAATCTTGTTGGTATTTTTCTCAATTTTTGTATATAACCTTGCTTCTCAGTTTTGGAGTATATAAATTAAAAAAAAAATCACCACCAAAACAATAATAGTAATTTCACTATAATATTATAATAGGATCTTTAAAATTAAGTTTAGTACTGTTGAATTTTCATACTTCTTTCACAATGGGATTGTTCCTGGTATACATATTATTCACTCATTTATTTATTCAAAGGCAGAATGGGGACCCATTAGTTGCAGCTAAGATTATAATTGGGCAAATCATAGAATCATGGATTTGGAAGAGACCACAAGGGCCATCCAGTCCAACCCCTTGCCATGCAGGAACTCCAAATCAAAGCATCCCTGACAGATGACCATCCAACCTCTGCTTAAAGACCTCCAAGGATGGAGACTCCACCACCCTCCAAGGAAGTGTGTTCCACTGTCGAACAGCCCTTACTGTCAGGAAGTTCCTCCTAATGTTGAGGTGGAATCTCTTTTCCTGCAATTTGCACCCATTGTTCCACATCCTAGTCTCTGGAGCAGCAGAAAACAAGCATGCTCCCTCCTCAATATGACATCCCTGGAAACCAATTCTCTCTCTCTCTCTCTCTCTCTCTGAATTTTCTTCGCTAACGAATATTCAGGAAGGACTCATCCCATGCTTACTACAAGTGCATTGATGGCTAAAAAGGCCGATCCGAGATACACAAGTCCGGTTACAGAAAGCACAGCAGAAAGTCTCCTTGGGTGATGTTTCCAAGTTGTGGGTCTTTCTGTGTTGTCATTTCTCTTCAAGACGTGAGTTCTCAAACGAGGCTACAGCATTGTGGATAGTGCGTCTCCATGCCTCCCGATGTGAGGCCAGGGCAGACCATTGTTGGTGATCAGTTTGGCCGAGCTTGAGATGTTGTTTCAGGGAGTCTCTTCTTTGAGGCACCCCTCTTACGCTTACGGTCTTACGCTGACCGGTGGCGAGTTCACCGTAGAGTACTATTTTGGGGAGGCAGTGGTCCTCCATCCTAGAAATGTGACCTGCCCAGTGCAACTGTGTTTTCAGTAGCATGGCCTCAATGCTGGTGATCCTTGCTTGCTCAAGGACAGCAACATTTGTCACATAGTCAGTCCAGTGTATATTTAGGATTGTGCGTAGACAGCGCTGATGAAAGCGTTTGAGGAGTCGTAGATGTTGGCGATAGGTGACCCATGTTTCAGACCCATAGAGGAGAATGGACAGTACAATGGCTCTGTACACACTGATTTTTGTGCTTTGCCTCAGGTGTTTCTTACTCCAAACTCTTTTGTGAAGCCTTCCGAATGCACTATATGCCTTTGCTAATCTGTGATCAATCTCTTTATCAATCTTGGCATCTGAGGAGATGATACTTCCCAGGTAGGTGAACTGTTGAATGCACTTAAGCACAGATTTGCCTATGGTGACGTGGGGGTGATAGTGCTCTTCCTGTGGTGCAGGCTGGTAGAGAACTTCTGTTTTCTTCAGGCTGACTTCCAGCCCAAACAGCTCTGCAGCCATTGCAAAGGAGGATGTTAGGCACTGCAGAGCTGCTTCTTTATGGGCAACAAGGGCAGAGTTGTCAGCAAAAAGCAGCTCACGGACTAGATAGTTTAGAGTCTTCATGCGAGCCTTCAGACGGCTTAAGTTAAACAAGCTATCATCAGTACAATAACGTATATAGATGGCGTCTTCTTCTTCAAGATCTGCTGTAGCCCTTTGGAGCATCATGCTGAAGAAGATTGTAAGCAGAGTTGGAGCAAGAACACAGCCTTACTTCACACCATTAGTTATTAGAAAAGTCTCTGAGAGAGCATCGCCATATCTGACTTGTCCTTGCTGGCCCTCATGCAGCAAGATAATCATTTTGAAGAATTTGAGGGGACATCCTAGTCGTTCCAGGATCTGCCACAGACCTTTTCTACTCACAGTGTTGAAGGCTTTGGTAAGGTCGACAAATTTTACATAGAGTCCTTTGTTTTGCTCTCTACATTTCTCTTGCAGTTGTCTAAGAGCAAATACCATATCTGTAGTGCTCCTATTAGCTCTGAAGCCACACAGGCTTTTAGGGAGAAGTTATTCTGCAATAGCAGGAACTAATCTGTTCAGGATTATCCTTGCAAGGATTTTTCCAGCAATGGAGAGCAGTGTTATACCTCGATAGTTTGAGCAATCAGATTTTGCTCCTTTTTTCTTATACAAGGTGATGATAACTGCATCTCGGAGAGCTGATGGCAGTTCACCTTTTTCCCAGCAATTCACAAGGAGCTAGTGGAATTTAGCATGGAGTACATGGCCTCCGTGTTTCCAAGCTTCAGGTGGGATTCCATCAATCCCAGCTGCCTTGCTGTTTTTCATCTGCTGTATGGCCTTAATGGTTTCTTCTAAAGTGGGAGCCACATTCAGTTCATTTTTCATTGGTTGTTGTATCATATGTTGGATAGCTGAGCCTTGGACTTCTCGTTCGCACTGAAGAGATTTTGGAAATGTTCAGCCCATTGATTCAGGATGGCAGCTTTGTCTGTGATTAGTGTTTGACCATCCATACTATATAAGGAGCTTTGGACCTGGTAAGTAGGTCCTCACCCAGATCTGCACAATGTTGTGTCTTTTCTACTAAATTGATCCACCACTTGTTCTGAATGTCTCGGAGTTTTTGTTGGAGTTTACTGCATGCGAGACGGAAGGCTGCTTTTCTTACACGGCAAGATGGCTGAGCAAGGTGTGAGCAGTTCTCTTCTTTGCCAACAGCTCCTGGATCTCTTGGTTGTTTTCATCAAACCAATGGGAAACCAATTAATCATTTGCTAATTGTGGTTTGGTTTTAGGAAGTACTGTCATCACTAAAACTGATAAATTAATAAAACAGATATATTTATGAAATTGAATTGGCAATGGAAGAAAATATTATCAAGATGGAGTATCTTTCCTGGCACACTAGATGTCTGGTGTGGCTTTATGATGTGTTTATAGGAATGTTTTCTGTGAATTATACAAATAATTTTTAAAAAGTGGGAATCAATAGCAGGTGGAAATTCAAAACCTGATGTGCATGATTGCTAATGGGTTGGGTTTTTGATTCTATCAGCAGTTCTGGAACATGCCCAGCAATGTTGAATATCTTTTGAAAGCAACAGAGGATTGGATGATGAACTGCTAATTCTAGCATCATGTATGAAGACTCAGGAGAAAAATCTGTACCACACCCTGTTACTTGATTCTTATCTTGCTCCTGCAGTTTTAGTACATTTTTGGGCCTGCCATCGCTTCCTGTTTGGTGTGTTTGTCTTCATGAGCTCCTCTAAGAAGCCCTCAATGAAAGACTAGTGTTGGTCTGCTCTAGAGCTCATGACTCATTGGCTGTTGTTGTTGTTGCTAATTTTAACCTGACCATCTCTGCCTGTAAATGGAAGGAGAGCAAGGAAGGGCCATTTTAGTCTCTTTAGAAAGGGAGTTCCAGAGCCTGGGAGCGGCCACCAAGAAGACCCTGACTCATGTGTAACCTATGAAGTCTGGGGAATTTTAATTTAACTCAATTTATGGCTGAGTTACAAGCAGCCAAGGATACTGTTTCAATTGTTTACAGAGGACAGGAAGCAAATAACTGCAGAGGCAGGATTCTTCTATTAGCTATATTTTATTAAGGAAATTAAACACACACATACAATTCACACACTGTCACACAAGCACACAAGAAGCTAAGAATCAAGGGTGTTAGGCTGGAATACAAATGAGGCTTTCTACTGAAAGATACTGTACATGGATGCTGTTGCTCCTCTTCAGGGATCCTGTGATGGGCTGTGGTAGTCAGTCACTTCTCGCCAACACAAACTGGTGAGGGACTGAGGGAACTAGCAAAGAAAAAACTGCCAGCAATCCAAGCTAGCCCACTGACCAGAGAAAAGTTGGGGTATAAATAGAGAGTTTCTAGCCTGAGGCAAAGCCCAGGTATTTCATTGGCTAATAGTCAAAATTTTATGAGGTACCCCTTTTGGATGGAGGCTTCCAAGGTGGGAATTGGGATGCAAATGGACAAATTCCTGCTTCAGATAGCTCACAGGACTGGATAGACAAGAGCAAATATTGCTTAGAGGCTGGTGTATTGTTCCTTAATGGGAGTCCAGACAGGAACAATACAGCTCTGAAACTAGTGTATTGTCACTTGATTGATGTTCTTCATCTCCCTTGAATGAGTCACATCCCCTGGCTTACCACACAGAGCCTTACTGTGGGCAAAAGGTTCCTGGAATATTATTGAAGCATGAAAGTGTGACAGTGTGTTGCACTTCTAAAACATCATTGAGGGGTCCCACTTCTCTCCCATCGATGAAATGTTCATGGAGCAGCCATTTTTTTTAAATAACGGAGGATCCTGTTATTAAAAAATGGCTGCTCTGCAAATGCTTTTTTAACAGGAGAGAAGCAGGACGCCTCAATGATGTTTTAGAAGCGCAATGTGCTATTACACCTTCATGCTTCAGGAACCTTTTGCCAACATTTTATCGATGGTAAGTATCTCAGTGTGATAATCTCCTACTGTATGTGAGCTGTAGCTTGGAGTTTATGGCTTCTACATGTAGGGTCATGAAGAGGTGAATCTCATAATATTTCTTGATATTAAATAGGGAGAGAGTCATGTAGTGTAACACATGCCTCCATCAAGCATGCCTCTGACGGCAGTAGGATTCATGACAGATCTCTCCTGAAGAACTCTGGGTAGGTCAGACTTATATGAAATGATACAGTTTTCACAGTAATTTGGGGAAATTACCCATATTCATGGGGATGATGATGATGATGATGATTTTGTCTTTAGGGAATAAAGAAATCAAAATAATTAATGAAATAGGCCTTATTCACAGTGTGGCATAACACAGTACAGTTTTGGTTACACTGAAAGTAGCAGGGAGGTTGGGCTTCCTTTTCCATGTGTCTCCAAGAGGAGTACAAGGGAGATGGGAGGCCATTTGGACCAGTGCAGCATGAGAGGCAATGCAAGAGCCTTTAGCACTGGGGCAGGTAACTGTTGTGGCTTAGGGGACCATATTAGCACCTTAGGGAATCTTGGAAGGCAGCTGTCCTCAGTGACAAACACCCTTGAAAATAAATTTTCTGGACAATACTTGGCAAAGAAGAAGGCAGTAGAGAAAGAGGAAGACCGCATTACAGATGGATATAGTCAAACAAGCCACAGCCCTGAGTTTAAAAGACCTGAACAGGGCTGTTGATCACAGGGTGACTTGGAGGTTTCACAGTCATAGGATCACCAGAATTAGAAGTCAACTTGACAGCAGTTAACAACAACCAGCAGCCCAATTATATTTTGGAAGCATTTAGAAGAATTACTGCTCTGGGAGCTCAATTAGAGAATTCAGAAAAAGTAGAGAACTCAGATCACCTTGGTTTTCAGTGTATTGTGACAAGATAGAACACTGAAAATAGAACACCACTAAGTTTTACTGTGGTGAAAAGGTTATCTCATTTTGAGATAAATATGGGATCTTAAACCCATAAATAAATAAATAAATAAATAAATAAATTCTTTTAGGGGGAACATATGATAGCACACTGCTAAGTGAGCTGAATGCATGTAGAGGAGTTAAAGATCATTTTTAATTGGTGATTGTGTGTGTGTGTTGAACAATGTATTTACTTCCTCATCTCGTACTGACTGTCTCAGAAACAGAATGGTAGAGGCATCCTTATAGTCTTGTATGCTCTTTTTCCAAAGTATTGAAATACAGGTGCAATCACTTGATTGATAGGAAGAGCACTTGTTAATGACAGATTGACTCACTGTGCCAAGTTCTTATGGGGTTCTATCAAGATTGAGCTGCTGTGTGTTGTTCCATACCAGCCATTCACGTTTTGTTAGGTCTTAACCTCATGGCTGGGAACATGAAAATCTCTTTTTCCCATTAGTCAGTCTTCCACGTCTTCCTTTCTACTGAGGGGCCTTTAGTGAAGATATGGAAAAAAAAGAAAGAACCTAAGTCCCTCATTCCAGTGGCAAATTTGCAGTGAGAATCTTTCTGTCTATTTTTGTCCAATTCCAGCTGGACACCACTCAAGAATCTGATATTTCCCATTACTCTAACCTTTTTTTTTCTTTGTACTTTAGCTGACTCTTTGAGAGCACAGATTCTGAAACCAAGACAGAGCCACAACTTCAGTTAGAGCAAGAGGAATAAAGTATATGATCTTTATGCCTATGGGCTATATTCAGTCAGTGTCCTGTTCCCTGTGACCGTTTCATCTCTTTTTTAAAAACATGGATCAGGGAGACACTAATGATCATCACATGAATGTTTTATGCACATTCACAAAAGATGCATACTTCAGTTGTGTAACAGATTAATCTTGTTGCTTCTTTGGAAAATAAAATTATTTTAGCTATTTATTACTGATCAGTAATTCTGGAACTTACCATATCTCACTGTACATTCCTTTCTCAGTAGAATTTGGATAACTGCAACTGATATCTTTTTCCAAGAAAGTATGTTCAGATTATTTGAACAACCTCTTCCCTGCCATCAAGTTTATCTTTGAAAATGGTGTGTGTTTGATTTGGTCTTGTCATCAAATGCATCTCTTTGATGCTCTTGAATTGCTTTTCACATGGCAATTTTCTGACCAAGCAACAAACCACAATACTTCCTCTTGCTAGCAAAGCCATAACAGGGCAGTTGTGTGGCACAAGCTGGTGCCCAATGTCCAGTGAGGAATGTTAGGCTTTATGCATGCCTGTGTTGTTAGTGGAAAATGCATCCCTCCAGTGCTTGATCTAACAGTAGGAAGAGTGAGATGGTCATCTCAAGCTAAATTAGACATTAAGGGAAACAGAGGGATTCACTTGTTTGCTCTCTAGCACTCAGTCTTGCACTCTGCTGTAGCCTGAGCAATCAGATTTGCAAATTAAGCATGTTTACCTTGCAGTGTCTAATTACAAAACAAAAAACAGTAAATGCAGGTGAGGAAAAGCATGTGCTAGGACAAACATGTCTTTCCGTGCTTTAGGGAGCATTCTTATCTAAATAGATAGTACCGGTAAGCATATGGTATAGTTTGACCCTCAACTTTGGGAGCTAAAGGGTAGGAAGCTGTTGTGAAATACTAGAGGAGGGAGCTATGTGGGTCATACCATCTGCCCCATTCCTACATTGGCTTATTGACCTGCTTTCTTTAGGAAGATACCATGCCATTACCAATATAGGAAAGAAAGAAAAAAAGATCCCACACCTTCATCTTGGACAGCAAAATGTCTTGGATTGGCCTTGGGATGAGTTTAATTCATCACTGTGTGCATGGAAGAGACTTTGAAAATGTAATATAAGAATTCTGAAATAAGGAACAGAATTTGTAAACTGGTGTTGTTTCCCCCAGTATGTACAACCACTGTCTTGAGTTCATAACAGCAAGGCAGAGGTTAATCCATTTGGTGCAGTTAATCATCCAGGTAGCACAATGTTTGTTGCAGGTGGAGACATCAGAATAGTAAGTCTCTTGGATGAATGCTTGTACAGACAGACATCAGGTATATCTGATGCTTCAAGTTTGTTTTCTTTTATTTTGAGATTTCTTAGAATAAATCTCCTCTGCCCTATGGCTGTCATCCAGAAAGACTCATAAACACATCCCATTCTCTTCACATTCTGGGCTAAGTTTGTTTTTGCAGGAGAAGAGGGGAAAGCAGACATTCCTCTGAGCTGTCACCACAGAAGCAGATCCACCACTGCACAGGCAGATAGCCAACAGAGCACATGGGCACAAGTGCAGGCAGCCAAGAGGACAGATGTATCAAGTCAGGTTTATAAGGGCAGTTTTCCCAGCCAATGAAATCCAGATTGCTGTCTGTGCTGTCATAACCCCAACATGGTAAATGGACGTGAAAACAGATAATCCACACTTTGGCAGGAGTAACACAGATAAAACTCCAAAACATAACTTCTAGGCCACATCAGATGAATTTTCCAATTCAGCAGAAAGTTTTGGCTTAGGGAGAGCAGTAGAGGTCACATTATTTATATACTAGTTGTACGTGAAAAAGAATTATTCAGTCTGAGAGTGTGGAAGAACATTTTTGAGCACAGCCGACTGCAAATCCATAGCTTGTGTCCAAAAGCAAATACATATAATTTTGTTAGAATGTTAAACTCCATTTTATTGCTTATGAATAAAGGGTATTAGGGTATTTTCTTTATATTCCAATATTCCAGTTAATTACAGCTTCACACACAAAAGGGAAAAGATGTAATGCTTTAAAAGGACTCCTTCCAAGACACACTTGGGCAGCATATTTTGTTATGCTCACGGAGTTGCACACTTATTAGTTTTTTTAGTACTATTACTGTTGAGAACTTTATTTTTTGGAATTGGAGTTGTTGTCAACTACTTTTGATCTTCTTTGCAGTATAGTCTCTCTGAATAATTTCTAAATAGGAAAGCAGAATGCAAACGTGAAGGAAGAAAAAAAAGGGAAGCATATGAGCAATGGTGTGAAATAAACCTGCTTTCAGGTAGAAATCATAGAATCATGGAGTTGGAAGAGACCACAGGGGCCATCCAGTCCAGCCCCCTGATATGCAGAAATACACAATTAAGGTACTCTTTATAGATGCATCTACCCTCTGTTTAAAAACCTTCAGAGAATACTCTATCACACTCCAAGGCAGCGTAATAGGAAAGTTCTTCCTAATGGTTAGGTGGAATCTCTTTTCCTGTAGTTTGAATCAATGCTCTGTGTCCTAGTCTCTGGAACAGCAAACAGAAGGGAGACAAGCTCCATGTACTCTAAGATGGTCAACTGTTATTCAGTGTTATTCAGTGTTTAAAAAGCCCAGTGTGTTTCAGCCACACTAGGCCTTCTTCAGGGGTCTTTGAGAGAAATCACCAGAGTTGTTACTAGTCTCTGGAGCATCAAGAAACAAGTCTGTGCCATCTTAAATATGACACCCTTTCAAATATTTTAACATGGCTATCCTGTTACCTTCTCTTCTCTATGCTATACATACCCAGCTCACTAAGCCGCTCTGGGAAGGGCATGGTTTGTATAATTTTGGACACCTTCCTCTGGACACATTGCAGCTTGTTAATTTCAGGTGAGATTGACCAAAGCAGAATAGAGTGACACTATTACACACCTAGATCTAGACACTGTACTCTATATTTACTATATTTTTGCAGGCTAGCATTGCATTGTCTTTTTTAGCTGCAACACTGCTGATTCATGTTCAACTTCTGGTCTATCACAGCTCTCTAATCTGTTAAGGTTGAATTTTGAATTCCGATCCTGTCCTCTAGGGTAATGGCTGCCCCTATGGAGATAAACAGAATAGAAAAATCTTTGTATCTTTTAAGTATTGTTAACATTATTGTCCACCATTATTCCTAACCTTCACAAATACATTGACCAAAAGTACAGTGTTTTTCACCCATCACATAATCATGAGGACTAGAAACCTACTTAGAAAAAAAAAAGCATGGCTTCTTGGGAAATCAAAGGACATATTCTATCCTGGATTCTGTATTGATATTGGTGAATGCATAAACAAGTGGAAGGGCTGTGGGATTAAAGCTAACCTTGTGCCATTTAAAAAGAAAAGAAAAGCAGTAGCAGTGAATGGAAATTTAAAAAGGGAGAAACTGTAGAAGTAGGGGATGTTAAACCCAAGCTCTGTTTCTGTAGTTTCTCCACAGCAATTTGTCCTGAAATTGCCTCCTGATGGGAGCGTAAATGCTCATTTTGAATTTCATGGGATGAAAAATAGCATGGGGTAGGGTGGGGTTTTAAATAGTGAAAGGTTCAACCATCCCTTGCTGTCCTTTCACAGCTTCTGTCCTTTCACTGCATTCCAAATTCTTCTTAATGTTTTTCTTTTAATAAGGTGTTAGGTCCTATGTTATTATGAAGTTGGAATAAAGCTAATAAATGTATTGAAGACCTCTAAGGGTACTGCCAGCTTTTAAGTCTATATAGCTGATTCAGTAAATAAAATTGGAAAAGCAAGTGTTACTTCTCCAGGTGTTTTATCTGAAGTAACCTTATACAGATTAATAATGTCCACCTTTTACTGCCATACCCAGGCTAGCTTTCTTCTAGTTGTTCTTTAAGCAAAAGGATCAAAGAAATGACATAGAGTGGGACATGGGATTTTCATTTCCTGCCTTTTGTTACTTCATTTAATATTAAAGTGTTCTGTCCAACACTTCATCTGTCACTCAACACCCTTTTAGTTTGTTGCAACACCTTTCCCAAAGGAGCAGGCCGTAGTACTCTACACAGGACTCAAGTGAATAGCAAAGAGCTGAATGTTTTGTATGCTTCATTGTTTACATGAGCTATATTTGTGCAGTTCAACTGGTTGTGGTAACATAAGTTGCCACCTCATGCCCTCAACACTGCACCACCAATTTTCAGTTTCCTGTTAAAGTAGTATGTTCTTTCTGGACACGTTGTCCACAGTCTTGTCATTCTTCCTCACCTGCTATATGTTATACTTGGATATCTGCACCTGCTGCCAACTGTAGGTGAGGAGATGACATATAGATTGTAGGCTTAAAGTAGGGTTGGAAGAAGGAGAAGCATTGGCCTTCACCTTCTTTAGGGGGAGAGTGAAAGACTGTCTTGTAATGTGGCAGCCCAAATTTTTTATTGTATAATATAGTTTTGGCAAGTCATAATCTTTCAGCCTCAGAGGAAAACAAGGGCAAACCACTTCTGAACAAATTCCACCAAGAAATGTGAAGCTGAAGGCTTTCATGGCTGGCACCCATAGTATTTTGTGGGTTTTTCAGACAATGAGGCCATGTTCTAGAAGAGTTTATTCCAGATGTTTTGCTAGCAGCTGTGGATGGCATCTTCTGAATAAATTGAATAACATTGGGAATAAACTCTTCTAGAACATGGCTTCATCCATCAAGAAACCGTGTGATAGGTTTACCTTAGTGTCACCATAAGTCAGAAAGGTCTTGAAGTCACACAATGACAAATTATATAGGTGATCCTTTTTTACATACAGGATTGGAATAAGTGCACAAATGTCAAAGGAATTAAATGAAAACAGGTACACATATTTTGCAAGAAATGAGAAAACATTTTTTATACTGTCCACTGAATTTTTACTCCACCCCACTTTTTTTTTTTTTTTTGGTCTATTGATTTGCAATGCATGTATTCTCCATATTTTTTGGCTTTGTTCTCTTCTTTTTGTTGCTGTTATGTGATTTTAAGTTGACTCAGAGTTATGGTGACCCTCTCAATGGCTTTTCTTTAGATTTATTCAGAGGAGAGGTTTTTTGCCTTACTCATAGATTGAGAGTGTGTGACTTGCACAAGGTTATCCAGTGGGTTTCTACAACTGAGTGGGGTTGAAATCCTAATGTCTCAGAGTCCCAGCCCAACACTAAAACCATTACACCATGTTGACCGTTATCCCTTTCCTTTCCTATACCTAAAGGGCAAACAATTTCATAACTATGTGTACATATCATGAAAGAGGCGCTTTTCACATGGGAACAAAGGCTCTATCTATGCATTTATATATTTCTTGAACACATTTTAAGACATGGGTGGGAAACTAGGGGGTGGGAGTGGGGTTTGCAACCCTATCACACTCTGCATATATATATATATATATATATATCTCCTCAAATGTCCCCAAACACATTCTAGAGGACATGGGGGCATTTCTGTCATGATCCCCCCCATCCAAGTTGTTGGTTTATATATATATATATCCTGCCTTTTTATTTTTCCCAGTTTGAAACTCAAGGCAGTTTACAACAGATTTAAAAACATAGATAAAAATTCACAAAACACAAACCTTAAAAAGTAAACCAACATTTTTTAAAAAAACAGTTAAAAACATAAACCATTAAAAAACAGCACAACAAAAACAACAAATAGAAAATCCACACATTGCTCAGAGAGGATGGGACTTGTACAATCCAGAGTCTGGGGGCAACTACTGAGAAGTTAATTTTGGGTCCAGGAGGGAGCTTTTCAACAAGAGGAAATGACAAGAAATCATTTTCTGATTTTTTTAAGCTGTGGAGGGCCTTCGAAGCCACAAAAACGGTGATGGAGGTACATGAGACCCATGGAATCCACTTTACCCATTCTTATTCAAAGGCCAACTATAACAGGCAACTTCATACTTCATTTTTATAAAGCTCAATCTAGAAGTAGTAGTCTAAAGCAGTGTACAAAATATTGGTAAACAAGTACAGTGAAACAATTTCAAGACCAGCACTTTTGTATCAGCTACACTCTATAACTGATAAGTTCACTCAGAATATGTGGAGCCTAAATCATTTTTGAGTTTAGTTGTTAGATAAATATCTGACAGATATAGTTAATATGAATGCTGTCAAGTCTTGGGCACATATTTGTTCTGTGGAAATGTACTATCAAAAGATAGAAAGAAACATGATCAATCTCCGCCCCCCTACCTCTATTATACAATACTTACTTACTGGATGTAGTCCCCCCCCCGCCTGCCCCCACACTTTCTGTACAGTATATGAAATGCACAATGCTAGTTTGCAGGTGTTCTGACATTTCTGAAAAGTAATTTTATTGCAAGGATTTAAAAAATACTTCATTAAGTCTTGTGGTTACAGGCCAAACTATGTGAAGCTTGTTTGGAGCTGTTGGTGCTGTCACTGAAACAAGAGGCACTTCACAAGGCTACGTTGCCATTTTTGTGAAACAATACCAATAAAAAAAACCACACCCTGAAATCTCTAAGCTTTTGGATTCCAGAAGCACTTCTGATCCTTTTCACAATGTTGTGCCGGAAACCTTGGAAATTTATTCAGTGTGCAAATCAGAAATTCTATGCAGAGGCTTGAGTGTTGTACTGTTGAAAGAAGACATAAACTGAATTATTAGTGGAAGTTTCTGATACATACATTACTCATAAAGGTAAACTGTGAGTGTTAAATTATCTTTTGGAGGAGTGGCTGGAAGCAATGGGATTGCTGTACCACCACTCTGCTATCTGTTATCCCAGCAGCACATTTAAGTCAGATGATAATAAATATGCTTCTTGTGTTATTTGGCAAGATAGATGGTTGTCTTCATCAAACACTGTCAAATCATCACCTGTGGTGAGATACTCTATTATTTATTTTAATTAGTTAATTATACAGTTGGTTAAAACAAGACAGGGTGTATCACTTTACCACTGTATACATAATGTAACTATCAGTGTTGTGTCTTCATTTCCCCAATAGTAATTGCTCTTCAGCTTATGTTTAGCTACTGTCAATTTACCTTTCACTATTCTTATTTATCCTTGATCTTGGCACAGAGTGGAATTTGAAGGTTATTCCCCCCCCCCCCCCCGGAATTATGCCCTCTTTTTTCTTCAAACAAAGAACTGTGGGATCATCAATACCCTCCTGGGCCTAGTAGCCACAGCACTTCAAGTCGCTGAAGTAAATTCTTTTCCAAAAGTGTGAGAAACTTGTATGTTTCAAAGACTGGGGAATTGGGGATTATTCTTCTCTCTCTCTCTCTCCGCGCCCCCCCCCTCTGTTTTTCTGGATTATATTCAACATTTTGGGAACATTGTAAATTCCTGGATAAAAATGCAATTCATACTTAGATTTCATTTTTTTCCATACTGTGGAGAACTACTAGGACTTACTTTTGAGGCAATTTTCATTCCACTGCTGTTAATTCCAAGTCAGGTTGGCTAAAAACATTGAGTGTGAACAGACTGTCATCAGAGAGTAGTATGTACTGACCAGCCAACTAAAACAGGGAAACCTGCTACCGACTCCGGCCAGTGGAGGAAGAAAAGGAAGGGCACAGGGAGAAACAAGATGCAGATGGGTAAAAGTCTGGACACAGACAGGAGAGAAGGAATTACATCGAGATTGCAGAAGAGATGTAGGAAGATGGCAGAGAAGGACAGAGACTGGAAACACAAGGCTGAGCCAAAGTGAAGAAGAGCAGGCAATGAACATGGTAGAGGAAGAAACAGCCTCAGATGGGAGTCAAGGCAAACACTGCTGAAGATGTCCCAGCTGTAGAAGTCAGAGGGGAACTGCCTCCAAGGAAAGGAATCCTTTATCCCACTCTGTCTTGAAACTGCTGGTCAGCCTGGAAGGAGCTTCAACAGGAAACCACAGCAGAAAGGCAACCATGCTGTCATCTCCTTCGGGATCATCAACACTTGTTTTTGCTGGGATAAAGAGCCTCAGGGAAATGGAGGCCAACTCCTAATAATCCTCTGATAACTCCTAATAACTATCAATTTGTCTTGACTGTATGACTGCATACATTTTTATTTTCTTGCCAGGTAAACTGTAGACCAAGTGTATCTCCCTCTGTTAGCTGTGTCACCTGGCTGAATGTGTACTGCTCATTTGCACTTGAGTAACATAGATAGAAGCCAAGGAGTGACTACATCTGGACTCTGGATCATCTAGAAGGGAAACATGGACAGAATCTCCTCAAACCTTCAAGGAATACACTCAGGAAGAAACATAGAAATACTGTGAAGTATGGGAGGAGAAAACTGGATTTCATAAATAGATAGCACTTCTGGAGAATGGCAGCTTGAACCATGGCAATTCAGCTTGAACTGAAAGCTTGCAGCAAATCCAGCATCAGGAAATGTCACTGGCTGTTGTAGCAGTTAGCAACATAATGAACTCCTATGACTGAACAGCTTTTTTGCCCAGTAGCAGAAATAAGATAAATAACTGCAGTGCTAATGAAACTTGCAGTCCACAAACAAGTGCTGATTTGTGAGCCATTGGGTTATTATTTTAATGCATTGATTTGAGTGCATGGTAACCCAAGATAAATTATTTTGATTTTCCACCTACCCAGGTCTGTACAGGGCGCCTTTGTAATCTTGACTTGTGAGGCATATTGCTTGTGGCATCTAAAACCAGAACATATTACTGAACTAGTTACACTTTATTTCATTATTTCTTTATTTAAAGCACTTTTAGTAACCTCTCATCATACAAGGGCCCAAAATTCAATGCAAAACTAACAAAAATGTGATTTAAAACTAAATGTAAACAGAAAAACAGAAACAACTCATTATTTAACAACAGGTTAACCATTAATTTAAAAAATAATTTTAAAACCAGTTTTAAAAGCTGGCACACCTCATCCTTTGTTTTAAGGAGCAAAGGTGGTGAAAAATAACATAGTCTTAGCTGTCTGATACAAAACTTACCATATATTATCAACTATAATTCGACCTCATGTATATGCTCAGGGCAAGTTTGGGGGCCAAATTTATGGATTTTGATATGACCTGTGGATAAGTCAAGGGTAAAATTTAATGGCATGTATGAAGGATCTAAACAAAGGATGAAGCAAACAAAAAGAATGCCAAAGAACTTTAAAAATTTCAGCAAACATTAACTGCTTGTGCTCACCCTAAAGACTGGATGGATGGGAGATGGTGCGTGTGTGTGTGTGTGTGTGTGTGCGTGCGCTAGTGCTTCCAGGACAGATTACACTCTTGCCTTTCAACAGGGAATGGTCCATGTTTTAATACTTACAATGACCTATGGATAAGTCTAATCAGTTTTTGGAGTCAATTTTAGATCTAAATTATAGAGCTATATATGAGTATATACAATATGTTTTGTATGTAGGACAGCATGCAGAAACTTGGTCTTTCTCCAGCTCTTATAATTAGTCCACATTGGATAATTTGGTACTATACAAGGCAAGGCAACCCAGCACCTGCAGCACTGTGGATAGCTCCTAGTGATCAATTTGTTGTGATAGGGGCTGAGGCACTATGACCATTGTCATCCAGGCCATCCCTCCCAAGCTCTGGCCCCTTGTTTAAGGGATCAATGTTGGGCTTGGAGATGGAAGCTTGTTATACTGTTTGTGTTGTTGGGCAGGTTTGATGGTAGAGGAGGTATCAAGGTCCTTGGACTCATGAGGAAGCTGTTCTGCTCCAACAGTCCTTGGATTGGTGAGTTCAACCTCTTCTGAGCCAGGACCATCATGCCTTCAGAGTGGTGTGAAGTACCACAATTCCTTCTATTACACATGTGCATGCACATATAGACAGGAATATTCTTTTCTTTAAAAACAATGTTATTTAGAATTTTGAAATACATTAAGATTTATAAAGATTAAGTTTAAGAAAAAGAAAAAAGTGGAAAAATGGGAGAAACTATAACTATATAGTGCTATAAACCATATAGAGCTATAAAATAATTTTAACAATTGAGGGCAATGTCAAAAGAAATGTGAGCTAACAACATTTTACTCTCCACTTTACTATACAATATCCATTTTACTAAAGATTTATGGAATCCAGTGTATAGAAACCATTACAAAAATTATATATCATAATTTGTGCCAAATATTTGTTACTATTATGTCCATTGACAAATAAGGAATAACAGGTTTTTGCTACTGACTTTACTGTTGTATCAACAGTGCCACTATGAATCTAAACGTTTTTGCTTATCTTTGTTTTCTTTGCTCATTGTACTTACTATATGGAAAAATACTAAGCAAAATGGGAAAGTTTGTTTCAAGAAACTTTAAGAAATATTCAAACAAACAGTAAAAATAGCATGCTGTTGGGAATACACTAACCAACAGTAGCCATAAAGGTTGTCTGGCAGTGACATCTGCCAGCTGTGAAAAACATATGGACCTGGGATGGGAAACATCGGTGAATGTGGGAGAATGGATTAGCACTGCATCATAATGTTGTTTTCCAAAGAGTAGCCAAAAGAAAGCATTATAGATGTTCAGCTCACATAACCTTGCATGGTAAAGGTCACAGCTTTAACCCCTGTCATTTCCATTTAAAGGTTCTTTGGTAGTAGAAATGGGAAAGACCTTTGCATAACGTGAGGAGTGGCAGACATTCATAACAGATTGTCAGACAGATCAATAAATTGTTGCTGGCAATCAGAATAGGTCAGACAGATCAATGGTCTTTTCTGAAGTATAAGTAATTTTCATAGAGTTGAGAGATGAGTACCAGTAACAAGCTGGCAGGAGAGAAACTGCTGGGTCACAGGGGCTTTTGTTAGACTTCCCTAATAAGAGATAAAGGGAAGCTGGAGGAGGCAAGGAGGCTGGTAAGGAAAACAAATGGAGAACAAAAAGGGAGAACAAGATGCCCAAGAATCGTCTACCTACACAAGATTGGCTCCAGATTTGTATGACCCCTTGTTGTGTGCTGTCTTCCATTCTATAGGCCCTAACAATTTCAGTAAGTGACTGACAGAAGCAATGTCATTCTCTAGTCTTCCTCCTCAATTTCCTGAATTGTATCTTCATGTTTTATCCAGATTCTAGCCCACTAGGGCCCATTTGCACCATTAATTAGCCAAGCCGCAAAGTCTCTAGCCTTTGTTGAAGCTGAGATAAAGTATGCTATCATGATTTGTTCAATTGACTTACAAGAAATACACCTGCAGTGAGTGAAGTCATAGCTATGATATTTTCAATGTCTGAAGACATTTAAAATTGTAGTGATCCATTGCCTGTACTGGACAATCCTGGTCCTAATATGCATTTGAGGTATTGTGTCATTTCTGCTCATTTCAGTAGAGTGAGAAACCCCTTTCAGGGTGGTTTTGTTTGTCAGGCTGCTGTCTATCCTGCTTTCATTTACCCAGGAGTAAGTCTCATTGAACTCAGTGATATTCTTCACAACAGCCCTAACACTGTATGAGATCAGTTTGATTGTTTCCAATTTGCAGATGGGATATGGATATGAGATATGAGTGTGTTTGTGTGTTTGTGTGGGGAAGGGGTTAACCTTCTCTGTGTGCCTTGAGCCTGTGGCAGTAGGTCTCCATATCTAAAAATTTTTTCCAGAACTGAAATAGACATTTGCAACTACTATTTAATTCAATTCCTTACACATTGTATGCACATTGGATGTGGTATATGTGTTTACATCTTGTACTTAAGGCTGTGTTTGCAACTCTTTTGGAGTGATTTTTTTCAATTTTAGAAAATGGTGACTTTTATGCTGCCAACAGGATCTCATATTTGATACAGCATCACTGAATTTGGCCCATTTGAGTGTATATTATATTTCCTGACCTGTTGTTATACTAAAGCAGGTTCTAAAACAAAGAAGCAATCAAAATAACATCAGGAAGAAAGAAAGAGCACTAAAAGGGCACATGATCAATAGGATCCCCTTTCTGAGGTACATTGTTGGTAGGTTTTGCTGGCACAGCTGTGACAAGTCAGACGGTGTGGCTATTGGCCCCTATATCACAGGAGCACTGAATCTACTCTGTATTTTAGGTGCTATCCAAGGTCTGGATATCCCTGAAATAGGCACCTTAGACAGCTCCTTTTAAATTTTGACTAAAACCCCTGAGTATGACTGTTGCCACACTGCAGAATTAATACAGCTTGACACCATTTTAACTGTCATGGCTCCATCCTATGGAATCTTGGGGTTTGTTGTAACACCAGAGTTCTCTGATGGAAAAACCTAAATATTTCACAAAACTACAAATTCCAGAATTCCATACTATTGAGCCATGGCTGGTAAAGTGGTGTCAAACTGCATTAATTCAGCAATGTACATGTAGCCCCTGTGAAATCCAAAAATAGGTGATGATGCAACCTTTTTTTTCTTTCAACAGAGGGCAGTCTTCTATTTTAAGTGCTGTCAGAGGATAGTCGTGTATTTGAAGGTGTCATGGGGGGCTAGAAGTTGCCTATCATCTGCTAGCACCTGGACAACAGACTGAGCAGCTGGTCCATAGGTTACTTGGGTTACAGTTGTCCCCACAATGTTGTATTGCATTTATATTTCAATTCATTCCTAAATTTGCATCTTTACATATACTCTAAATGATCATATGTACATTTTATGCAAACCTTTGTCTTATTCTTTGATGACTTATTTCCTCTTTTTGTACCACTCTATCCTGAAAGTATGTAGAATGATGCAACTCTTTAAAAATCCTTTTATTAGGCCCTTAAAGACCAGAAAATTAGAAGCAGGAATCCAGTCTTGACCTTATATCTGCATGATACATCACAAAATATTCCTTCATAACACAATTGTAAATTGTGCAGTTCTAGACACAAACTATACAAACCTGTAGATAAAAAGAGTTACGCTGATACCTATTATGTCTAGTAGAGCAGAGATGAGCTTGACATGAGATTCATAACATTGCTGTGCATTGGTGCAAGTAGTCTTCAATTTTTTACTAGTGTTTATAGATTAAAAAAGAAAACATAAGTCACTATTCATGGTTTCTATCTCCTCCTCTCACCAGCTGCAAAATAAACTTCCTCCTGAGAACAATGTATTTTATTATAAATAATATCCTATTGAAATTGTCTGATTTTTACAACATGTTTTAAGCATGCAAAGTGTCCCTCAGACTTCACAGGAAGGTTGTAAAACAATGCTGAACTTCTCAAACTTTGCCATCTCCATGTTTCTAGGTCTTTCTTTCTGACCTTTATGTGCTCTTCAGCCTGACATTTCTTTCCCACCCCCACCTATCTTGGACATTTGCTGTTATGTGATTTTTACCAAACAGTTGTGATATGTTTATGTTGGACTCAGCAAGTCAAATGGTTTTTATATCTTGTTGATGGAAATGTTAATTCTGTCAGAGGAAGAGCTGTATCTAATAAAAGCATCCCCATGGAACTTTAGTATCCATAAGATGATTTAGCAGTTGCTCTGGAAAGGTTTTTTGTTCTAGAGTTGCAAAAACAACAGCAGCAGCAACATTAGTAACAACTACAACAAAATGAGGGCCTTGGTGATACACAATAATACTGCTGCATGCTGAGGGACATTGTCCATTCGAGGAATTGCAGAAGCTGAACTGTGGACCTTGAAGAAGGTGAACATGTTTGAGGAAACTAGTCTTAAATGCAGCTTTTTCACATACATTTACCAACAAACAACACATTATGAATGAGCAAATATATGCTGCCCCAAATGATCTCTTCACCCATGATAATATTTAATTACTGCAAAGTAGGGGCAGAATGAGTGACTATTGTTTGCTGTGGCCCACACAGGAAGATCATGGTTGATCCTTGGCCTTGTTGTTTTTCCTCCATGTTTTGACTGTTGGCTCACCTACCCGTTTAAACAACTAAACTCTAACAAGCCCAAGAAGGAGTAGCAGATTTCATTCTCCTTGCTTTCTCCTTCTGTACAAAATGGACTTTCACAAGGATTGGACTGTGAGGGCAAGTGAATGACAGCAGCAAGGAGATGGCATAATTCAGGGAAGGAACACATTGCAGCTATATTCCCCAAGTCCCCCCAAATCCTGGAGCCAGGATGTCTGCATCTTGACATTAGTACAATATGGATTTTCCTGCCTTCAGTCCCTCTCACATATGTCAGGCGGTCCAATTTTTACTGTATTGGATTGTAGGTTCAGCTTTGATTTTGTTATTGTTTTGTGTTTCATTGTATTGTTTTAAGTTGTTTTTGTCTTCTGAGATCTTCAGATATAGGGGAAGATAAAAAGACTAAAATATGATGTGTTAGAGAGAGGAAACAGGCCTTGTAATGATGTTGGGACATGTGGTAACCTGATGTGGATGCTGCAGAGGGAACAGAATAACCTTTTTAATCTGAAGGACAGCCCAATGTTCTTTTTGTATAGTTCCAAGTTATAGTTTCATTGTCATTGTTTTCAAAGAATTCAATAATTAGTGAAATACAACTTTCAGGTGGGTTTGCTAGATCTCAGGATCTAGCCTTGACTCTCCGGTATTCATGGGTCATCTCCAGGTATGAGACAAGGGTGCAAATTCTCCAGTCAGGGATGGGTTCATTTCCAGGCAAGAGGAAAGAAATATGTGCAAACCTCCAGTTGAACTAGGAGACCAGCAGCTTGTTCCAATTTCCAATGATTAATTGATTTGCTGCTGCAACTTGCAAAGTCTCTCCGTTTACTTAGATAGCTTCCTCCTTCCCTCCCAGTCATTGTACTACCAGATCTGCTTTGCAGCCATCTTCTAACTAGAAGCAGAAGGTGCCCATGCCTTCCGTCTAGAAGATTAAATGTTATTTATCATGTCTTAATAAATGAGAGGGAATAATGTCCTCATCTCACCTCATTGTGGAAACAGCCCTATAGGTAGGATTTCTGTCTTAATTTTCAATCAGGAAAATATGTTCTCTGTGTATGTGTTTCTGTGTCTTTGAATGGCAACCTGTGAGAAACTGGCAC
The DNA here is from genome assembly GCA_034509955.1 of Urosaurus nigricauda. Classification (NCBI taxonomy): domain Eukaryota; kingdom Metazoa; phylum Chordata; class Lepidosauria; order Squamata; family Phrynosomatidae; genus Urosaurus; species Urosaurus nigricauda. Next base: position 44,969,078 of record JAOEGL010000004.1, on the reverse strand, counting down.
TTAATGTGCAATGTTTAATGACATCACCAGGGGGCATCCTTAGATCTCAGGGTCCAGGGTGATCTTGAAGTGGCAATTCTATTTTCAGGGATTGTTCAGATAATTTATGTACAAACTAAACCAAGAAACCATGTTGGTCTTCTGCTGTTCATTTTTAAAAACTATATATTTTAATATATGAATTGGATCAAGTCACTCTTTTAACAAGGGCTAATATTGGACTGGCTTTGCTTAGTGACAGATCTAGATTATCTAATACCCTCACACACAGGAGGCTTTTTGCATGGCCAAAAGGCCCATGTTCCCTCTGGCCATGCATTGTCTTGTTTGGATGATGCAAGCCAAAACCCCTGGACAGGATCTCCAAATCTGGAGACTTTGGGCCAATCTGGAGGTGCCCTGAGTAACAAATGTTACACCAGAGATACTGAGGTGTCACAAATTTGTCTATTTTGTGCAGCCTGCACCTATGTGGAATTCATTTCACAGGACTATAATACTGGAAGGAATACCATGGATCATTTCTAGTCCAACCCACCAACAGTGCAGGAATCCATAGTTAACACAACCCTGATGAGTGGGATCTAAATTAGCCATCTAAGTTCTAATAAAAACATCCAGCAGAGGAGTCTACCACTTTCTCAGATAATCTGTTCCACTGTCAAACAGCTCTTCCTGTCAGCAATTTACCTTTCTCTCTCACTTCCCATGCTTAGTCAAAAGGTCCTTTTCTGTCTTTGTATCCACTGGTTTGGGTACTGTACTCTGAAGCAGGAGAAAACAAACTCATTCTTTTTGCTTTTTTGAAAAACTCAGAGAATTATGTTAATCTTCTGCAAAGGCTACAGCCTGGAAAGACGAGGGATGGCAGCATAATTTGGTTGCTTCTATCGAACCTCTGATCATGAAGCAGACATTACTGTTCTCAAACCATCTGGATTTTGCCAACAAGCCCAATCCACTCATGCTCTTTGCTCTTTTCCTGCTCCAACAATTTTTGCTGATGAAAGGAGCATGTGCTACTGCAATATAATTTTTTAAAAATAATAATCAGTGAGGCTATATTGAGAACCTAGAGCTGAGTGAATTGGGTGGGCTCTTGCTGACCAAATATTGCTGTGAGAGGTCCAAAGATTCTTTTTCTCCAGTGTGTATGGTAATAGAGCTAATCCACTCCCTTCATGACCTAAATCTTAAGCACATGGTGAGGATCATTTCGAAGATCTGACCTTTTTAGCTAAGTGGAGTGGCTATTAATGAAAGTGCTGAAACAACAACAACAGCCTCACTTTGACACCAGATAGTATAATATAATGAGGTGATGAGATACAACATTTCAACAAATTCATCTTAATACAATCCCCAATGTATTTATATAAAATAATCTAAACATCAAAATAGCATTTTAATATGCATAATGTTTAATCAGTAACAGATACCAGAAACTTGATCTCTTACTCCCTGGAGTTTAAAAGGCACAGAATTGACCTTTACAGAAAAATGGACAATAATTAAAAACACATATTGTAAAATTCTTGGTTATGATATCAGTAAACTCTGACCAACCCTGATTGGGAATGAGGGAGAGAAAGAAAAAGAGAAAAGAAGAGACTGGGAGGAAGAGATCAGCTTTAAAAATTGATAAAACTTCTTGTTATTTATTATCAAGACAACTTTGACTTATGGTGACCCTATGAATGAAAGACATATAAATCATCCTGTTATAAACATTTCTACTCAGACTTGCAAAATCACATCTGTGATTTACTAGACTGAGTCCATCCACCTGTAAATTGGTCCTCTTTTTTTTTTTTTTACTGTCTTCCACTTTACCAAGCATTATTGTTCTTTCTAGTAAGTCATGTCTTCTCGTGATATGTCCAAAGTACAACAATGGATCCAATGGCACTCACTATGGGTCAGAGTAGAATGGAATCCTCGTGGATTTTGGGGAGTCCATATAGTCTTGGTGTGAGAGACTCAGATTTGCATAAACTTTGTGTGTGGATGGCTGAATAGAGGAGTTTTTTTCCTGTTGATTTTGTTGGTCGGGTCTTTTTTGTATATTTCAGGATCCAGGAGTTCCTTGATTTTTTTTCCTATTGTTCTGTTTCTAATATTACTGTGGCATTGCCTTTTTCTGCTGGAAGAATGATAATGAAGCTTTAACCAAAAACTATAGAAACTGTGGAAACTATTGTACTCTTTTTCCCAAAATTGTTTTTTGTTTTTTTACTGCAAGTTACTTTGGTTGCTATGTCATTCTGTAGCTCTATAATGCTTCTGCAAAAGAAACATCAACGTCAGCATTCGCAGCACTTGGATCAACTACCCAGGCTGGAATATCCATGTCCAGCAGCTTACAGAAACGAATGTATATATCATTGTAAAGCTGCTTCAAATGATTCATATACACAATTATTTCATCATCTTTCAGTTCATCAGTAGTTGCTGCCCAAGGGGAAAACCATGCATATTCTTGTGATTCAATATTGGTGGCATACAGCTTGACTTTTCCAAAACCTTGTAATAACCTCCTGCAATTCCTGTTGTCCCCTTTCTTAGGGACTGGAGTATATGCTGAGTTTTTCCTGTCTGTGGGCCTTTCTTTTGTATTTTATATTTCTTCACAGATTTGGATTTGAAGTTTGAAAGAGTGGGATTTGGAGAGGTGAATAATCTTAAACTTAAATTCAACATTCTGCTAGTGATTTGTTTTAAAAAATGGAGGTCCTCTGCTCTGCCATGGATTGTCTCAACCTTCGACCTCTGATGGAAACTATTCTTAAACAGCTTCCTACCTTCCTTCCTTCCTTCCTTCCTTCCTTCCTAGCAGATGATTGAACAGAGGATGTCTTGTGTAAATACATAGAGGTCTGTACAGATAGAGCTGACACTTATTATGAACAATTCACATGACTGCAGTGGCTGGAAGTCATGGCACTCAACTCTGAGAAGTGGTAGCTGGGTCAGCTGAGAGCCCAGTTTATCACATTTGATGTTCAGAGTTAGGTAAGGACCATCATAGAATCATAGAATCATAGAGTTGGAAGAGACCACAAGGGCCATCCAGTCTAACCCCCTGCCATGCAGGAACTCTCCATCAAAGCATCCCCAACAGATGGCCATCCAGCCTCTGTTTAAAGACCTCCAAGGAAGAAGATTCCATCAAACTCTGAGGGAGTGTGTTCCACTGTCGAACAGCCCTTACTGTCAGGAAGTTTCTCCTAACGTTGAGATGGAATCTGTTTTCCTGGAGCTTGCATCCATTGTTCCACGTCCTAGTCTCTGGAGCAGCAGAAAACAAGTTTGCTCCCTCCTCAATGTGTCATCCCTTCAAATATTTAAACAAGGCTATCATATCACCTCTTAACCTTCTCTTCTCCAGGCTAAACATCCCCAATTCCCTAAGGCGTTCCTCATAGGGCATGGTTTCCAGACCCTTAACCATTTTAGTCGCCCTCCTTTGGACATGCTCCAGTTTCTCTGCATCATGTTATGATGATATGGATTGTGTGATCTGGTCCTAAGATATTTTTAAATGAGCAAAAAATAAAATCAATTAGCTGGCCTGCTAATGCTTCAAAGTTACTGCATTCTCTGCCATATTTTTTTATCCCTCTATCCAGTCAAGTAAGCCTCCTAATAATATTACATAAACTCAGGATGTCTACATAGTGGAATAATTTGACAGCTTCTGGAGGTTTTTTTTATTTATTTAAAAAAATCAGATCAAGCTGCCATGGAAAGAAATAAATCTTCTAATTAAAATACAATAAGATTGCAAGTTTCCCAGAACACACTGGCACACAACCTTTAAATGAGAAAATCATAAATAGAAACAGCTCTCTTATGTCATCTTGTAGTTTTCCAGGTCTGAGTGAAACAATTTGGAGGAAATGCTCAATCAAAAGTTTGGATCTATTTATCCTACAAAGTTTTACTTGTTGGATCATAACAGATTATGGATACTTTATAGCAAAATGAAGATGGCAGTTCATTCATTGAAAAATTACAGAAAAATTCACAGTGAAAAATGCTGATCAGATCATCAAACAGCCAATAACACATACTAGAATATTCCTTACCAAAAACTTTGGTGTCAAATTGTCCTAATTTGATTTGGGAATTATTGTAAATGAGGCAGAATTGTTCTAGAAACTGACATAACTATCTTAACCCCAGCAACTTTTTGTCTCTAGAAACCTGTTGTCAGGATTCAGAAAACAACAGTGCCATAGGACCGAGCAGTTATGAATGCGTAAGTCTAACTTACACACTTGTAAGTACTCAACAGGATGCTAACCTTTGTACATTAATTTTTAAACTGACTTGAGTCCTAGTTCTGGTTCTGGGGAAATGATAAATAAAGATGCTGCTGATGATGATGATAATTTTTAACCTATGATTCATATCAGACCCAGACAATATAGCCAGTGGTCCTAGTTTTTTGGGTGCTGTAGGCAAAAACAAAACAAAACAAAACAAAACAAATCCTGGTGGATTCCAGGTTGTCTACTGATGGTTTACAGTCTAACTATGCTTTACATGGTCTTCTCAGGGGTATGTCCTACTGACTTCAGTCAGACTGTACCCAAGTAAGGTTGTATAGCATTGTAGACTACCAATTTTAAAATGTATCATTTTGAAAATAAAAACATTAAAATAGGCACTAATTTATTGAAAATTTAACTTCAAAATTGATTTAGTTCATCTGGATGATTTCCAGTAAAATAGCTCTTAACTCTATATCATTTTGTTACATCAGAATGGTCCCCACCACCACCAAAAAGAGAAAGAATATGAGACATGTTTTTCAAGACTGGTTCTCCACTCTATACTTTGAACATGAAAAGTGGGGCATGCAAAGATTATTGGTTGTGGAAACTAGGTCTAAACTTTTCCAAGGTATAGATTCCCTGTAAGGATATAAATCCTCATATGCAAAGTCTAATTATGCTGTACATTATGGTAGTGTCCTCCCTGCTGTTGGAAAAAGAAAAAGAAAATTTCTCCACAATATTCTTCCCATATTGGCACAATGTTGTTGCACAAAGTGTTTCCTGTGCAGGAAACAGTATTTTCTGCACAGGAACCCATTTTCTGTGCCCTCAAAGCCTACTCATATTATTGTAATTTCTTCATGACATTTCAGGACATTTAAATACAGGAAGAAAATTTTGCAAAATTCTTGCAGATTCATTATTCTTCCTAGTGGGTTTTCCTAACTGTCGGACTATGCATTTTTTGACATGGAGACAAATAATTACAAATTTTATTTCCATTTGTAATTCCTTGTAGCCATGGATTAATAGCTACTACCATGCGTAAGGAAGATATGATTCTATGAATCTAGGAAGAAGTATTGTATTATGGAAATTCCTTCCAAGAGACTGGATGACAGCACTTATGTTTAGCTACTAAATGAAATAAGGGGTCTTTTAGTTGCTCGGACTGCAGTGTTAACCTTGGAATCTCCCTTCAGGGTGCAATCATCCTTAAGTAATTTTTCATTAAAGGGAAAAAATGTATTTGATTCAGTGTGGCTGGCAGCAAATTCCCTTCCCAGAATATGCTTAAGACTCACTTCATCTGTATAGATGTATAGAGTGTAACAACCAGCTGCCATGCCCATTCAAAATCATAAATCTTCTCTGTGGCCTTAAAACAGGTGAGAAACACCGAAGGAAAAAACACAACAACAAATGTCATATATTTGTCAAAATTTCACCTTCACACAATGGAAACTCCCCTTTTACAAATTGTAGTAGCTGTACAGATCTTCTCACCCGTCAAGTAAAAGTGTGTGATTATGTTTAGAAACATACTGGGCTACATACAGTCAACCTAGACAAGGAGGAAGTCAAAATAGTAAAAGAATTCCTGTATCTTGGATCAAACAGCAACCAGGAAGGAGACTGCAGTCAAGAAATCAGACGAAAGCTAGGAATGGGAAGGGCAGCTATGAAAGAACCAGAGAAGATCTTAAAGACTAAAGATACACAAATGAGCATTGAAGTTAGAACTGTACAAGCCATTGTATTCCCCATCACTACATATCAATGTGAGAGCTAGACAGTGAAGAAAGTGGGTAGGAAGAAAATAATTTGAGATATGGTGCTGGAGAAGAGTCCTGAGGATACAGTGGACAGCCAAAAACAAATGGGTCCTTGAACAGATCAAGCCTGAATTCTCCCTGGAAGCCAAGATGATCAAATTGAGGCTGTCATGCTTTGGCCACATCATGAGAAGGCATGACTCATGAGAAAAGACAATAATGCTGGGGATGGTAGAAGGCAGCAGAAAGAAAGGAAGACTGCACACCAAATAGCAGGACTGAATCAGGGACATGGCAGGACTGAATCCACAAGACCTAAGCAGAGCAGTGGAGGATAGCAGGGCTTGTAGATGTCTCATCTACAAGGTCACCATGAGTCAGGGTCGACTCGAGGGCAGCTAACAACAAGAAGAAATGTTTAGGAGGAAAACGAATGCTATTTTTTTTATTCCCTAAATATGATAAAACATGGTTTTACCTTGGGTCAACTCAACTATTCAACTACCAGAGTTATTTAGTGTTTGTGTACAAAATTAATAATTGCAAAGTAATGTGGGATTAAAGATATCTTCTTCTGACAACACTAGGATAAATTTGAAATGTCTTAAAAATATCTTAACACCCTTTGTAGGAGGAGAAGATCTTGATTGCTCAGTTCTGTGACAGTCACAATTACAGCACAGGATTTTAAATCAAAATATTGCTACTTCAGAGATGTTAGTCATCATGGTTTTATTCTTGACTTTAGATGAGAATAAGACTTCTATTGATAAAATCTTAACAAATACCACTTATACGTATGATGAATCAAGACATATGCATTGTATGAGATAAGCATCATTACTAGAATATGAAATGTATTTATTTATTCATTTTAAATCTGTGCAACCCATCAAATTATATTTCAGAGCAGCATAAAACAGCATGTCAGAAATAAAATACATTAAAATGCTAAATCATAAAGTAAAAGGAATAAAACAACTCATCAAATCATCAGCTAAAATCATTCCACACTGCTGATAGCAAATTAAAATGCCCTGTTGATTAACCTGGAACTTTAAAGACTATGACACCTTTGAATCCTCCAAAGGTGGGATGCTATCAGAGAAAGAGCCTTTCCCTTTGTGCCTTCCGAATGTAATTCTCTTTCTGAAGGTACTCAGAGAAGGGACATACCCAATAATTTTAATAATAATAATAATAATAATAATAATACAATTTTACTTTTAGCCCGCCCCTCTGAACAAGCAATATTTTGTGACTGTCTTTATTTTCATATGTTTTCATATGTTTATGGAAAATGTTCATCTTCTTAGCCTGCTGATGTGGATTTAAATATTACGTTAAGAAAAATGTTTGAGCTGTTGTGCTACTGCAGTAACTATATTTTTTCTTACTATTCTTGTGAGCTGATTTGACCTTTAGAAAAGGCAGCACATAAATAAATTTTCTGATGATGGTGTTGCAAGGGAATAATTTATATATCAGATACACACTGGATATAATTTTAAATGTTTAGCACATGGGACAAGGGAGTTCAAAGCAAGCAATTAATTTGCAATTTATAAGGAAGTGGTTTGTTGTTGTCTTGTATGCTTATTGTATGCTTTGATTTTCATAGTTAAGAATTCAAAAATGATATTCTATGTGCAAGCTGACAAGTAGTGCCTTCCATTCTGATGCTCCCTATGTTCCAGTGCACTCTATGAAGTGATGTGACAGAACAACATCTCCTCCACCCATGTTATCACTTTGTCATAAACTGACTTTAGAAGGCGCAAACTGAGTTCAAAGTGCTAAGGTAGATTGCACTCAGTTCAGCACATAGGAGAGGAAAGAGAAAAATCTTCTCCTTCCTAGTAGGTCCAGGCAAAAGCAAACTGTTACAACAGCTCCTCACTTGTGTCTTCTTCATTTATAACTTTTGCTGTCTTGATCACACATTCTTATGTAGCTTGTCATACAAGCCCTGGTTTTCATCTGTGAAATGTTGGAGAGTATGTCTTACAAAGAAACTTTGGCCAGATTCCTCTGTGTAGAGTTTTCAGTGATGCAATAAAAGGAAAATGAAATAAAAATGCCATACTAGTTCTCTCATAGTGTGGAGAGACACTGGAAGATAGGAATGTTCACAACAGCCAACCAGAGACAGGCTGGCAAAAAGGTGGGGGCCTGCCTGATGAGTGGCTATAAAAAGGGAGAAGAGCAGTTAAGAGGGATGAGTGTGTCATGAACTGCCACAGGTGCAGTTAGAAGAAAAGGGATTAGCCTTAATGGGATTCAGATTCCCCTGTAAGGAAGGGAAAAAAATAATAGAACAAAGCAAGTCCACTGAATTTAGTTGAGAGTGTTATGTTCTTTGAGAAGTGAAGAGCTAGTTCAGGGGGGTTCATAAACGCCTTGTTCTGGGAGATAGTGACTTGTGAATAGAGCCAGACTTTCATAGGATTTATACTCTGATGAAATCAAGGGCTGAAACAGACAACCACAAAGGGGCAGCTTGAAGCCACCCTTGCCAAAGAGGCATTGGGACCATGGCTAACATACAACATGCCCTGAATCCGGCCTAAATAGGAGCAGAAAAGATCTCCTCCTATTTTGGCCAGGAAAGAGGTGCCTTTGGTGGTTCCACCACAGCCCTAGGGCGGCTTCTGAGTGCTCTGGCGGGGTGCACCATGTAAACACCACACTATTGGAGCTGGGGCTGTTTAGCTTGGAGAAGAGAAGGTTAAGAGGTGATATGACAGCCCTGTTTAAATATGTGAAAGGATATCATATTGAAGAGGGAGCAAGCTTGTTTTCTGCTGCTCCTGAGAACAGGACCCAGAACAATGGATACAAGCTACAGAAAAAGAGATTCCACCTAAACATTAGGAGGAACTTCCCCACAATAAGGGCTGTTTGACAGTGGAACAGAGTGTGGTGGAGTCTCCTTCCTTGGAGGTCTTTAAACAGAGGATGAATGGCCATCTGTCGAGGATGCTTTGATTGGGAGTTCCTGCATGACAGGGGGGTTGGACTGGATGGCCCTTGTGGTCTCTTCCAACTCTACAATTCTATGATTCTATGATCCAAGGTTAGAGCTTCTGTGGATGGAAAGCCCAGCTGTTTCAATGGCTGAGCACACACGGCACTTAAGGTCTCACTTTTTTTTTGCTATCCATGGTTGGTGGGGTGGGTTCCAGAATGGATAGCAAGGGTATACTGTATTTAGGAAAAAAACTGAGACCAATAGCAGGACCAAGAGATAGTTCTGAGGGAATAAAAGCCTCAAACTATATATTATAAGACAGGGAAGAATCCTGTGTAATTCATGGTCCCATATAGCATTCCATTTGGGAATTATGAATTAATGGAAGGCTACTACAACTTTATTTTTTCAAAAACCAGTCTATATTCTGTACTTAGTCCTCATTGGGCAGTTTTTGGGTGTCCCCATTTCCTATGGGCCTTTTCCACCTTTTAAAATGTATTAGTATATATCTGTGATAGTTTGGAATACACAAAGGGTTCTTGTTTATCCTACTTTATTTAAAGTACTGTGGCTAATTGACTGTGTCTGACTGAAATCTCTCAAAATTCTGGTATGTCTATCTATGAATACAGAAAATTCCATTCATCCTTAGTTAATGTCTAAATGCTCATCAAGCATGCTGTCATAAAGGAAAGACAGGCTTCAAATGTCTACTTACATTCCTCTTTTGATAAGTTAAGAGATGCCTCTTGAAGTAATTTGAAATAGTCCCAGAGTTAAGCTCTGGTTGTCTGATGATGTTAGATTTTTGTCCCCCTTGAAATTATAATGCAAAAGTATCAGTCCAGAACTGCATTTCTTATGGGTTCAGGCACTTTTTTTTTTTCAAAATTAGATACTTAGTATTAGACTCTTCAAATTAATTATTGTCCAAGTCTGTGAACAATTTGATACTATCATATAGTTAAAAATGCTAGTGCTTGGGTATTTAAAATGACATGGAAGCTCATCTTGAACATTATCCCCTATTAGATTATAGAGATTTCCTTTGCTGGATAGTGTGTGCATAAAGAAAGGAACATTTTCAGCATTTTTGTTTCTAATTTCCAACCATTGAAATGTAACAATAATATCACTATGTAGCCCAAGAATGGTAAAATATCTCCATAATGATACATGAGCAGTTCCAGCAAGACTGGAGTTGAAATTACTAGAATTCTGGGGTATCTGTGGACAGTTCTCTTCTAGCAGATGTGACAAGATAATCCTATTGTCCAGCTATAAGGATGATCTAAGTTTGGGAGCAGTCAAATACCTTGGTGTTTGCTCAGCATTGTATTGATGGCCTCAGAGCAACACAAAGACCACAAGGAACCTCTTATGATTTACCAGCAAGACCAGTAGGTAACCTGTTGAAATATACCTTAGGCTGAGGCAAATCTGCCCATTTGTTTTTTTTTTTTTCATATCAGAACTGTTTAAAACTTAGTTCTTTCTAGCTTAAATATGCATAAATTTGTATATTTTGGGTAAATCATCAAAATAAATTTCAGAAATTATCTGAAACCAAATTCTCCTCAATTTGCACCTGACACATTCCATATGTGCATTTCTTCCTAGTGTGGGCTGGATCATGTTGTACTTCTCTACCACAGGCTTTAAAGATTAGGAGATTTTTGTGGTTAAAAAGAAAAAAAATTACTACCACAAACACTGCTGAATGCACAGAGATTCAAATACTGATGCCTAAGAGTTAATCACCTGAAGCCCACTGTCTGGATGGACAAATGTGTCAAGTTAAGCCTTCCCCCACATTTCAGTTGTTAAAATCTCAGGTTTTTTCCAATCCAAATATGATGAAATCTGTTAATTTTGGTAAATTCTTATCAAAAATAAACTGGAATGGAATTCGACTGACTCTCTAAACACATCTATCTGTGCATGGACAACTAGACCCAGGGTTTGTGTCCATGATTTGTGCTAAAAATAAATGGGAAGTTAGTGCTAGCCACATCTCAAAATATGAATCAACCCTCACTATAGTGTGAGATGCATAAATAGTAATAGATATAGCACATGCACAAGCACAGGATAGATAGCATTATCTCCTGAATAGTAACTCAAATACTATTCCATAGCAGCATAATACAATATCCTATACAATTGAAGTACAATAGTGATACAACAACCATCCATGTAGTTAGAATGTAGTAACCCATTTAGTATGAAGTCTTCATCAGGTGCCAATCTGTATAAATATTTTGGTGCCATTCTGGCCAAAACAATACACATACAAAGAAATTTGTGTCTCTCTGAAGCAGGTGCAGATTGTTGTGCTTCAAATGTGTTTTCCAGCTGCTCTCCCTTCCCTTGCATCCAGATTATTAAGTGTGAATAATATTCATTTGTAATATATTTCATAGTCAGTCATTCATTGTGTAATAAACTCCTCTGGGATGAATGCACTCCTTGTCATAGTAGAAAGGAACACAATACTTTCTCTCTCAATGGGCTTTTCTTTTGATTGCTTAGCTTATGTCATCTCTATCAAGATTTCCTGGATGACCAAAATTCTTCCCTACTAGCAGGCACTAGCAAAAAAAGATACACAAAACTTCACTGTTTTCTGTTGCAATTTAGGGTGAATTTTAAATATGTGCCTACCATTTCTACCCATCAAAATTATTTCCAAATACAATTGAGGACAGTGGCCATTCCTTTTCCACATTTGAGTTGCAAAGAAAATGCATTGAGCAAAACACACAACAACCGGGGCATCTTGGTTTGGTGAGGGGCAGAAGCTTTCTCCATCATTGCTGCTGTCCCAAATTTCCATATCCTGCTGCTACTATCCATGGGAGGAGACAGGAAGGAGACCATTGAGTCTGGGGATAGTGGCTTCCATGTCAGTGGGGCAGTGAATCTGTTCTGGGATTTGGTCAAATTTTAAAGGAACCATCTAAAGTCTTCAGTGCATTGTAATAGGGTTAAGCATCTTGGATGGCACTTCTGAAATGTGGGTTAAAAGTTCTAACAGATTCACTGCCCCAATGACATAAAAACTACCATTCACTATTGACTAGGGACAAAACCTTAGCATCTCTGAGCTTTAGTTAAAAAGGATGTTGTGACTCTTTAAGGAGCAGCAACATTAGTACTAACAATGAGGTACTAGTACTAATACTAGCAGTTATTATTTGTTATCATATCTAGATTTTTATCTGCATCCCCCCCCCAAAACTTTTATTATTCCATTATTTGCCCTGTATTTATTGCTTTGCTTTATTCTATTTTAATTTCTTGATATCCCCTTTCCTCCCCCCCTCGCATCATGTATTTTGATAAGCTATGGATTTATTGTGACTTGCTTTGAGCACAGCCTGTTTTGGAAAAGTGGGATATAAATCAACTAATGGGGAATGCAGTCCTTACTCCAAGATTACCTCCACTTTGTTCCCACAACAAACTACATTTCTAGGAATTCCATAGCACTGAGCCATGGCTGTTAAAGTATTGTCAAACCTGATTACAGGTATTTCTGCCATATAGATGCAGCCTGGGAAATTCCAGTATTGTAGTCCAAAATGTACTTTTCAAATTTCTGGTGGTAATACAGATGAGAGATGCAGTTAACAGTCTGCTGTATCACTGTGAGCATAGATGTGAGGAGTGTCCAAATCCATCAATGAAAGATGAAAATCAAAATCCACAAGGTTTAAGGCCTGTCTCTCCATGATTTACAATCATGTATAGATTTATACTCTGCTTTTCTTATATGGTTTTACAAAGCAGAGAGAAGATTTTAAATCCTGGCTTGTAAATAATAGCCTCCAGGGAGGAGACTCAGGCTTGGATTCCATCTAGAAGTTTACAGCATTTCAGAGAATATCATTATGAACACACCAAGAGTTCAGAGGGCATGCCATAGTCCTCCTGCACAACTACACTCAGCCAATTAAGGAGATTACATGAACTACAGTGACAAGTTACGTCAATGCAGGATACAAGAAACCCACAAAGCCAATTATAATGAACATCCCATTTAAAAACTGCAGAACAAGTTCAGTGTGATGTGTACAAGAAAACTGCCTTGAAGACAAGTATGGCTTCTGTGACTGTGTCTTGAGTACAACACTTTGTTTTAGTGGTTTTGAGATATTTATTTTTAGGATTTGAGATTTTAATTCTATAACTGCTTTAAAAATGTTATCGGTTTTGAACATTAAGCTGCTGGATGGCTATTTAATCTATTAAATAGACAAATGGGTGCATGAATATTTGCTTTGAAATTTCAGGACTGGAAAAGAAAATGTATTTAACCACTTAATTCCTATTCCTTCAGGACTGTGGATTCTTCGTTCTTGTAGTTCTTGTTTTACTAAAACAGGATACTAAATTTAACTTCTGAGTACACTGTATACTTTTATTCCTTCAGTGAAAGGTTAGATGGTTTGAAAAAATGTTGAATTTTTTTTAAAATTTTACTTCTTACAAATTCTGCTGAATATTTTCTACTCCTCGCACCTGCAGTAATTTGCTTTCTAAATTTCCCACTTTTGATGCCATTTTATTCTTGCTAGAGGCTCCCTTGTCCATGCAGGGTTTATATACTGAATCACACCATTTGTTGATTTGTGTCTTCAGGTCAACACTGACTTATGACAACTCTACTTTAGGATTTTCTCAGCAATATTTATTCAAAAGAGGTTTGCCACTGGCTTTCTCTTTGGCTGAGAGAATGTCTAATGGCTTTCATGGCTGAGCAGGAATAGTCATCTGCTGTGCTGAGATCAGTGGTGATACACAAAATTCATTCAATGTGTACTTGGATTATTTTGTGTTAGAGGAGGATCAGAATGAACACTGTACATTAGCACTATATAATTAATTAATCATTAGTGTTTTCAAGCTGAATATGGGACGGGGCTCCTATACTTTAATATTAATGTATCTTGGAGCAAGAAGATGCCAGAGAGAACTATGTGATGCCTCCTCCCTCACCCACCTTTTAACTGTTCCTTAACCTACCTTTTAACTGTTGAACCTCCCCACATATGGCCATTTTCTTGTTGAAAGAGAGTGAGGAAGCGGCAGCAGACAAGTGTTTAGCTGTAAGAACACAGATGAATACTTCTCTGTTACCACCACCACTGTTACCACCACCACCCCACTCTGTATCATCTGGTAGATGTCTGTATTAGGAGGGTATTCAGAGCTGAAATGTGGGTTTGGGCTGTGAGGGAGAAGATGTGTAGCTCTGCACAGTGGAAGTTTCTTGAGAATGTGGCCGAACTTCTTTTCATAAGAATATAAAGCTTCTATAGGAAACCTGCGGGCTATACACAATTTTTTTCTTTTTTTCTTTTTTACCATTTTTCTCTAACAGGGTGGGGTGAAGTAAGGTGAGGTGAAATCAGTGAGGTTATCATTCCCTTAAGAGATGGGTGGAACATACAGCCATAAATAACATCAAGAGTGAAAGAATGTGGCCCACAGCAACAAGGAAAACAGAACAAATTGGATGATTATCATAGAAGGATCACCTCTCTCTCTCTCTCTCTCTCTCTCTCTCTCTCTCTCTCTTTCTGACTTGTGGTGACCCTAAGGCAAATCTATCATAAGGTTTTCTTGGCAAAATGTGTTCAGAAGGGGTTTGCCTTTCACTTCCTTTGAGGCTGAGAGAATTTAACTTGCCCAAGGTCACATAGGCAAAGCAGGGATTTGAACCCTGGTCTTTAGAGTCCTAATCCAATGCTCATACCGCTATACCACACTGACTCCTAGGATAGCTCTTTCACTGAATCACAGTAACATGTATGCTATTAGCATACAGTGGTTTGTTATTATTTATTTATTTATTTCCCACCTCTGCTCATGGTGGGGCACAACATGTTAAAATGCACCATACTGTAATTAAAAAGAAAACATAAAATCAACAGTTAAAATGCAATACTATAAAACAATTAGAATACACTTAGCTAATAAATTCTTTAAATGACACCCAGATATGACCTTAGCTGATGACCTTCATCTGGGCATTGACAGGGGTAGTGTGACCCTGTTGGTGCTACTGGACCTCTCAGTGGCTTTCCACACAACCGAACACATCATTCTATTGGAACGCCTGAGAGAGTTAGGAATTGGAGGTATTGCACTGGAATGGTTCCGTTCCTTCCTCTCAGGCAGATTCCAGAGGGTGATGCTCGAGGATAGTTGCTCAGCAAAAAACAAGCTTAATTGTGACATACCTCAAGGCGCCATCCTGTCCCTGATGCTATTCAAAATATATATATATATATATATATACATACATATATATGAAGCTGTTGGGAGAGATCATCTGGAGACATGGGGTGGGGTATCAGTATGCTGATGACACCCAGATATACTTCTCCACGTCTGGGTCTACAGCTCTGAACTCAGATGGCATTTCTCCTCTTAACGATTGTCTTAAAGCAGTAATGAACTGGATGAGGGAAAACAGATTGAAACTGAATCAAGACAAAATGGAGGTACTTACAGTAAGGCCCCTAATCCAGGTATTGTGATACAACCTCCTCAAGATCACACTCTCCTCAAAGGATTGTGTTCACAGTCTGGGGATGCTCCTAGATCTGTTTCTCCAGATGACTAATCAGGTAAATGTGATAGTCAGGAGCACCTGTTACCAGTTTTGGCTGATACGCCAGCTGCATCCTTTCCTGAAGTTAGGGACTTAGAAACTGTGGTGCACACACTGGTAAGCTCTCATCTCGATTTCTGTTGCATTCTACATGGGGCTACCTTTGTGCTTAGTTTGGAAACTCCAATTAGTGCAGAACATGGCAGCCAGGCTGGTCTCAGGTAAAACCAGAAGAGATCACATAACACTGATTTTAAGATTGCTTCACTGGCTGCCCATCAGTTTCTGGTCGCAGTACAAGGTGTTGGTTATCACCTTTAAAACCCTAATTGGGATTGTATTGTTTTAATGTGTAAGCTGCCTTGGTTGTGTTGCACAGAGAGGCGGGATATAAATCATCATCAACAACATCATCATCATCATCATCACATGCCAGTTCAAAAAATAATAATTTAAAATTAACTGGGTAGGTCTGCTGGAAGAGATATGTTTGTTTTTAAAGCAGTCAGAATCTTCAGCTGTCATATCTCCTCCAGCAGGTCATTCTACAGTCTAGGGGCAGCAGATGAAAAAGTCCTCTGGGAAGCAGTTGCCAATTTAGTCCTGACAAGTTGGAGCAAACATTTCCCAGAGTACCTGAGTATACAGGGCAGATTAAATGGTAGAAAGCAATCCTGGAGGTAAACTAGACAAAAACCATGTAGCGATTTAAATATAATAACCAACAGAAACTTGCCCAGAAACTAATTGGCAGCCAGTGGAGTGATATTAGGATCGGTGTGATTCGATCACTTTTGAATGTACCCATAATCAGTCTGGCCACCATATTCTGAACCAGTTGGAGTTTCTGGACTTTGTACAAAGGTAGCACAATGTAGAGTGCATTGCAGAAATCATAGAATCACAGAATCATAGAAATTTAGAGTTGGAAGAGACCACAAGGGCCATCCAGTCCAACCCCCTGCCGTGCAGGAACTCCCAATCAAAGCATACCCGACAGATGGCCATCCAGCCTCTGCTTAAAAACCTCCAAGGAAGGAGACTCCACCACCCTCCGAGGGAGTGTGTTCCACTGTCAAACAGCTCTTACTGTCAGGAAGTTCCTCCTAATGTTGAGGTGGAATCTTTTTTCCTGCAGTTTGCATCCATTGTTCCGAGTCCTGTTCTCTGGAGCAGCAGAAAACAAGCTTTCTCCCTCCTCAATGTGACATCCCTTCAAGTATTTAAACAGGGTGATCATAACACCTCTTAACCTTCTCTTCTCCAGGCTAAACATCCCCAGCTCCCTAAGGCGTTCTTCATAGGGCAAGGTTTCCAGACCCTTCACCATTTTAGTCGCCCTCCTTTGGACCCGCTCCAGTTTCTCCACATCCTTTTTGAATTTTGAAATCTAGCCTTGAAGTTACCAGCATGTGCACTACCATCTTTAGGTCCTCCAAATTTAGGAAGTGGTGCAGTTGGCTTTTAACAGCTGATAACAGGACTCCTGTCTGTTGCATCTATCTGAGCTGACATTTGGAGGAATGGATCCAGGAGTATTATCAAACTGTGAACACAGTCTTTCAGGGGGAGTGCAACACCATCCAGAACTGGTTGACACCCCTTCAGCCCCTGATTAGGATATTTGATATTAAGCACCTCTGTCTTGTCTGGATTTGATTTCAATTTGTTTTCCTCATCTACCTCATTACATCTTCCAAGCACTAATTCAGAGGATACACACTATTTTAGCTGAAACTGCTTTTTAAGGCATGGAGAAGTATATTTGCATGTCAGCAGTGTATTGATAACATCCTGTCCCAAGCCTCTTGGTGATCTATCCCAGGAGTTTCATGTAGATGTTGAATGGCCTTAGAGATAGAATGGCACCTTGTGGTATGCCATATAACAGCTCCTTTTTTGAAGAACACATGTCCCCAAGCACTACCACCTGGAACCTACCTGAGAGGTAGGACCGGAACCATTGTAACAGAGTGCCTCCAATTCCACCACCACCACCACCACCACCACCACCACCACCCCAGCATTCCAGAAGGATAGCATGGTTGATGGTATCAAACACTGCTGAGAGGTCCAAGAGCACCAGCAAGGATACACATCCCTTGTCAATGCTCAGGCAAAGATCATCCACTAAGGTGACCATAGCAGTCTCAGTTCTGTATCGTGCTCTGAAGTTGGTTTGAAATCAAGTTGGAAGGCAACTGCCTTCTCAATCACATTGCCCCGAAAAGGAAGATTTGATACTGGTCTGTAATTATTATGGTCCATAGGATCCAGGAAGGACTTTTTCAGCAATGGTCTAACCACTGCCTCTTTTAAACAGGATGGAAAATTCCCCTCCCTGAGAGATGCTTTATTGATATTTTGTATTTGAAGCCTAATTGCATCTCCTCCCTGGACAAATGGCCAAGAAGCACAGGGATCAAGAAAGTAGGTTGTCTTGCTTACTTGGCCTAGCAGCTTGTCCACATCAGACAAGCAATTTTTAGAATTACTTCATTATGCAGCGGGCCCTCGCTATCCACAGATTTGAGCAACCAAGGGTTTGATATCCACAGTTTTATTCTACTGTGAATTGAAATGAAGAAATTTTTATTTTTAAAAAACTTTTGCTCAGTTTTTAGGAAAAAAATATCTCTTGACTGACACCACCATTCATTCCAGTGAGCAGAGCCCCTTGATCTGCAGTTTAACATCTTCATGGGACTAGAGGGGATGCTATGGGGAGATGGGAAAATCGTGCATTTCCATTAGCCTAGTTGTACATGCCTAAATCTGGATCCAACCTTGATATATACTGTGAAAATAGTACATGAAAGAGAATTAGAATCCTAAGAAAATGAATCACCATGACAATTTGCAATATTTGCCTAAAGAAGGTTCTTTCTAAACCTACCAACTAAAGATAAAACTCTGGGTGACTTGTTTATTTTGGTCTTCCAGTCCACAATAAATTTTGTGCAGTTAGTTCCCAAGACCAAGATTAGGACAATAGGTAATGCCAAGTGGGAATGTATTCCTTTACAAAGGAAAGGAGGCCTTTGATTCCATGATCACACAGAGCTTTTCAAGGACAAGCAAAACCCCTATGAAAAATATGTGTTCACTTTGCTTCTTCAAAGTAGCAGAGCTTTCTGGATTCACTGCTGCAGTTGATCTGCTTAAAGTGAATTACTATTTCATTTGCTTTGTTCACAAGGAAATTATTTGTTTTTGCTTCATGTCTTCAGCTGAGTTGCAATCATGACACCTATCCTTGATGATACCAATAAAGTGATGGTGCCTGATCCTCTGAAAAGAATATCACAGTGCTGTCATTCTGAAAGGAGAGTCTCATTTGGAGCTCATAGCTTTAGCCCCCAGAAACTTCTGCTTAATATTTGTGATGTATTGTGTTTTGGGTTACTCATCGGAGATGTGTGTGTATGTGTGTCTTGTGCACCAGTTGTTTCTAACTTATGATGACCCTAGGGCAAATTTACCATGGGCTTTTCTTGGCAAGATTTGTTCAGAGGAGGTTTGCCATTACCTTCCCCTTGAGCATGTGACTTGCCCAAGATCATCCAGTGGGTTTCATGGCCAAGCGGGAAATCAAACCCTGGTCTTCAGAGTCATATTCCAACACTCAAATCACCATGGGTATTGCCACAGATACACTACATCAGGACATGCAGAGTATAATGCTTCACCCACACACCATTCTGGTTTTTTCTAAGGCATCTGTCACTACCACAGCCATTTAATTGCTGGGAGAGAAGGAGATGTCAAGTCCTGGGGCACTGCCATAGCTCTTTTCAAGCTTGTAGGAAGGAGAGCTACCCATCTTGGCTGCAGAAATGAGGTTGCTCTTCTAGATCTCCAGGGAGTTAACTGAAGATGCAGGAGAATAGCATCATTTCCCCCAGCTGCAAAACTGCAGCTGATATGGATGCTGCCTGGTCATGTTCCCCTGCTCAGCCCAGTAAATGCCCATGGCAATGACACAAAGAGCTGAAAGCTGCCTTGCAAGGGCAGGGTTAGGCTTTGCAAAAAAATAAAAAAAATAAAAATAAAGAGAGAGAGAGAGAGAGAGAGAGAGGTATGCATAACCCTGAGTTACACACAGATATGGCAACAGCAGGATTCTAGTCCTTGTGTCAGCATTGGGTTAGTGTGGCCTCCCTGATGTTTTTACCTAAAATTCCCATCTGTCCTAGCTAGAATAGTGTAATAGAGAGATCTATTTAAGAGATCTATTTAGAGATCCCATTTAAGGAGCAAAACCATCAGCAACTTGGAGAAACAAAGTAAAAGGTTTATTATAAACATTCCATTCCGAGAGAGAAAAGTACAGTTGGCCTTCCTTATCCACGGATTTCTTATCCATGGATTTCAGCATACACGGCTTGATAATATTCCAAAAAAGCTTAAATTCCAAGTAGCAAACCTTGATTTTCCATTTTATATATGGAGACACCATTTTGTTGTGCCATTACATTGAATGGGACTTGAGCATCCATATATTTTGTTATATATGGAACCAAGCCCCAGCTGATAACAAGGGTCCACTGTAACTTACATTTCTAATCCAATCTAGTTGCTTTCTGGGGAGAGCTGAGAGAGGACTGGCTGGAAAAGATGAAAAAAAAAAAAACATTCCTGAGAATATCCTTTTACAGCACAGAAGTGTCAAGATACACAGACAGATGGAAAGCCATTTGAGGTCACTCAAATTAGTCAACCCTATTACTACGGCATTCTCTGAAGCATTCTTGACTCTTCAGTGCTAAGCACTGTCATACTTCTAACACATTCGAATGTGAGGAATCTGGGAAGTGAAGTCCAAAAGCCGCTAGAGAGCCAAGGCCTACCTCAGATGTATGTGCTATGTTATAAAGGAAATTATGTGACTTACTAGAGTCAGCAATGCAGGTTTCCAAGGGCTCAGACTATTTTTTCACAAGCCTTTTGCTTAGTTCTATTTAAACAAACAAACAAACAAACTGGTCAATGAACAACAGCAACAACACTCCTACACTTCTCAGGATATAGATATGCAGGAACACATTGGAAGCAGTTCTCAAATTCAGATCCATCTGCTGTTTCCCTTTTCTCCCCTTTTATGGTGAAATTGTGGCAAATTGGGGAAATTGAAATCACTGTAGTTTGCTAACAAGCCATTACAGGCTGAAGTGAAATTTGGAGGGGTAGTGAGTAGGTGTTGAAGATAGTGAAGATAGATTTCCATGCAGAACAATTTGTTTTGGGGGGCAAAAAAATTGTCCGATAAAAGCATTCCCTCTAAAAAAGAAAACATTTACTCCAAATACCCAGAACTGCATATACATTGTTGCATTTCAGGTAACAGCCAAACATCTATTTTCATGAACGAACTAGAGTGAAAGGTAACACTGCATGAACACTACAAGTTGTGACATTTTGCTAGCACAGTGGTCTTTAGACTTGCAAATCATAACAGCCAGGTAGTAAATTGGGTTTGCAAAAGGACGGTAAATTCATTGAAATGGTGCAAAATACAGGGTTAGTGAAAAACGAAACATTCATGATTGAAACAAGGTACTGTATTGGAACAAGTCTGGGCCTTTCTCATTTTATTAGCACTGATCAAATGAAGCCTAGATATTAAAAGAGCTATTGGTAAAGATGGATTCTTTGATGAATTTCCTTAAAACTCAGCCCAACCATTTCATGCAATTGAAGTTAGAGGGGAAATCTGTAGATTGGCATGCATTAACAGCTGAAACTTTTCTAGACTCTAAGATTCCTTCCAAAATGGGAGCTGCTGTTTAACATCTTCTGTCTCTTGTATGTTTCTCTATAACTGAAACCTTGCCAATAACTCTTCACCATATCTCAGTATTTTAAAACATATTAAAAGAGGCGCTGGTCTTTCACTTATGAAAAATGTACTGTATATTATCAGAGTCTGAATATGCACTGAAAATAAAGTCTAGAGTCATAAATCATCCTCTTTCTAGAGGACCTGAAGCTGAGCCTTAAAAAAAAATCATTCAAGGCATAAGCCAGCTGTCTGGTGTTCATACTATCTCTACATTCTTATATGTGTACCCAATGGCAGTTGGTGGGTGCCTTCATAGTGATGACATAGTGAATCCAGTCCAAATTGGAGGTGTAAATTTTGTAAATTTCATTCCTGCAAGCCATTTTTTAAAACTATTTTTAACCATGCTAGGAGCAAGTCATCAAAAAATCAAAACTGCTGTTTTCTGTGTGCAGAAACCTGTTTCCTATACTGGAATGTTATTTTCTGTACAACCCCCCTCCCAAAATAAAACCCAATTCACATACATTTTTGTATATTATTATTATTAATTTTATTTATATAGCACTGTAAATTTACACAGTGCTGTACATACAATAAAATAAGTCCCAAACTGTGAAGCATCTTGCTGCCTAAGATTCTGCTGATCAGGATGTCTTGATACTCAAGAAACCATTTTCTGACAATTTTTCAAATATTTTCTAACATTTTCCCACCCCTAATTTGAATATTAAAGGTGTCTTCTGGGAACATTATTCCAAAAAACGGTGCTGTAACTTGGTTAGCTCTTTTAAAATCCAGATTCCAGACTACCCCCCAGAGTGGATTCACTGTATGGGAGCCATCAGCTCCCCAAAACAATCTTGTTTCTTATGTTCTCTATCATACAGGTAATCCTAACAGGAACATATTTTAAAGGAATTTATAAAGAGTGTTTTTATTCTATCCCACCATTCTCTAAGAGTTCAGGACAGTGCACATTCAAAAGAAGAAAATTAACTGGTAAACTTTAACCAGTAAACTTTATAAATAAGAAAGAATTTGAGGCGTCTTCAATTCAGATCTGACATTGTATCCAACACATTGGCTCACCATCTTGACTGCATGCCATATTACTAAATATTGCTAACAACACTAGTGAAATCCAAATATAAACTTCTAGAACCAGCAAGAGACTTCTGGAAAGTCAAAAACATTACTTTCTGTGTAAACAGTCATGGTTTCCATAGTGTAACAGACTTTTTTTAACTTATGGAAAACCTGGAAGACCCCTTTTATTTTTAGGACATAGTAGCAAATTCAGCTGAAAATTTGTTGGGTTTCAGAGCCCATTGAGCTTAAAGAAATGACATGGGAGATAAAGCAACAGCATGTGCTGATTGTCTCAATAGTGTCCATTGCACATGGATTTCCCTACATGCACATAATGCACAGTTATTTTTATTGTTGTTGTTTTAAAAGGAATATTTACCACACTGAATAATTCTTAATCTGTGTTTCCCTGATTTAAAACAATCCAAATTTGCAGCATTTATCCAGAAATAAAGTCTCTCCTACAAGACATAGCTCATCCAGTAGTCTGTGCAGCTGAGTGAAATGGGATAGCAAACAGGGAAAGGCAACAGAATAATGAGGGTGAGGTGAGAGAGTACATTTTTTGGAGATTTGGTGTAAAGTTTGAGTGCTAAGGAAAGATGACAGGACTGGTTTTCTTTTATTTGCATAGATTGAGGTAATGGGAAGGGGAAGAAAGCAACTTCAGTCTTGGCCTTGCTGGACCAAAGGGGTTTCCTTTGCCTTCTTTGAAGGGAGAACATGAGAAGGAGGAAGAGACTGGAATCTTGGAGCTTTGTTCTGGCTGAAAGGGCTATCATCTGCTAAGTTAGGTGGGGATGAGCAACTGGAATTTTCTTTCTTCATTTGGCAAGTCTGCTGTAAAGGACACAACAAGAGATGTGCTGCCTCTCCTCTTGTTGCAGCCTCTGAACCTGTTGTAGAAGACAAAGCAGGAGATGTGTTTTTAGTGTTGAGAGCCTGCTGGAAAAGGCACATCAGAATATCACAGTTTTTACCAGTTGCTCTTTGTGTGTGTGTTCCTCTGAAGACAACTGTTGTCTAATAGCAAAACAGCTCACCTCAGCCGAGCCCCATTTGCAATCAGCAGTTTGTGGTGATGAAGAAAGACGCACAGGCAGGAATGAGGTTGATGGGAAGGCACCACTCTGCTTTGGTGATGCTTCCTTTTATTGGTGTCCCCAGTTGCTGATTAGGGTCTACTTCTGACCATGTGGTTTAAGCAAGGCTAATGATTGACCATGTAGATAATTTATGAGTTCCTGCTGCAGACAATGCTATTCTGCCTACGTGCCGGATCTCCTGTCCAAGGGTGGTCTGCTAGCCACTGATAAGGCAATCATTCCCCAACTGGAGTGATGTGCTGACGTGTTGCCGCCCCAGCGTGGTTTGCCAGCACTGAGAAAAACAACTGTCCCCAACAGCAGTTGCTGCCTCTTCAGTCCATCTTGAGAACATCTGCACATTTCTCTAGCCTGGAACAGGTAAGATCTGATGCTTTATGCATTAAACCTGTTTAAAACTGGTGGTGGGCTGAGTAACCTTTGTGGCTATTTTAGCTCCACCAGAACACATCCTCCAGGACTCTAATTATTCTCTATGGAACTCACTGCCTTCATTTACATCAGTCTCACTTTGCATTTTAAGTCCAGGAGCAAAACTTTGATATAAATTGAGAACCACTCACATTTGACATAATTGTGCAAGCTTTTACTATGTTTGCCACTTTATTTTTCAAAAGGGCTCTGGATGCCAACCTCTGAAGAAGGTTGTCCTGTTATTCAGACAGAAGGTACTATGAGTACAGTACCATAATTTGAAACAAGAATCAGCCATTGGTGGATGGGGATGGTGAAGGTCATCGTTCAAAATATTTGGAGGATTGGGAAAGGTTGCCCTAAGGTCTGAAAGAAACCTTTCTCCTTTTCCTGACAGTAGTAGTCTGGTGGGAGGGAGGAAGGAAAGAAGTGTATGAAAGTTGAGAGGAATTAAAAAAGGAACATGGACCAACTATACCTCAAAACATTTGCTTCCCAGAGGATCTATGACTGGCACAAAGCCTCTTCTAGTCGCTCTTTGCATGAGCTAGGATACCTCAGGGGCAGCCTGGAGTATTCTGGACCCAGAGCTACCTCAACATCCCAGTGTTACCTGGCACTCCTGTTGCAACAACATATGACTGTTCACATGTGAGTCCCACTGTGGCACAGGGCATGGCCATCATGATGGCACATCACTCACTCTGAGGTCAGAACAAGGAGCCCAGCATTGATCACCTGGATGATCTCACAGTGAGTTGTGTATCAGACCAGCAGCTGTGCTGGGCAACACAGTGGGACACCTTGTAAACAGCTGCCTCGTAAACAGCTGCCTGGCTTTGCACTGGATGACTCTGGATCTTCTGGGATGATCAAGAAGAAAAGGTGCGGTTTTCAATTTGATTAGAAAGGGGATATGCCCTGGTGTGGTGCTGAGCCAGGCCAATGTCAACCGGAATGTTTGTAGCAGAACCAGGGTTTGGACTGTACATCATCTGAGCAGGACAGGGAGCCTAAGAGGCCAGGGAGAAGACATTTTATTTCGCCTATGCAGATATGGCCCATTGTTTCTCTGTTCGTCTTGGTTTGTTGAGTCTGGATGATTTGAATACAATGCT
Organism: Urosaurus nigricauda; assembly: GCA_034509955.1. Classification (NCBI taxonomy): domain Eukaryota; kingdom Metazoa; phylum Chordata; class Lepidosauria; order Squamata; family Phrynosomatidae; genus Urosaurus; species Urosaurus nigricauda. The sequence goes on along the minus strand of JAOEGL010000004.1, from coordinate 44,943,912 downwards.
GGCAGCCTTCATTTTCTTTGGATCACTCATGGCCTTTAGCCTACAAAAGAATATATAAGACAGCTTTAAAGTCAGTTCTGTGAAGCTTCTTGTCATACCTGATCCTTAGCCTGGTTCTACCAAGATTATCTAAAACTTCAGCCTATTACAAATATGACAACCCAGTCATGCTTCATACATTTTCCTGAAAGCTCTATTAACAGAATTTTGGTTTCTCTTCTCTAATAGTAAGACATTCTGGGATGCTTTTTTATTTTATGTGGAGGATAACTTTCAGATGTCCAGTTCCAGTTATATGGAGGATTCAGATGTATGGGGGTGGGAAGAATCAGGAGCACCTCCAAAACTGCAATTCTGAACTTGAAGTGATGGATCCAAACAGCATTAGCTGCTGCTGTTCCTCCTCTTGCTTCCATGGACTCCACCCAGGAACCATTGTCACCTCACTCTTGTAAAAAATGGGCTTAGCAAGAGTTGCCTGGCCACACTTCTCCTGCCCATTGTGAGATACAAAGAATTGCCAATACTTCAAGGTCTGGAGCTGCATCTACACTGCAGAATTAATGTAGTTTGATACCGCTTTAACTTCCATGGCTCAGTGTTATGAGATTCTGGCATTTGTAGTTTCATGAGACATTTAGCCTTGTTTGTCAGAGAGCTCTAGTTCTATAACAAGCTACAAATCCTAGGATTCCATAGAATAGAACCATGACAATTAAAATGGTGTTAAATTGCATTCATTCTGCCATGTGGTAAATGAGGTAAATGAGGTAAATTAGATGAAGTGGGAAATAGGGATTCTTATTTCTTATCTTGCCTGGCATAGTACAGAGTTTCGTGTGTCTTTTGTGAACTTGATGTTGGTATGTAAATTTTCTTTGTATTAATACTCAATGCATGTGTTATATTATATTGAATTGTATTATGTCATGTTCAGCCACTGAAAGTAGCACATTGCAATGTGTTTCCTGTAGCACATTACTTTTTGAAATAATAAGGCAACAATGTTATTAAAAAAAACCCCAATATAACAACTGTTGTGATTTTTTGGTTGTTTGGAGGAACTGCTGTGTGATATTTCTAAGAAGTTACAGGTGGGCATTTTGAGGGATGTTTGATCATTTGGGCCCATTTTTAAAGTGTTTAAAATACAAAATAAAACAAACCCCCACAAGATAAAACGCTACTGAAAGATAATGCAATACTCTTTAATAACAAGCATCACATAATGCAACATTGAATAAAATAAAATAACATATTGGCTAGTGGCTAATGAATTACTTTAAAAAGAGAACAATCCAAGCTCTGATCATGTTTTATGTTACATTATAAAATTCTCCCAATGTGATCCAATCCACATTTACTTGCAAGTAAATCCCATTATCATCTGTTGGTTTTACTTGTGAGAACAATCATGCTGACAGTCACTTTATCCACTCCTGTACTGAGGTTATCACAGTGGAAATGTCCCCTTTGTCCTTCATTCTTCCTTTTTATCCATGCTCTTTTTCTCTATTGACAAAAACAAAACAAAACCCCAACCCTGGGAGAATTCAAAAGTTCATTTGGACGCAGCCAATGGCACTTTGGAACATGGCCATGGAACCCGTTTGACAGTATGCAACTGAGCATTTCCAGTGCTTCTTCCCTTGGGAATATCTTTGCTGATACTTATCAAAATAACGTTTTTCGTCAATTTCTCTTTCAGAAATAAATGACACTTTTAATGTTCTGTATAGTACATCAACAACAATCTCTCCCATCTTGTTATTAGAATGCAAGAACATGTCTGGGACTGGACCTATGCCCATCCCAAGAGACCTCTTGCAACAAATTCTCATGGCATATTGGAAATAGCTTCTTAATAGTAAAATTCCCTTCTTTTGTAAACATCATGAAAAATGGAAAGATCAAGCATTTGTTTTTACAAAAAAGGTCATAATCTGAGAATTTGTGCCTCTCCTTAACCCACCCATAACCTTCCACCCAAGCTAAAATCCTTGGAATTTGGGGGTGCTTCCAGATAGAAAGCTCCTCATGCTATCAATAATAATTTAAAAACCTGCATCTTCTCTACAGCTGACACACACACACACACACACACACACATGGCATTATAAAAGATGGAAGAAGTTCTGGGAAAATTAGGGATGATTTAAAATTTTATAGGACAATGTCATCTCTCAATCAGTGTTTGGAGAGATTCCAAACCCCACCATATCACTTGACTACATTCAACCACCAAATTTCAGAAGCTAAGCAGGGTCTTTAATAATGGGAGGCCATGCAGGAATACAAAGAATCTTTACGTAAGGTTTGGAAAAAAAATCCATCCTGAAAGCTCGTGGCTCAATGCTATGGAATTCTTGGAACTGTAGTTGTAGCACCAGAGCTCTCTGACAGAGAAGGCTAAATACAGTCCGCCCTCAGTATCCATAGATTCTTTATCCATGCATTTAAGCATCCACAGCTTGAAAATCTTCAAAAAATATATAAATTTCCAAAGCAAACGTCTGTTCCATTTTATATAAGGGACGCTATTTCACTATGCCATTGTCTCTAATGCGATTTGAGAATTCACTGAATTTGATATCCAGGATATGTGTGTGTGTGTGTGTGTGTGTGTGTGCTGGAACCAAACCTCAGCAGATACCAAGGGCCCACTATATCTCACAAAACTACAATTTCCAGAATTCCATAGCACTGAGCCCTGACAGTTAAAATGGTGTCAACCTGAAATATTTCTGCAATGCGAATGCAACCTAAGAAGTAAGTTTTACGTGATTACTTGAAATTTTAAAACAAAGTTTGAGGGAAAAATGGTTTATATTGTACATCCAATTAGATTACTGCAAATGGAATTTGCAGATAATAATAATGTTGCAGTATGGTGTTTTCCAATTCAGTACATTGCTCAGGGCTATTCCACTCATTCCTTCTCCCACTTGGCTTTCTGAACCCCTTCAATAGTTAGCACTCTGTGGCCCCAGGACTCATTGTTCACCACTGGAAGAGCTTCCCTTCTCTAGATTCCCTTTCCCAAATATTTTTTGTACTTTTGCAGACCTTATATTCATGCCAAAGCCTGTTAATGCTTTGTGTTTGGTGGTGCCATATAGGTTTATGTAAGCAGAGACTCCCTATGCTCTGAACATCAATAACAGAGTGAAGGAACAATTAAATTGTGCAGGCTGTGTCAGCATTCTTTCTTGTTATATGGTGTATTTTTTTACGGTTAGTTCTCACTTAGATGGCAAACCAGTGTCTGGCTTGGAGGTGATGCAAAGGAGCAAATGAGGCTGACCACTTTTCTCTGTATCCTGTGTGTCATCCCCCTCTTTCCTGTCACAGGATCTGCCCCATAGGTATTATTGACTCAAATTTGTCCAGATTCAGCTTCAGTTGACTCAACCTATCCTGTCACCCAGCCATGGATGAGACACTGAGTAAGCTCCAATACCTTATGGTCTAGGCCTCATGGTAATGAGAGGCAGAATTCCAGACACTCCAAGGCATAATTCACCTTTTGAGAAGAGATGATGTCTAGTAGCTTGAATGCTTTCTTTTCTTTTTTAAAAAAGCCTCCTATCCTGGGGCATAGGTCTATGATCCCTTGTCCATCCTTGTCTGTGTTCTCAGACAGTGATCTTTCTCTGCTGCATTCCAAGAGATCTTTTCAAAGGCATATTAAAGGTCAAACCTCAGACTTCAGCCAAACTATGGAAAGATCAGGCAGTTTGGCTTTCTCCTGTATTTATTTTTTATTTAGAATCCTATGTCCTTTCTCTTTTGAATGCAATGGAATTTGTGAATTTGGTATATTCTTCAAAAGCAAATGGAAATAACATCCCATCCCATTTGTACCTGACAAATTTGATAGGTAAGGCCATACACTGTAAACTGTAAATGTGGCCTGAAGTATAGATGTCAATGGATCACTAATTAAATAGACACATATTCTCCTCACATTTCATCCCACCCCGAGGCCTTGTCATTCACCAACAGACCAACACAAAGATTAACATATAAATCACTTCCTCTTAACCAAGGGTCATACAGTAGTATATATACCCCACACACCTCCATGCACCATTCTCTGAAGATGCCAGCCACACATGCAGGCAAAACGCCAGGAATAAATTCATCCAGAACATGGCTACATCGCCCCCCAGAACCATAAAAAATCTATAGATGCCAGCCATGAAAGCCTTCGACTTCACATATAGATGACAAACATGGCAAGCTTTATAGGAAAAAAGAGGAGGCAACCAAAGACTTGGAACAATTACTAAGGAAAATTAAAGAAGAAAACACAAGCGCAGGCTTAATGATGAAAATTAAAAACGAATCACAAAAAAAAAAAAAAAGGCTACTGAGGATTTATATAAATTCAATCCAGACAATGAAGAAATAGAAATAGTAAAAGATTTCTCTACCTTGAATCCATCATTTGATCATTGACCAGAACGGAGACTTCAGTGAAGAAATCAGAAGGTCTAAAGTAAGGAGAGTCCAAGCCATTGTTTTCCCCATCACCATGTCTGGATGTGAGACTTACTCCTTTTTCACACTAGGGGGCAAACAGGATTTAAACAAGAGTTAAACGAGAGTTAAACAGGAAATGCCCTATATTTATAGAATCATAGAATCATAGAATCTTAGAGTTGGAAGAGACCACAAGGGCCACCCAGTCCAACCCCTTGCCATGCAGGAACTCCCAATCAAAGCATCCCTGACAGATGGCCATCCAGCCTCTGCTTAAAGACCTCCAAAGAAGGAGACTCCACCACACTTCGAGGGAGTGTGTTCCACTGTCGAACAGCCCTTACTGTCAGGAAGTTCCTCCTAATGTTGAGAGGGAATCTCTTTTCCTGGAGCTTGCATCCATTGTTCCAAGTCCTGTTCTCTGGAGCAGCAGAAAACAAGCTTGCTCCCTCCTCAATGTGACATCCTTTCAGATATTTAATAAGGGCTATCATATCACCTCTTAACCTTTTCTTCTCCAGGCTAAACATCTCCAGCTCCCTAAGTTATTCCTCATAGGGCATGGTTTCTAGACCCTTCACCATTTTAGTTGCCTTCTTTTGGACACACTCCAGTTTCTTTTATCATACGACATTTCCTGTTTAACTCTCATTTAACTCTCGTTTAAATTCTGTTTGCTCCCTAGTGTGAAAAAGCAGCTAGATAGTGAAAAAAGCAGATAGAAAGAAAATAAACTCATTTGGGATTTATTTATTTATTTAATTTCTATGCCACCTTTCTCCCAGAAGGGACCCAAGTTGGCTCACAGACAAAATGTGGTTTTGGGAAAGAGTGCTGAGGATACCATGGGCAGCCCGAAAATCAAACGAATGGGTACTAGAACAGACCAAGCCTCAGCTTTTCCTGGAAGATAAGGTGCCAAACCGAGGCTGTCATACTTTGGCCACATCATGAGAAGGCAGGCCTCAATGGAAAAGACAGTAATGATAGGAAAGATGGAGGGTAGTAGAAAGAAAAGAAGTGCACATTTTTAGATGGATTGATTAAATCAAGGAGACCACAGTCCTGAATCTTCGGGACCTGACCAGAGCAATTGAGAGCCAGGAGAGCCATGGGATTGTCATAAGCTGAAGCTGACTTGAGAGCAGTTAACAACAACAACATCAACAACAACAAACCCAAACTCAGAATTAGAGTTGCAGCTAGAATGTTAATGGGGGCTGACTATAGGGTCCATATGATTCTCTTCTTACAACAGCTCAACTGGCTACCAGTCCATTTCTAGGCACAATTCAAACTACTGGTTACTACGTAAATATTACCTATAAAGCCCTACATGTCTTGAGTCCAGACAATCTGAAGAGTCTGCCTGAGCTCTAAGCTTTGGAGGAGGCACTTTTCTCAGTCACACCACCTTCAGAGCCACATTTGGTGGGGATGTGAGAGAGAGCCACTCCTATGCATTGGAACTCCTAGGAAGGCTAGGCTGGCTCAATCTTTGCTGTCCGTTCACCATGGAGTAGATTTTTCTATTCCAGCAGGTGTTTGGGAACTGATTGTGTTATATAATGAGTTCTCTACTTCTGCACTGTGGCATATATGGCTCAGTATCTCCCCATACAAACATGCCAGAGTCTTAAGATCAACAGGTGAGGGCTTTCTCTTGGTCATGTTACCATCACAAGCTCACTTGGTGAGGACACAAGAGAGATTCTTCTCAGTAGCTGCTCCCACCCTCTGGAATGCCCTTCCATAGGAGACTAGTCCAGCTCTCTCCCTGCTTTCCTTTTATTCAAGCAGACTTTAATGTATAAGCCAGAAAGTTTCTTTTTTGGGATGTTTTGTTGACTCTTTAAAAACATTTGTACTGCATAACCTTTAAATGATTTTATACTGTTCTATGTGGTGATTTTAATTGTATTTAATTAAATTTTGTATTGTGAAGTTTTTTAAAAACTGAATCTCTTTCAGAGCTGCCCTGGATTCTACTCTGGGAGAAAGGTGGCATATAAATGAAAAGAAAAGAAAAAGTTTAATCTATACTTTTAATTAATAGTTTATATGGTTGTAATTCTATGGACAGTTTAATATTGTTTTAATCTTAAATTTTTGTATATTATTAGTTATGCATGGTTTTACTTCTATCTCTTTTTATTAAGTAAGCTGCCTTAAGTCCTACTCTTGGGGAAAAGGTGGGATATAAGTAAAATGATTGACTGATTCATTATTAACTTTGTGGAATATATAGAGCCTGGGAGGACAAATCTGACTTTCCCACATTTTGATGGTTATAATTTCAAATTCTTTTCATCTTGAATATGAATAAATTTGCAGATTTTGGTAAATTCTTATGAAAAATGTAATGAATCATAGTTTCCAAATGTTGCTAGCTAGCCCTTATGTATGTGACAAAAATTCTTCAGTATAATTTTTTCCATGCCCACTGAATGGCAGCTGTAAGTGGAGCAGGAACTGCTGAGTCTAAGTGCATTTGCACTACACTATTACATCAGTTTGATTCCACTTTAACTTCTATGGCTTCATCTTACTGAATCCTGAGATTTGCAGTCTGGTGAGATATTCTGTTAGAATGATCTAATGGTGTAGCTCAGAGGAAAGGACTGGACATCTCCAGTAGATTCCGAATGGTACCTCTTGTGTAAATTCCATAAATTACCACTGATGTAAATTTCAGTGGTTAAATAGACCTACTTTATTTGGAATTAGCAATTGGATTTAGGTCCTAGTTTTATGGCTTCATCTTTATGATAGCTAGGGAAATGGACTGGGTGATGGGCAACATCATGGCTCATCTTTGCATCTTGCATTTCTGCTGTCCAAAATCCTTAAGAGGGCAAGCGTTTTGCATTATAGTGCTATCAAAACACAGTCTTCCCCCTATCTGCGAAGAGTTGGTGAGGGAATTCAAAACTTAAAGAAGTCACTTAAAGTAAATCTTATCCACTTTGTAATAACATTTTGCAGGCATGTTAACTAATATTACTATTTTTACCAGTGGGTCGTCCCTCCCCCCCAGTGCATAATTTATTACTCAAGGAAGGAAACCTTTCTACTTAGAGTCTGTTATGCTTGCTACCAACTACAGTAATTCCAAAGTGTTGACAGATGCAGTTGAATCCACACTCAAGTATATAAGCAATTGTGATATTTTACAGAATAATACTTAAATCCACACACTATATAGACTGGATGGACCCAAATAAACTGAAGTTGAATCCTGCTAAGATGGAAACCAAGATGATGATTGAACTCAGCTGTGGGAGCCAGCTAGTTTTAAATGGGGCTCTTCTTCCCTGAAGGAGCACTGCATAATTTTAGCATTCTGCTGCCATTTTAACTGCCACTTTCTGCAAATGCAGGACCACAGCAAACCATGGCCCAATTTTAAAATATTTCAGAATGAAACAAGTAGACATGGAGGTGAAAACAACTTGCAAAACCCCTCAAAACCCAAGGAGCTATATCACAAAGGTGCGGTACAGACAGCCCAAAAGGGCTGTCTCTGCAGCATGAGTAGGGTTGGGGAGCGTGCAGCATCCGCACACTCCCCAGCCCTACCGTGTATTGCTATTTTTAAATCGCACCATTCAAACATGGGCACGCTGGTGATGTAACACATGTGCCATGTCCAAATGGAGCGGCACACGTATTATGTCGCTGCACTGCTGGAGGGTGCTTGGGGCGCCCTTTCAGCGGCCCAGGAAAGAGCTCCAAAACAGAGCTCTTTATGTGTGCACACATCACTGGAGCGGCTTTTACACGGCCACGCCAGCGATGCTTAAGAGAAAGGGGCTGGGAGGCCCTTTCCTCCTCTTTCCCGCACCTGTCGCGGTGTCCTTGGGGCATGACACCCAGGACACCATGTTCCAGGCAGTGGGGAAGAGGGCATTTTCAGCTTCCCTGTGGCCTGGAAAAGCAGCGGATTGGGGCCACAGGGGCTGCCCATCAGGCTGCCCTGGCCCCATATGGCACGGGAAGGGGTACCCAGGGACCACCCTTTTTGGGCGGTCTGTAAAGCCCCCTAGACCCTTGCATCTTTACACTTATCTGGAAGAGCTCTATGACTATTTCTGGCTACTGTGACAATTGGCTTTTTCTATATTGCTTTTCATTCTGATCCCAAGCCCTTCATAATGTACCTACCTTTATACTCCAGGCTTGAATATTGCATTTTATCAGTGCATCTGAGAAGCGGATTATAATTCACTTATTCTCCAAGTCTCCTTTCCCTCTCACATTCTTTCTTTTTATACTGAAGCAGATGAATGAATGTGGCTACCTTGTTGAAAATTGTTAAATGCTGTCTCTTCAGAGAACGGTAAAGTATTTTCTCAGGATCACGGTATGTTAAACATCTGTTCTGCAATCTCCCCTTAGTAAAACAAACAAAAAATTAACACAAGCCAGGAACATCTTTGACCTTTACAGCCTCAGAAATGAGAAATCACATTCCCTTTTAGTAATGATCACTAGTGAAGAAATAGTAATGAAAATTCAAATCCTACAAATTATCAATGACATTTTAAAATGTGGAGACTTAAAAAGCTGCATTTCTGGGAATACATTCTTTGTTTTCAGGTCAGCTATGTCACATGCTGTCTTGCTATCAGTTTTGGTCACTGTCAGAGCTTTCAGATGGCTCCATGTCATCATCATCTTCATCATCAGTCATCATCATCATCACCATCACCACCATCATCATGCCTATTGATGGGGAGGCTTAATAGTAGGGAACATTAAGCATAGTGTCAGTTCCTGGATTTCATGACACTGGGAATGGCTTCCTCCCATGACTTAGAGGACCTGTCATTGCAGTTACAGTTGCTATGTTACAGTTATAGTTTAGTAAGCCTGTCTTACTGTCTAACAAAGCCTATATTCTTAGTTAATTCTTTAGCTTCCTGTTATGGACATAGATATAACACACAAGAGTATTCCTCTAATGTTTTAAATGTTCACAACCTTTCTTCCCTAATCATCTCTCCTGTGTAGACTAAACACATCTAGTTCCATCAGCCTGATAAGTATGTGCCTTTTATCATCTGTGCAGCCTTCCAGTGAAACATTTCTAATTTCTCTCCAGTATTTTCTAAATTTGCAACTGGTTAGAAGTCTGGGTCTTATATCAGATATCCTTATACACCAGGATTTCAGAAAACAAACATTTACCCATTCTGCTAGGAGATCTTGGAAACTATTACACTCTTTTCATCCAGTACAGAGCAGAATATGTCCATTTCCCACATTTTGAATACCAGCTTACTTCTGAAAAAGGCATTGGAGGTAACAACCAATATTGCATAAGGGGAAAGGAAATAGATATTTTTCCTTTCCCTCCCCGCCTTTTCTTTTTTCCTCCCGTAGTTTCCTGTAACCACTGAAAAACTACATTACAATGGTTGCCCTCCTAAAAATGTGGGCATATTATTAGAAAACAGGGTGAAAAGGGGAATTATTGAAATTGGGGATCCGTCAATAATCCTTCCTCCAATTTTCTGTTATTTACCCCTTACAATAATAAATAAATAAAGACACAATAAAATGTGTCAGTAAGACACATTTCACAATGTTGTATGAGTCCTCTTCTCCCATATCACTGAACAGGCTTTTCAAGCAATACAGCAAGATGAGGGACGAGGAGGAAAGGGAAAAATCCCTATATGTGTGTGTGTCAGTCGGAGTCAATGACTCACCCCAAGGTCATTTAAGAGCAACCTTTTGAACCAGTGCAGATGGTGACACAGGCTCATTCCTCCATGTTTGATCTGTCCACATGCCAAAAGTAGGATGTGGGCACTCCAACCCAGCTATTGCAACTGCAAACATGACTACATACTGCACTGTCTTATCACCTTTTCATCCACCATTGCTGCTGTTGTATCTACATTTGTTTCTACTATTGCTATCAACTTTGTCTTCCCCTCAAGGTTTCTTCAGGAGAGGCTTAACAGCCGCCTCCATCAGGCACGATGGAACAGTGCCTTCCCTGAGGGACGCATTGATCACATCCTGAAGGAATGTCCTCAATGCGCCCCCTCCCTGGATGACCAGCCAAGATGGACAGGGATCAAGGGAGCATGTCGTTTTCTAGGTACTGCCAATGAGCTTGTCCACGTCATCGGTACTCACCGATTGAAATTCATCCAGTAAACTGACAGCAACGGAGTTGCTGGACACCTCGCCAATGGATTCTGACAAAACATTGGCGTCCAAGTCATTTCTTATCAGAGATTTTATCTGCAAAATAGATGTTAAAAGTGTCACAGCAGGCTGTCGTCGGGTCAAGTAGGGGATTTGGCGCAGGGGGAACCTGAGTCAGTTCCCCCACTACCCTAAACAGCTCTGCTGAATGGGACTCTGCAGACGCGATATGTGCAGAGCAGAAGGATCTCCGTGCTGCATGTAAAGCCTCCTGATAGGCGCGAAGGTGCTGCCTATGGCGAGTTCTGTCGGATATGAGCCAAGTTTTCGGCCACTTGCGCTCTAGTCGTCACCCAACCTGCTTCATCTCCCTGAGTTCATCTGTGAACCAGGGTTTGCGGTTGGGAGCGGGCTGGAGAGGACGCTCGGGGCGATTGCATTGATAGCTTTGGGAAGATCGGTGTTCCAAGTGTTCACCCAGGTTTCGACTGGATGACTGGCATTACCAACCATTAGACCCTCTAAGGCCTTCTGGAAACCAATTGGATCCATTCGCCTTCGAGGGCGGACCATTTTAATGGGTCCGCCACCCCTGGGGGGACGGAAAGCGGCTTGTAGTTCCATCTTGATCAGGAAATGATCCGTCCATGACAGTGCGGAGGTTTTGGTTACCTCCGCCCATGGATACTCCTGTTCCATACTAAAAATCCCATCAAGTGTGTGACCTGCACAATGGGTAGGCCCAGCAACCAGCTGGGATAGGTTGATGGCTGTCATGGATTCCATGAACTCCCGAGCTGCTCCAGATAAATCAGAAGGGCTGGTCTCCAGAGATATATTGAAGTCACCCAAGACCAAAAGTCTGGGGGACTCCAACAGCAAGTCAGCTCGGTCAGGGAGTCCGTTAAGCAACGGTGTGTCTGGTAAACCAACAGAATCCCCAAATTGTCCCTGGTCTTCAGGCTAAGGTACACGCACTTGATGTGGACTGTTTTCCGGACAGGTTTCCTAATCAGAGTTAGATTGGTTTTATGGACTATAGCCACACTGCCCATGGAATAGCTTCTTTTCCATGATAATGTTTATGTTTTAATTGTCTGCTTGATTTTAATTTGTTGTTAGTTTAATTTAATTTTAAGGGGTGGGAGGTTAGGTAGTGGGCTATTGGTATTGTTTTAGCTTGTGACTTTTTTAACTTTCTGTAACCCGCTCTGATTGCTTAGACAGAGGAGTGGGCTATAAATAATAATAATAATAATAATAATAATAATAATAATAATAATCAGTCTAACACCTGCTCCAGGGCTGTCAAAGAGCTGCATGGTGGAAGTATGCTAGGAGCCCAGGAAAGCTATGGAGCCTACGGATCCATAACCTGCTCCCTGCATATACAAAAGCATCCCCCTGGTCCCCCTCACTTTTCAGTATCAGAGTTCCAACTGGAAAAGAATTGGCACTGAAGATTTTCAAAGCTGCTTGGAGGATATTTTGAAGCTCAGATCACCACCAACATACATATGGTAAAAAGCAGATTCTGTAGTTGCAGAGGGGGAACTCTGACATTTTCTGTAGGCTATAGGATGCTCTTGCTAGGGCATATGACTGCAGTTTAAATTAAGTGTAACATTTCAGCAACTATAGACCCTGCAATGATTAGCTATGACCACATAACTTCTTTGTTTTGACCTCCATTAGTTTCATGTCTTTACCTATTTTGAAAATGTTAGGATTATTTAGCCGTCAAAATATTTGCACAATTATTCATGCTTTGTATCATGAATATAATATGCCATTTAAACGTCATAATATCTACCAAAATGTTCTTCACTTGTGGAATCACAGGGCTGATATTTATAATACTTTAAAGCTGTGGAGCAAAACCTAGAATGTGGTAGAGAGAAGGGCAATGTCATCAATTATTTAAATAGAAAAGCAGCCTTATAAATACTCCCAATGAATAAAAAAAGAAAGTGCCAGTTACTGGTTTTTAATTCCAGTCTTACATCTCATAGGAGTTTATCAGACGGGAGGAATTTCTCTTTATTTTGAATGGAGCCAATTGGAGCCAATTCGAATTCATGTGAATTTGCTAGTTTAGTGTATTTATGTGAATTCCAATTGCATTCAGAATGCATTCAGTATGACTCCCCATTATCCGAAAATGACTGCCCATTGCCCGAAATTGTGTGAGATGCTTTAATACGAAATAATGTAAAACCCATGATTGCATTCAGAATGACTTCCCTTTTGCCTGAAATTGTGTGAGATACTTTAACACGCAATAACGTGAAACCCCATGATTGTGTTCAGATTGCCATTACATTATACTTCCAATTTCCGTCATCTGATAAACTCTATACACATTGTAGCAGCTTGAAACTCTTGTAGAAATCAGCCACCTGTTTGTAGCCAGTAAGCAATATACAAGTACAGTTATGCCTAGGAGTTTCTATCATGTCCATGAATATTAAAAGGCTCTGCACATGATCAAGAGCACCTACTCATATAGCACTAGTGATGCTATGGAGGTATAGACATGATAAGAGATGTCTGGAAACTAGAGCCCTGATTATACTTTTACAAAACCAATTGAACACTAGGAGCTTCCATATCAGTGAATTTACTCTAGGATTCAGTCTAAATATAGTTCAGGTGTTGGAATTGATACCAACTCCCTTAATGTTCTGACTAAAGCCTTGAGTGGATTCAGCACCCCATGGAAATGGAAGCCATGAGCTACCAATGGCATTGAATCAGAAGTATGCTAAGCTTGCCTACTCCATTTCCAGTTCAGTTGCAGTAGAGACAGATGAATCTGTACAGGAAAACTTCCCCATGCCATGTAATTGCAAACCCTGTGTTTTTGTTTTTTTAAAGGGATATCAGTTCTGTGGAGATGGACTGAAGCAACTCTTCTCTTCTGACTTATCACTGTTCACATGAAAAGAACAGTAGAACTGAAGACAGAGGGAACAGGTGTACCAAACTCTCTTCTTTGCCACTTGATTCGGTGCTTCTTGTCAATGAGTGAATAGGGCTTAGGAATCTGTGGGAACCCTATGGAACCAACATAGATAAATAATGAGATTTTAAATGTATAGTAATAAGAGTTCTCAGAAACTGGAAAAGTTAATTATTGGATGATCACTTCCAGACCCCCTCCTTCACCAGCATTGCCACTGCTGGCTGAGGGATTTTGGAAGCTGTAGCATAAATGTACCTTATGGCCAGAGATGAATAGTAAACAGAATACCTTCAAACCCTTCTTTATTTGAAACAACACATATTGGCATCACTATAGCTCAGACAAACAGGGTAACTTCTCACAACCATGTTTAGTTGGACATATAAGGAAAACCAATTCCACCAATGAAGAAGAAGATATAGATGCTATTACAATCAGCCTGTGTCTCCAAGAGACAGGTTCTGCACATTACATTACAACTTTCAGGCCAAACTTACTTTTTCTGTTACTTGCAAGTAAGCATGCAGTACTACTGTCTTTCCTCTAATACTTCCTCCTTGTGAGTGCAAAGGAAGGAAGGAAGGAAGGAAGGAAGGAAGGAAGGAAGGACATTTTTCTACCACTTATCAGTGTACTTAAGCACTCCCTAAGCAGTTTACACTGTGCAGGCTAATTGCCCCCAACAAGCTGGGTACTCATTTTAGTGACCTTGGAAGGATGCCAGACTGAGTCAACCCTGGAGCTTCTGGCTGGTATTGAACCTTGCAACTGTGGGTGAGTGGCTGCAGTACCAGCATTTAAACACTGGGTCACCATTGCTCCCTCAAGGGGCAAATGTGGTGGTGGAGAAAGCTGGAGGGATGTGCATGCATACACTGGCGTCCTGCACTGGGTTTCACCCAGTATGGGAAGTGAGGCTTCAGGGAGTGGGGCTTTAGGGGGCGGGGCTGAAAGGATGACCTCACCTCCCTGCCTGGCACACCTTTACACGTGTGTAAAGCCGTGCCAGACAAGGAGGGCGGGAGAGGCCTAAGGCACCCTTCCTCCCTACCCATTGTGGCTTTACACATGACTAAAGCCATGTTGACCAAGGAGGAGAGGGTGCTCTGGGACTCTCCCTCCCTGACTGGCATAGCTTTACATGCAATTAAAGTTGCACTGGACAGGAAGGAAGTGGTGACTTGGGATGGTTTCTCCCTACAGTGCACTGTGGCACCTGGCAGGGAGGTGTGGGGGTGCACTCAGCTGAGTGTCACCTCTCTTCTGGGGTGTCACCCGGTGTGGTCCACAGCCCCTGCACCCTCCCCTCCAGTGATGCTACTGCATGCACATCAGGTCTAATTTCATGCAAGTAAAAGAGACCTTTTTTAGGCACACTGTGCAAGTAACATAACATCTTGGATAGAGTCATAGCTAAATGGGGGAAGGCAAAATGCCCCCCCCCCCAATAAGAATTCTGACCCTCCCAAGGAAATTTTCCAAAACTCCCCAA
The DNA here is from genome assembly GCA_034509955.1 of Urosaurus nigricauda. Classification (NCBI taxonomy): domain Eukaryota; kingdom Metazoa; phylum Chordata; class Lepidosauria; order Squamata; family Phrynosomatidae; genus Urosaurus; species Urosaurus nigricauda. The sequence goes on along the minus strand of JAOEGL010000004.1, from coordinate 44,928,808 downwards.
CTTTTTAGCATTATAGTAATTTAAAGCTTCATTTGAGCATTTAGAAATGCAGTTTAAACATCTACAAAAGTGGATAGGCAAAAGTACCAAGTGAATGTCAACACAACAAATGCAAGAATTCTAGATTTACACTGTCTTACTCTCGGCAAGCTAGAAAATTGTGGACTAAAGGAACATTTCATTTTAGGAGCAAGGTTTTTATTGAGGCCAATGCCCTCATTTTGCCCCCCTCCTCCACCCTATACCCTTAATCTCCTAAATGAACAGCAGATTAAGGCAGCATGTTGTCAAGTGCCATAGGAAAATATATCCTATTACAAAGACAATTAAACCACTTTGCATACTTAAAAAAAAGCAAGCGGGAATCACCTCTCTTTGCATCCCAACCTTGGGAGTAAGGTGGGATAGAAATACATACACACATGTTTGAAACTTCTGTGCTAGTTTATGAGATTTCCTCTAGCTGGCTTCTATCCTTATTTGGGGAAAGATATATATAGAGGGGGGGGGGGGGCTTGGGACAGACAAACAGGAAGCACTGTCCTCAGGCCAAAAGTAGAGCTCAGGAGTGCGCACCAACTGCATGCTCAGCAGCCCTAGTATGTGCAGGCTCTGCCACTATTGATTGGCATCGCCCACACAGGGGGCATGTTGATGACGTGTGGCCGTTTGAGTGTCCACATGTCTCTTACAGGAAGTGGTGTCATAAGGACTGCAACACAGCTCTTACGACGTCACAAAAGGAGATGCTCTAGGTGACTCCTTTTTTGCTGTGCAGCGGTGCCGCACCATTTGGTTGCTGCAGCTACTCTGCACAGCAAAGAGGGGTGGCATTTTGCCACCCATCTGTCCAGGGCCAGAGACAGACAGACAGACAGTACATGTATACCTCAGTTAACAAACAGATGCACTCCTGGTGTTATTTCTCTTATTTCTTTAACAGAAAATTTGGTAGCAGAGGTAGAAATGACATGGAAAGAACTGGGATTGATGCCTAGACCACAAGAAAAACAGAAAGAAAGAAAGAGGAAGGAAGGAAGGAAGGAAGGAAGGAAGGAAGGAAGGAAGGAAGGCAGGACAGCTTAATATGTTTCAGCAAATTTTTTATTCAAAACTAACAATACACACTTAGAATCATAGAATCATAGAGTTGGAAGAGACCACAAGGGCCATCCAGTCCAACCCCCCTGCCATGCAGGAACTCCCAATCAAAGCATACCCAACAAATGGCCATCTAGCCTCTGCTTAAAAACCTCCAAGGAAGGCGACTCCACCACTCACTGAGGGAGTGTGTTCCACTGTCGAACAGCCCTTACTGTCAGGAAGTTCTTCCTAATGTTGAGGTGGAATCTCTTTTTGCACTTGTTTGCATCTGTTGAAGTAGACCTAGGGGCTGCACAAGGGGCTGTTTTTATGATCGGGGGTAGGGTTGGGAGATGGGGTTGATTTTTTATTTTAATTTTAATTGTGCAGTGTTTTATCTTTATACTGCTGTAATCCGCTTTGATCCCTTGTGATAAAGTGGAATATAAATAAATTATTATTATTACTACTACTACTAAAAGGAGCAGCTCTATGGCACCCCTGGATGCATGGGGTTGGGGATGCGGCAACCGGACGCCATGCCCACTGGGGAAAGGAGTTGCATCTCACTGCTCCTATTTTCAGTGCTACAGGAGCAACATAAGGGCCACAATGCTTATGTGCCCTCCATAAGGGCCTTAAGATGCTCTTCATGCAAAGCGCCATTTGTGCACTGCGCACAAGCAACATCATCATGGTGCATGCCGTCTGTACTGATGGCGCCCGGGTGGTGGACTAAGCTTGCTGAGCGTGTGCAAGCTCAGCTCTTGTGCAATCCTAGTCCTCAGTCAGGCTGGCACAAAGTGTCATCTGTACTGCCCCCTAGTCTACAAAAGCTTATGCTATAACTTCTTTCACACAGTCTCAAAGGTGCTGCAGCATATTCCAGAATAACATGGCTAATACACATATGTGAAATGAAGTGATTGAAGTTTACTTATGTAAGTAAAGAAAAAAAAAGTCGAACCTTTTCAAGGCCACTTGAAGCATTCCTCCAAAATGCCCCTAAGGTGGCTTTTTCTTTCACGAGTCTCCACTTCTCTTTTGACTTCCACTGTGTAGCTAAACTTCTAAATCTATGCTTTTTAATAGGCAAGTCAGGCTTATCTATTTTCCCCTTTTCTCTTCATTTTGCTATTCAAACTTAGTCAAGAAGGAATTCTGGAGAAAGCTACTATTTACCTTGCCTTTTATAGCCAGGCCACACAGCTACAGTGGGATCAGCTAGACTAGAATCCCACTCTTTCCCAGCTCAAGCTTTATTACACTGTTCACTGAAGACATACTGTTGCAACCCAGCACTAAATGGCTATATTTCTTCTGCCCTCCTTCACCATCCTCCCAATGGTGATGCTGCTAAAAAAAAAAATACTTCCAGCTAGCTAGAAGAAAAAGTGGAAAAGGATGGGTTGGGCAAGGATAACAAGACTATGTAAAAAGGAGCTGTACTGTCAGAAATGTTGTCAACTGAGGTATGCCTGTAATGTGCTGTTAGCATGGATATGATGGATGATAGACAGATTGAGCTTGTTGTTACAGCTTGTTGAAATCATTTCCAGGATTGCTTCATAATTCAAGAAAACGCACCAAACGAATTACTTTGGGGTTATTCCTTTCTTCTTCTGTTTATCCCCTTAACATGATTTTGTACAATAAAAATAAGGAGCAACACAAAAATATATACATATGTGACTGCCTATTGTATATATTGTATTGGGATTGTCTCAGCTAAAGATAAGGGAAAGCAAGAAAAATATGGAAACATTGTCACTTGTACCTTGAAGACCAGTTGTTTGAAGTAACAAATAGGCTTGTTTGAGCAGATGCTGTTTTCACGATTGACAGATATTTCCTCCAGTCCCAGTGTCACTGGGTCCCTTGAGTATACCCATTAATTTTAAGAAACTAGCAACTTGACCACTCAGGATTTTTTTTTATCTGTTAGATTCAAAAAATTTTTACTTCTCTAACAACTTGGGACACACACAATGTTTGTTCATTAGAGAAAAGGGATTATTATTTAGGAACAGAGCATGGGAGTCAGCCCTAGATGTGTCAAAGGTTCAGACTTTAGTTAATTAAGCGTGAGTAGAATGTGTTCCAGCAAAATGGGTTTAGGTTGATCCTTAAAGCTGGAACAAGAACCATGCCTTTGTACTCAACAATCTGCCCATCTTTCATGACAAATTGAATTACCAGATGTAGGAACTTGTGGTGGTTAATGTTGTTTTATGTACAACAAAATCCCCAAGCATATAAATGTTGAAACCTCTGTGGCCAAGAAAAAAGTGATATATACCAACAACATTGGTGACAAGCTCTTATACTAATTGCTGTCTACTGTGAATATCAGATTTCTCATTCCAATAGCCCATTCTTCATAGCAGATTTTTTCTTATTAGGTTTATTCTAACATTGCATACATTTAGAGAAATCAAATCCATGCATTTATTTTTCATTGTGACAATGCAAACCCATTTAAACAAATAACTGCTGTTAATTCTGACTAAAAACAAAAACACTAATGCCATAAAACAACCAGTTTTAAACACTAACAAACCATCATTCTAGGCATGTTTATTCAGAAGGCAGTTCCACTAGGTACAATAGGTTTTACTCTCAGGTAAGATTGTATATTAGGGTTAATGCCACCAACTGCTTTAACAGTTAGCACTTACCAAACTTTCGAATTCACAACTATGCTAGAAAACAATAACCTGGTCACTGGGTTATTTTTGGCTTTGTATGAGTTAGTACAGTGAACCATTCACATTTGCAGCATTGACTTTTGCAGATTTGATTATTCATGGATTTGATTAATATGTTCTCTCTAAGAATCTCTAAGTCTTTCAGCATGACTCTATGGTCAATGTCTACCAGAAGTTGCACTGGAAGACCTAGAGATTCCTAGAGAGGTGTTCTCTCAGGTAAAAACAATAGTATTTTTTAATTTGTGTTTTTTTCCATTTTCATGGAGGGGGGCAGTCCTGTGCCCCTAACCAGTGCAAATGTTGAGGGCCCACTGTACAGTGAAGCTATATGTTCAGGCTGCTTCTTTTTGCAAACACAAGAGAAATGGTGCCTAATGAAAGTGTTATGTAAAATGGTTACATTTTTCAGCATTTCCATTTACTTTGATTTGTGGATTTGAAGTGTTCTAATTATAAAGTATTAGAAATAATTACAATCCCTTCCCTTTTAATGGCTCCATGGCCACTAGGACTCTGATAATTCTTATGGAGGTTGCCATTAATCTGGAAAACTAATATTTTTTTTCTCTTTTCTTTCCCCTCCCCTCCTTTTTCACAGAGAAATCTGGGAGTCAGGGTTCTCTGCTAAGGAGAACTAAGACATCCCCCCCTTTTTTTTTTGCTACACTAGTGACACAGTTTCAACTCCTTCTCATTTTGCTGAAATAATTTGAGAAGGCACATAACAACAACAAAATGTGAGAAGCAGAGGACTTCTGTAAAGCGATGTGTCATATTTCCAGAATACCACACCACCAGCATAATTTAGGCAGCACTAGAGGGCCTGTGAACCTTTCACCAAAGCAGCAAACTCAGATTCCCAGGATTCTTTGGGAAAAGCCATGGCAGTTAAATGCCAGGGTCCCAGGAGAGCTTCCACAATTAATGTTCAATGGGAGGGAATTTTATTAGCTCAATTAAAAGCAGCACAGGGCTCAGGCAACTCAGGAACCTAGCCTGTATATACTAGTTCTGAAACATAAAACTCCAGAGTGTAAGGTCCAATTTAGTGTTATTTCTTAATCAGAAGGAAGTCAACATCCACACAGAGAATTCTCTCATCCACTCATTCAAGAACTAATGATATAGGTGGCAATAACATACAACTAATTAAGGGGGGGGTGCAGAGGGCAATACCATACCAATTCCACAAGTGGTGCTCCAGTCTGGGAGACACCCTGAAGTGACATGGCTGAACAAGCTGTCTGAAGATTGTGGCATGGCCAGCAAGCTGAGGGGTCAGACAAAATGCAGACAAAAAGGGGTTTTCTGACCTCAAGCAAGACCTAATTGGTGGTGCCTAAGTAGGCATATTTATACTGTAGAACCTATCCTGGGTCAGAACTCAGGATTAGAGTGGATTTTCCAGGGGAGAAGAATGGGAAGGGAAGTTGAAGTAGATGCAAATATCCCTGGACAAACAATTATCACTCCCAGAGGAGGTACTCTTGGATTTTTGTTCACTTGTAAACATGAGGTTTATCTCTTACAATTGCACCCATCAGTGAAGAGGTTATGCAGATTTCAATCTTGATTGATCTCTGCTCAGCTGCATGCTCCTGTGCTCCCCACTGCCGAGCCTTCCAGATTATGAAATATAGTCCCGGATCTCCTTATATGGTATGGCTGTTTCCTTGTGCTAGGGGCATATTTGTGGCTATGAAGATTATCACACTAAGTTGTACTGTCAGTGAATCGTCCCTGGATCATTGGGGAAGCGCACATGTGTGAATGTCTGGTGTGCTTCCCCAGCATTATGGAATCAACAGTTCCATCTAGCTTCAAGGAATCATTCAGGGAGAGTGAATTTCCTCTTAATGGAAACTTTGCGTAAAAAGGAACTCACTCTCCCTGAACAATTCTATAAAGCTAGAGGGAGCTGATGATTCCATGACACTTGGGAAGTGCACCAAGCATTCCTACATGCACGCTTCCCCAACAATCCAGGGACCATTCACTGATGGTAAGACCTAGTGTGATAGTCTTCCATGTGTCTCAAACACCCCTTTTTATATTAACTTAATATCAGGAAGGAGAGCAATAAAAAGAGGATGGATCATGGGGTAACAATACTTGCCTTTTAAGGTCCAGCCTCAGATATTATTCCATTCTGTATTAAACCACTATTACGTTACAAGCTTTAGTTCTTTTCAATGAGCATTGTTTGATAGTCGTGTCATCATCATTTGTAGGGAACAAAACACACATCATTTTGTAGGGAACAAAACACACAGCATGATTTCTTCATTACAAAGTTGGAACAAAGGAAGAACTATTTCTGGGTTACATTAAAAGAATCATTAATTTTCAAATGCATTTTCTATGCCTTTCACTCTTAGCTAGGCTTTCTAATGCCAGATAAACTCTTCATCCCTCCAAGTTCTTAATTATTAAGTAAACATATTTCCTTTTATTTCTTCACATAAACAAGGGGAGGGAATGAAAAGGAAAAGGGTACTGAAGACAACATATGAAAAGGACACAGGCACTAAGGCACACATCAAGCAAAGAAAGAAGAAATGCAAGAATTAAGCCTATATACTGTGTTGCCAGATGACCAGAAAATAAGATCCTCAGTCCTTTTCTTGTGTCTTTCAGAGTGGCTTGATGTGACAATCAGCACAGAAAGTTTTTCATAGTAAAGAGTTGAAGATCACCATTTCCCAAAGCCACAGCTACAACTGTGGTTTGAAAGGCTGGCAACTTTGCCAGTGCAAATGTAGGGAAATCTTTTCCCCACAAGTCTATAAACATCTTGTAGTTTTTTACCTATAAAATGATTTAATTGTCCTAAATGTTTGGGTTATATTTGCAGTCCCTTTTCTAGGTGTTTCCTCTTCTCATTAGGTATATTTGTTGCTTTCCCATACATTCCTGACTTTTAAGTGTACAAATTCTTTAGAATTAAAGTTTTCCTTTTTTTATGGACATATTCTTGAAGTTTAATTTATTATAGTGTCAAATGCCAGGGATTTATCATCTGCTGTTCATGACAGCTGTGTTGAAAAACACACAGATCATAAATTAAGACAATTTTCATTTTTGTGGTATACCACAATGTTGGCTGCCATGACAATATAACCACAGGAGAAGGCAATATTCTTATTTTGTTTAGATCAGTGTAATAAGGACATATCCCTCTATGTCATGGAGGGATTTGATTTAGGCTGAATCGACACAGACTAATGTGTTCGTGCATGGATCCTTGTCCTGTTGGGACACATAACATTCTTCTTTTTGATGCCTGAGGGCTTTAAAGTGGTTTTTCAAAACTTCCAATTTACCCTGCTGTTTTGGGGAAGAACCAGGTGTTTTTTTTTAAATATGTGTTTTGATCCCTGCTGAATTGAGATCATAGTAGTATCAAGGGGGAACAGGTTGGATGGGTGTTCACCTAGACCAGGTGGTCACCTAGGCTGCATCCACACTGCCAAAATTATCCAGTTTCACATCATTATAACTGTCATGGTTCAATGCTATGGAATTCTGGGAAATATAATTTATTGTGGCACCAGAACACTCTGAGAGAAAAAGCTAGATGTCTCACAAAACTACAATTCCTAGAATTCCATAGCATTGAGACACGGCAGTTAAATTGGTGTCAAACTGGATTATGTCTTATGTGGATGTAGCCCTAGTTCACCTGATTGTTCCCACCACAGAACAGTAGCATCTTGTTTGTATCTTCATCCAGAAAAGCAGTGTTTCCTTTTGTTGAGGCATTTATTGATTGTATGAACACATCTGCAGGTTGGCATTTCTTCTCCTTCTTTACCAGCTTCACTGAACACATCTGCAGATCAGTATTTCACCTTCCCTGCTCTGCCAGCTTCATTTCATAGAAGCCCAGGTGAGTAATCAGCATGAAGGGAATGCAAAGGTTATTTGATTAAGCAAGTATGCAACTATGCCCATGTATTGTGGCAGTCCAAAAAAGAAAAGAAAAGCCCACAGTTGCTGTGGCCATGTGACCAGACATAAACTGATACAGCAAAGATGTTCACACATCCTCTTGCCCCTATGTGGCTATATAATGGAAGTCCCATGTGGCTTTCCAGATGGAGTGGGGAATACTACTCAGTGAAGTTGAAATACATTCCTCATGTAGATGTAGCCTTGCTCACCCTTTCTGTGGCTTCTTTCCTTCAAGATCTCTAGATTAGGAATAGATAAGAATTTTATTTCAGTTTGTCTTTTATCGAGGTTTACCAATATTTGCAAAATTTGAATGTGGAAAATATCAAAACTGACAATTTGCTCACCCTAGTCTAGATACAGTAAAGGTGAGAAATCGGTGGGGTTTGTATTTTGAAATGGGTTCACCCAGGTGTTTACACTAAATAAGTATAGTACTGTAATTCCACTTTAACTGTCATGGCTCCATCCTATGGAATCCTTGGATCTGCTTTTTAGGGAGGAATATTTATAATTCTATGCTACACACCTCTAGTGCCTCACAAATGACAACCCCCCAGATTCCACAGAGTGCAGCCGTGGCAGTTAAAGTGGAATAGTGGTGTTATAATTATATAGTGTGAAAGGGTCCTAGTTTCTACCCCAGAAAAAAAAATGAATGCATGGACATGAACATATATATTCACAAGTTTGCACAGTGATTGTATACTAGAAGCATTTGAAAAATGCACACCTTTTAAGAATACACAAGCAAAAATGCTCATATTTGGAAAATACGTGCACACACAATTTAGTCAATTTAAGAAAGCCTACAAAAACATGTACCTTTTTAATTTTTAGAAATGCATGAAAGTGCAAGTGCAATCTGATATGGACTGGAAGTTTTGCTGTTGGTAATCATAAAACTTTCATATTATTTTGTGTAACAATATTTGTTACTGTCTGTGATATCATTATGCAAGCATATTTTGTATATTGGGGGGGAAGGGTTAGGATTTTTTTTAGTGTATCTCTCATGGCTTTTGGCTAGTATAATAAGCTGATAATGACTGGAGACAGAAGGACCTTTAGGTGACAACTAGAGAACTCCAATAAGACTGGTCCTGGAACATCCAAATTTGCTCATTCTTTGCCCAGATTTTTTAAAGGAAATAGAAAACAAATGGGATTAAAACTGAGGACTGTAAAGAGTAGTGAAGTGACAACAACCATGTAGTTCCCTCCAGATGTTGAATTTTAGATGGGTGGTGGTGGGGATATTTAGAGGAACTAATCTGGTTGTCTCTGCTGAGTCCCTTTTAGAGAGAGAAGCAGTGAGGCAGTCTTGCATTGTTTTGAATGCAGACATTCTAATCAAAGACAGACTTCATGCTCCTTTTAAAATAGCATTCATTTAAGCACTAATGGAGGTGGAAGACTATCTTATGGCATAGCTTGGAAAAGAGAAAGCAAAAGCAACTCAATAAAATGTAAAAGACCAGCTTGCATTCAATTGATTGTAAACATGATTGAAGACCATAAACATTTCCCAAATCCAAATACTTTCAACATAACCATTAACCACAGTGAAGGAGTAAAACAGAAAACCTTGATCTACCAGTCTACAGGCTTTGCCAGGGCCCACGATTAGTTCCTAAGACTACTAGAGTTACAAGCCCAACCTAATTATTTCCCCTCCCTCTAGTATGCGGTTAAGGAGATTGTGAGTATTCTGGGATATTATGTTTGCCACATGGCTTTGGAAATCTCTCTGTGTTCAATGTGCTGCCAGTAAAGGATTATTACCTTTTACATTTCCTACATTTTACCCTCAGGGATGTAGGTCTGTACAGGCTTTTAAACTTATTTATTTATTTTATTAATTGCATTCATAAAGTACATACAAAACAGGTGCCACCAGTGTCATACAATTATTTAATTTTTAAAAATATAATAAAATTCAAGGATCTACTAAACACAACAATCCACTAAAAAAATCTTTATACTTTTAGACTGCCCTGAAGCACAATAATAAAAACATTAATGCAAACCACATAGGCAGCTGAATTATTTGGACTCAGACTATTGGTATATCAGAATTGTTAACCCTGACTGGCAATGGATTTCTAAGGTTATAGACAGAGATTCTTTCACAGGCCTATACAGTATCTGGATGTCAGGGATTGAATCCAGGACCCAGTGCATGCAAAGTACATTTCCTATTTGCATGATGAAACTACAATGCAGAAATAATTCATTAAAACAATCCTGGATGAACTGAGTCATGTCTCTGACCATATCAAACTTTTGTGCCCCTTTTAAAACAATGTTTAACAATATAGAAATTCTAATAACAGAAGTGTTCTACAAACAAGGTTCTTTTCAAAAAATTATTCTCCAATATGTCTAAAGAATTAGTCTGCATGTGCCTTCAAGTTTCTTCTTGACTTGTGAAAACCATATGAATTTCATAGGGCTTTCTAAGGCAGACGTTGCTTGCCATTGCCTTCTTCTGAAATAATGCCTACTGCACCATCCAGGTTCTAATTTGTTTGCCTTCCAATATCAGGCACAATCTGGTGCCTTTAGGTTATTTAGGTTTCAAAGAATGAGAAAGGGCATTTATGCTGTCCCCATCCACCAAAATCCACATTCCTACTGATTTTTTCCTCTTGTTTGCTGATCACCTTTAGATTCCTCCCCGTGATCATTCCCTTGATTGCAAAGGATCCCCATCCATATATATATATATATATATATATATATATATTCTGCCTTTTCTGGTGAGGAATCAAAGCAGATTATAGCAGTCAAGCAAACAGCTTCATTTGTATACTGCTTCATACTGCCTAAGGAGTGTCTAAGTGGTCTACAACTGTAAGCTACTTGCCCCCAACAATCTGGGTACTCATTTTAGTGACTTCGGAAGGATGCAAGCCTGAGTCGAGCTTCAGCCCTTTTGCTGGTATTGAACTCACCACCTTATGGTTTTGAGTGAGTGGCTGCAGTACAGATGTTTAACTACTGTGTCACCAGGGCTCTTATGGAAGATTTTAAGAGCATTCACTTGAATGGACATATATCTCAACTGTTTAGACCTTTAAAGTTCCTGTTTCCTATAGGAGTGGGGTCGGCATACTGGAGTCAGGTCTATCTTGTGTGGCAATGTTCTTCCCCTTAATATTCTTTGCAAGTGTAGGGGAATAATGTTTGATGATTGCTGAAACACACTACAAAACAGAACTGATACTTCCTACTGTCCAGAAAATTGTATATCTGCTTCTCTTCTGTTTTCAATAAGCAACCATTTTTAACAGAATGTCTTCTCTTTCATCTGTTCACCTCCTGCTTCATCATACCCCCCCCTTCCTTTGGTTAATCTGCTCAGAAAGCTTCAAGAGAAGAACTTTTCTTGAATCCCTATTTTAAACAGTTGTAAGCTGTAAAATAAGGGGTCAATACATGCAGCAGTCCATTTTAGAAGCAACCTATATTTTGGTGGGAATCCTGATTACATTCAATTTCATTTTGCATTATTAAGGAAAAACATATAGCTTTGTCATCTGATACAAAAACATGGGTGAATAATTTCCCGGAATAAATGTGAGGTTTCATTTGTTCATTTTCTTTTCTTTACTTTACTTTTTTAATACAAACAAGCTGATTAAAATTATATTCATAGCTATACATAAACAGAAAAAATACACTTATTCTTATACGTACATATCTTATACATCTTGTAGATGCCTATTATGTCTAATCCTAACTTCTATATTTAATATCATTGACAGGTATGTCCTTTTCTATCTATATTCTTATACCTAACTTCCTAGACTAGAAGAACTCTATGTTAATATTCCATTTTTCTTAATCAAACTGTTCTTATCTTTGCACATGTAAAAATAGAGGAAAAAAAACCTTTCTAATTCTACAAAAACAAAGAGTTTATACTTATTATCCTAGTATATATATATATATATATATATATAATTGAACATTGAATGTAATAATTAAACCTATATATCCATGTTTATAAATATATGCCATTGATCACTTATATATTTCAATTTCTGTTCCCATTCCTTCACATACTTCCCCAGTGTTTTGCTTTGAATAAAACATGTCAATTTGTCTAATTCCAGCATATCTAATAACTTTAATAACAGTCTTCTATTTTTTTGTCTTTCACATGCGTTCCATTTTTGTGCCAATAATAACCTAGCCTCTCCTATCATATAATAAATCATTCTCTCACCCTCTCCCCCAATTGTTCATCTATCAACCCTAATAGAATTTTCATTTGGAATTTTAGATTTTAGATTTAATCTTTTTAAATTAGTTGGTGTATCTGCTTCTAAAATTTCTTAATCTTAGCACAAATCTACCGTCGGTGATAAAATGTTCCTATTTTCCTCCCTTCCTATTTCCTTTTCCTTTTGTTTCCATTTGTTCATTTTCATGACTTACCTATGACTCCTCATCTAGGATAAAATCTGATATTTCTTTGTTTGTCTTTTCTGAAAATGAAACCCGCAGGTCTTCTACTGTTTGGAACTATTATTCTCAGAAACAAAGCAGGTCATGTAGAAAAGCAATAGTTAGAATTATACTATTTACAAATTCAAGTGAATCAAGTTTTGAAAATTCTCTAAATTGCTGACTGTACAGCACCATCTAGAGGCAATGGAGGCTGTAGCAAGTCAAGTATGCTAGCTGATAACTCCATTAAAGTCAAAGGATCTGTATATTAACTGAGGAAACTATCATAGGGAGAGCCAGCTTGATGACTGCTACATTGATATGGCAGCAACACAACTATATGCTAATAATTCTATTTCACAGGGAAAGGGAGATGAGGCAAGCCTTTAGTTCCTCTTGTCCTCAACCAAAGAGAAGAGGTTTGAGTGCTGAACTAGAACTCCAGGAGTCCAGGGTTTGAATCCCCATTCAGCCATGGAAACTCACTGGATGATCTTAGACAAGTCACATTCTCTCAGAGAATGACAGCCGCACACACCCTGAATAAAACTTGCCAAAGAAAAAACTAGGATAGGGTCACCATAAGCCAATTTATACCATAACAACTACTACTAGGTACAGGTATGATATGCCCTTGCCTCCTTCACAGAATTCACAGAGGGATCAGATGAACCCATCTTCCACATACAACCCACTTGGTTTCCCCCCTGCTCCTGTTTCCATCTTTTTTTCTTTCTGTGAAGAAAATAAAAATTAACAATGAGTAGCCGTCTATTTTGTTCTCATTAGTAGCATTAGAAGTCCTATGTCCAACTGTTTGATTTTAGCAGTAACTGGAGATTTTCATCAAGAAAATGATGGTACCTGATAAACAAGTGGGAGACTATGTGTGTACACTGCCTTTTATTCATGATGTTTACTTAAGTCATTTGGTCTCTTTTCTTATTCGTATCCATCTGTTATTACACAATTTTACTGTGTAAACAAAAGGCTCATTACAAAAGGATGCACCAACAACATCTTTTCATCTAGTTACTCACTGCACACCTGCAAAAACAATAAGAGGGAGCTGAAAGATGCTCTCCAATTTGTATACTTGCAATTGATCAGTCTGCACATTTCTTTAAAAGGCAGCCCAGTCCTATTGCCCTATAACAAAGGAGCTACTGCTTCCATCAGCAAATCAATATGCTACTCTGACATGGCAGCAACACAACTATATGCTAATAATTCTATTTCACAGAGAAAGGGAGATGAGGCAAGCCTTTGGTTCCTCTTGTCCCCAACCAAAGAGAAGAGGTGTCTATTTCTATCCTATTTAGCTCTGGATTCTCCTGCTACAGTGACTGGAAAAGTAACCTTTTGGACTACAGCTCCCAGAATTGCCCAGCCAGCATGATCACTCAGCTTTCCATTTTCTTGCACCAACTTTGTCATGAGCTCTGTTCCTGTGTTTATAGCCTGGCAAAATGGGGGTACCCCTCCTCTACACTCTGGAAGAATCCAAGCAGCAAGCATAATGTACTTCAAATAAGGTCCACAGTAAAAGAAAAAAAATGGTGACAAAATTGCTACCCAAGTAGAGCAAGTGGTAATTCTAGTGACCAAGTGTTTACTAGTAGAGGTGTCAGTTGCTTCTACTTTTGTCTTGTTTTTCCCCTCTGTCCTGATCCAGACCAGATAAACTCTGGTGCCAAGGTCCAGATACCTAAGCTAGTAGGGACCAAACAAGGAGCAGCAATTTTAGCAAGGTCACTCCAAAGACCAGGTTAAAAGGCCATTGAAGATGCATCCATCCATCCACCTATTCGTATATTTTATTTGTGTCTTGCTCCCCCCCCCCCCCCCCAGATCTCAAGGCAGCTCACAATTTAAAACAAGGTAAAAAATAAGGCACAAAGAATTATCACTAAAACATGATTAAATCATCAGTAAGATTAAAACTGAAAACATGCATTAGAAGACAACACAAGAAGCAATTAAAATCAGTACAAGACCTAAAAAAGGACCTTTCTTAAATAACAATAAGTTCTTTAAAGCCTTTTGAAATAGAAAAGGCTTTACCTATGATGAAGGAGCCCTGGTGGCACAGTGGTTAAATGCCTGTACTGCAGCCAGTCACTCAAAACCATAAGGTTGCGAGTTCAAGACCAGCAAAAGGGCTCAAGCTCAACTCTGGCTTGCACCCTTCCAAGGTCACTAAAATGAATGGGGCAAGTAGCTTACAGTTGTAAACCACTTAGACACTCCTTAGGCAGTATGAAGCCGTATATAAATGAAGCTGATTATTTTTTGTTTGAAAAGTCAGAAAGCAGGGGCCTAGCCTCCCTTCAAAGAGTTTCAGAGTCTAGGCACACAAGAAGGTCCTTTCCTGTGTTCACACCTGAGGTGCTTGCGAGAGCTGTAGGACAAAGAGAAGGACATCTCCTGACAATCTCAGAGCCCAAGCAGGGAGAAAATATCCATCAGATAGCCTGGAGTTAAGCTATATAGAGGTGTTGAATTCTGCAAATGTATCAGGCAAGTTTGATACAAAGATAGGGCAATCACAAAGTCACAAGGCAGTCCACTTTCAGACACAAAGATGACCAGGTATAGAACCAGTATCAAATGTTTTTCCAACAATCTTGTCTGACTTGAATCTAGGGTTGTGAACTTGAGCTCCCATGATACTGTAGGGAAATTTCTTTCCTTTGTAACTCTAGGAGAAATTAGAAGACCAAGATTGGTGAATTAAGGATCCAGCTTTATTTATGGAATGAAACACATTTCTGTTTCTCACCCTGACAGACCAGAATCTGAAGAGAATGGGAGCCATGAGCTTCTTTATTTCATTATAATTTGCCAAGATTGCCAGGTCACTATTGCAATGCATATGTGCTGGGAAATTTCCATGAAGCTAAATAATTTAACAAAGGTTTTGACTTCTAGACATCAGCTGGTTATGTACAGCTTCCTGTAAATTGAATAACCATTCCCTAGTCTCTTGTCTTAAGAAATAAAACATGCCAGGTAACTGCCACAATGTCAGCTGGTTCTTTTGGAGGAATGTCAAGGCAATATAAAACATTTTGCTCAGTTAGTCCATGCAAAGCCATATACATTTCACCTTCAGTACCTCCCATGTCATCTGCAAACATTTTGTCCAAAGTCTTCTTTGGGAGGAAGGTCTTGTTGACAAGAAGCTCCTTGACTTGTGTCTTTTGTCACTAGTACTCATACCCTTCACCCATTCCAGTTTGGCAGATATAGTTCTTGTTCATTCCCTGATGTCCCACTTTTTCTGCTGTTCCTACTGCTTTTAAAATGTCCCAGTTTTATCTCTCCTCCTCCCACTTTCCCCCATTGTTCTCAGCTTAGTTCAATTGCTGAAAAGTGGGTTCAGAGTTCAAAAGTTACTGAGTTAACTCAGCAGAGAGGAGACAAGAGGGGAGGGATCTTGCCCTTCCCACTAGCCTCAACCAAAAACAAACTGGCATGGCCTCTCCTAGCTTGTATATTATTCCTCATTTATAGCTTTTGCCATCTTGGCTACACTCTGTCCTCGTTTTTATGTCCTGAAATGTTGGAGAGTATGCACTCTCTTAGCCTGACAGATGGCCCTGCCTTGCCCCTTACCCAAAAATAAAATCACCCTCCTTTTAAGGTTAGTCACCCTTGGTGCTTTGGAGCCCCACGATGTAAGGTAATGAGAATGCTTTTTCATCCAGGAAGCTCAGATTTGTGCCCAGGTGGACCCAACACTCCCACAAGCGCCAGTTGAAACCTTTTTCCATTAAATATGTGTTCACCTAGTCCTCTCTCTGAACTACTTGAAGACAAGAATAAGACAAATTGCATTAGTAGGGATATATTCTTGGGCGCCTCTTTCTTTGAACCTGTCATTCATCACTGTTTTGTGTGTTGCTTTGTATATTCTTTGGCTGTGCTCCTGAAAGGGTGAATAGATCAGAAATGTAAAAGAAAAACTGGAAGGCACCAAGCCAAGAAAAAAGATAAGATGCTTCCAGGTTGATTGGTTACATAGCATTTCAAAATTGACTTCCTTTCTTCAGGGTTATTACACAATATCAACAGGGGTGTGTGATTTCTGGCTGACTTTGCTGGCTAAGTCAAAACTTTGTGTCCACAAGCTCCAAATACCCTGCATTCTGGTCAAGCCCTCTTCTTATAGCCTTTTCCAATGGGAAGGCAGGGTGTTAATGCCAGGTTGGCCAATACTGCTTGTAGGAGGTCTGAATGCTTTGCCCAGCACTTCCCAGCATGCAATCACCCAGTCATTTCTAAAGGGAAAATCTGGGGCATGTCTACACAGGTCAAATGAAGTAGTTCCCCCTCCCATTCTCATGACAATTTTTCTTCTCAATTCAGGTCTAAATCCCTGATTCAAGTGCAGACTGTCTTCACAATAGAAGGCCAGTTCTAATCTGCCCTTTCCTTCTCTTAAACCAGCTTAAACCAACATACCTTTTACTCCAGATTTTTCAGGATGCCAGGATATTGTGTCACCCAGTGCCTCCACTGTTGGTGCACATTACTCCACCTGAGGTCACAACAAAGTGCCAGCCATGGGATTGATGCTGGGAGTCCTGTTTCTAGCCTCAGAGAAAGTGACATGCACCAGAACAGTGGTACCAGGTGGCACAGCAGGGATGTGTGTATAGACAGCCACTCGGCATTGCTACAAAGTGCAGAGGTAATGGGAGATGGGGGCGAATCTGGGAAAGTTCTGGGACCAGACTACTTCGGCAGTAGCCTCAGGTGTTCTGACTAGGGTAGCTGAGCCCTCAGTAAGAGGATGGATGTTTTCCAGGTGCTGCATTAGGATGCCTGGAACTTCCAATCAAATGTCTACACCTACCTTTCCTGCTTCAGAGTAGCAAAGGCCAATGGGGTGGGATGGGGGGGCAGCAGGTGAATCCCTGTCTGATTCTGTGTAGGTAGCATTTAACCATATTTTCCAGAGAACATCCTCCTCCTCACCACAGCAGGCATGGTCAGCATATTTGTTAAAGACCTTGTTAGGGAAAAATATGTGGTATATTACAAATAATTAACACTAATTAGCTATCCAGAAAAGACAGTAAATATTAAGGTTTGAAAGGAGTAACCAAAGTATGCTTATCATTCTGAATAAAAAACAAAATAGTTACCAAGTAATATACTGCCTAAAGGTGGAAGCCTAGGTCATAATCCCCTATGGAAATGTTTTCACTGACATTTATGTAAACTTGTAAAACAAACAACCAAAGTTGGTTATAGGCTCCAAAACAGAAACTACCATACTTCTAAAACAGGCTCTTGTTTATGTAGTAGTTATGTAGGAAAATACAAAGCCTGTTTCCTTTTGTTGAGAAACAAAACAAAACTAAACTTGTAAGTACTGCAACAAAAAATGTATCTCCAAAGCTGCTATCTGTATTTCAAAGGAAATTTCCCCTGAAAAGGCAAGACACTTTGTTCTTATTGTTATTGAGACTGTCACTGCAGCAGGGGGAGAGAGAAAAAGAATTATGATTCCCCTGGTATGTCTTTGTTTCAGCTCTTCTGTAAATAAATAAATAAATAAATAAATCATGCATCTCAATTGTTTTCATAGATCTAAATACAATTGCTAGTCCCAACTAGAAAAAAACCCCCATCAAATCAATAGAATTTACCTATATAATTTATCACACAAGACAAATCCCATGTAGAAATTAAATTTAAATTTAAAACAACCTGCATTTGCAGGTTGTTTTTCAGATGATGTTCAATGTTAACCCAAATAGAAAGTTGAAAAAAAAAACACCACATTTGTGGGATGTTTTTCAGATGACGTTTGCATGAAAGAGAAATGACGTGAAAATAACCCAAATGCAAAATTGTCAAAACCAGCTCTTTTTTTTATTTTTGCTAAATTCCAAAAGTACAAAGGAGCTTTCCTTTCAGATTATTTTTGTGTTATTTCTCTTCCATGCCAACACATCTGATAAACAACACCTGGATTTTAAAATCCCATTTCTGCATGGGATTTTACCAATTCACCCTCTATGTGACAAACTCCTATGTTGATTTGCCATATAGCTACTGATTGTAGCTGGGATTAGTAATTGGATATAAACTATATAATTAATACCATGTCTAATCTGTGTTCTACTAGGTTTCTGGATATACATATGGCCTGGATTTTCAGCCCAGTCTAATGCATGTCTGTTCAAAAAAGTTAGTCCTATTGAGTTTAATGGTCAATCTGTTCTTATGTAATTCTTATATAATTATGCAGAGAATTTCTGCCCTTGTGCCTTAACATCACATAACACAATGTTCCAGCCTGTGCTATCAGTTACAAGCCAGAATGACTTGCTGAAGGGAGACAACCTTACCTTTCACATAGGCATGCTTGGAATGTAACATCTAAATATAGATGGGGGTTGATACTGCAATATATATGTGTCCTAAACTCTATGATTTCAAGCTAAACTGGATTTTCCACGGAATGTCAGAGTAATTTCTCTTGAGTTTAGAAGATCTGTTCACATTATTGTTAAAAAGTTAACATAACCACATGGAGGAGGTATAATCCAAAGCAGCTGGATATATACGGGGGCACATCCAATCTTCAATCTCACATACACAAAGGACTTTTCACTGCTTTGGATACCACTTATTTCATGAAGTCTTTATAGTGTTTTTTCAGCTATGTTTCCCACTTGTCAATAAAATACAGCTATAAGCTTTTTTCTCTCTTTGGTAAGTACTCAGGTGCTGTGCTACTGCACAGGAAGTGAATAAACACTGCAGGATATTATAGATGTACAGAGAAAAATTCCATCGCAGATATGAAAATTGTCTAGATCAAAATGTGTAAAGCTTGTCTGGAGCTCTGACTGCGTTGCTGTGGGGCCCTTTCACACTGTGCACTCATTTTAGTACCAAGGATGCGTCCAATGATATAGCCATAGACTCAGTGCAAATGATTGTCTTCTTATTAAGATTTCTTTAAATTTTG
The DNA here is from genome assembly GCA_034509955.1 of Urosaurus nigricauda. Taxonomy (NCBI): domain Eukaryota; kingdom Metazoa; phylum Chordata; class Lepidosauria; order Squamata; family Phrynosomatidae; genus Urosaurus; species Urosaurus nigricauda. The sequence continues at coordinate 44,909,611 of JAOEGL010000004.1, read as the reverse complement.
GACAGAAAAAGCAATTGTCTTTTGTCCTTTCCTGGACATTTTGTATTTTCCAAAGGTACAAAAAATCATGCTAGCTTGAGTGGCTGAATTTGTATGTGGAAAAATTATTTTTAAATCTTTGGAAACTATTTGTTGACTTTGTGTAAACTGCATTCATTTTCCTGTGGCATAGTCACTTTTCATCCTGAATATCAGAATTGTTAAAATATAATAGGAAAATAGAGGGCCATGGGCTCACCACCTTAAGTTTATTGTGCAAAAGGTAAGTAATAAGTGCAACTAATTTTTCTTTAAAGCAACAATTTTGCAGCGTTCTTATGAAGTGAAAATGCCACACTGTGGAATGGAGGGGATAGGTATGTAAATCTTTGTAAATTTAATACTCATGGAAAATAAATATTTACCACATTTTCTCCCCACTTCAAGAGAGTCCTTGAAAATCAGGCAGTTTTGAAGAACCATTTATAGTTCAGGATTTATTCTGTGAAAAATCCACATATGGTTTTTTTTGCAAAGAAAACAGCAGTTTCTACACAGAAAATCATGTGTGTTTGTTTTTTGCAGGAAACTTGCTTTATCCACAGAAAACAATAGTTCTGTTCAGAGAATGCCTTTTTCTGTGCACAGAACCCCATGTATGCTTTTGCTCACAGAATGTCCTGAACTGGTCATCCATCCAGGATTCTCTTCCTGCAGTTGCCTAACATTCAGGACCCTCCCTTCCATTCTTCTCAATTTTGTATATTTACAAATATTCTTTCCTACTCATGTTTAAAGCACAGAATATGTCTCCTGCTGCAACTCATTCTTCTATTAATAGTCTTTCCTGTTAGTCCGGAGCAACCAGAACACTAGGAAAAGATCCTGCTCTCTATCAAATATTGGAAGCATCTATTAACAGTTTTACCAAATGCAGCGGTGCTCTTTTCATCGAAGAGCAAAATGTGTGCTTTTATTGGTTCAAGTATGATAAGTTCCTCCCATTGCAGTTCCAATATGCAGGATGTCAGCTAGTGCGAGTGGGCATGATTATGCTCCTCAACCCTGTTTCCACCTCTCTGTTTCCAAGTAGGCTGTTTTTCTCCCCTCTCTCCCATTTCTTTTTTAATTTATTGCTGTGGCTGCACAATTGAAAATAAAAATAAAAATAAAAATGCAGACTGAAAGGAATGCTGGGAATGGCATAGGGCAGAAGGGTGAGGTTATGAAGGCCAGTGTGTAGAAGACAGAGCCCGGGACTATAGTAGCTTCGTGGCACTTTTGAAGATTTGTGCAAAAATGACTGTCCCCAAACTGGTATGTTTGTATTTCCTAAACTAAAACAATTGTGATGTCTTTGTTGCCTGATGTGATAAAATCCAGTTTTTGTCCTTATGGTTTTACCCTGGTATTACATAATTTGTTTATTACTATTAACTGAGTACTACTGGGGAATAGTGTACAGACTGGAAAATGTAACTAGTCTCAAGAATCTTCATGAAGAGCTCTTGAGACCAGAAGAGCCGAAGGCTTATTTCTGAGTACTGTAAAATCTGTCATTTTCCACATTCTTTTTTACAAACATTTAAATTATGCCATGAAATTCCTTTTGGAAACAGACTTAAAATCTTTGTTCCACTTAGTCCTCAAGGAAAGCCATGTGTTACTTATAATGTCAGACATTTCTGATATAATGTTATATCACAAAAAGAGCTAATATACCACAGTGCCGTATGAGTGACAACTAGAAAGTCCTACTTTTGACATTTCTCCTTAGCTATGATCTTATTAGATGGCTTTAACAAAAACATTACTTATATTGCTTGAACTGTTGTGCTGGTGCTGAATACAGTCAGCCCACTATAGCCACAGATTTTGCATCCACAGATTCAACTATCGACAGTTTGAAATTTTAAAAAAAAATCCAAAAAGCAAACCTTGATTTTGATATTTTATATAAAGGTCACTGTTTTACTATGCCATTGTAAATCATGGACTTGAGCATTCATGGATTTTGGTATATATAGCGAGATTCTCGAACCAAACCCCAGAAGAAATCAAGGGCCCACTATATTTAACTACTTCTCCTTGTCTTCTCCTTCAACATACATCTGAAAGTTCTGTATATTTCTAACTTTATTTCTTTTCTAGTTTGCTAAGTTGGAGTCTGTTGACTATTTTGATTTGTCCATTAAATTTATATTGAAATCACAATAGATAAAATTAGAATTTATAAATTATAAATGATGGGGGAGAATTGGAATTAGCATTCCAAAGATTTTCATGGTAGAACAAATAAAAACAATAGTCTTTTTTAAATATGTAAATAATTATTCATCTCTCTCTCTTGCCCTCCCTCCCTCCCTCCCTCCCTCCCTCTTTCTTTCCAAGTCCTTAAACTCTTTTACTGGTCTGAAGAAGTAAAAATTGTACTGACCTGTATTTGTATCATACCTCTTAAGTCCAGGGAAATAGGCTATTATGTGTCCAGAAAAGCTCATGCTATAATAAATCTGTTAAAAGTGCCACATAGCTTTATATACTATGAAGATTTCTAGCATCCAAGTAGACCTAGGTCCAATGTGTTGAAATAGTATATGGGAGAAATTCCATCTCAGGACCCATTTCTGCCAGGTTATTCCTGTGAGAAGATGGTTTCTGAACAGAACTATTATATTGTAAAAACAACTTTGAACCATATAGCACTTGCATAGCTGGTTTTACTACATTGTTTTGGATGCAATGCCAAATGGTGCTGGAAAAAACTAGAAAGGACAAGATCAATTACACCGCTGGTAGAATAGAAAGCCTTGCCAGTGTATTTCTGCTGGGTTGTGGTCTGACAGAGGCATCCAGAAGGGGTCAGAACAACAGTGAACAATTCTGGCATTTGCAGAGCTGGCTGGAAGCTTTTAGTCCCAATCATTGGCTGTCTCAGCTCATGAGGGACAACAGGAAGCATGCCAGAATGGTATTTAAGTGGAGGTTGGAAAGCATAGTAACGCTTGTGCAAGGAGGTATCACACTCCTCCTTATATGAATTTCAATAAGGTGCAGCTACTCATGCAACTGTGAGTTGGGCAAGCATACAGCCATTGTTGGATTCACGCCAAGGAAAATTGTGGCATTTTTTTGGGGAAAAAAATCGCCTTCTGTGTTTTCATGGATGGCAAATTGACTTGGCAATATTCAGGTACATCCATTACAATTACTGCCAGAAATGCCAGGAGCCTCATATCAGTGGCCAAATGTTATCCCACTGATTGTAGATAATTTATATTACATACCACTTAATTTTTGAACCACAAAATAGAGACAGTAGGGACATGTCAGATGAATTTTATTTTTGTAGAATAAATTAACTGTTTTAATTGCCCTTGGGTTAGTTATCCAAGAGCAATGAAAATTATATGCTTTCTAATGTGGCAAGGAGAAGAAAATGCTTTCCATTATTTATATTGTATTAAACAATTATGAAGTGAGTTATTAAATTTTAGACCATTTGTTCCAACCATAAAACAGCCCAAGATGTGTTTATTTCTGACCTTTCCTGGTCATTGTAGAATTAGCACAGAGGTTTTATGTATTTAAGATTATTGTATTGCAGGTCACCATGGCTGTGTTCTCTAAAACCTCCTAAGCCTGAATATGCTAAAGCTATTTAATGTCACATTGGTTCATGATTGTCATTTATTAAAGGTGGGTCACATTGCTGACGTCTGGTAAGCATTACTAAAAGCTAATACTTACCAGTATCAGATTCTAAATGTCTTTCCCCAGCATTAATTTGAGATATTTAAAATGTTTATTAAAATAAGAAAGGAAACTGTATATTTAATCTGTCACTTTCCACTAATTTTCAAGCAGTTAACACTAAACATAGCATTGAGTCTGTACGTGAAATTTTCACTTCATAAATTTTCCATGGCAGCTATTGGGAAATGTCACCAAAAGTATTTATTTATCTGACTTTTTCAATATATAATTACCTGAGGTGTGCAAAAAATGCCTTTATAAGAGCACTAGCCTGGCCATAAATTACATCTGCTTTGCTGGAACATGTTTGAGCCTATGCCTCTAGCCATTAAAATGGCTTTCAATTGATCATTCATTTCAATTGAAATAAGTGTGCAGTGCAATCCTATTAAGAAACAAAAGCCATTGACTTCACGTAGATGTACCTCCAGGTAAGTGAATGGAGGACTGCAGCCTCAGTTAATCCTTTGGTTTCTGTAGTTCATTTAATCCAAATATACTTATATTTGTAAAGTCATTGGTTTTTCCTCACTGCTAGCCAATTAATCACAAAGGAAATGTTAACCAGCAATCTTCACCTTTAATTGAATGATTAAGTACATTAAGAACATTAAGTACAAAGCAATCTTGCCCCAGCTGGGAGGGAAATAGGCAAAGGACAGAGTTAAATTTTTTTCCCCCTACTTTGCTCTACATAGGGATTATATATAGTTGGTACTGATGTTGGGATATGCAGTTTACTCCCCAGGGCTGGAACAATTCTACAGTCTTTCAGATACTGTAGTTTTTCCTTTCAGGTAATGCACTTGAACTGGAGAGTGATGGTGTTTTTGTAATCTTATTCACAAATAGAAAATTAGGGACTATTGGAAACAAATTATTGTTGTTGTGTGCCTTGAAGTCAGTTCTGACTCATGATGGCCCTAAGGTAAACCGATCATAGGGTTTTTGATCATGGGGCATTTACATGCACAATTAAAGAGCACCCCTTTAGAGCTGCCCGGGCTTCAGTGCATTTACCCGTATATGCAAAGGTGAGCACTTTTTGGGAAGAAGTGGGAAAATCCAACTCTTTTTTGGCCCAGTTTTTCTCCCCATAGTGTGGCATGGATGCATTTTCCATCCAGCTTCAAAACTTGACACATCACACAATGTAATACGGTTCTTGATAAAAATGCAGTTCTCAATAAACATACAGTATGTTTCATTTTTTTCATCCCTGAAATTTATAATGTTATACTCTTTAGTAAAAATTAGTCTTGACGTTGAAATGCATGGATCTACTGGATATTATCTCAGTCTTATAAAAATCTGGTTCTTGTAAAAATCTTGAATGATGTGATTAACTAGCTAAAATGTCAGAATATATTAATGTCAGGTTAACCTTGGAGTAAGCCACATTCCCCCTCCCCCAAAAGAAGAAGGCCAAGTATTTTGGACATAATTTTCACAGATACTCCCAGGCCATCCAAGCCAAGATACTGCTGTCTGTTTTTGCTATATTTTAAATGTGGCTTGTTATACATATTTTTTAATTGGATTAAGTCCATCCTGCTTGCTCTTAGTTGTGAACAGAACAATTTGTGAAACTCCACAGCTCCAAAGGACAATGGGTTACATTAACTGAAAGCAGCTCCTTCAGTATTCCTACAGCACAACATTTCTGTTATGTATTTTACATTGTAACTAACCAGAATTTCCCTCCTTTTCTTCTGATTTCTGGCCCTCTCAGGATAATGCTCTAGAATCTAGAATAAAGTATCTCCGGATATCTATTGTGGGGGAATGCCAGAATTTCCTTCCAATGGGTTAGGCATTGTGTTTATGACTGTTGACTTCTGATGTTTCTTTCATTCCTGGAAACTTTTCAGGGAAACTCTTCAAAGGCCAATGGCTCCAGGGACCACCACTTTGCATAGCACTGTTCTAGAATATGCTTGAGTATTTCAGGGGGAAAAAAATTAAAACCTACCGGGTTATATTTTGCTTACTTAGAATAGGCCAGTCTTCCCAAGCCTAGTGCCCTCTACATATTGTGAAGTACAACTCCCAGAATTTATGATTTGCTTGTTTGTTAGAGCTGATGGAAGATAAAGTCCAAAACATCTGGATGGTGCCAGATTTATGTCCACTAAAATAGGAAGGATTTGGGTTGTTATTGTTGTTTTTAGTGCCATCAAGGCAGTTTAGCTTATGGCAGCCCTAGAAATAAGAGATCCTGTTATTAACAGCCCTGCTCAGGTCTTGCAAGCCATAGCTACTTTACTCAATCCATATTTACTACCACCTTCCTCTTTTCCTACTGACTTCATCTTTTTCCAGCTTTATTGTCTGTTCTAATGAGTCATGTCTACTTTTATGATATGTGCAGTGTATGATGGGATTTAGGTTAATCCTTACTAACTTAAATTCCATTTATTTCAGTGGGTTAAATCTAAGCACTACTACAGTTGGATCCAACCCAGTTAAATGCTTGTATTTGGGTTTTACATCTTACAACTGATTGCCATGCTATCTAACTGTAATAGCCCAGTTTTTGAGCATTGAAAAGTTTGTAAAGTGGGAAGGCACATCCCTACTTGATCATAAAATTATTTTTAAATGAAACTGGTTTTAAACTGACTTGGAACCAAAGTGTGTAGTTAACGTTTCAGAAACCCAGAGCAAAATTTTACTCATCTTTGTAAATTACAAGTGAGTTATTTTTCTTCTTGTAACTTAAGTTGATGGCCTGGATCGGAAGCAATCCCTCTATAAATGGAGAACAGATGCTTTCCTGTTTCCAGTTTTCTAAGAGTGGGATCCAGGAGCTTAGAAGGTAGATGTTAGGGACAGCTTGGCACAAGGAGCTGATGGTGATGATATGGCAGTTTTCTGCAACAGATACCCACTAGCAGGCTTAAGTAGAAAAACAATTTCTTTAAAGCTGAAAGCTTAACAGTTTACACCAACATTCCATTCTATAATTATTTCCCAGAAATGGATTTTAAAAATTAAAGGTTCTTTCCCACTGAAATTCTTGGTCCTTGCCTGGAATTTTATTTGGACAGTATTTGCACAGCATGGTAGTAGCTTTCAAGACAATGTTTTAATCAGTTCATCTTAGAAGGTTCATCATTCTTTGAATAGTTTGTCTCTTAACTTAATAATGTCAGACAGGAAGTCATCTCATATCCATGCTTTGAGTCATGCATTTTGCCATTTGTTTATGCAGTCATAAAAAGAAAATAATAGCATGGCTTTCTTTGTTAAAATAAGAATGAAGGATTAAAGCAAGAATCCTTAAACTAACCAGTAGTTTTGTGTTCTGAATGTCTCTTGTCACACCTTTGTTAATTATGAACCCTGAAGTTTGGAGTTCACTCCAAACATATGTCAAAGTTTTGCACATGTTTTGCAGTGAAAACCTACATTTTGTAGTGCCTCCCAAAATGAGTAATAGAGACTTTAAATCAGATCTTAAATCCAAGATTGCCAATTTACTCCAAACTTGCACTATTTAAAGACTTGTTTTACAAACAAGGTAGGCATTAGATTCAGGCAACATCGGTTGGAGTAGGCACTGTGAGAGCCATTGTGGTGTAATTGTTTAAGTGTTGGAGTATGATGCTGTAGACTAGGGTTCAAATCCTAATTCAGCCATGGAAACGCATTGGGTGACCTTAGGCAAGTCACACTCTCTCATCCTCAGAGGATGGCCATGGCAAACTCCCTCTGAAGAAACTTGCCCCCCTCAAAAAAGAAAAAACAAACAAACACCACGATACCCATTAGGATAGCTATAAGTTGTAAATGACTTGAAGGCACAGAGCAATAAAGGCACTCTCTAGACCAGGGTTTCTCAACCAGGTTTCCCTGCTATGGCACAAATACATCATGGTGTGTGCCGCATATCTAAATGCAGCATGCACCATGAAGTAATTGCGGCATGTGCGTATGGACGGCGTGGAAACAAGATGGTGCCATCCATACGCGCTAGGATTCGGGAGGTGCCTCTTTGTGCTCGTATGTATTGGGCCACATTTACCTTTACTAATGCTATAGATTTCAACCAAATTGAATTCTGTTTGCTTTTTCTAATATCTTCCTTTCCCTACAATTAAACAGTCAAGATGATTCCCTCTATAAATCGCATGTGTCTGTGGGAAATTTTTTAAGCTGCCATGCTTATTACATTCACATTTTTGGATAAAGTAACTGGCAGTGAAAATGTGTGAGATTAATTTTTAAAGAGATGGTTTGCTAGAGCAATCTAAACTACTTTGCAAGTGCTCCTGAGTCCAATTAATTCAACATTTGTTTATGACAGGCATATTATGATTCTATAGCATAGGGAATTCCCTCCCCTCAGTCCAACTATGCAATTTTGCATAGAAAAATATGAAAAATGAATGTGCCAGAAATGCTCGTTAGAAACTATAAGCTTCTTTGTGTTGTACAGCCTTTCAACAACAGCCTGAATTGTAATCTGATTAGCATATGTACCAGAATTGTAATCACCAATGATCACTGGTGTTTTCTCTCTCTGTGGGAAATCTGGGGAATTAGCTGAATTTATGGAATGTTGCATATTTTGTTTAACATCAATATGAACCTGAGCCAGTCTCAGTGGGATGCTATCTGAAAAACTTCCATCTAATTGAGAATGTAAGAGAGGAAAACACTGGATGGTGCAACCTCTGAGTTTTTCAGACTAGAAACAGCAGTGGTATCACCTTCTCTGATGCCAGAATAACAGACTGATTCTCCCTCCTCTGGTAAGTTTCATGTTGTAGGATGTCTTTTGCAGATTAAAACAAGCAGAGAAAAGCAGGGGCTGGATTGTACTTCTTTCCTTTTTGATGGGGTTCCTACTTCATCCTTAGAAGTTCAATGGATTTACAACCATGTATGGGAGGACAGTAGTTATGCCCTGTAAATGAATGATCAGAGGTTTGTTTGTTTTGGGTGCCCATGATTTATAACCAATATTAGGTTTTACGATCATAAATGAAATAGTAGACAAAGTGTGTGTGTACATATATCTTTTCCAAATGTACATTAACATGGTTTAAAATCATTTTCACTTGAGTTGTACAATATATATTTTTGTCTGTTTAAAATATTTATATTGTTATAAATTCTAAATTGTATCACATTACTTAAACTGATTTTGCCTGCTTTGACAATGCAAGATAAAGGATGGGATCTAAGTATTTTAAAAAATTAACAAATGAATATATACAGTGCAATGTATATGTGTCCATGTGTTTGTATAGATTTTCCAGGGAACATATGGAACATGGAAAGACCATTGCTATTAAGACTGTGATGATGATTTCCTGTACTTCACAATTTTCCAATATAGTCCTGCCAATTATTAGTAGTGAGTGGTTGCTTTTTTTTCAGAATAATTCAAAGGGTCATAGACTCCTGCAGCACTTGCACCTATCGCTACCCAGAGAATGCAAACATGATTGAAGGGAAAGCTTTGTGAAAGCATTTTTGTTTGGGGGTTGATCTCAAACAAATTATTCAGCCTGCTATTAAGTGGGAACTGAATGCTTGTTAAAGGTCAGGAAAGCTTCCTGCCTCTTTCCTTCATGAATGGAAACCACTCTCTTTCTCACTTTCACTTTCAATGTGTTCATTGTTTGGTCTACGATGACCCAGGCGAAACAACGTTTTAATGGGATTTCGTGGACTCAAGATATTTTATCTGCCTAATATCATCTTATGGTGATCTTTTCAAGCAGCTCTTTTGTGATCATTCTACATAGACATAGAACTCCACCCAGTGGCATCACTAGGGTTGGCATCACCCAGTGCAGTAGTTCAACTCTTTAACCATTTTGAATACTATTCTTGCTCCCAATCCCCAAACAGATTTATGTATTTCACACTTTTCTTTATTGATCTTCTTGGATCATGTGCACACATCACATTTCAGCTTTCCCAGAATGGTTTTGTGGTGCACTCTTAATGCTTTGTTTTGAAGGAACAATGTACATAGCTCCTGTTTTCAGCCTTGGATTTTATGTGTAAAAATAAATTAGCAAACAAAAAAAAAATGAGGGCTGTACTCTTTCCCAAAAGGGTTGGGGGGACTTAGGGTCCACACCAACAATGAGGGTGTCTCCTTGATATTTTGGGGAAATTATTAGCTCAATACCATACTTGGAAATAGCCTAACCTCTCTAGTGTATTCCAGTACTGATAATTGACTATGGGGCAATACAGACGGGCACTTCGTTCCAGCCTGTGGGTGGGGTGAGGGCTGAGCATCTGCTTACTCCAAGACCTAACGACAATGCCCAGGCACCATTTGGTCATGATGACACACCTCCGGCACAGCACCCAAAGATCTACCTTATTGTCAATCACATCCCTTACACAGAACCCTCCATCCTTTCCTGTTGTCCCTCCCCCAGTATTAGATTTAGGGCCCCTTGAATAGGGGACCGTGGGGTTCTGAAATCCTCAAGATTAAACTGGGGGGGGGGGGTAAACTCCCCTGAAATGATATTACAAAATTGGACCATCAAGATTCTTATGTATTTAAACCTTTGCAGGAATCACAGAATCTTAGAATTATAGAGTTGGAAGAGACCACAAGGACCATCCAGTCCAACCCCCTGCTAACCAGGAACTCTTGATCATCTGGCCATCTGTCATCAATGTGAAGGAGTCATCAATGTGAACTGTTTATCAATGAAATGATAAAGCACCAAGAAATATTAGTAAGACTATTATTTCATCAACCTTTTCCTTCCAGCAGAATACTTTGCCATTGTGAACATGCCTCTTTTTCTCCTATTTAAAACAAACACTTTCTTTGCTTTTTCTCTCTTCTTCATTTTGGCTCCAAACCACTGTAGTGTCTTGATTTTTTCTTTTTCAAAATTCCACTCTTGACCCTCTGGCTACTATTCTCTTCTTTCCATTGCAATTTGTACTCATTCTTCTTAACATTTTTGCTGCCTTGGCACATCTGATCACTCTCTTCTGCCCGTTTCTTAGATTTGTCTGTTATTTAGCATGTTCAAAGTTTCCATTTGAAGTGCCCCCCCCCCAACCTCCTTTGCATTGGAATCTGAAGAGTTCTGTACTAAGAGTTCTGCTCTCCTTTGGCAATATTTTCAAATCTCATAGCATTCAATATAGCATGCCATATACCTGTTGATGATTCCTACCTGTACTATCTCCCAAAGGTATCATGCTCTATCCATCTTTGCTCTCCTGTGGGAGGGCACTAGTATTTCTCATTATGATCCAATCTCAATATATCCAGTACAGAACTAACATTCTTTCATTCTAATGCCTTCCACTCCTAATTCTGCATATCAATTACCATTCAACCTTTTGAATAGGTGTAGTTTAATTTAATCCCTGGTTCTTTTTCTCCTTTGCTTCCTACCCTTAAATCATGCCTCCTCTTCTTTAACAACAATGAAAAAGTCTGTCTGCACTTCACAATCCTATCAGGTAAAACTGGTATATATTCTAACCATCTCCTACTTTGATCATTACAGCCTTCTTTCTAGGTTTCCTCTTTCACAGTTCCATTACCTCATTTTTCTCCAAAACTCTCTACTATACATCCCTACAATCACTTTGATGTCCCTTTTTCTAGCTTTTGGCTGGCTTCCTTTCTCATTATATCCCTGAGCAACTTCACCCTTGTATAACTGAATGGAAAGATCAAAGGTTGACCATAAGATCTAAGTACAATAGAGCCATGGTAAAGGAACAGTATTCTGAATCAAAGAAAAAAATTGGAATTACTAAATTCTTAGGAATCTTGGATTAAGTATTGTCATTTCGATCCTATCATTGATTTATTAACAATCCAAAATGTAAGGAAACGGTTCAGTTTGCATCATTTTTATGCTGTGCTCCATTGATTGTTTTTCATAATGACTTAATGACTGCTGTTTCATGATTGGCTAATATGACTTCAGTATCTTCCTATAAATTACTGTATGTTGTTTACTAATGTTGCCATAAACAATAGGCTATAAGTCTGCATATTGCATATGGTGTTAGATTGCTCACACTGACTGTTGACATTTGGACTGGCACTGTGTCATTAAATAAACTGCTTCAGTCAAGTCAGTATGTTTCCATTCTTGAACCCCAAATTGGGTAAGTTTCCTTTCATAGCAAAACTCTACTGCTTTCTTGAATGATTGTACCCATTCTCTCTTACTTTCCTTAAGTACAGAACTCCTAATATATGGTGCCACATCTCTCCCTTTCTTCAGATCTCATGGGAGGCTACAGTCAGGCCAAATCAATGTTACCTAAATGCATATTTTGCTGTCCTAAATGTAAAATGATTTTAAATATAGTATCAATCAAGCATCATGCTCTAAACTGATACTATATCTAAAATCAAAATGTTTATGATTAAAATTACAAGAACTTGTAGAACATATGCTTTACACGCAAAAGTTTCTGGAGTCATTCTCTGAAAGATTTGGGACAGATAAAAGAAAGTACTTAACAGCATTGGAAAAGTTCAGCATTGGAATTCACTACCACAAGATGTTTAAAGAAGAATTAGACAAAAAATTGGGAGAATTTGTTCATCCATCCATTTAATTTAAACAGCACTATCATTGGCTACTAATAACAATAATTTTTATGCTCCTTCTAGTACTGGAGGCCATATACTTCTGTATATCAGATGCTGAGCAGCATAACTGAGAGAATGCTGTTTCATTCATATCCTGCTGCCAGGCTTCCCACTGGCAACTGCCTGGGCACTGGGTGAATACAATGATGGACTGGATGGGTCTTTGATCCAATCCAGCATGTTTTCTTCTTCTTGTTCTTGTTTTTTACATTGATAACTTCTCCAGGAAGGGCTGGCATCTGAAAGTCTAGAGATGGATAGCCAGCTAGGATCAACAAAATCAATCTATATGGTCTGATGGTCTGACTTGGTATAAGGCTTCCTGTCTTCCTATGTATCCTTGCATGAACTGTACTGTTTTGAACTATGGAGCTCTATAGGACAGCAGCATGGTAGAGATCATATATCATCTGATGATGAAAGTTTAAAGTAGTTTGAAGTAAAGTAGATGTGGCTTGTGGCAGACCACATTTAATCTGCTAGGATTATAGGCAGAATAACTGCTGGACAAAAAGAAATTCTATTACTGCTGACAGGGCTGCAAAGTCAAAGGTTCAGAAATAAATGGACCCCATAGAATAATAAATAAGTGATGAAAGCTCTTACCATCTGGAATTCATTCATACATCATATTCTCATACAAAGTGAGGAGCGACATGATGGCAACTACATTAGGCAGTGTGGTTTGTAAAAGCACTGGCTAAACAGTTTTCAAAACATTTGATAATTCTGCCATTTAAACAATCTGAAAGACATGATTGTTTAATTCAATGTTCTCTACAGAAAAGAGTATTGCATAAAAGTACAGACCCAAGTTCTTTTTTATAACTATTATGATAAAATATGTATATTAAAGTTACTTTCAGCAAAATATAATGAGGGTATCTCTATTCTTACACAACTTTTCAGTACTGCAGGTAGGACAACTACCTATTGAAATATTCAGTTTGGCTTTTATTTGCTTTATTTTTATTCATATTTGCAAAAGTCATTCAGTTGAGAGTTGGGAGGATCAAAGGCTAGCATCTTCTTAATCAGCTCAGGCTGACTTTTGTGGCAAGACAAAAGTCCCACCTCTTTTGATACAAAAGTCATCCAAGGGGAGATTTCTTCTCTGTCCCAAACTTTCACTTTCTTCTACCATCCAACCAAATCACCTGCCTCCTCATCTCTTCCCACCTTCATTCTCTTTTTTTAATCCCTCGGTGGTGGTGGAGGAAGTGGAGGTTCTTCTCACATCCAGTGTGCTCTCTAAAAACTTCTAATCCCATTCCCCAATATATCATAGCTTCACCTGATCCTCAGCAATCTTTCCAGAGAAAAAGTAATAAGCTACATCCCCATTATTCCCAACTCTCATGGGAAGGTCATAACTTCTCCACTCCTCTCTCATCCATTCCCACTTTTTCCATTCCCTTCCTAGCCCCTTTTGGACCGTTCTCGTCCCATGCCTGGAGCCTGTGCAGTAAAGTTATATGTTCGGGATGCAGGGCAATTTTACCCTCATGACCCCACCATTGAGACTGCCAGCACTTCCTGACATACTGTAAGTGTAGAAGTTACACTGTATTACTTCCAATTGGAAATATAGCTCATCCTTCTGGAAGTGAGGAGAAGATAAACTGCTGCATATACACATGGTTTCAGGCGTTTTGGTGTGGTTTGTGATCAAAAATCACCTAAAAATGTGTCAATTGTTTAAAAAATTGAAGGTGGCTTAGGGGCCACAAAAGTGAGCTGGCTACATGTGGTCCACTGGCTATATTTTCCCCACTTGCTCTTTTTTTTTTTTTTTAATGAAAATAGAAAAGCTTGTGATTTGCATCCACATGTGCTCATAAAATGCATTGTTATTTATTCGTTACTTTATTTTACATCTTGCTTTCTCTCTGAAAAGTGTAAGGTGATGTACAGTGTCCTTCTTCCCAATTTGTTCTCACAGCCCCATGTGGTAGTTTAATGGATGGGCCCATTTCTCCCAGTGTTGAGTGGGGATTAGAACCTGAGTCTCCATCAGACCTAGTTCAATAATGATTTTGGTGGCTCATCAACTCAGCAGGACTACCATATATACTTGACTATAAGTCGGCCTTATGTATAAATCAAGGAAAATTATGGTGCCAAAATTATGGGAAACATAACTGTCCACCCTAAAGGCTGGATGGATGAGGAGGGAAGTATAGTAAATGGTGGTGTAGCAGAGGCAATCAGGTACAGGCAGGGCAAATGTGAAAAAGGATGAAAGGCAAAGCAAAGAAAATGGCAACTACATTAGTAGTGATTATAAACTTTAACTTTAATGTGATAATTTTTGCCTAATTTTAACCCAGAAACGCTGACAGACATACATAGATGTCTTATTCAGATCCTTCAAAGCTCAATTCTTCATTGCTGGAATATCATTGCTGGAATCTCTGTCTCTTGAGTAGAATGGCAAAAGGCAAGAGTTTTGTCCATCCCAGGTGAACCTAAAAGAAGCACCAACTCCCTCTACTCTCTCATTGCTCCTTTGAGGGGAAGTACCAAATTGCTGCCACTGCCATCATTTTCCTGCCCAGCCATTCAAAAAGGCCAGAAGTGTCACTGTGGCAGAGAGAATGGAGGCATTTGGCACTTCTTTTGGGTTCTGCTAGGATGGACTAAGCTCCCACTTTCCAGCACTTAGAGAACAAATGGTTCCTTCCTTCCTTCCTTCCTTCCTTCCTTCCTTCCTTCCTTCTTTTTTTGTTAAGAGTTAAGGTATAGGACTTACATTGAATTGTGCATAAGTCTACCCAGATTTTTGAGGTCAATGTTTAAAATAAAATTTCTAGATTTATACATGAGCATATACAGTAAATTTGGATTCAGCCTTTTGCTTTGGACATATGTAGTGCTAACAGACAAAGATCTTTGTTGCCAATATTTAAACTAGGATAGTTTAATAGATTTCTTTGATGTTATCCAGATATCTCTTATGCATTCATCTTCTAGGCTTTATTCACATTAGAATCATAGAATCATAGAATCATAGAAATTTAGAGTTGGAAGAGACCACAAGGGCCATCCAGTCCAACCCCCTGCCGTGCAGGAACTCCCAATCAAAGCATACCCGACAGATGGCCATCCAGCCTCTGCTTAAAAACCTCCAAGGAAGGAGACTCCACCACCCTCCGAGGGAGTGTGTTCCACTGTCGAACAGCTCTTACTGTCAGGAAGTTCCTCCTAATGTTGAGGTGGAATCTTTTTTCCTGCAGTTTGCATCCATTTTTCCGAGTTCTGTTCTCTGGAGCAGCAGAAAACAAGCTTGCTCCCTCCTCAATGTGACATCCCTTCAAGTATTTAAAGAGGGCGATCATATCACCTCTTAACCTTCTCTTCTCCAGGCTAAACATTCCCAGCTCCCTAAGGCGTTCTTCATAGGGCAAGGTCTCCAGACCCTTCACCATTTTAGTCGCCCTCCTTTGGACCCGCTCCAGTTTCTCCACATCCTTTTTGAATTGTGGTGCCCAGAACTGGACACAGTATTCCAGGTGGGGCCTGACCAATGCAGAATAGAGTGGCACTATTACTTCCCTTGATCTAGACACTATACTTCTATTGATGCAACCTAAAATTGCATTGGCCTTTTTAGCTGCTGCATCACACTGTTGACTCATGTTCAACTTGTGGTCTACTTGGACTCCTAGATCCCTTTCACATGTTGTCTCATTCAGCCAGGTGTCCCCCATCCTATATTTGTGCATTTCATTTTTCCGCCCTACGTGTAGGACCTTACATTTCTCTGTGTTAAATTTCATTTTGTTAGCTTTGGCCCAGCTTTCTAGTCTATTCAGGTCATTTTGAATTTTGATCCTGTCCTTTGGGGTATTAGCTACTCCTCCCAATTTGGTGTCATCTGCAAATGTGATAACTAGGCTCTCAATACTGTCATCCAAGTCATTCTTTTAAGGTTGGAGATATCAGTGACTCATTCTTTAGTTATTCATTATATTTACTATCAGAATTTTTCCTTTCTTAGAAATGATTCAGATATCATGATTTTTCCAGAAGTTGGATTACTTCTGTAAGAAATTTGGATTAATTGGATGCATGGATTCTTTTGCAAATGACTGAAAGCCTTCATTTTAGGCTCATATAGTCACCACAGATAAAACTGTGTCTGACATGGACCACTGATACATTGCTCATGTATTTGGTAGCTAAAAGCCTCCAAGGGAGTCAGGAATGTCTAGACACGACCATACATAAATTTGGTGCTGGTACGCCCTAAAAGGTCCTTCTCTCCACTTTCAAAGCTTCCAGTTTGCAGTTTCATGTCCTATCATCATAAGTGCTCTTTGTGGAAAATAGCCTCCATTTTGTGAAAATTTACAGGGTTCGGCCTATGATTAAGAAGAGTGTGATAACCACATCAGGTAGCAGATGTTGTTAGCTAGCTGTGGCAGCTATTTAACTGTTCTTTTCAAATCCTCCACCTGTACTGCCTAAACTCTTTAGCCAACTGCCCTCAAACATGGTTGAAAGTATTTAAGAAAGAGGCAGCTCACATTATTTAAGAGGCAGCTCACAGGCCAATTAGCTTTTGAATATGGGAAGGGAGAACGATTTTGCTTTATGCTTTTGGCATGGTGGACAATTGCCAAGGGTGGCTCCTTGCAGAGCCTTGGGGTGCAAGACCTTGGGAGTGCCCCCATTTTCTGTAGCACCACAAAATGTAAAACAAAACACAATATTTCCCTCCCTCAAAACACTCTCCACACATGTTTCTCTCACTTTTTCCACAGGCAGTTTTAAACCCAGGAGGCAATAATTTGCACAGGAGGTGAACTGGAAGTGATCTTCCAGTTTTCTTTCTTGTTAATTTTAGGTGTTCTCTTGGGCCTACAATCAGCTAGTCCCCTCCCCAAAAGTATCAATTGCCATGGTGATTTGTGGGCTGAACCCATTGTGGGCTTAAGCAAAATGCCATATTTTCTGCACCCATGGCCTTAGGCTACAAAATACTGTTGGCCGCCACTGGTTTTTCAAGACAAACAATAGCTGGTGTTTATTTTCATTGCTATGACTTCTCCTTGTGTGTGGACTCTTGGATCCCTGTCAAATGTTTAAAGCCTTTTGGATTAATCTTCAAGAGATTGTTTTGCAGATGAGATCATGTCTTACTTAGAAGTAAATAATTTCAGTAAGGCTTTTTTTTTTCTCCCTATGTACTTTTGACTGGGGTGAAGAGGATAAATAACTGTTATTGCATGTCTCCATGTAATACTCTGACTCATGGCAACCCTCTCATAGGGCTTTCTTGGTGAGACTTATTCAGTGGAAGTTTGCAATTGCCTCCCTCCTAGGAAGACTGACAGATTGTAACTTGCCCACAGTCACCCAGTGGGTTTCCATGGCTGAATGGGCATCCAAACCCTGGTCTCCTACAGTCCTAGTCCAACGCCACTACACCATGCTGCCTCTCAGCATTACAGCTACCAACACTGTTGATGCCATCCTATTCCCTCTGAACATTAGATATGAGTAGGATTCTACTACAAGTGAAATATACAAGATAACTGAATAACACCATTAACGGCAATGCCCCAAACTCCAGATTACATTGTTTAGTTCTCTTTTTCCCCTAATGACAAGAGGTAATATGAAAATTTTTCAAGGAGATTATTCCACACATACAAATCATGCTACAGTAAAACTTAAGACTTACTAGTTGTTCTTTTTTTAAAGAATATATGTTCAGATTCAGATAACATTGACATATTTTCCTAAGCACATGAGCTTCAGTTTTGCAAACCATATGGAGACATCCATTCCTGGTTTGATTAACTGGATATTGAACTGTTAGGCTCTTACATTCACACACGCTTGAAAACTAAATACTCCAAGGTATGTAACTTGTCCTGATGGATACAAAAATAGGCTACAGATTTGCAGTAATCCTCCACATGTAAACAGTACATTCAGTCATTTTACCAAAATAGAAAAACCCTACCCTAGCATCTGGCCTGGGAACTTTAAAAGGTCCTTGAGTGGAAACAAATCCAATTGATCTGAGTAGCCCTAGCAATTTAATAAATGTGATTATACCTGCAGTCAATCAAATATATGGTCAGCCCTCTGTATCCACAGGTTTTTTTATCCACAGATTCCAGCAGCCATGGCTTGAAAATATTAAAAACTATATATAAATTCCAAAAAGCAAAGCTTGATTTTGCAATGTTACATAAGTGATTTATTTTATTATGCTATTGCATTTAAAGCGGCTGGAGCATCCACAGATTTTGCTATCCATGGGGGGGGGGGGGGTGGTGATGGTGGTCCTAGAACAAAATCCCAGTGGATAGCAAGGGCCCATTGCATTATTATTATTATTAACATTTATTTATATAGCACTGTAAATTTGCACAGCACTGTACATACAATCATTTAATTAAATTGTTCCCTGCCTTCATGCTTACAATCTAAAGAGACATGACACAGAAGGAGAAGGAATTGGCGGTGGGGAAGGGGATCAAATCCAGCAGTTCTTCACTCCCTCTGAGGCCTGGACCAAGACAGATGGACTGGAGGGAGGGCTCGGCTTCTTGACACATAATTAGGGCACAGAATCCTGGGGCAGAGAAGAGCATATGCCTGGGAATGCTTCCCTAAACAATATAGTCTTTAACTTAATTTTGAAACTGGTTAGAGAAGTGATGAGGCATGCATGTTGGGGAAGAAGGTTCCAGGAGTGAGGGGCAGAACGTGAGAAGGGACAAATCTGGGACGGGGCAGTGGAAATCCTAGGCTGGGACAGGAGACCTTGACTATTAGAGCAGAGGGTATGAGTAGGAATGTAAGGAGGAAGAAGTTCAGATAAGTAAGGAGGGGCCAGTCCCTGGAGGGCTTTGAAAGTCAACAACAAAAGCTTGTACTGGATGTGGGAGGGGAAGGGGAGCCAGTGAAGGGAGGATAAAAGAGGAGAAACATGGTCAGAGCAGCGAGTGGATGTGATAATACATGCAGCTGAGTTCTGGACTGAGATTAAAGGATGGAGGTGAGAGAGAAGAAAGTTACAATAATCCAGTTACGATACCACTAGGGCTTGGACCAGAGTCTTGGCAGTAGAGGTTGAGAGGAATGGATGGATTTTAGCAATGTTGTAAAGGGAAAATCTGCAGGCCTTGGCGGTGGTCTGGATCTGGGGAATAAATGACAAAGGAGAATCAAAAATGAAACCAATGCTGAGGGCTTGTTGAACCAGTTGAATAGAAGTGTTGTCAACAGAAACAGAAAAAAGAGTATTGGAGGGTGGGCTTAGGTGGGAAGACAAGAAGCTCTGTCTTAGACATGTTGAGCTTCAAGCACCAATGCCGCATCCACTGATAGATGGCAGCCACACAAGATGAAACTTGCTGTTCTAGCCCCGGCGAAAGGTTGGGGTGGAAAGATACAGCTGAGTGTCATCGGTTTACAGAGGATAGGAGAAACCAAAAGAACTGATGAGTTTGCCTAGGCACAGTGTGTATAGAGAGAATAAAAGGGGACCCAGGACAGAGCCCTGAGGAACTTCAACAGATAAGGAAACAGAGGAGGAAGTGCTTCTGCCAGGTCTTATCACATGGATGTCAGCTTCATCTCAGCCACACTGGATATTTCTCAAAGCGTGAATTTTCTTTAACACTAACATTTTACATTTTCCGAAAGCTAAGCCAGAGAATACAAAGATTCCATTTCACCCCCACCTGAACTTCCAGCTCCCTAACTTCTCGCTGCCTTCTATTGTCCATTGCTGCAGAACCCCATTGTCCAATCTCATCTAAGGAAATGAGGTGATTCCCAGTAGCTGTCTTTCATAACTATAGCCCCCCTTCTTCTTTGTGAGAACTAACATGACAATTTATATTTCTCCAATATCCCTATAAAATCTATTGATATAAAATCTATTGATTGAAAACATAAGAGCCCACCATTTTTTCTATTTTAAACCAAAGAAAGTATAGAATAACTTTCTTCCTGGAGTATTTAGAAACCTGCCTAAGACTCTTGATCCTATCGCTGAATTTGGGCTTCT
The DNA here is from genome assembly GCA_034509955.1 of Urosaurus nigricauda. Classification (NCBI taxonomy): domain Eukaryota; kingdom Metazoa; phylum Chordata; class Lepidosauria; order Squamata; family Phrynosomatidae; genus Urosaurus; species Urosaurus nigricauda. The sequence continues at coordinate 44,889,224 of JAOEGL010000004.1, read as the reverse complement.
CGGGGAGTTTTTTGTTTTAAAGAAAACCCATGCTTTCCAGGAATAAAACAAAAAACAACAATATACTACAACCTAACAGATGATTACAAGGTGATGAGAATTCAGGATTGGATGATTTTTCCTTTCAAAGCAGTAGTCTGGTCAGTTGAAATTACCCTGGCCTCTTACTTACATAGGCTCTACGGTGGTCCATGGGCCCCATGCTTTTCATACTTATATAGAGAAACTTAGGTTAGAGACTAAGGCCCTCAACAGACAGGCAACAAACACTGGTGTGAAGACAGAGTGGTGGTGTGGTGACAGCCTGCTGCCCACCCCCATGCCAGCATCATACTGGCATCATGCCTTGCACCCCACCACATGGCAGGCGGTATCATGCCTTGTCTTTTGGCACAGCATGTAGATGTGTTGCACCAAAGAGCCATGGAAGAGTCGAAGTCTTTCATGGCCAGCATCCATAGTTTTTTGTGGAGCTTTCTGGCTATGTGGCCACGTTCTGGAAGAGTTCCTTTCTGACGTTTCACCAGCTTCTGTGGCTGGCATCTTCAGAGAATGATAGCCTGGAAAAGGATGGAAATATATATCCTGTATGACCTGGGAAGGAAGGAGTAATTTGCAAATGTATTGTTCTGTTGCTAATGGCAGTCCTCGGGGTGGGAGGATATGCAAACAAAGATTAATGTCTGCTAACTGGTGCTCATTGTCTGCTGGGAATCCCCTGGCCTTAGGCTGTTTCTCATTTGCATAGGTTGAGTCTTGACCTTGCTGTCCTTCAAGACTGGGAGCCAAGCCTTGTTTACTCTCAGGGTTTCCTCTTTCCTGTTGAAATTGTCCAGGTGTTTATGGATTTCAGTGGCCTCCCTGTGCATTCTGACATGGTAGTTGTTGGCATGGTCCAGAATTTCAGTGCTTTCAAACAGCATTTTATGCCCAGGATGGTTTATAGCATGTTCTGCTACTGCTGATTTTTCCGGTTGACCCAGTCTGCAGTGTCTCTCATGTTCTTTGATTCTTGTCTGTACACTGTTTGTTGGTGGTCTACATAGGGACCACCAAACGCAGTGTGCAGACAAGAATCAAACGCAGTGTGCAAACACCACTAAGAGGGGGCTCTAAGAGGGGCCTTGGAAGCACTGGGTTGGGGATGTGGCAACCACACACCATGCCCCCAATCCAATAGGTCCATGGTTCAAAAAGGAACCACAAAAAGTGGCTTCTATTTGCACCACGGAAAAAGGCACTATAGATGCCGCTGCCAGCAAAGCTCTTCCATGGCTATAGTTTTTTGTGGAGCTTTTGGGGTATGTGGCCATGTTCTGGAAGAGTTCCTTTCTGACATTTTGCCAGCATCTGTGGCTGGCTCACACTAAGTGTTTGCACTCAAGGACAGAGATACAGATCGGTATTAGAGATACAGATTAGAGACAATGTAGGCCAAGAACTTCAAATTCATGAGAGGTGGCACCTTGAAAATTATAATCAGGAATCCACAGCAGAAACTGGAGACATGTCTCAAGATGCTCCAAAAATCATTGTTTTGTTAATTTAAAAAAGAGCCGTTAGATACTCGCCTAGTTTCTGCTTCTTTTAGTTTCTGCTAATACTGTTTATTTTATACTATGTTTTAACTCGTTGTTTGATTTAATCCTTTTTTTGGGGGGGGGGAGACAGGCATGGGATCGGATATTTTAATTGCTGCTGTTTTAATTCTCTTTTGTACCCCACCCCAATTGCTCGCTCAGAGAGGCGGGCTAGAAATAAAAATTTATTATTATTATTATTTTACATTATAGTCAGGAACTTTTTTCTCTTGACTGTCTCCAAACTTCTTTCCACGGAATTCCAGAACAAAGTAGATACTTGCAGGTCTTACAGTGATGCTTTGAAAAATAATACATGAAAAACCAACATGGTTTGCAGTACCATACATCATTTTTGGTGCTTTGAGAAGTAACAGTAATTTGAATTTATTTTAAAAACATCGCTACAGTTATTGAGAGAATTTGAGAGATAATTTGAACATGGTGATCATTTTTTGTTGTTTGCACAGTGTCCCACTGTAGAGAATCTGGATGTACTGATCTACTCTTTCAGTCTCAAAGATATATGGAGCTATATGAGAAGGTACATGAGTCCATAGAGCATGTTCTAATAGTTATGCCACTGTAAGACTCAGAAAAATAGATATTTGCAGTGAAGAGCACCTGCTCTTTTGCTACAGTAAAAAGGAAGCATCAGAGCTTTTTGAACACATATTTGCACTTTGAGTGACCTTTATTTGGCCAGCCAGGTTTGGGGTTCAAAATGTGCTCAGCCTATAATACAATCTATCTACTCCAGAAAAGGGAGCAAGTCTGACTGCATAGTCCTGCTATTTATTACAAATGTAGCTGTTTCCTGTTTCTAGTGCTGGAAGACTACATCTAAGAAACCTGGCCAGAAACAAGCAATAAAAGGTTTCTTGGACCGGTTGCATGTTGAATGCTTCTTTTAATCTTCTGTGTTGTCAGCTAGTTGAGTGATGAATCAGTTCCACCACATTCACAACATTTGACACAGCTTTTTATTCTATAAAGGATACAGTGAGTTCTGAATCTGCAGCATTTAGTATCTAAATAGTTATAGGCATTGTTGGTGTCTGTACTTTGATTTTCCTTTAATTTGTTCTATCTTTATGCTATTTAGCCGAAACTTTGCTTTTAAAAAATCTCACAAAATTTGGCTGCAATGCTTTGCTGAGTTGGTACATGTACTGTTCCATTTTACCATATTAGGACAAAGATAAAGGAATGATAAGTACTAAATTGCATGGCCCAATTTTTTTCCTGCTCATAAGTCATGCATCATGTAGAATATTCCCTGTGGGGATAAATGTTCTTACTTCAATTTGGGGGATTCTGAACAAGCTTTTCAAAGTGCATTTTCATTCAGCTCAGCCTATTCATTGAAATAGCCTAGTGTCTCACTAAGAAAGCACTGAATACTTCTGAATACTACAGAAGATATAAACTTACTTTTTATCTGGGCCAGTTGTAATGTAGAGTGATGCATTTAATGTATACTGTTCTAAACATTTATTTTAAAAGTGGCTTCAAATTCTCACCCACAGCATTTTCAGACTTTTATTCATTGATGGTAGTGGAAGAAACATAATAAATGGCAAGATTTTAGTTTAGAGTAAACCATTTTTAAAAGGTGGTGTGGAGACTCTGGCAGGTTTTGAAAGATAAAACAGAGATGAGGTGTCTACTTTTAGCATAACTGATGTGAAACATGTGGACATATTCCTCTATTTTTACTGTCATTATGGGGAAAATAAATTGATCATTTTGTTGCCTTTGTAGATTTCTATTTCTTGGTCCCTTGGACAAAAGTAGATATAACAGACCATTCCCATTTTTAAATTGCACATTTTATTTCTTTCACACTTGGATAATGTCTCTTTCACTCTGAGCCAGAAATGCATTCATATCTTTGTTCCTAGATCTGCTGAGGCAGGGGCTAGACTTGAAGTCACCCATGCCTTGATAAAATAAGCAATGCACCAACACCTTATATCTGGGGTAAAGGATATATATATATATATATATATATATATATATATCTTGTGATCAAGGAATTATTGGGGGACCAAGGCTGGAAGCATAAACCATCTCAGTTCTGCCTTCGAATCCCTATGTGGCTTACAGCCAACCAACACATTATGTTGAATGTGTAGCATGCAGTTATGTCTTTGGCTTCTCTTTAATCTGGGACAGGCATGGTAGGGTGAGGAGAATGTTTGTTACTTAAGCCTACAGCATGTGTGCAGGGAAACTTGATCCCTTTTTTAAACCCACTTTTCCTCCAGTGAGTTCCAGGCAATGTACCTGGCTCTCCCTCTCTCAGTTTATGTACCTCTTTATTCCACTGGGGGATCAATACACTATGTGAGAACCTGAGAAATACTGTAGTCTTCCCAGCTGTGGAATGCCATCTTGGAGTCCCAATTGACACCAACATTGGTATCATTTTAATGCCAAGTCAAAACTTGGGTCCTAAGGATTTCGCTTACTGTTGTTGTTGATGATGATGTTAACTGCCTTTAAGTTGACTTCGACACATGGTGACCCTGTGAATGAGACATCTCCAGTTCCCCTGTCTTCAACCATTCTGCTTAGGTCCTGCAGGCCCAGGCTCATGTCTTCCTGACTGAGTCTAACCATCTGACATGTGGTCTTCCTCTCTTTTTATTGCCTTCCACCTTTCCTAGCATCATTGAAATTTCTAATTATTCATTTTCCCTCGTGATGTAGCCAAAGTGTGACAGCTTCATTCTAGTCATCCTGGCATCCAGGGGGAATTCGGGCTTGATCTTTCTAAAACCCATTTGTTTTTCTTCTTGGCTATCAACGATATTCTCAGTACTTTCCCCCAAAACCAAATCTCAAATGAGTTTATTTTCTTCCTTTCTGTTTTTTTTCACTGTCCAGCTCTCACATCATATGTAGTGATGGAGAATATAATGTACTATTCTCACTTTAGTGTTCAGAGTTATGTCTTTACATTTTATTACTTTTTTCAGTTCTTCCATAACTGCCCTTCCCAATCCTAGTCTTCTGATTTCTTGATTACAGTTTCCATTCTGAGCAATATTTGATCCAAGATATGGGAACTCTTTAACTATTTCAATTTTTTAATTGTCTAGAATAAAATTTTGTAGATCTTTGGTAGTCATTTTTTAAGGTTCAGCATTGATCCAACCTTGGCACTTTCTTCTTTGACCTTCTTCAGTAATTACGCCAGGTCTTTGTTTCTGTTAGTAGTATGTCATCTGGGTATCTTAGGTTGTTAATGTTCCTTTCTCCTATCTTCACTTCTCCTGCCTCTCAATCCAAGCCTATATTGCATATAATATTTTGTGCATATAGGTTGAATAAATAGGGTGATAGTATGCAGCCTTGCCTGATCCTTTGGTAGACTGGGAACCATTCTGTTTCTCTGTATTCTGTTCTGAAAGCAACCTCTTGTCCTGAGTACAGGTTATGCATCAGGACAATCAGATGCTGTGGCACTCCTATTCCTCTAATTGCAAGCTATAGCTTTTTCTGTTCTGTGTAAGTATGTACAGGTATAGATGTCTATGGGCCAAAATAGACTGGCAAAACATGCCAGCTTTGGTGTTGCATGAGGTCATGGCGTACACATGGCACATGCACCAATGCTGCCCCCAAGCCGGCATCACACTGCCCCACTGACCACATAGTGGGCAGTGTCATGGCATTTCTGCGGTGCAGTGTTTACATGCACCATGTGGCGGCAAAGGCATCCTGATGCAAAAGAGAGTGGCTTTCTACCACTTCTTTTTGTACCAGAGAAATGCCAGGTTGGAGGTGTGGCATGTGGTTGCTGCAGCCCCAGCCAGTGATCAAAGGGAGGCATTAAGCCATCCCTTTACATCTGTCTGCTTCAGCCCTATGTCTATGTATGTATTACATCTATTATATATATATACATACACACACACACACACACTTATGTATTAATACTAGCTTTGAACTAATTTTCAATCCAAATAGATCCATGAATAATATTTCTTCTTTCTGACTTCAGCCCTATACATTCAATCCAAATTCTTTCTTCTAATTCCCATTCTCAACCCTTCTTTTCATTTTCATCTGTTTTCCCCCTTAACTCTATCATTCTTGCCACATGAGCTTCCCCTTTTCTTTTAATTTATAAAATCAATTATGCTCGTCTTCCTTCTCTTCTTTTTCCTCAATTACTCAAACCTTGATGCTTACTTACTTAAAACATTCTTCCAAACTTCCTCCCTGTCAGTATCAGCCCACTTTTAGTTATTTTGATGTCTTCTGTACAATATGCAAATTCTTGATACACAATCCACATTCCTTTCTGTCTTCCCATTAACCAAATTTTTACTTCAACAGATACAACAACATATGTCCTATTTTCTCCTAGATTCTGCTGATCACAATTAGACTTTCCAATGAAATGGTTTTTGAAGTAGTTGTAGTGCTCAAGGTTTGTCTGGCTTGTTTATTTTAGTTTCACAGAACAGGTATTTACCTATTACAGCAAAGCATGCTGTAACCAATTTTTACAACCTGACTTTACACCTTCAAGGGTTCTGTCTGCATCCTCATCTCTTTATATGAAAGGAAAGTCAAGAAAGAAAAGAGAGGGAATGGCCTTTTGAATAGCTGGTGTTTTAATGTGTGATAATGTAATTTTCTAAATGAGGGATTTAGCAGAAGGAAGGACTATTGCCCACAAGAATTAATTATAATTAGAGTATTGAAAGGGGGGTGGAATTTATAGCTTGGGGGGGGGGGGAGAACAAAGCACTCTTGCAGAAAAAATGAAACCAGGAATATTTTTTGGACATTACTATTAATTAGGATATACTTTTATGAAAAAATACAAAATAATTCCTGATTTTTTTAAAAAAACAGTTAAATATAAAACAAAATGGGGGATGGTGGAGAAAGGTGCTTAGAGACTATACAAATAAATAGTTCATTCCAAAAAAGAAAGAAAGAAAAAGAAAGAAAGAAAGAAAGAAACCACATTTATGTTGTAAAATATATGTGACGTAAAATACATTGTAATACATGAAGGCTGGAACTCATTTGGGGACTTGCATCTTTGTGAGCAGATTTATATTTGCAGGAAAGAGAATTAAAAAGTTTTGCAATGTCCATACTTTGAAGCAAGGGAATGCTGTTACATTGCTATGTGGGGAAGCCAGCAAAGCTACCATTGACCTTTGAGACCTGATGTACAACAGGACTCAATACACAATGGGTTCAAATGCACAACGTTACTGATGCACAATGGTACCTGATGTACATTGGAACACTGGCAAGGGAGTTTTGATGCACATCAGGAAAGCCTGATGCACATACAGATGCTCTTGTTAGTGACCTGTTACACATCTTCACAATTCACTAATAGGGTTTGTTAGCATCTCTGCTCGGAGCGCCGCCGAGGACTCGGAGGGGGTGGGGCGCCAGGTGGGAGTGGCGCCCTGTTTAAAGCCGGCCCGCCGTGCTGCCCTTCATCCCTGCGCCAGTGCTGGAACTCTAGAGCGCTGCCGAGGACTCGGAGGGGGCGGGGCGCCAGGTGGGAGATGCACCCTGTTTAAAGCCGGCCTGCCGTGCTGCTCTTCACCCCCGCGCCAGCGCCGGAACATCAGAGTGGGAGTGGGAGTGGCGCCTTGTTTTAAACGCCAGCCCTCTAGCTTTATCCCATTTTGATCAAGACTCGGAACATTCCTGATAATTAATTGGGGACTCTTTTAGTGGATCGATCTTACAGGATAGTGAGAATTGATAAAGGAAGCCTTTAATTGGAAAAAAAAAAACTATGATAGAGGGAATTGTTAAACCCATCCAAAATTCCCAAGGAATGCCTATTGAAGTGATGCGGGGCAAAGGGAGGTTAACAGAGGGCGGATAAGACACAAGGGAAGACAAGATCGATGGTTAATATCTATCCCATCTTCCAAGCCCTCTGTTAGCCGGAAGGAGCCGAGGGTCAACCCACCCATACCACAATCTCTTACCTTGCTCCTTTCTAATTCCAGATCCATAAAAATAAATCCCATATCTTGTATGACTTGCTAGAGGATGAGAAACCTGATCTGGCTGGTATCACAGAAACCTGGCTGAAGGAGGATAGTAACATAACCTGGGCTAAAGCCCTCCCAGCCAGGTATACTGTTCAGGAGCAGATAAGAGAAAGTGGGCGGGGAGGGGAGTGGCCTTGATCCATAAAACTACTTTCAACCTGACCAGGAAACCGATCCGCAAGACTGTACACATCGATTGTATTTACCTGACCCTGAAGGTCAAGGACAGTATAGGGATTCTGTTGGTCTACCGTCCACCCCATAGCCTAACAGACTCCCTGGCCGAGCTGACACAGCTGGTCTCGGAGCTGGTGTTGGAGTCTCCCAGGCTTCTAGTCCTGGGGGACCTCAACATTCCCATCGAGGCCGGTTTAACAAACTTATCAGGTGCAGCTCGGGAGTTCATGGATTCCATGAATGCCATGAACCTGTCCCAGTTGATCTCAAGGCCTACACATTGTGCTGGTAATATGCTCGATGTGGCCTTCTGTGTGGATCGGGATGATCCGTGGGCAGAAGTCATTGGAACGACTGCCCTGTCATGGAAGGATCACTTCCTGGTCAAGATAGGATTGAAAGTCACAACCAACAACCCCCCCGGGGGGTGGAGGACCTATTAAAATGGTCCGCCCTCGAAGGCTGGTGGAACCAGAAAGGTTCCAAGAAGCCCTAGAGGGATATGTGGTTGGGAATGACTGCGATACTGTAGACGCCCTGGTTAATACCTGGAACAACGATCTTACTAGGGCGATAAACAGCATCGCTCCCGAGCGTCCTCTCTATCTCGCTCCAAATAAACAACCATGGTATACATTGGATCTTAGGAGAATGAAGCGAGAGACAAGACAACTAGAGCACCGCCGGAGACAACACTGACACTTATCTGACAAGACGCTCCTAGAGAACTTATTAAAGTCCTATGGAGCTGCAATCGATGCAGCAAAAAACTCGTTTTATGCTGCTTGTATTGCATCCGCGGAGTCTCGTCCAGCAGAATTATTCAGGGTGGTTAAAGAACTGACTCGACCCCCTCCCACCCTGAATCCTCTATTAGAACCAACAACTATCTGCTGTGACGCTTTAAACGACTTTTTCGCTGATAAGATCTCTCAGATAAGGGCCGATCTTGAAACCGGCATTAAGTCAGAACAGATAACAGGTGTCCAGTGGCTCCGTGGACTCAGTTATAGTGGATCATTTTGAGTCTATTAGTACCGAGGACGTCGACAAGCTCCTTGGGGGTGTTAGGAAGACGACTTGCCCTCTCGATCCCTGCCCGTCTTGGCTGGCCGTAAAAGGAGGGGACAAAGTGTTGGCATTACTCCATCAAATTGTCAACAAGTCTCTCAGGGAGGGCATATTTCCAACTGCATTGAAATATTCTGTGGTTAAACCACTGTTAAAAAAGCCCTCCCTGGACCCATTAATCAGGCAAAACTATAGGCCAGTCTCACTGATATCATTTCTGGACAAGGTGATAGAGAAGGCTGTCGCCTTCCAACTCCAAGCTGTCTTGGACGAAACAGATTATCTGGACCCATTTCAAACTGGCTTCAGCTATGGAGTCGAGACAGCCATGGTTGCCTTGGTCGGGACATCAACAGGGGAAGTGTGACCCTGCTGGTGCTCTTGGACATCTCAGAGGCATTCGATACCGTAGACCATGGTATCCTTCTGGAATGCCTGAGGGAGTTGGGAATTGGAGGCACTGTGTTGCAGTGGTTCCGTTCCTACCTCTCAGGCAGATTTCAGATGGTGAAGCTGGGAGACAGCTGCTCTCGTAAAAGAGAGCTGACATTTGGCGTCCCTCAGGGTGCCATCCTGTCTCCCATGCTATTTAACATTTACATGAAGCCGCTGGGAGAGATCATCTGGAGACATGAGGCGCAGTGTCACCAGTACGCTGATGACACTCAAATCTACTTCTCTATGCCTCCGTCTGATGCAGTGACCAAGGATGGCATCTCCCCTCTAAATGACTGCTTGAAGTTGGTAATGGGCTGGATGAGGGAAAATAGACTCAGACTGAATCCAGAGAAAACGGAGGTACTTGTGATAGGCCCCTCTCGCCCAGGGATGGAGATTTGTCAACCTGTCCTGGACGGGGTCACACTTCCCCTAAAGGACAAAGTTCGCAGCCTGGGCGTACTCCTGGACTCGTCGCTCCAGCTGACTGCTCAGGTGGATGCGACAGCCAAGAGTGCGTGGTATCAGCTTCAGCTGATACGCCAGCTGCGCCCCTACCTGGGCAGAGAGGACCTTGAAACATTGATACATTCACTGGTAACCTCTTGATTGGACTTCTGCAATGCACTTGACATGGGGCTACCTTTGTACCAAGGTCGGAAGCTTCAACTAATTCAGAATGTGGCTGCCAGACTACTAACGGGGGCACAAAGAACCAATCACATAACCCCTATACTAAAATCCTTGCACTGGTTGCCAATTAGCTTCCAGGCCCAATACAAAGTGTTGGTTATTACCTTTAAAGCCCTATATGGCTTGAGCCCGAGTTACCTGAAGGAACGCCCCCTCCTATACAATCTGCCCCGCATCCTTAGAACATCAAGCAAAAAATTATTGGAAGAAAAGACCACTAGACTGACGACAACATCGAACAGAGCATTTTCCACCATGGCTCCTAAATTATGGAATGATCTGCCGGAAGAGATCCGTCATATTACTACACTAGAGGCCTTTAAAAAAGCACTAAAAACGGATCTCTTCCGGCGAGCCTATCCATCTGACCTCCTGTGATGACTGTGATGATCATAAATTGACAACTGGAGACCTAATTGATGATAGATATGGAATGTCCTTTATTAAGTATGTATATTTTAATTGCTTTTATATTATATTGTATGTTTTTAATTGTATATTACTGTATTGGATGTGTATTCTAGCTGATGGAATCCCGCCTCGATCCAGGGGGAGAGGCGGGAAATATAAATAAAATTATTATTATTATTATTATTATTATTATTTATAATACCTAAGTATGCATAAAATTATCAGTGAGACTACAATAAAGAATTCTGTCTGAAGTCATTGTCATCTTACAACATATTGTTATGGTGAAGTGATATAATCTCTTTGGAACATAGTTCAGTTCCGATGAATATTTTTTTTTGACAGAGGTAGCAAATCATGAGAAAAAAATATTATATAGTCTGAAATGTTTGTCTTTTTAGCAAATGTATTCATGAGATTACAAGAGACTGGACAGGTTTTGTATTTTTAGTTAGAAACCAGCAGGTGGCATTAAAATTCATTTTTAAATCTAGTAAAATAAGTTTTTGCACTGAACAAACCAGTTGAATAATTTCTTTCTGCCATCCTAACAATCTCATGTATTCTGAATTTTCAAGTGGGGGAATGGAAAATGGAGAGAATGTAAATTAAGAAAACTTTTGAAAACTAATATACAGTCTTCCCTCCATATTCGAGTATATGGCACTATCAGTTTTGATCATTCACGAAGTCAAGGCTGCCGCGTGCACATGCACTCCCCCTCCTCTCCAACCTTTCCATGCTGCTCTGTAACAGGTCCAGTTAAGCCGGCGACAGGGAGAGGAAAGACAGGCAAGTATGTGAGCTCCTCTCCAACCCTCTCTGCCACTCTGTTACTGGGGTAAGGGGTTATAAGCAAAATTTTCACATTCACGAGGATCTTTTGCCCCTAACCCCCATGAATACGAGGGGATGACTGTATTAAAATTTAGGTAAAGGTAAAGGTTTTCCCCATTGCCAAGGTTGTCAAGTTGTGTCCAACCACAGAGGGCAGTGCTCATCTCCGTTACTTAGCCAAATAGCCAGCATTGTCAGAGACTACTCTGTGATCATGTGGCCAGCACGATTGCTCAGAATGCTGTTTACCTTCCCAGCAGAGTGGTACCTATTTATCTACTTGCATTTGCATGCTTTCAAACTGCTAGGTTGGCAAAAGCTGGTGATAGTGATGGGAGCTCACCCCATCATGCAGCACCCGGGCCTTGAACTGCCAACCTGATGATCTTGAAATCAACAGCTGCAGCATCTTAACCACTTGAGACACCACAACCCACTGAAATTTAGGATCCACATTTAATTCTGCAAATATCATCATAATCATCCGCCTTTTCTCAAAGGAATCAAGGTGGATTACAAAACAAGAAAAACAATAAAATACAGGATTAAAAATACAAAGTACAAACAATAATGCATTATATTATCCCATTACTCCCCCATTACATAATAGTAGAACACAATAACAGTTAAAGTAGTTAACAGAAAAGTAATAATACAAAGAATAGCAAATAATCAAAGTGTCACATAGCAAAATAATTGATAAGACAATCCCCAACTCTCCCCCAACTAACAATCAATAGACTTACATACTTAAAATAGTTGTACTAGTTATAAAACAAAAAATCAGGCTTTTTTTGAAGTAGATCTATAAGTAGACCACTTTTGAAGTAGATCCATAATAACAATGGGGAAATAAGAATTAAGAAAAATGAGGCTGGATCAAAGCATTGGAGTCCCTAAGGTTGGTGTCCCCAGTGTGGTAACCTCATGGTATCATCCTCCATTGATCTCCTCTCATTTCACGCTATACAAAATATGTGAGTTACAACTTATGAGTAACGTTAGTGCAAAAAAGCATATAAAGCACTGAATGTAATGCTAATAATTGTGACATAAACAACTTGCAAAATTAAAATTATACCTTCAAATTACAATATTATACACACAAGCTAAATGTATTTACATATACATAGTGAATATTTAGTGAATATTCCTAATTACGGACCATTATGCTCTGATGGATTCAAATCAGCAGACTATAAGTTTGCTTTGCTCTAGGCTGTTTCTCCTAATTTTGGTCCCGTATGATTGCCACTATTCTCTCTCTATAATCAAAAGTCATAGTCATGGGGAGAATATAGATACTATAGGCAGATCTCCCTCTGGGAAGGAGTCCGATTTGCAAAGGCTAGCTGAATTTGGATTCTATTCAGAGGTTACACGGGCTGCACTCACTTGGTACCATCTGCAGCAAAAAGCCATGCAATAGGATCCAGATACAGCCCGAATTAGAATTCAGTTCAGGAATGGTAAGTCAATCCTAAATGCTGTGTGATAAGCTCCTAGATAAAGCCATGGATTCAAACTACAGGAAAAGAAATTCCACCTAAATATTGTAAAGAACCTCCTGATGGTAAATGATGGCACATTTCAAGAACATCCCAAGACATTTTGCTGTCTGAAACAAAGGAATAGATTGCACCTCTCCTATTTCTTCTGCAAAAGCTGACATGACTGGCAGATTTATGTATGTATGTATTTATGATTTTGGGGGGTGGCAGCGGCAATAAGACAACTTTAATAGCTATTGGTGTTGGCTTTGTGGAATGATGTTTTTTTTCTCTTGAATTCTCTTATTCCAGTGCTGACCCTGTCATTACACAGAGTGAGGCCTCTGTCCAAGGCACCAAATACTCTGTCTGTGTGTGCACATGCATGTGTGTGTGGATCTGAAGCAAGATGTTTGAAGGCTATGTGTGTCATGTGGCTTGCCTGTTGCCCTCAAGTACCAGGTGTTATCCCATTGCCAGGCTTGAAGTAAGGTTTAACTGCCAGTTCAACATGAAAATGGGAAGGGAACTGCATCTTGGCCTTCACCTCAGTCAGTAATATGTCTTGGGCCAGCCCTGCCCCCTTTTCTTACAATCAAACATCATTTTGAACTGCAAACCATTCACTTTTCTGTTCAGGTTGACTGGCCTGTTACTATGTATTTTAAAGATGAAACCATGTACAGTATTAGTTTCCAAGTCTTCTTTGTATTTGTTTTCTGATCTTCTGTGGATTATCTGAGCTCATGTGCATGATATTCAGACAGGGATTTCAGTTTTGTTGGATCACTGTACAATATGTTTCAACAGTGTTCTCCAACAGTCAGTTAATTTCTCAGATATTACTTGCTGCATAAAATGAAGAGAAATATTATGAGCTTTTCCTTCTTTCTGGCTTACCAGCTATAAGAAAGTGCCAAGGAAACTGCAGAATGTAACTTGCCACGTCATTTATGAAGGGTGAGAGGGTAAGACACAAGGAGACTTGAGCTAGAGAATCTGGTAGCAGAGTCCTAATACCTAGACAGAGCTTGGAAAGTTACTTTTTCAAAGAAATCCATTCCCGTTATTTGTTATAGCCTTTAAAAAGTAATTTGTTGTTTTAAAATGATTTTAAAAACAACATTGTGTTGTTCATTAATACTCCATTATTTTTGAGAGGAGAAACAGCTTACTGTATATGCTTATGAGTGATTCTAGAAATTTTAGTTTAAGAATTGACCCAAAAAACCTAGATTGATTTATCCATAGGTCAATGTAAATACTGTACCTTAACTCTTTTTTTAAAAAGGAACCATTCCCTCCTGGAGTAGGCAAGAGCATAGACCATCCTGGGACCACCTTTCTCCATTGTGGTGCCGCGTTTGAATTTCTGAATGTCTGGTGATAATGGCAACTCTTTGGTACTTCCCTACAAAAGAACACTGAGAGAAATGAGGCTTTGAAGAATTTGAATAAGACATTTGTGTATGCTTGTATGCTTTTCTGAATTAAAATCAGGCAAAGCTATCACACTAAGGTTAAAGGCTATAATCACTTCTAATGTAGTTGCTATATTTATTTATTTGCTTTGCTTTGCTTTGCTTTGACTTGTGCATTTTCTAAGCTCCACCTGTGCCTGGTCGCCTCCCTCACACATCTCACATCCATGATTCCCTCCTCATTAATCCAGCCTTTAGTTGTGAACACAAACAATTATGCCTTCTGCCAACCTAACTTCTGCCAACCTAGCAGTTCAAAAGCATACAAATAGAAGTAGATAAATAGGTATCACTCCGGTGGGAAGGTAAACAGCATTCTGTGCTATCATGCTGGCCACATGAACACAGAGTAGTCTCTGACAATTCTGGTTATTTGGCTTAGTAACAGAGATAAGCACCATCCCTATGGTCAGACATGATTTGACAACTTTGTCAATGGGTGTTGTGATGATCCCCTTATCTTTCACCACTAAATCTCCTTGATGACAGCACCCTAGGCCTTTTCATCCCACTGCTGCCACCAAATTATATTATGAAGTGGACCCTCTGCATCTCACAGTCCACCCACACCCTATTTTTAACTGTGGCACTAATATTTGGTGGCATGTTTTAATATTCAAATGGAGACCAAGTAGTATTTCAAAACACCAATAAAGTTTATTATAAAATATAAGAAACAAATTATAAATTAGTTTCAAAGATGTTACTATTGTCTTATTGCTTAGTTACAAAAGGTTCCTTAAACTATTAATAAACATACAGCCACTCAGTCAATCCTATCTCCAATACTAAGGCCAAAATCTTCCTTAAAACCTCTGGCTTGTTCTGAGCCTCTCTCTACTAGACTCCCTCAAGCTCCCTCAAAACAAACAAACAAACAAACAAACAAACACCTGATAACTATTTCATTTGCAGTGCTTTACCTCCAAGTTTTGCTGATGTGTCCAGTCCCACAAGCAAAGGGATCCTTGCTGCTCCAAAGCACCACCCTGATAATATCTGGAAATTGTGTAGGTCCAAGCAACTCATGAGCCTAGGTGAGCAAGATTCATTTTATCACTGCTGCCATATTTTTCAACTCAACTGGTTATTTGGACTATGTTGTCAAACAATCTAAATCTTTTCTGTAATATAAGAACAAACTCATCTCTGTGGTTATGCCATGGGTGAAATTGCCCATAGTTGCAAAACAGAGACAACATTAAAGGCGACAACAGGAATCTTTCTAGACTAGTTTTATTCTGCTTCAGTTTTACCATCCACACAGAACCCACTGAATGATTTCATTTTACTCATTGTCTTCTAATTGTTGGAACTAATTTGTTCAGATTAAATTGCACTACATGGATTGAACAGTAAGCATTAATCTTCTAACACTGCGAGCTTTATCAGCAGCCATAAAATAACCCCCAAAGAGTCTCAACAGGGAAGGAAAAAAGCTTGTCAAGACTTGCTTTAAGAATTGATGTCAGGGCTTGATGAAAAATGAAGTGATTGTATTTAGAAGGGAGAGTCCTTCAGAAATTTACTGGTTCACTATTTATTCTTTGTCCATCATTAGACACATTATCCCACCATAATTTGACTTTATTATTTTCACTTCTATCACAATGTCCTTTTTGTGCTCTTAGTAAAGCCAGACATGGAAGAATATAGGCAAAAAATGTACACATATAATTTTTTGTTATTAAAGATACTTCAGCAGTCTAATACTTTGCTGGGGCCATGCTATCCTGCCTGCATATTTTAGTAAAAATAAAACACCTAATTTAAATCTGTATCAAATTGAGAATATAAAACACCTCTTTAATTCTGCAGGGAAATCAGTATGCCTCTTAGTGATTTTATATTCCGTGCAGTCTTGAGCAGTATAGTTGAATGTGTGTATACACTTGTGAAGTGAATGAGGAACTGATTTTCTTCAATCTGGGTTATTCACATGAGCTTGACTCTAAGGTCCAAAACACATTGTAGAAATAATCCAGTTTGAGACTGCTTTAACTGCCCTGGCTCAATGCTAGAGAATTCTGGGAACTGTAGATATATATATATATATATATATTTAAATAACCATATGGATAACTGTATGGAACTGTAGTTTTGTGAGATATTTTGCCTTCTCTAGTGCCACAATAAACTACAATTACCAGGCTTCCTTAGCACTGAGCCAGGGCAGTTAAAGCAGTGTCAAACTGGATTATTTCTGCAGTGTATTTGGACCTTAGTTGTACAACCACTGGAACCAATGGCTGACTTCCTTGTTAGAGACATAAGCAAATGTACATCCAACTTGTGCCTGTGTATATCTTCTTTAGATTGTTGTTGTGGATGGACTGTTCTTCCTTCCTCTGCAACAGCCATAGTCCTAGTGGTACTCATAGTTTAGTTGCTACAGTTCCCACTCAGATTCCTGCCCTCACCTCTCCACCAGTTACTGAATTACCATGGAGTACTGGTTATAGCAGCTAAACAATTTGACCTGGAAGATGGAGTGAGAGGGGAGCCATAGCATAGTTGCACCTGCAGACTGTTTGCACTATGCTTCATGCATGATACAGGATCTTGGCCCTTTGGTCCTAAATTTTTCATGACTCACTTAAGCCTCTTTTGATATGTCTGCTCTAAGTGTGGTGAAGTTTATTTTTAAGCAACTACATCATAAGAAGCTATCTGAGTCCTAAATGGCCATGGCAACAATTAGCTGAGGGCTAGAGGAGATAAATATTGGTCTTATCCAGTTGGGCTGACATGTATTCCAATCCGAGGGTGAGCCAAGATAGCTGGCAAAGTGATGTAAATGTATAAGCATGCCTAGAATTCCTACTGTTAAGATAATACATTATCTGCCAATGCTTTTTTTTTAATGAAAGTGTAATGGTGTGAGCACATTTTACTTCAGCTGGCTTGTTGAATGCTTTTCTTCACATGCTTCACATTACACATGCTTATTGACTTGCAAAAAATGTAATCTTCTGAATAAATGTGATCATTTTGCTGCAGGATGAATAAATGGTTTTAGATTTCCCTTAAGCAATAAAGAACAGTAGCAGACAAATTAATTTGCACAGTTAATAAAGTGAATACAAATCTGATTCTGGCCTGTCTTTTACTGTCTCTGTATTCTTTGACTGCATTATCTTGAATGAATGGTTTGAGCATTGGACTATGATTCTGGAGACCAAGTGTGAATCCATGCTTGGCCATGGAATCACACTGGGCGACATTGTTCAACTCACACTGTCCTAGCCTCGGATGAAGGTAAAGGCAGATCCACTCTGAACAAATCTTGCCAAGAAAGCTCCTTGACAAGTCTGAAATCACTTGAAGGCACAGAACAACAACAACAACCTAGCAAACTACATTTAATCCAAAATAGAATCAGGAATTTCCAGTCCTCTCTTCACCATCATCCTCAGAGAGATGGACATCTTTCAGACTCACTATCGGATGCTCTTGTAACAGCACACCATGCATAAGGCTTGTAATATCCAGGTGCCCTCCCTGGCATCCACTGTAAAAGGTTTGATGACAAAAATCAGAGCTTTGTGGGGATATTTGTGCAATTGTTGAATTTTCTTGTATGTTAAAAATAATCTTTATAGGGGAAAGAGTTTTTGACTGTAACCTAGCAATGAACTTACAGTGCCAAAGAGAAATGAGTCTTTGTGGTGGTAGCCTGAAACAGCTAGAATTTATTTTATGGAACAAATCTAGATTCCGAGATTAGGCTACTAGGTTTAGGGTCTTAATAAATTGGAAAAGACTTGAAGGCACATCACCACACCATCCTGGATATACCAGATAAATTCAAGTAACATTCATGAAATTTGAGATGTTTGAGGATGCCACTGAATACATTCAGAGAGAGTTTGTGCACATTTGTGTTTGGACACAATAACTCAATGTAAGTTCTTCCCAAGTATATTGTCAACTTGTTACATCATATTTACTATGAGGATAAAGTAGTGAAGATTGATTAATTGAGGATGGGTTATATAATAGGGAAGATGGATTAAAATGGACAATGGCTGGTATTGTATTCAGTACTGTAGTTACAGCTTTGTAACTGAGAATTACAGATCTGTAACTGCTTGTGTTCATGAACACTATGTAATTTTACTAGAAACCTACATAAATGCCATCCTAGTCTATTATAACAGCCAGCTGGTGGGTGAGGCAAAGGAGGTCCATTCAATTTCAATTAGGGCACAAGGAGGAAGAAATTTCTACCCTCGTCTGACCAGCCAGTGAACATCTGACAACTAGAAGGAGGGCTCCTCTCATTCTTGTTCCAGTTTCTCTTGCTGGTGGGAGGGGGGTGAAACACTGTTCTCCTTGTGCCTGCATCAGAAGGCCTGTGGCTCTTAAGGTGGACTAAGGGTGGATGGTCCAGGAGATGTTATCTAGTTGACAAGATGTAATTAAGCAGGCTATCTATATGGTGAAGCAGACAGGGCAAAAGGAGCAGCCAGAGGCCACTCTCGCTCAGATAGCTCTGGGATTGCAGTGACCGTAGACTGTGGGGTGCTGCTTTTGGGACTGGCTTCATGCTACCTTAGGTGGCCTCAGAGCAACTTCTGGGAAGTTTGGGGGTGTGCGTCATTTGAACACTAAACCCCAAAAGTGCTTGGAAGACTCTTTATTTGGCCCATATGTTTTGGGCCTATGATTCTGGTTAATTCTGCTGTCCATCCCACAGTCACAGCATCCTGCTAGAAGCAAGAAGAGCCCTCCCTTCAACCACCATCTTGAGGGGAGAGAAAGGCAGGCCACCTCCTGCTGGAAGTAAGAAGAGCCCTCCCTTCAACCACCAT
Source organism: Urosaurus nigricauda (assembly GCA_034509955.1). NCBI lineage: Eukaryota > Metazoa > Chordata > Lepidosauria > Squamata > Phrynosomatidae > Urosaurus > Urosaurus nigricauda. Next base: position 44,870,179 of record JAOEGL010000004.1, on the reverse strand, counting down.
CTTGAGGGGAGAGAAAGGCAGGCCACCTCCTGCTGGAAGTAAGAAGAGCCCTCCCTTCAACCACCATCTTGAGGGGAGAGAAAGGCAGGCCACCTCCTGCTAGAAGCAAGAAGAGCCCTCCCTTCAACCACCATCTTGAGGGGAGAGAAAGGCAGGCCACCTCCTGCTGGAAGCAAGAAGAGCCCTCCCTTCAACCACCATCTTGAGGGGACTTAATTGTCTAATTAACAAACTGTAAGCCACTCTGATAGCTTTGGCTGAAGAGCGGGGTATAAATAAAATGTATTATTATTATTATTATTATTATTATCCTTATTGCTCCCATTTTCAGTAGGATGTCATCTGTGATCTGAATTGTAGCAGCGACTTCTACTTTGTGCACATGAACATAATTACTTGCAAGGGATAATATCTTTTTTGTGCACATTTAATCATTACTAACTCATGTGAGTATTTATTATTATTATTAATTTTATTTATATGTTCAGTAAACAAAAATTAACTGGTGCTTGTTAGTATATAGAGAGATCTTGTAGTATCTTTGAGACTAGGGAGTTTATCAGATGGGAGGAATTTCTCTTTATTCCGAATGGAGCCAATTGGAGCCAATTGGAATTCACGTGAATTTGCTAGTTTAGCAAATTTACGTGAATTCCAATTGCGTTCGGAATGCATTCAGAATGACTTCCCATTACCCGAAAATGACTGTCCATTGCCCAAAATTGCGTGAGATGCATAAATACGAAATAATGTAAAACCCATGATTGAGTTCGGAATGACTTCCTTTTTGCCCAAAATTGTGTGAGATACTTTAATATGCAATAATGTGAAACCCCATGATTGTGTTCGGATTGCCATTAGATTATACTTCCAATTTCCATTGTCTGATAAACTCCTAATTGAAAGAAAGAAGTTGGCAGCATGAGCTTTCATACACTTAATTCTACAAAAGCTCATGCTACCAACTTCTTTCTTTTAGTTAGTTTCAAAGGTGCTACAAGATCTCTATAAATACTGGTTTTACAGACTAACAGAGCTATATCTTTGAATTCTGCTTGTTGTCTCTCTCTCTCTGTCCCTCTCAGTCTCTCAACATGCTTCTTGTTGAGACATGACTAAACAGGTTCTGATGCAACCCAGTGCCTCAAGAGGTCATGTAAGTAGTTGAATAGAATCTAACTGTTAAGTTGCAGTGCTACATGAGCTCAGATTAAATATAGTGTTTCTAGAAGGCTCCTGAGTTTGCTATAAGCAGATGGCACTGTGAAGACTAAGGAGTTATCCAAACAAGTCAGGGATAAGTCTTTGAGTTCCTGCATGGCAGGGGGTTGGACTGGATGGCCCTTGTGGTCTCTTCCAACTCTATGTTTCTATGATTGTATGATTCTATAAAGTTGTACAGAAGAAGCACCTATCAGTTGGGAGAAGTATATGGGTACAAGTGATGAAAAGACAAACCTACAGTACTTCTCCCAGGTTTGTCTTGGATTCCAGGAGTTAATCCCTCATATATATGCATAATGTTTGTGTGCGTGTGTGATTAACAAACAGAGTTGAAAAATATAAAATGAGAAAAATATTTTGACTTCTCCTTTCTTAATTTGCTACTGATGAAACTAAGCAGCATCCAAAATGACAATTTAGAATAACCTGTTTTCAAATGCTTCAGTGGATGATGATATTTTTCTCCAAGAGAGGCTGGGATGTTCCTTATTGAAATGCCTGGTCACTGGATGTTCCAGCTTCCTGGTCAGGATTGCAAACATATGTTTCCTGAAATGTGTACTCAGGTATATGGTTGTTTTATCTGTGAACTATCTTGGGTCCCTTACCTGGAGAAAGGTGGCATAGTAAAAAAGAAAAGAAAAAAGAAAAAAAAGACATATAGGATGTCATCTACAGTAGATGGAGAAACAACCACCGATCTTGATACATGTTTCAGGAGCTATATGGCTATCCACCTTGGATATATAAATCATCAGCACAGGAGTACTTTGTGAAGTATCCAAACTTTCTCTGAACAAACTAAAGTTTTCACATCAGGCTCACACCATCAGTTTTCTTTTAAGCAAAAGACCACCAGACACTTGTGGTGCTTTTACAACAGATGTTTACTTACAAGTGAAGTGTGCAGCTAGAGTTGGGGGATCAGGTTAACACACACACATGTTCTGCTACTCTTATGCTAGAGAACCTTTTTCTAAAAGATCTGCTCTTACAGCACCAATAGTTGTTTTTTGTTTGTCTTTTGCCAGTCTGCTTTACCAACCTTTTGTCTTTGGCTAGATTCATTATAGAAAACATTTTCTTCCCCATCCCCTGCCATCTTTCATTTAATCCCCGTACTATCAGGACAGTAGTCTTATTCTGGCATTATTGTCTGAACCTGTGGAGCAAGGAGAGAGTCTGAGCTGTTGAGACTTACATATTCAGTGTAACTTGATGCACTGAACAGGGCATGGACAGCATTTGGCCCTCCAGCTGTTGTTGGGTTGCAACTCCCATCTTTCCTCTTTTTGGCTGTATGGGCTAAAGTGGATGGGAATCATAGTCAGACACCATTTGGAGACGCACAGGTTGTCCACTCGTGTTCTAGAAACATCACTTGACTTTCACTGTTCATTAAGAAAGTCCCTTTAGTTATTTCTTAATTTGACACAACACAACAACATAGTTTTATTAATACAGAGAAGTTAAACAGAAACATTTATTTTGACACTGGGTTGTTAATGATTGGCAGACAAGCACTCCTGTAATTACACCAAACTTTAGTTGAGCAAGCCCATCAAAGAAAAAGGTATACCCCTAAACTCTGAATTGTTTTATCATTTCTAATCTGAAACCTGATGCAAAGTTGATCATAATTAAGTAAACACTTAGGAGCTTATCCCATTAACAAATAAGCCGGTTTACCTCTTCCAGCTTGAATTCAGGATCCAGGATTCCCCCAGATGTTATACCTAAATCGTCACCAATCTAGCCAGAATGCCACTGCCTGGGTCAAAGTCTTGCTTAGCCAGCACTTTTTCAAAGTCAGGGGGCTTTCAACATCAAAAATTGGCTGGCTGAGAGGCTGCAACTTAGGATGCATCTGGATGGTGGCATCCTGGCAAGATAAGTGGTGATTTAGGTATGATAACATCTGGGGGCATCCTGGATGCTGGCTTATTTGTTAATGGGATAAGCTCCTTAGAGTAACACAAATAGTAAGTCAGTATTTAAAATAATAGATGTATGCAACAGTACACTTCATACTTCATTTAGTATAACAGAACTGTACAATTGCAGACATTCTTGAATTCGGTTCCTAGGTAGACAGCCTAACATTTCTTAGGAGGAAATGTAACTTAGAAGAACAGAACACACTCTTCTACCTCATCTTTAAATCTGTCACACCAGCAGTGAACTCTCTTCTTCCTTTAAATTTATCATTGTACATTTCTTTCAAGTCTCCATTTCAGTATTTAATTGGTAATTTTCAATGAGGAAGAGAAAAAAAACACAATAAATTATTTAAAAAAAACATTTCAGGAAATTATCATGAACTCCGGGAAAATCCCTCAGCTTTGCAAGGATTTTTTGACAGCTGCAATAATAAATGCATCGTTTCCTTTACATAAAACAAAGTTAGGTGTATCCAAAACTTTTTGTGCTCATTAGCATCACATCCACACCTTCCAGCAGTTGTTAAAAAGAAATGTAACTTGTCAGCCTGGAACTTGCTTCTTTATTGCTCCTGACAAAATCATGAGTTTCCCCAAATGCAATGATATGAACCAGAAGCTCAAGGTCTAGCAAATTCCTCACTTGCCTCGAAGACAATTTCATTGTCCAAAAGGTGAAGGGGCAACAAGGGGGTCAGCTATTTTAGATCTGATCCTAACCAACAGGGATGACTTGGTTAATGGGGTGCAAGTGGTGGAATCCTTAGGTGGGAGTGACCATGTGCCCCTGGAGTTGGTTATGCAGAGGAAAGGAGAAGTCAGGCAAAATAAGACACACAATCTAGACTTTAGGAGAGCTGATTTCAGCAAACTTAGAGAAATACTGGGGGTGATGCTGTGGTCAGCAATACTAAAAGAGAAGGGAGTTCAAGGTGGATGGGAGTTTCTCAAAAGGGAGATAGTGAAGGAACAATTTCAATCAGTTCCAATGAGGAAGAAAAAATGCAAAGTGTCACAAGAAACCAGAATGACTAAGGAATTTTAAACTGAGCTAAGTTTCAAACAGAACATGTATAAGAAATGGAAAATTGGGGAGATCACCAAAGAGGAATTTAAACAAATAGCGAGCAAATGAAGGGGTAAAGTCAGAAACGCCAAAGTGCAAAATGAACTCAGATTGCCAGAGAGGTTAAGAACAATAGAAAGGGCTTTTTGGGGTATGGCCACAGCAAAAGGAAGAAGGAGGAAATGATAGGACCACAGTATAGAGAAGATGGCAAAATGCTAACAGTTCTGCAGAAGCTTGGCTTGGCACAGGAATGTTACCTCCCACTGCAGATCTCGGTACCCGGCTCAAAGCAAAGATTCTTAGGCTAGCAAAGCTTCACTCACCAATAGAGAGTTTTATTACTTGTTGCAGTCTATTTACAGATATACAGAGTATCAGACAGCCGTCTTGAATACTCACAGATATCAATGTACTCTATAACTCACAACTCACAACCGACACAGGAGATGACCTCACTCTCCCTTATATAGGTGGTCTTCTGTGAAGTCATGTGACATTAATGCCACCAATGAAACCTGGCTGGTTTCATACCTGGTGCTTGTTGCATCATACTATATCACATGATGCACCTCTGTCTGACTTCACCCACTATGCATGTTGCATCAGACTATCCCATGATGCACTGCTGCACATGCTGAATCATGCACACCTGCCACTTGAACTGTAGTAACCTTTGCTCCAGTTTCATCTAGTGGCCACATCCGTATCATTTTCCAGACCCATTGTGGAACATGGTCTTGACAATACTGAGGAGGGAGCAAGCTTGTTTTCTGCTGCTAAAGAAAACAGGACCTGGAACAATGGTTACAAGTTCCAGGAACAGAGATTCCACCTCAACATTAGGAGGAACTTCCTGACAGTAAGGGCTGTTTGACAGTGGAACACACTCCCTCAGAGTGTAGTGGAGTTTCTTTCCTTGGAGGTCTTTAACAGAGGCTGGATGGCCATCTGTCAGGGATGCATGGCAGGGTATTGGACTGGATGGCCCTTGTAGTCTGTTCCTACTCTAGGATTCTGATTCTATGAAGCTTTGGAAAGTCAAATATAAGGTAAATTTGGACAATATTGCCTTAGGATGCATCTGCATTGTAGAAATAACACAGTTTGACATACTTTATGCGCAGTTGCTCCATCCTATGGAATACTGAGATTTGTACTTTTGTGAGATCTTTAGCCTTCTCTATCAAAGAGTGCTGGTCACTCACAAAACTACAAATCCCAGGATTCTGTGGAGGGGTGTCAAACTGCAGTATCTCTGTGGTGAAGAATAGATATACCCTTAGGTATGAATGGAAACTTCAGACTCATAATATGTCGATAAACTTTTTCATTGGTTATCTCTAGTCAGTGACTGAGAAGGAAAAAAAATAAAATTTAAGTACCCTGAATAGAATCAAACTGAGCTTTGCAGGCACGAAATCTCTTGCATGGATCTGAGCTGAGCGTTAGAACTAGGAAATCTGTAGCACTGGGGCTTATTCCTGTAGAGATATGCCCAGATTTTATTTATACTGTGTGTATTTGGTAGTAAAAAGTTAAAATGCTCCTGGAATGAGGTCCCTAAGAATCTTCCCAATTTGGATTTTGACCTCATGGCCAAAAAAGGCTTCCCAACCCTTCTTTAGATGATCTTCCTTCAAATGTTACCCTATATTTTTTAAATATACTTTCTATTTTGCAAAGCAAGAATTTAGCTTTGTGCATACATTACAGAAATACATTCCACAAACTGACCCAGAAGTAGCCATATTGATGGTATAGAGAGGTTACATAGGGTCACTGTTGGCCTTACATGAGCATCTGTCTTTTTATACACTCCAACCTTATATCAGCCATAGGGGAAAAAAATAGATAATTTGAAGAGTGCCTGGGACTACATAGCTTTGAGTGTAGAGTGGAGGAAGACACCATCTTGTCCTTTGACTAAGGGAGCAAAATGTATTGAATTGGCTCTGCAACCATGTTTGACATGTCTATTATCTAACTGAATTGCAATATGTATATAACTTGGTTCCACATGGGAGCTTTTAAGAAACATTATAAGCAAAACAGTGCCAAAGTTATTTTACTAACATATGTGGTGGGGAGAGCTTTCTATAGGATTTTTCAAAGCTTCAGAACTGAATGACTTCATTTGTATAAAGCATTAGGATAGAATCCCATGGCTCAAAAAGAAGCTCCAGGAACACGTGCCAAGACACACTTGAAAAAGAACATCTGGAAACTTTCAGGGGCAGAGGTGAGTACTGCTAGGATCTCTACTCTTTTATAATTTCATTATCCTTGATCCCTTCCATATCATAAGATACCTAATTAAGCCTTTCACCATCCAATAGGATGATCATAATTTATTGTGAAATGTGTGTTTGTAAGGATAGACTTCAAACACCAAGAAGAATTTAATTTGTGCCTACCCAAGCAACCAGAACATTTTAGTCCTTTGAAACAGATGTGAATTTTGAAAAGGTTCAAGTTTTACAATTGGTGGAATTTTTATATGTATCTTGAGAAGGGAGAGATTGAGGGGGGAAAAAGAGAGAAGAGGGTGAGGGAAATCATGCAGATACTGTTATTAGTTTTCAAGAAGAGTTCTTATTCCTTTCCTCCTCTCTCCCATCTATCCTTAAAACTAAGACAGTCCATAAGTAGGAATGCTGTGGAAAAATCCTGGAAGGAATATAATTTTTAGGGAATTTAATTCAGAAAATTATGCGACATTCCCCTCTCTCCCGGTTCATTTTTCAGTTCTAGTGGTGCTATTTGGGATTAGTATTAATGCTTGTGTTGGTTATAATGGGTAGCATCTTATTTTTGTGACTAATTTTTTGTCTCTATAGGATACAGGAGAAACAGAGTAGTTGTTTGAGTATTGGAGTCTGAGTTATGGAAATGCATTGGGTGACCTTGAGCAAAGCTCTTTTTTAGCCACACTACTCTGTTATAGTGCTGTTATTCCACTTTTAATGCTATGGCTGCTTCCCATGGCATTCTGGGGTTTGCATTTTACTGAGGTCTAAGAGTTCTCTGGTTGAGAATTCTAAATTTCTCTCTTTAAACTCAGATCCCAGGATTCCACAGGAGGTAGTCATAGCAGTTAAAGTAGAATATTAGCACTATAACACTGTAGTTCAGTATTGTCCTTAAAGAAAGTCTAAAAAATGCTGCAAGACCCCATTAAATACTGGCTTTCCACATTAACACAACTGTGGAGGTCATCAGACTGGGAAAAAAGCTGGAAGTAAAAGGCATATTCCTGGCAAAGTCACGTGCTCACTCTGAAGATTTTCAGACACATCATGCTTATCCAGAACTTAACTCATGAAGCTCCAGGAGCACTCTAGAACAAATCATTCATGAAGAAATCCCAATATTCCTGGATCTTCATGGGTTAAGACCTGGATAAGCGCAACATCATCTGAAAATTTTCAGCACAATCACTTGACTTTGCCAGGAGTATGCCTTTATCTTCCTCAATTTCTTCCTGTCTGATATCTCCCCTGTCTTTGACTTCTACTACCATGGAAAGCCTTAGATGACATTAACATTGCCAAGAAAAACGTGTGATAGGGTTTCCATAAGTCAAAATTGAGTTGAAAGCACATAACAACAACACAGGATAAAAAGAACAGAGACTTTGATTTCCAAAGGTTTACTTGTGAGCTCCTGCAGATGAGACAAATGTGTTGGGGGCCTATGGTATTTCTGTAGTTCTCTAGGGTTCTCTGGACCTATATCAGAAGCTCTCTTTGGAAGCCTCAAACTTTGAGTGTCCCCCTGTTTGTTTAATAAGAAAGTCAATGAATGGCTTTTAAAATAGAGAACTGGGAGAAGTTAACAGGTACTTTCTAATGGATGTAGATTGCCAAATGGGTAGCTTTCTGTGTACAAAATGCTCTTTACATTTTTTTTAAAAATGAAACACCCATAACCTTTTACATTCTTGATAGAAAGATTTTCAGTTATATTTTCTCTTTCTGGAGTGATGAAGCTTCATAAATTGTAAAGATTTAGTTTCTTTATTTTTTGATGTGTGAAAGAAAAGGTTTCAAATCAAAGATATATTTTTAAAAGATTTGCTTAATGTTATCTTTGTGTATGTAGAACGGTTTGTCTGAACTCATAGAGGTATCCTAGTTGAGGAAGCAGGATTTCAGGAGGATTTGTGAAGGGCTTTTCATATGCTTATGTGTATGTGTCTTTACAGAGGGGTGTTTTTTGTTTTGTTTTTTTGTTACGTTATTTCTTCCTGTCAGCCAACCGATTTTTTTACTCATTTTATATATGATTATATACATCATAGATGTAAGAAGGAAACATCAAAAACTATGATGCTCCTATCTCTGCTGTTGTATGGAAGAGGGATACATTAATTTTTGGTAAAACTCTATCTGGGTCTCTGTCCTCCCAAATTTGTTTTGAAGCTTTGGGAAAAAAAATCAGTTGAGACTGATTCAAAGCATTACTTCAGACAAATACTGAATCTCTCCCAACTGGTATGATTTGGTTTGGGATTCAATGAAGTGCATTCGTATCCCTCTCATTTTCTAATTGCACTGTTATTTGCTTTTATTGTCCAGATGAAGCAACTAAAACAAGCAACATGGCCTTGTGTAGTCACATTTTCCAATGGAAAGGTGTTGCATTTTCAGGTACCATCTATACCTACTGAACATCACTTTGATTTGTCAGAGATTTATTTAACCAAGCAAATGGATTGGCTTAAAAGATAGGAGTGCCTTCCTGGCTATGGGAAACCATTATTTCTGCAAATTTAAAATAGAATCCACACGAGGGAGCTTCTGAGTCGGCTCAATGTAACACAGCTGCAGAAAAATACAACACAGCCACCCCAATAAAATAGAAAGAACCTAATCTATAGGAAGATCTTCGTTTCATCTTCATTTGATTTCCTTAATGGCAGAGGATTCAAGAAAGATCACTTAAATTATGGGTGAAATGGATAAGTTCAAATCTCTAGATTCAACTTTGGCTGAAGAGTGGGATATACATAAATAAATATTACTATTATTATTTTATTAGTGAAAGACAATCCCTTTCCCTCTCAAATTCTCTTAGAACCTTTCAGTCAGTTTAGTTAGACTGTTAGAACATCTATATTATTATTTTACATTGTTTTATTTATTTAATATCCTACCTTTCTCTCAACATGGGCTCCATGTTTTTTCTTCTTATACCACTTTGAATATATTAATAAAAGACAGACTTTCCCTTCCATTTAAAATGTGACAACAGTTTTCTTAGATATCAGTGTTTAGCAACAACTTGGCTAGAAGGCTGTATATATTTTAGAACACATTCATATTTTTTTCTCGCCTTCCTTTGCCACATTTTCCCAAAAGTTTCTGAAAATGTTTTGTTGCATTTTGGACTGAAGAATATCTAGAGAAGAAAAGACATTACCAAGAGATAACACACCAGTTTTATTGTTTAATGAAAAGATACTGCATAGTAACCAGGACTGGCCTAATCTGCCAAGATATCCCTTTAGGAAAATAAATAAAAAGAGATCATTTAATACATAAATAGTTTTCTCATGCAGAAAAAATATAGGCCATCCTTAAAGAACTTTTGCTATTGACTTGTTTGTTGGAGAAACCATTACTAGATTACATTTCAGAAATGCACTGCTCCTTCACCTAGGGTCGCCAGATTGAATACAAAATGGGATTCTTGTAACTTTAATTCATTGAATAAGTAGATTCAGGGCATTATCACACCAGCTTCTTTCCCACCACAATCCTGCATGTTAAAATAAAATGGCAAAACACTGGTTTTGGAGCAGCTGCCACCACACTTCTTCCATTTGTGCAACTGGGGCTGCTGCCAACATGGCACTCACTTCCCGTCCTCTCCCTTAATCCTGCCTTTCATCCTTTATGTTTTACCCAGCATGCTTTTAGGGTTTTTTTCTGTTTTTTTTTTCCAAAGCCCTGATTCAAGCTTTTTAAAATGATTTTTTTTTTTTAAATTTTGAGGCAGGTGGAGGGAAACAGTGACACCACATGACTCCAAGTGTGCAAATGTCCCAGGAATGACTGTTCACTCCAATGGCATTGTGCAATTGACAATTCATTCATGGGTTTCCTGCATGAATGAAAAATCCCTAGGGGACAGGGCAGCTACAGGGGGGAAGTGGTGTCATGCAATCAGCATCACTGATGTCACTTCCTTCCCATGGGAATTGCAGTTAAAAAGCTGTGTGTGATAAAGCCCTCAGAAGCAAGATGAGATACAACCACATTCTGACAAGATGGAGAAAGCTTCCCTCACCTTTCCAAACTTCCCTTACCTTTCAAACTTGAACTTTCAGCTGCAGTTGTTCTCTCACAACAAGATTCTTGCCTCTCTGGTGGAGAGCAGGCATGGGGCAGAGAAGTATCAAGCTCTGTTCTTGTTGCTGGTGCCACCACTCTCTCTCCTGCCCTGGCACTGCTCTCCATTGGAGAAGCAAAAGCTGTGTTGAGAGTGAATGGCTACAACTGAAAGTCTGAGTTTGAAAGGCAAGGAAAGATATATCTGCTTTTGTCATGCATCTATTCAGGATGAAAATTACAAGATCCTATCCTCTATCCTGCCTGGCAACCCTACCTTCACCAGTGGCACAAAGTAGCTGGGCAAACCACATTGGGTTTGAGAAAAACAAACAAGTATGCCGGTGGTGGGGAATCTGATTACTTCTAGATGTCTCAATCGTCCCAATGAGCATGGAATTTCAATTGTGTGATGTGATATGAGGCCAGAGATAGGCATAAGTTACTTTTAGATAACTTCAAAGCCCTTCTCCACCAAGCACTGCCACTGAGACAGCTTATTGCCCGGTCAAATTGAAATAATGAAAGCTAGCTGCCCAATAAAAATAACTTAACTGTCAATTTGAGCTAAGCTATTCAACTCAAACATTAGAGATTCCACCCAAATATTAGAAATAACTGATTTTACTGTAAGAACTATTTGATAGTGGAATAGTTCGCCTTGGAATAGGGTAGATTCTCTCCATCTTTGGAGGTGTTTAAACAGTGGTTGGGTGGGCAACGTTCAGGGGTGCTTTAGTTGTATACTACTGCCCAGCAGGGGTTTGGATTAGATGGCTCTTGTGGTCCTTTCCAACTTGAAGATTTTATGATTCTATGGCTATAAATAATATAGCTATTGCAGATTTTATTATCTTTGTGAAGTAATATCTGGATTTGTACTGTCATCACAAAAGACAAATTAAAAACCTAAATCTATAATTCTTTTCATTTTTAAAAAGAGGCCTTTTATAGCCAGAGATCAGTTTTTTAAAAAGAAATACTGAACCAGGGCTACACGTGCTAATTGACCATTTTTCTTGCACAGGATGTTCATGCAAGCAGCTGTCAAAACGAATCATATCAAGTTAAGTCTAGCATTGCACCTGAACCAGGTTCTTTGCATTTCTTTGGTGCATGGTTAGCTAACCTGAAAGAATCCCTGAAGGAATTACTTATGAGGGCTCATGAGGATAACCCGTGTTTGATTCCTAAAACAGACTTCTCCATGTGAGAACAGACCACTTCTTTCTAAGTCTTTTGAACTGACCAGTGTTACAGGAATGAAGGTTCACATAGGAGGCTTAATGCTAAGTGACTCCATAGGAATGTCTATTGCCAATTCCAGATGCATTAATAATACAACTCCACCTAGAGGTAAATCAACAGTTATAAAGCAAAAGCAGCAAAACCTTAGGTGTTTTGGTTTTCACTATTAAAATTAGGTGTGTGCCTGGCAGATTATAGGACTGAGAAAAATTTGCTGCTACTTATAAGATCTGGATTCAAACAAGTACATTGCAGCTAAAAATTAATCTTTCCAGCTTCCAGAGATCACAAATAAATCAAGCAGCAAGTTTCAGACCATGGAGCAAATATTGGGGGATTCACATTCACAGTTTTAGACTGTGAAGCAAATATTGGGGGACAGGAGTGTTTCTGTATTAAAAGTTCAAACTGTTTGAAAATTGCAGCCAGTGACTTGCTTCAATGTCACATGTGCTCCCAAGTTGGGGAGGCATAAGGGGAATAATCAAAACAAGAAAGCAAGAATAGGTGCAAGATATTTAAACTACAGGTTTTGGGGTTTGTATTGGCTATGATAAATCATTTGCCTAGCTAACCAGCAGCTGCTGCCCAAATCCTGCAAACTTTCCATGGGATCTAGCTCAGCATCTTGTGTCGATCGAACACAGTCTTCCGCTGCTCCTGCACCTGACGCTTCCATCGCTCTTGGGCTCCTTCCACTCTCTCCAACACAGTATTTGCCCTGTTGCTGGCTGAAGGGCGTACAGCCGCCAAGGAATGCATGTCCTAAAACACCAAAAGAAGAAATGCCTGAAGTACCCAAGACAACAAAAAGCCCAAACATTTCATTTAGATTGCAGTAACACTTCATATTATTACACAGTGAAATATGAAAGGATAATGGAAACAGAATGCATGTGCAAGCAGACAACTTGCAGATATTAAAAGTAAATAATGTAAAAGTAAATAATGTCTTACAATGTGAATATATAACTTTTTAAAAACGGCTGTGGGGCTTGACCGACCACAGCTCCTTTTAGCATTGCGGCTGTGACACCACAAGCCCCATAGGGTGCTGAGGTGACGTCGCAGGTGCACTGTGCCATTTGGTCGTGACGCACCTGCAATGTCATCGCTACGCACACTGTCTATATGGTGCTGCGCAGCGATGATGCCCTGGCCATGTGCTAGGGTTGCGGGGCGTGTAGTCACTCCTCCCCCAGTCAACCCTATCACATCACCAGGACATCGCATAGTGGCTGTCTGTATCGGCCCTGTGAAAGTCTTTTAGTATCATTTTTCCCCTCAGTGATAATATCATTCACATAAATTTACCATAATCATCATCATCATCATCATCATCATCATCATCATCATCTTTATTTGTATACCGCCCTTCCTACGATCAGGGCGGTGTACAGCATTTTAACAAACAGCTTCATTTATATACCGCTTCATACCACCTAAGCAGTGTCTAAGCGGTTTACAATTATAAGCTATTTGCCCCCCAACAATCTGGGTACTCATTTTAGCGACCTCAGAAGGATGCAAGCCTGAGTCAAGCTTCAGCCCTTTGCTGGTCTTGAACTCGCCACCTTATGGTTTTGAGTGAGTGGCTGCAGTACAGGGATTTAACCACTGCGCCACCAGGGCTGATACCATAAGCCAAATAAACTTCTACCACTCCATCACTGCAATACCTTCTAAAGCAATGGTTCCCAAACTTGGGTATCAAGGTATTATTATTCAGGATTTTTGTGTTTTTTTTTGGGGGGGGGGGTGTTCATAGTGGTGTTACATGCACAAACCATGTTGCCAGTGAGCTTCTTGTTCTGTATTGACATGAAACTGCATTCAGCACCTGAGATAAAAACAAGGCACCCTCTATCCCACTGACCTATCATAATGCCTTTTACCGGAACAGAATTGGTATGACTCATCCTTCATTTCCCCACAACTAGTTCATTGTCAAGAGGAACACACCTTTTAAAAAATTACATTTTTTACCCATGATTCATAATATAAAACTTCCCAAGCAATCAATTAATTAACCTTTCATAGCAAGACAGGATCAGAATGGAGACTACAGTTAAGAAATCAGAAGAAGACTCAGACAGCTATAAAGAATTGCACAAGATAATAAAATGTAAAGATATAACTCTGAACACTAAAGTGAGGATCGTCCAAGCCATTGAGAGCTGGACAGTGAAAAAAGCCAATAGGAAGAAAATAAACTCATTTGAGATGTGGTAATGGAAAAAAGTACATGGATGGCCAAGAAGACAAACAAATGGGTTCTAGAGCAGATCAGGCCTGAAGTCTCTCTGGAAGTCAAGATGACTAAAGTAAGGCTGTTGTACTCTGGCCACATCATGAGGAAAAAATGAATTGTTACAAAAATTATTAGAAAAGGTGAAAGACAGTAGAAAGAGAAAGATCACACACTAGATGGTTAGACTCAATCAAAGAGACCACAGGCCTGAACCTGCAGTACCTGAACAGAAAGGCAGAGGGCAGGGGGTCTTGGAGATGTCTCATCCACGGGTTGCTCTTAGTCAAAGTTGATTTGAAGGTAGTTAACAACAATAGCAGGGCAGAGATAAAAATCCAACCATGAACTGAAGCTGCATCCACACTGGAGAAATAACCCGGCTTGGCACCACTTTAACTGCCCTGGGTCAAGGCTATGGAATTGTTGTGGGGCCCAGAGTGGAGCTATGCTCTGCTCTGCTCTGGGCCCCACAACAAACTCCAACTCCCTGAATTCCATAGCCTTGAGCCAGGGCAGTTAAAGCAGTGCCAAACCAGGTTATTTCTCCAGTGTGGATGCAGCCTCAGTCATCATGACCTTTGCAAACGTAGAGAGAAACAAATTACTCAGTAATGACATCACTCCATTGAGATGTGCTTTGGAAGGAGACACTGTGTTGATGTTGTGATTAGCGTAGTCTACAAATGAAAACCAAATATTGCAGAATCCAGATTCTGCTTTTATGTGTCATCACTTATGACCTTGTATGATTTTTTAAAAAAGAGGAACCAATATTATGGAGCATTAGACTCACCTCACTCTCTTCTTCATTGTGCAGCGGCTGGGCATAAGCACTGGGCTTGCGGATGAGAGGGTCAACCACCATTAAAAAGACCATATAGAGCAGGAGGACTCCAATGACTGAGAGGTAAATGATGATGATGAACTGCATGATGAAAGAAGCAAAAGATGATCCATCACTTCCAACAGAATCACTACTACATAAAACCATGTGAGCGTGTGGTGTTGTGATTAGTGTTAATCTGAGACTTGAGAGATCCAGGTTCTAGTCCTTATGAATCCCTGAAACTGATGTAGTGATCATGGTCTCTCTTATTCTAATCTATTCCATAGGAATAGTGAGGGAAAAGTGGGAAGGAGTGGAGCCATGTATGTTGTCTTTAGCTCATGGGATGAAATATAGGTTGCTATTATAAAACAACTAAAGGAATTAATTTAGGTGCTTAGCGGGGTCAGTGTCACAAACCAGAATAGGCCTAGATGTACAGTGTAGCATAGTGGTTTGAGCATTGGATAACAACTCTGGAGACCAGGGTTCAATTCTCAGCTCAGTCATGAAACCGACTGGGTGACCGTGTGCAAGTCACATGCTCTCAGCCTCAGGGGAAGGTAATGGCAAACTTCCTCTGGACAAATCTTGTCAAGAAAACCCCATGATAAGCCCACCTTAGGGTTGCCATAAACTGAAAATGACTTGAAGGTATATAATAACAACCAATCACTGTAATTACTAATAGGCATTAACTGACTGACCACAGATATCTACCACCTCAAAATTAAGTAGTCCAGAAGCCACCTCCCATATAACTAACTGAAAAGTATAACTTGATGCCTATCTTAACTCAGCTTGGCCAAGATTCTCAAAAGTGACTGCACTGTGGACTAGAGCCTTTTGATGAGGACATGAACGCAAATGCTTGCACTGCTGAGAGGGATAGTATATGACTCTGCTGCTACATACATATAGGGTTGTCATAATAACAATAATAATAATAGTTTTTATTTCTAGCCCGCCCCTCTGAGTGAGCAATTGGGGCGGGTTACAACAGATTAAAACAGTACAATATAAAATAGTAGACAATCAATTAAAATTAAAAAAGAAAAACATCAATTTCAAATTCCAGCCCGAGAAATCCTGGCTGTATAGGGATGAAAATTGCAGAAGCGAGGGATGGATGAACTCAAGCCTGCATTTCAGAGAAGGGAGGTGTTAAAGTACATCTGGGAAGGACTGCTGGAAGAGATGCGTCTTTAGGGCTTTGTTAAAGCCTTCAATAGATGGAATAAGACACATCTTGTCTGGCAAGCCATTCCACAACTTGGGGGCGACAACTGAGAAAGCCCTCTGGGAGATCTGTATCAATCTAGTCCCAAAGGACTACATTCCTCCCAGAGGACTGAAGCATGCGGGGAGGTTCGTATGGGAAGAGGTGGTCCATTAGATAGGATGGACCCAAGCCATGAAGGACTTTAAAGATTAAAACCAACACCTTGTACTGTGCTCGGAAACTGATCGGCAGCCAGTGGAGAGATTTAAGCACTGGTGTTATGTGCTCTCTCCTAGATGTTCCTGTAAGAAGTCTGGCTGCCATGTTTTGCACCAGTTGTAGTTTCCGGGTTAGGCACAAGGGTAGCCCCATGTACAGTGCGTTACAGAAGTCCAAACGTGACATTACCAGCACGTGTATCACAGTTTCCAGATCCCTCATTTCCAGAAAAGGGCGCAGCTGGCATATCAGCCGAAGCTGATAACAGGCACTCCTGACTGTCGCATTCACCTGACTAGTCATGTGAAGCGACGGATCAAGAAGTACCCCCAGACTGTGTACAGAGTCCTTCGAGGAGAGTGTGACTCTGTCTAGGACTGGAAGTTGTATTCCCAAGACTGGTTTTGGGCCAGTAACTGTGAGTACCTCCGTTTTGTCTGGATTGAGTTTCAATCGGTTTTCCCTCATCCAACCCATTACCGCCTCAAGACAGTCATTAAGAGAGGAGACGCCATCTGAGGTCTGAACAGACGATCTGGTCATGGAGAAGTAGATCTGAGTGTCATCAGTGTACTGATGACACTAAGCTCCATGCCTCCGAATGATCTCACCAAGCGGCTTCATATAGATATTAAATAGCATCGGGGACAGAATGGTGCCCTGGGAGACGCCACAGTTGAGCTCAGTTTTTGATGAGCAACTGTCCCCGAGCCTCAACCTTTGTGACCTACTGGACAGAAAGGAGTGGAGCCACCTAAGAGCGGTGCCACTGATCCAGAACTCTCTCAGCCGAGCCAAAAGAATGGAATGATCAATAGTGTCAAATGCCGCTGAGAGATCCCAGAGCACCAGCAGGGTCACACTACCCCTGTTGATGCTCAGGTGGAGGTCGTTGGTCAGAGCAACCATGGCAGTCTCCACTCCATATCCTGCCCTGAAGCCAGTTTGAAATGGGTAGAGATAGTCAGTATCCTCCAAGACAGCTTGGAGTTGAGAGGCAACCGCTCTCTCGATCACCTTGCTAAGAAAAGGTAACTAGGAGACTGGTCTGTAGTTGTTCCTGTCCAGGGGATCAAGGGAAGGCTTCTTTAGGAGGGGCTTAACAGCTGCCTCCTTCAAGCAAGATGGAGGGACGCATTGATCACATCCCGAAGGAATGTGGATGACCTGGACGACCAGCCAAGATGGACCCGGATCGAGAGAGCAAGTCGTCTTTCTCACACTTCCAAGGAGCTTGTCCACATCATCGGTACTTACCGATTGGAACTCATCCAGTAAACTTACAGCAACAGAGTGGCTGGACACCTCATCTGTGGCCACTGAGCAAATATTGGCGTCCAAGTCAGCTCTGATCCGAGAGATTTTATCCGCAAAGTGAATGTTGAATGCCTCACAGCAGGCTGTCATGGGCTCAAGCAGGGGATTTGGCGCAGGAGGAACCCGCGTCAGTTCCCCCACAACCCTGAACAGCTCTGCCGGGTGAGACTCTGCGGACACAATGCATGCAGAACAGAGAGATCTCCACGCTGCACGCAAAGCCTTGCCATATCTGCGAAGATGCAGTCTATGGCAAGCTCTGTTGGATTGGAGTCGAGTCTTCCACCATTCGCACTCTAGTCGTTGTCCAGCCCGCTTCATCTCTCTGAGATCTTCCGTATACCAGGGTTTACAGTTAGGAGTGGGCTGGAAAGGACGCTTGGGAACAATTGTGTTGATAGCCTTGGTGACATCAGTGTTCCATGTGTGAACCAAGGCTTCAACAGAGTCGCCAGCGTTCCCAACCAACAAACCCTCTAGGGCCTTCTGGAAACCAATTGGTTCCATAAGCCTTCAAGGGCGGACCATTCTAATAGGTCCCCCACCCCCGGAGAGACGGGAAGTGGCCTGTAGTTCCAACTTGATCAGGAAATGATCTATCCATGGCAAAGCTGAGGTCTTGGTTACCTCTGCCCACGGATACTCCTGTTCCGTAGTAAAAACCCCATCGAGTGTATGACCTGCAGAATGCGTAGGCCCATCGACCAACTGGGAAAGGTTTATGGCTGCCATGGAATCCATGAATTCCCGAGTTGCTCCAGATAACTCAAATAAGCTGGCTTCAAGAGGGATGTTGAAGTCGCCCAAAACCAAAAGTCTGAGCGACTCCAACAATAGCTCAGAAACCAGCTGAGTCAGCTTGGTTAGGGAGTCTGCTAGGCAACGGGGTGGCTGGTATACTAGCAGAATCCCCAAACTATCCCTGGTCTTTAGGCTTAGGTACATACACTCGATGTGGGCTGTCATCTGGACAGGTTTCCTGATCAAGGTCAAATTGGTCTTATGGACTATAGCCATACCCCCCCCCTCACCTACTTCCCCTTATCTGCTCACTGACCATATAACCTGCTGGAAGAGCCTGCGCCCACATGGCAGCACTTGCATCTCCCAGCCAGGTCTCGGTAAAACACGCCAGGTCGGCCTGTTCATCCACGAGGAGGTCGTGGATAATGTGAGTCTTCCCTTGGCCGACCTGACATTACAAAGGAGCAGATTAAGGGGTTGTGGTATGGTTGGTACGCTCTCCACCTTATCCTGAGAAACAGAGTGAACTGAAGAAGGGATAGATACTAAACATTGATTCCTACTTCTTTTGTAACATGAGGTCATGAGGTATAGCTATTATAAGAGGAACAAAAAGAAGACGTCACTCCTTCAACTGAAACTTTTGTCCTCTCCAGCAAAATTCTCCTTAAGTCCCCATATTTACAGCATTGCAGAGAGAGAATGAAAACCATTTACACCTAGAACTTTTCTGTTTGCTGTGTTCTCATTCTTTTGGTAACTTTACCAGCCCTCTTTTCTTTGAACGCCTAAACTTGTTTCTAAATGTTCAACTGAAGTTTTACATTATTGCAATGCTAGAAACTTGGGAAGTGAAGGAAAATTTCATTTGGGCGCAGAATTGTTATTTTGGGAGGGTAATGCCCTCATTTTTCTCCTCTCTCTATAGATACAATCCTGCATATATCTCTAGCTCATAGTAAAGTTGTTCACAAAACAATTTTCAGAATCACTTAGCCATGCTGGCTAGGGGATTCTGGGGATAACAGTTCAAAAAATAAATTTGTCATGTTAGGTTACCTCCAACTATATAAGAAACATGAAACTGGACCCTCTGATATGCAAAAACTGTTGGTAGAAAATAGTCTGTTTGTACTGTTTCTGTCATGGACTTGTCTTGCACCTTGATGGGTGCAAAACACAGGGGTGGGTTTATCTGGTACCTTGATTGTAGTAGTGCTTCGCTCTTCATATTTGCACTCACACAGCAGGCAGTATGCCTCAACATCATGTCCTGGCACTGGCATAGGTTCCACCACATGAAGGCAGTTGCTGCAATGGAAAGAAACAAGCATCAATAGTGGGCACTACCAAAGAACATCTATATTACATATTATATGGTTGCCTTCTTCAACTGGATGACCTAGAGATATGTTAGACTAAAAACCTTATCAACCCCAGCCAGCATCACCATGGGTATGATGAGAGTTCCAGTCTAACATATATGGAAGATACTCAGATTGGGAAATTGCTGCTCCAGAGACTAGAACGCGGAACAAAGGAGGAACTTCCTGACAGTAAGGGCTGTTTGACAGTGGAACACACTCCCTCGGAGTATAGTGGAGTCTCCTTCCTTGGAGGTCTTTAAGCAGAGGCTGGATGGCCATCTGTCAGGGATGCTTTGATGGAGAGTTCCTGCATGGCAGGGGGTTGGACTGGATGGCCCTTGTGGTCTCTTCCAACTCTATGATTCTATGATTCTATGGTATAAGGCATCTACTCCAAAGGATGTGGAGTGCATTATATAATGTTCAGCTGGAGCCACTGACTGCAACCAGCAATCATATATGGTTTTAATAAGTCAAGCCTTTTGCCAGTGGGAAAGAAATAAAATGAGCCTTTTTTTCTAATTCACACATCCCTTTCTCTACATCCTTCACAGGCTTCAGAAAGTAGATTAAAACCCCTTTGAAAGAATCCTAATATAAATTCAAGAAATCATGACCAACAGTTCTGGTAGCAACAATCAGGAAAACTCTAAGGCCTCATAGGTTTTTTGTGGGGATTTTGGGCTATGTGGCCATGTTCTAGAAGAGTTCCTTTCTGACATTGCGCCAGCATCTGTGGCTGGCATTTTCTGAAGATGCCAGCCACAGATGCTGGTGAAGCATCAGAAAGGAACTCTTCTAGAACATGGCCACATAGCCCGAAAGCCCCACAAAAAACTATGGATGCCAGCCATGAAAGCCTTCAGCTCCACTCTAGGGCCTCATGCTTTTTTTGACCAATATGGAAGAACCAAAGGTTTCCTAGCTTCAAAACAAACTCTTAACAAAGGTTTAGAGCTGATTTAATGTTTCACATGAAAGATGGGATTATGGCTAGAAATTCCTGGTTTTAACTGTTGTGTGCCACAAATGACAGCAGAGGAGGAAAATAATGGAGGTGAGAGGAAGATGGGCAAAAGGCTCAAATATATTTCAGTTTATTAAGCTGAAACTTTACCATCCAAGTTTGACCATGCAGAGCTTTAAAAGTACCTGGATATTTTATTTTTTAAAAAGTTTTATTTATTTTGCCAATGACATTGGCAGATATTTTAAAAAATGATGAAAGAATGCAAAACAAAGAAACAAGCCAAAGCAATAGAAATATAAACATGAATACTGTTTTCTTTCAATTTTCCTAACCATATATTAGCAATATAATAGAGCTTGTCCATACACCTCAATTTGTTTAATTTGGGGAAGAGAGGATATCTGTGCCAGCGGTATGTGCAGCAAGAGAAATGCGATATTTGATGAATGTAAAAAAGCAAATTCAAGAATGGCATTGGCAAAAATTCTTACACAGACTGTTCGATTAATCCAGTAATTGCATATGGATCAGATTAGATCATCTATGAAGATCTGATCAATTACATCCTCAGCCATTTACAGCCAAAGCTTATTAGCAGAACACTCTCCCATCTATGCCCTCTCCCAATAATGGGAATGTAACTGCAGATATTCTACAAAATACTAAATGGAACTAGCCACTTGGCCATCTCTTGAGAAAAAGGCACACAAAATGCACAAATAGAATCATAAACGAACATTTTAAAATGGAAGCCCCCAAATCCAGAAACCAGCTCCAACAGGCCTTGCCTAAAAAGAAGAAGAGCCCTCCCTCCAATCCATCTGCCATGGTCCAGGCCTCTGAGGGAGAGATCTGCTGGACCTTCCCCCTTCCCCACCACCTCTCCCTTTTCCTTTTGTTTCATGTCTATTTTAGATTGTAAGCCTGAGGGCAGGGAAATGTCTCAATTAACAAATTGTAAGCCACTTTGATAGCCTTGGCTGAAGGGGGGGGGGTATAAATAATAATAACAATCATCATCATCATCATCTAGCTGTGTATTCCATGACCATGCCACCCCTACCTTTCTCTCTGGCATTTTATACCTGGATGAGAAGGACTGTGGTCTTAGTTAAGGATTGCTTGAACCACAATTAAGGATTGCTGAGCCATTTTTAAAATTAGAAGAGATAGTATCTCTAACAAGTACTTTACAGCCAGATCAAAATTATAGTGAGGTATGGTGATGCTAATACAATGAGACCATTTTTCAAATGATCAAGTAATCTGTCCATAGATTATAATTTCTGCTATTACTGGTATATTTAATAAATAGAAACCAAACTGAATAGGATACATTGCTATCTTGGTTATTTTGAAAACCTCTTCTTTAATGCTGTGTTTCACACCCTTGTTTAGTCTTGGATGAGATGCCAACATCGCTGCAATTTTGATTTTGGTTTTCTTTTTATTAGACCTTAGTATAGCTTACTAATGGATTGTTTACTTTCTGTTCAATGCTGGTGTTTATTAATATGATGAACAATTTTTTTATGTCTCCTGAGATGTTGCTGGCACACCCTGGATTTGTTAGCTAATTAATTTTCAGTTTCAATATATACTCAGTCTCAACACATAAATGACAAAGTTCATTTTGTTTGGCATTCTTGTGATATTTTACATGGTGACATTGGTATTTCAGTGATATTGAGGTTTTTCCCTCCACAAGCCATAATTTTCACCTCCACAATCAGGAAAGTAGAGCCAAAATTCCTGGCTTTCCAGAATGGTGTAGATACAAACATGGTTCCAAGAAAGGTCACAATATGGAATTAGGGTTGCAGAAGAGATATGAAATATCTGGCCCTCCAGGTGTTGTTGTATTACATCTCTCATTATCCTTTATTTTGCTTCAAGGACTTAGCGGGTGCTTGTGTTCAACAACATTTGGAGGGCCACAGCTTTTTCATTTATGGTTGATGGTTTCCAAAAGTGCTTGTCATGAGCTTAAAGGTTGTAAAACTACAGCTAGTCAACTCACCAGTCTTTCTGAGACACATTCTTTTTGTAAATATGTCCACTGATATTTCTGTATGGTGGGCAGACACACTTGCAGCGGATGTCCTCAAAGGCCTAGAGAAGAAAAATAGGATACAAATGGAATTAAGGCAACGTAGTAAATTGTCATTCCCATCACAACAACAACAATAATAATAACAACAACAATAATAATAAATTTTATTTCTAACCCGCCCCTCTGCAAAGCAATTGGGGCGGTGTACAACAGAATTAAAACAATCAAAACATTTCTTCAACTCAATCCCTAACCTCCCTCCCCTTAAAATTAAATTAAACTGACACAGAATTAAAATAGCAATTAAAACAAAAAAATACAATAAAAGCAATATTCTTGAGCAGCATAGACAATGGCAACAGGGGTTCGTTAAGCCAGGGAATTTAGCCGGAGGGTTTTAGCGCCAGGAAGTTATTTTGGGAAGGCCTGCTGGAAGAGATACATCTTTACAGCTTTTTTGAAGCTATCGAAGGTACTAATAAGAAGAATCTTGTCCAGCAGGCCATTCCATAGTCTGGGAGCAGTCGCAGAGAAGGGCCTTTGGGAGGTCTGCAACAGCCTGGTCTTTATAGGCTGTAGTAGATTCCTCCCAGAGGACCGGAGCATGTGAGGGGGGGATCATAAGGGAGGAGGCAGTCCCTAAGATAAGATGGACCCAAGCCATGTAGGGCTTTAAAGGTTAAAACCAACACCTTTTACTGTGCCTGGAAACTGATCGGCAGCCAACTGAGAGATTTAAGCAGAGATGTTATGTGTTCTCAACTAGATGTACCAGTAACTAACCTGGCTGCCATGTTTTGTAGTAACTGAAGTTTCCGGGTTAAGCACAGGGGTAGCCTAGAGTGCATTACAGCAATCCAGGCGTGAGGTTACCAGAGCGTGTACCACAGTTTCCAGATCCTTCATGTCCAGGTAGGGGCGCAGCTGGCGTATCAACCAAAGCCAATAACAGACACTCTTGACCATCGCATTCACCTGGCTAGTCATGTGAAGCGACGAATCTAGAAATACCCCCAGACTACGAACAGAGTTCTTAGAGGAGTGTGACTCCATCCAAGGCTGGAAGTTTTATTCCCAAACCTGGTTTCAGGCCTGTGACTGTCAGTACCTCCGTTTTGTCTGGATTTAGCTTCAATCTGTTTTTCCTCATCCAATCCATTACTGCTCAAAGGCAGTCATTGAGAGAAGAGACGCCATCTGAAGTCTGAGCCGATGATCTGGTCATGGAGAAGTATATCTGAATGTCAGCAGAATTCTGATGACACCGTGCTCCATGCCTCTGGATGATTTCACCCAGCGGCTTCATATAGATGTTAAATAGCATCAGGGACAGAATGGCGCCCTGGGGGACACCATAATTAAGTTCAGTTTTGGAGGAGCAACTCACCCTTTGGGATCTGCCTGAGAGAAAGGAATGGAACCACCACAACACAGTGCCTCTGATTCCTAACTCCCTCAGCCGATCCAAGAGGATGGAACGATCTATTGTATCGAAAGCCGCTGAGGGATCCAAGAGCACCAACAGGGTCACACTACCCCTGTCGATGCTCAAGCGGAGGTTGTCGGCCAGAGTGACCATGGCAGTCCCAACTCCATATCCTGCCCTGAAGCCGGTTTGAAATGGATCAAGATAATCGGTTTCATCCAAGACAGCTTGGAGTTGGGAAGCAACTGCCCTCTTGATCACCTTGCTTAGGAAGGGTAGCAAGGAAATTGGTCTAAAGTTGTTTCTAGCCAGGGGGTCTAGGGAAGTTTTTTTTTCAGGAGAGGCTTCACTGTCACCTCCTTCAAACAGGATGGTACAATGCCTTCCCTGAAAGACACATTGATTGTATTTCATAAGAATACTCTCAATGCACCCCCCCCCCGGATGACCAGCCAAGATGGACAAAGATCGAGAGGGCAAGTCGTCTTCCTCACTTTCCCAAGGAGCTTGTCCACGTCTTTGGTACTCATAGATTGAAACTCATCCAGCAAAGTAAGAACAACAGAGTTGCTGGACGCCTCGTCTATGGATTCTGATGAAACATTGGCGTCCAAGTCGGCTCTTATCCGAGAGATTTTATCTGCAAAGTGGATGTTGAACACATCACAGCATGCTGTCATTGGGTTAAGCAGGGGGTTTGGCACAGGCGGGACCTTCATCAACTTCCCTAAACAGCTCTGCTGGACAAGACTCTGCAGACGCAATACGAGCAGAACAGAAAGATCTCTGTCCTGCACGTAAAGCCTCCTGATAGGAATCAAGATACTTCGTATGGCGAGTTCTGTTGGACAAGAGTTCTGTTGGACAACATGACATCCCAGGGCTGCATTTTGCCTAGCCCTCTGCTACAGCATTGTTTAGCATTGCTTGCAAATCAGTTCAGTACAACTTTATTAAATCTGGTTTAAAGCTCCAAAGCAGTGGTTTCACTGTGGAAAAGGTTGTATGTCTTGTGACCAGACTGGGGTGGCTACAGGTAGGTTCAGAGTTTTGGTGAATGTAGACAAGCCTTGGTTTGATGTGGGAAATGGACTTGCAAGACTAGATTTTTCTCAGCCTCACTCCAACACTTGCACATTGTGCTCAGTTAAGGTTTAGCACTGAGCATATTTTCTCCTTCCACTCCCTTTTCTTCCTTCCTCACCTTGCTGGATTCAGATGGCGGTAGCAGAACACACCAAGCAATGGCTGCAAGGGACAAGAATTTCATGGTTTTTCAGATGCAATGCATGAGCATCATAGAACTCTGGAACAAAGAAAAAGTGAATCAACAAATGCTTTGTAGAATTTCACTTAGCATTCAGCTCTTAGGTATGCAGTGCATGGAGAAATTTTTCAGTCCCTAATGAATTGGCATGGAGGCATCCCAGCCAACTCATTTTCCTAGATATCTATTGCCTGGACAAGCCCTTTTCAGGAAATGCAGACATGTATACAAAGATGGCTTCAAATTTCTGTCTGTTATACCAGGGCTGGAAATCATGCAGCCCCCCAGGGGTTGCTGGACTCTAAGTCCCAGCAGCTTTAGCTAGCACAGTCAGTGGTGATAAATACTAGGAGCTGCAGCCCAATATCAGGAACAACTTGAAGGCACACGACAACAACATGCATATTAAATTAATACCAGTAGTAGTAGGAGGAGGAATAGAGGCCTGTATAGCCTCCAGCACTTTACAGATGAAAACTGAGACATTTGTGACCAACCAACATGATCATCAGAGTGTGGTCAAGATGGCAAAAGTTATTAATAAGGAAAGACACACATGCTAGAACAGGCTGTAGCACTTTGCTTCTGACTAAGCCTGTTGGGAAGAGCAAGACTCTGCCCCCCCCATGCTCCCCTTTCCTCCTTGTTGTCTGAACTGAGTGCAAACTACTTTTCCACTTTTAATTCAGTCTGTAGCAAGTGAAGTGAGCTGTGGACAAAGTGGGAAAGTGGGAGAAGATGAGGAAACTGGGACAAATTAAAAGCAGCTTTAAAAATGGGACAACAGAAGAGTAATTGGGACTGTCCCTGCCAAATCAAGACATTTGGAGGATATGGACCCTGCTGAATGTTTCCACAGCCGAAGAGGCTCAACTGGTGCACTAGACAGGGTCTTTTTGTTTTTGTTGTTGTTGTAGTACCTTGATTGTAAAAGTCCACCCCAAGGTAAACTACTCTGGCTCCATCCCAATCCAGCTTCTAGTGGCCCTTGGTCATAAAATTGCTGGCTTTTGGCACTGTTCTAATCTGTTCTTGGAAACACTGTTGTTTGTTTTAATTTGTTTTAAAAGAATGTTCTAATCTGTTAAGCATCACCTTGGAAGCCTGGCAACTGAGATGCAATAAATATAGTATTTTTAATATAAATACATAAATACATAAAATGAAAAAAAGAACACAATTTCAAAAGAAGAACACAACTCTTTCCATCATGAATACTTTGGGCCTGTATCTGATCAAGAGAGAGAAATTCTGCACAGCTTCCAGACAAAATGCTGCTGTTAATATTCTCCATGGCAACTGATAATTGCTTCTTAGCAATTCTACAGATCTGTCATTCACTCACCCATTTCTCACTCATTGCTTAAAACTTTGCAATGCTGCATGTAGCTCTCACTTCTATAAGCAACTAGTTCAGCACTATTTTGACAACTTGCACTTCAATGCAAAAATAAAATGGAAATGCTAAAAATTAGAAGTGGATGGCAGCTGTTAATAGGGGGGAAATCACTTCATAGGATCTGAAGGTACAAGCAGCCAATGAAGCTAGAAACTTCACCACAGACTGTTTTGGGGAATGCAATATCTGGCTTCTTTTTCTAAAATTCTTTAGAAAAGCGGCCAGTGATGGAAATGGTGCAATCAGGAAATTCAGAGGAAACATTTCATAAACCATTTCACAGACCACTGTTCAAGCAGGAAAAGAAACAGCATTGTACCAGCCCTCATGGGAATGGCTGGCGACTTTCAAAGCCAGAAACGTCACTGTAAAACATGTCTTTGAAAAAAAGAGACAAAAGGATTTGTGTACCTGGAAATATGAGTCCTAGCAACTTCTCTCAGAACCACATTCAAGAATGCTGCATGCAGTTCTGGCCAGCTAATCAAAAGTGAACAGTGGAGAATTGTAGAAGCCTAAGCAATGGGAATGTTGCAACACATTCTTTCAGGAGAAAGAAAAAACATTAGCAATTCATTACATCTAAAGCTTAGACATTAAAGATAAGAGATACATGGCATTATGAACAAGACAAAAAAGAAAGAAAGAAAGAAAGAAAGAAAGAGAAAAGAAATTACTCTGTCCCTATCAAAGTACTGCTTCTGAAGAAGTGAATTGATATCCATGGAATCTCATGCTAGAAAAATGATCAGTGTTAAAGCTGATTCTTTAACATTCCTTTTCCCCCTTCCCTTCCCTTCTTCCAGTTTAAAGTGGAGAAGGGTCACCTAGGGAGTTGAGAAAGCAAAATGAACTCCTTTACACAATGAACTAGTTTCTCCAGAGAAGGAAACCTCAAACACATCTAGGAGTTTATCAGACGACAGAAATTGGAAGTATAATCTAATGGCAATCCGAACGCAATCATGAGGTTTCACATTATTGTGTATTAAAGTATCTCACACAATTTCGGGCAAAAGGGAAGTCATTTTGAACGCAATCATGGGTTTTACGTTATCGTGTATTAAAGCATCTCACGCAATTTTGGGCAATGGGCAGTAATTTTCGGCAATGGGAAGTCATTCTGAACACATTCCGAATGCAATTGGAATTCACGTAAATTCACTAAACTAGCGAATTCACGTGAATTCGAATTGGATCCAATTGGCTCCATTCAAAATAAAGAGAAATTCCTCCCGTCTGATAAACTCCCTAGTTACAGAACAAACCAACCAGAAATGAAGCTGCACCTGTGTCTGGAGGACACACACAACAGACTCAGGCTCATATTCTGATGACACACTGAGCAAACTACTCTGAGTGGGAGAAAGCATGGACCATGCCCCAGTTTGCTGCTTGGGTCTGAAAAGCCAGAATTCTCCTTGTCATCCAAACTGGCCAGTGAGTCCATTCAAATATAATCCTAACCAAGATTTTGATAAGTCCTGCATTTCCAGGATCACGGCATGAAGGGAAAGCATAAAGCAATGATTCTCAATCTTTGATCCTTCATATAACTGGGGGGGAGGGGGGGGAAGGTACAGGCAGGCAGGAAAAACCAGCTTCAAACACCTTTTCTGAAGCTGGACTGAGTCCTGTCAGACACACTGCTAGCCCTTTCGCTTCCATTCTGTGCCTGCCCCCCCCCCCCGTAAATTGCATTTTATCTGGATTCAATCCTGTTTTGATGTCTAAATGCCCCACCTCCAAGTGGGGTTGAATCCAGCTTATTTTGACTGTCTGTATCTCCTCATTGATTTCAATGCCCCAAATCACTGACTTTGGCCAAGCTGGCTGGGAATTCTGGGAGCTGAACTCCCCAGTCACTAAAGGACCAAAGACTGAGAACCACTGACTAGCATAAAATGCACATCTGTAGTTCATGTGCAATGGCAAACTGGTTTGAGACAAACTAGGATATCATTCATTACAAGCTGAACTCCCTTATTTGGAATTCTTGCTCCAAAATCCAAAACTTTTTTCATGGATGGCTGAGATAGTGACACCTTTGGTTTATGATGGCATACAAACTTTGTTTCATGCACAAAATTATTAAAAGTATTTTGTATAAAATTACCTTTAGGCTATGTGTATAAAGTCTATATGAAACAAACGAATTTCATGTTTAAGTTTGAGTCCCATTTGGAAGATATTATGTATATGCAAATATTCCAAAATACATCTGGTCCCAAGCATTTCGGATAAGAGGGATTCAACCTTTTTTAGGTGTGTGCAGGAGAATGGAGGATGCAAATACACCAAACAAGGGCATGGCATTGTGTGAAAAGATTTAGGCCTCATTTCCACTTACAGATAAATTGGAGTGCGATCCGAATCGATGGATCGATTCAACATTGGATTGTGGTTTACACTACACTTGCTGCAATCACATTTTCTGTCACTTTCTGTCATCAAAATAACCCCCTTGTGGCTCCCATTCATGAATGAATTGATTCAAAATGATTCGGTTCCAGCTGGCTGAAGGGGAGATTTGAATCGATTCCGATCCATTTGTGGTTCACACTTGCGTGAAATCGATTTATTGAAAAAGAAGCAGGAAAAAAATCAGTGTCAAAAAGACGTGGGTTAAATGCAGCATGCCCCCCCTCTCAGAACTTCTTCACTGATTTGGATTAACTGGGAACCAGGGTTTTTTGAACCAGTTCAAACCGATTCACGATCCGATTTAAAAGACAGTGGGAATGAGGCCTTAGCGTGACACACTCTCAGGTAGAATTCATTGCTACGACATGCAAGAGGCTACTGATCCAAATGGCATCAAAAAGGAATTAGGTTAATTCACAGAGGAGGAGTGTTCAGCTGCCAGTAGCCATTCTATGATGGCTCCATATCAAAAGGTAGTCTATCTAGGATTTGGGGGACAAAGAAACAAAAGGATATGTGTGGCTATGCAATGGTGCCTTATCTCAAAGATATCGAAGTACAGTATTCCAAAATACTTCTGGTTCCAATAATTTCAGATAAGAGAGAGCCTGTAGTAGGTGTGTGCAAGAGGAGGAGGGAAGGATGCAGATACACCAAACAGGGGCATGACATTGTGTGAAAAGATTCAGCGTGGCACACTCCCAAATAGAATTCATTGCTACGACACAAGACGGGCTACTGATCCGAATGGCACCAAAAAGGAATGAGGTGAAGTCATAGAGGGGTGTGTGTGCCAGGGACCAGTCTTATCTATGACGGCCTCAGTCTACCTATGATGCTGGGGTTAAACTAACAAAAGGAACTGTATGACTAAACGGTGCCTTATCTCCAAGAGATCTCATTGCGCATATGCCACTAAACCCATTTTGGGTAAAAGACATTCAACCTGTACTGTGCAAGAGGAGAGAGAAGGATGCAAAAACACCAGAGTGGCATGGCATTTGTGTGAAAAGACTCTTCTCCAAAGTGGATTCACTGCTATGGCACAAGATGGGCTGCTGATCCAAATGGCACCAAAAAGCAAGGAGGTGAACTCATTGAGGGGTGTGTGTGTGTGCCAGGGCCCGTACTTATCTAGGATGGCTCCATATCCAAAGGTAGTCTCCTTAGGATCTTGGGGACAAACAAAAGGAAATCTATGACTAAGCAATGGGGCTTTTCTGGAGGCAGCAATCCACAGCTGATCCTGTTCAGTCCAGCAGTGTGCCAGCTCTGCCTGGATCCATTTTCTCCATCGTCGCAGAGGAGGAAAAGGGCCAGCTTGGCAGAGATCGGGCTAGCCAGAAGAAGAGGCAGCCCTTCAGCTACGAAACTCACCCAAAGCAGGGACTAGGAGGCTTCTTTCAAAGGCAGGTAAAGAGCCACAGCAAAGCAACCCCGGCTCCTCCGGAGAGAAGGAAAATCCAGGCTGATCTTTTCAGCTGACACATCACTGCACTGGGCAGGGCTCCTTCTTTGTTGCAACCAATGGACTGCCTTCTTCTTGCAGCCGGATGGAGGAGGGATCATCGTGGATGGTTAATCCTAACCTTGGTTTAGCAACAAGAAGAACAACAAGGAGAGCTCTGCCTGTCAAAACACATTGCAGAAACAATCCACTTTCAGCCCTGGCTCGGTGCTAGGGGATCCTGGGAGCTGTAGTGGCACCAGAGCTCTCTCTGACAGAGGAGGCTCAATGGCTCACAAAACTACAGCTCCCAGGATTCCCTAGCATTTGAGCCAGGGAAGTTAAAGCGGTCTCAAACTGGATGGTTTCTGCAGTGAGTTGGAGGAGAAGGTTGGATAGCTCTGGAGATTAGGGCTGCAACCCCCACTGGAGCAATAACCCGGTTTGGCACCGCTTTGACTCTTTTTCTGGCTCAAGGCTATGGAATTCTGGGAGTTGGCGTTCGCCAACTCCCAGAATTCCATAGGCTTGAGCCAGAAAAAGAGTCAAAGCGGTGCCAAACCGGGTTATTGCTCCAGTGGGGGGATGCAGCCCAGGGTTCAGATCCCCTGAGTCACACTCTCTCAGCCCCTTAACGCGGGCTCAAGCCGGATTACACCTCCAGTGCGGATGCAGCTCTCGCACCATGGCAGGCAATCAAGCGTTAACCTGCTGGAGCGGAAATGAATGGTGGCCCGGAGGAGGAGTTGGCAGCAGGCAGTGTCCCATGATCATCATGGAGTGCCTGGTGGTGAAGCTGGGGGGCTCAGCCTTGACCCAGAAGGACCAGCTGGAGACCCCTAAAGAGGAGTCCCTGCGGAGGGCAGCTGCCTTGCTGGGCAAGGTCTACGCGGGAGGAGCCCGGCGGTGCCTGGTGGTCCATGGGGCCGGGTAGGGCAAGGGCACCCCAGGGACTCTGCTCTCTGACTTCCACTTCTGCCTTCTTCTCAGGAAGGGACTTCCCTAAGGCCCTCCATCTTGACCAGCACTGAGTGACCAAGAGGTCCTCCTACTTTTCAGCCGTCTGTCTAGGAGGGATTGCCCCAAGGCCCTCCATTTTGAGCAGGGCTAAGAACTTTAGTCCTCTTTTTTTCCTCCCCAGGACCTGTCTTCCATGTCTTCTGGAAAGCCTTCTGACTAAGAAGGATTTCCACATTAGTTCCTCCATTTTGAGCAGGACTAACAGAGGGACCAGAGGCCCTCCTTTTTAGCCTTCTGTCTAGGAGGGGATTTGCACAAGGTCCTCCATTTTGAGCAGTACTAAGAACAGGGTGACCAGAGGTCCTCCTCCCCCCAGGACCTGTCCCCCTTTTCAATTTTCTGTCTAGGAAGGATTTCCACATGCTCCTCCATTTTGAGCAGGCCTAATAACAGGATGACCAGACATCCTCCTTTCCCTCCCCAGGACCTGCTGTCCTCCATTTCAGCCTTCTATCTAGGAGGATTTTCCAAAAGCTCCTCCACTTTGAGCAGGACTAAGGAGCAGGAGTTTTGTACTGGGTCATGCCCTCCATTGTTTCTTGGAGGCCCTCCATTTTGCAGTGTCTTGATCCTCCTTTGCAGTGTGGACCTCTGGTGCTCCCATGACCTTGAGTTTGCCAGGGTTGACTTTGGCATAGACATGTGTGGAGAGCCGGTGTGGCATAGTCGTCTGAGTGCTGGACTCCAACTCTGGAGACCAGGGTTTGATTCCCATGTTAAACTGGGTGACCTTGGGCAAGTCACATTCTCTCAGCCTCAGGGGGAAGGCCATGGAAACCCCCTCTGAAGAAGCTTGCCAAGAAAACCCCATGATAGGGTCACCGTAAGTCGGAAACAACTTGAAGACAGAACATCTCCAACTTGAGGGCAGTTCACACACAACACACAAGAAAACTCTAATATGGCCCTTATCAGACGAGGGTTTTTGCAGCTCCAAACCAGAGTCACTCTGCATCCATCCAAGTGAATTCACATGAATGTTGTTACTATGAAGCCATTCAGTAACAACTGAATTCATAGAAATCAGTTCCAAGGTCACTTCAGATTCAAGCCAAATTGGTCTGGTGTGATAAGGTAAATGTGTGGGGTCACCGTAAGTTGATAGGTGATTTGAAGGCACACGCACACGAAGTTGCTTTATCACACTAAGGGTCAAACAGGATTTAAACGAGAGTTAAACATGAAATGTCCTGTGATAAACATAGGGCGTTTCCTGTTTAACTCTTGTTTAACTCTCATTTAAATCCTGTTAGCCCCCTAGTGTGATAAAGCAGGAAGGAATATTCGAAAGTGATTTGTCATCGCTCTCCTCTGAAGTGTAGCCTATAGCACCTGGTAGACCTTGGTGAACTCTCATCCAAATACTAACATTTACCTGGCAGTAAATTTCTGTTCAGATTTCCTTGTAAATTGCGGTTAAGAATGACAACTGCATCTCTTGTAGAGCAATCTTGTAGCACCTTTGAGACTAACTGTAAGACAAAAGTTGGCAGCATGAGCTTTCCTAGACTTAAGTCTACTTCCTCAGATACATTTGGTGGAGTGGAAAGCCAGCAACAACCCTAAACACGCCATTAGTGTATGAGAATGTCAACAAATTCATGTCAATTCAGATTCAAGACTGCAGGTCTTGTTATGCCTGGACTGAAGCAAACAAATGCATCACAACTGGAAAGGAGGAACCCCTTGGTGTTTCTCTCCATGGTTCTTTGGGATTCCTAATATAGTTGGCTCACCATATCCATGGAGTTTTTATTCATGGATTCAATCAGCCACCGCTTGAAATATTTTTAAAAGATACATAATTTCCAAAAAGCAAACCAAAAAGCAAGATATAGGGATTTTATATAAGGGACACCATTTTACTGTGCCATTGTAATTAATGGGGCTTGGGCATCCATGGATTTTGGTATCCATGGAGGTAGTCCTGGAACCAAACCCCAGCAGATAGAAAGGGCCCACTGTAGCTGCAAAAAAGTATAGAAACAGGTTCAAAACACACGGCAGAAATAATCCAGTTGGAGACCACTTTAAATGCCCTAGCTCAGTACTAGGGAATCCTGAGAAATTATTGTGGTTTATTGTAACACCGGAGCTCTCTGACAGAGATGGTTCACAAAACTACAATTCCCAGAATTTCCTAGCATTGAGCCAGGGGCAGTTAAAGCAGTCTGAATCTGGATTATTTCTCCAGTGTGGACTGCAAAGATTTAGACCTGGAGCTGCAAGGCTGGATTAATGGTGCAGTTGGTATAACTCATGGTTGAGAGGCCTCATGCTGATGTTGTGTGAACACACACACACACACACACCCTTCTGGGAAGTGCAATGCTTTGGGGAATTATGTCTCTAGCTGTCTTGGCAGCATACCCATTCTGCCCTAATTTCCTGGCCAGCGGGCATGAGGAAGTGAGTGGTTGCATTATGATTTCCATTGGTCACGCCAGCTGGAGTTTAGGCCTGAACTTCTCCCTCAGGTCCAAAGGTAGTGAGGAAAGGTGGCATGGCTCTGACTACAGCATCTCTGCCAAGCCTGATAGGTTGCGACATGAAACTGGTTCCTCGGTTTTGCACTTTGACCTTAGTCTGCAGCCCCTCTTCCCATTAGGGAGCTTTCCAAAGGAGAAAAATAAAAGGGGGGGGGGACTTGTTTCTGGAAGTACTCCTTGGATGTAGATTGATACATAAGCTGCTTTTAAGGGGGAGAGAAATCTTACTTTTACATGCCAGTTTGGGAGGGACAGTCCCAATTAATACTCTGCCATCCCACTTTTCCAGCCAATTTTAAAATGTCCCAATTTCTTTCTCCTTCTCCCACTTCCCCCGCTTTGTGCTCAGCTTACTTCAATTGCTGCAGACTGAGTTGATAGTGCAAATGTGGTTTTCATTCATTTAACTCAGCAGGGGTTTGGGGGCGGAGGACACAAGGGGCCAGAATCTTATCCTTCCCAGTAGATTTGGGCAAAAGTAAAGTGCTGCTGCCTCTGGAAGTATGTACTGGAAGTACTGGAAGATACATTTTTATGCATGGCAGACTGTCATTGTGATCATGTACATTTTACATAGATATTACATATTATGTACAATACATATTGTTATTGCATGCCTTCAAGTAATTTCTGGCTTACAGTGACCCTAACAGGATCCTATCATGGAATTTTCTTGGCATGTTTCTTCAGAGAGGTTTTGCCATTGCCTTCCTTTGAGGTTGAGAGAGTGTGACTTGCCCAATGTCACCCAGTGGGTTTTCATGGCCAAGGCTGGAACTGAACCCTGGTCTCCCAGTCCTAGTCCAACACCAAACCATTACATCCTCATTACATAGCTGTACACATTACCTACCTATTTCTTATGTTTTATTGGGGTTATTGTCCTTTGTGAATATTTTATCCCTTTCTTCTTTCTGGATTGGAGTCCTGAGTAAGTTTACATAGAGGCAATCCTGCTGAATCTACTACATCTTATTTCTTAGGAAATATTTATAGAACCACACTGTCCATTTATACTAATAGGGTTTTCCCCAGGTATTTGGAGATGTTTTTAGGTCCAAAATGCACTGCAGAAATAAAACAGTTTGAGACTGCTTTAACTGTCCTGGTTCAGTGCTAGGGAATCCTCATCAAACTATAAATTTGGGAATTGTAATAAAACTGGGAATTGTAGTCTGTTGTGGCACCAGAGCTGTCTGACAGAGAAGGCTTAATGTCTGACAAAACTACAGTTTGCAAAATTCTGTATTATTGAGACAGAGCAGTTAAAGTGGATTATTTCTGCATTGTGTTTTGGATCCTAAACTGCCTTTTGTTTCCTTGTCATTTTCCCAGCTTTAGTAGACATGAGTATTTCAAGCAGTTGTGTACCTTTCAGCTGGGCTGGAATGTAACATTTTATGAAAAGATCTAATCAAACATGTGCTTCTTATTTTTGATTCCTTTCTGAACTGGATACAAAAATGCAACTGTTTAGTTACTGAACAGTTAAAAAACAAATACCAGGAAGTTCAAGATTGTTGCCATTTTAAAAAAAAAAAAAACCTTAACTTTATGGTTTTAAAAATAAGTCTGCGAGCTGTGAACCTTTTGGCAACCCATGGCTCAACCAGGATGCCTCATAAATTCTGGCAAAACAGTTTCTTCTTTTGCCAGAACTGCAGAGCTATGGTTATTAGCTTCATTAAATGATCCAGGAACCCATTCACACTACACAAATATAGCACTATTATTCTGCTTTAATTGCAATGGTTTCATCTTTAGAACCTTGGAATTTATAGTTTGATGAGGCACTAGATGAATCCTGCCAATCCAGGATTCCACATTATGTAACCATGACAATTAAAGTGGAATAATAGAGGTATAATTCCTTGGTATGACTAGGGACCAGAATGAGGCAAATGTCTTAGCTAGCAGATGTTGGGAGGCAGTAGCTGAGTTCTCTGGTCATTCCTCCTCTTGGGGGACAAAGTTAAGTTCCACAAGCCCTACTAACATATTTTCTTTAAAAAAAAAAACCAAAAAAAACTTTTATTTATTTCATTTTCACAAAGAATATTAAATCAACAACAACAAAATTTTCAAACAGGCTTAAGATACAAATTAACATATAAAGGATGCTTAACATGCAATTCTATGTGAGTGGTGTTGCATGATTAGAATGAATACAAAGGTTCACTGGGAGAGCCTTTCACAATGAGGTTGGTGTCAAGCAGAAAATCTCTCAATAATTCCTGTTGGTTGTCTGAGAAAACGTGAGGTAGCGGTAACATACTAGTTTATCACACTAGTGCAGAAATTAGATTTAAAGTGAAAACAGACCACTTTTGCAAGTTATTTTTCATATGATGTTCAGGGATAACCTGAACAGAAAGTAGAAAAGGCCTGCAAATGTTGGTTGTTTTTCAGATGACTGGGGTGAAAGAAAAATAATGCAAAAATAACCTGAACAGAAAGATGACAAAACCCAGAATTTGGGAAATTCTGAAAGTAAAAAGGAGTGGTTTTTGTCAGCTTTCCGTTCGAGGTATTTTCACATTATTTCTCTTCCTGCCAACGTGTCTGAAAAACAACCCACATTTTCAGGTGTTTAGCGGATTTTGAAATCCCCTTTCTGCACAGGATTTGTCTCCGTGTGCCTCCGTGTGATAAACTCCATAGTCAATAACAGTTGACCCAAACTTATTTTCTCAGGTGTTGGGGAAGGACATTGCCAATGTTAAAGCAAACATCATTTACCACACCAGTCACTTTCTGTACAGGGAATAAAGGTACCATCTTGTCCTTTGTCTCAGGCAGCAAGATGTGTTGGACTGCCCTAGGCTTCTTGGCTTAATCATGACTCAGTTGGTGAGAGGAGGAAAGGAGCTGCATGCACTCTGTGTGTGTGAGTGAGTTGTAATAAATGGAGATATGATTATCTGGTTCAACTGAACGCTGGAGGAAAAAAAACCTTCCAAATTTGTCTTTAGTTGAATGGTTTGTTATCAGATATGAACCAAAACATTTTTGTGGCCAAGGCAGAAAAAATCCAGTTGGTGCATTATATGTGTAAACCCATCTTTTTCCTTTTCATTGGTCTGTTGTTTGCCCTTTCACTGTGGATATCAGCAGTGGCAGATGTAGTGTTGTGACAAGCCAATTTTGTTTCTTCTCTCCCATTGACAACTAGAAGCAAATCTTTTTTTAAAAAAATTCTTTTCAAAAGTCCCACTTTGAAAAGGTTATTTTTTTCTCTCCCTGTCGAGAAGTATTTTTTTACAAATTTTCCGATGAAAATAAAAGACAAGGGAGGCAAACGTTTACACAAATTGCCTGGCATTTCAAACTCAATTATCATGTCAAAAGGTAGTTTGGCAGAAGTTTAAAGAACATTCCTCTCTTAGAAAAACCCAATATGAATGGTAGCTTTGTTTAGGCAAAATATCAAATTAAAAACCAAAATTCTTACTGATTGAGACGTGCTCATAATTTCTTCTCTTTAAAAAGCTTCGAAATCTTTGCATAACAGAAATTTTTTCTGTTTATCCATTTTTGATTAATATTCTTTACATCACTAGGCAGATGTGGGTTGGAATAAATGACCCTTCCAGTTCTACAGTTCTATGAAAATTCTGAAATTTATTGTGCTGCACCTACTTCTTTGAAGGAGAGAATTTATACAAGATGCTGCCTTTGGTCCAAAACATACTACAGAAATAATCCAGTTTGAGACCACTTTAATTGTCCTGGCTCAATGGTAAGGAATTCTGGGAAATGTAGTTTTGCAAGATATTTAGCCTTCTATGTCAGAGAGCTCTGTTGTCAACTACAATTCCCTGGATTCCATACCATTGAGCCAGGGCAGTTAAAATCAATCTCCAACTGGATTATTTCTGCAGTGTGTTTTGGACCTTTGTTTCCAGAAGGTGGCAGTAGTTCACAATTTCTGTGATATACATGACTATTGTTCGCTCACTTACATCAATTGCTTCAAAATTTCCCATTCATTTAGTATGTAATTGGGGCACCCTTTGTCTTGGCATTGCCAAAGTTCCCTGTATCTTATGTGCAGTGGCGTTCGTAAAATCTGTTCTTGTTGTTATCTGCCATCAAGTTGACTTTGAATTATGGTGGCTCTATGAATGAGAGACCTCCAAGTCATCCTATCATCAGCCACCCTGCTCAGATCTTGCAGACTCAGGGCCATGGCTTTCTTGCTACAGGATGATGATGAGGAGGAAGATGATGATGATGATGATGATGATGATGATGAATAACAACAATAGTAGTAACTTTTATTTATAAAACCCTTTTCTCAAAAGGATGGGACATCAGACATATACAGTGTTCCTGCATCATAGGCGGGCTCGCTTTACATAGCTTTCAGCTTACACTGAAAGCTGCTCACCATAAAAGGCAATGGAGCATGTGCCCGCAGCACATGCGCCATGCCTTGCTGCATGCACGACCCCCATTGTTTTAAATGGGTCTTGAGCATCCGTGGAATTTCTCTTATGTGGGGGGGGGGGGGGGTCTGGAACGGATCCCCCGCGTAAGCGATGGCCACCCGGTATAGTGAAAAACAAAACAATATAACAGAACACTATAATAGAATAATTAGTCTATCCATCTGGAATGCAGTCTTCCACTTTTCCTACTTTCTACCCTGCCAACCATTATTGCCTTTTCTAGTGACTCGTGTCCCCTCATGATATAGCCAAAGTACTGTATAGCAGTTTCAGTTTTGATTTTTTTCTAGAACCCATTTGTTTGTCTTTTTAGTGGTCTGCAGTATCAGTAGAACTCTTCTCCAGTATTACATTTCAAATGAGTTGATTTTCTTGCTAGCAGCTTTCTTTACTGTCTAGGTTTCATAGCCATACATAGAAATGGGAAATACAATGGCCAGTATGCCAGGATTCTGAAATAATTTAGCATTAGAAGTTTGCATTTTATCATCATAGCAACCCTGTGAGGTAGGTTGTAAGGGAGTGGCTGATCCAAGGTCATTCATGACTGACCTGGGACTAAACCCTAGATTTCCCTACTTCCAGTCTATCTTCCAAGCACTACACCAGTGTTATTCAACGTGGTGGTCCATGGACCAGTGCTAGTCCCTCAGACATTAGCTCTCAGTTCCTCAAGAGTTTCCAGGAAAGAAAGAAATAACTGTAGTAAATGGACACAAATGGAGGGAGGGAAAATTGCTGGAACATCACATCATATAGGTTGAGAGGCTCTGCACTATACCATACTGGCTCATTCTTATCTTAGGTAGGTGGTAAT
Source organism: Urosaurus nigricauda (assembly GCA_034509955.1). Taxonomy (NCBI): domain Eukaryota; kingdom Metazoa; phylum Chordata; class Lepidosauria; order Squamata; family Phrynosomatidae; genus Urosaurus; species Urosaurus nigricauda. The sequence goes on along the minus strand of JAOEGL010000004.1, from coordinate 44,830,657 downwards.
GCCTAGACCACCTGAATTACAGATATCATTAAATGGCAGCTGAGTTGGAGGTATATACCATTAATTAGAAGGAAATTTCAAATTGGTTTTATTGTTCCACCAAGCAGAATTAGAACAAAATCTGATAATACTGTCTCTTTACCAGTGAGTATTTCTCCTGTTTGCTGAGCCAGTATTGTATAGTGATTGAGCACTGACTATGACTCTGGAGACCAGGGTTTGATTCCAAGCTTGGCCACGAAACCCATTGTGCAATCTTGGGCATGTTACATATGCTTAGCCTCAGTGGAAGGCAATCGCAAACCTCCCCTGAACAAATAAGGCCTAGAAAAATCCCATTATAGCCCCCCCTCATATTGCCATAAGTTAGAAATGACTTGAAGGCATATAACAACAACATTTTTCTTGTCTGTCCCTGATACCCTTAGTTTACACCTACTCTCCAGATTAACTTGCCACTTGTCATTTGCTGCTGAGAAGCATAGATTAGCTCTAGAAAGATCCAAGCCAGATTCCAAGGCCTGCAAAACGACTGGCATGTTGTTGATATGGAGACCAGTGAGGCATTGTCTGCTGTGATTGGATTACGCTTGTGAGTTAGTTATTCAGAGGGTGGATCTGCATCAGAATCAAAGCATCTGTGGCATGTATTGGAGCCAGCTAAAAGATCTGTAATATTCTGTGCCTGAGAGTAATGTGCTTTGATGCTCAAGGGCTTAGCCCAGCTCTCTGAACAAGTCTCATGAACAGGTGTGAAGATCTTTCAATTACCACCCACCCAACAGATATTTTGAGAGACCAACAGTCTTGCTTTCTCTAAATAAGACTCAAGTGACTGTTGCCCATCATGTGCAGTTGGCACAAATGAGTCTGTATATCCATTTTGGCTATCTGAAGCATCCTTGCCAACAGTGTGGTGTGATCTGTTGGCATGAATCCTCTCCAACAAGATAGTAAGCTGGTTTTTGTTTGTAGGAGTAAGATGGACTGCTTGCCATCTTTCTTATTAGGTTTTAACTTAAAGAGCTGTACTAACAGTGAATGGGAACACAAGTGAAAAAGATCACAGTGACTGGCAGGACTTACTTGCAGTGTGCAACAGACTATGACTAGGTGAAGGACTGAATCAAGGTGTTATTTTTGCCCACTGTCAGTCACTGGCTTTGCATTGTCATGTTAAGCTGCAAATTGAAAATGCCTTTCTTTTTGACTTAATTGAAAAGCACTTCAAAAAGTCTTTCTTGGAAAAACCTGGTTGTGGTGAGAATAGAAAGAGAAAAGAGGATCTGGTGCAGTATCTGGTAAATCCCATCCCCGCTATTGGTGTGTTGGTGAGGCTGTGGGGTTAATGCAGTGCTCTAGTACTTAGAGATCCATGAGTTCTACTGCAGCTAGTCCAGACTTCCTTACCTCCAGATGTTGCCTGCCCTCTGATTTCCTTAACTCCCAGCATCTTCTAATAGTAAAGCATTAATCTTAAGTAATGAGGATGCCATACGAATTAAACTGGAAACTAGGTGCAATGTATATCTGTATCATTATGGCTTGGGTCCAGGGTACCTGAAGGACCGTCTCTCCCCATACAATCCGCCCCGCACACTTAGGTCATCTGGTCAGCGGTTACTGAGAGTTCCAGAGACTAGATTGGCGAGTACGACGAAGAGGGCATATTCCATCTCTGCCCCCTGTCTCTGGAACTCTCTACCTATCGATCTCTGCTTGTCCCCCTCCCTTGCTCAATTTAAAAAGGACTTAAAGACCTATTTATTTAACCAGGCTTACCGCTGAATGGACTTTTATTTATCTGCCTGTTGTAATGCCGCCCACTGTTCTGCTGCTGCATATGCACTAGCACTTATATTGAGAATTGTGATTTTATTGTGATTTTATTGTCTTACTGGTTTTACTGCTTTTATTGTTTTATTGTTACCGGCTTGTTTTAATGGTTTTTATGTCCTACTGTTTTTTATATGCTGTACACCGCCCTGATCTATGGAAGGGCGGTATAGAAATAAATCATATTATTATTATTATTATTATTATTATTATTAAATCATTATCATATGCACACATTTGCACAGTAAAACCTCCACTAAAATCTGCTAGACCTTACACCACAAGTGAGCATAGTGTGGCCTATAGACTGCATGAAACCCTTGTATCCACTTTTGTGGCCCCTAAAGCTGCCAATTAGTCCCCCATAGTCCTCACCCCTCCATTTATAAGAAATGGCATAATTTTCAGAAAAGATTTGCCCCCAAACTAGACAGAAAGCCCACAACATCTGAAACCCTTACCCCAAGCCCAGAATCCTGTAGTACCCCCAAATAACTCCATTTTCCCTGCAGTCTTTCACAAAGTGACACAGGAAGTGACACCATTTTGAGAGGGACCGCAGAGGAAAACAGGTATTTCACTTACTTTGTGGGTGTGTAGCCTTTGGTGGGGGACTGGTGAGGGCCATACAGTTGTCCACTTGTGTCTTATGTGGTAGAAGATAAAGTGATGATAAATCTTAACCAGAAATCTGGTCCCTAGATAATAATCAACTGTGGAAGTGAGCCCAAAGAAGGAGATGAGCCTGATTTAATATTCCACAACGTAAGAGAATCAACAGAGCATGTCTGCAGAGCCATTGATTTTATACTCCAGTCTGGAATAGCTATTATTTCATTTAGATGTGGATGCCATTAATTTCATGTCTGCTGGATTGTGTTACAAAGTGTGATTGCATGAGAGGTCAAACATTGTCCATACATATCATGTACCAGGACAGACTTTGTTACCCCAGAACAATGGTCTGAAAGTAGCCTTAGTCAACTGTCTGTCTTGGGAGGAAGGGGTTAAATATGCTTTAGAGACAGTAGTATTGGGCTGGTAATTTAACAAATTAGTTCCAACCTTATTAGGGAAAAGCACCATTTATTGCTTTTGAACATTTCTCCTATAGCAGAGCTGGAGACTGTTGACTTTCCAGTCTGGCCAAATGGTGTGGCATGTTGAGAGTAGTAGTTCATCAGAACCTGGATGGACTTAGGTTTCCCCAGCCTTGCCTAATGGCTTGCTTGGTGTTGCATAGGAAACCTGTGCAAAAGCAGCTGAATTCATAATTTTTCCCACCTTAGTACAGTACTGAAGGATTCTTTTACTTTGTAGTTTAGTCCTCAAAACAAAATTAGTTAATAAATCCCTTACAGCTGTATTTGCAAATAGTGTGCCAAAATCACCAGTCGTTCATAGTAATTTTATTGAATGCATCACAAATTCAACCATGACACTGGCCACTGGAAACAATGCAACTGCCAGTGGTTTCTCAGACCAGTAGGTGACATCAACAGCTGAGTCCACAGCAAAGATCAAAGTTGATTGGATTATTATTGTTGTTGTTATTTTTTAAAAAAGAACTCTGGTTTGCTACCTTTACAGGAGCAGAAGGAAACTTCTGTTCCTTGAGACAGTTTGCACTCCTCCTGATCTATAAGGCCCTGGAGATATTCAAAGCAGATTATTCAATCAGAGATAGTCTGGAGTCTCTTAATGCATAATTGCCATTAATCAAGGTTAGGAGCAGCTGGTTTGCTCATGAAGTGGGAGGGAAATGTGGATTTTCCAGTATGCAGTAGAGAGGGCAGATATAATATCAGTGACTGGCCTTTGGTTACATGCAGACAGACAGGCGGTGTGAACAGCCCTGTGTTAGGAGACAGCTCCCATAGGAGCAGTACCAGGCTGTGAACAGCCATTAACTCAATTGCCATGACTGAATAAATCCAAACATTGTTGCTCAGCACTGCCTCTCAAGAGTTGCAGCTGGAGTGTTTGCCAGTTCTTAAAGCCTCCTTAAGCTTTTGGAACGGAAGGGTGATTCAAAGGTGGGATAGAGGAATAATGTTTTCAGGGACTGGGAGAAGAGTCAAGACAGGGTGAAAGTCTTCCTTGTGCAGTTGAAGGCTTTTATGACTGGCATCCATAGTTTATCATGAGTTTTTTGGGCTATGTGGCCATGTTCTAGAAGAGTTTATTCTTGACATTTCGCCAGCATCTATGGCTGGCAGTTTCAGAAAATCTTCCTTGTCCATTTGTTCTTTCTGTGATTGGTCCCTTTCTTACACCCACTTGACCCTCTCTGGGCTAGCTGCCCATTACAGGGAACATGTAGCTCCTGCAAGTAACCTCCCTGATGACAACTAATGATACAGGAGATACATGGATGAGGTCTTTGTACTCAGCATATCCTTTACCTCCATATCAGTTCATTGGTAGCCCCCTGAAAAAGGCAATGATGTCATCGCATGTGACTCTTCTACTGGGGACACATAGGGTGAAGAAAGTGAATTAGTGGTAGCTATGTGTCATCATAATATCTAGGAATTTGACATGGGAAGCTGTTTACAGATATCATCCTATAAGGGAGGACAGTGGGCTAGAGCTGCCATCTCTGTTACTTCTGTTGTGCCCTTAACAGCAGATTCCACATACAAGAACAAAATGAAAGGGGAAAACGTTACTACCTTGGTGCACAAAACAGTGATACTGTCATTGGCCAACCAAAATACACAAAATATATCATGCAAGCTTTGGAAGCTTCACTGGCTTTTTCAGACAAAAATGTTAAAAATCATAGTGTAGTGTAGTTGAACTCTGGTATTTACAGTCACAAGAGGTAGTTATGGCTTCCAGTTTGGATGGCTTTAAAAGGGGATTGGATAAGGGACCCTATTGCATGGGGTTAAAACTCCCAGTTACCTTTCCCAGTTTCAGTCCTAATTTGCCAGGAAGCTGGGCGTTGTCGCATTAGGTGGCAATTTCTTTGTGATAACACCCAGCTTCCTCACAAATTAGGACTGAATTCTGGAAAGGTAAGATGGGGGTTTAGCCCCAAGCTATGGGGTCTAGAGTCATAGAACATGGGATTATGAATGACTACTAGTCACCATGGTTATATATTCACCAAGGAGCAAAGGTAGTATAAATAAAGATTAATAATAATAATAATAATATATCTGCATATTAGTTGCTGAGGACACAGTATGGAGGTTGCCCACCTCACATTTATGATCAGTTGCCCAGCTGCTATGTGAACAGAATGCTGGAACAGATAGGCTGCTCATCTTTCATAGGAAAGAAGAAGGTTCACAAAATGTTAAGGAATCAGTATTGGTTGATGTGTTGTCTGATAAAAGTAAAGTGGTGCCCTGCTTAGGAGGCAGTGCTCATCTCAAGGAAAGGGGGGGGGGGGCAGTTAGGGAGACTAAGGGAATGTTTTTATAATTGTTTCTGTAATTTGAATCTGCATCTGCATCATGAGCAAACCAGCTGCTCCTAACCTTGATTAATGGCAATTATGCATTAAGAGACTCTAGACTATCTCTGATTGAATAATCAGCTTTGAATATCTCCTCAAAAAGGAAGAGGTGGGATACAAATAAACGAATAAACTTATTATTGTTGTTATTATTGTTGTTGTTATTACCTCCATTACTAAGTCCAAGAGCCAGTGTTGTCAAAGACAACTCTGTGATCATGTGACCAGAATGACTGCACAGAAGGCTGTTAGCTTCCCACCAAAGTGGTACTTATTTACTTATACCTGTGCATGCTTTTGAACTGCTAGTTTAGCAGAAACTGGGACTAGTGATGGGAGCTCACTCCACCACCAGGTGCTTGGGCCTTGAAGTGCTAAGCTGCCGATCCTGCAATTATCAGAGTCAGCGTTGTCTGATATTGACTCTTTAAAGGCAGCACAAGTCATATTTATGTTGACACTGACAATGTTGAACAATTGTGCCCAGAATGTCAAGGACAGGTTAATTTGACTTGAGCATTGAGGGTCTGTCCAGCTGTATGTGTTTCATTTAATGCAATGGATCTGAGACTGTACCATGAGACCCTCAAGAGGGGGCTTGAGAATTGCTCAAGGGGGACATGAGACTTGAAGGCCCTGATATCCACTTCCTCCCCCCGAAGCCCTGGTGGGAAAGAGAAAGGCAAGTAGGATGCTTGGATCATCTGCCCAAGGGAGGAGGAAAAGGATAAGAGCAATTTCTTTATAAAATGTTAAAATCTGAATATACATAAATTTGTGAATGAAAATACAAACACTAAACAAACAAAATATTATTGTTGATAAATTGTTTCAAGGAGGTATGACATCTACCTGAAGTGGGTCGATCACAAGGCTAAAAAGTTTGAGAATCACTGACTTAATGATTTTAGCATCACATAATAACTTTCATGTGTGTATTGGTTGTAATTAGAGCCAAAGCTGGACTACAACTTTGGGGACCAGAATTTGAATCCCCATTTGGCCATGGGTGACCTTGGGCAAGTCACATTCTCTCAGTCTCAGAGAAAGGTAAAGGGAAGCCCCTCTGAACAAACTGTGCCAAGAAAACACCTGATAGGCTTGCTTTAGGGTCAACATAAGTGTGAAATGATGAAGGCACACAACAACAATTAGTTATAAAAAGATAAAATATGTTTAAAACATCCATGTTCCTTTTTATGAGAGATATAAAATTGGTGGAAGTTTTGAAACCATGAGGCAAATGTGTATTTTTTTTCCTGAATTTGGGGAAAATTGAACTAAACATACCTATTTTCCCATCAAATCTATTATTTGACTACTTAAATAAAAATGCTGACTGTAATTGCATTGCATGCGGTGATTTTCTAGCCAGTCTTTTCAGTGTGGAAATAGTGTTGAATTGTAGCTCTTGCTCTTATTTTCTAGATTGGCCTTTAGCAAGTAGCTGGATAGCAACATTGGCAAAACATTTCCAATGTTAATCACCTCTCTGTGCTATACTTCAGATATAGTGTTAATTCTGGTTTGCAGTCTTGTGGCTATATTTTCTTGAGAAGGGGTATTAGCTCATGAGACCTGGCTGGATTTCAGCTTGGGCAATTGCATTTGGCATCTCTGGACCCCCCGCCCCATCCCTGGCATATTAACAGTTTATGAGATTCTTTTGGCTTCTGTCCTTCACCATTTATATGGAGCTGCCATGCCCTATAAAACAGCTGCCTCTTTTCAGTGGGTAGATTCAGTAAATTCTTCAAACCCCCTACCAGGCATTATGGGAAGTAAATACTGGCAGGGTTTAAGCAACAGGTTTCAGCCAAAAATGTTTCCCTTTAGAGCACTGATAAAACTCAAGGATTAGAGATGGTGCAGAGTTTAGGAATAAATTCATTTATTTTCCACTTAAGCAGACATAGTTCCCAAGAGAGATGATGTCTGTTGCCAAATTGCTCAGAATAATTTCATTCTGGGAAGAAATAAAAAACAATGATGGAATGGTCTGTTACACAATTTACTCAGTGTTGAATGCTAACAGATTTGTGTGGCTACTGGATGACAGCCAGAAACATGGGCAAGTATCTCTCAGACAATCCCCTAAGGTGCTGAAATCATTTTGTCCCCCCTCCCCAAGTTCCCATCTGTGTAGTGACATGTAAAACATATTCAAGTGGTAATATTTTGGAGAGGGGAGCTGCCATGAAAAATAAGTTACTGTATTTTATAGTTATTCCTTGTAGAGGAGATTCCACAATCTCTGTTGGAATGATCCAGTTCCCGTTCTGTTTGTTTTCTGGTCAGCTTGACAAGAGAATGTCATAATAACATCATTCAGGTAACAGTAGGTTTGGGAGAACCTGAAAAAACCAAAGCACTGTGTGAACCTGATTCAGTATTTTTATTTCTCTGAAAAACAGGGTTGGGCAAAGTGAAAGATGAAAGGCACTTTGTGGATATGCAAGGGATGTGTGTCCAAATCATTACATGTAATGAACACAGTAGGATGCTGCCCCAGAAAATTGTCTATATAGTGAATTTGTACAAACTGTAATAATAGAGTTTTGTTAGGCAGGGAATACTTAGAGGTGGTAGACCTCCAGAATCCTGAAGGAGGCCTAAAGAGTAGATGGTAAGTGACTTTACTTAAAGAGAAAAAAAGCAAGCTGCTTCATACTTCTGATTCCTTGCAATTAACATAACATTTGAAGCTGGTCTCATAAATCTCACGCATAATAAGCCCTCTGACCTTGCTGCCAGTGAGCTACATATGGTCTATTTCAGATGCTAACCTTGCAGAGAACCAGCAGCATGAGGCATTTGCACTTAAGTAAGAGCTAAACTGACTAACTTGGCATTAGTAGACTTGTTGTATGACCGCAGGTAATAGCAATGTGAAATTAAAGTAGGTGTATAGAACAAATCACAGATCTGTTAGCTAACCTCTTGTCAGAATTTAATACAACAACAATAACAACAGAATGAGTTTTTGTGAAGCTGTTCATGGGGTTCCCCCTCCCCCAAGGGTGTCTGCTATGTGTTGTTTTTTATGCACAGAGCCAAATTAAATCCAAAGGTAGCTATGTCTATTATGGAAGCTTTTAAAAGCCAAATATTTTTAGCTTGCTTAACTGAAGAGACAGGTAGATATGAGATTGGAACAATACAGTATTTTCCCCCATTCAGCATAGTTATTTAGCATAGTTCATAGCATTCTGTTTTCCCATAGTGTGAACATGTAGGCTAGTGAGCTGAGCCACCACAGATCTCCAAATGCTCAAAGATGACTAGCAAAGTACTACCTTCCTCACTATATCTTTATGATATCAGTACTCACAATTAAAGTAGAACTTTCCTGTATGGCACACCTCCAATCTCTAACATTGTGAGAATTACAAGGAATCTGGTGACAGAAGAGCTGGAAGGAACTGGAAGTGTCAGTATTACACCATTAACCTTGTTTAGAAAGATGAAGAATAAAGTAAAACAATGCTTTCAAATCCCACTTTGAAAGAATTGCAGAACCCATGGTGTCCTGGTTTAAACATCCTGGCAAACTGTGGGATGGAGAAATCAGGAAGTCTTACACTGGGTCATGTGCAAGAAGAATGGATGAGGTGTTCTGACCTTCTGGTCTTTCTTCTTCTTCTAGGGCATGATTTGAAGCATCAGAAGGATGATATTTGACAGTAATCCAGGTATCTCAAGGGAAGGGCATGGCTTCAGAGATGAGAGGCTTCATATTTGAAACAAGTTTTAAACAACATATTTTTTGTCAATTTTCAGACTTTTAACACAATTGAAAATTTTAACAATCCAATGAAAAAGTAAAAATCTGAGTTAAATTGAAATGCCTGTAGTCCTCTTCCTTGAAAATTTATTAATTTTATGCATTTAGGTTTTTTTTAAATAGTTTCCAAATATTAGTAGAAATGCTCTATATGAGCTTGACTGAGTTTTAAGGTCTTTTGATCCTGCCGTTACTCTGAGGATGTGTAACAGAGCCTTCTTGACAGTTGCTTCCTAGCTGCTTTTATTTAGGCCTTCCCTCTAGCTCTCAACACATGGCAGAAGGGACTTTTAATTGGGTATGCTGTGCTTTTTCTATGTTTTAAATGTGTTTTAAATCGTTTTAATTGAGTGTTTTAATAAAATTGTTTATTCAGCCATGTTTTAACCTTTGTATCAATAAGATATAAGCAGTACTCATACTTTATTTTAATTTCCTGTAAGATTCTTTGGGTCCTGTGTCAGGAAAAAAGTAAGATATAAAATAAATTTCAAAAGATAAAAATTGAATCAAACCATCCTGAAATCACAGGCATAGGCATATCTTATTCTCTTCATGGGCCAAATTGTTCCATGCACCAACTATCAGTGTATCCTCAAGCTTGAGTATTGCCTTATTATTTGAGAATAAAAGCTATGGAGACTGTTTTCATAGTGAGGGAATTATTGATTTCCACTCATCTTCTTGATCTATAAGAAACATGAGCTTGTTATATAGTAAATCCCTCTTCATGTGAGAGTCTGTCCATTGGCTTACATTTCTCTGAAAAGCCTCTTGGAAAGGCTGTCAGTATGACATCCCAACTGAAGAGGCATTTTTGTGTGTGAGGATAACCTGCACTTGGATTCCAGGGAGGATTTGGAGTCTAGAAACAAACATTGATCTATTTCATTGGCTCACATGGTGACTAGTGTATCTGGTTGCTGGTCAGAATGCCATCAGGATTATTCCATGTGCTTTGATTTTCTCCTGAAGTATTTTGCCACCTAGTGATGCTAGTACACAGTGCTGTGGAAGAATCTCAAGCAGATGTGCTGAACTTTGTAGGAATTTGTTGTAATGTGTCTTCAAGCCAACTCTGATGTATGGTGAACTTAGCATAAGGGTTTCTTGGCAAGATTTTATTTAGAGGAGATTTGTTCTTGCCTCCACCTATGACTGAGAAAGTGTGACTTGGCCAAGATAAATGAAGAGTGGTTCCATGGCTGACTGGAGATTCAAATTCTGGTCTCCCAGAGTCCTAGTTCAACAATCAAACTACCACACAGTACAAATATAGTCAAAATGTTTAAACCACAACTCACTTCCCATTCCAATGTAAGTTTTGCCTTGATCTGCCAGTAAGAGATGGAAGAATATATAGATTAATGAAGAGAGAAGTTCCTTGAACAGAACAGTTACAGGGCAGGGGGTGGCTACTCCTAAACTGTTGTGGTATGAGTGATGGTTGCTCCTGCAGGGTTGTGGAAAAAGGAATCCTGCTGTTGATTTCTATACCCTCACTGACTCCACAATATAATGTAAAACCAGATTATGGCTTGATATTGCTCACTACAAAATATTTGACAGAATATTTGACAGTAGTCAAATTATATTCAATTAATCTGTGAATATGACAACTAAATAAGAAACATGACTAACTGAGAGTGTGAATTTGTCCTCATTCATTCCCACTGCGGGTAACCTGGGAGACATTATGGAAGTAGCTTTCTTGTTTCTACGCTCTTTTCTTTCTATTCATAACCATTCAGTGGAGTGTTGAGCTTTGGAGTGACTAAGTGGAATGCACTCTGAGAGATGATATAGAATGGTAGCTATACACAAGGGGGAAACTCTATGGACTCAGTGGCAGGATTACAATGTTGTCATGTGACATGCCTGCATATGATTGCAATAGTTTATAGCGCCAGCTACAAATATCCCGTCCTCTTGATTTCATCTTTTTATGCCTAACCTTTCATGAACAGAATTGTGGCAGCTGCTCTTGCAAATCTTTTGGGACATGTGACAATCTCATTCAGTGTCTATGTTATATTAAATATAGTTTGAAACAACCATCCCCTCTCTGTTAAAGATTATTGCCAAGCCATAGATATGAAATCACCACTTCTTTTGCTCCATTCGTTTTCACTGCACACCCTTGTCTTTAGTTGACCTCATTTTCAAAGGATTTCTGCTTATTGTTTTTTGAGGAATAGGTAGGTGGGGTAACATTGTTGCTGGGTCAAAAAATAATAATTACCTGCCCTTGTTTCATGTTAAATTCAAACTTTCCTTGGGTGATTTAAGGGCACACTATTCTTGGAGATTTATAAACATTAGGGGTCTAATTTGCTGCATAAAGTATGCTCTGCCCTTTCAGTAGCATTATGTATATAATTGTGGAATGGTAAGGGATAGTCCTCCATTTATTTGCAGGTAACAGTAATATCTCTCTCATGTTAGGGCTAGGCTTTAAAGAATTTCTCATTAGGATAGGATGGGCAGCTACCAGAGGTTTGTGAAGTTGCATTGACCCTCCACAGGATATTTGAGGGTTGCACCCTGTCCTCAAATGTTTTTAAAAACTTTTTGTTTGTTTGTTGCCATGTTGCTAAAATGTCAACCAGATTTCTAGGGGCATAAGGAGCAATTTTATTATGGTTTGCCTTCCCCAAGCCATTGGATGCTTAAGAAAGAACCTTTTCTCTTCAGGAAGTCAATTGGAAGTAAACTTCCAATTGACTTCCTGAGTGGAAAGGTTTCTTAGCCTAATATGGTCTGTTCCCATCACAAAATTTCCCCCTATCCCTCTTACATGGGTGGGGGCATATTTTTGGGGAATAAAATAATTGCAAAAAAATGGGGTTGATGCTGGAAGGTTCTTGCGGCCTCAGAGATGGCATTGGGGAGCACACGAGGCCCAGGGACCACACTTTCTCCACTCTTGCATTAGGGTTATTATTCTTTGTCTCTTAATGGCATGATGGTGCAGTAGTTAAATGCCAGTAATGCAGCCTGTATTGCAGCCATAAGGTTGTGAGTTCAGTCCCAGGGCTCCAGGGTTGACTCAGCTTTGCATCCTCCTGTAGGTCACTAAAATTAAAAATTGTTGGGGGCAGTTTTAGCTTACATGTTGTGGTATAGTGGTATAGAAATGTAAATGCTATTGCTATTGCATGCCATATCCATGTGTTTTGGCCAGTGCATACATTTAGTCTTCCTTAGTCTTCCTTCTCCTTAGTGTTGTTTGGATCATTTGTACCTCTTAAAACCTGTTTAGTGTCTCGAAGTCTACTGAGACTTCTCTTTTGCTGAACAGTAGAAAAAGGATTAGAGAAGTAATAGTGCCACTCTATTCTGCTTTAGTCAGACTTCATCTGGAATACTGTGTCCAGGTCTGGGCATCACCATGTTCAGAAGCTGCAGCATGACCAGAGGAAGGGACGAAAATGCTGAAGGTTCTGGAAACCATACCTTATGAGGAGAGACATAGGGAGCTGAGGATTTTTAGCCTGGAGAAAGATGGTTAAGAGGTGGTATGATAGCCCCATTTAAGTATTTGAAAGGGTGTCACATTGAGGATGGAGCAAGCTTTTTTTCTGCTGCTCCAGAGAATCATCATCATCATCATCATCATCATCATCATCATCATCTTTATTACTAGCACAACACAATCGGAGTGGGGTACAACAAGATTAAATCATACAAATTAAAATAATTCAATAACCCATTCCCACCCACCCCTTAAAATAAATTAAATTAACAATGATTAAAACCAACAGCAAAATTAAAAAGCATATACATCCTCGCCATATTCTTAAATGAGGAAAGGGATGGCAACCAAGAAGGGGTCAGATCTGATTAATTGATCCAGTTTTGGAGCCGGAATCTAAGAAGTTTCAGGAAAGACACAGAACAATGGATGGAAAGTACAGGAAAAGAGATTCCACCTAAACAGGAGGACAGTAAGAGCCGTTCAAAAGTGGAACACACTCCCTCAGACTGTGATGGAGTCTCCTTCTCTGGAGGTTTTTAAACAGAGACTAGATGGTCATCAGTCAGGGGTGCTTTAATTGTGGTTTCCTGCATGGCAGGGGTTTGGACTGGACTGGATGGCCCTTGTGGTCTCTTACAACTCTACGATTCTATGATTGTAAGTTGCAGCATAAAGTGATGGTACTGAGGATTCCTTTCGATTCTCCACTAGTCTTTATATTCACAGCAGTCAGAATTTTGTGGCTACTGAACAAGCTCAGCCTTTGCTGGATTGTTGTGTGTGTGTGTGTGTGTGTGTGTGTTAATTTCCTGGGATGAATTCATGATCACTTGTGCATCCTCAACAAAGTCTTCTGTTTAAGTGTTCATTGTTGGTGGGTAGCTTAAAGGCCTCTTCCGTATCATCTTATCATTGTTCCTCTTGCAGACGATGAACACTAATATGGCATTGGTCCCTTAGACCAGTACATTGGAAAAGAAAATGGCTGGTTTCCCCATGTCCAATAGCTTAAGAAGCACTGATCTAAAGGCAGCAGTCAGGGAAATGTTTGTCAACTGAAAGTAGAGTTTATTGCCTCCCCACCTCTGGAGCTATCACTGTGCTTGAACATGCTTACAATTGGTTTGTGTGGGAAGAATGTCTAGTGAACAATTCCTGTCAGCTGTTACCCTTTGGGGACTTATTAGCAAGGCTGATGCAAGTAATACCTGAAAATCATTTCAAAATCATGTCACCTGGTAGAAAGATGGGATATAAAACAAAATAAATCAATCAGTCAATCTGTAGGTAGATGTCTTACCAACTATGATCTCTACCCCCCCTCCCCCCGCATTTGATAATTGTGTGTCAATTAATGGGGCTATAAGTGACTGTCATTTGAATTCTGTGTAATGGTCTGTGTTCTGCTGCTTTTCCACACAGTGTAGTGACATTTGTGTCTCTGACCTTTGATAGTTACAGAATTTAATGTTGGCTGTGCCAAAGGGTTTCCTGGAGGTTTTCCAAACACATTAGGTTCAATAAACTTGTTTTTGATAACCTGGAAGTTACTTTCCCTTCCTCTTTCTCCCATGCCCTAAAACTTTGGTGACTTCCCGCTTTTCTTTTAAAAAATAACTATCTCAGCTTGCAGTGTTTTGGCCAGAGATCTACTGAAATGCATTATATATCTGAAAATTTGATGATTATTTGAATGCATGCAACCCAGCATGGTTGTGTCCTAGGTCAGCATTCCTTTCAAAATAACTTTTGCTTCATTTTAAAAAGTATTTCTTTGTGGATTTTGCACTCCCCTGGAAAGGAAATGTAACAATAGCAGCAACAAATAGTTGAGAACAACAGTGTGACTGCTTTTCAGCAGCTACATAAACACTCCTTCCCACAAATGAGGTTAGGATATTGTGCTGCTGGCACTTGGCCAGTGTGGTGAGGCTTGCACTAAGGTTAAAATTCAGTTTTATATGAGTGCTTAAAAAGGCCAACTAGGCCAATAAGAAGTGTGCACCTTCTCAGCAACCTCCTCCCCTAGGAAAGGTGTTTATCCCATTGACAAGCAGTCAGACAAGCCCCCGTGGTCCTTTTGTAACTGCTGCATTAGCAGAGGATCAAGTAGCACTTAATGGGTGCAGGCTGTCATAAAACATGCTTGAAAAGGTCGGGTCCCTCGTGGAGGGAGAATATTTGTGGCACTCTGACATAAGCCTTGGCCACTCATTCACAACAGGTGCGTGCTTGTAGCTCTCCTTCAACTACCAGTGTCTTCAGGGGCCCCCTCCTCTCCTTACCACACACCTATCTTAGTTTAGTTGAGCCTTTCTTGGTGAAGTTCTAACTGTCCACAGCTAAGCTTTGCAAGAAGACAGAAGCATGCAAAGATTTGAATTCAGAAAGACGAAACAGGGCAGAGAATCAATGGGAGTACCAGTTCCTTTTAAGAAAGGTTTTTAATGCATCTCTTCAGTGCTGATTCTCCTTAGTGGCTGGAGACAGCGGGGCGGGTGGGGGGTGGGGGGCTCTGCTGGAGAAACATCTTTTACTTATGCTAATAAAGTAGAATCACGTGGATTGGATTGGGGCCAGATGCCTCTGAAGGTTCTTCCCAGGGTTTAGGAAAGTGTTCAGTTTTTTGTTTTTGTTTTGTTTTTTCTACAGCTCTCATAATCTCTGGCTAGTGAATTCTGGGTGTTGCAGTTCAGACAGATCACTTTACCAAACTCTCTGTCCCTCTACTATCTGTGCTGCCTATTCTTATAATTATAATTTTATTAAACAATGAAGCATACAAATACATACAAACTTTCCATATCTAAAAGACATACAAGGAAACAAACAAAAATAAATCTAACTAATAACAAACAAAACTAACTAAAAACTAACACAAAATGTATAAAAACTAAATAAACAGGGAAAGAAAGGCTTCCAGCATACCTATGTTTCTTTTACTGATACATTACTTATTTAACTCCCTCTATTCGTCAATTAATATGTTATTTTTTTTAAAAAAATGCATTATATCTATTATACAAATAATAAAAATCCTTACCAAAGTACATAGTAAAAATAAAACATTTTGAAAATAAGGGGCTGTACAGACTGGCCATTAAGGCACATCTGGGGGTGGAATCGGGACAAGGTGTCCATACAACGCATGTCCCAACTCCACCCCCAGGCTGGCATGGCACTGCACACCGCACCACAAAGCCATGGTGCCAGTGGCTATGGCACCCTTTCTGTGGCACAGAAAGGAGCAGCTTTTTGCATCTCCTTTTTGCACTGCAGAAAAGCGAGATTGGGGCTGCGGGTTGCCATGGCCCTGATCCGGCACTAAAATGGGTGATCTGTCGAGCCCCTAAGTCCCCTACTCTGTATATCAATCTTCCAAAAACCTACATCCATAATAGAACCTACCTTTTTTCCCCATATATGACGGGGAAATATACATGGTTCCATATACGTGGAACCCAGTGTACAAACACCTTAGATGTTTGCAGTTCATCATGAATAATTTCCCACATACTACCATAACTGAGACCAGTTTCATTTATGATCATTTGGATAGTTGCTCGTCTGTCTTCCAGGATTATACACTCCACTTTCATCACTGTGTCTGCATTGTCCATCAATGATGGTCTTCCAGGTCTTGGTGCATCTGTGAGGGACATGTGAACAGTTTGGAAATTCCTTTCCGATTCCTATTCCAATAGTTTCCATAAACTACCATCATCTCATCATGAATCTGTCGGGCACTATTTCCCTGCAAAAGCAGGAACTTTATCTTGATGTGAGCCTCAGTCTTCTCCATCTTACACTTTAGTCACTTTTGGCACAACCTGTAACAAAAATAAATTACACAATGAGCTGATTTTCTCATCATCATGCACCTAAGGCTAGGGGGGAGAGGAAGTGGCAACTTCTCCAAAGTGCCACCGCAGCCCTGATCTTGCCTTTCCACAGTGCAAAAAGGAGCCACAAAAAGCTGCTCCTTTAAATGCCATGCCGGCCTGGGTGTGGAGTCAGGGCATGCATCGTATGGACACCATCCCCGACTCTGCCCCCAGACCAGCCTTAATGGCCAGTCTGTATTGCTCCTTATTTTCAAAATGTTTTATTTTTTACTACGTCCATTGGTAAGGATTTTTATTATTTTTTATGACAGATGTAATGCATCTTTAATGGTGGTGTGGTGGCATGGCTGTGCCACTATGTGCCAATGGGACTTGAGCATCCATGGATTTTGGCATCCACGGGAGTGTGGTGGGGGTGGGATCCAGAATTGATCCCCCACAGATAGTACTGTATTAACATAGTCAGTTTACCCATGTCTGCTAAATCATATAATTTCAACAGCAAGTCTGCTTATGAGGGGATTGTGAACTCTTTCCATCTTTGTGCATTGATCATTCTA
The DNA here is from genome assembly GCA_034509955.1 of Urosaurus nigricauda. NCBI lineage: Eukaryota > Metazoa > Chordata > Lepidosauria > Squamata > Phrynosomatidae > Urosaurus > Urosaurus nigricauda. The sequence continues at coordinate 44,813,685 of JAOEGL010000004.1, read as the reverse complement.
GCCTCAGTTGCCATTGATTGTAGTATTCGTTCATGAATCATCCACAAATGATCATCTAAAAGTCCTAATAAAAATAACTCAGGATCCAACTCAAGTATAATTAATCTCTGTATGGTCTATTCTTATTGGCAGCCATTCTCCCAAGTGTCCAGATGTGAGCCTGGCCTGAAAACTGATGCCTAACCTGAAAACTGTGGTTATCAGAACAGACCCTGAGATTTATAAAGAACATTGTAGAGATGGTCTCTATTGAACTCTGGGGCATATGTTGCCTTCCCCTGAATCATTGCTCCCTTCCTGCTTATATACTCACATTTAAGAACTTTGATCTGCAATAATAAGCACACTAAAGGAGTGCTGAGGGATTTGTTGCAGGACATCTAACAATAACATACAAAATAAGAAAATAAAATTAATACAAATTTGAAGAGAATTGAAAAGATTCATCCACAACCACCTGGGAAGACTAAAAATGCCAGATAGGCTAATGGAGTATGGAGGATATTGGCCTTTAGGTCTAAAGGGACATGAAACCAATCCCCTCCCCTAACCAATACATATTACATTCATGATCACCATTTTCTTGCTTCATCAGAACCATCCAGCCATCACCGAGAAATCTGATGAGTTTCTCCCAATCTGAATCCTCCTCCTTCTCCTCTGGAGGCCTATCTGTTTCAGTGGATCTGTCAGAGAAAAGAGCCAACCTGTACCCCCTAATGAATTCTCACAATTTAACCCAATTAATTATTTCAAGTGTGGGTTTAACTTTAGCTTTAATTAGATCTCTGGAGCTAAGCCACATGGGGGTGAATGTAATTGTGAATTTAATTTAATGAATTGTTAATGAGCTCCATCCAAGCAAGTTGGAGGGTGCCTAACTGGTGGGTCTACTCCTTCTACCAATTTAAAAATTGTTAATTTTTTCCAGGCTCTACAGATAAATAATCCATGGCATGTTATTTCTCTGATGTCTCAGTAAATTGACAAGAAGGAGTGACTGATAAGTAAGACACACATGGAAATGTCCGCACTTTATATAGGTGCTTCTGATAGGGCAGCACCAGAACAATGCTTGTGAATATTGATTCATTGCTTACATTGATGTGTGGATCTAGCTAAGACAATTTTCCAAAACTATTTTGAAGGAAGGGAAGAAAATTTTGTGCCTCCTGTCTTCACCTATATGTTATTGAAGGCTCCCTGTTTGTGGTCTCTGTCATCTCTCTCTCTCTTTCTCTCTCTTCCCTTTCCCATCCTTCTCAAGATTAAGTGAAAGCTTTGAGACTGCAGTGAAAATGAAATACTCCTTAAGGGACTGATGCTGAGAGCTGCTGCCAGTACAAGTGTTTCTGAAGGCTAATCTTCCCCCGGCACTGTCAGCTATGAGATCTCTCCTGTGGATGCTTTCATTGTGCTGGAGCATAAATCATTGCAACAGCTGAACCTTCAGATGAGGGAGTGAATCTGTGTGGTCCCTGGAAGGATTAGGAAAGCAATCTGTGTTTAACTTCCTATATTTTCTTGATGATTGATTGCTATATATTGCCATTTTGCTGTTATAGTACAATTTCTAAAATAGCTGGCAAGATGAGCATAACATATAAGTTGTCTACAACACTCTGGAGACTTCTTTCGGGCACTTTTGATGATATATAGGTAACCACCTTATCAAACACCAAGAGCAGGACAAAATATTTGGAATGTACATGATACAATTTATTTATTTAAACACTGCCCATTACCAGGGCAATTCAGGAGTCAGTTCCTAAATGCAGAATTACAATTTGAAATATAGGAAAGAAAAGGAAACTGAAATTGAGGGAAGAAATCCAGGTGTTCAGTTTTGTGTTACAAAAGTCAGTGGTCAGTTCAGTAGCACATTATTTAATAATAATAATAACAACAAACAACAACAGCAACATTTATTTCTATGTCTTTTAGATCAAGGCGGGATTACAACAAATAGAATATACGCAATACAATAACAATAATTCAATGCAATATAAAAACATAATACATTATCGTATACACAAAGATACAATGGGGCTTTCTAGACCGCCCAAAAGGGGCGGTCCATACTCGCCCCTTCTAGCGGCGAGATGAGGCCTAGGCTGCCACACGGGCATCCCCAGAGGCCTCATCTCGCCACTTTTGGAGGCAGCGGGGAACCGGCAAACTGCCGGTTCCCTGCGGCCTCCAAGAGGGGTGCAGCAGGCGCTCTGGGCACCTGCTGCACCCAACTTGCGGAGGCGGGGCTGAAGGGAGGAAGGGGCCGCCGCTGCGGCCCCTTTCTCCCTGGGTCTTTGCCGCGGCCATTTAAAGGCCGCGGTAAAGACCCGCAGCAAAAAAGAGCTCTGTTTTGGAGCTCTTTTTTTGCGCCGCAGGAAGGGCACAATTGGTGCCCTCCCGCAGCGCAAAAGCGTCAAAACATGTGCAGCGTATCTAAACACTGCGCACGTGATGACACTTTTCCGGCGCGTCCGTATAGACGCCGCCATCTTTAAATGGCGGCGTCCATGCGGTTTAGGCCTAGGGAGGGTGTAGACACTACACCCTCCCTAACCCTAAAAACACATTTTTAAACCTAAACCCGCATTTTTTTGCCCGTCTAGATCGGGCCATTATCAACAAGATAGTTCATAGTATCACCTAGCATATTAACATGAATTTAAACTCATACAGTGCAATATCAATGAAACATTTCACAATATAAACATAGTCAATCAACTACAGCTACAGTACAGCTACAATATGCATAAAATCAATCAGTTACAATACAGATACAAAACAATATCAACCCCTTCTTCTCCACGATGGGCAGGACGAAAACAGAACGTGTTTACAGCGAGCCAGCTTTAAGGAGTGCTATTCTCACCGGTGCTCCACCCCTCCAGTGTCCTCCGAGGTCCTCCATGGGCGGGGAGGGATGTTCCAGCGCTGGCACTTGCTGGAGGGGAAGTCCGGCAGGCCGGCTTTAAGGAGCACCACTCCCACCAGCGCTCCACTCCTCCAGTGTCCTCCGAGGTCCTCCTTGGGCAGGGAGGGATGTTCCAGTGCTGGCGCTTGCTGGAGCGGAAGTCCGGCAGGCCGGATTTAAGGAGCACCGCTCCCACCGGCGCTCCACCCCTCCAGTGTCCTCCGAGGTCCTCCTTGGGCTGGGAGGGATATTAAGGAGCGCCACTCCCAGCGGCGCTCCACTCCTCCAGTGTCCTCCAGTGTCCTCCGAGGTCCTCCTTGGGTGGGGAGGGATGTTCTGGCGCTGGGAAACTCTTGGATTTTATAGAGTTGGAAAGGCCGCAGGCGGTGCTAGTCCTCGGCTGGGGGTGGGGCTGGTCTCCTCCCCAGCAAGCTCCCTCTCTCTGCTGCCTTGCTGCTGCTCAGGGTCCCAATGGTGAGGGGAATGCAGAGGCACAGCTCCTGACTTGCAGCTTTGCCCCTGGCTTGGAGTTAGGTCTTGGAATACAGTGTGAGAGCTAATCCCCCCACTTGGTTGGCCACTAATGGGAGAGAATTTCTCAGCTGGCATATTGGAAGATTCCTAACTTGCATACTCCCTCCAGCTGTTTAAGGATGCCTTGTTCTGAATCAGAGTTTTGGTTGCTCTAGACAGTATTACCTATAGTATCTGTCAATCCTAGATGTTAGGCAAAGGTTCTTCCTTCACAAATGATGGGTTTATGAGCATTCTGGGTTTCTAAATAAGGCAAATTATGTCAATTGCCAGCTATTCACCTGTCATCCATCCAATCCATCCAATGATGAGTTAAAGAGTTGATCTCCTCAGCAATCCATCTATAGAAACTTGCAATTGATGTTTTGGACTGCTGCTGCAAAGTGACCCTGATTGTAAAAAGTGTAGTGTAATCTGCAAGAGGCCACAGGTGAAGTCAAGCAACACTCAACCAGCTCTTTCAAAAGATCTCCCAAGAAATGTGTCTTGGGCAGTGTTGTTAATAGTGAACAACACAGGTCTTCCACCTCCCCAGAGACTCAAACACATAACTACTGTGTATAGGGGATTCCATTATACTTTGCTTTTAAGTATGCTGTTAGAAAACAGAGAACAGAGAAAACCTTTCTGAGTTCAACAAGAGTTTATCACAGTGCTCTTTTCCATCCTTCCCTCCCAAGCTAAGCACAGGATGAAACTATTAAAAATGGGTTTTATTGCACGCCTCCGTGCCCAGGCAGGAGTACCCAATCATGGCATCCTGTACCAATCCAGACTTCTCCTGTACTTTGCAAAGAACAGGATTTTCTCTTTCAAAATTTCTGTCTCTAGTACATTGTGTGTTAAAGGTGTCTTGGTATCATCAAAATAAGGCTGTGGCAGTGTTGACTGTAACAAGTCCATTGACTCTGATTGCATTGTTCCATGAAACATAGTTTTACTTGAGTGCTTTTCTCTGATTTCTACAGTCTTTTTACGTAACGGATAAGTGCTTTTTGAATTCTTGCCTTTATAGAAGGAAGACCAACCTCCAGCCTTAGCAGGACATGGGAAGTGCCAGCAGTATATCCACAAATGTATTTTGAATGGTCTCAACTGCTGCAGCCTGACCATGTCCCCATATCTCAGTCTCAGGAATTGGCAGAGTACTTTGACTGTGGACTCTTTCATACAAGGCTAAATTGGAAGTATAATTTAAGGTCAATTCGAATGCAATCATGGGTTTTATGTTATTGCAAATTAACTCTTCACATGCAAATTCGGGCAGGAGGGAAGCCAATTCGAATGCAATCATGGGTTTTACCTTATTGCGAATTAAAGCTTCGCATGCAAATTCGGGCAGGAGGGGGTTAATTTCAGGTAATGGGAAGTAATTTCGAACGGAGCAGGGGTTCATGTAAATTCGCTAAACAAGCGAATTTACATAAATCCGCATTGGCTCCATTCGGAGTTGGGAGAAATTCGTCCCCGTTTGAAAGAGTCCTCTGAAACCTTTTTTCAGAATGGAGTCTACTGAAGAATCTCCAATGACTCTTTCCAAAGTCATAAGTATTTTTGCTGTCCTCCAAGCTAGATTCTCTGTCTCAGTATGTGGTCTCCAGTTTGCCATTATCAGAAAAATGGAGGACTCCTAGTATTTAGTCTCAATATATCAAAATCTATGAATGCTCAAGTCCCATTAAATACAATGGAGTAATGAAATTGTATCCTTTATATAAAATAGTAAAATCAAGGTTATCTTTTTGTAATATTTTCAAACTGTGGATGGTTAAATCCATGGATAAAGAATCAGTTGGTATTGGGGGCCAACTGTATTGAAATGTGAACAATTCCATTCAGTCTTCTCTTCATTCGATAGTCTTTCACTGGTGGAATTCATCTCTTTGTTTATATTTATTGTTTGCAGTAGAATTTTGCATTAAAAAAAAGTCGCTGTCCTTTTTTTCTGCTTTATTTTCTTTTCTCTGAAGAACAAGAGGGCATGGCTGATTCTGATGTACTAATTCAAACTATATCATTATTACTGACTTTTTTGTCACATTTTCAGTCAGGCAGATATGAAGACTGTATACCAGGGAGTTAAAAAGCAGAAGCTACAGGCCCTGATGTCAGTTTTATAAATAACTACATAAAGAGGTGATAATTCACACTGGTCACTCAATTCACCCTCTCAAAGGCTGGTGCCCAGCAACTAGAGCCTAATGCTGGCAATGCCAAATATGCAGAGCATTGGATGTTGTACTTCAGTTTAAGTAGGGGGAATGTAGGTCTGGCCTCAACATTACATGATGGGTTACCCATAAAATCTGTGCATATGCACCCAAGGCCTGTACTAAAAGAATTTCTACTACAGCTGCCACCATGGAGAAAGTATGGGTGTTGACGGTAAACAAACACTACTGCTCCCAGTGTGAAAGGGCAACTTCAGTAGGATTGCTCCCTCAGGAATGCCAAGAGCTGTTTGGATTATCTTCACCCAGCAGGGGTCAGATGTTGAGCATTTTGTTGACCAGTTGTTTCAGTGCTTCCTCTGGTCTGTGATTGTGGTTGTCTCTTCTACTTTTTTTTTAAATGATGTGAGCATTCTTATGTCTGTTCAGCTTCTTTGACTTTATATTGTCCTTAAAACTATATATAATTATGAAATTTAGAATATCAACTACCTTTAAAGCCAGGATGGGCAAAATGTGGTCCATGGGCCATTTTTGTGGCCCCAAAAATGTTTTTGCCCCCAAATGCTTTCTAGGTGGCATGGGGATATTGTTTTAGGCCAGGAGAGGTTTAAAAAAACAACAACGACAACAGGTAGTGACCAGGAAGTCTGGCCATGCTGGTACTCATTCTGGAAGTTCTAGTCCTAAGAAGTAACTTTTCCAAGCTCTAGTGTAAGCCAGTTTCACCCACAACATATTCTGAGTATGTCAGCCTTTATGCCCATCTTTACCAATATTGTCTTCTCTAATTGGCAGCAATTTTGCAGTGGCAAAAGAATAAAAGTTTCTTTAATACCTTTTAACTGATAGTATGTTTGATGATGCTAGAACACACAAATGACACAGTCTACTAGATATTATTAAGGGAGATGAGGGAGCATATCGTTCCTTTTTATTAGGGTAGCTGCATGTTTCTTGTAACAAATAGTTTTGTTCTCATCTGGGTAGTAAAATGAGAGTAATCTTATAAACCATGAGAACTAAGGAATTAAAATGTATTTTTATAGTTGCCTTGGGTTTGCTTGGATGGAAAGATTGGCTGTTTTAATTGCTGATGCTTTCTCTGGCTTACATTTTGAGAACTTCTATGATATACCAAACCTAATTTTGATCATCAAACTGAAGCCTTTAAGAAATGATAAAGGATTTTATAGTGGGAACAGTCTTCATAGGAACCTTGGGAAAGGCATGCTTAGTGGTCCCTCTGTGTCATTGTCCTTTTCACTCCACCATGATACTTTTGTATCCATACCACCACTGCTTCTTTCTGCTTGGTTGCCACAGAAAGAGTTAGTGAGCCATTAGCTAGTAGCTGCTGTGCTTCCTCTTTCTGATGGTCATTTCTCTGTGGTGGACCATCCTTGGACCAGAAGAAGAAGAGTATCACGGGGGCATTCTTAATGGTGTCTCTACTCGGGCATGAATTTTAGCAAACAGCCACCCATATTGACCCCACTCTCAGTAAATAAATGCCTCATACAGTTCTGTTGTGTAAGATCAACATTAGAAGAACCTAAGCAATGTTTTCTATCAAAGAAAAAAGGACAATACCCCTCCAACTTTCTTCCCACTTGTAATATATATATATATATATATACACACACACACACACACACACACACATACATATACATATATATATATAAACATGCCAGACAAGGGGAGTGGACATAAGTATTGGCTGTAATTAGTATTGGAATAAATATAAGACTCTTTTAAGCTTTTTTTCTTGAAAAGTATCAACAGGATACCAGGGATGGGTTTTAAACAATGAGCTGCTGCTCAACCAAGCATTGGAAAATAATCTTTTGGTGTGATAATGTGCAGCTTTATGGAGTGAGTGATACTTGGTCAAATCTATGTGGGAAATCCAAAGTTTAAATTCAATTAGAACTAACTTGGAAAAGGCCTTAAAACTAATGAAGGTTTTTAAAAATTGAAAATGTATACAATTTGGCTGTGTTCTCGGAGATTCTAGTAGTTGTACACAGTAGTTGTCGAAATATCCTTGCTGATATCCTGGGAAGGACCACATCCGATAGCAATTCCCAACTGCAGTTTTATTATTGTATTCCATGTTTGTTCGAATGGTGTACAATTATCCTGCACTGTGCACAGTGTAATGGTGCACACATTCTCAGTTCAGCTCACACAGTCTGCTGGCATAAGTATGTTATGGCAGAAGTCAAAGTGCCACAAACCTGTAATTTTAGAATGTCAACTGGAATCATACAACTGTTTATGGTGTCAAAGTGGCATGTGCATTTTACCTCTTAACTTGGGCAAGGCTGGTATGTATATATCTGTGAATTTGTGGTAAATAGTTTCAGAAGCATTCCCCCCCCCCCCATGCTTTATCTCAAACTATTTATGAGATAAGTCTGTTTATGAAATATTACATTATAAATATTAATATAAGCCACCTCCCTTTTTGTGGGTACAGATTCTGTATTCAATCTGTACTGTATTAAATCTAACTGTAGTTGCAGATTGTGGTGTTAGACAGGGGTCGGCAAATTGCAGCTTTACTAGGAATAATCTGTCATCTTTCCTTACAATAGCATGTTGCTTCTGATATTATTTTTAATTTACCTGTAGGTAATGACAACATCTAAGTGAAATACCTTTTTACTGGTGTTGGCCATTCCTTTAATGAAGAGTGATCTGTGCTTAAGGTCTCCCTGGTCCTTTAAGGACTGAAGGGTGCTGACCAAGATCTTCTTGGAATTACGGGATACAGGATAGGCCTTCCTTGAATATAAATATGTCATCAGCCAAGCTCCTGCTGCAAGTCCTAACACTATATTCCCCCACTGTGCACCTTTAGCCCCCCTGGTGTGATTGGGAATAGGCCTGTTTGGGCTGCAAATTAGGTGTTTCTCCTCAAAATAGAAAACAGTTGCTAGATGATAAGAGAGAAGTTCAAGGATATAGAATGTAAAATGAGCTATGCCTGAAAAAATATGCTGAATGAATCTAAAAAGCACATGACTGGTGAAAGGCAATGCGAGATTATCCATTCACTGTCATGAAAATAAATGTGTTACAGACGGGCCCCTTAGACCATCTGGGGATACCTGATCTACCAATAAAAAAGATTGACAGGAGCCTGCTGGGCTTCATTAACATCCAAGGCGGAAAACTGTTTGCCTGCCATTATCTTTACTTCAAAGACTTGGATTTGTACCAGTTGAAATTGGACAACAAAAAGGAAGAGCATTATTCCCCTGTTTCTCATGGATTGATTTACATGTCCTGCCCTATCAATCACCTATCCCTTCCGAGTCCACACCCTTATGGAAGCTTTCTGATATTTTCTTCCATATCATACAAATCATTTATTTTCTTTACCTGTCACATAGTAATTTCTACACTTCATTATCTGCATTGTGGTCAGACCTATTTGCACAATTTATTTGTTTGCATCCTTTGGGATTAATCTGTCTATGAGGATCTTATTCCAGCCAACAGTTTAGGTTGCAGATGCATCCATCTAAGTTGTGTATAACCTTTTCATTAAGGTGGGCTTGCCTGAGCCAACTAACAACATTGGGAGGAGGCCAAATTGCATGTAAAGACCAGAGATCTTTTACGTCTAATTGCTTTTTCCTGGCAAGCTTCAGAAGAATAACTGAGCCATCTTGTCTTCCTATATGATTTCTTTCTGCCTGTCTCAAAGAGGTAGGGAAAGAGTGCTGATTCATTTTGTTCACATACATGAGTGGAATGGCAGGAGTGGGAGAAGAGGTGTGGCTCTATTTTCATCATTGCATGATGGTTAAGAGCATGAGAGGCCACAAATAAATAAGTCTGATTGTGATGTTGCGGTATCTGAAGCTCATAATTAGTTCATCCAGGGCAGAAAAATGGTGGTACATTATGTGTACCCCTTTTGACCAGGTTTGAGTGCAGGTACTGGTTTTCAAAGCCTGTATGGCTACATCCAAATTTAATTTCACCTGCAGTGGACCCATTAAAATCAATGGGATTTACATAAGTGGTGACAAACATGTCCTATTAATTTAAATGTGTCTGTTCTAGCTGTGACTAAAATTGAATTTGTAGATTTGTTATTGCATACACCAGTTTTGTGATTTTCTCAAAAGAATTGAGATTACTACTATGGAGTTTATCACACAGGAGGAATTTCTCTCAATTGTGAATGGAGCCAATTTGCAATTATGTGAATTCGCTAGTTTAGCAAATTTACGTGAAATCTGATTGCATTTGGAATGTGTTCAGAATGACTTCCCATTTCCTGAAAATGACCCCCCCATTGCCCAAAATTGCGTGAGATACTCTAATACACAATTACGTGAAACCCCATGATTGCATTTGGAATGACTTCCCATTGCCCAAAATTGCGTTAGATACACTCATTTGCAATAATGTGAAACCCCATGATTGCATTTGGATTGCCATTGCATTTTACCCCCAAATTCTGTCGTATGATAAACTCCTATGTTAATAGCCTGTAGCGTGATGACAATATTGAATTCAGGATTTTCATCTATATTTTTCCCTTCTGGCAAAGTATTACTCCCTCTATAAGTAAGGTGGTGATTCCATGTAAAGATATGTATCAGAAAGGAGTGGTTGAAGGAAAAATCTTCTTTTGGTTCTTTTCTGACTCTAAAATGTGCCCCTCTGGTTGTTGTTGTTGTTGTTGTTGTGTCCCTTCAAGTTGTTTTCTACTAATGGCAATCCTAAGGTAAACCTATCATGGGGTTTTCTTCACAAGATTTGTTCAGAGGAGGTTTGCCATTGCTTTTCCCTAAGTCTGAGAGAGTGTGACTTATCCACTCTCATTATCCACCCAGTGGCTTTACATGGCTGAGCAAATAATCAAACCCTGATCTCCACAGTCTTGGTCCAACACTCAAACAACTATGCTGTGCTGTTTCATTTCTACATGTATATTTTATTATAATGCATTATCAGGACACACTGTAATAAACTGTTTTTGCTACAAAGGTTTAAGATCAAGTTCACGAAACCACTAAACTGAAGCCTTGAAAACCTTTGGGTATCCACTCTTTGTCTATGAATGGATACTTGTATTAGATCACTTTACACACCACTTCAGTTATCTTTTAAAGTTTTGTAGTGGCATTAAACTTAATCCTGCACAGGATGATCAGTTGAATTGGACCACATTTAAAATACTGTATACATTAAAGTTCAGCTGTAAATTAAATGTCTTGACAAGACATTTAAGATGTTTCAGATAGGCAGAGACTTGTAATGTGTAGCTAGTGCAAGCATGCCCTTCATTAATTTAGATTCTTTCCCTTATGGAGCAAGAGCTTTACATGTCTAATTGGGTTGTCTCAGATGAGTAACATACAAATGTAGCTTTACAGCAACCTTGTAAATTAATAGAACCATTTTTCCTCCACTATAACAACTTTCTTTTGCCATTCCAGGTCATTTGGACATTTCCAAGCAAAAAAATATAATGTTGCTTCAGGGACTTCAGAAGGATTGGCTGCAAGTCATAGTTTAAGACAAGGACTGTGCTTGACTAGGCTTTCTGTCACAAAGGTACTCTGCAACCAGTATGTAACAACTTCATTTTGCAACCTTGTAAATTGCCCCTGTGCTATGCTCCTGCTGAGACTCCTTATGTGAATTGCATAGACATTTCGCAAACAGATGATGCATGGGCATGAGCTAGGCAGATTTTTTTTAACAAGATGATTTCACAGACTTGTAAAATCAGTGGCTGCAAAATGGACTACTTAAGTATTTTTCAGCATTATGTATACTTGCTGCCATTTCAATGCAGAACAGAATCTATCCTTTCAGATAGTTTTGCAAGTAGATCTTGCAGTTAGAGAAGGAGGAGAAATGTGTTTCATCTAGGGTTTTATACAGACTTAACCAACACACACCTTCTGAGCTATATACAAATCAGAATGCACTTGCACACCATTTACACTTTTCAGAATTTTGTGTTGTCATTTTTTACCCCAAACATCTGCAGGAAAACATAGATGTTAAAGATAAGTGCCCACAGATGTACATATATTAGAATCATAGAGTTGGAAGAGACCACAAGGGCCATCCAGTCCAACCTCCTGCCATGCAGGAACTCCCAATCAAAGCATCCCTGACAGATGGCCATCCAGCCTCTGCTTAAAGACCTCTAAGGAAGGAGACTCTGCCACACTCCAAGGGAGTGTGTTGCATTGTCTAACAACCCTTACTGTCAGGAAGTTCCTCCTAATGTTGAGGTGGAATCTCTCTTCCTGCAGTTTGTATCCATTGTTCTGCATACTAGTCTCTGGAGCAGCAGAAAACAAGCTTGCTCCCTCCTCAATATGACATCCCTTCAAATATTTAAACAGGACTATCATATCACCTCTTAGGCTTCTCTTCTCCAGGCTAAACATCCCCAGTTCCCTAAGTTGCTCCTTATAGGGCATGGCTTCCAGACCCTTCACCAACTTAGTTGCCCTCCTTTGGACCTGCTCCAGTTTCTCCACATCTTTTTTGAATTGTGGTACCCAGAACTGGACACAGTATTCCAGGTGGGGCCTGACCAAAGCAGAATAGAGTGGCACTATTACTTCCCTGGATCTAGACACTATACTTCTATTGATTAAGCCTAAAATCGCATTGGCCTTTTTAGCTGCCTCATTGCACTGTTGACTCATGTTTAACTTATGGTCTACTTGGACTCCTAGGTCTCTTTCGCACATAGTTTCATTCAGCCAGGTGTCCCCCATCCTATATCTGTGCTTTTCATTTTTCTGCCCTAAGTGCAGTACCTTACATTTCTCTGTGTTGAATTTCATTTTGTTAGCTTTGGCCTAGCTTTCTAGTCTATTCAGATCATGTTGAATTTTGATCCTGTCCTCTGGGGTATTAGCTACTTCTCCTAGTTTAGATAAACATGCATATGAAAATGCATTGTATTGCAGGGAATGCATACTAAAGGACTAGGAAAAGTACATACAAAAATGCACATATTTGGAGAAAAGTATGCAGAAATACAACATTTCTTTCTATAATATTTTGGCCAAAATTACAAAGTTCATACAGAAATGAGCCAGAATGTACAGTCAGGAAAGTGAGAAATTGAGCAAAGTCAGTCTTGACAACCCCACCTGCAACCCTTTTTAATCAGTCTGAGTGAGGAGGGAAAAAGCTACCTGTTCTAACATCGTTCCATGAACTGTGTTCAAGCAGGAGCTGTGGCATAGTGTAGGGGCACTCTGAGAACATTTACATTTCAATACCCTCTATCTCCAAGTTATGATTTAAATGTGTTTTAAACTGTTTTAACTTGGTACTTTTAATTGAATAGTAAAATTCCTTATTTTTTTTACTTTTGTATAATAAATTAAAAGAAACACAGTTAAAATCTTATTATACAAGTCTTAAGCTGTGCCCTATGGCCCATGTCTGGAGAAAGGTGGGATATCAGTTAAATAAGTAAAGTCTACCTAAGCTGAGAGATAGAAAAGTGGACCTAAAGTTCTGGCTAAGTGGGGATATCTGCTTTGAGAGGGTATGACCTTACTGCAGTTATGAGCTACTGGTTCCCCTCCAAGGCTAATTTGAGATCAGCTATGTAGCTTGTAGGTTCCAAGTTCAATGCACCCTCCCAATTCAGAACCAAATCCTTCTCTTTGGTGCCAGCTCTAGCACAGTACTTTATATAATTGACAGAATTAGGATGTATACACTTATTAGCGAGTGTTTGTATATTCTAGTCTTTCTCTCCTTCAAATACATGGAAAATTCAGAGCAGAATTGTGCCTTGATGTTGGTTGTTTTTATAAATGTAAAACAAAGAAATAAATTACTCATTGTAATGTCTGAAACATATAAAGTTGACAAAATGGGAGGAAAGTACACAAAACCACATGAAGTTTTATCATCGGTGTTTTTCTAACAGTTGGGGAATGCTGTGCACAAAAATCACAAAGCTCAGTTTATCAATAATTAACCAGCACTTTGTCCCTTATTTTTAAAAACAATAAGGAAAGACAAACCATAGTTATTTCAAGGGATGCTGAAGTCTGATGAAAGATTCTGTAAGTTCTAGATCTGTACAGAGATCCAGAAATGTGATTACTTTTTATTTGAAAAACAAGTATCCACTTTCCCAGCTCCATTAAGAGAGAAGGGATGTGGGGTGGTGCTGAATGATAAGTCCATTGGATACCATTGCATCATACCATAGCAGTGATGTCCCTTGACTAGAGTCCAAGTCATCCCCAGCCTGGAGCAATAGCTCACTGTCCAGTCTCAGACAAACATGTGGTGTCTCCGGAGGAATCTAACGCCTGTACCTAACATGACTCCTCCCATGTCATAAATGGTTACGTTACATTCAAGCTGGCATTAAAGAGAATGCTTGAAACCTCATCTATCTGAGCTCCAAATGGGCTTAGCATCTGTGTGGAATATCAGAGATCACTAAGTAATCTTGAGGTCTATTTACTTTCAAACAAAGGTTAGCAAATTAGCTCCCCTCCCCACCTCTGAGACTAGCCCGTGGTGCTTCTGTGGTTTCTTTGATCAAGTATTGAGGGCTTCAGATCTATACTAAAATTAAAGATGGTTCCCATTATAATGGAAATTAGTGTGGAGAGAGAGGTTTTGCCATTGCCTCCCTCTGAAAATTCTCTGCATGTTAAGCCTAACAGAATCATACCAGTAGTACTGGAGGAAGCAGTGTAAATTACCTAGTCCAACTGCCTGCATGGACCTGAGCCATCCTCTCTCAGAAGACCTCTAGTGAAGTTTAGCCCACTACCCCTCTAGGTAACTAGTTATATTATTTTACTAATAAGATATTCTAATAAGATATTCTTCCATAATGTTCAACCAAAATCTGTCTTTCTGTAACCAAAATCTGTCTTTCTGTAACCAGTAAATCTAGAGCAGAAAATAAAAAGTCTTTGCCTTCTTATGTGTGACAGCTGTTTGGGTATTTGAAGACTCTCACATTCTCCCTCAGTATGTAAACATACCCTGTTCCTTCAGCCATTCCTCTTCTCATTGGACTCTTTCAGACGTGGGAAATTGGAAGTATAATCCAAGGGCAATCCAAACGCAACCATGGGGTTTCACGTTATTGTGAATTAGAGCTTCTCATGTAATTTCGGGCAAAAGGGAAGTCACTCCAAATGCAATCATGGATTTCACGTTATTGTGAATTAAAGCTTCTCACGCAATTTCGGGCAAGGAGGGGTCATTTTCTGGTAATGGGAAGTCATTCCGAATGCCTTCGAACGCAATGGGGATTCACGTAAATTCGCTAAACAAGCGAATTCACGTGAATTTGCATTGGCTGCATTCGAAGTTGGGAGAAATTCCTCCCATGTGAAAGAGTCCATTGACTTGTTTTTCATACCAATAGCCAACTTGATTCTCCTCTGAACCTACTGCAGTTTGTCTACATCCTCCTTAAAGCTGGGCATCTAGAGTAAGGCATCCCATTCCATATGGCTGCTGGAAATTACAGACTGCATTGTCTGTAAAATTACAGGCTGCTGGAAATTACAGACTGGGGCACTGTTATACAGATGTTTTACAAAACCTGAATCATTAGAGTGTCCTGTCCAGTTCTCATTCAGACACATCTACTTTTTATATTTCCTTTGGTTTTTATTCTTTTTAACAGAGCATAGGGTTTTTTTTTACCATGGGTACCTAACCCCTAAATCACTGGTTCTGCTGGTGTCACAGATAGTGGTGGTTTGTATCAAATTGGATAAAAGGACAGCCTACTGCTGCTTGTTTTATCACCTCAGAGGTGTAGAGCTAAATTTCCCCAAAGCTTTGCAGCAGGGTCTGGTATGTGCATATTTACAATAGTGTGCAGTTTGAGCTATACTATCTCAGATTTGGGACGCATTTTGTGACATATTTTGGGAAATAGTGGGCCAGCACGCTGGACTTTAGAACCCTCAAGTATTCCAATTTCTGAAGATTAATTTTAAGCTGGTTTACTTAAAATATTCTGATTTAATCAGTATGGGTTCTGCCTGATCACCTGGAAGGTCTGTTGTATGTCCAGGTGTGCAAACAGCTTTAAAACAATACTTCATTGAATGGAAAGGGATCTGGTGCCCCCAGATGTTTCTTATGAAACATCTTGAAACACAACTAAAAATGCATTTAGCTGATCTTGTTGCTTTTTCACACATACACCCCTTGAATCCTGCTTTTATTATCCAAATGTATTACTGAACTAATAATGCAACTTGAGTACAGGAAACTTAAAGCTTTTGAGGATTCTAAGCCACTGTTTTCCTTTTCACAGCTGAACCATCTGGTGACAGAACATTTGGTAAGCTATGGGATTCCAGCAGTAAGCATTTCGGTAAGGACACCTGTTGGCTTTAGTTTTTTTAAGGTTATCCTGTTTTTCCAGGGGAAAAAGTTCTATCGATGGGAATATGCCCTGACTGGTGGGGGAACTGGAGGTTATTAGTGGAGTTAGATGTCGAATTCTTATGATTATGTACAAGTATTATATCTAGTCTAAATAATTATAGGGTGTATCAGCACTGCAGAAATACAGCAATTTGACACCATTTCAGCCGCCATGATTCAGTGCTATGGAATTGTGGGTTTTATAGTTTTGTGAGCTATTTAGCCTTTCCTGTCAGAGAGCCCTGGTAGGCCACCAGACTACAAGTCCCAGAATTCCATAGCATTGAGCCCTAGAAGTGGTGTCAAACCTTCTTTTTTATTTCTTTAGTGTGGCAACAGCTATAGTTAGTTCATCTAATTTCTAATTTATTTAAATATTTGTTTATTTATTTATTTACTTTGCATTTTTGTCAGTTCCTCTATGTAGTTGCCATTTTAAGTACTAATGCGTTCAGATAATGTGTTTTTTAGTTGTTGCTGTTTGCCATCAAGTCATATTCAATTTACGGTAACTCTAGGAATGAGTGACCTCAAAGAGTCCTGGTTATTAACAGCTTTGCTCTTGTTTTGCAAACTCAGGATCATATTTTCTTCTATGGAGTCAATCTATTTTTAACGTGGTCTTTCTACAGCCTTCTACTTTGGGGCAAGTTGAGCCCCAAATACCACAGCCTCAGTTTAGCCATGTTGGCTTCTAGTGAGAGGTCAGGTTTACTCTTGAACCCATTTATTTATCTTTTTGGGAGTCCATGGTATCTGTAGAACTATCTTCCAGTACAACATTTCAAAAGAGATTATTCTCTCCAGATCATCTTTCTTCACTGTCCAGTTTTCACAACCATACACAGAAATCAGAACTACTGTGGCATGGATGATCCTGACTTCAGTGTTCAGTTATGTATCTTTGCAGTTGAGATTCTTATAGGTATCCATTGCAAGCCCTAGTCTTCTGAATTCTTGACCACAATCTCCATTTTAATTTGTGGCTGAGTCAGAGTATAGAAAATCTATAACATCCATCTATAATTTCTATAGAAATCAGTAATTTCTGTGTCATTCTTACCAACTCTAAAGTTATTTAACTCTCCTGTGGTCATTGTTATTTTCTTAATATTCAGCTGTAATATTTGTTTTGCATTTTCTTCTTAAGCTTTCACGTATATGCATTCAAAGTTTTTACTGTTTTTTGCTAGTAATATTCCCAAATCTTTTATACATTCTGCTGGTGAGCCCACCTTGCTGCCCAGCAGTCTTCCTGCCTTTGCTGGCTGAGGAGGTCTTGGAGGTTATGCTTGAGCACCCCAAGACCGCAGCTCTGGGGGGCCTCAACATTCTGGGGATTTCTGTGTGACAACAGAATTGTTTATCTTTGTTGTTTTTCTGATAGCCTTTTGGAACATGGAAAACAGCATCCAAGAATGTCAGCCAGGATGGTACTGATGTCATAAAAGATGCTTTAGATGCAGGTTATGTTCCAGTTTTACATGGAGATTGTGCTCTGGATTTGGAACAACATTGCTGTATCTTATCTGGAGATACAATCATTGAGGTAAGAGATGTGGAAAAGGAGGGTGCAGATTTTTGAATAACCGCAGTAACACTAAATATTTAGATTTAACACATTATTCCCTTCCATTTCCTCCTTCATATAAGGCAGTTCATGGTCCTGTTTCTCCTCTTCCAGGTTCTTGCTAAGAAGTTCTCTCCTAAGCGCGTTGTGTTTCTCACAGATGTGAGAGGAATTTTCACCTGTCCACCTGACACACCAGGTACAGATTAAGTAGCTGCACACCAGTAGTGGAGGGGGGGCGGATAGAACAGTAGTTAAACTGGCATGAAGCCTAGTAATTGCATGTATAACATTAATTACAGCAGTCATTTGAAATCTACTGGGGTTTGGATCCAGGAACTTTCATGGATACCAAAATTTGTGGATGCTCAACAGTGGTATAATAAAATGGTGTCCCTTATATAAAATGACAAAATTAAGGTTTGCTTTAATGGAATTTTATTTAAAAATATTTTCAAGCTGTGGATGGTGGAATCCATGGATCCAGAAACTGTGGATACAGAGGGCTGACTGTATTCAGTTCTACAGTCTCTTCTGTTAAACATGTATGTTTTGGGTATGTATTTAAATAGGGTTGAGATTGGAGTATAAAGATTAAAAGGGGTTGTGAGAAATAAGGATTTTTCTGTCATATACAATGGGATACTTAAAAGGATAGTGGGATACTTAAGAGCATAACTACATCCACACTGGGCCAAATCCTTGGAATTTCATAGGAGTTGTTCCTATACTTATTAGGTTTATTATTTTTTAAAAATATGTTCAAACAATGTACCTTCTGTCCCAGACCATTATGGGTGAACCTTTAGGACCAGCCACAACTTTTTAAACCCAGGAGAAGACAAGTTCTTTTCATGACTCCCAGGAGTTTCTGAAACAGTAAAGTTTTAATTTCCACATTTGTTTCCATTAGCTCATTTCATCTTTGACACTGGCCAGGTTTCTGGATGGCCACATTATGGCATGATGACTGTGGAAATGTCCTTTTTCACAGATGTTCTCCTCTGATAGTGAAAACCCCTGTCCATACTACAATTCATGCCAGACCTCTTTCCAAAAAATTTAAAAATGAACCCCCAGTATGTTTAGGGCATCTGGATGCAGGAGCGGGAAAAATCTGTTAAAGACATGGATTAGCCTCCCAAATCCCAAGGCCTTTGACCAATATAGCCCTGAATGGACCAGGCTATATCAGATAGAACGGTGTTCTTCCCTGTCCTCAGCAGTGATGTCATTAATTTAATTGTTAGTAAACTGGACAGTGTAGATTTAGATTTTAGATTTAGGAACTAGTAGGATAAGCTAAAAATTTTCCCATTTTGTATTTTGTCTTAAAGGCAATCCCAGCTGCATTTAAAAGAGAGCCAGCATAGTTAGCAGTTTGTGTGTGGAACTAAGATTTAAGGAGACCAGAGTTTAAATGGCCACTTAGCCACTGGATGACCTTGGGCAAGTCAATTTTGGAGTCAATGTGAAGGTATATGATAACAACAAAAACATAGCTCATGAGTAGCAGTGCAGATTTGCAATTTCCCTTTTGTACTCATTATTTCCCTCCTGCTGTTTTCTGTTTCCTCACAGTTGTCTTATCAGAGATTTACATTTATCAGAGATTACATATTGGTCATAAGAATAAGCCAAAAAGACAAGCAAATGGGTCGTTGAACTAAATGGCTTAGAGACAGAATAGACCAGCTCTAAAAGCTGGCTTCCTGGCAGCTTCAGGATGTGGCATTTAGATGTCACATGCCCCCAAGACATCTTGAAGCCACTCATCTGCCCATGACTCTCTGGCAGTGTGGCATTTACACACCACACACTGGTGGAGCATCCTGAAGCTGCCATGGGGTTGCAGCAGGATGGGAAAGGCGAGCATTTTGCTGCCCAAAAGAGGAATGGAACTTTGCCGCTCCTTTTTGGGTGGCTTCAAGGTGGATTGGGGACGTGGTGTGTGGTTGCTGCTGCCCCAACCCATCTTCGGAAGGGGTGGCTTCAAGCCGCCCCTTCCACCTATCTGTTTCACCCCTAAATTGTCATACTTTGGCTACATCATGAAAAAGCACAACTTATTAGAAAAGACAATGATGCTTGGAAAGGTTGAGGGTAGAAGAAAGAGGAAGCCTGCACACCAGATGGATGGACTCAGTGACGAGACGAGATCCGTCTTATTACATCTCTTGATTGCTTTTAAAAAGCCATAAAGACACATCTCTTCCGGCAGGCCTTCCCAGAAACTTCTTAATTTTTCAGGCTCTGGAACTGGGCTATGTCTCCCCGCCAGCTCCCTGCCAGCTTGACATATGAGCCATAGTTTCCTCTGCCCATGGAATGGTTGTTTTCTTTTATGATTACGTTTTGTTTTAATTGTCTGTTGGTTTTAACTTGTTGTTAGTTTAATTTTAATTTTAAGGGGTGGGTGGTTAGGTAGTGGGCTATTGGAATTGTTTTTGCTTGTGACTTTTTAACTTGCTGTAACCTGCTCCGATTGCTTAGACAGAGGAGCAGGCTATAAATAAACTTTTATTATTCATTATTATTATAGTGAGGTCACAGGCATGATTATGCAGAACTTGAGCAGCGCAATGAAGAACAGAGAGTCTTGAAGATGTCTCATCTACAGGGATACCATGAGTTGAGATAGACTTGAGGGCAGTTAACAACAACAACAGACAGACCAGTATGGTATCTACCATATTGGACTATATGTTGACAACACTAATGGGGGAAAATCTGTAGCATGAAAGTCATATTTTGCATACTAGTTGCAAGGGTAGTCATAGCCAGGAAAGGTTCACTGTAATCATCAAACACTTTTTCAACAACCCCTGGAAAATAACCAAAAATAATCCCTTTGTACCTTGACAACATATTGTATGTCCTCTTTCTCATTTTGGCTTATTTCTTGCAAGTAGCAAAGACATTTAGGATTATTAATTCAATGTGAAACACACACTACTGTAAGAAAGACAAATGAATTATAAGATCCCACAGTACTGGAGAACCTAGTCACTGTGTCTCATAAATGAGGGTTTCCTTGTACATTTCTTGGTAGTGCCACTTCTAAAACCTGTGTTTATTCTTGAACAGGTGCTAAACTTCTGGATTCCATTATCATTCATCCTGGTGGAACTATGGAACCACCTGTCCTCACATCTGTGCTGCCACATGATACTACTGGAGGTGTGTCTTTGAAATTACAAACTGCTATAAATATAGTTTCCCATAGCCAGGGAGCCATTCCTGTTCTCATCTGTAAACTGGACAGTGATGCAGCTGAAAGGGCTTGTTTGACAGGGGAGCTGATGGAAGGTGAAGGCACAAAGCTTTTCTTCAAGGAAGCATGAAGATGTCTGCAAGAGCCTTATGTTAAGCAAAAGGCATGTTTCACCACAGTGGTGCAATTTGAACATCAGAATCTATCATGGAATTTATATTTGACAGTCAATTCCAGATATTGTAAATTAAGAATTCTCTGTTAATATCTTGACACTGAACTTAGTGGTGGCACATAATCCAACACTCAGAGATACATAAAGTGATAATCACACAGCAGTTTCACATAGGCTTCCTGTATTCAGGATCAGTCAAGGCAGGTTAAGTAATTGTGGGTTAGTCCGCATCCTCTAAATTCTAGGTACATTTGAAGAAGGGCCTTTGTTATGTTCCTTTCCTGAGAATATAGCAATAGAAATAGCATATACATGTCTATAATGCTTATCAGTGAACTCAGCATTCTTTAAGCAGTTTACAATCTGTAAGCTAATTACCCCCAACAAGCTGGGTACTCATTTTACCAACTTATAAAAGGATAGAAGGCTGAGTCACTTGGAGCCCCTGGGATAGAACTCACAACCTCGTAGCTGAAGTACCGGCATTTAAGCACTGCACCACCAGGGCTCCTTATTGATAATCTTTTGAAGGTATCTTCTCAAAAAGTACAGTTGGCCTTTCACATTTGCAGATTTGACTTTTTGTAGATTTGGTTGTTTGAGGATTTTATTAATATGTTATCTCTAAGAAACTGTAGGTCCTCCAGCATGACTGTTCTGCAAGTTGATCATAAAGTCACGCTGGGGGACCTAGCAGTTTTTACAACACTTCTCTAGACAATTGTAGGTCTTCCAGCATAATTCTATGGTCATCCTCTGGTAGAGGTTAACCACAGAGTTGGGCTAGAAGATCTGGAAAATCCTAGAGAGGTGTTCTCTAGGAGAGGTGTTCCCAGCTAAATTTAAAATCTTAGATTTCTTAATTACTTGTCATTGATGGCTCTTACTTCTGCTTCTAGGTATACAGCGTGCCCACACCATATGTGGGCACACCATACATGGACTTGAGGTCATGAGTATGGTGAGCCCTAATATGATAAATGGGCCATGAGGCCACGCTGCACACTGCACTGTGCACCTCAGGAGTGCACCCCATTCAAATGAATGATTTGCCTTACATGGGGGGGGGGGGGGTCCAGAACAGAACCCCCACATAAGGCAAGGGCACACTGTACTTTAACTTCTCATGGAGAACTAAGAAATGACCTATCCAGGTAGTGCCTGAAGTGCCAATAGAGGATAGCATTTTAGATGCCAAGAAAAGCCCATATGGTTTCATAGGGAATGCTGTGTCTTTTTTAAACTGCTCATTGGTTTTTCAAACAAACTTTTAAGTATTTCTGTATGTGTGGTTTCATTTGTCTTTTAGATCTTTAAAAAGGTGAGATGTAAACCCAATAAATGTGCAAAATAAGAAGATGACTAGTGGTAAAGATATATATTTTCAAGTAAATGCTGAGACTTTGATTTGTAACAGGAAAGGAGGGCACACAATTTTGTGAACTGGGAAGAGATTCTGAAACTAACAAAGGGCTCTTCCACATTGGTCTAAACAAGCATGGGTTCTCATGATATATGGCCTTGCTTTTTGTAAGATTTTGTGGGTTGTTGTCACCACATCTATTTGTTTCACTCTTTGGGGGGGTATTTGTAGTATATAAATTTTGTAAACAATTTTTTAAAATCTCCCCTGGCTGGATGCCCAGTTTGGATTTCAACTCCATACTTTTGTTTTTGTATCAAAACAAGGCATATAGGAGCCATGTGCCTTGTGTTAAAGGAAAGGCTCCCAGACGAGTGCTTCTCCATTTTAGATTTTTAGGGTTGGTTCTGGAACCTGGAAAAAAAAAAGATTATGGACCACACACTACATGTTGCCTTCCCTTCTCTATATGACTGGATCCTGCAATGTCTGAAAGAACATTGGAAGAAATACTACAGTTTATGGTAGAGTCTTTTCTTGTGTGCACTTGATACAAAATTATGTTTCTTCATGAAATGATTTCTTCTGCATCCTGCCACCCCAGGATGGACATAGGGAAACTGGTACACCCAGGATGATCAGTGAAAGGAACTTCAGATTTTGGAAAACAAAGTGTGAGAAAGAGATGATGGAAGTGACATTGAGTATCTGATGTGCTCATTTGCTTTCAAGGGTACTTGTTTTGCAGCAAGCTTGTGACGTTTCATTTCACTCCCAGTATCAACATGTGTATGTTTACAGAATCATAGGAGTTTATCACATGGACAGGATCCCATACAAAAACAGGTTTTAAACTAGAAAAAAACCTACAAAAGCGGATTGATTTTCAGATGATGTCTGACAAATTTAATAATAATAATAATAATAATAATAATAATTTTTTAAAAATTATTTATAACCCACCCCTCTGAATGAGCAATCGGGATGAGGTACAATAAGTTAAAAAGCAAGTACAATTAAAAAGTTACAACCCAATCCCTACCTCCCACCCCTTACAATGGAATTAAACTAACACAGAATTAAAATAGCAATCAAACAATACAATGTATTAAAATCAACATTCTTGGGCAAACTGAAGGTGGCATGTGGCTGGGAGAGCATGTGGCATTGGAGACCGGGAGAGATTAGCTATCATCCGGAAAGGCCTGCTGGAAGAGATGTGTCTTTGCAGCTTTTTAAAAGCCGTCCAGGGTCGTAATAAGATGCATCTTAGCTGTGACCTATTTTGTGCCCTCAAATAATTTCTAACTTAAGGTGACCTTAAGACAGATACTGATTCTTTCTTTTTGAGTGACAGACAGATAGCTATGGGTTTTTTTCTTAAGAAAATTTTAATTAATTGTTGGAATATCAATGTTGAAAAGAGGAATGCTTTGAAGAATCAAAAAGAAACTAGGCAAGCCTAAAACAAGGGGCAGGATAAGAGAACTATAGACTAATTACTGAAAGGTTGTATAATTCTAACAAGATACCAGTTCATAGAATCATAGAATGATGCAGTTGGAAGTGCACCCCCCCCCCCCGCGCCCCAGGCCATCCAGTCCTCTGTTTAATGCAGGAAATCCAGTTAGACCATCTCCAGTAGGTAGCTGTCTAGCATGTTCTTGATGTCCAGAGAAAGAGACCCCTACCAACTTTCTAGATACTTTGTTCTATTGCTGAGCACAAATTCCTTCTGCAGTTCAGTCAAACTCTACCCTCCTATAACCTAAAACCATTAGACCTGGTCCTAACCTTTGGGTCAGCAAAGACACCTATATCCTTTGTGTGAAAGCCCTTCACAGAAGTATATAAGCATGTCATCTTTCAGTCTTCTCTTTAGCAGGCTGAATATGCCCAACTCCTTCAACATTTTCTCATATGTTATGTTCACCATACCTCTTGTCATTCTTGATATCCTTCCTAAAACAGAGAGCTCAGAGGTTGACTACTAACTGGTAACAGACCACATAACGGGGAGTGGACTGCGGTTTTACCATATGCAGTTTTCTGTACATATTTATGTGAATAGCTGCTAGACTTGACACACCCTAAGAAAGCTTACATAAGATCTGGATGTGGCTACATGAGCTGAGATATATGGATGTCTTGGCACATCAGCAGTCCAGAGGATGCTAGCGACAGCAAGAGTGATCTCATACAGCTTTGGTTGTACTATTTATAGCTATCACAGATAGTATACATAAGGCGGCAGAATTCAACTAGGTGTTGAATTTTAAAATCAAATTACAGTAGCCCCTCTGTTTTCGCAGGGGGATCCATCCCCCCCCCCCCCCCCGAAAATAGAAAATCGCTGTCATTCAAGCCACACTGGCTTGAATGGCGGCACGTGCCTCATTTTGTCCTCCTTCCTTTGCTGCATGTGAACGGGCGAGGGATGCGGATTCAAAGTCCACAAAAATGGAAGAGCGAGTGTAAATCTTTCTTGTGGAGAATGTTATTAATAGTTAAAATTCTATTTTCAATGTCTTGTTTTTCACTGGATGTTATTTTATTAGATCTTTTTCTGACAAGAAGGGACTATGTATAGGAATAAACTGTTTTTCTTCTGATAAATACCAACGCTAAATTGAGGCAATTTTGAGTTTTGCTATACTAGCACAACAAAAGAACAAAAAGGTGAGGAGTGAATGCTATGTAAATGTACCTTGACACACCTCACTGCTTTCACCCATAACATAATCTGTATGCCTCATAGGATGCAGCAGTGCTTTTGACAGTTGGCCCTTCTACTATGTAGAACGAGGCAGCAGATTTGGGGTATCATAAAAATCACATTATTTGTTCCCTAAAACCATGTAAAATAGAAAGATTACAAATAACTTAAAACCATATAAAATAGAAAGGTTACATAAAAGGTACAGGAAGTTTACATAAAATTAAATTATCAGATTGTGTTACTGTTGGGGCATACAGATGAGCTGCATCTCACACACACACATGCAGAGTTGATGCCCATATGCAGGACCCCTAGAAGGTCTTTGTGGAGAGTCTGCAGCTCTGGAGCTGCACAGAAAATTTCCTCCCACACACAGGTTGCAGCCTTGAGCTCCCAGCTTGAAAGAATGAATCTCTGGACAGCGAGACTTCACTCAACACAAGGGCTTTTAATCTATGTTGCAGATCTATATACAAAGATTATGCTGAGTACCAGACAGTCATCTTGAATACTCACAACTATACAGACCAACAAAGTGCTTCACCAACCACCGACCACAACAACCCAACAACAGAGATATTCACCTTCTCCCTTGTATAGGTGGTCTTCCTGAAAGCTATGTGACAGTCATTCCACAAATAAAACCTGCCTGGTTTCATACCCAGTATCTGTTGCATCAGAATACTACCCATGATGCACCTCTGGCAGACTTCACCTTTTGTGCGTGTTGCATCAGACTTCCCATGATGCACAGCTAACCAATTGCTGACATGCACCTGCCACTTGAACTGTAGTAACCTCTGCTCTAGTTCCACCTAGTGGTTGCATCCATGTCATTTTCAGATCAGTGTGCCACATGGTCCTGACAGTTACAACATTTTGGTCATATAATTATAGGTCTAGGGTAGGTTGCCATTAGTCTGCCCCCTTTTTGATAATTTGAGCTCACTAAATTTAACAGCTACGGACAAAAAATGTGCAACAGACAAGGTAATATTCATGCATTTGTCTTGCAGCAGCATTTTGATACATAACATTTCAGAATATCCTGTTTTACAGCTCAGTAAGGGGGCAATCAGCTGGATGCAGCACTGATTATTAAAGGCACATGAGAACAAAATGTGTGATAGAGTCTCAACTGTTTGCTGTCCAGAAGGGCAAAATTGAGCTGAGGTGGGTAGCACAGTTAAAAATTAAGTTAGAAGGGAAAACATTGTATCTCGTCTTAGTGATCAAGTTGTGATACCTTGGAACAGTTAGATTTTTAAGGTAGGAAGGCTGACAGAAAGGCTTGATGGGTTATGTAATACAATGAAAAATAGTGTCATGGTAGAGATCATGTACGCTGCACATTTCATATGGTTTCTACATCAGCTGACAGTGATCTGTTAGGAGTTCTAGTGGCATCTGCCATCAATACTGCTAAGTATTTTAGCAAGGAGGAAAAAAATGTAGGACCCATCCCAAACTTGAAAGGGCTATCATCTCAATGCTCTTTATGGCTACCTCCTCCTGCTGATGATCCCTTCCTGCCAGCAAGATATTGGATAATTGAAATTAACAATAGCATGTACATTTCTTACCGCTTATCAGTGAACTCAGCAGTTTCTGAGCGGTTTACAGTTTGTAAATTTATTGCCCCTAACAAGCTGGGTACTCATTTTACTGACCTACAAAAGAATGGAAGGCTGAGTGAACCTTGGAGGCCTGCCTGGAATTGAAGTACTGGTGTTTAACCACTGTGCCACTAGGGCTCAAATAATTGTTCACTGAATTGTATGTGTTCCCTAACACAATTGCTGTTTACCAATATGGAGTGCATGCGTGCTTAATCTGGATTATGTTTTCTTCATTTATGTCTTTGAATTTTGGTGATAGCATTTTCATATGATAATCCCAGGCATGTCTTGTGAAGGTTAACATTCATCAGTGTATTTTCACAGTTGCCTAAATGTTATTGTTAGTTTTTACTTGTGCTGACTGAAAATTGGGAAGATGTATCATGGGATTTTCAGGCATTTGGATGTGGATGTCACTGCCCACCACATATTTTAAAGCAATATTTTCAATGTGTGTCACACCTTTATCTTAACGATTCTATGCAGGTTGCAGTGATACCTCCCTATTATTCCAGAGATCCATAATGTGTTTAGATCAGAGTGAGACTCATGAACAATCTGGGTGTTGTTGTACTCCTTCTTCCGGCATTCCTTTCCATTGACTGTGCTTGGTAGGGCTGCTGGAAATGACCCACATATACTGTCCTTTGTGTAGGCAGAGCTGGTCCCTTTGCTGAAGGAGTGAGAACACTAGTGAAAAGCCATGCTTGACCTGCCTTTTCTGTACATGAGATGGGCAGCCTGCAATGACCTTAATGTCAAAATCCCCCTGCAAGTGATCAGTCCAGACTGTGGAAAAAACAGTTCAGGCAGGGGAAAGAGAAATAGAGAAAAGAGAGGGGGAGAAGAGAGAGGAAAAGGGTTGGATTGCCAACCAGTGACCTCAGCCCTTCCTACTGCACAGCTGGTGGCATGTAGCTGCTACAGATTACCCATGAGCGAAAGCAGCCCCAAGCAGAAAATTGTTCTCTGCACTGTTCTGAACCATACACCAATAGAGGGTGGGTGGGGGAGGTATGATCCTCCAAATATTGATGGTCTACAATTCCCATCATACTCAGCCAGCATAGCCAGTGGTGAGGGATGACAGGAGTTGCAACCTGGTATCGGGGGGGGGGGGGGGATCAACTCAATTTGCAAAGTTTGCAAATGAATCCAGAATTAATCACCCATTAAAATAGATGGGAATTAGGTCAGTCATAACTTGCTGAAGTCCCCTTCATTTCCTTGGATCTGACTTCGGATTTAATCCCCAAAATATTAAGACTAGGAATGTATAAATTATAACACAATTAAAATCCCTCCTAGATATTCTATAAAGAGTCCCATTCCATATATAGCATTTCATTTCCTTTCCTTTTGCCTATTTCATTCATCAAAGTAAGGGAGTCTGTTTCCTCCCCATGTGATGGTATGTGTAAATATATAATCCATCCAGGTTTGCCCTTCCCAAGCCAACTTTATTAACATAATAATAATAAAAAACTTGTTTAGAATATAGGCTTTCTAAAAGTTTTAGAAAATATGCAATAATATGCAATGGATGTGAATATTTTAATCTGTTATGTTTTTACTTTTGTTGTAATCCGCCCCGATTGCTTTGTTCAGAGGGGCGGACTAGAAATAAAATTTATTATTATTATCATTATTATTATTAAGAGCAACAATTGTTTTTATGGCTAGTCTAAAGTATCTACAGTCACAATTAAACAGTTATTCGTACTCTGATGATGGTTGTTTTTCCCCCTCAGTTCTTAGGTGGTTCACTGAAAATAGTTGTTGTGTATAACAGGAAGATCTTCCTTGATATGCAAATAATTTGTGCCTCTTGTAGAAATACTTTAGAGGCATTAGGAGAGCCAGGCTTTGAAAGCTACATTTCGACAAGGAAATCAGATCAGCAGAAAATTAACGCTTCAAATTGATTCATGAAATGCCAAAGAATTAACTTAATCTCAAATTTGTGCAGCACCATCTCTGGCATGCACTGGAATAATAATGGCTACAGGGCAGATGCCTTAAGTTTCCAATTGGAAAAAAAATTGGATTTATTACAGGCTAACCGCTCTATGACAAGCTTTCACCTATGAAAGGGGGAAGGGGGGAGAGGGAGAGAGAGAGAGAGAGAGAGAGAGAGAAAATGAGACGGACTAAGAGAGAAACAGAAGGCTCTTACTGACCTAGTTCTAAGTTAGCTCTTCAGTTGCTGGGTACTGACTACAACAGAAACCCTTGTAAGAAGAGGTGAAGAGACGGATGTTAATAAGGAGAGAAGGCAAAAATAGTAACAGAAACAGGTGAGTCCCAAATTCTTGAAGCTCCTGAACAAAGTTGTAGATTGTTGTTGTATGACAAAGTCATCTTTTAGCTGGTAATCTTGTTTTGACAGCTGGGTAACGAGCAGCAGTGATACCTCTCAATGTGCTGAACTAGAAAAGTGCAAGGATTCCAAAATAGCTTCTTGAAAGCTTCTGTATCTGCATTGGGTTTCCAAAGGAGTGTGTGGGTTGAGGGAGGTCCTTGCAGATTGGATACTTCATATTATTTTTCATATATTTTGGAGAAAAGTTACAGATAGTTTTATGAGTTTGTGCTGATGGTCTTTTGTTTAGTTCATTTCTAACTAAAGAGGGATTTACTTGGGGAGCTATAAAGCATCGAAATAGCAGATTGTAAACTGGGGAATGTAAATACTCTAAAGGCACCAGATCCTGTCTGATCTTGGAAGCTAAGAAGTGTCTGCTCTGATTAGTATTTGGGTGGGAGACTATCAATGAATACTAAGTACTGTGGGCTATATGCAGAGGAAGGACTGTCAAAACCGCATCTATTTCTTACCTAAGAAAACCCTATGAAAACCATGGGATTGCCATAAATCAACAGGTGATGTGAAGAAACACACACACACACAAATAAATCCAATGGTTTGGATTCTCTGAATCTTCTTTGCTCCTAATCAAATCTGGGCTTTTTATTTTTACCCAATATTGGCCAAAGCTTTACTTAAAATGAAGTTTAAAAAATGGTTCGTGCATGGTGGCATATCCATTACTACCCATTTCTATCAAAATATATGATTAATTGCAATTTTTCCCATAAATATATGGAATACAGAATGCCATTTCAAGTAAAGATACCTAGTGAATGAAAGATGATTAAAAAATATGTATAAAAAACTGAGTTTCTCCAAAGGTTTCTTTGTGATTCTCATATTGCACGCAATCACACTTAAGTTCCATTGAATGCAATTCCACTTAAATGTGCATGAAACTGAGATTTGCAACCAAGGTAGGTAGTGTCATTGTTCAAACGATTTTACCCACTACTGATGGCACCACACATGAAATATTTGGAGTGCCCACTGTTAATTTTAGCTGAAGCGAGAAGCCATCTGATGAGGCGCGGTGGCCATATAAGGCTATACGAAGCAGCGCCGCTGTGTCTCTTAATGTTCAGGCTGTGTTGAAACCCCTTTCTCTAGTATTTCTGTAGCAGAGGAAGAGCTCAGAATACATCTATTAGGCCTTCTGCCTCTCAGAGTACGTGATGGGGCTACTCAGTCCTTCTTTATCTGTTAGTTCCCATGGTAAGAAAGAGAGTTTTAAAACCTACTTTTTAGGATGATGACTCCCACAGTCCAACAGGCATTGGTTTAACAATTCCAGTAATTGTACTCCAAAAATTAATTTTCCATGGTTTGAACTAGGAAAATGGTACTTGGACTTGGTGTCCAACATTAGAGGTTGTTAAGGTGGGCACCAAGGAGAATGGAAGTCATAAGAACAAGTTATTCAGGGAAGAAGTACTGAGTGTCAGATTTAAAAGCAAACCATGCACCTTTTAAATCACACACCAAGTTGACAATGCTGGTCAGTCATTTAAATCAATTTTAATTGAGGGAATAGCAGAGATTGTATGTGCCATGGGGAAGTAAGGAGCTAATTTACAGCTTGGAAATGGCATGTTGCTGCATTCTACATTTGTGAGGTTAGATTTTAATCCCTGCCCTCTGACAACCAGCAGCAAACACACTACTTAAGCTGTGCAAAGATAGTGGAATGGCAACCGGTTCTTGCTTGGGAGACATTCTATATTTTAAAACTCTGAAAATGCAGTTCTTGCTTCTGATCCTTACAATGCAAGTTCATCACGTGTTCTTAGAAACATTCTGAATTCCTGTTGCAGCCAACAGCAATTGTTCTCTTTGTTATTTAAACTCTATGGATAAGACCAAGTTTAAAGCATATGCAAAGTTATTCCCTTCAAGTATGGTCAGTGTCCAAAATGAATGTTTGTTCATCATCTATAGCACATTTTAGCTGATGAGTTTAGAATCCTGGACAGACAAAGTGTAGATGTTCCATCTCAAAATATTAAGTTTAAGTTTTAGTACAAGGACTGGCTGCTTTCTTTGCCATCAAATTGGGATGGAGTAAAACCTATTTTACTCTACTGTCATATTCAAATCATGTTCATGAATGGGTTTGGGGCTTTCAGTTATTTCTACATCCCAGCGTCTGAAGGTGGCATCTCAGGTCTTATGAATATGAACATTTCAGAAAATGTGGTACAACCTATACACTGGGACTGAACTGTGGAAAACTCATGAGAACACTTAAAAAGTATCACATCAGAAGAAATGCTTGTAGTGTTCATACAAACAGCTTCTTTTGTGAAAATGAATGTTGATTTGACTTTGAAGAATAGGTACAAATTCTGGATCAGTCAGTTACAGTCCCTGGCCCATCTGTGTGATCCTTTTCCTTCAGAAGAATTGCTTTTATTCCTGTATGGAACTATATTTGGCTTGACTAATCCATTAAAACAAATACAATTAATTGTTGAAGACTGAAATTTTATGGGCACATACCAGGGAGGAAGCCATCCTGAATACAGTCATGCTAACTTACAGATAATAGCTGCTTTGTGTTGCATATAGGAAAAAGGTGGGCTATAAATTGAATAAATAAAATAAACAAACAATGCAGTGTCTTTCATTAAGTATCAAACATATAATGGCTCAAACATCAACTATTTCTTTATCATGGTTACTTTTCAGTCACATCTCTTTAGGTTCATGAAAATGTAATGTTTGAAGACTAGCGTGTTAAATCTGTTTCAATGCCAATCATTTTTTGAAAGGCTGTTGAAAGGCTGTAGGCATGTATCTTCTGTGTTAAATATATTTCAAAACCTTTGTCAGCATAGCAGAAATATACAAATAACAAATTCCAATGGCATCTTAAAGACGAATCCTCCAAAGTTTATGTTATTAAAACACGATTAGCCTTCAAGATGCCACAGTCTTTGTTGTCTATATGACATAAATACAAAACACTTTCTGACGTTATCAGTCCATGCATTTTATGGTAAAGCACGGTAGTAACTTCTTAGAACACACCTCTCCTTTACAAGTAAAAATAACTTGGTAAATGCTTTCAAATTCTACAGCCAAAGAGATTAAAATAAAACATTTTTCTTCCATCCTTAAGGGCTGGATGTTTCGCACAAAGGTTTTCAATGTGCATACTGATATTCCAGACTAACACAGCTGTTTCTGAATTCTACCCACAATGACCCTCAATGTGGCAGCTGCTATTTTCAGTGCCTTTTAGCTGCAATGGAAATACTTACACCCCTACCAATTGTATAGACAGAATGCTGTGCTCCTTAACATTTAGCACTCTGCCAATGTTATCAATAGCATGGCAAAAATCAATGTGTGCAGAATTCAGTTCATCTTGTCAGTCCATGGACAATATGGCCACCTTTGTGAACAGCAGCATGTGTTCCAAGTTACAGTAGGCAGGATTTGTCACACCTCAGGGGAATTGTAAGTGGTAACACCTTCTCACTATGAAAGTAAGATTTTATTGTATATAGCCTTGTCTTGCATAAATCTTTTGTGTTGCAAATTGCATTCATAAGGTTCTGATCTCCACAGTTAAATTTTAACATGTCTTATTTTGTGGAAAAACCTTGTAGAAAAGGAAACTCTTAAATCCCATTATTGCCATTCCATAAATGTTTTTGAAGATCCATTTGAAATCCCAATTGTTAATGATGAAGTACTCCATGCTGTTATTTTCCAGAACAGCTCTACCAAGCATGGTCTTTTTCTATCATTGCCACCAAAACACATATCTGTGAGCCATCTGAATCAAATCTTAGCTTGTCAAAGTCCAGATTTTGATCTTGACTTGTTATTCATCAGAATGATGATGTGGCTGGCATCTTCAGAGAAGATGCCAGCCACAGCTGCTGGTGAAACATCTAAAACATGGCTTCATAGCCCAAAATACCCGCAAAAAACTATGGATGCCAGCTGTGAAAGCCTTCGATTTCACATCAGACAGAGAGTTAAAAAGATCATAGCATGACTCTTGGTAAATGTTCAAACATCACTACAGCTCAGAGCTGCTCGAATAGTCTGAAGAGACTGATACTTTATTTTTGGGATTATCTGAACCTTGAGCTTGTGCTGGTATATGACGATAATAAAGATGAAAAGAACTGAACTGCACCTTGAGCACAGTGAAAGACTCAATAAATGACACATGAAGTCTGCTCAGTACAGAAAATGGAAGATATTGTTGGGAACCTTACCTCCACCCTAAGAGTGCTGTTAAATTTAATCCTGAGATGACAGAGTTGGATAGGACTGCACCAAATGGCAGTTGTTTTCCCCGATCCATTTTCACTGACGCCGGCAAAGCGCGTTTGGTCACATGAAAATAATGCGCTGAAATTCATGATGACTGCTCAATGTGCATAGTGCCTTTCTGATATTCCATTGCGTTTTACTGGGCACCCAAGAGTTAATGGCACTGGGCTGGGCGGAGCACGACAAGACTATGAAATGGAAGAAGGTCAGTGTCTGGGAGAATTTGGCTTTCTCACAGATGGTTTTAAGTTGTCATTCCGTCTGTAGGACATACTGGTTCCATTTTCTGCTTGGGGGCTGAAATTGACCAGGACCAGAAAAATTCTGGTTTCTGGTGCCTGTGTGAACATCTGTAAAAGGTGTGTGGGTTAACAGAGGTTCTGAAGCCTTTTCCAGGTAGTTAAGTCTTCCATGACATCTATTATGTCAATGCTATCTACAACCGTATCCCCCCTCACTACCATGAGAGGGGTGGAGCTACCCTTCCTGTCTGAGAACAGTCCTGTAAGAGTGAAAAGATTGGTTTTAAAATTTAGGAGACAATGTGTTCCATCACTGCAGTAAGTGAGTATATCATCTCTGAGGGGCAACAAGTGGAAAAATTAAGGAAGAACAGAAACATTCAACAGAAGCACTGAGAGAATGGGACATTCAAAGAAACATGTTACGAAGTCTGAATCACAGTAGTTGATGTCAGGGCATCTTGGACCAAGTGGAACAGTGCTGTTTATGAGAGACTATAATAAATGTATTCTAGAAACTGACATCTAATGTTTCAGTTTCGATTAAAACTGCTTAGTTCTATAAGTAGCTTTATTTTCTCCCATTTTTTCAATTCTTTGTGTTACTTACATCTTACATGTAATTTACCCTGTGGACAAGAGAGCTACTTGTGAAATGTTCTACCTCAAGTGACAAAACAGCATAATTTTGCTTGGTACTATGTACCTTGACTTCAACGTCTTCAAAGTCAAGGTACATAGTACCCAAGCAAAATTAGAATGTGCATGTGATTTGCAGTTTTGCCACTATTAGCAACATACCTTGGGCCCTGATAGCCTGCCATTCTTTTCCAAGAAAACTATCAGTTGAGAGAATCTAGTTTGTTTTAAAAAAGGATATAGACAAAATGGCCATAGGAGTAACATTTCGAATACATTCCCAAGGTTATGATAGAGGAACCGAAACAAGATCTAGCCTTTCCAATCACTTTGTACAACTGAACTTGTCTGCTTCTGGTATTTATCATCTGGGTATTAAACTTTCAGTTAAAACAATCTAACAATCTAGTCCCCAAAGGCAACAAGCAGGGAACTTTCCTCTTTGGCAAGTCTTTTAAGTAAACTTTTTAATTCCTACAGTTTATACTGCTTGCACACAAGAATCTGCAATTGGATTATAGTCTGCAAAAGTTTATGCTATCACAAATGTGTTTGTCTTCAAGTGCCAAACACATAAAACTAATTTGATGGGGCATACTAGAGGACGTGGCAAACCAGTAGCTCCAGAGTTATTCCTTCAATGAATTCTCAAACATGTTCACAAACATGTTCACAAACCAAGCGAACATAGTTTTTACAGAGTTGCAAGCCAATACAAAGATGGGCTAGGACTGTGCATTATTAGGATTGGCATGCCGCTGATCAATCTTATTACTTAGATTCAGCATTTATTTTACTTTTTCTTCATACTGGTGAGTGAAGAATTGAATACAACTGTTTTTGGTGCATTTACCAAGGAATTGGCATCATTGACTTACTTCTGGATAAGCATGTATTGGATTGGTTTTCTCTCTATTTTGTATGATTTTTACATTATGCTTCATCACATTTAAATTATATATACATATACATATCCCCATTATGCTATGCATTCATTTCATGTTGAAATTGAATTAACTATGAAAAGTGCTGCATAAATATTTTAAATAAAACTAGTTCATAAATAATCATTATGGTCTACAACTTGAAAGTATCTTGCTTACCTTTGTTACTGTTATTGTTATCCAACTGCTGTGAAAACACTGATCTCAGTACGTGACTTATAGTCTAGAGAAAATGGGGGATAGAAAGTTTTACTTCCACTTCAAATATTATTAAATTTAATTTTGAGATGGAAAGTGGGTGCACTCTGCTGCAGTTCATCTTTTTTTCATTGACCATGGCCAGTTGTGCTTTCATATATAAAAGATATGTGCTGAAATTAATAATTGCTGTTGCATGATACCATTCTGATTTTTTTTTATTTCCCATGAAACACAAAAAAGGTATTTCATTCATTCATTCTCCTATTACTCCTACTATCTGCCAAAGTTTTGTACTTGATTGGAATTAACACAATAATAGAGATCAGCCTGGAAACACATGCACTCCAGCCAAATAAATAAGGTCAGTCAGCTTTCTGTCTTAGAGACATGGAAACATAAAACCTTTGCTTCCTGGATAGTTTTTAGTAAATCAGAGGTGAGTTAATCCTGTCACTTTACCTTTCCTCCAAGGATCTTATGTGGATCTGTTCCTCTGTATGACAGAAACCAACAACTCAGATTTAAAAACCAGCTCCATACCTAGGTTTTAAGGGCTTTTAAAATCTTTTCCTGCATTTTTCTCCATACAACCTAAGCTGGGTCCACTCCCTACTATTGTGTATTGCTGTTTTAATCTATTATGTTTTTTAACTCCATTGTGATTTAATTCTTTTTTAAGGGAGGGTGGTAAGGGTAAGGAAGGGGTATTTTAACTTGATATTGTTTTAACCTCTGCTGTACTCCGCCCCGATTGCTTGTTCAGAGGGGCGGAATAGAAATAAATATTATTATTATTATTATTATTATTATTATTAATTATACTGCAGTCCTTCATCTTTTGGCAACAGCAGTGGTAATTTTCTAAAGTGAAACAAGACCTTAACTCCTTTAGCTATTATTTAGTTATTTATTTATCCATTCATTACATGTCACACACTTCTAGTTAAAAAAGAAGAAACAACAAGGTGGCTAACTGATGTAACTAAGAAGAACCAGAAGACTTGTATTACTATCAAAATAATCAATAAGGAGAAAAACAGCAGAAAAGAAGATATTGAGGAGATTTGCCTTTACAACTTTCCTAAACAGGGTAATCCAAGAGAAGTATCACATGACTATCAAGCAAACCTCCAGAGTGATGGTATTCTCAAGACAGCATTTTTCTTACAATCCTAACCTTTGGACAGGCTCATAACAAAACAGGCCACAAGTGATTTGCTGCTTTTAAGCTTGAAACCTATATCTACTGCCCTTTCCCCCTTTAATCCTGGATTTATATGAGCCAGGAAAACCAAGAAAAAGAGGACTGAATGTTTTATTAGTAGTGTATGCAGTTAGGGGGAGTGTAGCATTATATGTGTGTGTGTGTGTGTGTGTAATTTCTAGATGAAGATAAACAAATTTATTGCAGAGATTTAAAACCCAGCTACTATTGTTCACCAGGAGAATAGATAGGCACTTTTCAATTGGCCAAATTGTGTAGTGTGTTGTTCTGTCAGAAGATAAAATGTGGATGTGGGTTTGGGTAAAGTGTAATGCTGGACTTTAGCCAGCAAATCAAGGGAGAACTGTTTTCCTGGACAAAGGATATCAGGACCAGCTACAGGTTTGAGAGGTCCCTTGATCTACCAGGTCTACCATCAGGAGTAGATCCACTTCTCCATATTGCTGCTATGCCATTAATTTAGGAAATTTAATTTAAGAATTTAAATTAAAAATTAAAATAATAACCAATGATTGCTACTACTAGACAGACCAACAGTTGGAGAATATGATGACACCTGATAGGTTGCAGGTTTTCTGGTAGTTGATTTAGATTCCAGGTCTGCTTCACTTTGAATGCGTCTTTGGAGAATAAAGACCACTTCCAAGCAGAGGTTTTGTCTTGGTTTTTGAATGAACTTACTAAGAATGGGTTTCTTATCTGGCTTAAAAGGACATTCTACCATGTATTTGTTTGGTCATCTGCCTTCAACAAAAATATGGTGCAATTTTCTTCCTGCCATATATTCTAAAATAAAATACTTCTCAAACTTTCTCAAGGATTAAGGCTACTCACCTATGTTCACCCATTCTGCAGCTTCGGACTGACAATATGTTGAAGGTCTACCTCGCAAATAATTTAGTAAGTGGTTTGCACCCAAAGGCCTAATCCAGTTGTTAGTCCTAACTAAAGTGGATGAATGAAATGCTCATAGCCTCAGGGGAAGGCAATGACAAACCTCATTGGAACAAATCTTGCCAAGAAAACCCTAGGGTAGATTCACGTTATGGTCACATAAGTCAGAAATGACTTGAAGGCACACAGCAACAGCAAAAATGTAAATTTCATTGATTCTGTGAGTCTACTTTGCTTAGGATTAACAATTTGATTCAGATGAAAAGGTACAATAACCATTCTTAATATTATGATCTCTCTTCACATCTATTTAGCTTTAAACTAACCAGTCTTTTAAAAAGTCTTTATGAAGGGAGCCAAGTTTCTAGATTCTGGTTTCCATCAAAATAAAATAAAAATTGTCATTAGTAAGCCTACATCAAGTTATTTATTTATTTATTTATTTATTGTGCTTATACCCCACCTTACTCCCAAAATGGGATCCTAACAGAAAAGGACCAGGACCATGGTATTTTCCATCAAATAAATAAATAAATGCAATATGAAATCTTATACAAAAGTAGAAATATGGTACAAAACCATAAGTTTCACGACAAACTGGTTTACAGCAATCAAGGAAAAGCTTCATATGTGTACTCCTTAAGAAATGAACAACAACATAATAACTTCTATGCAATAATTTATGTATTCCATATGCAAGCAGAAATAAAAATGTGTTCCATATCCCAGTCTCTCATCTTGGCCTTCAGGAAGATATGATACATTAAATTACAAAGATATGGTGTTTAATAAAAGAAGCTCCATATTATGTTTCCTTGTGTGAAAAGTCCTATAAATGATATGTTACACATCATCTGATACTATTCTGCTTGTTTATCTTTCTTAAATTAATTGAGTTTTTTTAAAACACACACAGACTAGTATTTATTACAGACTAGTATTTATTACAGTCAGACAAGCAAACTTAAATGCATTACAGTCTCTTAAAGTCATAAAACAAACAATATATAAAGCTGTTAATACAAATAGTCGGCCCTTCCCTTATGCAGGGATCCGTTTTGGATCCCGCTCTCACCCCCCACTTAGGGGAAATACCACATAAGCTCGAGCCCCGTGTGCACATGGTGTGGCACAGCATGCATGGGACAGGCACATGCACCATTGCTTCTTCCAGCGTGCAGCTTCAGCGTAAAGTGAAAATCTGTATATAACACAGGCACACTGTATGTTGGTACATAGCAAGTTAAAACAGCCATTGGGATAAATTAATTTAGTAACAGATACCAGCAAGCCCATAGGACAATTCCTTTGTGGAAATTGCACGGTGTGCAGTAATGGCTGTAAATTGACATCATTTAGGAACCCAATTAATCACAAAGAGTGCCATCTAAAAAGGTTATTTTACCTGTAATTCAAGTGGAGCCACTTATGTTTTACAATGCCCATGTAATTTACTGTATATTGGCATGACCACCAGAAAAATCAAAACCAGAATCTGTGAGCATACTGTAGAAGCTGTACCAAAAACAAGACAATGCATGCACTATTAGTTAAACATTTCTTGGAATTCCAGTGTAATATTAAAGACATCAAATTTTCAATCACACTAAGGTATAGAACATTGAGGAGGAAGGAAACTTATTGGTTACATCAACTGGGTAGTTTAACCTCCTCAGGCCTCAATGATGAAATAGATAGGATTATGGTTATGTGGGGGCATTGCATATCTAATAACTCCACAGCTATGCTCTTTAGGAGCATTTTACTATTTGTTTTATTTTGTGTGTTTGCACAGCCCTAAGAAATATTATAACCAATTTTCTACTGTCTCATTTGGATTATATGAATTGATTGTTAAAAATCACCTGTGTTTGTTGCCATTGTTGTGCAAGAATTTATTATGGTATTACATCTGTTTTGCATGGACATTTAAAAAGTTATATTTGTTATGGTTCCTTTTAAAAGAATCCATAGATGTTAAGTAAATCCATTTCACATAGGTTTTGTCAGAATCAGGACATTTCTGCCTTAGCAAATAGTTATATAGGTCCCTTTAAGCCCATATACTCATAAAGTAATAGACTGGGAAATACAGGAGAAAGGTTGGTGATTTCTTTATACTCTGATTATTTCACATAGTGCTAGAAGTATTAGTGGTAAGCCCAACATTGTATGTACTATTATATTCTTAATTTTCAAAAGTGTTTATTGCAGTAATTAAGAGACGATGTTGGTTTGTTATTTCCTTCTTTTTTATTTTGGATAAGATACTTATATAGAAACCGCAACCACTGAGAAAGAACATTAGTCAAAATGCATCTGGCTGAAAACTATACTGGAGTGGAATCACAGATCATTCTGTCTGAAAACTATGTTGGAGTGTAACCACAGAACATTCAAATCTGTCAACACAGGCTTTTTTCTTCAAGGCTTTTTGTGATTATAGAGACTGGTTATTATTTCCTATAGAATATAGGACCTTAGTCCTCATTTTATGTATTTCATGTTTTATTTTTATGGATGTTACAATTTTTATGCTACTTGGTTTGTTTTGTGAATTTTAAATAGCAGATAAATATTTTGGATAATATCCACACAGATTGTGTCACCTTTCAGAATAGTTAACTTCTTTTTTTCTTTTTCTTCATGTCATGTTAGGTAGATACCTATTTATTTATTTTGGTAAGCTGGTAAAGTTATTTTAGTACAGATGGGGGGGGGGGAATCCCTCACCTGCTCCCTTTTGTAGCAATAAAAATACCATAATGAAAAAGAACGTCTGATGTGATGCTCTTTTACACAATTCAAAATCTGATGACCTGGGTGCCTGCCACATTTCCATAATGATAAGGTTGGTTGTGAAATAAAGATAGATGCCATCTGTTTTGCTTGACCAGATGGAAATCATGTTTTTGCCATCCTGGTGTTCTGAATGCCGGGTTTGGTTGACTCAAATATAGGGTTTCTGAACTATGTTTATCATATTATTCAGGCTCATGTGTCTTGACAGTGTAATCCTATTTATATCTGATTGGGGTAACCAAGCCCTACTGGATTCAATGGGATTTAACAGTGCATACACATCCAGGAGCAAGCCCCATTGGGCAGAGCTAAGCTCCTCCGGCTAAACATAAGTTTGGGTTTCATTTCAGGTTAATAGTTTTATGATACTGGAAAGATTTTAAATTACTGTGCATGAAGTATTTATAGTAATGTATCGTCCTATTAGAGACTATCTGCTAAAAACATGTTGTTGTTGTTGTTGTTGTTGTGTTACTTCAGGTCATTTTGGATTTATGGCAACCCTAAGGCAGGCCTATCACCGTGTTTTCTTGGGAAGTTT
Organism: Urosaurus nigricauda; assembly: GCA_034509955.1. Taxonomy (NCBI): domain Eukaryota; kingdom Metazoa; phylum Chordata; class Lepidosauria; order Squamata; family Phrynosomatidae; genus Urosaurus; species Urosaurus nigricauda. The sequence goes on along the minus strand of JAOEGL010000004.1, from coordinate 44,772,811 downwards.
CTTCATAAGGGGTTTGTCATTGCCATCATCTGAGGCTGAGAGAGTGTAACTTGCCCAATGTCACCCGGTGGGTTTTTACATGGTTGAGCCAGGATTTGAACCCTAGTCTCCCAGAGTTTTAGTCCAGCATTCAAACCACTACACCACACTGGCTCTCAGCATGATTTTCTTTTAGTAGTATTGTTTTATTCATATGTACCATTATATAGATTTAGCCATGTGTTTCTTAAGAATTTGTTCACTGGCACATACTAGGTATGTATGGTAAACCCGTCAATCCATCTGTAATGCAGTCTTCATCTTTTCTGTTAATAAGAGGATCATTTGCATCTTGTTCATAAGGTTACCATAAGTTGAAACCAGCTTTATAGCACATAACAGCAACAAATGGCAATCTGTAAACTCATAAAGTTACGGTAATGAACTTAAAGCATTCTTTAATCAGGAGGCAATGTTTTAAGCATGCCATTCAGAAGAGCTGGCCATGATTCTTGCATCATTTTTCAACAAGGATATCCAGTCCTAAATATATTTTCTCATTTTAATCAGCATAACTTGCTTCAGATGATGTAACCACCTGCTAGTTTTTCCCGAGATAGAATTTACAAATCTGTTCCAGTGATACTTATTTTGTAATGACAATAGAAAGTTGTGCAAAAATCTATCATGCAACTCCACTAATTTCTTACCTTTAGAGTGAAACTAAGTGATTCCAGTTGGTATGATGCAGGGATGACATATTTCATTCTCATATGCATGAACAATTTTAAAAGTTTTCTGCCTTCCAGGTCAGAATGCATTTTTGTGCAATTTTTTTCATACATAGGGAATTGTTTTTGAAAAGGTTGTTTGTGCAGAAACAGTGTTTACGTGAGAAATTATTGTAAAAAAATGTTTTTGCACATAAAACAGTTTTTATGTACAAAAACTTTTTTTACAATAATTTTTCACATAAACACTGTTTCTGCACAAACAACCTTTTCAAAAAATAAGTCACTGATTTCTGTACCAAAATATTGTTTAATGTTCAGAATAGTGGTGCGTTGTTGTTGTTTTTTTTACAACAACAACACAAATTACATTTTTGCAGAGTCCCCTGCTGTGATTGGCCATTTTTTTTTACTGGGATATTTTGATTTGTCAGTGCACTCTTTCCCACATCAAAGATGAGAACATTAATGTACATTATTGTGTAAATGAGTGTTCAACCTGGAAAATTTTTAAACATTCTAAATAACTGTGCCCTGGAGGCTGGGAATAGGTGAGCCTCAACCCTAATTAGAGGAGAATAGTCTGTGGACTTAATCTTAAATAGCCCCTGGATCTGGTGTGAGACACAAGTGTTTTGGAACGGGAAAGAATAGTCACAGTTCTATTGGACATTATTCATATGTAAGTAGAAAAATTCCAAAGAAGCCCAACATGGAAACCAGCAAAGTCAGGGATAATTTTAGAGGCCAGAAGACTGCCTTCAGAAAATGAGACTTTCCCAAATGAGGAAAGCAAAGACGAATGCAAATTTTGGCAAAAGAAACACACACACACAAGAGAGATGCAATTAAATGGAAGAGTATATTATATTAAAATGGCTCTTTCAGTACATCAAAAATAGGCATGCAGATAGGGTTCCAAGTAAAGGGATCCATTGGGGCCATTGGATGACAAGGAAGTGGAAGATGTAGGATAAAGAGATTGCTTGCAAGCTGAATGGAAACTTTGCAGCTGTCACCATTGTGCAGATCTCTGTGCCTGAACTAACATTTTCAGAAAAAAAGAATCAGAAAACTTAAAGATAGTGTCAAGAGATGAAGTCCTAGACCTTATTGACAAATTAAAAAACAACAAATCAAATCTAAAGGATCCCCTCCTGACAATGCCTGAAGAACTCAAATAAGAAATTGTTGATCTTCTAATCACCACCCCCCCCCCCAAACTAATTGTACAGTACTTAAAACAGCATTAACATCCAAGATTGTTGTGTGCCTTCAAGTCATTTGTGGCATAGTTACTCTAAGGAAACTTTGCGGCTGTGCAGACAACCCCTTTTACAGCCAGATTGGAACCACAGCAACCACATGCTGTGGCCCCGATTAGGCCTTTGCAGGGCACAAAAAGGAGCTGCAAAAAGCTGCTCCTTTTTGTGCCCTGCAAAGGGTGAAATAGCACCGGCTTTACAGTGCTCCTTCAGCACTGTGTCATGCAGATGCAATGCCAGAGGAGTGCCGTGATGCCACATGCTATGTGGTATGGTGCACGGTGTCACACTACTCTGGGGCAGAGCTGGGGCATGTATCATATGGACACTACACTCCAACTCCTCCCCCAATCTGGCCTTTATAGCTGATATGCACAGCCACTTTTTCACACAGTTTTCTTGGCATGATTTCTTCAGGGAGGGTTTCCATTGCCTTCCTCTGAAACTGAGAGAATGTGACTTGCCCAAGAGCACCCAGTGGGTTTTCAGAGCAGAGCAGGCATTCAAACCCTGGCCTCACCGGGTCCTAGAACAACACTCAAGCCACTATACCACACTGGCCCTCCCACCCAGTAGGGGAAAAATAAGTATACAGTATTACCAATTAAAGTAGGAATCAGGAAATTAGTGATTTTAACATCTATTCTAAGTTAACTGAGGGAAAATGTTATTAAAGACAAAATTATCAGTAACACTGAAACTTGTCTTAATGGAGAAAAGCCCTGGTTTCTGCAAATGACAGACCTATCCCATCAGCCAATTTGTTGAGAGCTTCAGCAAGCATGTATGCAGTAGTGATCTAGTAGACTCTATTTACTTAAGACTTCCCAAATGGTTTTGATAAATTTTTTCACCCAAGGCTATTGAACAAATCCAGTAGTCATGGGGTAACAGAACAGGTTTTCTTGTCAGACATGCACCAAAGATTTGGGGCATATTGAACCAGCTGCATCTGGTACTAATATTTCACGCTTCCATGGCTCATGAGCACTGGTTAATGAATAAGAAGCAAATAGTATGAATAAATAAATCTCACAATGGAGGCATGTAAAATTGTCACACCTCAGGTTTCTGCATTGGGACCAGTGTTGACATCAAATCATTCTCACACTGGAGGCATGTAAGAATGTGAAACCTCATGTTTCTGCATTGGGACCAGCATTGGTATCAAATCATTTAGGGAGATAAACCCAATAAGGGATTTTGGAGAGCCCAAAAACCATCTCTCCAAACTGTGTGAATGCAATACATAAATGTAGAGTGGTGTGCATTGGGGTAAAAATTCTATATTCACATATGCATACATTGTATCTATTGAGTGATTGATTGAGTGATTGATTGATCAATAGATAGCTGAAGTTGTGTTGACTGACTCAGAAAGGGAATTGTGTGGAGAACTCAGTAAATTCACTGCCAGTGCTAAGATGTTTGTGTTGTCACCAACACTGCATCATGGATTGTCACTGTGACTATTTAAATAAATTTAAACTTTGGCATAATTGTCATGTTCTGCACTTTTATTTTTGCCAGGATAAAACAACAGCATTTGTTAGTTTGAAATTCCAAGAAGATGTTAACCTGTTACAGGAAATGTAATAAACAAACAAACATAAATAGATTCCAGACTACCTTACCTCTTCTAAGGATATTTAAATTACTTGTATTATATTTGAATTGTATTATTATTTAGATAATGGACACTAAATGAACACTAAATAGTATTAGTGTAGTTGTCACTGTCAGTACAGTTGTTTCTGTAATTAATTCGCCCTTGGTCTCATTATCTGCTGTCCCAGAGTCTAACACTGTGCACAGTTTATGTACAGCCATCTCTTGCCATCCATGGATTCTGTATCCATGGATTCAAATATTACACACACACACACACACACACACATTTTTTTAAAAAAGCAAACCTTAATTTTACTGTTTATACAAGGGACATCATTGTACTATGCCACTGTATTCAAGGGGACTTAAATACAATTCACAGATTTTAAAATCCATGGATTTTGTTATCCACAGGAGGGCTTGGAACCCATCCCTAATGAATACCAAGGGCCCACTGTATATGAAATTCTGTGTATCTGTTCATTTATCTGAATTCTGGTGAGCTGGGCTATGTCCACAAAACCTCATGCTAGTATATATTAATTAGCCTTTACAGTGCCACAGGATTCTGTTTTTCTCTGGAAATGGATTCTGAGCTGTTTCTCTAGCACCACCTAGTGCTTTCATTCCTTGAATACAGCCATATTCTGTGCTAAAATTGGAATGAGAAAGTCATCTTGCAAAACATTCAAATATTGTGTCCCATTGTTTCAAAGTATTTAATTGTGCATCAGTCAAAGGTGTAATATAAAGCCAATCTCTTTATTTGCGAGATTTATATGCATATTTGTTGAAACAATCCCACTAGGGTCAATTCACTGTGGTTATAATAGTGAGGTGATTTGAACTGTCTGATCCTAAATTGGACTTAAAATAAGCACAGCTGATTTACAAAGCCAGAAGCTCCTGTCTTTGAAAAGAGGCTGGCTGAACTTGGATTGTAGCTGGGTGTTACCCAGGATGCACCTGCTTGATAGCATCAGTGCAAAAACCCATGCAATAAAATCCAGATATATCCTGAATTTGAATTTAATTTAGCAGCGGTGGTCCGTTTTACATTGGCAAAAAGAGGTGTGTTGAAGGCTGCATGAAAGCCCAGCCTTTAGATGAGAAAAAGGGAAAGTGTGCCATGAAAACACTATTTTGGAGTTTTAAGGGAGAAGAAGTGCTTTAAAAAGGAGCTGGCCCATTTTACATTGGCAAAAAGAGGTGTGTTGAAGGCTGCATGAAAACCCAGCCTTTAGATGAGAAAAATGGAAAGTGTGCCATGAAAACACTATTTTGGAGTTTTAAGGGAGAAGAAGTGCCTTTAAAAAGTAGTTTGATTTCCCCACTACTTTTTTAAAAAGGGTGCAGCATTGCTGGCCCGTTTTACACGGGCAAAAAAAGGCGCTTTTAGGGCTAAAAAGCCCGCATTTAGGGTTAGGGAGGGCGTAGCCTTTACACCCTCCCTAAGCCTAAAACGCATGGACGCCGCCATTTAAAGATGGCGGCGTCTACACGGTGGCGCCGTACAAGCGTCATCACGTGCGCAGCGTTTTGACGCGCTGCGCACGTTTTGACGCTCTGGCGGCGCGGGAGGGCGCCAATCGCGCCCTTCCCACGCCGCAAAAAAAGAGCTCGATCCCGGAGCTCTTTTTTGCGGCGGGTCGTTGCGGCGGGATGAGGCCTCTGGGGCTGCCCGTGTGGCAGCCTAGGCCTCATCTCGCCGCTAGAAGGGGCAAGTTTGGACCGCCCCTTTTAGCCAATGTAAAAAGCACCCCTATTGCATCTAAAGGCTAAGGTGTAGTTGAACGGTTAAATGGGGCTCTGTATCTTTAAAGTGCCCATTTAAAGGCAGCGATACAAGTGCGGAGGGAGGGAAGGTGCCAAGACAAGAAGAGACCTTCAGAGCCCGGCCAGAGTGCGCCTGCACCTTCCTTCACCTCCTCCCTTTGGTTGAGAGAGTGTGACTTCTAGGGAGACAGCAGGGCACTGGAGGCGCTCAGCCAGACCAGGGCAAGCTGGCAAGAGGAGGAGGAGAAGGGGAGGGACCTGGAGCACCTCCGCTGCCCTGCTTCCCTGCAAGTCACACTCTCTCAGCCGAAGGGGGGAGGAGAAGGCAGGCCCAGGCACACTCTGGCCAGGCTCCATGGCTCTCTCCTGGCTGCCTTCCTCCTCCCTTTGGCTGAGAGAGTGTGACTTGCAGGGAGGCAGGGCAGCAGAGGGGCCCCATGTCCCTCTCCTCCTCCTCCTCCTCCTCCTCCTGTTTCCAGCTTGCCCTGGCCCAGCATCAGGAGGACCTGGAGCACCACCGCTGCCCTTCCTCCCTGCAAGTCACACTCTCTCAGCCAAAGGGAGGAGGAAGGCAGCGGGGAAGGAGGGAGGGAGGGAAGGAGCCAGGAAGAGACCCCCAGAGCCTGGCCAGAGCACGCCTGGCCCTCCTGCTTCCTCTTCAAAAAGAAGGCTGGAAAAGTAGGACGTGTCCTGGCAAAGGAGGACGTGCCTGGTCAACTTGGAAAAGGGGGGCCTCTGCTCAAGAATGGAGGACATATGGAAATCCCTCCTGGACAGAGGGCTGAAACCTCAAGACAACTCAATATAATGCTCTGACAGAACACAGACTACAACTCCCATGAGCCTTTGCTACCATTTCCCAAGATGCCTTAATTTGCAACAGAAAGCCGACCAGTATGTTCACATGTGATGAATTCTTTCGTATTGACTCTGCATTTTCTTTTTGTGTAGATGCTCTCTTGTCTTGTGTGTGATGAGCTTGTGCGTAATCACGTGCATTTCCGAACTGACCTCACTTTCTCCCTCTTTCGGAATGGTCCTGTACTCCCCCATGTGATAAGCTCCGACTGTATGATGTACCTGCGCAATTGCGCAATTCGCAGCCAGAAAGGGAAAAAAATGTTTAAAGCGCGGCTAAAAGCCACGTTCCTTGCCGCCCATGTAGCTGCTCCACCTGTGTTTGTAGCGTTTTGACAGCTTCCCATGTAGTTGCTGAGCCACAGAAAAAACCTCAGTCTAGCTGCCCTGTACTTTTTAAATGCACACCTGGGGCTTGCTGTCTAGCTGCTAAGCATTAAGGAAGCTGCAACTTCATGTCACACTTTCTTGCCAATGTAAAAAGCCCCTACATGTCACTTTTTAAAGCTATGCGCTAATCTCCTAGGTGGTCTTCAACAACTTCCCCTGAGCCTCACCAAATATATGCAATACAGAGGAACAGTAAAATGGACTTCTTTTTCAGGACATGTAAAAGGATCATAATGAAAAAAGGTAGATGAGAAACTGAGGCATTCAAAAACACCATATAAACTGAACAACTGCCAAGAGTGTGGTGGATTTTGCAGGGCTACATTGTTCACTGTTTTGCCAAAAAGTATTTTCCCACTTTTAACAATGTTCCATACTTCCCAGAGGACGTGGGTGCAATTTTGTCATGTTTTGGGACCTCATTTAGCTGATTTGTCTTAAGAAATGCCCTTATTTAAGCAGAAAATAAAAAAAGAAGTTGACACTTGCAAGGGTGCATAGAGAGATCCTGTAGGACCTTTGAGTTAGTCTCAAAGGTGCCAGAAGATCTCTCTATGTACTGGTTCTATAGACTAACATGGCTATATCTTTGAATTCTACCACTAAGGGTGTGTAGTTCCTTTTTGTTTTTTAAGTAGTTCACATTTTTCCCCCTCAGAAAATATTGATGGTGCTGCAGGAACTTGTAGACCTCAAGAATAGTCTTGAGAACAACATGTGACTAATAGGGCAAAGGTATTCTACTCCTGATATAAATGTTACTGTTACAGTGGTCCCCCGGGTTGCGAAAGTAATCCGTTCCGGGATTACTTTTGTAACCCGGAAGTGTTTCGCAACCCGGGGGACTGCATTTTTGGATGCACAGTGCGCCGGAGCGCGTTGTTTTAAAGGGCCTGGGTTGCTTTTTTCTTTCGCAACACGGGGATTTTTTTGGATCCCGGTGGCTTTTTTTCGGCCCCGGCCGTTTCGGGTCCCGGGGATTTCGGATCCCGAGGGATTCGTATCCCGAGGGACCACCGTATTGCCATATCTAAAATAAAGTGACCAGTTTTAAAGTTGAATGTCATTTCCTTCTTAGTTAAGTTCAGGACTGCAGTTTTAGGATCTTTTGATTTTCTGAGCACTTTTGGGGGGGGGGGTTGTGCATATAGTGTGTGTGCATCTAAAACAATGTTCTTCAACATGGTTGTATCAAGATGCTTTGGTCTACAGTACACATTATTTCCAGCTTGCAGTACTGGATATTCTCAGTGTAAGGGCACCAGGTTGAGAAAGGTTGGTTTTAAAAAGCTTATTGCATTCTGTGACTCAGAATTTGGCATATCTGTCAAACTGACAGCAACCTACAGGATTTTTTTTTCCAAAGAAATATCTGCTAACTTTTCACAATTAGCATTTTTACATTGACGCTACATACTTCCTGGTCAAGTTAGGACTAAAGGTCACTACCCATATATGGTCCACCCTCAAAGGCTGATGGAACCCAAAAGGTTCCAAGTCCTAGAGGGATATATGGTTGGGAATGACAGCGATTCTGTTGATGCCCTGGTTAATACTTGGAACACCGACTTCATCAGGGCTATAAACAGCATCACTCCCTAGTGTCCTCTCCAACTCGCTTCTAACAAAAAACCATAGTATACACAAGATCTTCGGAGGATGAAGCGAGAGACGAGACGACTAGAGCGCTGCTGGCGTAAACACTGACGCTTATCTGACAAGGCACTCCTAGAGAACCTATTAAGGTCCTATGGAGTGGCAATCGATGCAGCAAAGAATTCGTTCTATGTTGCATGCATTGCATCGGCAGAGTCTCGTCCAGCAGAGCTATTCAGGGTGGTTAAAGATCTAATTCGGCCCCCTCCCACCCTGAATCCGTTATTAGAACCAACAGATGCCTGCTGTGATGCTTTCAACAACTTCTTTACAGATAAGATCTCTCAGATAAGGGCCAATCTGGACACTGGCATTGATGCAGAGGATATAACAGAGGCATCCAGTGACTCTGTGGACTTGATTAGACTGGATCCTTTTGAGTTTGTGAGTATTGAGGAGGTGGACAAGCTCCTTGGAAGTGTCAGGAAGATGACTTGCTCACTCGATCCCTGCCCATCTTGGCTGACTGCCCAAGGAGGGGAGAGGGTGATGACATTACTCCAACTTGTCATCAATGCGTCCCTCAGGGAGGGCAAATTTCCATCGGTGCTGAAACAGGTCATGGTCAAACCACTCTTTAAAAAGCCCTCCCTGGATCCCTTGATAAGAAACGGGGCTTTCTAGATTGGCAGGAAAGTGTGACATGAAGTTGCCTTTTCCTTAATGCTTAGCAGCTGCACCACAGCCTTTAGATGGAGCTGTGCTGTTCCACAGTTTTTAAAAAAGAAGTCAGGAAAACCAGCACCTTTTTAAAGGTGCTTCTTCTCCCCTAAAAAGCAAAAAAAAAAAAAAAAAAAAAAAAGCATTTTCATGGCACACTTTCCCTTTTTCTCATCTAAAGGCTAGAGTTTCATGCAGTCATGAACACACTTCTTTTTGCCAATCTAGAAAGCCCCAAACAATTACAGGCTGGTCTCCTTGTTACCATTTCTGGGCAAGGTGATTGAGAGAGCAGTCACCTTCCAATTCCAAGCTGCCTTGGATGAAGCTGATTATCTAGACCCATTTCAAACCGGCTTCAGGAGGGGATACAGAGTCGAGACGGCCATGGTTGCCTTGGTCGATGATCTCCATCTGGGCATCAACAGGGGAAGTGTGACCCTGTTGGTGCTATTGGACATCTCAGCGGCATTCGATAGCGTAGACCACGGTATCCTTCTGGAATGCCTGAAGAGGATGGGAATCAGAGGCACTCTTTTGCAGTGGTTCCGTTCCTACCTCTCAGGCAGATTCCAGATGGTGAAGCTGGGAGATGGCTGCTCTCGTAAAAGAGAGCTGACATCTGGCATCCCTCAGGGTGCCATTCTGTCTCCCATGCTATTTAACAATTTACATGAAGCCGCTGGGAGAGATCATCCAGAGACATGGGGCGCAGTGTCATCAATATGCTGATGACACTCAAATATATCTCTCCATGTCTCCGGCTGCAGTGACCAAGGATGGCATCTCTTCTCTAAATGCCTGCTTGAGGTCGGTAATGGGCTGGATGAGAGAAAACAAACTCAAGCTGAATCCAGAGAAAACAGAGGTACTTGCGATAGGCCCTCCTTGCCCAGCGATGGGGATCTGTCAACCTGTCCTGGATGGGGTCACATTTCCCCTAAAGGATAAAGTACGCAGTTTCAGTGTGCCCCTGGACTCGTCACCCCAGCTGACATCTCAGGTGGAGGCGACAGCCAGGGGCACATGGTATTAACTACGGGTGATCCGCCAACTGCGTCCCTATCTGAGCAGGGAATCATAGAATCATAGATTTGGAAGATACCACAAGGGCCATCCAGTCCAACCCCCTGCCATGCAGGAACTCCCAATCTAAGCATCACCGACAGATGGCCATCCAGCCTCTGCTTAAAGACCTCCAAAGAAGGAGACTCCACCACCCTCCGAGGGAGTGGGTTCCACTGTCGAACAGCCCTTACTGTCAGGAAATTCCTCCTAATGTTGAGGTGGAATCTCTTTTCCTGCAATTTGCATCCATTGTTCCGCGTTGTAGTCTCTAGAGCAGCAGAAAACAAGCTTGCTCCCTCCTCAATATGACATTCCTTCAAATATTTAAACAGGGCTATCATATCACCTCTTAACCTTCTCTTTTCCAGGCTAAACATCCCCAGTTCCCTAAGGCAATCCTCATAGGGCATGGTTTCCAGACCCTTCACCATCTTAGTTGCCCTCCTTTGGACATGCTCCAGTTTTTCCACATCTTTTTTGAATTGTGGTGCCCAGAATTGGACATAGTATTCGAAGTGGGGCTTGACCAAAGCAGAATAGAGTGGCAGTATTACTTCCTTTGATCTAGACACTATACTTCTATTGATGCAGCCTAAAATAGCATTGGCCTTTTTAGCTGCTGCATCACACTGTTGACTCATGTTCAGCTTATGGTCTACTTGGACTCCTAGATCCCTTTCACATGTGGTCTCATTCAGCCAGGTGTCCCCCATTTTATATCTGTGCATTTCATTTTTCCTCCCTAAGTGCAGAACCTTACATTTCTCTGTGTTGAATTTGATTTTGTTAGCATTGGCTCAACTTTCTAGTCTATTCAGGTCATTTTGAATTTTGATCATGTCCTCTGGGGTATTAGCTACTACTCCTAGTTTAGTGTCATCTGAAAATGTGATAAGTATGACCCCAATTTTGTCATCCAAATCATTAATAAAGATGTTGAAAAGCACTGGGCCCAGGACAGAACCCTGTGGGACCCCACTGGTCACTTCTCTCCAGGATGAAAAGTAGCCATTGTTGAGCACCCTTTCAGTTCGGCCAGTCAACCAATTACAAATCCATGTAACAGTTAACTTGTCTATCCCACATTTTACAAGCTTGTTTGTGAGAATGTCTTGTGGAACCTTGTCAAAGGCCTTACTGAAATCGATGTATACTATATCCACAGCATTCCCTTCATCTACCAAGCTGGTAATTTTATCAGAAAAATAGATCAGGTTTGCCTGGCATTACTTGCTTCTCTGAAACCCATGTTGACTTTTTGTGATTATGGCATTGGCCTCTAAATGTTCACAGACTCTCTGCTTAATGATCTGCTCTAGAATCTTTCCTGGAATTGATGTCAGACTAACTGGATGATAATTGTTGGGATCCTCTTTTTTCCCTTTTTGAAGATGGGGACAATGTTTGCCCTCCTCCAGTCTGCTGGGACTTCTCCTGTTCTCCAGGAGTTCTCAAAGATTATTGCCAGTGGTTCTGATATTACATTTGCCAGTTCTTTTAATACCCTTGGATGTATTTCATCTGGTCCCAGAGAATTATATTCATTTAGGTTAACCAGGTATTCCTGTACTATCTCTTTACTTATTCTGTGCTGAAATTCCCCTATTCTGTCTTCTGCTCTTAGGTTGAGCACCCTTTGCCTTTTCTGAGAAGACTGAAGCAAAAAAGGTGTTGAGTAATTCTGCCTTTTCTCTGTCCCCTGTTAGCATTTTGCCATCCTCTGCACGCAGTGGCCCTGCCATTTCCTTCTTCTTCCTTTTGCTGCGGACATATCCAAAAAGCCCTTTTTATTATTCTTAACATCTCTAGCAAGCCTGAGTTCATTCTGCACTTTAGCTTTTCTGACTTTATCCCTACACATACTGGCTATTTGTTTGAATTCCTCTTTGGTGATTTCCCCATTTTTCCATTTCTTATACATGTTCCATTTAAAACTTAGCTCAGTTGAAAGTTCCTTAGTCATCCATCCTGGCTTCTTGAGACATCTTCCGTTTTTCTTCCTCATTTGAACCGTTTGAAATTACGCCTTCAGTGTCTCCTTTTTGAGACCTTTTTGAGGACCTTGAAACATTGGTACATGCACTGTTAACCTCTCGTTTGGATTTCTGCAATGTGCTCTACATGGGGCTACCTTTGTACCAAGTCTGGAAGCTCCAGCTAGTCCAGAACACGGCTACCAGATTGCTTACCGGGGCATCAAGAACAGATTATATTACCCCGATACTAAAATCTTTACACTGGCTACCAATTAGCTTCCAGGCGCAATACAAAGTGTTAGTCGTTACAAAGCCCTATATGGCTTGGGCCCGAGTTACCTGAAGGAACGCCTATCCCTACAGAATCCACCCCGTACCCTCAGAACATCAGGGAAGAACTTATTGGAAGTCACCAATACAAGATTGATGTCAACGGAATATAAATAAACATTTATAATATAAATAAACATTTATTAACATCTAAGAGAGCATTTTCCGATGTGGCTCCAAAACTATGGAATGACTTGCCGGAGGAGATCCGTCTTATTACCACCTTAGATGCTTTTTAAAAAAGCATTGAGGACAGATCTCTTCTGGCGGGCCTATCCACCCAAATTGATATGATAGTCGTGAATGACTAAGGAATGACAGTAGCAAGCTAGATAGATAGCTACGACAGCTAGCAGATAATGATTGCAATTAATGTTGACTTTTAGATTCAATTGTACGTATTGATGAATTGTATATTGTATGATGGATTTTATTGTTTTTACTTGTTGGAATCCTGCCTCGATCCACAGGGAGAGGTGGGAAATACAAATAAATATTTTTATTATTATTATATTTTTAGGAGGATTTCATCAAACTGATTTACAGCTGTTGACAGAAGAGCCATGTCTGGGCGGAGGGGAGGTAAGAATCACAAACAAATAAGTCAAAACCCTCAATTGAAACCCAAATACAGTTGTCCCTCTACATTTGTGGGTTAAGCATTCACAGATCTGATTTACTGTATTTGCCCCTGCCATGGGGGGGGGGGGGCGGGGAGTATTCTCTCTAGGCATTTGTAACTCCTCCAATGCAATTCTGTGGTCAATTTTTGCCAGAAGTTGACCAGAGAGTTGTGCTGGAGAACCTACAGTTGCTTACAGAGAACACTTCTCTAGGCATCTGTAAGTCCTTCAAATGTCTAGAAAAGTGTTTACCCTAGAGGACCTACAGATAATTAGAAATGTCTTCTCTCAGGTAAAGGAAATAGTTCCCATTTCCTCCACTTTTGCAATAGGCTGAGCCCCTAACCTCTGCAAAAGTTAGGAGTCAAGTGTACTGTCTACTGGGAGGGTATTAATATTTCTACTCAATATTACTCCTCCCTCCCTCCCTCCCTCCCTCCCTCTCTGTGGAGTTTATCACACGGGAGTAATTTCTTTCAGTTTCGAAAGAAATGAAAGTGGAGCCAGTCCAGAAATGAGTGAATTCGGTAGTTCAGCAAATTTATGTGATTGCGTATTGACGCTGCTTTGCGTTCGGAATGAGTTGCCATTGCCCGAAATTGCTTCAAATTGTGTGTGATAGTTTCTCACGCAATAACGTGAAACCCCACAATTGCTTTTGGAAGGACTGCCCATTGTGGGAATGCGGTAGTTTCTGTGGTAGTTTCTCACGCAATAACGTGATTGCATTTGGACTGTCATTGGATTATGTTTCCAATTTCTGTTGTCTGATAAACTCCTAAGTGTGTGTGTATAGTGGAGATACTTGGCCCTTGATAGCTACATTTTGATTTGTTGTTTTGTTTTGTTTTTCTGTTACCAGTTCTTAGGTGCTCAGTTGAAAAAAATATCCCTAGAAACCAGAATTTAAAAAAAATCCAAGGAACTTAATACAAAATAACAAAATGACCCCCAAAGCCTTTCCACCTCTACAATTCAGTCCAGTTCATAAGGCTTTCTTCCAAATGTTGTAAGCATAGACAGATAGAAACCTCAGATTAGATTGAGTTAAGACAAGCAACAAACTGTGATGTTGCCTTCTGTTCATGATTCTAGATGGTCCATGTTATCCCTCCCATCTATTTTTCTTCCCCATCAGTTGTTCATCATTCTGTGCCTTCTAAGCATGCTGGGCTCTCATGTGGCTGTTGGTGAAAATATTCTTAATTTTCATTATATAAATTAAATAAGAAAGAGCGGGGGGACTGTTGCTTCTTTCTAAAAATAACCTTCTAAGCACTATAGTAATTTCTGTTATACACTGGAATGTTAAAAATATTCCCAATGTAATGTCATAGTTACAACTATTTACTACTATTTACTGCTAATTCAGAAGGGCGTTTCAGTTTAAGAACAGCTTCACATTTTCTACACATTTTCTGGAGACCTGCACCCATACTGTGACCAATTGACAATGTATTAAAATAATCAGTGTTAAAAGATTCAGCATATTTTGGGGGAGCTCAGAGCTACCGGTAAAACCTTTTACAGGCTTTTGAGTCTTCTAAAATCTGACAAGCTCTGAAACTTGACAGCTTTGTGGAAATGATTTGAGATGCAATTCCAGTTTTAGTTAATGGATTTGATTTCATTTCCCCCCTGGGCAATATTTTTTTGCTTTTCAGTAAAAACAAAGAAATCTGCCATTCCTGGAGTGACCATCACACAGTTTGTGGAAGATGTTCCTAAGGGTTGCAGCACCCCTGACTTTGAGAGGAAACCAATTACCTTAACATTATCAGAAGGTGAGGCTTCTGTTTATTCTTTGTAATGAAGTAGTTGAGAGAATATCACTTTATTCCACCAGTTTGTTTTAAAAGCCATCTATAAAAAGCCCAATCTGAAGATTCTCCCAGGTGCTTTAAGGAGCTTTGGGGGGGGGGGGGGTCATCTCAAGAGTTAGTGATGAAAGCATGACCTTCTGTTACTTGTCTTGCACTTTGTGCCATAGTTTTTCTCAAAGGCTGCACTTTGATTTATTAATAAGCAGAAGGGAATTCAGAAGATATGGCAACTGTTCTAAAAGGGAATTCTGTTACTTAATACCATTTTTATTACAGATTTCTGCTTTCTACTGGGAAAAAAAATCATTGTTTAATTTCTTTTGCAAGGTAAAAATGCCGTTTTCAGAGCTGTGGTCAAGGGTGAACCAAAACCAGAGATGTTGTGGAAACGCAGTAGTGGGAAAATGGATGATCCCCAGAAATACCAGGTGGCCTCCATCCCTGGAACAAATGAATTTACCCTGCAGGTAACTAGCCTCATTGTTGAATATTCAGTCTTTAACATTCAGTAAAATACTTGGGACACAAGTTTCCAATACCATGTAAGATTATGTGGACATCTCATAGCTGTTAGTGAAGCACTAGACTGTAAATCAGCTGTTTTAAGGTTTCTTGTTGGGTTTTCTTGGGTTTTTTTTTAATTATTAAAGGGAATCAATATGTTCCTTGTGCTATCAGGGTTTATAATGCCAAGATTGTATCTACATCATTGTTTGCTGTTGCAGTTTGGATTGAAGGGATTGGTTCTGGGGTTGATAAAATAAGTTCTGGGCTTGAGAGAGAGAAAAAAACTCCTAAAATTGGCCAGAGTATTTAAAAAGTTCCTATTGGGTATATCAATTTTATTATGTTTGTTAGAATGTCAAATTGTATCCTATCTGATACTGTACATTTTTTGTCTGTTATTTGTTTGTATTGATGGGTCTATGGATTGTAATAATAAATACTGTACCGTACTTGGGACTTATACATCTTGTTCTCAGAAAAAGAACATTTTATGGGCTTAATTAATCTTATTTAGATTACATTTTTTGTTATATGTTGGAATAATCATCACGCCAGACAAAGCTATGAGCTACTGGAAACAATGGCTGGATTTTTGTTAGTGCCATGTGTGCATATCAGGAATATAATTCATCACTAATTTCTTCTCAAAGAGAGGAACAAGTAATTTTTGCAATTTTTTTAACCACTTCAAGAAAAAAAACACTTTAAAAATCACACAGTTTTTAAAGTCTGTTTGCAGTTCAGGACTTTTTATATGCAAACATTCAGAGCAGCTTGTTTTGCACAGAAAATACTGTTGTTTTGTTTTGCACATAACAACAACAACAACAACAACAATAATGTTTATTTATAGCCTGCTCCTCTAATGAAATATTCTAATAACCCGCTCCTCTAATGAAAGCATTTTCTGTGCAGAAAATAAATATTTCTATAGATATTCTTGGTAGTACAGGTATCTTATCACCAGGCTATTTGAAAAACATGTTTTTAAACATTTTTTGAATATTTTGGAATTTTTATTTTCATTCCCAGTACACGTAAGTGCAGTTTATGTTTTTGTATATTTGAAGGCAAAGGCTTTCATGGCAAGCCACAGATGCTGGCAAAATGTCAGGAATAAACTCCTCTAGAACATGGCCACATAGCCCAAAAAAAACCCACAAAAAACTTTTGTATATTTCTTTTTGGAGAGATTAGAGTGTTCTATTCTGTAGCCTTTGCACAATGTCCAGAACCCCCCACCCCACCCTCTGTAGCAGTCAAGTCCCAGATGATGCCATTGCTGCTGCTTACTAGTGAGGAGACTCAGAAGGGGGGAGGCAGTTTTAAAGATGTAGCGTGAAGGGGAAGGTTGGAGGGCATACGCCATCTGTAAGTGTATGCCTATGTCTTTCTCACTCTGAGATGAGCTGAGCTGATTCTCCATTGTCTGATTTGCCTTCCTGCTCCTTCTCCTTCCCAGTGATAAGTGGCAGAAGCAGCAGCAGCCCCTCTCGAGAGCTGTGAGGTGGGGAAGAATGGGTTAGAAAGGCCTAAAAGTGCCCTGTCCTTAAAAAGACATCTTTGGCATTAAGACACAGAACTGTAAAGGTGGAGCATTATGGTCTTTTTCCTTGATGTACAATCTCAACCATTGTAAGAAAGATAGGCTATGTAAAATTATTAAAGAGTACAAACAGAAAGAAAAATAACTATGCATTACTATACATCTGGCATGCATCTGTAACATTTAAATTTAAAGAGGCGTTGTTTTAATCAACTCAAAAGGTCTCCTGATCATGTCATTCTTTGAAAATAAAAATGGTAACCAACAGCAGAAAAGAGTAAAGGGGAATGGCAGTGAATTTTGCCTGCCACTCTCAAAACATGTCCGCATTCCCAAAGTGTGACAGATGTAAGGCACTTTTGCCATCTCTTTTCAGCAATCACCTCCATGCAATTTGCACAAGATTTCTCATTAAGGAACTTTTATCAGGACTGCAAGGCTTTCAACTCAGACTTAAAAACTCTGCCTCTGAGGTTTTGCCTCCCCAATGAGGAATACAGAATTTTAAAGGGGAAGCCCTCTGGCCTAGATCCTAACATTTCTTGACCTCTGAACTCCCATTAACATTGATGATCAAAATATAATTTGTTCAGTCAAACTGAGCTTGAGGGCACTGGTCTAGGGTCCATAATCAAAGGTGTCAGGTCCAGAGAGGCATATTCAGCTGGATCTCAGTATTGCTGTTATATTTATTTATATCCCATTTTTTCCTACAATTGGGACCAAAACTGGCTCACAGTTTAAAAGAATGACACAATTAAAATATACAAAAAGTGAGCATTAAAATAGAATTAAACTAGTACAGCATTAGCCCAGGACCTCTTCGACCCCACTGGCCCTTTCCTCTCCGGGTCTGTGATAAGTTCACTGCTACAAGTCATTTTTTGACACATGGAACATCTAGGACTGGTCATAGGAAGTCACGATTAACCTGCTTTTCATATAGCTATGTTAAATTACTTAACTTGATTTGTGTTTATGCATTGTCCCATGGAAGCACAGAAATCTAAGTGATACCAGATTGGAGGAGATAAGTAAAAGTAGAATTGGTGGTGTTGGTGGTAGCAGCATTCATATTCCTCCTTTGCCCCTATATTGGGACTTAAGGTAGCATACAAAATTTAAAACAAAATAATATATAGATGCAAAAAATTAATACAACATATAAAAGTTACTTTTAAAGCACAATTAACCTATAGAAATAAAATTATTTACAATCTGTTAAAAGACAAAAGATAAAAATCAACAAAACAGGACACTATTAAAAACCCATTAAAGGCTTGTCCGCCCTTATACAGAACATTAGAGCAACTCTGGTGAGGTTAGTGTCACACCATATATATATAGGAAGGAGAAGACTGGGAAGCATATTCCATCTGTCCAGGCCACAATAATGGTTTCATCTTCCATATTTTGTTATTTTATTTTTAAAGATAAACAAAATTACTGCAGAGGATGCTGATGTGTACCGTTTCACAGCAGTTAATGACTATGGGGAAGCAACATGCACTGCTGGCCTCAAGATCATACAGGGTAAGTTAAGTCATCTTAGAACAGTGCTGGGAGCCAAGGACATAGCTTTTCAGCATAGATTACTTAGGCTGCAGTCATAAGCACATTTACCAGTCAGCACAGTAAGAATGACATCAGAGAGAGAATAGCTAGAATGTCTTATTAATCACTTACATGCAACTGGAAATATTTTTTTTAGCTTATTGTAGTACATTGTAGTATTTTAATAAAAGCAATAATAATTAGGGCATGCAGGCTAACTCAGTAGTAAACGTAGTGGCAGTTGGTGACCTCCATGTGCAGCAGGGCCATGAATTTACTCTAGGAGGTTTTAGTCTGAAGCCTGACAGAGCTGTCCAATGTGCTGAACCTATTTTGAGGACAGATGCCCTTTTTCAGTGGCATAAGAGATCAGGAAAGTGCACCTGTGGTTCAAGAGAACAAGAAAGGGAGGAACCAATCCAGTCCAGGGTCATATACAGAAGGTCCGGGACAGCAGTAGTTTGGACAATGCAACCCAGGGTCTGAGCAAAAAAAAACAACTGTGAAAGTCCCCCCACCCCCCATCTAATGTTGATAATTATGTATCTTCTAAAACACCTGAATTTCTTGTTAATGCTTTGCAGTTACATGATGCAAAACCTAAAGGCTGTACACAAAATTATCTTATGTCTGATGGTCCATGGGAAGAGATTGAATTTGTCTAATTATATGTGATTTTACCTGTATAATGGCAAACCTCTAAATTGCAATAAACCCTTGCATTATCATGAGAAGTCCCAAAAGGACCAAAAGCTAGTCAGAATGTCACCATAGAGAAGTCAAAAAACAAGCTGAAGTTCAGGAAACAAGGGATGTCACACAATGCCGAATGGAGCTAGTGGAGCTGCCTTCCCAGTCTCTGACATTTAGAAAGATGCAGTGGGTCTGATTCCTGACACAGGGTGGTCCAGGCTCTGTTTCCAGGGCAGTGTTGTCAACATCCTTGTTTCCAACTCATGCCTGTTTCCTGGGCTCTTTTCTTTCGCTTTCTCTTTGAAGAAAGGACTTTATCGCACAGCCTCTGAGTCCTGACTTACCCTTTCCAAATTTGAGCTAAATTTGGAAGTTATGCTGATTTTATTGTATGGACTTTACTCTCAAAACAGCTTCCTATTGCCTCCAGTGTTGAATTCAAGCCCCATTAGTTGCTGCAGCAGCCATTTTTTTGTAAACTGGAAGCTTCGGAATTGGAAAAAATGGCCAATGAAGCTACTTATGTGGCCCAAATTCAACACTGGAGGCAACGGGAAGCCATTTTGAGGGAAAAGTCCATGTGATTAAAATCAGGATAACTTTGGAAGAGGTAAATTGGGCACCAAAGGTGGTGCAATAAAGTCCAAAGTCTCATTCAGGCAGGAAATCATCATCATCATCATCATATTTATTTATACCCCACTCTTCAGCCAAGGCTATCAGAGCAGCTTACAATTTGTTAATTAGACATTTCCCTGCCCTCAGGCTTACAATCTAAAAATCCACGGCACAAAAGCAGAAGGGAATGGTGGTGGGGAAGGGGGAAAGTCCAGCAAATTTTCTCTCCCTCGGAGGCCTGGACCAAGACAGATGGACTGGAGGGAGGGCTCTTCTTCCCTTCAGGCAAGGTCTGTAGGAGCTCTCTGGCTTGCCTTTCTCTCCCTCAAGATGGTGGGTGGAGGGAGGGCTCTTCTTGCTTGCAAGCAAGGCCTGTTGGAGCTGGCTTGCATTTCTCTCCTCCTCAAGATGGTAGATGATTGGGGGGGGTGTTCTTCTTCTGCTGACATGGAAAAAGTCAGTGCAGATCAGAGGTTAAGTTCCTGACATTTCAATTTCAGTTTCAGGTACCAGATGATGTGAATCATCCCTATGCAAAACAGACCAGAGACCTGCAGAACTTAGTGTGGATACTTTGTTTAAGGCAGCTTCCTATGTTCCTATCCACTAATGCTGAGATAAGAATGACGATCCAGTTGCTTTCAGATTACAACTCCTAGCATTCCTCAACCTATGCTGGGTAGGGCTGCTGGAGCAGGAAGCCCAGCAACATCTAGAGGACCACATGTTTCCTAGACCTACACTAAAGTCACCAGTTAAAATTCATTTCCATATTAAAGCCCATTAGGCCTTTCCTTAAAATTGTAATTTCCCATTCTTGATGGTCTGCTTTAAATGGGTCTCTTGGGGGGAAAAAACTATAGATGATACTTAAAAAAAACCAAAAAAAAAACAAGTTTCCCAGTCAGTCTAACAGAAAGTGAAATATACTTGTCTAGCTGAAGTCATCATGAACCTGAACTATACACGTAATCCTTTCAAATTATGTGGGGATTGAGTATGCTTAACTTCAAAATTGTACCAACTGCTACTGCTTAGAGAAGGCTTTCCTACAGCTATGTTGCTAATGAAAGAATTCTTTCTCCCTCTTGCTTCCTCTTCTCCTTTCGGTCTTTCAATTCTCATAACTGATTAGTTGGCTTCAAGAAGAAAGCAAAGGAGGCAGCTGCTGCACCACAAAAAGGTAGGTTTTCCAGCTACACAGTGAAAATTCAGCCAATGGCTATATTAATCTGGAGGGCCAAGAATCTCCATCTACAACTTTACAATAGGTAAACCACACTGAAACTCTTTATTAAGTTCTGAGTTATGTAAACCTCATTTTCACAACATATCAATTTTTTAAAATCCCTTACAGACCTCAAGAAGGAAATTGAGGATTTCAAAAAAACATTAAAGAAAAGGTGAGTGTTTTCAATAATATTTTTTAAAAATCTGTTATTTTCACCCATTGCTGTGTGCTGCAATAAAAGTAGATATGCCACACTTTAGTGCAGGACTCCTGTTGTAGAGGGCTGAGCAGATGGAAAGGAAAAATCAGGTCATTCCTGGGTTTTCCCAAATCAGCTGGAACCCCCACTGTCCACATGGCCCATTCCCAAGGCAGGCCAAACACCCATGGGCAGTCCATAAAACACGATGTCAAGCCACGCCACTGAATTATTTTTTTACATACATGCATGCACATGATCACACAAACACACTGCCTGTGACTGCCATGTACCTCCCTTATCCTGCCTGGCTGCCATCCCATTGGACTTCCTGTGTGACTGGTCAGACGAGCAATACACCAACCATACAATGCATTGTTGCGCCCAGTGACATATTGGCAAATCACAATAATGGAAGCTCCCCATTACATGCTTCCTTTCTTCTCCTTTACCCCATGTTTCCCTGTTGGAATGCCCAGTTTGTTTATGTTATTTTACATCCATTGCCTTCTTGGCAACCTGCCGTGTTTGTAATTGCACTTCACAAGCTATGTAAAGGCTCATTGGTTCAGTGAGTCAGTTGTGCATCTGGCCACTTGTGCACCCTGTATGCTTGGTAAAAGAAAAAAAATGGCACTAGCAGTTGCATCTCATCGGGCCCAAGGCACATGCTCCAGACTGCTTCCATAAGCTGTCTGGGCCTTCCCGCATTCTTGCATTCATGTCATGCTGTTCATACGCAAGTGCAATAATGTGCACTTTCCTTAAAACAGGGTGAAACCTGTAGAAGGAAATTCCACAACATCTCTTGATTCTGATAGTAGTGATGACTTGTCTTTTAACAAAGGTTGCTATTGCTAAATAGCTTACAATTGTAAATGAAGCTGTTTGTTTAACAAATTGTAAGCCGCTCTGATAGTCTTGGCTGAAGAGCGGGGTATAAATAAAACATTATTATTATTATTATTATTATTATTATTATTATATATTGCTAGTATGATTTCTTATATACATGATTCCTTTGTAGCTTTTCTTTTTGATTTTCAAGTTCCTTTCCTTAATGACAGGTTGAGTCTCCCTTATCTGAAATCCAAAATACTACAGAATTCTGAACTTTCGGAGCTACAACACAAGTAGTGTAGTATGTACATTGGCAATGCTGATGAGGGATGTGAGGCTGGAGATAGATGTAAAAAGACATTGGAGTGAAAGTAACTTCCATCTTTCAAAAGACAATTACTGTATATTAGAAAAGGATTCTTCTCCCAATCACATACAATTTGGATTTTTTTTCTTGGATTAATTCTCAGAACACCTACAGCTGCTCCAAAGAAGGAAATTGATATGGAACAGGTCTGGCAGTTACTGCTGAATGCAGACAAGAAGGATTATGAGAAGATCTGCTTGAAGTATGGTGTTGTTGACTTCCGTGGGATGCTAAGGACACTTCAGGAGATGAGAAAGGAGAGGGAGGACAAGCAGGCACAGGTGAGTCCATTCATTTGATACTGTGGGCATCAGTATCAAATGAATGCATAGGCATTTTTTTCGTCCTGTTCCACATTTATGTTGCGAATATGGACAAGGTATGTCATGATTTTTTTCCTCAAGATACTGTGTTGATTAAATGTTTGAGTGCAATTTAGTCTGGGAGTCTGGGAATTATAATGGCATCCATAAAAAGAAACACTTCCCCAGAGTTTGTATTCATATCTCACAGCATATCAAGTTGAATTTAGACAAACTGTATGACCTAACTCGATGTGATGGTTGTAGTGGGTTAGGATTAGGCACAATCCTTTTAGATCAGCAGAAATTCCATTCTGCCAACAGAACCCTCTTCTGCTGACTGATCTCAATGTCCTGCCACTAGAATAATCTGTCAGAAGAGCCAAAAAAAAAAAAAAAAGGAGTGGGATGGAGAAAGGATGGGAACAGGAAGAAGCTTACTTATGCCAGATCCAAACCACCTCCAGGTTAGAGACAACCACATGCCAGAACAGTAGCAGAACAAAGTTAGGCCAAGGCAAATCCCACTAATTACTGTGGCTTCACTTCAAATATGACTGTGTTTAAATTTAATCCTTTCTTCTTAGAAAGAATGCTATATCAAGAAATATAAAAAAGAGTCACACTTCTTTGTTGCTTTTGCAGTAATGATATAGGTATCCGCAGAACAGCTTGTAGTAACCAGTTAAGATAGTGGAATGGTTCTCGAAATCTCATAGTATGTTCACATGCTTGCAACTTTTTGCTCTTTGCAGTATGTGTACAACATTGCAAACCTTAAACATGTCAGAGTCAATCAAGAGCAAGCAAATGCTTCAATTGATGTAGAGATGGAACTGAAAAATCCAGAGAGCAGAATTTATCTGTACAAGGTAAGACAGAATAATGGCTGGTTAGGTCAACTCACTTTATTTTACTAACTCATAAGGCTGGGCTGCTGCACTAGAACTAAGGGACTAAACAGACTGGCATTTAATGCCAGCTTTGGGGCAGAATGGGGGCATGGCACCCACTTGCTGCATGTCCTGACACCGCCCTGACATGCTGCATCAAGGAAATTCCCAAAAGCCACTGCCGCTGCACCAAAAGCAACTTTTTGCCACTTTAACTATGAGCAGCATTTTGCCAGCCCTTTTTGAGCCAGCAACATGCCAGATCAGGGGCATAGTGTGTGGTTGCTGCAGGCCTGATCCAGCACTCCAAGGGGTAGTTGGAGTCACTCTATCAAGACCGTCTGTTTTGTCCTTAAATGCTCAAGAAGCACAACAAAAAAATGGTAATCGCACTGATTCAATATGGCAAATTTGGGTAAAGAATATAATCAGGCTTGGCACTACTATTAAGCAGTGTGCAGTCTCAGCAGATTTTGTTTTTTATAGAATGGCAGAAAATTATTAGTTAATGTTGTCATTATATTTTTATTATCAGAAATCAGGAGATGTGTTTGTATGATTTTCTAATTCATGTGCCAAAATGACTTGGTTGGTTTGAGTACCTCCATTTGGATGTGTGGGAACATCATTTACTATTCCACTGCAGGTAGCAACATTTCTTGAGGCAGACTTCATACTGTAGTCTAGCAGCATAAACTTCCCTTCATAGGAGTATTAATATTCATGAGAATATTAGAAGGGAGGGTGTTAAAATAAAAGTAAGACACTTCAAATCTTCAAGTTAAGAAGAATCATTGATCACACAATATTCAACAGATTGTCCAAACTCTCAAAATCATAATTATATTGTTGATTTTCTAAACCAATGGTTAGCTTATTTTCTATTGTACAACTTTCCTAAGGGGCTTATCCATGATACTGAACTAGAGAAGGTTTACATTTTTGTTGTCTGTTGGTCTCTTGCAACTAATATGAAAGAAGGTGGCTAATAGCATGCTAGACATTTACATCATTTTGGCACTACTTTGTCTTGCTGTAGCTGCATTCAGAATATATTATTTTGGCTATGAATTGTGTAACTATTTTGCTCCTTCTTTTGTGAAAGCTAGGTAACAAGCCAGAAAGTATTTAACTATAGTTTCCCATTAATTTAAAATCAGGAAAAATTGATTAACAACTTTCAAAGAAACCAGACTTTTAAAGCAGCTTTAAACCATGGCTTCATATCCTTTCTTGTTTGGGAGCCATTTACCGTTGTCTCTAGTTGGGATATAACAGGAAAATATAGTTACTTGAGGATGTCTAACTCACTTTTTTGAAAGGAAGAATAAAACATGCATGCATACATGGCCACCCACAACATGCATCCATATGTCTGCCTATTAAGCTAAGATTTGATCATCTAAACATCATAGGCTACTTCATAGCATGGTTCACTTTCAGCACCTAGGATGATACATATTGGTGGGTGTTTTTTTTTTTTAAAAAAATGACGGCCCATTGTCTTCTGTCTCCTGCTACATTCAGGATGGAGAGATGATCAATTTTGGATTGGACAGTGACAATATAAAGCATTGCTTGCGAAAAGTTGGCAAAAAGTACAATTTTACCATCAACGATCTGCAGCCAGAAGATGCCGGCGTATATCAGATCAAGATAGAAGATGTTGATATCTTCTCCACTGAACTGGAAGCAGAAAGTAAGGCTTTATGACCATGGGCTGGTGCACCAAACCCAATAAGAGTGTGTGTTTGTAGTGTAACAAATGAAATATGGAAACAAATGGGATCCATTCATTTCAACTGTTACTAGCAAAGAAATGAATGCTAGATTCACTGATAAGTTATGAATGTCATATGTTCATTTGTTATTTACTTAACTTATTTTCTAGCCATTTGTTTTCACTTAGCTGCCATAACAGATCAAATGGAAGTTGCAAGGTAGTGTAGGTTAAAAAAAAATAAATGAAGGGAAAACAGACATTTTTCATGGCCAGCACTCTTCCTGGAATATCCCATGAGATCACACTTTGTCATTATATTACCTCTCAAGCATTCCAGAAAGTTTGTTCCTGCAAGAAGGCTACATGGGAAAAGATGCCTTCAAAGAAAACAAAACATCATGGATTCAATAGAAATAGAAGCATTAGTAAACAAAGCTTTATGGCACAGATTGAAGAAGGGTAGTGGTGTTTGTTTGCTTGTTTTTTGTGAAGTTGAGAAAACCTTTTAAAAGATATTTTTATTTGGTTCTTATTTAATCCTGCTTCTTCCACTTTCTGGCATTCCACAGACATCCTCCCTCTTTGCTGATAATAAATACAAAAGCCAGGATCCCATTGAGGCAGTACATCAGCATAACTCCTGATTGATCCACAGGTTGTGTGTTTCACAACCTTGTGTAATGAGGGGTCCCATTACACAAGTTGTCCCCTGATCACCCAGTTATGCAACAGCCTGAACAGGCCAATTGGCACCTCTCCCATTAAGTGGCCATACATATGCCAGGAAGCTACTACACAAATTTCTTTTACAGCTGCCAAACTGGCAACCTCTGCTTTTCCTATGATTCACCCTTTTTATAATGCTTGAGAGCAGACACAGGCAACTGTTGGAGATGAGGAAGCAGTAATCTTCCTCTCCAGAAGGCTACATCCCTCTTGGGGGGAAAATCACCTTTTTTTTTTTTGCCAAAAATGTCCCCTTGAAAGCATGGCAACATTATTGCCACATTTTTGGACCCTCCCTGGGGAGACCTTTTTTATAATAGAAAGTGACTGTTGTATTTCCTATTTACAATAGGAAGTGACTAGGAAGTGGTTTTTTAAAGGTTTCCCCTTGGCCTAAAATGGCCCAAGATGGCCAAAATAACCACAAAACTACTCCCATGTTCTCTAAAAGCCATTTGAGGCAAATAAGGTTTTTGGGTTTTTTTTTTTAAAAAAAATCAAAAGTAATTGTCAGCTCTGGTGGGGGCCCTAAAGAATCAATCAAAAACTGTCTTGGAGGTTGTACACAGACTATCGGTTGTACTGTGGCCTTCCTTGCTTAAGAACCTTGCCTGTTGTCTTTCTGATAAAATGTGGCAACTGCCTTTTTGCCTTCTATCTCCAATTGATTGTCAGCTAGGGTGGACTCATGGAGGAAAATTGTAATTAATCCAGTGTCCCATGTAAGTGTGCTAGTGGATCTTTCTGCTTCACTGGCTTTAAAGAGAATTGTGGATTTAGGCTGCATCTGCACTGCAGAAATAATCCAGTTTAACATGAGTTGAACTGCTGCGGCTCAGTGCTATGAAATTCTAGGAATTGTAGTTTTATGATATATTTGGTGTCACAACAAATTCTCCTAATTCCATAGCACTGAGCCATGGCAGTTAAGGTGGTGTCAAACTGGATTATTTCTGCTGTGTGGATGCAGCCTTAATTTGATGTTTGCTAACTGTTTCTGTTTACCTTTGTACTCTCTTCTCTTTGTGTCCAAAATTTGCTAGGTTTGACGTTTTGGGGACATAGCAGGTCTGAAAATACCATGTCAGTTGGATAGGAAATAAAGTTACATGGAGCAGAAGTGCAGCTGAAAGGAAATGTAAACAAATGGGAATAATGAAAATGTATGAAATAAGAACAAAAAGTGAATGTGATTTTAACCAATGAATGACTAAATGAATGAGGATTTAATATCAATGCAAAGTAAATAATTAAACAAAAATATGTCTTTCACAACCCAGTCTCAGTTTCTTGTGGTGTAGCTATATCTATTTCATCCCCCAAACAGTAGCTTGCCATTTAAAAAAAAATTACAAAACCCACAGTAGCATCTAGCTCCTTGTATGCCTTGCTTACATGGTCAACCTTACAAACTGTATTGTAACCTCCATAGGGTATGAAATATTCTTCCTTTTGGCATAGGTAAAAAGCTTAATTTCCTGCTTTTCACTTAAACTTCCTACCAGATTGCTGGAGGGCTTTATTTTTAATTTTTTATCAAATATTATAAAATATTTTATACAATATCATACACCCATCTTCTTTAAACACATATTATCTTGTTCTTTAGAAATAACGGGTGTATGTTCTTAACTAATTTATATAGTACTTCCTTTATATATCTCTCCAGCTTACTATTTTCTCTTAAATTCGTTGCCACCTTTCAATAATCAAACATAATTCTTTCAGTGAAATAAATGAATATGAAATGTCTAATGTACTTCCATCTTAAAATAAGAGTTGAATATTACCCCCTTGTGATATTACTTAACAGTTCCTCAACCCATTGTTACTTCTATATAAAATTACTTACTCTTACAACACAATTACTGTATAATTTCCCTTTTTAATCTACATAAAATTTATAAAAGGGTCCCATGTCTTGTCAAATTCATCCTTGGATCTCTCTTTTAAAAGTAATGTTAAATTGTCTATTTCCATATAGTCATATAACTTGTGTAACTATTGATCAATAGTCGGAATTTTCGTATTTTTCCAGTTAACTGCATATATTATTCTAGCAGCACAAATCATATAGAATATAAGCTTCTCAGGTTTCCTTTCAATTTGTTCTTGTTCTACCATACTTAATAAGTATAACTTCAGATCCTCATTTATATTTATATTTAATATATCTACAATGATGGAGTGTATTTCAGCCCAAAACTCTCTTGCCATTTTACATGTCCAACAACAATGGTAATATGTACCCACTTCCTTTTCACATTTCCAACATGTATTTTTACACTTTTTGTTTACTTTTGCCAAAATATGTGGAGTTAGATGCTATCTGAATTGCATTTTTACCAAATTCTCTTTTAATTCATAATTTGGGGTATATTTAATTTGTTTTTTCCCCAGATTTTCCCATTGGTCTAGAGGAATATTTTGTTCTAAATCTTTAGCCCAATCTATCATACATTTATTTACCACTTCTTGTTCTAAATCATAACTGAGCAGTAGTTTATATAGGTGATTGCTGGAGGGCTTTAGAGGCACAATTGGGACTGGGGGTTAGGTTTACATTTTAGCCTTGTTGGATAACTTTGGAGGCACAGAGCCAACCCAGATATCACTGAATGCAACTGGCATTATCAATGTGCCTTTCATCTTAAGTTAGTCTCTCAAAGGTGCCCTATAGTTAGAACCTGTTTTATATCTATTTACCATCCATTTGGTATTGCAGACATTCCAGTATATTTTCGCTACCCACTTGGTGAGGCGAGATGCCACGAGCAAGGAAATGCTGTCTTTCAGTGTACCCTCTATGAACCCTGCTTCAATGCTGTCTGGTTTCACAAACAAAATCAACTAAAACCAAATGACAAGTATGAGATCTCAGTCTCAAATGATGGCCTAACTCACCGTCTAGTCATCAAAAACGCCCAGCCTTCTGACAAAGGAACTTACACCATTGACATCGGAAGGCGTACTTCAAGTGCCTGGCTTGAGGTTGAATGTGAGTGGCGATCTAATCTTGATTTCTCACAATATAATACAATGCAATCCATTTTTCTCCTAATAGCACCTAACAAATACTATGTCTAAGAACTCACTGGAGTGCCTAATGGTGGAGTGCACACTGATTTTCATGGGAGATATTGGAAGAAACCTTAGGCTTCTTGCCATTGTTGTTCACCCCTATTACTTTAAATTGTAACACATTAATTTTGTTTTTGAATTGCTGTTCTGCATGTTTAACACATACTGTTAATATATATGCTTTTAAGAAAAAGTTCCATGGAGGATTTTATTAAATTGTAGAATCGTTTTTCAAAATTGTCTGGAGCAAAATGTCTCCAACAGTAGTGACATGATGTTGTTTTCCCCTAGCAACAACTGAATAATGATGTTCCATTTTTTTGCTGTCATGGCTAATGGTCACTGACAGATCCACCCTTCATTAATTTTGTTAAAGGCATTTAATCTAGTGGCCTTAACTTCCTGCATCTTTGGGGCTCATGACATGTGTATTACTGCTAATTATTATTTGCACCAGCTGCTGTTTGAAAATGGGAAACAAGTAAATCCCCTTGTTGTATTTAACAACAAACAGACCTCAGTTTCTACATATCACTATGATACAGAATAAAATGATCCACATAGCATCAGAATGTAAAATTTGGGGAGAATAATGTTTCTTTGATTAATGTGAATCTTCAGTTGCAATTCTATGTCATAAGGGAAGCTGTAGTCACCATACTTACATTAATATCCTGTAAATGGTCTTGAATTTTCAATTAACTATCATTATTTTCATAATGCAGCAAAAGGAAAGAGAAAACAGACTGAAGGAGATAGTGATAAAGCTGGATTGCAGAGCAAACTATTAGATGAAGACCGAGCTAAGAAACTTCGCCAGGGAAAAGGGCATGAGGATCAAGATCATCTTGCAGATGCCAGTGTGGGAAAAGATGGCCAATATAAAAAAGAACAAGATGGCAGTGCAGAAAAGTATAGCTCCTTGGGATTGGATAGATCTTTCGGAAAAGATCGGAGGGTGGGTCAGTTTTCTGCAATGGAGGCACACAGGGCTGGTGATTATAATAGCCAAATGGGGCTTTATGGTAAAGATGGTGTGCAAGGGGGAGCAGGCCCTGGTGAATTTGGTGATATGGGAGGAGTTGCAGGACTCTATGGGAAGGAAGGTATGCTAGGTGGTTTTGGTGGACCTGGTGGTGCTGGAGGCATTAGTGGACTTTATGGCAAGGATGGTATGCCAGTTGGAGCAGGGGCTGGTGGATCTGGTGGTGCTGGGGGCATTAGTGGACTCTATGGCAAGGATGGCATGCCACTTGGGGGAGGAGTTGATGGATTTGGTGCTAGGGGTACTGGTGGACTATATGGCAAGGATGGCATGCCACTTGAGGGAGGAGTTGATGGATTTGGTGCTGGGGGTACTGGTGGACTATATGGCAAGGATGGCATGCCAATTGGAGCAGGGGTTGGTGGACTGGGTGCTGAGGGCATTGGTGGACTGTATGGTAAAGATGGCATTCCACTTGGAGCAGGGACTGGTGGACCTGGTGGTGCTGGGGCCATTGGTGGACTGTATGGCAAGGATGGCATGCCACTTGGAGCAGGCAGTGGTGGACCTGGTGGTACTGGGGACATTAGTGGACTCTATGGCAAGGATGGCATGCCACTTGGAGCAGGCAGTGGCAGGCCTAGTGGTGCTGGGGGCATTGGTGGAGTCTATGGCAAGGATGGCATGCCACTTGGAGCAGGCATTGGTGGACCTGGTGGTGCTGGGGGCATTGCTGGACTGTATGGCAAGGATGGCATGCCACTTGGAGCAGGCACTGGTGGATCTGGTGGTGCCGGGGGCATTGGTGGACTCTATGGCAAGGATGGCATGCCACTTGGAGCAGGGGTTGGTGATTCTGGTGGTGCTAGGGGTATTGGTGGGCTGTATGACAAGGATGGTATGTCCCTTGGAGCAGGCACTGTTGGAGATGGTGGTGCTGGAGGAGTAGGTGGTGTCTATGGAAAGGATGGGATGCTAGGTGGTGCAAGTGGTCCTAGTGGCACTGGAGGATTAGGTGGCCTTCAAGGCAAGGATGGCATGCCAGTTGGAGCTAGCACAGGTCGACCTGGTGGTGCTGGAGGTGTCTATGGCAAGGATGGCATGATAGGTGCTGCTGGTGCTAGTGGAATACATGAACACTTTGGTAAAGATGGCATGCCAATTGGTTTAGGCACTGGTGGACCTCTGCATGTTGGTGGCATTGGAGGACTCTATGGCAATGATGACATTTCGGTTCAAGGAGGCATTGGTGGAGGTAGAAGAGAAACTGGATTCTTTGGCAAAGATGGCATGCCAGTTGGAACAGGTCTTGGTAGTGCTGGAGGCATTGGTGGACGCTATGGCAAGGATGGCATGCCACTTGGAAGAGGTACTGGTGGAGCTGGAGGAACAGACAGTCTTTATGGCAAGGATGGTATGCTCGGTGCAGGAGGCACAGCTGGACCTGATGGTGCTGGAGGAGCCAGGGGAGTTTATGGAAAGGATGGTATGCTAGTTGGAGCTGGTGGTGCTGGGGGAGGTGCTGGACTCTATGGGAAGGATAGTGTAGCAAGTGATGCTGGGGGGGTTGGCACAGGTGCTGGGGGACATGGTTTTATTGGTGGAGAAGGAGGTCTCTATGCAAAAGATGGTATGCTAGGTGGGGCTGGAGGAGCAGGTGGGGCTGGGGGAGTATCTGGACTCTGTTACAAGGATGGCAAACCAGTTGTAACAGGTATGGAAGGACCTGATGGGATGGGAGGAAAAGGTAGTCTTTATGGGAAGGATGGCATGCTGGCTGGTGCTGGAGGAGTAGGAGGATTTTATGGCAAGGATGGTATGCCAAATGGAGAAGGCACTGGAGGACTTGGTGGACTCCATGATATAGATGGATCTAGTAGTCCAGAGGGATTAAGTGGACTTTATGGGAAGGATGGTATGCCTGATGGAGCAGGTGCTGCTGGGCCTGATGGTGTTGGGGGAGGAGGTCTTTATGGCAAGGATGGTATGCTAATTGGAACAGGCAATGGTGGACCTGGTGGATTAGGTGCAATGTATAGCAAGGATGGAGCACCAGGTGGAGCAGGCTCTGATGGACCTGGTGGACTCTATGGCAAGAATGGCATTCTAGCTGGAACTGGTGGTGTTGTGGGATTAGGTGGTGTTTATGGCAAGGATGGTAAGCTAGATGGCATTGGTGCTTCTGGCAGTGCTGGAGGAATAGCTGGGCGGTATGGCAATGATAGTATGCTAGCTGTAGCAGGGGGTGCTGTGGGTGCAGCTGGACTCTATGGGATAAATGGCATGGCAGATGGAACAGGCACCGGTGGACCTGGTGATGCTGGACTCTATGGCAAGGATGGAGTGCTAGGTGGCTCTGGTGGACCTGATGCTGTGGGCAGATTAGATGGACTTCATGGGAGGGAAAGGATACTAGGAGGAGTTGGTGCTGGTACGGCTGGAGCTGCTCGAGGAGCAGGTGGGCTTCATGGCAAAGATGGCATTGTAGGTGAAGGTGCTGCGGGACTAACTGGTCTCTGTGGAAAGGATGGCATGCCTGCTGGAGCAGCTATTATTGGACTTGGTGGTTCTGGGGGAGCAGCTGGACTCTATGGCAAGGATGGCATGCTTGTTGGATCAGCCAGTGGTGAACTAAATGGTACTGGGGGTATTGGTGGACTCTATGGCAAGGATGGCATGCCACTTGCAGCAGGGAGTGGTGGTCCTGGTGGTGCTGGGGGTGTTAGTGGACTCTATAGCAAGGATGGTATGCCACTTGGAGCAGGGACTGGTGGATCTGGTGGTGCTGGGAGCATTGGTGGACTCTATAGTAAGGATGGCATGCTACTTGGAGTAGGCAGTGGTGGTCTTGGTGGTGCTGGGGGTGTTAGTGGACTCTATAGCAAGGATGGTATGCCACTTGGAGCAGGGACTGGTGGATCTGGTGGTGCTGGGAGCATTGGTGGACTCTATGGTAAGGATGGCATGCTGCTTGGAGTAGGCAGTGGAGGACCTGGTGGTGTTGGGGGCACTGGCGGACTCTATGGCAAAGATGGCATGCCACTTGGAGCAGGCAGTGGTGGGCCAGGTGGTGCTGGGGGCATTGGTGGACTCTATGGCAAGGATGGCATTCCACTTGGAGCAGGCACTGGTGGGCCTGGTGGTGCCATTGGTGGAGTCTATGGTACAGATGGCATGCCATTTGGAGCAGGAAGTGGTGGACGTGGTGGTGCTGGGAGCATTGGTGGACCATATGGCAAGGATGTCATGCCAGTTGGAGGAGGTGTTGGTAGACATGGTGCTGGGGGCACTGGTGGACTCTATGACAAGGATGGCATACCAATTGGATCAGGGAGTGGTGGACCTGGTGGATTTTATGGCATGGCAGGTGGATCCAGTACTGGGGAAGCAGGTGGCCTCTATGGCAGGGATGGCATGCCAGTTGGAGCCAGCACTGGTGGGACTGGAGAAGTAGGCAGTCTCTGTGGCAAGG
The DNA here is from genome assembly GCA_034509955.1 of Urosaurus nigricauda. Taxonomy (NCBI): domain Eukaryota; kingdom Metazoa; phylum Chordata; class Lepidosauria; order Squamata; family Phrynosomatidae; genus Urosaurus; species Urosaurus nigricauda. The sequence goes on along the minus strand of JAOEGL010000004.1, from coordinate 44,739,328 downwards.
ATGGTATGCTCAATGGATTTGGCACTTTTGGTGAAGGAGGATCACTAGACAATTTGTATGGTAGGGATGGTAGATTAGGTGGAGCTGGAACAGGTGGATCACTTCATAGGCAAATGTCAGGCATTCTTGGCGATGATATCTTGGCTTATGGTCAGTCTTCTGGCCTTCATGATGCTGGATTGTACACTGGTGACAGAAGAAGACAGCTGTCAGATTTAGATGCCAGTGGACTTACTTCAGCTGATACCTCAAGAAGCAGAGACAGGAAAGGGAGAGGAGGAAGTCTGCTTGAAGAGGACATGAGAGGTAGCATGTTACCACTTTTTATTTACCTTTAAAAATGTAACATTGAAAATATACACTTTTTTAAATGGGCAATTACACATCTTTGTCTGTGCAGAACCACATTGCCGTTTCACTCAAGGTTTATTTGATGTCCATGCTCAGAAAGGAAGACCAACTGTGTTATCTTGCAGTCTCAATAATGATCAGCTTGAGGGAATCTGGTTTAAAGATGGTTTCAAGGTATGTCTTTCCTATGTAGCTTGTGTTAGTCTTAATCTGAAGACTGCAAACATGACAAGGAGGCCATATGAAATTTTATTTTGAAATCAAATTGACAGAACAAGCAGTGAAAAGGAAGAATGTAATACATTGTTTTTAATTCTGTTGTTCACCGCCCCGATTGCTTGCAGAGTGGCGGTTTAGAAATAAAATTTATTATTATTATTAATTATTATTATTAATTATTATTAGAACTACTGTATATTAGATTATACACAGGTATAAAGGAATGAAGAATAGCATACACATAACAGAGGATATCCAGACTAACAGAAAGGCCCAGTATATAGCCTGAGGAAAAAATGCATTATATTATTGAACCAAATCAACATAGAAATTAAAATCATATCAACAAAAGCCCATACCTTATCCAAGTTTCAAGCATTTCAAGTAGCAATGTTCCTCTAGACAGGCATTACTGCTTGATTGCTTGCTACTCTGTTTATTTTTGAATATGTTAGTATCCAAGTCACCTGTTATGTCTTACTCATAACCTAATTCTCCTGATTTATTGGCACTAGGCCTTCTGGTGGCTATGTTTTGACTACAGGTAAAATTCTTAAGACCCTCTGGATTGTCACCTGTGTAAAATGTCTCCCTGGGGAATTGATGAGCCCATCTAACAGTGCTTTTCCTCTGAGCCTCTGATTCTCTTTGCTCCCCACACTCCAGGAACTTTTAGTGATATCTGAACAACTGAAGCAGGAGAAGGGCTTTCAGAAAAGTCAGCATTTGAAATTAGTACAGGAAAAGTTCAGGAAAATATATACATGTGCAACTTAGAATGCAGTCTGTAGCTGTTCAAATGTTGCCTGCACTTTCTAAAATACTTTTTTCCCCTGCCTTCTTTCTATGTTCCTGCAAGATAACAGGCCTGGATGGAGTCTCAATTAAGAAAGAGGGTTCAGTCCACAAACTAATAATAGATGAAGTACAGGATAATCATGCTGGAAAATATAAATTTGAAGCTGAAGGTGTCCGAACAGAAGCATCAATTTTTGTTGAAGGCAAGTTTAATCAAACCACGTTGTAGCAAAATCATCATCATCATCATCATCATCATCATCATCATCAATCTAAAAAGTGATTTTTCCCGTGGGGGGGGGGACTGTTTCCCAGCAACTGAGATACACAGTAGGAATAATAAGCCAATTTTGCACAGTTTTTTCCTAGTATCCCAAAATATTGCAGAGGAATTATTTTATGGAGAAAAACACATTTTAAAAAAGTAACCCCCTTCCAAAAAAACAACCTATTTTCTGCTTAGAAATTATGTTTCTTGAACAGAAAACAGGTGTGTGTTTTTTTTAATGCAAAAAGCTCCTCACATTTTCCCCATGGAATAATTCATCTGAAATACTATGGCCGGTTCAACTATAAGAACATATGTGTTTTCTCCTGCTCTGAAGAGAAAAACTACCATAATTATCAGTCCTTGAATATGAGGATGGCATGTAAGTTAAGGATTCACATCCCTATTGCAGGATATTAAAAATATAAGCATTATTAAAAACAACCGTCATATTTTAACATAATCCAGTATACTTTTGTTTCTATGTTCAGATCCTCCAAATGTTGACTCTGCACTTTTGGAAAAACTGAAGAAGGAACCTATAGTAGTTAAAGCAGGAAAGAATGCTATGGTTAAGATCCCATTTGATGGCCGAAAGCCAATCAGAGCAACTTGGCTAAAAGATGAAGGTGAACTTTTGGATGATGCCAGGATCAGCACTGACTGTTCAGACAACTATACTCGGCTCTGCATATCCAGTACCAACAGGAAGGACTGTGGGGATTACAAAGTGAAACTGAAAAATGAGAGTGGAAGCATTGAAGCTACTCTCAAGCTGGTAGTGATTGGTGAGAGATCACTAATATTCAGACAGTTATTTTGATGAAGCATGAAATGGTGAAGCAACATTATGGTGGATTTTAATACTTGGGCTATTTAATATTCATATGGGTCTCAAATATCTAATATATGTACTGAAGCACATTTGGAAATCAGAGATCTTTAGTGGCACTTTGCAGGGTGCTGATTAAAAACAGGTAGTGGCAAAGCAAAACATGTAACACTTTTAACTAATCATTGAAGACCAGCATAAAATAAAGTTGCTCACAATAGACATGGACAGTAACATAGGGGCTTTATTTTGGTGTACTAGCATGCTATGCATAAAAAAGCTACAAGAAAGACTGCAGGTGATCATTGCTTGCCTTATATCTTACTTTGGCCTGATTCTTCTGTCCGAAGAAGATGGGAATCTTTGCATTGATCTTGCTAGTTCCCTTTAAGAGAAAGAGAAAGAAAGCAGGAAAGAATCACTCCTAAGAAGCAGCAAAGACTTTTATGATCTTTTTTGTTATCCTTTCAGATAAACCACAGCCACCAACAGGACCCATAGAAGTTGTGGACAGCTCCACAAGTGGCATAACTATCCAGTGGAAGCCCCCAAAGGATGATGGTGGCAAGCCAATTCAGAACTATATTATTGAGAGGCAGCAAGTTGGCAGAAAGACCTGGTTGACATTGGGAGAAATCAATGGAGACAGCACTATTTTTACCACCAATAAAGTGGAACATGACAAAAGTTATTACTTCAGGGTGAGAGCAGTGAATGCCGAGGGTATCAGTGAAATTCTGGAATCTGATGAAGTGATGGCTGCTACTAAAGGTAATAGTGGGGACCTCTCTGTATGTTTGTCGTGAGAACATCTAGCATCCCAACCAGCACTAGATTAAAATGTAAACCAGAGTCAAGTGGATTTGAACATTTCTATTCTATCTCATAATTACAATATTGTCACTTAGCAGTTATATATCATTTCTTGGGCACTTTGCATGAATTATCTTTAAAATCATTGTGCAAATCCTCTAAGTTAGTACTGTTGATTTCCATACTGTGGATGAGCACATGAACCATGACTAGCAGCCAGCTAAATGTTATACAAGATAATTTTCACTTCAAATTGAAGTCACCTTCCAGGATTGTTCAACCCTGAAATAGCCCTCAAGTTCCTGGTGATGTAAGAAATTGCCCAGTTCAACACTGAATGGACTAAGGTTTTAAAAACCTTTTCAGATTAGTGGGTTCCCCTCCCCCTAAAATAATGACAACTGTTCTCCATTTATAAAGGGGATATGTTTACATATCATGATAATTACTGAGTTTTCTAAGTAATCCAGAGTGTGAATGAACTGTATGCTTATGCAATGCAGTCTTTTCACTCCTGAGCTTGCAAAACAAGTAAACAAACTTGAGGGAGAGTACTTATCACTAACCCTTGTGGGAATACAGTCAACCCTCCTTATCCACGGATTTTTTAATCCCCTGATTTAAGCATCCACAGCTTGAAAATTCTTTGAAAATATACAAATTCCCATAAGGAAATCTTGATTTTGCCCTTTTATATAAGGGGCACCGTTTTACTATGCAATTATATTTAATGGGATTTGAGCATCCGTGGATTTTGATAGGTCCTGGAACCAAACCCCAGAGAATATCAAGGGCCCACTGTAATTATAAACCTGAAATTATTGTTAAATGACCCGTAACAATCCGACCTTCAAATGGTAACAAACTAAATTTTAAGTTGGTTTATGAGCCCAGCTTATTTAGGCACCGTTAACTGCAGTCTATTTGCTTGTTCACTCAAATAAATGAAAGACAAAGAAAAAGCAAAAAAGGTGCATACACCAGCACATACATATACTGTTCTTTATTCAGCAAAAATTCTTGGCCTACTGTTATGTGAGAATGCAATGAGTAAGGAATCACACTTTATAGTTCCAGCCAATTTAGCAGCATTCTAGCATATTACTAATACAAAGTCTAGAAAATAATAAATTTTAACCTGCTTATTGAAGAATACAAAGCATTGTGTTCTTTCCAGAATGACCTTTCTTTCTTTCTTTCTTTCTTTCTTTCTTTCTTTTCTAACTGACAGTTTGTTTGAAAATATGTTCTGTCTGAGTACCAGTTGGAAATAAAGTTATCTTTACTTCCTTTAGAAATTACTCTTATGCTTTACAAATTACTCTTATTTTATGAGGTAGCATTTTTAAAAAAAATGACAAGTTCACTTTTTCCTAGTCTTTCCTGGGCCTCCTGCTGCTCCTAAAATTGTCAGTGCCAACAGGGGTGCCATCACACTTTCATGGGCAGCACCACATAAAACTGGCAACTCTCGGATTTTGGGATACACAGTTGAGAAAAGTAAAAAAGGCAGCAACACCTGGATACCTGTCTCCGATTTGCCCATAACTGGTAAGAAGTTCATAAAATTCTAGCAGAAAAAGTGGGCTAAAGGGTTTGACAGTAGGAACAAAAATATCCAGGTTGTTTCCTATACAAGTTTAGCTTTGGTGGATTATTATAATAAGGTGGTTTCCATTATATAGTAATGGGCAGATGTCACAAACCATTGCACTTGAAAAACTAGTCTGATTAGAATTTCATCCCATTTTTTCTGGATTCTTTTGCTCCTCAGTTCCCCTTGGACTATTTTCCCTTCACGACAAGTGCCTTTAGAGAGATTAGCTAGAAGAACTATTATATTGTAGACATAGAAAACCCCACCATGTTTGGAATGTAATTATTTCACATTGCAGTATTCTGTTTTACAGAGAGGAAGTATACGGTGACTGATCTGAAAGAGGGACTTCAGTATGAATTCCGTGTAGCTGCTATTAATAGTGCAGGGACCGGTGAAGTCAGTGCACCTTCAGAAGCTGTTTTTGCTCGGGATCCCATGAGTAAGTGATATAAAGCATTGTACAGAAAATCTATGTGAAGAGCATAGTGAAAATGAGAGAGAAATGTTTTACAAAATAAAATAAAATAAAATAAAATAATCCATATACTTTTAAATCCAGTTGATCAGTTGATAAGAGCCATTCTTCAAATTCAAATTTAAATTTAAATGACAGCACTGTGACATTAAACCACCTGTCTCACTACTGTCAAACTAACCTCTTTCAATGAGGAAAATCAAAATCATATGAATAGTGACTAATTGTACCCAAAGAAATGACCATTAAAAATGTTTAAGGGGAAAATATCAGATACAGAGTTAGGATTTGTGTGTGTTGCTTTATTAAAACTATTTCTGAAAATATGATGTATTTGATTCAAAAATTATTTTCTTTATTGTAGAATGAATGGTATGGGATTTCCAGTGAATTATGATGAGGAAAATCTGCAGTGTGTCAAAGAATAAAGAATTATCTTCAGAGGTGTAGGATGAATTAAGAATGGAATTTCCATTAAATTATAAATGATTAAAACATTTAGCTATTATTAAATGATAAAATAATATAATAATATACTACAGAATTTAAATGAATAAAATCACTTAGAATTTAGAAATATCCATTCATCTTCCCTTTTCAGAGCCTCCAGGTCCAGTGAGGGATCTTAAGGTGGTGAATACAGATTACTGCAGTATCTCCTTGTCATGGATGCCACCAGAATCAGAAGAAGAAAGTCATGCCAAAGGCTATATTGTAGAGATGCGACACTCTGACATACTGAAATGGACCCAGTGTAATGCCCTCCCAATACCAATGACAACATATATAGTTAGAGGACTAAAAGCCAGGGAGATGTACTTCCTACGTGTGAGAGCAGTCAACGATGGGGGTTATGGTGAACCTGTAGAACTTGACACATGTGTCCAAACTATACCTCCTATTGGTAAGCCAAAATATACAGCTGTTGCTCTGACAATTAAAGGTCTACAATGAGAGAGTCTATGTGGTATTCCATACTTGTAACTGCTACTATGATACTATGGGTATTATGCAATTATTGATTCACTGTTACATGATTTTAGTATTGGTTACTAAACTGGACAGCTTTCAAAGCAGATTAGACAAATTTATGGACAATAAAATGCTCAATGGTAACTTGTCATGATGGATTGATGGAGATTATATATATTATATATAGTCCTGTATCAGAGGCAGTATGACTCCTACTGTTAGGAGTGTGCTATTTGCACTCATGTCTTATTGTGATCTTCCCATTGACATCTTTCATTAAGGGGAAAGATCTTGTTTGACTCATGTTATTGCTGTTACTGGTGGTTCTACAGAGTGGGGGAAGAAGCAGTATATATCTATACATATATTTAGTGCTAGCTGGTGCATGTATATAGCCATGGTATGGTCACTTTTCTAGAGTGGATAGCCAGTGGGAGACCTCAGATTTTTAGTAAGGAAAATTAGAATAGAAGACAGAAAGACACAGTCCACTTAGAGGAGTAGGTATGACCTATAGTAGAGTAGACTTGAAAATTTAGAAACTTGAAGGAAAAAATGGAGGCAGCCTAATGAACACAAGAGATGGATACAATTTTAGGCATAGAGAACATCAAAAGCGAAGAGCACAGTAAGAGGAAATGCTAGAAAGTGATTTATAGGAGATGAGTTTGAACAGAGTGGTGGGAGAGAGAAGTGGGTGTCAGAGAGGAGATATAATTTGGGAAAGAGATAGAGAGCTCTGAAAATACATAGTGGGACAAAAGTGAGGCACTATGGACTAAAGCCTGTGGGATTTCAAAGTAATTGTTTAAAATTTACTGTGCGGTAGTTACTACAATATGAAGAAGTAATCATCTGCAACCTCTATCCATGTGAAATGACCATCTTTGTTTCCTCTTGGCAAATATTCTGAAATCCATGGATGTGGGTTGTGCATAATGGGTTCATCCAAAATGGTTCAAAACAGAGATATGGACCCCTGCTCAAAGATATCGCCAACAATGGTCACAAGCCATGCTACTGGAAAATTTTGAGGGTTGTAGTCCAAAAAAGTAACACTTCTCAGCTCTGCCATTAGATTTTATGTAACCATTATTCTGATCATTTGTTGTTTCATAACCACATTTGCGGAAATGAACAGAACAGCAATTAGAAAGGGCATAGAGAAAACACAAATTGGAAACAATAAGAAGAGGAAGGGAAAGATGGTAGCATTAAGGAATCAGTGAGATTATTAGCATTACAATTGCTATCCATAAGCATCAGAAGGAAATGGATGACATTACTGCATTCAGAACAGTATGGTGGGAATTAGAACGTCTTAGATAACAGTTACACAGAAGGAGAGACAAAGGGAGAGTAGGTGAGACATTTTTAAACAATCCCCATACCTCAGGTTCTGGACATTATTCCAAGTGGCTTCATCAGATTGTGTAGAAAGATAGAATACTGTTATACCTAATGATTCAGCAAATATGGATGTACTACTGATTTGTTTCTCTCTATAATAAACTATAACCTATATACAAGAGTTTGGAATAATCAGATTATTTACAGAAGGTGATTTAATAATTGTGAAAACTCAGGTTCAGTAGTGTCTGGAAGATTTGCAGCCCTTGTTTTTTCTACGTATTCCATGTATTTGCAAGGTGCTTATAGTTTGTTATGTAATATAAATTTATCTTATACTCTTTTCTTTCCAGTTCATCCCAAGGTCTTAGTAAAGGACACTGTCAAAAGCTTTATGATTGTAAAAGCAGGGGATACCATTCGTGTACGCATTCCTTTTGAAGTAAGTAAGAAATGTACCATGAAGAAAGTCTATATTGTCTATATTTTCTTAGCTTAGAAAGGGAATCAAGTACTTGGATTAGAAAGTTAATACAGCTTGCAGACTTGATATTATTGTACAGATTCTGGGCTTTTTAAATGTCATTTTTTGCCTCACTTTATATTCACCTTGAAAATATTACAAATATATTCCCTATGCTGAGTAATCCCCATCTCTGCAATACTTAGAATTGCTAAAACTGCTGTGCTGACTGAGGGATTTTGAGGGTTGTAGTCCAGCATAGTATATGGTCTGGCATAGTGGTTTGAACAATGAATTCTGGAGACCAGGGTTGGATTCCTTGCTTGCCCATGGGAGCCTACAGGGTAACCTTGGGCATGTCACACATTCTCAGCTGCAGAAAACCCCATGAAAGGTTTTTCTTAGGGCTCCCATAAGTCGGAAATAACTTGAAGGCACACAACAGCAACAAAATCCAAAGCAGTAAGATTTCAAAGCTCTGAGTAAGCTGTGTTATGTGGTACTGTGTGTGAGTGCCTATGCACTTATTTTAAAACCCTCACTGTGAGATGGGCACCAAGCCTTAGGAGAAAATTGGTTTACCAATCAACTTATGTTTACAACCTTCAGACATGATTATGGAAATCAAGTAGCCCCTACAATTTACGGGCTGACCATCCTTGGCATATGTAAACTATGTCTATGCTAAAAAGAGCATAAGATGAGTATCTCTTTTCCACTTATCAGGCTTCCCCACCTCCTGAAGTGTATTGGCTGAAGGATGGGCATGTTCTCCCTGCAAAGGCCACAACTGCTACAAGAGAAGGAGTGAGCCAACTTATTATACCAGGAGCTGACTTTTCTGACAGTGGACATTATTCCATTGTCCTCAGATCTGAACTTGGGAAAAAAGAGACCTTCAGCTTCCTAGTCCAAGTTCTAGGTAAAGATGGTGGCGGGGGGGGGGGAATTGCTGGGGTTCATGTACCATCTGTTACTACATCCCTTTACCTTGAAAATTAGTTGAATGCCATATTACTGTTTAAATGACAATCCTTTGCTAGCAGGCTAGAGTGGTGTCACCCCTGCAGATTTATCTATCGTCCTTGAGAGGATATAGCCTGTGATGGATTTAGAGGTCACAAGTCAGCATATTTAGCATTGCCAAAAAAAGGATTATGGAGTACATACCAGAGCAGGCATTCTTTTGCAACTGTCAGCAATGGAATAAGACACCAGCTACAAGTTATCACAATCTGTCAGCCCCTTAGTTTACAGTTTACAAAAACAGTTGTACCAACTGTCAACAGACATTTCTGTCTGGGAGACAAAGAGGGTGAAAACTGGCTCCTTTCCATATGGAAGATCAAAGCTTATGTTGACTTTAACATCATTTAAGCTGAATTCTCCTTACCCCTACCTCTTATTATGTAACAAACTAAAACTAATGATAACATCGTGAATATTTTGAATCTATTTGCATCTTTAATTTTAATAAAGGCAGCAACTGAGTATTTAAAATAATGTTTGCATCAGCCTATTGTAAACTATTACAATTTGAGGCTAGTTGAAAAATGTGTTCTTAATTGGAAACAGTATGTTAGTTGAAGAAACATACAAAGCAAGGGGGTATATAATCCACCAATCTTCCCAACCCTTCTGATAACAACACATGTTGGTAGAGGTCCCACATGTGTGCATTGCTCTGCATATTTAGCTGTGCATCCTTCCACTGTCTGGCAGCTGTCAAGCTGTCTTTTTCCAGTAGGGAAGAGAGGAATGGGGGGTGGGGGGGGGAGGTGATTCAGACCATAGAGAAGCAGTTGGCCTCAGATCAGATGTGGGGAAAGAAATGAGAGTGTACTCTGAAACAGTATGCCCTCACCTATTCCTTCCCCCAGGAACTCAGAGCAGTCAAATAGTCATGGTCTAAATTGCCTTCCCCTGCTCACCTTTAAAAAGGATGAGCAGCAGTTCCTCCTGGGGCTTAATGATTCCAAGTTGGGAGCTTCTTGAACAAAATGCGAGGGCAAGAAAATACTCTCTGTGTCCCATCCAAAAAGGGGTTTCTGCATATGTGAGTCAGTAACAGGATGCCAGCTGTTAATTTTTAATATCAGATTCACAATAAAGTATTTTGGTTGTTCTCCTGGAGTTACTGTTATGTGAGGAAGAGAATTAAGGAGAATCTTCCACTTTGTCCTTCTCACCAGCTTCATCACTTTCTGTGAGTTAGAGAGTCAATTTTTGTAGTGAGGACAATCTCCTCTTCTTGTGGAGGATCCCCATATTCTCCTCCTCACATAACATGAGATGAGGAAAGCATCCTGAGAGAGCCTTTGGTTACGTTCTGTGTAGATGATATTTCTCTTCAATTAATTTGCAGTTTTTGTAATGTATACATTATTGACTTGTCCCATCTCAATATTTCTCACTGTGACTTTGGGTTTTTGGTTGTTGTTGTTTTTTTCACTTTGCAGATGTCCCAGAATCCCCAGGCCCTATACAACTTGTTGAGAAAGTCCCTGAGACAGTGACTTTGATATGGGAGCCTTCCCCAACAGAAATGAGAGACAGAAATCTGAACTATATGGTCATGAGACGTGATGCCAGCAAAGGGTCATGGCATATGGTGGCTGATCTGATTTACACTAACAAGTGCACTGTTGCAAATTTTGTCCCAGGTCGGGAATATTTCTTCAGAGTCCTGGCAAAAAACTATATGGGAATAAGTGAGCCTTCTGAAACTGTGCAGCCCTGGTGTATTCATAAACAAAGGGGTAAATATTATTTAATTGATTAAGGTGTTATATTCATATTTCACTTTTCCTCCAGTGAGCTCAACCTGACATGGATAGCTCTTCTCACTTTCTTTTCACAACAATGCAGAGAGTTACTGATCAACCCAAGGTCATAGAGTCTGCTCAGTAGAGATGAGAATCCTAACCACTATGCCACCTTGGTTCTCAGAAAGGCATTGAAAGTAAACTGCCCTTTGTTGACTTTATGTGTATTCAGTGTATCATTAATGAAATTATATGCTGTTAGCTTGATACATCCTGAGGGATAAGAATATAAGAAAATCAGAGGCCCAGTTAGTCTATCAATATGGTCATTCTGTAACTTCACAAGAAGGCCATGCAAAAACACTGTTGCCTTCCCTGTACATGCTTCCCAGCAACTGATGCACATAGGTGCATCATCTCTGCTACAGTAACCACAAGTAGTCCCATCTTCCTTGAATTTTGTCAACAAATTTTTTAAAGCCATCCAAATTGGTGAAAATCACCACATTTCATGGTAATAAATCAAATTGTTTCATTGTGTGGTTTGTGTGAAGAACTACTTGTTTTAGTATTTCTAAAGAGAGGAAGGAAACTTTCTCTCTGTCAGCAGCTCCCCATACCGCTACGCATTACTATAATGGTTTGCCTACTCATCTTTTCTCTGACCTAAGTAGCTCAGATGTTGCAGTCTTTCTGCAAAAAGGGGAGTTGCTCCAGCTGATCATCAAATGAGGAGGAATTTAGTTTTAATTCATTTTTAAAGAATGTATCCAAATTCACAAACTGCATATTCAAAATGGAAAAGATTTAAGGTTTGAAGCATACAAATACACAACAAATTGAAACTGACAAGATTTGCCTATTCCTATTCAGATAACATTACAGTCATAGTCTAGCCATTGATAGACGTACCTTTCATAAATTTGTCCATGCCCTTTTAAGGCCATCTAAACTAGTGGTTGTCATTAAGTGTGGCAGTGAACACCATAAACAAATTATGTGCTGGGTACAAATGTACTTTGTTTTATCTGTCCTGGATCTACTGCTCAACTATCTACTGCTTTCATTGGAATGCTCATTATATAAAAGGGAGAAGCTCTTTCATTAGCTGCTTAGCGTGTATATCAGCTGAAACATCATAGGCTTAATCATAAAAGGCATGACTGCCCTAATCTGTTTGTTCTTTATTGATTTCGGGCTTTGGTATTACTGTGAACATCTACCCCATAGCTTTTTGATTTAATGAAAACAGGAAAAAATGGAATGGTTTAGTTATAGAAAATACCAATTAAGTAGTTGATAGGAATGCTTGAATAATTTGATAATTTTGATATGAATTACCTGATCCATAACTTTTAGATTACTGAATTAATTAGCACACAAGGGTCTTTCTGATTTCTTCCTGCTTCAAATACTGTGACACAGTTTTTTTCCCTTAGATAACATATCAAGTTGTTTTAGGAATGCATATTTCCCAAAATATATATCTTGAGAAACATTATATTTAGAAATGACTGTTTTAAAAGAAAATATTTCAGATATATACATTTAATTGTGAATGTTTATAATTCTTCTTAAAAAAACACAGACAAGTAAAAAAACATAATGGACTAAAAAGATACAAATGTAATACAGATGAGAAATGTGTCTGTACTTTATCTTTATGTATGGAACATCAGTACTTTGGCTAATGGAATCACAAACACTCAAGATGTTGTTGCAGCTCCATCCTACTAAATCAGTATTACTTAGTTGTATATAGGATGAAATGTCAAGTATAATATGCACCTGGTTTTATTTTTATGCCAAATGCAGGTAAATTTGAAGTCAGGCTTCCAAAATACAAGGGGATCAACCAAAAACAACCTCCAAGATTCCTTGTTCTACTGAAACCTCATGTAGTGACTGTGGGATTTGATTGTCACATGAGTTGTGCTGTGACTGGATGTCCAGCACCTCAGGTAACCTGGTATAAGGACGGCAGGAACATCTCCAAAGATCCAACCTTCTTCAGCAAAAATGACCTCGGAGTCTGTTCGCTTGTGATCCCAGGAGTTGCAGCATCAGATGCTGGCCAGTACATGGTGGTGGCCGTCAATGAGCTAGGTGAAGCAACCAGCAAAGCAGAGCTTACCATAAAAGGTAAGTCAAAGAACTTGGAGGTTTGTCACTTGCATGCAGCATATGAATGGTGCTGCAATGGAAAAGGACTTTGTTGGCCTCCATGAGAGGAGACCAGAGGGCTTAACTTGGCCCATAGGGTGAAGTGAAATTGCATGTAGGAGGTAAGAGGGAAGCTGTTTAAGGGCCTGTTGCCCCCACACATACCTCTTTTGCTTGATCAAAGATGTGTGGATGACTTGCATGCAGCATATTATTATTTAACATACCTTACATGCTCCAAAGTACTGTCCTTCCTTGAATTCATTGAAAATCTACCATAAAGCACAAACTATGGCAAAAGAACTGTGGCATGTGAATTCCTGGCCCAGTATCTGAAGTCTATTCATCTTTAGCAGATATTCTGTTCACGGTACACGTTGAGTATCCCTTATCCAAAATATTTGGGACCAGATGTGTTTTGGGATTTTGGATTATAACAACAACAACAACAACAACAACAACAACAGATTTTTTTGAATACCTGTATTTTGACATATGTACATAATGAGATATAATAGTAATAGTTATTATTATTATTATTATTATTAATTATTATTATTATTATTATTATTATTATTATTCCACTCTTCAGCCAAAAGGCTATCTGAGCAGTTTACAAATTGTTAATGAGACATTTCCCTGCCCTCAGGCTTATAATCTAAAAAGACAAGGCAAGACAAGACACCAAAGGAGAAAGGATGGTGGTGAGGAAGGGAAAAGGTCCAGCAGATCTCTTCTTTCAGGCAAGACCTGATGGAGCTGGGTTGCCTTTCTCTCCCTCTGGAAGATGGTGGATGCAGGTCTAAACACAAAATTCATTTATGTTTCATATACACTTTATACACATAGACTAGAGGTAATTTTATACAGTATTTTAATGATTTTATACACAAAATGAAGTTTGTGTACACTGAACCAACAAAAAGCACTATCTCAGCCAATCATCTAAAAACATTTGGTTTTTAGAATATTTTGGAATTTGGGATAAAGGAGACTGAACCTGTACTTTTTAGAGATCCATGTAACAGTTATGCTTAAGTTTTATTCATTCTAATTTAGCTAGGATAGTGGTAGAATACATCAGATGAGAGTTTCTTCTAAGACTAGAAAGTACAAGTATGCAAATTAACAAAATTGGTATGTTACTGGGCATAACTTTTTTAATTGAAAATTTGGTACCAGAGGCAGAAATAATGTGGAAAGAACAGAGATAGGTTCCTATACCATACAAAAGGGCAATTCGACATATTTCAGCAAGCCTCCCTCCCTCCCCGCCCCCGAAAAAAAGCCTAACACTATGAACATGTGAAATTAATTTATTAAAGAAAAATATTTTGAACCTCCCAGGCTGTGTCCATACTGCCGAAATAATCTAGTTTGGCAACCACTTTAACTACCATGACTCTAGGGAATTCTTGGAACTGTAATTTTGTAAGACATTTAGCCTTCTCTGTCAGAGAGCTCTGGGGCCACAATAAAATACAATTCCCAGGATTCTCTAGCACTGAGCTAGGGCAGTTAAAGCAGCATCATTATTTCTGTAGTGTGTTTTTGGACTGTGTCAAGTGGCCAGGGATGATAGAAGCTGTGGTAGCTAGAGGTACCAATTCTAGGAAAAATTAACTTCAAAGATGTATCTTGTTTAAGACTGTGGTGTTAAAGAAAAAACAGGGATAGGTTAGTTTCCCTTTTCCATGCATGAGCTGAATCCATCGGTGATCATTGGTCACAGCAAACTACAAATCCCAGGATTCCATAGGATGGAGCTGTGACAGTTAAAGTGGTGCCAAACTGCATTAATTCTGCAGTATGGCAGCAGCTTCTTTCAAAAGACAGTACATCGAGGGATGTTTTTTTTTTTTCTTTTCTTTCACCAGCCTCCACTTGTCTTCTGATTTTCACTTTGGTAGCTTTTAAAAAAACCTTCTAAATAAATAATAACATAAATAAATTCTGAGGTTAACCAATGAGGCAGGTATTCTGATTTCCCCATTTCTCTCTGTTTTGCTGTTCACCCATGCTCAGTTAGGAATTCTGAAGGCAGAGGCTGTTTATTTTGTTTTTGGCAAACACAGCTACAGCAGGATCAGAAAAAGCCTAATTCTTTTCAAGCACAATCTGTATTGCATTGTTTACTACAGATACACTACTTCAGCCCCCCCCCCCAGTGTATTTTCTCCAGCCCTCTAACCCCATTCTCCTAATACCAATGCAGCTGCTTTCTGCTAGACAGTAAATGAAGAAGAACGGGCCTGGAAAGATGCAAAAAGACTTAGTTAAAAGTATGTTCTTTTCAGAGGTTTAGTTAATTGGTATGTGCCTAGAGAATGAGGGGTGGGTGCAATTTTTTCTCTCCTGGAAATAATATATATTCAAAAGTTATTTTTTTTAAAAAAAAATATCTTTTTCAATGAAATCAGTGGGACATTAACCTTGGACAGTACCTTTGGAGTAAATTCTGAAATTCAGTTCTTACAAATAACATTGTTACTTTCTAACATAACCAATAAAGTTTACTCATTACTTCCAAAGTATTGCTTTGAAGAGTGTTTTGTATTAAAAAATATAAAAATAATGCATTAGTAACAAGCTATTAATATGTTATTAATATAGCACTCTTAAAATAATGAGTGTCATTAATGAATTTTTTGGTGTTTTTTAAGGAATAGCAATGATTCACTTTCAAAAAGAATCTTTCTGGGATGTTATAAGATCATGTTTTAATGACGATTCAGGACCAAGTTACACCTGATGTTAAATACTTGAGGTTAAACATCTATTATTTACTGGTAGTGTTTTTTCAAAAATGCAAATCATGTTAGTTATGGTAGGAAGGCTGATCTCTGATGTATTCAGATCATGCATGAAAAGGGAAACTAACCTATCCCTCTTTTTCTTTGACACCACAATCTTAAACAAGATATATTTTCTTAAGTTAATGTTTCCTAGAATTAGTACCTCTTGCTACCACAGCTTCTGTCATCCCTGGCCACTTGACATGGTCCATAAGCACACTGCAGAAATAATGATGCTGCTTTAACTGCCCTAGATCAGTGCTAGGGAATCCTGGGAATTGTATTTTATTGTGGTCCCAGAGCTGTTTGACAGATAAGGCTAAATGTCTAACAAAACTACAGTTCCAAGATTTCACTAGTATTAAGCCAGGGCAGTAAAAGTGGTTTCAAACTGGATTCTTTCTGCAGAGTATTTTGGACCCGGGTGGCTGGGACTGATAGGAAATGAGTCCAACAACGTCTGCATGCCTACAGATTCCCCACCCCCAAACCAGAGCAGTAATGTTTATTTCATGATTTCATTCTACATCTGGTGGGGCAGTGGTTAAATGCCGGTACTGCAGCTACTCACTCAGAAGCCACAAGGTTGTGAATTCAATCCCAGTCAGGGGCTCCAGGTTTGACTCAGCCTGGTATCCTTCTGAGGTCACTAAAATGAGTACCCAGATCATTGGGGGCAACTGGCTTACACATTGCAAACCGCTTAGGGAGTGCTTGATTGCACTGATAAGCGGTATAGAGATGTGCTTGCTATTGCTATTCTACTATCCTCTGACTTCTGAAATTATGTAGACTTTCTTTGATGCTGCTTTTTGCTACAATTTATGCAAGGAAGCAAATCACTGATTCATGGGATTTACATTAAAAAATGGTTTGCCATGAGAGACTTCAAATTATGTTAGGCAATTCATCATCATCCTTAGAAAACAATTAATATTATTTTACTAATATGTATAATCCCCTTTCTATGCACTTTCTTCTTATTTCCATATAAAACCATAGCATTATCATTTAATATTCTCTTTCTGTCTTCTCTCTCTCCTGTGGAAGAACTTGTTTTTCACTAGCATGGACTGCACTGTACCAGCTTTGCCCAGAGTGCGGTGTGATAATGTTTTCTTGTAAAACTGTCATTCTTACTGAAGGATGCATATTTATCCTTATGTCAACAGCCTGATGGCTCTACCTGGCACAACAAGTGTGATTAAAAAAAAGCAGCTGTTCTTTTCTACTATTTTTCATGAGAGGAAGTCCCACTGAAAGGATGCATACAATTCTGCACAATAGTTTTACAAAGAACAAGATCCAAATATATTTACTATAGTCTTTCATGGAAAGACAACAGAATAAAAGAAGTTCACATGAAGCGTGCCAGCAAGGAAATGTAGTCCTGCAACAATAATGAATTTATGCATATCAATAGGACTGAAACTGAGATGGGGGGGGGGGAAACCTACAGAAACTTATGTGCCAAAATACTTGGAACTAATCCTTTCAGATGTGGACTATGAGTTGTTCTGAATTCGTACACAACAGCCAACCTTCAACATGTCTATAGATGTTTTGAGGTTAGAGTTTAGCATTTTGAATCTTTCGGTCTGAAAAATACCAAAATGTAATGAAGAGATCTCACTGGTTTCATATATCAGTTTGGTTGTACCTATTCAATATCAGGCTGACAAATTATAGGACTGAGGGAATGCCATCCCTATAATACGTGGGGTAGCAAAGACATATTCTTTAATGCAATTAACCTTAATGCACAAATGAAAATGTTTTAAAAAAATTCTGAGCTGACAGCATTTGCTTCATCAGCAAGGATAAAATTAAGGATATTTTGGGTGTTTGTTGCAAGTGATTTGCATCTTCATTGTTTTCCAAATATCCCAATGAAATGGAAGTTTACCAGCTCTGTGCATTTTTCACTTGAGCTAATAGCTGGCTAAAATTCGTATTTAAAAGCATTCAGTTGCCTAAAGTAGAATAGCAAAAGATGTACAGTAGGGCAGTGTGACTATTCGCTGTGAGTGATACATCATTCTGTCAAATATGATTCCAGAAGCTGATGGATTATACAGCAAAAATAGAGTTATGTTACATGTAAACACCATTTTATTCATATGTCTTTAAATTATACTGCCAAATATTCTCAGCATTAATTGGGTGTCCATCTGCTCCTGAATACCCGGCTTGAATACATGATTGTGGTGATTTAATGTGTTTCATCTGGGATATGGGAATCCATACAATATCAAAGAAAATTGCACTAAATGTAATTCAGCTATCATGGCATCAGGCTGCTTGCAAGAGGCTAAGGCTACCCAACAATTCCCCCCCCCCCCAGAAAAAAAGTTTTGTTTTAGCCACATTGTGAAGGGCCAAAGAAAATTGAAACCATATTGTTAAACCTAAATAAGAAAGACCCTCTTTTTAAATAAATTATCAGTGAAGTCTTGAACTTGAGCCAGTCCTCTAGTTCACCTTTCCTAGTTCAGGCTGTCATCAGTGATCCTCTTGCAGGGAGTGGTCTTTCTTTCCCAACACAACTACCTGAGAAATTCTTTCAACTGAGGATCTGTGTTATCAGTAGTTCTTCACTGCCCAACATATGTGTTCTGATATTCTTCAATACATCAGTTTGTCATCACCCCATTGTTGTGTCTAGGCATCACTGTTAAGACAATGATCTGAAGAATCTCAAGAATGCATATGTTCATATGTTATAATTGGTCATAATGAAAGCCAGAGTGGCACAATAGTTTGAGTGTTGGACCATGACTTTGGAGACCAAGGTTCGATTCTCCACTTGGCAATGAAACCTACTTGGACAAGTCACACACTCTCAACCTCAGGGGAAGGCAATGGTAAACCTCCTCTGAAAAAATCCTGGCAAGAAAGCCCCATGATAGGTTTGCCTTGGGGTCATCATAAGTCAGAAACAACTTGAAAACACAACAGTAACAAGTACATGGTTATAAATCCTCAACATGTTACATGGCTAAGAAAATAGGAAGGAAAGGTTTCTCCACCAGAGGGAGTCCTCTTAAATACAGTGATAAGTAATCAAGAGGCTGGAAGCATTTGTTGCCTTCATGGAAAAAGTGAGTGAGAGAGAAAAGGGATTGTTCATGCTAGTTTTGTTTTGTTTTTTGGTTATGTTTTGTTTTAAGTGCTTTAAGTGGGTGCATAGACAGATGAAAAGTCTCAGCAAAATTACCACAAATAAAAATTGGATGTGTATGGTTTTACCTTTACCTTTTACCTTTATAGTTTTACATGGCCCTAAAATGTTTTTGTATGTTGTGTAACATTTGGCATGATAAAACTGGCTTCAATAAACTTGGTATGAAAAAAAATAATTTGTGAAATCATTTTTAAAGTTTGTAGTTATAGCACCTTTCCTGACTTTACATTCGGCACGTTCAGCAACTGGGCATGGATAAGAATTGAAGAGAGATTTAAGGGAAGCAGAAAGGACAGGTTTACATGCTCTGCTGCTTCATCAATGTCTGCAGTTTTTCATGTTTGGTGTTTTGCCAATATAATATGTGGCATCCTGGCCATTTTGCACAAATAGAATGCCAGTGCAAATTGGACGAATCAGATACCAATGTTTCAGAAACAGTTAAAGATGTTCTTAACTGAGGTAGTGGGCACAACTGTGCATGATACAAGAAACTACTTGTATCATGTAAAAGCTGTTTGACAGTGGAACATGCTGCCTTGCAGAGTGGTGGAGTCTACTTCTTTAGAGATTTTTAAACAGATGGCCATTTGTCAGAAGCACTTTGATTCTGTGTACCTTCATGGCAGGGAACTGGACTGGATGGCCCTGCGGTTCTAAGATTTTACTTCTCAGTATGTGTACTTGTATTTGTCATACATATATCTACCGTGCATGTGTAAAACTGTTAAATTTAGTAATAATAATAATAATAATAATAATACTTTTTATTTATACCCCGCTTTTCAGCCAAGGCTATCAAAGCGGCTTACAATTTGTTAATTAGACATTATAGCAAAGGACTACTTCAATTGATCAAACTTTGGGTTGTACAGAACTCTCCACTAGGTTCCTTGGGGGGCAGTTGTTTTTGTTAAAAGTACAGCTACTGCTTGGGAGATCTACTGCCATTCCTACAGCAAAAAATAAAAAAAATAAAAATCTATTTTGAGTTGTTTAAAAAACACTTTAATTCATTACCTTTTGTTTGCATGTCAGCTGATTTAATTAAATTACAATTTAGCAATTTTATCTCGAGTAGGAATGAAACAGAGCAACCGAAACTAATCAACAAAAAACAACCACAAGATAAAAATCATTGTTCATCTTACTTTGGCAGAACTTCATATAGCCTTTTGTAAAAAAAAGAGTTTGTTAAGAATTAAAATGCATAAATTTGTCAATTTCAATTTATCTCAATTCCTCATTTTTTCCAATGCCATGCGAGTTTCAATTTTAATTTTTGTACACAGTTTTTCTTAAAACATGTTTTTTGCAAGTCATTTTCCCTATAGTATTTATGTTTGTTGTTTTAGCTTATGTCACAATTATGTGACCTCTTTCTCTAAATCTATGCATTTGTACGCACATTGGAGACCTACTGGTATATAACAAAATTTAGAGATATCTGTGTTCTACATTTTGGTTCACATCACAAGGCTAACAATGCAAATATCTTTCACAGAGACTGGTCATTTTCTGGAAGAGCAATGTAAAAAAAAACATTTACAGTGTAATAAACCAAGGCCTATCTGCTGTATGACAAAATAACATGGAAATTAAAAATCTTAGCTACACACAGGCCATTTTTATAGCCCCTGGGAACCACAGGGAGGTAAAAAGTGACATCAAAATGCAATTTAGGAGTGTGTGAAGAGCATTTCCATCACATCTGGAGGCCCCCTGGCTTTGCAGGGAGGAATCAAACACATTTTTTTATCCAAAGTTTTGCATTTCCCCCCCCCCCCCCAAATTCTCTTTTCTTGCCCCAAAATACCTTCTAGGAGGCATAGAGGGGCTTATCCATCACATTTTGGTCCCACCCTGGCCAATTTAGGCTCAAGAGGGGTCCTTTAAAAAAAAAGAAGTGAACAAGAAGTTTGTCTTTATGGGGGGGGGGGACTTTCTTGAGGATAAAATGGCCCAAGATGAGCCAATAACATGATGAAAATCCCCCTTGTCCTTTAAATGGTTTGGGGAAAACCTTGTTGTAGATGCAGATGTGGTGGGATGGTAATTCTCTAAGGTCTACCAGGGGTTAGTGCGGCTTCTTATCCTGGCACAGATGTCCACTCCTGATCAACAGAGCTGTTGTGGTTTGGGTGTTGAACTAAGATTCTGGGAGATCAGGGTTAAAGCCCCACTCAGCCATGGAAACTACTACTTAAATAATATTAACAACAACAACAATGGTAAACCTCCTCTGAATAAATCTTGCCAAGAAAATTCTATGTGAGGCATGAGAGCTTATCACTACCACTAACATGGGTCACTGGAAAGACAGCTTCCTCTGATTTTATTCACACAACCTCTTCAAAGACTGGTAACAGTAGTAGCAAATAGCTACCACTAGCTAGTACAGCAAACAATTGAACTAGTGAAAAGAAGCTGGTGTTTAATCAAAACAGTGATTTTAAAAGCAGATAAATATTAAATATCAGTATTTAATATTTAGATGCTTTTAAAATCAGTGTTTCCATAATGAATATGGAAGATAAAAGTTCAGTCCTGAAGATGTATCCAAACATCTTGAAAGGATAATTATGAAAATGGACACCAAAATTTCTTGATACATTAGGGCCTCCTGTACTGGGGAGAAAGCCATGTTGCTTTGTTTTTACAAAATGTTATTTCTTTCTCCACTTACGTTCCCCTTTCATTCAGCTTGGAATATATTTTTAAGCTGTTACAAAATAATTGTACATGCACATGCAAAAATGTAATTGAGGAAAGGAGCAGTGATCATGTCTTTGCAGTTGTGTGTTGTACAAGTTATGGCCACAGATCTCCAGCAAATCAACACGTAGTGGCAAGGTAGGTTTGTGAAGGCAGACCGTGTAAAATGGCCTTTTACTCTAGCTCAATTTGTACATGCCAGGTACGATTTTTGCTTTCTTATACAGGACATTTCCTAGGATAATTGTCACATTTCCATTTGCAAATCTGTAAACATACAGACCAAAAAGATGTAAAGTTTGCCCAAGATACCGTGTTTCCCCCCAAAATAAGACAGTGTCTTATATTAATTTTTGCTCCCAAAGATGCACTAGGTCTTATTTTCAGAGGCTGTCTTATTTTTCCATGAAGAATAATTCACATTTATTGTTGAACAAAAAAATGAACATTTATTATATACTGTATATATATTTATATACAAAAACTTTGCTAGGTCTTACTTTCAGGGAAGGCCTTTTATTTAGCAATTCAGCAAAACCTCTACTAGGTCTTATTTTTGGGGATGTCTGATTTTAGGGGAAACAGGGTATGTTTGAGCCTTTTTCTCTATATTAGAAGGCTCCATACCTTCCCATGTGTGGGTTTCAGGGAGCCCTTCAGATGTTGTTGAACTGCAAATCTCAACCACTTAGCTAACACTGAGTAATAGTGGGAGCTGCAGTTTAAAAAATCTGGATGTTGTTCTCACCCCGCTGTAAACTATTATTCTTCAGATTATAGTTTCAACATATTAAAAGCCTTACCCATGTTAGGTCCCATCTGCTTCACCCTGTGGTTGTCGGTATCTTCAAGATAACTATGCCCACAAGCTTTAATTAAGGATATACAACAAGATCTCCTGCAAGTAGATTGTTCACTTTCTTTGTTTGCTGTTGCACTTATTTTCATTTTTTAGATATTGAAGGATAAGTGAGGACTGCCAGTAGTGGAACAGGGGGTGCTAAGGGACTATTTTGTAGGTCTAGGATTAATGATTTTCTTGGAGACTGGCAAGGATTTCCAAGAAATTTAAAGATACTACTGTCAAGTTTGGTGCAGCTATGCAGCTGCATCATACTACTTAAATTAATATCCCCATTCTTCTTAATTAATCCTCCACCCAATGTCTATCTGTGAGAGCTTTTGTTTCTTCAATTCTTGCAATACTACCATAGGAGTAGACAAAGCTGCTTTAGATGCAACTCCCTTCTGACTCCTTTCCTTCCCATCTTTGATCTCATAGACCAGAATGTTCCACTTGATGGGTATGCTGAACTGCCTTTTCATCTGGCCATTCCCAAACACTTTACTAACAGCTAATTAGACCTAATGCCAATCCTGTGAAATAGGAAAGAGGGTTGCATCATGGGCCTTCCCACTAGCAGCCATGTGAGTTCTTTTACCTTGAGTCAGGATGTGCTCAATCAGGCAATAAAAAGGCAGTCACAATGGGAGAAAAAGAGTTAACATTTCCCTGTAGAGTTGTTTGCGTGGTGATGGAGAAAACCCTTACCATAGCTCTCACAGCAATTGTCATACTTAGCTGCTTCTCAATCAAGGATGATAGCTGTTGTGTTTCCTAAGCCTGTTCTAGAAACAAGAACATTATGTGGGAGTTTCCACTGTGCCTTTTAAGCAGCAGAGCCCCAGAGCAAGACCAGTGAGCTATTCCTGTGGAGAAAAAAATATTGTTCTGTTGGCATTTATGCCAGCATTCCAGCTCAGAAACTGGGTGTTGTCTCCCATTATTACAAACCCAACCTTGTTCCTCTACCCCACCCTACACCTTTCACGATGTCACTATCTTTGCTTGGAAGACTAATATGAAGAAAATTGTGAGCATAAATTTCCTGCCCCTTTATTTTTTTTAAATAGCATTTTATAATATCTTTATTTCCAAACTATTTATTTCATTTGTATGCCACTTTTCCCCCCGAGGTACCTATCACATATCACGCATTCTCTGAACTCATTCTCTGAATCTCTCCAGCCACAATAGTTACCATAGTTATACACTAGACTGGAAATCATTCACTGCTTTCACTTTTTATTTACACTTCCCCTAGGTTGTTGAAAAATTCCAGCTATCAATTTCTCCTGCTGCCTCTCTTTATTATATATTTTTTTAATCTGCCATGTTCTTGATATCCAAATGCTGCCGCAAGGGGTTTATTTTGGTCATGCCTCACTGGAAGATTCAACTGTACCATCACTCCTCTCCACCCCATTCTCTGGTTCCAGAGGATTCAAATATGGACATTATTTCATTATCACAGTTTGTCTTCTGAATATGCAAGTTCAGTTTTGTTGGCCTGATGTGACAGTCAAGATATTATTTAGAAAATGAAAAGTGTATGTGCCATGGACTGTGGGGATTCTGTGTAGCAGACGGATGACTGTTGGTAATGTGGATGAGAAATGTAACCCTTTTTCTCCCTGTCCTGCCCCTGACAAAAATAACCTCTTTAAAGACACTATTTACAATTTAAAGAAGCCTTCATGGGCACACAGGGACAATTTTCCTTGAAATGCAGTGCAATTTTGGAGTGGCAATTTTGGTTGTAACAATTATAGGTTGAATAAAGATTGTATAACACTGATGGGACATCCTGTCCAGCAGATAGTACACATGACATGATGTCTATGATTGTTGGGGAGAAGTACAAACGGTCCACCACTAGGAAAGGCTGCTGAAGCTGGTTTCCTTATTGCTACTGCTGACAGCAAAACATAATACTGAGACAGAGAGATCAACACATAGTCATGCCTACTATTTTAGTAGACATCTGTGTTTCTGAGATTACTGGATGTGAGGAAGTAAGAGAAAAAATAAACTTGGCCCTATGTTACAGTCTATCAAGTGACAACCAAATTGTGAAGAAGGAAAGGATCTCATAAATGTATAATTCAAAGTATAAATGGTTGTCTCTAGTATGTCGCTGAAAATGAGTAATTAATAGAACATCATCTAGCAAATATAGATGGCAGTGGTGGTGGTGGAGAAGTTGTATTATCTGGAACTGATTGATTTAGGAAGGGTACAGTTATTATTAAGCCAGTGTAACTTTGAAGGTAAGCAAGGCACAACAAGAATTATAATGATGTGGGCTGATTTCACACATTTGCTGCTTTGCACTGGAACTGAAATGTAGAGGTAGAGAGATGCTTAATCTAGGGCCAGTCTGGAGTGTAAAGGTCCACAATGGACGGACCACAATGGCAACCACATGTGCAAGGCTGAATCCGGTGTGACACTGCATCATTGTGTACATGAGCCAGCTCGGCTGACACCACTGGCCCTACTGGCTCTTTCCCCTAAGTGCCACCTCTGCTGGGCTGCCACTGAAGCACCTCCCTGTGAAAGCCTGGCCATCACAATTGCTTCCACTGAGCTCAGAATGAGATGCCCCTGTCCCCATGTGATCAACATCCACCCTCTCTTTCTCTGTCTTATGGTTCTGGGATGTTTCATCACTGGGATGTCTTCCTCCACTACAAGAAAGATGACTGTTGTTTACTTACCATGATACACTTTTTTGTAGTGGTGGAGAGACGTACCTCCCAGGGTACTCCAGACATTACCTAAGATGGTGCCTGGCATAGACACTCACTTCACTTTCCTCTTATTTAGGTTTTCTTTTGCAAGCTTCTAATTTCTCTCTATTCTCACTTCAGCAATTGCAGTTGCAGTTACTGAATTTTTTGAAAGTTGTTTTTTCATGGGGGGGGGGAGCAGACTGAACTTCATTTTATCGTCCTGCCCATCAGGGCATGTGGGACAATCCACCAGAAGTATATCTTCCTTCAGTACAAATGTATCATGACAAGTACCCAATGGTCATTTCCTGAGGTGAAGTGGGCTTCCCTCTGAAGCTAGCAGAACTGAAACTGAACCATAGTGATTAGTGAATGTGTTGTTCAGACTTGGGAAAAACAGACTGTCTGGTACCACAAATAGCAACTTTTCTTTGGAAAATTCCACTCCCAGTTAGGGTTGAAAATGGCAATTGATAATTCTAGCACCTGTTTTCTGATTTCTGCACACACACACTGTCCCATGAAATTTAGGGGAAAAAATATTTTTTTTTTTAGAAATTTTAAAAAATGTAGGAATTTTTGTACTTTTCATAACCCTCTGACCTTTGCTTTCACCTCTCCCAGAAAGAATGGCAGAGGGGAGAGGAAACAAAAAGCAAATATCCAGAACTCCTACATCTTTGCAACATTGCAACTGCAACTGCAACTCCAACTGCAACTCCAGTTTTTTTTATTTACAACAAACTCTGTGCTTCCTGTCATTTCATAGCAATGGTCCACAAGGAAAAAGAAGAAATTGTGCTTTTCCAAAATCTATGCATGGGAAGGCTACTCACAAAAATTTGTGTATCTGCTCATTTGAAACTGTCCAGTCTTGATGACCTTAGAAGAGGCAAATATGCCTGCAAATTTCTTCTGTTTTTGCCCAGAAGTAAAGTTATTGACAAATCAATTTTTTAAAAATGTTACAAGTGTGTAGTATAAAAATATTTGCATGTATTTTTCTGCAATTTGATAAGTATGTGTCTAAGTAAGTACCCTAAAGTACTATTACATCTTCCAATTTCATCCAAATTTTGCTAAAAGAATTGTTTAGCTGTTTTTCGTATTTTCTATGATTATCAATAGACATCATGAATCTTTTGTCTTCCAGATCTTGACTTGACTCCAAGGTCAGTGTCCGATTTTCCATGGTACAGAACTGTATCTTGGGAATCTCATCTTGTCCCTCCTAACATTTACTGTCAAAACTACTCTTAATCTTTCTCATCTGATATATATTCTTAATGCAAGCTGCTTGACTGGGCATCTAGGTCTGATATTTTAAAAAGGATGAAGGGATTGGGAGGGAGAGGGGAGGAATATTTTAGCATTTTTAAGACTAACTGGTTTTTATTTATACATGAGCTTCCATTGAAATAAACCCATTCCTTTGGTTGCCTACAGAGTGATAATAAATGTTCAGGTAAATAGTAAGAAAGTGCTAAGGCATGTTTGCTACTGAACATTAAGAAAACAAAAATAATGACCACAAATGGTTTACATAGCTTTAAGATAAACAATGAAGAAATTGAAGTGGTTTGTTTTTCCATACCTTGGCTCAATTATTGATCAGAATGGAGACTGAAGTTAAGAAATCAGAAGAAGACTAGGACTAGGGAGGATAGCTATGAAAGAACTAGACAAGATCCTGAAGTGCAAAGATGTATCACTAAATTCTAAGTAATCACTTAATTCTTATCAATTATCACATGCAAAGCAGTGTCTTTTTTGTTGATATGTAAGTGACCACCATAGGGAGGAGGAATCACAACAATGCAATTTATATGTTGGAAAATAGAATGTATTATTTTCATATATATATATATATATATATATTCCAATTCATGTATATATATGTACTTTAAGAGTGACAAGTGTATATATATATATATATATACATACATACACACACACACACAGAGGAATAAATATAAAAATAACCTCAGTTGGTACATGCCATGGCTTGATATAGAAGGGTTCTGTCATGTACACTGAAATTCATTTATTGAGAGTGGCACAGGCCACAAACCCAATGTGCAACCCTAGGAAACACATTTCCTTTCCTCCTCTGTACTGTTTTCTTCCCCTCAGCTCCTGCAGCAGAGGACCCAGTGCTTTGAACTTAAGAACAAAATGCTGAGGGCAAGGAAGTGAGGTGATTCCTAATAAAACTACATGAACCAGGCAAACAGCATGTTTTGAGGACCTTAGTTCCAGTGGAATAAAAGCAGTGAATGTGCAAGTTCTTGGATTCGCAAGGGAATACATGAAGTAGTATCGCAGCAGGAATTCCAGTGCAAAGTATGCCACGTGGTTACTTATACTATACATAATCTCCTGGATTATGTAATTTTGCAAGTCTAAACCAGACAGGTAGGTACTTGCACAGTAGCATTGAAGTAAGTTCTAACTAAAGGGGGAAATAGTTTCGTAGAAATGGAGATCATTGCTGTATCTGAAAGATCTTGTCTGCATAAAACACCTCTAGAATTATGTTAAACACTTCCAGAATCTTTAAGGAATAATGGCAGATTACTATGGATTTTGCCTGGTTCAACAAGCCTCCCAAGGACTATATAACATGAGACAAGTTTTATGCAGAAAGATGGGAGAATATTTCTGTGCATAATGCAGAGAAGCTACAAAGATTTTGGGATGTGAAGGTGGTGAAGCATTTAAGCATCCATGAAAGTGCATGTGTGTATGCATTGGGCTTCGAAGCATTTTGGCTATTTTGTCCTTGCACAGGAGGAGGAATAATTTTGGCCAATGTCTCTCCACTGTGGAAGAAAACAAGTGTTTCCATACAGTTTTCATTCACTATTTGCACATACCAAAGTATATAAGAGGATTATTATGGGTAGAATATTAGGGGGGGGGGTCATAAGTGGCATAGGAAGGAGATGATGTATTCTTCCATATGCCAACACCAAAAAAAAAAAGTATACAGGCAGCTATATGTTTCAGTTATGCCTGCATATTTCACAGGAAGCTGGCCGTGATTCTTACAGAAAAAACTCATTTTATGCCGACCACCCCCCTCAATTTGTGAATGCTTTTCAAAACATTTTGTAAAAAGTTTGCATGCACACTTTCATGCGTACAATTTCATAGCCACATGAATGCTTTATCACGTTCACATCCTAAAGCCTTTTCTAGCTTATGTGTGTTATGTCTGAGGACTATTCCATTATATGTGCTGTGTGTGTGTTTGTGTGTACATGACTCTTAAGACTTTCTTAATAAAACAACACCTCTGAAGTTAGAGCAAGACAATTTATCCCTATGAATGCCTATTTGTCAGGAATACTTTATTATGACTTCTTTTATGACAGTGGGTTAGACTGGATGGCCCTTGTGGTCTCTTCCAACTCTATGATTCAATGGTTCTATGATCTTCTTACACCAGTATAGCTGAAGAAGAGGATTTGACCATTGCACATCAAACTTTGGAGAGGAGGGAAATAAGGCACTCTCATTTTCATTTTCATACCTCCCTAGCCAAAATTGCTTCAACCGAGAATTATTTCAATTTCAAAAACAACTTTTCTTGGTAGGAAAAAGGAGTTACCATTGGATATCACATGGCCTCAGAGATTGCTGTACATATATTCACATGTGATTGATTTGTACTGAAAAGGCATTTGTGCATAGAAAACAGCTTTTTTTTCTCCTGTGCAGATAATAATATCTCTGCAGAGAAATATTATTTCCTATGCCAAAAATGCTATTCTCAATGTTATCCAACCATATATGAATTTTGTGTTGAATGTCCCCAATGTTAGCATTTTCTGCACAGAAAATCATGTATGTACCTGTGTAGAAATATTATCTTCTGCACAGAAAATGCTGGTTCCTGTACAAAATAAACCTGCCTCTTTTTTAATTCACCTGTGGAAATGCTGATACTTTCCAGTATTCAAACCACAACATGTTGTTGCTTTTCTCTACAGATAGTGTGATGGCTGTAGTTTCAAGTGTTGAAGGAAAATACCAGGATTTAGTGATGCTGCCATTGCATATAAACTATACACCTGTATTTTCAGTTTTCCATAGAAGCAGTGATACTAACTACTACAGGAGCATCAAACTGGTAAAAATAGGCCATCCAGGAGACATCCAGATAGGTGTTCTGAAGAACTCGCATTAAAAATGTAATGTCTATAAAGTACTGAGGGGATGGGGTCCAGGTCGGAAGAAAGGGATCACATGAACCCTGGTGCAGTTCAGAAACAGTTTAGAAACTCTGGCTGTAAGTTTTTGGGAAGGGGGATCTTCTTCAGAGCCTTCTCTCTTAGCCTAAAACAGGAGTTCAGTTTTTTAAAATTTATATTTAAAAAGAAAAGAAACAGAAAACAAATAAAAGAAACCAACCTGTTTGGGAACGTGGGGGGGGGGGGGGAGACGGAGACACTGAAGCTACATGACTGTCAATATTGCAACTACCCCAGCTGTGATATTTCACACCTGGGGATTATTGCAATCACAAGCTCATTGATGGGTTTCCCCATCAGTAAAAAGGGACACTCCAACCATGTTTAGCAATGCAGTGACTGCAGGTCGGATGCATTATTGTGCAACAAATATTCTCAGAGTTGTTTTTTCACCCCCAGATGTAATAATAGTTTAAAAGCTGAGTGTGATCAAGTCCTTATTGCCCAAAGGAAGCTCAAAAAGGATGGAACCAGCCTAACTTCCCTTGGGATAAAGTTCCACAGTGAAGATGGTGCTACAGAAAAGGCCTTTTCATGGATCCGCATTGTTAGCCTCTTTGTGTAGTGCAAAACACAACAGTATCCATTAAGAAACTCAAATTTGTGGCAGGCTTAAATAGGAGGAAATTATTTTTCAAATATCCTGGCCCAATTGAGCTGAGAAGCAAACCAGAAGCTAGTGCTTTTTGTGCAAGACTGCTGATATCCAAGACCATGAGGAACAATACCCTCATAGTCAACCCTCACACCTCTCATACCGCAAAATTTATGGGACAATGTTTTGTTCCCAAATAGTCAATAGCACCCACAAATCCCACTGTGTTTTCAGGCATTTTGGTCCACTCATATCTTTTTAAGGCCTCTGGAGCTCTTCCTTCAGGCTACAAAATCTTTTCTTGAATACAAGAAGTGAGTAGAGCAGGGGTTTAATCACTTTCTGAATTGAAGATAGGGGTGTATCAGCTGAAGGGAAGATTTTAAGGCCCTAAAAAGATGAGACCAGCCCAGAAAATGACATTGACCATAGCACCCCACCAGAGGCTTGGGGACATGTTGGCCATTTGGGAGCAGAAAGTATGGTTCTGTGTGTGTGTGTCCATCCCTTGTGTTGCACTTTGTCTACCTCCTATTTAAGAGTATCTACAGTGATATAAATATTGAGAAACTATGATAGCTAACACATAACAATATAATGCAGCTATAAGTTTCCCTGGGCACCGTAAATTAAAAACAAAACACAATAAAAATAATATATAAATAAAACATTTTATTAGCATTATGTTGATGCAATCTGCCAGCAGCAAAGAAAAACAAAACAAAACAATGTGAATAGAGACAAGAGATAGTATAATAAGATTGACAGATACTCCCACAGTGTCCCTGACATTTCAATTAAAACACACAGCCTACCCTATCATCTAAGGGGTAGGAGTCAAGTATGGAAATTCCTGCATCTCTCATGTGGCAGAATATTTATAAAGATTTTAAGATGACAAGGATTAGCAAGGTGTTCTTTTTGTTTTGTCAGTAATACCAGCCATTTGCTCAATTAAATCATTTTGTGGATAAACTATCACTAGGGCTGCATCTGCATCTGCACTGTAGAAATAATTATGGGAAATGTAATTTGTTCTGGCACCAGAGGTCTCAGACATAGCTAAATGTCTCTCAAAACTACACTTCCCAGAATTCAGTACCATTCAGCCGTGGCAGTTAATGTGGTGTCAAACTGGGTTATTTCTGCAAAGAGTCTCTCTATGGAGTTTAACCTGTCTAGACATAAAAGATGAGCAGCGTAGCCCTTTATATATAAGAATACTTGATTTGGGATTTATGAATTGCTGATGGGTATGATCATGACTTGTGAAGTTAATTGGAGATCTGTCCTCTTTGAATGCTGCAGGGATAGAATGGAAGGAAATGAGAAGAGAAACAATTGTTTTAGCCCTTTCGGTGATTTTTCTCAGACCAATATCCAATTTAGTGCCAGTACAGCAAAAGACCCACAGACACATGGGATCTGGGCAGTGATGGAAGGAGGGATGAAGCTTCCAGCCAGCATAACAGTCAGATCTAGCAGGTAGTATTGGCTCTAGGCAGATGGATGCACTGTGATTTGCTTGTATGTCCCACCAGCAACAAACTGTCCTGTTAAGTTACCCAGTTTATGTGTCCAGTCTCTCTGTAATGTAGAATGTCTCTTTACATAAATGTGAAAAATGTGCAACAGCTCATGAAACCAGGAGTTGCCCAGGCATTGTGTTGCATCCAGGACTAAGAAGTTATCTTGCACCACAACCCTTGTATCTGCGGGATCTACATTCCTGGATTTACCATGGATATGTGGATAATACCGAACCCTTTTGAAATGAATGATTTCTGGCATAAGTTGACCATAGAGACATGCTGGAAAACCTAGAGATTCCTTGAGATAATACCTCTTTAGGCATTTCAAGGTCTTCTAGTGTGACTCTATAGTTAACTTCCACTGGAAGCATTCCATAGAATCATGCTGGATAACCTATAAAATGCCTAGAGATAACATATATTTTGGGACATGGGTAACTGAACCCATGGGTACCAGACCTGCAGGTACAGGGCTTGTACTGTCCTGTGTTCAACAATCCCCTGCTCATTCTGCCCAGCTATGTCTTTCCACCTTCCACCCATCTCTTCTACTCCCCTGGCAAACCGTGTACACAGGAATCAGGGTTTTCTTCTCACACACACTTCCCAACATTTCTGATTTGTCATGTTTTACCAGTTTATCATAACAACTAACAAGATGTATTTCCTTTTTTAAAAATAGCCACAGTACTTGTGCCATGGCTCTAGTTCCCTCATGCTGTATCTTATTCAGTTAGCTGTGTTGAGCTAGGAGCAATAGACAACTACATACTTCCCTGAACTAATAAATCACCCTCCATTTACTCACAAGATTTCTTCCTCTCCATTCTCTTGTTACAAAAATTCATGAGGGTGAGGCAGATGACAGCTTGGAAGAAGCTGGCCAGCACAATGCTTACAGTGACAGACTCCTCTTAATCTGTTCTGATGGCCTAAAATAACTGTTTGTCAAAGTACAGGAATGGGATCATTAATTAGTACTCTATGGAGTTCGGCCACTTTGGGGAAAAATCTAACAAATTACTCATGTAAGAAATTAATTGGAAAAAAATTCTGAACTCCTGTTCTAAGCTAAGAGAGAAGGCTCTGAAGAAGATCCCCCTGCCCAAAAACTTATAGCCAGAGTTTCTAAACTGTTCCTGAACTGTGCCAGAATTCGTGTGATCCTAGAAATAATATCTTCTGAGCTGGAACCATACTCTCAGTGCTTTATAGACATGATATATTTAATGCCAGCTCTTCAGCACATCTATCTGGATTCTCCTGGATGGCCCATTTCCACTAGTTTGATGCCCCTGTAGTAGTTAGTATCACTGCTGCTATGGAAAACTGAAAACACAGGTGTATTCTTCTCTGAAGATGCCAGCCACAGATGCTGGTGAAACATCAGAAAGGAACTCTTCTAGAACATGGCCACATAGCCCGAAAGCGCCACAAAAAACTACAGGTGTATAGTTTATGTGCAGTGGCAGAATCACTAAATCCTGGCATTTCCCTACAACACTTGAAACTGCAGCCATCACACTATCTATAGAGAAAAGCAACAACATGTTGTGGTTTGAATACTGGAAAGTATCAGCATTTCCACAGATGAAATATAATGGTGAATTAAAATGAGGCAGGCTCATCATTGAAGAAGTCCATACAGGGTTATGCCAATAGGAGAAGGCATAAAACTAAGCAACAAGACTCTAGTAAATGTCCTCTTTTTTTATGAGCTTAGGCACAGTCAATTCCATCATCACACTGAAGTACCACCTGGCCACCTACCTTCTTATTTCCACTTCCTGCTTACATAAGCAGAACATACACTTGAGGTTGTACACTTCGCCACAAGCTACACAGAGCACCACCCTAGGTGAGATTGCATACTGCTGCCACACCTCCTTCAGTGCGTTTCTGCCAAGCTGTGTCGTTCAAACATATATTTCCAAAAAATACCATGTTCATCTTTCCTGAGATCCTACCTTCAGTGGAAGGGAAATTTATTATACCTTTATCAAAACATTTAGTGCCGTTAGAATGACTACATCAGGAACTCAAAGAAATGGATGTTGCTTGAGTTTTATCTTTAAGCAATAAGCATTTAACTTAGGTAAAAGTGAAACATGTTTGGAAAACAGACTTAGCAATACAAATCTCAGGCACCAAGTGGTCTCTTACTTGGACCTCTCTGCCCGTCAAGTATAAATCTGCTCTCGCCAAGGAAAATGTGCTCATAGTGATCTATAAGTGTAATTTAACTCCTGTGAAACTAGCTAGAATTGTCAATAAAATCATCTCAGTTTGTTGGAGGGGTTGTGGCTCAAAGGGTGCTTATCCATATGTAGGTTGATTGTCCCATTGTGAAGAATTTTAGGACTCAATTTTTAAAACAATTTCCCATGATAATTAAGTAAGAAATCTATTACTGTAAGGGTCTGCTATTGTTATGCCTCTTTATTAAGGTCAACAAGAAACTACAATGGAAAGACTATATTAATACCAATACCAGTCCTTTACGTTCACCTACACATCAAAACTCTTTCAGCAGGATTCCCTCCTCCTCCCGCTCCCAGAGCGCTGATAACTCTGATGTGTCACTTAAACCATAAGCCTTTAATGCAATTTCCACTCTCACTGCATTTCATGTATTGGATTCTCTGCTTTGACTGTCAATGAATCTGTAAGATTAAAAACAAATAAAATTATTTTTTAAAATAAAAGAAGATAGATATAATGATTGAACTACTTACTGTTGGAGATTAGGGGACTTGAGAAATTTGTTTGGTTTGCATTTTAATATGAACTAATTCTCAAAGTAATAGGTTAAATGAGTGCTATTATCTTCCAGCTATTACAGTTTTCTTATTTTTGTGATACTGTTCTCCCTTTAAAGTATACATTTTTAAAAAGACATAGAGAAAGCTGCACAGAAAAATGCATACAAAACTGCATTTTCTACATATATTTCCCATTGTATGTTTCATAATACTAATGTTTCCTAATGTGTGCACTAGGTAAAATGGCAACAAAAATAAATACATTAGGGCCGTGGTAGTGAACCTATGGCAAACAAACATAGAGAGAATCATTTTGGATCCATAAGTTAAAATCCAGTGTACCTAAGGGCCTTAATGAGCGTTTGGATCTGTCTGCTTTTTTATGAAATTATTATCCATGTTCATTTTGATTTTGTCACTTTGCAGCTTTTATAGATCCATCATTATAATTGTTTGAGGCAGTCTAGGTATGATAGAGTTCTAATGAAGTTATTATTGTTGATATTTGGAGTGTTATATATTGGGAACTGTGTTTAGAATTGTATTCATTTGAATTACTAAGTATCTGTAAAAGCATATTCAGTCGAGCTCCAGGTTTACATGTTGGGATATATAGTATATTATTATTTGTACGTATGCCTTTAAGAGTTTCCATGGAATAGCCAGCCACCTGTAGGCTTTGTTATAAAATGAGTATATCACATCACACAATTACTGCTGATTCCCCACCAGGCACTGGACTATTGTTAAGTCTGATGATTGATGTTTGTGGTAAGCTTATTTATTCTCATTGTTTGTTTTTTATAATATTAAATTTGGCACTCTATATTTAATGTAACACTGAGTTATTAACTTTGATCAATCTTATGCATTTAGCAGCATGAAATCTTAATCGATATACCTATCTGGCTTCACATAACTTGCCGATGCTGATGAAGATCGAACAAGTCGAAACGGCCTCATAATTCTCTGGAGGTAGCCGTCAGGACATTGCCCTCCAGGACCTAAAGACACTGCCAGTTACATGAAGTGTTCTTGCATTACAAGTGCCACTTATTATTTTGAGGACTGTTTGGAAATATAGAACATATTGCTGTACAGGGGATATTATATAAAGTTACAGTAACCAGATTTACCTACTACTGGCTTGAGACATATGGTGAACCTATGCCACACATGCCCTCTCTGGCATGTGAAGCCATTTTGGAGGGCACACAGAGAGACAGGAGGGTGGGGAAAGAGGAGGAACAGGCATGCGGCTGTTCCTCCTCTCCCTGCTAACCTCCTGGGCCTTTAGATGTCTCTGGGGAAGCCCCACCCCGGAGGTCCAAACCCAGAAGGCAGATGTCCCATCCCCATAGGGCAGAAGTCCCACCCCTAGACACCCCACCTCCCTGGAAGTTACGCCCCTGGCACCGGGTAACACCTGGTACCGGAACACCTTTGAGTTTGGGCAATCAGTCCCTAAAAGTTTCACCATCACTGCATTAGGGAAATGAATATGTTGGGAGAGATGTATCCTAAAATAAATACATTGAAGAAATGTTTAAAAATGCATACATTAGAGGAAAAATGAATATGAGTAAAATAGGTATACAAAAATAAATATGAGTTTTCATACAAGCTTTTTTAACCAGCTGGTGTTAGTATGCATAGCACCTACAAAATACAGTAGCCTTGCTGTTACAAAAAGTGACAGAAAACTAAATAACTCTGAGTGCAGGCAGTAAAGAAAAAAAATAAATGAAATAAGGATGTAAATATTTATGTATTTTGTCCTCACAAGTGAGAATGAATATTGTCTGCAGTTTTTCTCCACTGTGGA
Organism: Urosaurus nigricauda; assembly: GCA_034509955.1. Lineage (NCBI taxonomy): Eukaryota > Metazoa > Chordata > Lepidosauria > Squamata > Phrynosomatidae > Urosaurus > Urosaurus nigricauda. The sequence continues at coordinate 44,703,019 of JAOEGL010000004.1, read as the reverse complement.
GAAAATGAGTATTTCTCCACAGTTCTTGCCTATTACTTAGGCAAGTACTTATGTTATTGTGATTTTATGATTGTTACCTGCCTTGATCCTTTGGGGAAAGGCGGGCTATATTATTATTACTTGTACATTCCAAACTTCTCAGAGAAATTATGTTGTGCAGAATACATGTGGTTTTGGGGTTTGTTTGTTTGTTTGTTTTGCATTTCCTTTTTTTAATACAAAAAAACCTCTTCTGGACAGAAAATGCTATTTTTTCACAGAAAATGCTGTTTTCTGTGCAAAAAAAAAAAAAAAATCATGTGATGAATTTGTTCAGAATAAGCACCAATCTACAAAGAATATTTTCAAATTGCAGTTGTCAATTTGCCTTTCAAAACTGCAGTTTGAAAATACTTTTTGTAGATTGGTGCTTATTCTAAACAAAATCACCACATGATATTTTTTGCTAAAATTACTTATCATTTCTTTTAAGAACACAACTAGCAAGGAATTACATCCATGGTTGGGAGAATTTTTAGGATCCTAAATAAATCACAGAAGAGTAGAAGGAAATCACCCTCCTCCCACTGCCCTACTGCCCCAACATAGTTCACCTAATCAAATACATCACCTAATAGAAAACAACAACAACAATGTATTGCAGCATACGTTTTCATCGCTTTGCCAGATGCATGAAATGATACTGTCAGTTGAGAGAAACACACACATACACAAGCATGTACACACATACAATTATAGAAGGGAGAAGGGTGGTGTTACAAATTTAAGCCAGAGACCCAACAATGTAAAAAAATAAGGTGTGGCATTTTCCTAGGCAGATCATATATGATGAGTACATTACTTTACATAGTAATGCCATACACCTACCTCTCACATTCTTGAGCCTCTGGCCTCACATTGTAATAACACCTCACCCACTCCCTTCTTTCTATACCTACATGTAATCTGCCAGCTAAGGACTGGAGTCTGTGCTTCTGACCCACAGGTGTTCCTGCAAGAAAATACTGCATATGCTTGTCTTTAAAGTGCCACCAGGTTCTCTTTTGCTGCAACAGAACCACTGCCTAGCCTTTCTTAGGAGAAAGAATACACAAGCTAGAACAGCCTGCAACAGTTTGCTTTTGCCTGAGCCTACTGGGAAGACAAGATTCTACTCTCTGCCTCCTGGTGATTTAATAGAGTGCAAACTACTTTTACACTTTGACCTCAGTTTGCCACAATTGAAGTCAGCTGAGGACAAAGAGAAAATGGCAGGAGGAGAGAGTAATGGGGACATTTTAAAAGCAGTTGAAAAAACAGGACAACAGAGGCGTTAACGATATTGACACTATCAACCTGGGACAGTTAGAAAGTATGTAATATATATATATATATATATATTAGCAGGCCTAATAATCATTACATCTGTGTTCCGTAGCCTTAAGTGTTTTTTTCCCTGAAGATTTTCTGAAGCCGTTTTACAATTTTGCACACCTCTGGTTCTCAAGGGTTGCTGATCTTTCCCACCCCTTTGTGTGCTGTTTTGGCTACATAGGGATCCACATCTGGCTAGTGAGTTTGTGATTCATATATAGGATTTCTTAGAGTCCCGTATCATAACCACCACTGAATTTCTAGTGTCACTTTCCTGCCACCTATTTTGCAGGAACTTCGCAACTTAATCTCAGTGTTCACCAGCAACTAATGTGCAAGGCAAAAGAGAACTTCTCTCAGATGAACAAAGAGGCATTCCCTCTTCATGGATGAAAAATGTCTGGCCTCTTCTATGCCTCTGAGTTTATCGTGCATTTAAGGCTACATCTACACTGCAGAATTAATGTAGTTTGATGTGGTGTAGTGGTTTGAGTGTTGGACTATGACTTTAGAGATCAGGGTTTGAATCCTAGCTTGGCCATAGAACCCTACTGGGTGACCTTGGGCAAGTCACATTCTATCAGTCTCAGAGGATGAAAATGGCAAACCCTCTCTGAAAAAATCCATCCCCCCCACAAAACCATGATAGGTTTGATCTGGGGTCACCATTAGTCAGAAATGACTTGAAGGCACACAGCCACAAGACAATGTTTTAATTGTCATGGCTGAGTGTTATGAGATTCTGGGATTTGTAGTTTTTGTGATATTATTAGCCTTCTGTCAGAGCACTCTCATGCCTCAACAAACTACAAATGCCAGGATTCCATAGGATGGAGCCATGACAGTTAAAGTGGTGTCAAACTGCATTAATTTTGTGGTGTGGCAGCAACATTAGGTTATCTACTGAAGCACATAAACAGTGGGGATGGTAGCATCTATGAGGCACATAAATAGTGGGGATGCAGTTACTTGACACAAATTTACCCCCAGCTTAGCTGCTTTCTGAATGAATCACACACACAAACACACCTCTAGTTTGCAATATTGCCTGGTTACATAGGTTTTATCAGTATTCTTTGTTCATTTATTTAGATTCAATTTGTACCTATTTTCACAATTTATTGGCCTAGGAGGAGTTTCAGAAATCCTTGCCTGCTCTGTCTCTGTGCAGAAACCCACATGTGTAACATTATAAGAAGCCCTTCCCATGACTCAGATTTTTGCCCTGAAACTTCAGGGCATGGGATGTTGATGATCTGGCAACTCAATTAACACTACATTTAATTTTTCCATTCCTTGGAGATACCTTTGTGGTATTTTTCTGCAGAGGGAACACATTTTTGCTAATTTCTTGCCACTGACTACCAAATCCATTTCTCATAGATAGGCAGGGCTATATTAGACTGGTATCTTAGTGAGGAAGGCATAACAGCCTTCATTAAAACATCCTGCTATTTGCCCTAATGTAAACCATTGTCTTCCTGGAAGACATTGTAAGCAGGGATTTATAGATTCCACCCATCTGAGAGGTTTTGACAAGTTCCAACTAAGGATCTCGAGCATTTTGGCAGCAAAATAGGGCCAGCAAGACTTGTGATTGCAATCAATGCCTTGGCAGGGCCCCCAGAAACGCAGAACAAAAATGCTTTGAACAAGCCTAGTACTCTGGGTGTGTCCCTAGCTTTCAGGGTGTGCAGTATGATTCATGGCATTATCATGTTGTACTGAGTGCACAACATGCTGCATGTGTGAGACTAAGCACCTGAGCTGCAGCTTCTTTTAGCTGCTGATGTCCACCATTGAAATGTCGTTAACATCATATAACATCATATTATTTCACTCTGAGAGCAGCTATGAATTCATTATAATGTAATGTTATTTACAAGAAGAGGTGGAAGCATTTTTCCCAAGTTACCATCCCTAGCATAATATTTTAGTTCCACACCCTACAAAGCTTGAAGGAAGAACTCACATACTGGGGCATTTCCCCACTGCACAATTATAACATTATGATTTCATTTTTAACTGTTGTGACTGCATCCAGTGGAATTTTGGAATTTGTAGTTTGGTGAGGCACTGGAGCTGTCTGACAGCGAAGGTTAAATACCATTCCCTGCACCTAAGATCCCAGGATTCCATAAGACAGAACTATGACAATTAAGCTAGAATCACAGTACTTTTTGGGGTAGTGTGGAGAGGCCCTTGGAAATTCAAGAAAGAGTGATTGGTGGAGGAGGCTGTCTTTTGTATCACCTCTACCTGAGCCAGGCTTGGCTTCACAAAAGATAGGCTTTTCTGTAGTGGTATTCAAATGTTGGAACTTTTCTTCCCTTGAAATTCATGTGGAAATTCCCTTGAAAATCTTCTTTAGTGACTTTGTGTTGCTTCTTGAAGACATTTGTTCCAACAAGAGTTTTTAAATCTATATGACTGAGGGGCTTCCTAGCTAGATCAGGGCCAGGATCAGCTCCTTTTTGTGCCACGGAAAGGGCACCATAGCTACCAGCATCACGGCTTTTGGGCGCTCTTTGGTGCAGTATATGTACACAATGCACCAAGGGAGCACCATGATACCTTCTGCCATGCAGAGAGGCATACGGCATCAAGCCAGCATGGGGGCAGAGTCAGGGCATGTAGCATGCAGTCGCCATGCCCCCACTCAACCCTGATGCCAGTGTTTATTGCTGGTCTATATTACCTCTCAGTTTTCATCTGCCATATTCTTTCTGCTTTCCTTGTTTTATTTTAACTGTGTAATTTGGATAGTTTTTATATTGTCTTTATATTTTGTTAGCCACTGAGGACACCTTAGGATGGAATGGTGGGATATTAATTAAATCCGTCAAATCATTTCACAATAAATTATAAGCAGCTGAGTACTTAGTGCCACAACTTTGTCCAACTTCTCTTTCAAAGGTAAGGATTTATTCCTTGCTTGTTTTTCTTGCCTTTCTTGCCTCCAGAAGCTTGTTCTTCTGGAAGGGATGTAATATTTTTCTTCAACTAATTTCTTAACTGAAGCTTTTTTTAGGATCAGGGCCTGGAGAGAAACCTTACCACATTCAGCACTACTTATAATCAAGTATGGTGCATTCTTGACCATAAGAATGAACTATTTTAGTGGTTACCAAGTGCCTACTCTTGAAGATGAATGTGTGACTTTTTACAGTTTGTCAGCTTGGATAGATACTTACATGAAGATAAAAAACTGCATCTACAGATTTTTGCCCTGCTATGCAGTTACTGGGATAAAAGAAAAACGTCTTTGGATTAGAAGACTGCCACTCTGTATTTTATATGGCTCTATTTCTTCATTTTATTTCTATCTTGTTTATCCAAGGACTGATATTTATGTGAGAATTTCTAAACTTAAAAGTACCAGGTTTAATAGTCTGGTCAAAGAATTTCTCTCTGTGTGTATATAGCGTGTGTGTATAGAATCCTAGGTAAAAATGAACTCTGTCCAGATAATGCTGGGTAGACTATGTTTAAATTTTATCATAACCAATGTCCACAAAGGATGAACAGTTTTAATACTTTCTCTTCCTATTTTCCCTCCTCCAGCCCCTCCTATATCTTTGCTTTTACTTCACTTGTTCTAGAATTTGTTAATTTTCCTTACTACCCACTGCCACCAGTCCCATGCCCAAGGATCCAAACAGGCCCCATTGTCATCAAAATGTTTATCCTTATCCTCCAAAGTTCTCGTGACCTCTGTTCTTGTGTTCCATCTGTTCACTCAAATGGTTGGAAGACTAGATGTCAAGAAGGATTCTACACACACACACTAGAACAAGATTCCTTCATTAACATCACTCAGGACTTCAGGAATTTGAGAAGGGGCATTTGCAAAACAGTTTGATAAGCCAGCCTGTAAATAATTTTACAGATTTATTTAGGATTCCCAAATCCCACATTTCAACTCTTTGTACCTTAGGAAAAGAAGGGAGAGATCTCAGGGTAAGAACACTGCCTTGAAAAGTGTGTCTTCTCAAGCATGCAGTATTCCTCATGTCATAGATTCAGTATTTTTTATTCAAATGCCGTTCTTTGTGCAATTCTGGTTGATGCTTAAGGCACATCACAAGTGTCAGACCTTCTTTACATCACCCTTCTAAATCATCATGGTCCCATTTACACTACATTTATATTGTTATTATTGTGCTTTAAAAATTAAATTAAAATATCAGTTCCATTTATTCTTTTTTAATGTAACAAATGAATCAATAATTATAATCATACAATACATATGTATATCATTATTTTACATTGCTTGTCAATCAAATAAATCTACAAAACATTTGTGCTGCAATTGTATTTTAATCAGCTTCCTCTCCGACTGTGTTGAACTTTCTATTTGCTTGTATATCTGAAATTTCTCTTTCTTATATTATTGTTGTAACTTCTATTCTTGTCATATTCTTCGTGGGTTTTAATTGTTCTTGTTGCCTTTTAACTAGGATGGTTCTGTCTTATGGAATCTTAGGGTCTATAGTTTGGTGAGGCACTGAAGCTATCTGGCTAAGAATTCTAAATGCTCTTCATTAAACTGCAAATCCTAGGATTCTATAGGAAGGAAATATGGCAGTTGAAGTGGAATAATAGTGCTTTAATTCTGTAGTGTAGATGGGCCCCAGGTCCAGATCCATATGATATATTACTAGGGCTCTATTTTTGATGCTGAAATCTCAGGGTCTGGGAAAGTCCTGATCTAGCAACCTCAGAATTATCTGATTTCTGAACAGCAGTTAATTTCCTTATTGTCTATTAGCATTTTTATTAAAAATCATTGCTTCTATAGCCATTCTATTTATTTACATTGCAATACTAGGAATGGGGGGGGGGGGCTGTGAAAGAATGTGACAAGGGTATCGTAGCTGTGCAGCACCATATTGTATTTCAAACACTAACAAAAATTTATTTATAAAATACAAAAAGTACACTAACATTGTTAATTGTCTTGTTGCTTAGTTACAGAAGGTTCTTTAAAGTATTACTATCAAAACAGCCATTCAGGCAATCTATTCTCCAATACCAAGACCAATCTATTCTCCAATACTAGACTCCCTCAAGCCTATCCAGTCCCTCTCTGGACTCTTATGACCCTTCCATGGTCACCAATTCAACCTAAAATGTTCCCTCAAAAACCCTGAGAGCACACCCTCCCTTCTATGTGACTCTTTCCCTCAAAAAACCCAAAATTAAAACCCCACTTTTCACTCACTGCAAGGCCCTTTTATAGCCCTGCCCAGCCAGGGTCTCATTGGCTGGTCTCATGTTGCTCTCTGATTGGCTGATCGGTCTGTTCACTACAGATAATGCTGAGAGGTTCAGTAGAATGAACGAACAAACAAACAAACAAACAAACACTACCCTGTTCAGTTCCCTGCATAGATCAGCCACCAAGGCAACCAAAGCAGTTTCTGGCCCATAGCCAGGTGTGAAACCAGACTGACATGGATCTTGTTACTCCATCTCATCCAGGAATGCCTGGAGTTCAGAGGCCACCACAAGCTCTAGTACTTTGCCCAGAAATGGGAGATTGGGGACTGGTAAAAAAAGTAAAATTATGCTCAAAATTCTGCAACATAGACTACAATAACACATGGAGAGAGAAATCCCAGAGATGAAAGTGGGATTCAGGAAAGGAAGAGACACTAGGGCCCACATTGCAAACATATGGTGGTTAATGGAGTGCACCAAGGAATTCCAAAAGAGAATTAGCATGTGCTTTATAGACTATAGCAAAGTTATTGACTGCATAGATGACAAAAAACTATGGAATGCTCTTAAGGATACAGATGTGCCACTACACCTGCTAGCCCTGATGAGAAATCTGTACCTTTGACAAGAGGCTACTGTTAGAACAGAATATGCAGAAATAGAATCGTTCCTGATCAGGCAAGGCTGTGTTCAATCACCCTACTTGTTCAACCTCTATGAAGAAAATATCATTCGAAGAGAAGGTTTAGACTTAGAAGGAAAAGTGAATATAGGAGGAAGGAATATCAACAATCTAAGATATGTGTGACACCATACTACTAGCAGAAAATAGGATATCTAGACAAAAAGGAAATCGAAATAGTTAGATTTCCTGTACCTTGGATCAAACATCGTTCAGAACAGAGATTACAGTCAAGAAATCAGAAAAAGGCTAGGAACAGGAAGGACAGCAATGAAAGACTCAGACAACATCCTCAGGAGTAAAGAGATATATATGAGCACTAAAGTTAGAGTTATCCAAACCATAGTATTCCCCATCATCGTTTATGGATGCAAGACTTGAACAGTGAAGAAAGTGTATAAGAAGAAAATCAACTCATTTCAGATGTGGTGCTGGAGGAAAGTGCTGTGCCAACCAAGAAGGCAAACAAATGGGTCCTTGAACAGCTCACTGACCAGATATCTGGCTATCCTCAGCCTCTTGGTGATCTTTCACGCACCAGATTTTCAAGTGCACATTATTAATTTTGTTTTGAAAATGAGAAATTGAGCTAAACTGGAAATAGCATCTTTGGAGAAAGATTTAACAGATCATCCATTTCAGAGAATACATGGCCCAGCCCATGTAGGATTCAGATTTAGCTTTCATTAAAGGCCATAGTTTCTCTTTGTCAACAATATGCAGGGAACTGTTTTGTGAATTAGCAAAGTAACCATAAATTCCTAATTAGTGACCTAGTTCAAAGCAAAGCAAAGAAAAAAATGGTTCATGAAGAGTAGCCCAGGGTAATGAATATGGGGCTCTGCAAATATAGAGCCCTAGATAGCATTACCAATTGTGAGAGATCATGCTAACTGCCGCTCAATATTATCAGAAAGGCCACAGTTGCTCACCACAGGAAAAAACAAAAAAAAAAAAACAAAACAAAAAAACACACCTTGTTTGGACCACTACTTTTTGATGGGTGTATGAAGCCAAAAATAAAGAGACATAGCACATGATTCCTCTTTTTTTTTGGGGGGGGGGGGGCTAAACCTAGCCACCCGCTATGGCTTCTTTATTCATTACTATGTACTGTACATGTTTACTGTTCAAAGCAGAGTCACATCAAGAGCAGCAGTAAAGCAGCCATTAGCCCTACAGCACCTGGCAGCATGTTGTGCTGCCTTGGGATCTGCAACCAGAGTACAGCTGTGGGTGTGTACAGACATAGACCAAAGGCTGTATATCCAGTCTAGCAGAGGGCGTGCCTGCTCACTCACACACAGGAGATCAGAGTGTGGGGAAAGAGCAGCTGTCGGCAGAGGGACGTATGGCAAGGAGGGTTCCCTAAGATTATCCATCAGAACAAGAATTTTTGCTGGTGGTGGTTTTGTTTTGTTTTGCCTTTCAAGTTCCAAAGGGCAGCCAGGTGACATCTCACCTCATCTCTACCCCATTTGCAATCATGCTTCACTCTCCTTCTCCACTGAAAACAGCACTGGCATATGAGTGCTTCCAGGATCAGGCCAATTCTACTCTAGCTTTACCCTCGGATCACAAGCTGAAAACAAGAGGGACAGGAAAACAAAGGGTCCAGGAGCAGGTGATGATGACAGTGAAACGACAGAAGCAAAAGACCTCGCTTTCATCAGCTTCAAATGCAGCAGGCCACTCCAACCGAGGTAAATTCTTACCACTGCTCTGAACAGGAAGAGATGCTCCCTTTGTGTGATGTTTGACTTCACAATACATTGCCACATTAGTAGTCTCCGTGTTCTTGAGAATATATGGAGTTTGACTTTGTCTGTAAGAAACAATTTAAGACCTGCATTTTATTCTGTCTTCAGGATTTTGCTATGAGGATGTAAGAGAAGTTTTGCAATTCATTGCAGGAAGAGCATCTATCTAGGGATCCCAAATCTAGAGTTTTTTCTAGAGTTTAACAATTCTGCTGCTGAAAAAGTTTCAAATCTAACAATGACCAGCCTGCTAAATCTAACAACCACAAAGGACTTCAGTTTAAATGATGTGGGTTGAAATTAATGGTGGTGGATGAACTGCGTATGCCTCTGGTATGAAGCAGAGACGGGGAAACAACTGTCTTCCAGCCCTTTTCAGCTTCAGTATAGTGTGATGATTCTTTCATAATTTAATTCAAATAAAACTTGAAGCTTGGTGCAAACAATAAACACAAATCAATCAAAATTAAGCATTTTTAAATCCCATTGAATTCTAAGAAAGTCAAAGATTCTTATTAAAATCCAAGCATACTGCACTAAAAAATTAACAGGATGTTTAAAGTACAAAATAATTTAAATCTAAAGTGTTGGGATTATCTTTCAGTATGTTATTTTGCAAATTGGGGCAGGCATGCACACCTTTAGGAAAGTTATGCTATTGGACTTACCTTACATCTATGTATATGTTTTGAACCTATGGTTGTCAAAGGGATAATAGTCATTTATATCCCATCCTTCTTCCCAGTGCTTTAGTACTGAACTCAAATTGCTTCTCCTTGAGAGAACACAGATTAAAAACAGATAAAATTAAAAATACAATAAACTATTCTTGTAAAACCCATATTTCAATTATCAAGTTATTGTTGTCAGAATATCATTATTAAATTAAATTATTGAATTTAATTATTACATTAGACAACAATTTAAACATAATTTTAAAGAATATTGAAGAGCAAAAAGAGAAAGTACTGTACTGCATCACCATTAGACAATAGCCACCAAAAGGCTGCCAGAATAAAAACTTATTTATCAATTATGTTTTTGTTCCAGTATCTTAAATGCACTGTAACTTTCCAGGCAAGGATTCTCTTTAATAGAGCCCTAGTATAAACTTTTTGTGTCCCTTGATCTACAAAGGATCTTAGAGACAGAAAATATATTATCCAGTTGATGCAGTTAATCATAGTCCTCAATATGGTGTCTCTTCCCTGTGTGTAATTAGTATTCTTAAGGTTACTAAACAAATCAGAAACCCTGGTTTCTGCCTCCCAAGTACATTACTATTACATTAAGAAGGAGATCTTTAAAATATAATTTTGGAGCACTTTGGAACTGTGAAGTGTCAGTGGTTCGAGTTTTTATTTGTTTTATAATGAATCAGCCTGGTTAAAACTACATCTTTAAATCTCATTTAGATCCTCATGGCTTAAAGCATGAGGAATTTATGTTTATATCTACTCACAGAAGGCTGCATATGTTGCAGTCAAATTTGGGGAACCAACAATATGAATTAAGAATGCCAGTGTGAAGCAAGATAGTTGTAGTTCCTGGTGGTCTTTGGGGGATCCTCTTTATTCTTTGTGTAGTAGACTTGGTGGTTGTAACTTGACTCTGGATGTTGGACAATTTTTCCTCTGAGAGTATGTGGTATGTCAGCACTCTAACGCTGTGAATTTAAAAACAATTTAGAAAAAAAGTTTTAGAATCTGTTCTTTCACTTACAATTGGTGACAATACTTTGAGTGCTTCCACACCTTATTCTCTAGCCTTATTCTTGGAATTTGGGGTTGGGGGGGATGATAATGTTTTACATTGGTGACTTGCTTCTGATGGGGTCTATGGAGCCAAGGGTGTATGAGGAAGCTGATATGGTTTCCTGTCCCTTATATGTTGTCTTGGCTGTATGGACCTCCTGGAAACCAAGCATCCAGGTATGCTGCTGAGAGCTTTCAGTCTTTACTGTTTAAGACTGCTGCCTTTTATCCTCCTTGCTAATGTCTCTACTATTGTCTCCATAACCTCTGCTGGTGTAGTTATTCCACTCTTGGAGTGTAGACAATTTGATTTTAGAAAAGTGAACTTTTTAATCTTTTTTTTAATTTAATGGGAAAAATGTGCATATTTATTGGAGTGCACAACCTGGAGACTCTGAGCTATATGCAGCCCTTATCTACTCCCCCTTGTTAGCCTTGAAAACTGGAGGGACTCACTCACTTTCCTTCACAGCCCTGAGTTCCCGATTTTCTGTGCTGTGCTGTTTTCCAGTGCTATTCAGCACAAGAAAACAACAACCTTGGTAGAGATTTCTGAGAAATATAAGAGGCTTTCACCTTCACCACCCACCTCCACTGATCCTGAGATCTTTGTATACTGTAATGAAGAGGTTTAAATGTCTCCATCTTTCTGCTCTAAGCTATGGTATGTATGTGTGTGTTAACTCTTTTGGTGTGTGTTCACATGATCACCATGGCCATGCATGGGTGTGGACCTGGCCTCACAAATTTACACTAGGTGCATCCCAAAAAGTTTATGCACTTGTCATTTAGTGCAATGAGCAACAGTGGTTTTTGTAGTCCAAATTTATTTGTTGAAATAGTAGGAAATTCTCAGGAGTATGTAGTTTTTTATTTTTAAATCATGAATTACAAGAGATTTGGAAAAGATGATTCATTAACAAAGAAACTCATTACTGATCCAGGACATAAAGATTGCCCCCATCCCCTGCTTCTTAGAGATTTCATTTCATAAGACTGTTGCATGTCGGAGAAATAGAGCAAAAAAGAAAGAAGAAAGCATGACATGTTTGTTCGCTGTCCGCTATGCACTCAGATTGGCTTCCCACCACATTTATTTATTGTGTTTATTGTAACGCCCATTTATTTTAACAACTTCAGAAATAGAATGTCCCATGCCCATTTACGCAAACCATTCTTCAACAAATATATTGTTCCAAGATTGTAAAATGATCTAAATTGTACTTTAGAACCTTGATTGTCTTTGAAAGGCTTGTACCTGTCTGCTTACTGCACTGAGAGCTGCCAAGGGTGGCTGCAGACAGCATCAAATATCAAGCATTCTCAGCATTGGTTCTGGGGTGGGAAGGAGATGTTTAAAAGGTATAGCTTTTGATGTAACACCATAGGACTTTATTGCACAAGGCACTTGTCCAGCTATTATTGTGTTTTCTGCAAAAATGGGAGCAAACCTAGTTTGCCCTCTTAACTTTCACACTTCCACAACCATTGAGTCTGTTGGCACTAATGTGCTTCCATACGCAACGACTGCTTGCCACCCCTTACCTTTTCCTTTTTTGGCATATACACTGTGCTAGGGAGGTGGAACTTTTTAAAAAGTTCCCAGCCTTCCACTGCCAAAAGGGAAATCTCTCTGTGTGTCTATGTGTGTGAGTGAAGCATAGGCTTTGCATCAGAACCGAGAGGGGGGATCTACCTGTATCTGTGTAGGTGTATGGGTGAAGCAGAGGTTTTGCATCACAACACACACATACACACACAGAGAGAGAGAGAGAGAGAGAGAGAGAGAGAGAGAGAGAGAGAGAGAGATGGGTGTGTGAGGCAAAGGATTTGTATTGGAACCAAGCAAGCAAGAGGTGGGATCTGTGTGTGTGAGAGAGAGGGGGGGGGGGAGAGGGAGAAAGGGAGAGAGAACAAGAGAGAGAGAGAGAGAGAGAGAGAGAGGCAGAACCAGAGAGCTGGGGGGGATCTGTGTATATGTGTGTGAGCGATGAAGAGGCTTTGCATTGGAAGTGAGTGAGTAAGAGATGAAGGCATTAAAACACCCTACCATAGTAGCTTTGCAGTGACTGATCCCTATATCTTTCCTTATCCAAAGCATGCCAACTGACTACCTTAATGAAAATCAACACAAAAACACTGTTGAATTTCCAAATGGGCATTCATAGCATGTCAGAAGAATTAATGGAGATCATTACTAGCTTGAGTCCCTGTAGTGGGAGAAAGGCAGGATATAAGTGAATAAAATAATTATAAATGTATGTAAATGGACAGAAACACATCTACAACTGTCTTTCATTCTATAACAATGGAATAGCAACAACATGCAGGAGGTGTAAACCAAAGGCACTGTTATCCTGGTGCTATTCTGCTTTATTTTCCCTGTGTCTCTTAGAGTGAATATAGATTTGCATGGATTTTTTCCACTGTGTTTTTTAATGAAAAGTAGACCTGGACGGCTATATTAATGAGTGGAAATGGGGTAGGAAGAAGGGTTGCTTAACTAATTCCATCCATTGTTTATGTACTGAAAGGTGACATTCGAACTGCTTTCTCATCTAGAGAAATAAAGATAATGAGGGAGTTAATATGCAAAACCAAAAACAAAAAAACTTCACACACCCCTACCTGCTTTTCTCCCTGTGGTTAAATTCTGTATTCTTTTCACTAACAGGTGGGAAATAAACTGGGGTGGGGATGGGAGTGGGTGGGAATAAATTGTAAATTCTGCTCTGAACAACAGCTTTCCAAGGCTGCTTTTTAAATAGTACTGAAGAAAAGAAAGGCAGAACTCGGTGCCACAGAGAGAAACGTGTTTAAATAAACCTTCTAAGACACTGCTATAAGAAAAACTGCTATAGACTAAGCCTATGATTTTTCAGTTCTATAAAATCATCCATCCTTAGTCATCAAGGATTTGATGAATAAAGGCTTTGTGGAACTAATTAGGCTGGACATGTCTACAAAAATAGATGTGGCATTGAATGTTTCAGCTTGACATTGCAAATCTGTTTTGATGGATGGATCAGTCTTCTTCTAGTCTGTCAGTGTTGCATATACTGTATCATATAAGTACATCAGACCTATTTTGCCATTTTTAAAACTATGCAAACAGTACAGTACATTATAATTGTATGTAACCTTCTGTACACATGCTAGAGTGGAATCCACTGGGTGACCTTAGGTGGGTCACACACTCTCAGGCCGAGAAAAACCCTGTGGTAGGGTTGCCCTAGGGTTGCCATAGGTTGGAAATGATTTGAAGGCACACAACAACAAACAAATCTAATGTAGTCGTTACAGTTTTTGTTGAGGAAGAGAACAGTCTCCTAACAATATGGTATTGTTATATAAACGTTTTTTCCCCTTAACAGACAGATTAACAGGTTAATAAAGTCTTTCCTTCATTGCTGCTTTTTCAGAAAGCTTTCAAAAACACAATGTCCTCTATGTAAATTTTAGTACTGCATGATAGGAAACATTTTAGCATCTCTTAATTAGTTATCAGAAATGAGAGTCAGAAATTGAGGAATATGCATACATATACAACAACGTTCACTTTTTCAGCATATTCTGAAAACAGGAATTCTTTGGCATTGTGGAGTATCCCATAAGCAAACCTATTCATTAGTTAAACATACCATGAATTACAGTCACCTCTCCTTTCTCACAGACTTGAGATCCGTGATCTTGAATATTCACAAAGGGGCAACCTCAGTTATTTTCAATGGCACCCCCACACACACACACACACCTATGGGGCTTCAATATAGATAATTCTTCATTTTCGTGGGGTGGTCTGAATGGATCCTCTGCAAAAATGGAGGACCAACTGGATAATGCTTTTAACAACAGGCTCACAAATGGTCAGCTGGCTGGCAGTACAGTACACCAGATAGAACATGTTCAGTGCTGTAAATAAATGATGTGATGCAAAATCTTAAAACATCTCTGGTAATTGACTTTCATTTTTGAGCAGTTTATAAAATTTCTGAAGTGATCAGAAAGATAAATAGAGTATCTCTAAGCAGAGAAAATAAAAATGTGATGGCAAATATGCAGGAGAAGATTTTGTATTGATTACAGCAAGTAATAAAGTAATGTCAGCGTACATAAGCACAAATTAATATTAAATAGATACAAAAGAGATTGTGAAGAATCCTTTAATTTATTTTTATTTTGTAAAAGATATATTTCAGTAAAATGGCTTACTTTTGAAGTGTAAAAAAACCACACAAGACCATCACATAAACAAAACAAAATATTGAGCAAATACCAACAGTCAATAAGTATAATATTTATTACAAATATGAAAATAGAAAATGAACAATAAATATTATATTTATGAATAAGAGAGAACTGAAAATATTTTTTCTGAAGTGTATACCAGGTCATATATTCATCATACATCTTTTAAATGTACTGTATTCTCATGCATATGTCTAGAAATTTTAGACAAAAAATTGACCCAAAAAAATGAGTTGATTCTCAGATCAATGTAAGTACTGTACTTTAACTCTTATATTAAAAAGTAATAATACCTCAGTGAAAAGCAAAAGTGTAAGCTTTCCTGGAAGCACTGGAACCCCCTCTCCCCCAATTCTCTCATCTACACAGCCCTTAGGGAGAGCACAAAACAGTTATGTCTGCTGGAATTTTGTAATCCAGATCCGATCCATTGTTACATGTAGGTTTTTTTTTTACCTTGATTTATCCACCTTAACCTATCCACAGATCATATCAAAATCCACAATTTTGGCCCAAAAACCTGCCCTCAACTTATACATTAGATCAATTTATCATCAAGTATAAATAGTATGTTTGAATTTAATTCTTGACCACTGAACTAAATGGAGCTAAAAAGTGTTCAGCTTTTGCTGCATATTGCCCGTATGTGTGGGTTGGCTCTTTACAACACTCACTTGAGCCCACCTCATCCCATCTTACCTTCACCTTCCTCTATGTACAGTATTTGACATTACAGTTTAATGAAGTTATATCTTCATTCACTGCCACACAAGTAGGCTAGTGAATGGAATCATTTTGGTGTCATATGTCCACTTATGCATGTGTATATCTGAGATATTCAGTAGCTCCTCATACATCATCCAAAGCCTCCCCACAAAACACTGGGGATGGTGATACTGTGTCAAGTTACTGCCTGGGGGGGGGGGGGTGACCAGGCCATATCCATTCCAGCCAGAATTGCAACCAGGGAAGAAAAATAAGATTCTCTATTGGATCTCCAGGAAATTTACCTCATTTCTTTTCTTCTGGCTGATATATAGGTACCTTTCCCCTCTCTATCCCTGACCAGTAAACAGCTACTGCAGTGTCACCCAGGGCTTGATCACTACCTTGGAGGGTACAAGCTAGATATAGCTATGCATGCAACACTCAATCAGGGCTGTCATGGGCATGAGTCTGCCAATGTTAAACAGAGCAATGGAAGATAGGAGTCTTGGAGAGAACTCATCCACAGGGTTGCCATGAGTAGAGGTTGCCCTGAGGGCAGTTAACAACTAACAATAATATTCTGGAATGGGAAACTATTAGCAGAATTATATGGGGATTTGGGGCTATGCAGCCATGTTCTGGAAGAGTTTATTCCTGACTTTTCATCAGCATCTGTGGTTGGCATCTTCAGAAATTTTTCTGAAGATGCCAGCCACAGATGCTAGCAAAACATCAGGAATAAACTCTTCCGGAACATGGCTGCATAGCCCCAACCCCCACATAATTCTGCTAATAGTTTCCAATTCCAGAACATTATTGTTTGTTGTTAACTGCCCTCAGGGCAACCTCTACTCATGGCAACCCTGAGAGATCTCCACAAAAAACCCATGGATTCTGACCATGAAAGCCTTCAACTTCATATTAGCAGAATTGGCTGGAGTTTCTTTGGAATTTCATCATGTTTGGTATTTTTCAACTCTGGCAGGGTCTGATCAACCCTAGGCTTCTTTATTCATTTCATAAACATCACTGCCTGTTTATCTCTCTGCATGTATAGGGTTACCCCTTTCCATGCAAGTGAATGAAAAACCTTTTGGCCATAAGACCTTTTCATGTCTATCTCATCTCTAACTGATTACAGGATATGGGTGAATAGATTAGACCAATAGTTCCACCAAATATGAATGCTACAAAATGGGATTCTAGCTCTTTTGGGAGAGCATGATTGTATATTGCCCACAAGTAATATGATTATGAATGTAGTTCTCACTGGAAGAACCTGCATGGGAAAGAAGGTCTGTCTTGTTGCATCCTAGGGACATATGGTTAGAGTCTTTAATAGGTAGATCATACGTATCTCTCCTGTGAGGATTCAAAGCTTCAGGAATGCATGAGACCTGTTTGATTACATGTGAAGACCTGACAAAATGAACAGAAAGACCAATGTGTAATTATAGAATCACAGAACGGAAGAATGTTACCTTGTAAAACTATTTCCAATGGACCAGGGCAAAGAAACATATAAGTGGTAGCTTGTAATGCTAGCCTGATTGTATAATACCTGGTTTAAAACAGAATCATGGGAAGGGATAATAATTTTTTACACTGGCCCTTTGATCCTACTCACTTCCCATAGAAGCAATAAAGAACTGGATATCCATTAAGAAATTTTTGCATTGGGGCATCATGTTTAGAAACTACAGAGTCACAGTGTGTCAAACCATAATTGATCCCATGCATCTGAGGAAGTAGACCAACTCTGTGAAAGCTATGTTACAACATCTTTCACTCACTCACTCACTCACTCACTCACTCTCAAAGCTGTTACAAGATCCTTTTGCATTCTGATATTCCAGACTAATGTGGCTATGTTTATGAACTCTACTCTCATAAATGACACATTCTTTCCATATCAGGATAATGCTTACTGGGTTCCTTGACCATTTTTTCAGCAGTGTGCTCAAAGAAGCATTTTAACTCTTGCTCACAACAACTCTGTGATTTAGATCAGATAAAGAGAAAGCAATTTTTTCAAGGACAATAGGTTAGGTTCCTGTCTCATAATAATAACAATAATGATGATGATGTTTATTTATACCTCACTCTTCAGCCAAGGCTATCAGAGCAACTTACAATTTGTTAATTAGTCATTTCCCTGCCCCCAGGCTTACAATCTTAAAATACACGACACAAAAGGAGAAGGGAGAGGTGGTGGGGAAAGGGGAAAGTCCAGCAGATCTTCTGTGCCTCGGAGGCCTGGACCAAGGCAGATGAACTGGAGGGAGGGCTCTTCTTTTTAGGCAAGGCCTGTGGGAGCTGGCTTGCCATTCTCTCCTTCAAGATGGTAGATGGAGGGAGAGCCCTTTTGACCTTTCAGGCAAGGCCTGTTGGAGCTGGCTTGCCTTTCTCTCCCCCAAGATGGTTACTTTCAGGCTTTCAGAATCACTTCTCGAGTAAAGTAGTAACTATGTTTGATACAGATGTACCAATATTTGCAATGTAAATATATACACTGTTGGGACGTGTTTATCTACAATAGACCATTGACCCCTGGCACATGTCCACTGTTTGTTTGAAGGTGTACATTTTCCTTTTACATTAGATTAATTTACTATAGCAAACATACTTTAGAATCATTGTTTCCAAATCAGATAAACACACAGTTGCCACATAAATTTAAGCTATCTGAATTTGAACTTGGGTGCTTTATTTATTTAATTACACTTTTGTCCACCATCTCAAGAAAGCTCGCATGTAGAGTTCGCAGGCATCCTCATTCTAGGCACTGACTAAAGCCAGGCCTGGTTAGATACAGCAAAGTGATTACATCATGTGCCCTAAAACCACAGCCTGGAAAAAACAACACTGCATGTAGCCACTAATCCACATTGTCTCTTTATTATTAAACTCCAGACTTCCTTTGCCCTTGTAGCATTTCTAATTTCAACAGGGTTTTTCTTGTTCTCAAAGAGCTAAATAATACAGGTTCAACAAACCTGTACAAAAGTGCTGAGGACTGAGGAATCTTGCTCAGCCTGTAATGGAACCTAGTTCTCCTTCCCCTGGCAAGGCCACTTTGCTCTTGGCTATTGCAATGTCCTCAACCAGAGGACAAACTCATAATATAAAAGGCAATTAGAAGTTGAATTTGATGATGATGAATCCAGTACCGAACTCAAAATGATGGAACACAGCAACAACAACCAACAACAATGTCAGCCATTCAGTGCATTCTGCCCTCTTGGCAGATTTGTAGCTGGAGACTATGACTGATGCATCAGAGGAAGTTCTCAAGACTATAATACAGAGAAACCCTCACATCACATCACAGGCTTTTATGGATGTCCCGTTAAATATACAACAACTGGCATGGTAGGTTTGGGCAACACTCATAAAAAAGGTAAGGGCTGACTTAATTGCTCATCATACACCTCATTAAAAACACAAGCATCTTTGTATCAATAAGAGGAATGATGAAGATCTGAATAATTGTTGAATGCATCTTATGTATAAATTGTTTAACTGCACAAAGATATGTGTATCCAGTTAACTCTTTCTTCCATAGATCCCATGCTAATATTCTTATACAGTGGGCCCTTGTTATCTGCTGGGGTTTGATTCCAGGACCCTCCATGGATAACAAAATCCATGGATGCTCAGGTCTCATTAAATATAAGGGCACAACAAAATCAAGGTTTGCTATTTGGAATTTATACTTTTTTAGAATATTTTCAAGCTGTGGCTGCTCAAATCCATGGATAAAAAATCCATGGATAAGGAAGGCCAACTGTAATTCTTTCCTGTTCAATACACTTCTCTAAAATAGCAAATACACAATTTCTGCCTCAGGAGAATTAAATCAATTGCTCACAACTTCCTAGGGCTGTCTTATATATACATCCTAATTCTTTGTGTTGGTTTGACTTTAGAGTGGCTGCAGATGGAAGACCTTTCTTCTAGAATTTTTATAATGAAATGGCCAATAGTGCTAATAACTTTGTGGCCCTTTACATGTCAACTCAGAAATTAGTCCATTGAGTTCACTGGGGTAACTCCCAGGTATAGGATTATAACTCAGAGTCAAAGCATCTCCTCCATTCTTTATTTGATTCCTTATCAGTTAGTGGCTCTGGTCAATGTCCGACTTCATGTATGTTTCCTGTGAAGCATTTGTTGCATGCCATGACCATTTACAGAATTCTAAACTACAACTGGGGACATTGCCATGACATATTATCCTACAGATTTTTGAACTATTATGGAATATATGCTTATTCAAATCACTGGTCATTTTACAAATACCTGTAACATGAAAATGGATTGCATCACTGCCACCCTAGATCATTTAGAGGTTTATTGCATGACATAACTAAGCCAAAACAGAGCTGGACAGTAATAGCTTTCAACATGCCTTACCATATGATGTCATAGCGCTTCAATTCTCTTCCTGCAGGAGATGGTTGTAAAGGTGAGTCTTTTTTTCTAGATGGAAAAATCACTTCAACAAAAGACATGCTTTTACAACTGTCTCCCACGGGAACAGAACTGAAGCACTATGAGGTCATGCAGTAAGGCATGGAGAAAAGGCACTATTCTCTGGCTCCATTTCTGCTTTGTTTTCACATGCAATAAGAGTCATAGTACTAAGATATTACAGGACTTCCCTCCCCCCCCCCCCGCGCTATTGGCTCACATGGTTATTCTGTGAAATTTGTCACATGTAGCTGAGAATTCTGCTGGCAGATATCCTGGTTTATATAAACGGCTGCTTACATCTTATGCCTGTTATCAGCTCTGGCTGATTCGCCAGGTGTGCCCTTTCCTGGACATGAAAGGACCTGGAATCTGTGGTACATGCCTTGGTAACCTCATGCCCAGATTTCTGCAATGTGCTCTACATGGGGCTACCTTTGTGCTTAATCTGGAAACTGCAATTAGTTCAAAACATGGCAGTCAGGCTCATCACTGGAACATCAAACAAAACAAACAACTTCATTTATATACTGCTTTATACCCTTAAGGAATGTCTAAGCAGTTTACAATTGTAAGCTATTTGCCCCCAACAATCTGGGTACTCATTTTAGCGACCTCGGAAGGATGCAAGCCTGAGTCAAGCTTCAGCCCTTTGCTGGTCTTGAACTCGCCACCTTATGGTTTTGAGTGAGTGGCTGCAGGACAGGTATTTAACCACTGCGCCATCCAGGAGAGAGCACATAACACCTGGGCTTAAGGCTCTCCACTGGTTGCCAATTAATTTCCAGGCACGGTACAAGGTGTTGGTTTTAACCTTTAAAGCCCTACATGGCTTGGGTCCATCTTATTTTAGGGACCACCTCTCCCCGTACGATCCCCCCCCACACACAAACTCTGGTCCTCTGGGAAGAATCTGCTACAACCGATGAAAACTAGGCTGTCGCAAACCTCCCAGAGTACTTTTTCCACTGCTGCTCCCAGGCTATGGAATGGCCTGCCAGATGAGATGTGTAGTATTACATCTCTTGAATGCTTTAAAAAAGCTATAAAGACGCATCTCTTCCGGCAGGCCTTCCCAGAGATCTCTTAATTCCCAGCTCTAGAATTCAGTTATGCTTCTTTCTATCATATCACCATCTATGATGCTACAACTTATGCTGCTTATGTTAGTTTGCTTTTAATATTGTTCATGTTCTAATTGTTCTTGGTTTTAATCTGCTATAGATTAATTTAATTTTAAGGGGTGGGAGGTTGGGTAGAGGGATATTGATATTGTTTTACTCTGTTATTTTTTATTGCTGTAACCTGCTCTGATTGACAGAGGAGCGGGCTATAAATAATAATAATAATAATAATATCATTATCATTATTATTATTATTGGACATTGACCTTTAAATATCCTAGCCATGCCTGTTTTAACAGACCTTCCCCTTTAGCAACAACAACAACAACAACAACGACTTTATGTATAATACCCATAGAACACCCAGATGTGGCAATTAACTGACTTCAGTTGCAATAATTGAATCTTATATCTGATGGTTATTACTCAGAAAGAATACATATCTAGACATCATTTGTTTTTGCAAGTGCTTTTCAGTTCCTTAGATTCTCGTTTTGAGTATCTCTGTTGTCATATTCATGATCAGTGGAAGTTTTGGAAATCAGAACTTTTTCTTGACTTCTTTGTGTAGTTATTCTCTTGCCTTCTTAGTTCCATATAAGGATCTGATAACCTCTGATCTTGTTGTTGAAGACAGGCCTTGATTCTTAAATATCGGGGTTTGAATTCCTCTTCATTTTTCTATGTTAGTGCTGCTGAATTAGGATTGCTGCTTCCATTTTTTGTAAATCTTTATCTTTAACTGTATCTTTTTTATTTTTATCAACTGTGCAGTAGGCAGGCATCACATGGCTTGTTCGTGTTAGCAATAGCTGTATCTGTGAAATTAGACAATGGAAGGGTTGTTTCATTTCATTTCTGAAGAACTCATGTATTTCTTCATATTTGGCATAAGGAGAATTTGAGGGTGTTTGTTTGTTTGTTTGTTTTAAAAAAAAATCTGAATGTGAGAAAAAGCAAAACTGAGATTTCCCCACCCCAGGCCCTATCATCTTTCTTGATGCCAAGCAGCCAAGTAGTGGGATATTTCCATGCTATTTATTAACAAGATGAAGAAGGGGATACAATTTATACTGTTGGGTGGGGTATTATATAGCCAGCAACTGTATTTCTTAGCCTAAATGCAAGTAGCATATTGATCCCAGATTATTTTTTCAACAGCACTACTTGAAAAGTTGGATTTGACATGACAGACCTTGACAGGAGAAGTCTCTCTTGGAATTATATTATAATTTTTCCTCTTGACATCCAACATATGTTATGTAAACAAATAATGATCATTTGGCATGTACTGAATGGCAAGTTAAATGAGTTAATCTAACAATGAAACTGTTGTTTGTCTTTTTTAAAATGACATCCTGCACACATTAAATACCTGGCAAAATTTAATTTCTGAATTCAGATACAATACTTTGAATTCAACATATTTTAAAATATTTTTGTCTTTATGCCACATGAGTCTTATGAGCTGGCTTTTGCTTGTCAATAGCTGCTCAGGCTTTGCATCTAATACAGAAATAATTTCACGAGAAAGCAGCTGTCTTCTTGATGTCCATCAACACCATCAATTGTTTTGTTTTTTGTTTTACTTACAAACGTTGTGAGTGGAAAGGGGAGATTTATTTCACTGAAAGAATTAGATATTCTCCTGGTCTCAAAATGCATATCTAATATTTTCCCCCAACCTAATACTTTTGCTCAATTTACAGGCTCCATTTATGATGGTGTAGCTGATGGTTACAGTTATGGAACAGCCCGTGGAAGCTACTATGCCAAAGCTCACACAGGAAATAACTGGGGCAATGCGGTAAGGTTTACTCTATGACCCAAGACATTGTGTTGGAAATGGAAAGAAACAGTGATGGGGATTTTTTTCTCTCTTAAAAAAACAACAACAAACATTAGTCTTAGCATGAAATTTTAACATTTTTATCTTCCTCATCTTTTAACTGTAGGGATTAGGATAGAAACAGTATCTGTATTTAATGTTTTATTAATTTTAGCTGTATTTAGTTTGTGTGTATTCTTATGAATTTTAAGCACTTTATTTTATATTTGGTCTATGGCTATAAATAAATGTTTGCATCTCTTTTTTTTCTTTTTTCTATTTTATTTTATTTTATTTTATTTTTGTATGAAACAATCCATAAAGCAAATTTTTTAATTTTCTCTCTAGGAAATGTTCTGGTTCCTTTAAAACAAAAATGAGATTATTCTATTTGCCATGTCAGTCAATAGTTTATTCTTGCTAATTAGTAGCTGTGTAGGAACTAATTCGTGGGAGATTTGTTAATAAGGCTAAGTGTATTAAAAAATCAATAAGGTGATGCAAATTAATCATAGACATCTACTGAGATCACACCTATCTACTCAAATGTTTATATTTCATGAGGACTGTGCAGAACAGGTACACTTTGGCAGAATCTGGCCCAGACTGTAACCCAAAAAGAAAATAAACTGCACATACGGTACATTTTCAACTATATCTTAGCATGTTGATACAAATATATTTTGGATATATATGTTGCATATAAGACCTGTGAGACCTCCTGCCCAGGGCACCTATCCTCAGACACCTCCATCAACATCCTTTGGACATCCTGGCTCACTTCTGAGGCAGTCCTTATATGCAGCCACACCTTACAAGCTCTGTGTTGTGTACAGTGTTATGTGTTTAGCACCTGTCTAGGATTGCTGTGCTGGGAAGCCCCAATATAAAACTGGAGAGTAGCAGAGTCATATTCACAAGCTTTTACACCAAACATGATACATTCTGACGGGACCACAGGATCATCTCAATAAATTGTCACAGTGAGGGGTTTTCTAAGCAGGACTGCTAAGCCAGGCCTTTTAGAATTTATAACCCCCCCCCCCCAATAAAATTGAAATTTGAGAAGCAAAAAAGTGTCTCTCTCTCTATTTGATGTCCTCTCAAGAACTATCAGTAGTAAAGTTGTTGGATTCCTTCTGGCATAAAGGTGTGGCAGCTTTCTGGCAACAGGGGAGGGGAAATCCCAAGGACAGTGGGATCCAGTGTCATTGACTGGCATGATTCACCGGCTGCCTGGACTAGCATGATTCACAAGCAACTATACTGGACAGATTAAGCAACCACAAAAGGAGGAAATTAAGAGTTGTAATTATAATTCTAAAAGATTTTAATTGATTCTCCAGTTTCTCATGATCCCCCCCCCCCCATGTACATGTGCACTTGCCTATGGGAGATGAGAAGGCTTTCAAGTATATATTTTGTCCAGAATATGTATATGTATGATTGAGCAGTGTCTTAGAGTATAGTCCTTCCTTATCTCCACAGATAATTGGTCTTATAGTTTGACACTATCCATATTAATTCAGAATTGTTCCATTTAGTTAATCACTTTACCCAATCAGGTTTCACATGTTTTTGGCTGTGTGCACAGAAGAAGTAAGCAGATCCCACCTTTGGGATATAACTTTTTATTGGGGGATGCTGAAATCTATACCATAAATTGTTCTTAGATCTTCCCTTCCCCAAATTTGTACAGACACAGTTCTCAGGAAGATCTGTATATTTATGTGGTGTAGAAAAGAAAACTTACATCAAAATTAATGCTGGGTTTGGCTATCAACATTGTTGGTCTGATAAGGTGTTTTAATTTTTTATTAGATATTTTTCATTAATTAGTCATGGAACTGACTATTGTTGAATCATGTTAAATCTTTTGAAAGTGAGAGGATTTACAGTCTGAGAAGAAAGATACTCAGTGCAGATTATATGCCTAACAATGTACTATGTCAACTCAAAGCAGGGACCAGACAGATTTAGGCAAAAACGAGAGAGCAAACATACAGTGCAAGTAATATGGAGGCAGGAACAAAAACAATAAGAGAATATTTTGGGTGTTGGTTAAATCCAGTTTGGCATGATTTTCCCACAACCTGTCCTACAACAGTATAATACAACTGTTTGTGCTGGCTCTGCATAAAATGGTGTAGGAACTTTTTCAAATACCCTTCACCTAACGACATTGTATTGAAATATACACAGTTATGTGTGTAACTGTGTGTGCGTGTGTGTGTGCACACAAGTAAGCAAAATATATGCATGGATATCCTGTCTGAGGCTCTGTGGTCAAGATGCCTTCCAGACTGATAAAATTATGATGACAAAATTCAGTTAAATAGAATTACACAATCAATTGCCAGAAACTTGTTACAAATATGAGTGCTATTAGAAATGGAAAGAGCTGTTCTGTAGCCTTTTGTATATTGTCCTGAACTACCCCAATCATAGGGGTCCCACTTTGGGAGAAAGGCAGAATAAAAATAAAATAAGTAAATAAAATAGGTGTCAAGCTCCAGGAAGGGGCCACTGCTATTGCTGCTTACTGGTGGGAAAGGGAGAGATCACTGAGGCAATTCAGATCGGGGCTGTTGCAACTACGTGCAGTGGCCCTGATCTTGCCTTTCCATGGTGCAAAAAGGAGCTGAAAGGAGCGGCTCCTTTCAGCACCATGGAAAGGGTGCCACAGCCGCTGACACTGCAGCTTTTCAGTGCTCCTTTGGTGCTGCATCATCTAGACACAGCACCAGAGAAGCACTGTGATGCGGCACGCCATGTGGTGTGGTGCGCGACACCACACCAGCTTGGGAGAGGAAATGGGACATGTGTCGTATGGACGCCACACCCTGACTCTGCCCCAGGCTTGCATTAATGTCTGGTCTGTACAACCTATTAGTTTACTGATCTATGAAAGGATGAAAGACTGAGTCAACCTAAAGCTCTACAGGACTGAATTCACAACGCAGTGGCTGCAGTACTGGCATTTAACCTCCAGGGCTCCTAATTGCAGTACAACAGCAACAGCAAATCCTCAAAGGACATAGAGTCAACCAACATCAACTATTAAATGCCACTCTAAGTAGATTGGTCTCATGTGGCTGATGAAATATTAAAAGCAAGATTGACATTCAGAACTTCCTTAGAAGAATTGATTCAGCCCCATACAAATGTGGGAAGCTAATTTGAAACAGTGAGCACAAAAATGTGGTCACACCATGCGTCCAACTCATTCAAAGAAACAAGCCGTCATGGAGGCAATGTGACTTAGAGAACAGCCACAAGGAAGGAAAACCATGCTTGGTTCAAAACTTTGGAAGTTCCTTTTTTACAACTACAGTAATTTGTTATGTAACTTGAGACAAAGCTCAAATAATTTACCATTACCATTGCAACACCCCTTTTAAATATCTTCTTATGTTATCTATCTTAAAATAATGAAAATGTTGTATAATTTGAGGAGGGAAGGCCGCAAAGGAATAGGAATAGGAAAAAGCTCTCACTCATTACTTTGTTGCACTTTCTTTTTCTGTGATTCCCTTCCTGTAGTCTTATCCTGTTCTTTATTTTTATCAAATTGTAAGACCTTATCTTGTTTCCCATTCATTGATGCTGAGTGACTTCTAATTATTTAACATTGGCTTGCTCACCTGTCTGTGATGCCCATTTATTGAGTAGGAAACTACAGATCAGTATCAACTTTGGAACAAGGCATTTAAAAGACTTCTCCCATCTACCTGTGCTTTAAGATCTTCAGGAGAGGTCATTTTCATCATCCTGTCATCCACCGAAGCATGTTTGTTAGGACCATAAGAGAGCCACTTCCCAGTGGCTTCTTCCACATTCTGGAATTCCCTGTAAAAACATGCTGGGCTGCTTCCCTGTTATTCTTTTGCTGGCATTGAAAGATGTTTTTGTGCAGGCAAGCCTTTGGCATTTATGCTGCTTTCCTGCTAAAGGAATTTTAGCTGGCTGCTTAATGTTTATTTTAATTTTATTGCTGAATTTTAATTGTATTTTCAACTTTCTTGTTTAATTTATTTGGGCTGAAATCCTGGAGCAGACACCTAGCCAAGATGTCACGGTCATGCATGTTCCGATATGATCTGCAAAACCCACCTTAAAATCTAGCCAGCTGCATCAAAGGATGGAGTCCAGCAGCACTGGCAAGCAGAGTGCTAAAAGATGCATCCAGCTCCCTCCCACCAGTAAGTGGTGGTGCAACAAGGAATTGCAACAAGACCTCACAGGGGTCTCTGCTTCTGGACAGTGCATCACCACTTTCTGGGGGAAGGAATCTGAATACATCATCCTTCAGTGCCTTGCTCACGAGCACTGGAGAACTGTGTCCTTTAGTATGGTTGGCTGGGTTTTAGGGGCATTTACGATTGTGGCGATGATACCACAATCATAAACGTGGATTGTAAACATTTACAAGGTCATAAACCTGGCTTACAACATCATAACTGACAAACGGGATGTAAGCTTTTTCTTATTAATTTTGTCAGATCTCGGGTCCTGGCTGCAAATTGAAAAAGAGTTGACACAGGGAACATGAGAGCAATCTCAGAGAAGGTGCAATGTCTTGAAAAGTATACGTGTGTTTGTATTCCTCATTTATAAGATTTTTTTTTACTTGAATAACATACCCTGTGCAACTGTAGATGATACTTAATTAATCATGTTTAATGTCATCACCACAGGCTGCCTTTTATAATATGACTCTCCTGACATCACCAGGAGTTATTGCTATGTCTTAGGTTTTAGTCCTGAAATCTTAGGGCCTGCAGGAATCCTCACCTGGCAAACCTAATTCTTATGCTTTAATTCTGATTCTGTTTTTAAGTACATTTTATTATTGTTGGCTGCTTCAGTACCATCTTGGCACTGAAATAAATTTAACATTAAAAAATAGGCACTTCTCAAAACTCTATCTAGGTTCTCATTACATATGGATGAGAAATTTATTTGGCTTTCACTTTACTATGTTAGTAAGCAGTTTAAAACTTGAATCCTATTAGTTGATCCCAACTAGAGTAGACCTGTTGAATCATTGGTCCTATGTGTTTATCATTTGATTCAGTGGGTCTGCTCTACTAACAAACTAACAAAAGGATTCAGATCATTATTTTCTGGACATGGTCTAATGTAAAAAATGATTTTCACAACCAAAAATTGCATATGAAACAAATGGGTACTTAAATGGATGCAGAAAAATCTGTACAGCTGAGAAATGTAGACAAATGGAGGAATGTAGACAAATTTTTCCATCTTGAATGAAAAAGTCAAAAAAGTTTATGCTGATCTAAGTCAGAACAAGCTCAGTGGTGGAAAAACAAAATGTTTAGCAAAACAGAACTTGACAGATTATGATATTCCTGGTTTATTTTTATATTTTTATTTATTCATTTATTTAAACAAAAACACATTAAAAATTGGTACGATTAAACAATTAAAACTTAATATAAAAACAATATAAAATTACAAACATTCAAATCACAATAAAAACATGATACTCACCCCATATAACAAACACCCCATATAAAAAGCTGTCTCATAATCACACATGAAAAGCCTGCCTGAATAAGGCTGTTTTGGCTTGCTGACAGAAGGTAAGCAGGGAGGGGGGGGCAGCCTTGCTTCCAGTGGAAGGGCATTCCACAGGGCAGGAGCACGTAGTCTTTCTGGGTCACAGGAGAGCGTAGTCTTTCGGTCTGGGTAAATAAGGCAGCAAGTAAGAGAAAGAGAAAAGCTGAGGTATGTTTGACACTAAAGGAGAGGGAGAACTCAAGGAATGAGTCAGGACTTTGGGGAGCAAGTCAGGGGACCATCAGATAAACCTTTGTGTTGTGTAATGAAATTTTCTTTGACACTCAGTAAAAAGGACAGAAAGTGTTCAGGATTGCTAGAGTTCAGGATTGCTAGAGTGAAGGGTAGTTAAAGACATCAACCAGAATCCTGTTGGGGACCTGTGTTTTGTTAAGTGGACTTATGTATGTGAGGATTAGAATTGTGCAGTTGTATAACCTCCATATCCAATAGACAGCTGTTGTTATGTTACTGCCTATCACAGCCAGGAAAGTGTCCAGTGCACATTGGTGCCTGATGTGCATTAGTACCCAATGCAAAATGGAACTAATGTATAATGGGACTGAAGTACACCAGTCCCGATGCATACCACATTGGTCCTGATGCACATCACATCAATCCCAGTGCTCATTGGGCACCAATGCACTTGCTGATCTCCCATTACATATCTTTGCAATTCAGTAATGGAGTTTCTTATCACCTCTGCTATGCATCTAGGTATATGTAAAGTTAAGTGTAAGATAGATAGAATAATAGTGTTTATGTTCAGAGTTTTTATGTAGTGAGACTTGGGGCAAAGGTGAACAAATGATACAAGAATTTGGCTCAAGAAATTAATAGACTTCTTTTGGAATCCTAGCAGATTAAATGAGTTAAAAATGGATGTTGATCTATTATAAAAGTGTTAATACTTATAACAAAGAGTAACAAAAACGATGCACAGAGTGAGCTTCAGGAGTGTAGCTATTGGGGCGGGGGGCAGCCAGTTGCCTCCTCCAGAATAAATATTCTGCATCCCAATGAAATGTTCCTTTCATCCCCAAATTTATACCATTGCATTAACTTAAAGCTTCATTGGAACATTTAGAAATATAGTTTAGGATTTCAAAGACAACAAGATGACGAAGTTACCAAGCATATGAAAACACAGAAGAAATATTGTCTAAATGCATCTTCAGGTCATCTTTGAAGGTAAAACCATCTCTGGCTCAACCAATGAAGGTTCCTGTGACCTAACAAATAAAGAAATAGTAAATGGGTTAAATATTTTGGAAGAAAGAGATATAAATATATTTTTAAAATTGGAACAGAGAAGGGTAGAAACATTTGAGATATAGAGGTGTTTTTGTTTTCTTTGCTGGCTTTGCAACTTCTTTTTCAGTAGTATGTAACAGTCTAGAGTGAATTCATTTCGCAAGCCTGATCAAGGGTGTGCACAGCACATCAGTCAGGGTGGTACACCATCATATTTCATTGCCTTGACTTCTCCCTCCGGCCTGAGAGACACTCCCTCTCAACGTGTTTGCACAAAATAGATTTTAAAATTAAAAAATCACATCCATGCCATCTGCTGTTCTAGAAACAAACCACCAAGGATTTTTTTTTTAAAAAAATCAGATCTTTCTCAGATCTGTGCTAGCTGTAGAAATTGGAAACACCCAGACCTGTGTTCTCTTTCTGAGAACAGAACTAAGTTATCTGCTTGGATTCTTCACTTTCTCTAGCTAAAAAGCGTGGAGAATAATAAACCACCTCTGAAAAGTACCTGGGGACCGCATGTAAAAATTAAAAAATCAGAATATATTATTATGCTATTTAATTTGTTCCATGAATCATTTTGCCAGCTGAAAAACGGCAATAATAATTATTTACCACTGATTTGGGTATTAAAGATATATTCAATTAGTGATATGTTAAAAATGAGGAGGATAGCATTTGGTTTAGTGAGTGACAAGCTGTGCAGGCTTGGGTTGCTAAAATAATATCAGTCAAATTCTTTCTGTACTAAAGGTTTGAATCATTAGCATCATCATAATTATCAACACTATGGTGGGAAAAGATGTTCCATCTCCACTAGCTAGAGAATGATCAGCTCTAGGGTCCCAATTAATGTGTCTGGTTGTCACTTTAGGAAGCCAATTGAATTGCTCTACCTCAGGTCTCTGTTGTCATAAGTAGTAGTAACTTAGTTTAACAAACCTGATATCAGATTTCAGTCAGCAGTGGCAAAGAAGATCCCCATGCAAACAGCTCTGCAGCATTTAGAATCCATTTAGCACTGACTGAGAATTCAAGTGCAAAGGGAGTTACTTTTAGTCATTTTTATTTTCCTACACATATGCATTTTCATTTAAACCCAAGTTTGTTCAGTCACTGATATGACTGTTTGGAATGCCTTTTTAAAATGAACTGAAATATTTTTACCCATTTGTCTGACCAAATTCAGTAGATAGAGCTATTCCCAGCATGCCGCAGGTTAAAGGTGAGGAATTTCTCAGAAAGAGTAGAAATCGATAGCCATCACTAATGCTATATTACACTATGTAACACTATGTTACACTGACACGATAATCACAATGATTATATGAGTCATATAATCATAGAGTTGGTAGAGTTTGCTGAGCCCAATCCCCTGCTCAGTGCACAATCTACAGCCCTCCACCTTTGGATCAGGCAGCCTTTAGTACTCACAGGGCAGGTCTTTGGCCCTCCAAAGTTTGGCCGGCCATCTATTCCCACCTGATCTACCCAGAAAAGCTGATTATAAATGATCGTGGGAGCTGTAGCCCAAAACATCTCTGGCAGAGGAGTGATGACTCTCTTCCCCTGAAATGGGGAAGGATGTGCCTTCAATGGGAGGATTGGCCCCTGAAAAACAGGATGCCTGGCCACCCAGCAGACTCCTGAACTGGTCCAGAGGACTGCACCGTGCATGCGGTAGGGGAGAAGATGTTGATTGGAATATTGCTCTGTATGAATAAACCTTATCAATCTGCCCTGGGCCAATAGAAAAAAAATTCTGCCCCAGTGACATTGGCTTCGCTCTGGGCATTTGCCTTTCCTGTTCCTCAAAGAGAGTAATATTAATATTTAATAATATTTATTTATTTAAACCCCACTCTTCAGCCAAAAGGCTATCAGAGCGGCTTACAAATTGTTAATTATTTTATTTACAAAGCAAGTCAGTCTCTTCATCTGTTCCATAAAATATTAAAAATATTCAAGAACTTTTGTTTAATTTATTTAGTTTCAAAATGAATGCAGGAACTGAATAACTGCCCCCTTGAGATCTTAATTCTTATATTTTTATAGAACACTTAGGACACATATTCAGCTACACAAACATCACACAGATCACCTATTGCATTAAGTCTTTGTGCATGAAACTTACTTCTGCTTTGCCCCTAGATGTGCATAGTTTTGGGGGAGAGAAGAAGCTGGTCACTTGGTGCCACCTTTTAATGAGTATTGCTCATTAAAAAGACGTGTGCTGTCTCCTCCTCCTCCTCCTCCTCCTCCCAACCCACTGTCCCCACCATCCTTCCCATGAAAGACAGCTCTGGTCACCTTGGTGGATGCCCTGTGCAGGGAACTGGACAGGGGGAGTGTGTCTCTGTTGGTTCTGAAGGATAGCTCAGTAGCTTTTGATACTATTGACCATGATAATCTTCTGGGTTGCCTCTCTGAGATGGGACTTGGAGTCACTGTTATGCAGTGGTTCCAGTCTTTTTTGGATGGACAAACTCAGAAGGTGGTGCTCAGGGACTCCTGTTTGACCACCTGGACAGTTGAAAGGCAGATTGGGGAATAGGGACTTTGCTGGACAGGATTACACTCTGCCTGGCTCACAGCTTGAGTCCAGGGCACTCTCCTGGACTCAACCCTGAGCCTGGATGCCCAGGTCTCAGCAATGGCACAATTGCACCTGTTTCTTGAGACACAAGATCTGGCTGTGGCAATACATGCCTTCATTACATCCCATTTGGATTGCTGTTAACACACTCTATGTGGTGCTGTCTTTGGAAACTGTTCAGAAACTTCAGCAGGCACAGTAAGCCGCAGTTAGAATGCTAGCCACATATAACTCCCTTGTAAAGCACTGGCTACTGGTTTGTTTCTGGGCTCAATTCAAAGTGCTGATCATGACCTATAAAGCCCTATAGGTCTTAGGTCCAGATTATTTGAAGAACTGTGGGGCTCAAAAGACAGGCGGCTAAACGCTGCCCCTTTTAGCACCAGATTGTTGCCGTGGCAACCACAAGTGTGGCAACTATCCACTCCCTCTCAGAACACTAAGATCTTCAGAGGCGGGCTTCCTATCAGTCCCTTCACAATTGCAGGTTTGCTTGATAAGAACACGAGAGAGAGCCTTCTTGGTGGCTGCTCCCACCCTCTTGAACTCCCTTCTATGGGAGGCCTGGCTAATCCCCCTCCCTGCTTGCAAGCCAAGATATTTTTATTTAAGCAGGCATTTGATATATAATCATATTGTGGTGGTTTTATGGAGTAGATGTGTTTTAGGTATTCTTTTAGCTTGTGTATATTTTAATGTAATTTTATACTGTTTTTAGATTATTTTAATTGCTTTAAATTTTATTGTAATTATTATTATTATTATTATTAACATTTTAACTTATCCCATACTTAAAACGACTATCCTATAATGAAAATAGCTATGTATCTACTAGATAAAACAAAGGAAACAGGCTCTTTATATATCATTGGCAACAGTCTGTTTCACCTGGGAACTCATTAATAATCTAAGAAGCCAAATTTTAGATCCTCGGAGGAGGCCCTGTTGTGTGTCCTAATATGTTGTAAAGTTAAGTTGCTATCTATCTGCAATATAGCTTTCCCTGTAGCAGCACCTTGACTGTAGACCTCTTTACCCAAGGAAGTTAAGTTGGATCTTTTTTTTTTCTTTTTTTTTTTTTGAGCGTCCAGTTGACATCCGAAACAGTGCTGTTTCACATGGTCTTTAAAGTTTGAAATTGCTGTTTAAATCTTTTAAAATTTCATGCAAGGATTATTTTTAGATTCTTTAAAAAAATAAATAGTGTCTTAATTTGTTTTTAAAACATTTTATCTTTCTGCTGTTTTAGTTGGTTTTTTTTTTTTGTTCATTGCCTCAGGACCCCATGGTTGTTATAAATAAATAATAGACAAATAGTGTGTCACGCAGCTGCAAATCCTAGGATTCCATAGGATGCAGCTATGACAGTTAAAATGGACTCATAGTGTTATAATTGTGCAGTGTGAAAGGGCCCAGGAATGATGCCCAGGAGCTGTTGCACTAAAATTCCACATAATTTCATACACACACCCACACTCCAGTTTTACTTCTTGCACTTCCAGTTTAGTACTTGCTGGTGAAGCAAACAGGCAGGTTTCTACTTGTTGAAGAGTGTCCCAGAGTTAGCACTGGTGCTTTTAAACTAATGTTGCTCCGTTTCAGGTTGTCTGAACTTAGCGCAGTGACTGAAGAAAGAAAAGCAGAATGCCAGATATAAGCTTACTTTAGTTATTCTTTCAATTGCAAGTTAACATATGCTTTTATTTCAGCAAAAATAAATAATAGAAACACTAACTTGCAGAGATGTTGTATCTCCCAGGCATTTGCTGCAAACAAAAGCTAGCTATTATGCTTCCACGGAAGACTTAATATATTATTTAAGTATGGCTTCTGTTTTCTCATGAACTTATCCGCATCAAGTGTCTGGAAAAAGAACAAACAAAAACTTTGTGTGTGTGTGTTATTTGTTTTGATCTGTTTATGAAAAAGAATGATCAAACTAATTTTTTAAACCTGCATTTTGGAATGACAGGACACTTTTCATTTCTTTTGAGTTATAAACATGTTCTTCCCAGTGAAGTCTGGGAACTGTGGGTGCCAAGCTATTAGCTCTGGGAAGGCACCTTTCACTTAAATGAGTCCTTAGGAGCAAGTCAGTTCAAGCCCAGCTTGGGTGGGGTGAGATACACAAGATGTCTCCTTCAAAGGTGTGTGTGTGGGGGGGGGGGGAGCCCAGCTTCTTTTGTGTGAAAAGAAGCTCATTATGCAACCCAATGCCTGAATTTTATTATAATTTCTTTCCTTCATGTTGCTGGATTCTCTGACTCTAAATGTTCATGTCCTTAATGTCTCATTTCCCCCCATATTCTAGGGGTAGTTGTGCTCACGATAGCGGCCCCAAAACCAAGAATAAGGCTGCAACCTCCAGTCCTCGATGGGGTCACACTCTCCTCCAGTGACTTTGTTTGCAGTCTGGGGGTATTCCTTGACTTGTCGCTCCTCATAATGAATCAGGTAAATGCGACAGTCAGGAGCGCCTGTTATCAGCTTCGGCTGATACACTAGTTGTGCCCTTTTCAGGAAGTAAGGGATCTCGAGACTGTTGTTCATGCACTGGTAACCTCTCGCTTAGATTTCTGTATTGTGCTCTACATGGGGCTACCCTCATGCTTCGTTCAGAAACTACAGTTAGCTGGTGGCTGGACTAGTGTCAGGAACATCTAGGAGGACCATATTACGCTGGTACTAAGTTCCCTCCACAGGTTGCTGATCAGTTTCCAGGCCCAGTAAAAGGTGCTGGTTATCACCTGTAAAGCCCTAAATGGCTTGGATCCAAGCTATCTCAGGGACCACTCCCCGCCTACAATCCTCCCTGCGCACTCCAGTCCTCTGGGAGGAATCTGCTGCAGCCTCAAAAATCTTGGCTTCCGGCTACCTCCCAGAGGGCCTTTTCTGTTGTCACCCCCAGATTGTGGAACGGTCTGCCAGACAAGATCCATCAATTGACATCTTTAGACAGCTTTAAAAAGGCTGTCAAGACGGATCTTTTCCGGCAGGCCTTTCCAGGATAGATAACCCTGGCCTCAGGGACCCCCCTCTTCGGAGGATGTTGCCGCATGGTCTGTTTGTCTATTGTATTATTATTATTATTATTATTATTATTATTATTAACCTTTATTTATATAGCGCTGTAAATTTACACAGTGCTGTACATACAATTTTATAATTAGACTCTTCCCTGCTCTCAGGCTTACAATCTAAAAAAGACAACACAAAAAGAGAAGGGAAAGGTGGTGGGAAAGGGGATGAGGTCCAGTGGTTCTTCTCTCCCTCTGGGGCCTGGTCCAAGGCAGATGGACTGGAGGGAGGGCTCGGCTTCTTAATAAATAGTTAATAGGAGGCATCCTGAGGCAGATGGCACAATCCTGGGAACACTTCCCTAAACAATATAGTCTTTAACTTAATTTTGAAACTGGTTAGAGAAGTGATGAGGCATACATGTGGGGGAAGAAGGTTCCAGGAGTGAGGGGCAGCAAGTGAGAAAGGACGAATCCGAGACAGGGCAGTGGAAATCCTCGGCTGAGACAGGAAACCTTGACTACCAGAGCATAGGGTATGAGAAGGAGTATGAGGAGAAAGATGTCCAGACAAATAAGGAGGGGCCAGTCCATGGAGGGCTTTGAAAGTAAATATTGCAAATTGTATTAATGTTGTTTTTATATTATTGGTTTTAATCCGTAACAGATTTAATAATTTTTAAGGGGGGAGGAGGGATGTAATTTGTTTATCTGATGTAATTGTATTTTACTGTTGTTAGCTGCCCCGACTGATCTCAAAGGGGTGGGGTAGAATTATTATTATTATTATTATTATTATTAGCTGTCATTACAGCTTATTATTTTATCCTAAAACCTCTGCTCTGCAAGTTAAACATCATAATGTAATATCATAAACCCACTTTTCCTCTTCACTGGGAGGGAAACAGAAGCCAAGATGGGACATAATAATATATTGTGAAGCTGAACAGCAAGGATACATTGCCTACAAAATGTACTGTATTTTGAAAGTTGGAAAGACTGGAGCATGAATAAAAGTGCACTTGAACTGAAAAATATTCCTCACCGGGATAGAGGTAAACTAGATTTTAAAGAGCCCACATACCTTCCAGCAGTTTAGAGATGAAAAGTGAGACACATGTGGCTAAGCATGTGACGAAGATGGCAGAAATTATTAAAGAAGAAGAAATGGCACACTAGCAGTGGTTTCAGAAGTTTGCTTTTGCCTAAGTCTGAAAGGACCCCTCTTTCTTCTCCCTGCTGAGTTGAGAACAAACCTGTTGCAGCAACTGAAGTAAGCTGAAGAAAAAAGGGGAAAGTGGAAGAAGGAAAGAGAAACTGGGACATTTTAAAAACATCTGAAAATGGGGCAACAGGGGCTTAATTCGGACAGTTTTGGGACAGTTGAAGGGTATGAATCTAATGAATCCCAATGGGGCTTTCTAGATTGGCAGGAAAGTGTGACATGAAGTTGCCTTTTCCTTAAAGGCTTGCAGCCTTTAGATGGAGCTGCGCTGTTCCGCAGTTTTTAAAAAAGAAGCTGAGAAAACCAGCACCTTTTTAAAGGCGCTTCTTCTCCCCTGAAATGCAAAAAAAGCGTTTTCATGGCACACTTTCCCTTTTTCTCATCTAAAGGCTAGGGTTTCATGCAGCCATCAACACACCTCTTTTTGCCAATCTAGATCAGGCCATTGATTTTAAATCATGATAGTAGAGTTGTTCTGTGTTGAGGTCTGTGTGTAATCAAACAGGAGTGTTCTCATTTTACGTATATCATTAGATACATAAAGAAATTTGAGTAGGGCTACAATCCTCTATGCATGCTCATTATGGGAGCAATTCTTTGTGTGACCAGTTCAGAGAAGTTTCTCTGTTGTGATCATGGTGTCTCTGTTGTGATGTCCCCGTTACAGAATGCTCTCCTGTTAAAGGCCTGTTTGGTTGCCAGTGTATGTTTCAAGTTAAACCATAGCTTTTATTAATAATTTTACATTCTATTTTTTTTATCCAGTTTGTTCACGCACATGATTTTAACTGTTCTAATTTTAAATTGAGACAATTTAATATTTTTTCAACTGCAAATTACCTCATACTTCTTCATATTTTAAAGTTGTTAAAATTATTTGAATTGATTCTGTTGTATGCCACCCTGAGATCTTTGGATAAAAGTTGGGATATAATTGTTGAATAAATAAAACAAATAATAGATCACAATTTAAAGGAGAAAGGACACAAACTGTAAATAATGTAACAATTGCAGCCATTAGTTCATTTATGAAAGAAAAGAACGTATTAGAGTAAAAGAATGGAGTAAAAGCACAGGTTTTTTAAAGCAGGAATCAGTCTTGCTCCTAACGCTTTTGATGTTTATATTCATGCTTCATGAGTGAGAATTTATTGCACACAGCAAATGAAAGGAAGTTATACTTAACTCCAAGATTCACTATTAAACTGTGTTCCTAATAGTGAACCTCAGAAGTAAGCATAGTTTTCTAAATAACAATTTTTAAATCTAAAACTTTTACTAGTCCATCAGATATTCATTAATATTTTGTGCAAAATTCCATTAACATTATTTTAAAGTTTCCATTTTTTCTTTCATGTCATGATGATTTTTAAAATCTAATAATAAGTGAATATGTGTTAAGAAATATGAGTTTGTGAAGAATGATAGATGTGGGATGTGAATAAGTCGAACCATTCACAGTAAAGGAATCTCTGCTTTCCTGCCACACGAGAATAACAAAAATTGATTCCATTCTGGAAGTAAAATCTGTGAGTCACCTTATATGGATTCACTCTACCCCAGCTATACTATTGTTAATCTAAGTGAGACATAGAGAAGACCCCCACCAACAGACCTCAATCTTCAGTCATGCAAGGAGTGGCACTTCTTCAGGTATCAAATTCCAAAACCATTTCACTGTTATCACCAGCACTTTGAATTTAGACCAGAATCATATTGGTAGCCATTGTTGTAGGATGCTCCAGTCATCAGTCAAGCTGCAATTTCAATTAGCTGCAGCTTGAGAATTCAAAGGCAGCCCCACATAGAGATCATTACAGCTTAATTAGGAAATCACTAATGTATGGATTACTGTGGTTAAATCATCCCTATCTGGCCATAGCAGGTGCACTAGTGAAGCTGGCTCCAGGCACTCCAAGTCATGAGGTCCACCTGGGCCTCCAGTGAGAGGGGTGGATCTAGGAGTACCTCCAAGCTACACACCTGCTCGCTGAAGGGGAGTGCAACCTCACCCAGGTCAGATATGTTATTCAATTCCTAGATCCAGGAGCCACAGAACCATCTTATTGGCATTAAGCTTTCATTCACTGGGCAACACCGAACACATTATAGTATTCCACTGGTCAAGCACCTGCACCTCTGCAGCCAACCCTAATGGCCAGAAAAAGATCAGTTTAGTGCCATCAGCATATGAAACAAAATCAAAGTAATTCAATACTCCTGAATGACATCCACACACACAAAAAACAAAACAACACAACATTGAGTGTCTTCATATAGATATTAAACAGCACATAGATATTGATATTATACAGATATCATACAGATGTTAAACAGCACAGAAAAAGATGGAATGCTGTGGCAATCC
Organism: Urosaurus nigricauda; assembly: GCA_034509955.1. Classification (NCBI taxonomy): domain Eukaryota; kingdom Metazoa; phylum Chordata; class Lepidosauria; order Squamata; family Phrynosomatidae; genus Urosaurus; species Urosaurus nigricauda. Next base: position 44,663,820 of record JAOEGL010000004.1, on the reverse strand, counting down.
ACAGTCTGAACAGGAATTTCCCTTTCACTGAGTTGTTTACTAATGCTGCTTTACCAGACAATAAATCCCACCAAATGCAGTGTAAGTTGTTTCTGAGTATACTTTATATTAGAATTTATTTACATGATGAAATAAATATTGACCCTCATTGGGTCACACTAGATCATTACTGATGTTGTTTGGGCTCATGTTTGGTCAACAAGATGTCTTGGGATGGCATTGCTCCTTCTGTACATGGTTTATACAGCAGTAGTGTCAGTTGCTGTCACCCGGTGCGGTAACTCATGGTGTCACCCCAATTAACCTCCTCCCATTTCACACCATACAGAATCCTTACTAATGCTTTTTTGCACTGATGTTACTCATAAACTGAATGTCATGCTAATAGTTGTGACATAAACAAAATTAAAATTATACTGTCAAATTACAATATCATATGCATAACCTAAATGTATTTACATATATATAATGAAGATTTGGTTAAAATGTAATGCTTTTAAAGAAAAAATTAAAAGAATAATAATTTTAAATTTTCAAAATTTTATTTTTTAATTTTTAATTTTAATTTTAAAATTTTGATTTTAAAAAATTATGGGGCCAATCCTTTCTCCTCCGACTGAACTTCACCCCACTTCTACCATCTCTTAAAGCATTTTAAAGGGAAGCAGGTGAATACAACAGCCATTTCTGTCAAAAGGTTGGTGTTTGAGGAGCAGTGGTGTAATCCTCTCCCTTTTAGGGTGTCACCTGGTGCAGTCCTCATACTGCACATCCCCCTAGTGATGCCACTGTTATACACTATGTCTACCAGTATATCTACCAGTGAGTGTGAGCTGAATTTTAATTTTATTATGGGTAACATCTAGTGCCTCTTAGGAGATTATCACACCCAGGAATCCTGGCAGGAGAGACATGGGATCGAAAAGACGAAAACGGGTGTTATCACATTTACTCATGTCCAGGCTGTAGGCAGCCTGTATCCACTCGGGTGGCTGGGTTGCAGATGGGCTGCCCAAGTCGATACGGGCTGCCTACAGCCCAGACACTGGTAAATGTGCTAACATCTGTTTTCATCTTTTAGATCCTGTATCTCTCCTGCTGAGATTCCTGGGTGTGAGAATCTCCTTAGTTTCTATTTTGTGCTTCTAAAGTCAATAGACAACTAATAAAATGTTAACTATTTTCTCTCTTCTCCTTTTTCTCTGCTCTATGTCTCTTATCAGATGTACAATGGAACCCTCAAAAGAGAAGGTGCAGAAAACAAGCGCTACAGTTCCTACAGCCAAATGGATAGCTGGGGCGCAAGGAACTACAACAAGATCTGCAGCCCTACCAGTCCTGGCAGTGATTACTGCTTTGTGCAGAATATGAAGAGTAGTCGGAGTGAGCCAGATCTCTACTGTGATGCTCCACGAGGCACATTAAGGAGAAACCAGAGTGGAAGCCGTGTGAGTCACAAAGCAAGTCTGAATCGCCACAGCCTCTACAGCAATACATGCAACAGCCAGGGAATTACAACCACTACGAGAACAAGCAAGAGAATTCCAGCCCGCAGTTCCTCTTATACTTCTGCTAACAAGCAAGATGTTGTCTATGCTCAGCCTGTAGCTAGCAAACCAGATGTGGTCTATGGACAGCCTCCTTCCAATTCAAAGTAAGTTTCCATACCAGTTTTTTCTGTTTATGCAACTGTATGAATACATACCTGCCAAGTTAGGATAACACTTCATTCAACTAATGAAATGGATTCTACTCCATACCATGAAGGCTGAGATTGTGGTAAGAACTGTGCAGTAAGCATGCAGTTCTTGGAGAGGGGTTCATCTAGACATTCAACAATTCAGTGTGGTTGGCCTTGGCACTCTTTCCAAGGACTCTTTCATACAAGGCTAAATTGGAAGTATAATTTAAGGTCAATTCGAATGCAATCATGGGTTTTACATTCTTGCGAATTAACTCTTCGCATGCAAATTCGGGCAAGAGGAAAGCCAATTCGAATGCAATCATGGGTTTTACGTTATTGCGAATTAAAGCTTCGCATGCAAATTCGGGCAGGAGGGGGTTATTTTCAGGTAATGGGAAGTAATTCCGAACGGAGCAGGGGTTCATGTAAATTCGCTAAACAAGCGAATTTACATAAATCCGCATTGGCTCCATTCGGAGTTGGGAGAAATTCCTCCCCGTTTGAAAGAGTCCCAAAATAGGTAATCCTTCAAAGGAAAAAAAAAAGGTCAAAGGTAATGTGCATCATTGCTTGTCACCCAAAATGGTGGACATGATGGTTGGCGATGGCACTCCAGAACTCCAAATGAACCAAAAAATTAGGCTGTACAGCTTTCCAGGCTTTAAACCATGTCCACCTACTGGCATAGTCTGTTATAAACTTGTTTATAGTTGATCCACTTTGCTGCAAAATCCCCACTGGAGAAAAAAAAAACTGGCTAGTTTTCCAAACTGCTTCCTAAGAAAGGCCTAGTTATTGTAGAGAAAATTATTACATATCCAGCCTCATCTTTTAAAATAATGACTTCAATGTCATTCCCAGAACAATTGCTGTGTGGGAAACACTCTCCTCTGCCAAATATCTCACAGGAGTGGTCTCCTTTATAGCACCTTTCCTGATAGGGAGGATCACCCTGTAGAACAAGTTTAGGTTTGGGAGTTGTCTGTCTTGAAACACTGTGCCTGACTGGTGAATCTTCCTTCCAGCAGAACTAGTTCTGTTTGGGGAGTTGTCTCATTTCTAGAATTGAGACTTTTTGCATGCTTCTGCACAACTATGAAACTGGAATTTCATCAAGTTGATTTTTTTTTAAAAAAAAATGTTTGTGTTAATGAATGAAGTTCTTCACCTCAGAACTGAATCAGTTTACATGAGTAACAGAAGGCATTTTTTTTGTTTACACAGCCATTAGTTGTGTTCTTTCACATGGAAATAAAATAAAGCTTGGGGATATGTGCCTCCCACAGACATTGAACTCTGATAGATGGCATAGATCAGTAGAACTCATTTGTTTTATTTCTCACATCATTAAAAATAGTTTTAACTTTGAACTTTCTGCTCCAATAGATCTGTTTAGATTAGATGCTTTTTTTCCCTTGGAGAAAGAACTGAAATTGTCAGTGGCAGAAATTGCATTGAAACTAGAAGAAAGACTGAATGTTCAAGTCTTAGCTTAGGATGCATATTAGGAAAAAATACCAGACACTTCACATAATTCTGACAGGTTAGAGGAAAAACAAGAAACTACTTTGTATAATGTAAAAACATTGGCCTATCAACCTGCATACAGTCTGCACAGGCTAGCCAGGGCTTTGCAGGGTTTCAAACAGTTGTCTTCCTCAGCCCTACCTAGAAATGTCTGTTGATTAAACTTGGACCCTGGTTGTTGCAGAGCATCTTCTGTGCTATTTAACTATGACCACTATTTAAATGATTCCTATCATTTGCTGGTCTTGGTAGATGAGACCCTCCCTGGTCCAGCTACTAATTCATGGATCATGCCCCTGGACATGTCATACAAATGTCGAAGCATTCAGAGAATCAATAAAGGCCACTGGTGCTCAGTGGTCCAAGTGGGAGGAAAATCTTTTCCCACCAGTTTGGAGTTGGATATTCATATCACTTACTGTTGTTTATTCAGTGCTATTCAAATTTTCCACAACCAGCTGAATCAGCTAAAAACTGAGAAAGTTTGTGCAAATCTACATCACACTTTCAGGGTTTTTCAGGGTATTCTTTTTTTAATCACCTATTCCTGAGAATAATTAATTCTGGTCAGTTATTTTGTGCCTTAAAGGCACAAATAAGATAAACTCTACCAATAACTTCCCAAACTGTGATGTTTTTAAGGGGGTTGATCAAAGACAGTTATTGGATTTTAGTCCAAGTCATCATCAGGGGGTAGGTCTTTCTTTCTGTTTTTCCCTTTTTTGTTGATTTTACAATGGAGACTAGTTATAGAACTAGCTTTGAGCAATAGGGCTTGATATAGGATGTGTCAACGTTAGTACTTTGTATGGACTAGTTAGATACACTGACTTTACTTCATAACCCCATTGCCCAACCTCCCCGTGTGATGCACACCAAGATGAAGCTCAAAGCTGGAGACAAACAATTCAGTCACTGGTGCAATCACATTCCTTTCCTTGCATGAGAGAGTAATCTGAGTTCTTGGTCATCCTGCAACTTCATCCTCATCACTGGAAGTGTGGACATGATCAAAAGTGAATATCATTTAGAAATTGCTCTTTTGCTATATTTACAATATATATTTGTTTTAGTCATCATGAAACAAAATCAGTAAATCATTTAGAAAGTCTTGCTGAATAGAGTTGGTTAGAAAATGTCATTCACACTTGGAAAAAGAATCTTATGATGCATCTGCACTGCAGAATGAATGCATTTTGACATCACTTTAAGTGCCATGGCTCAGTGCTATGGAATTCTGAAATCTGTAGTTTGGTGATATATTTTGAACTTTGTCAGAGAGTTTGGATGCTACAGCAAGCTGCAGATCCCATGATTCCATGGCACTGAGCCATAAGAGTGAAAGCAGTGTCAAACTGCATTACTTCTGTAATGTAGATGCAGTCTTGGTTTTCTGTTTCAAGGAATATAAATTTGCCCAAGTTGCAGAAGTAATAAATTGGTTGTGTTTTCTTATGAAACAATATGAAACTTGTGAAACAAGGACCTGGCGTGGTGTATAATCAGTTCATGTTCTAGCATCTTTTGCATAGTGTTCTGATAAGTTTTTACTCTGGTTCTGTCTGTCCTGAAAGTCGGTTCATTCTAAACAGTACATTGTATAATATGGATCTGTACATAGCTATATCTTATAAAATTGGGCCTGGTTTGAAGTTTTGGAGAATAATTACCATTTGAGACTTGAAAATAGGTTTATCTGTAGATGTAAGCATTCCAGGATGAGATGCTACACACCGAGTATACCTAATCCTCTAGCCCTTTTTCAGATAGTTCAGTCCCATCAATTAACTTACTTTCAGAAATGTTTGTACTTAGCGGATTTTTATAAGGATTCAATATATCTTTTTTATATTTAGATTTTTCATGCTGACCCCCATAAACTAGCCTAAGGACCCATTGACACTCACATTTTTGTAATGATTAGATCTAGGGAGATCTGATGATGCAATACCAAATAAAAGGTCCCACTACATTTACCCCAATCAAATCTCTCCATGGCAATTTAACCCTGTTGATGTTCACATTGCCATTTGTATTGATTTAAAATTGAGCTGCCATTTTTATTGTTCTTGGGTTGTTGTTTTTAAAATGTCAATCAAATTATCATTTACATCACACTGTTTGGGGAAATCCCCCTCCCCCATCAGCCCCGGAAGATGGCAAGGCAAGGTCCTCTGAACAACCCTTGCCAAGAAATCCCATGACAGATTTGCCTTGGGGGGTCCACTATCTCAGCCTCAGAGGATGACGATTGCAAGCCCCTCTAAAGAATGCTTGCCAAGAAACCCTCATGAAACCTCCTTGGAAGCCACACAAATGCAATGATGTGCAGAAACTGTCCAACTTAAAAACAAACAAGCCACAAGCCACAACATGTTCCCAAAAGAACCCCTTCCCCAACTTTGGCAACATCTGGGCATCAGGCATTGGTGCAGATAAGGGGACTAAATCACTGGCAGAAGAGGAAAACAGCTGCATGGTGGTTTAAAGGGACCACGTGACAGCAGAAGAAATTTGAATCTACTGGATTTAAAGAGCCAGTATCTTCACATACCAACTGTGAACACTGAGAGGGTTTGCCACCAAGCGAAGACCTGTGAGATGGAATGGGTAAATTCTGCCCCTCTGCCCATTGCCTCTCCATCATGGGTGCCCTGAATGAGATCAGCAGCACATTCCCATTGGTAGCTCCCTAAAAAAAATGCCAGTAGTTTTGAAAAGGCATGGAAAATGCCTTGGTGTCAAAAGAACCGGGCTAAGGGGGATTTGTGCCGCTGCCACCCCACCCCCAAAATTTGGGTCAAGGAAAACTGATGCAAGAATGAATGACCCCCCCCCCCTTTTAAACCAGTTTCCAAACTGGTTTATAACATAGTGTGAAAGGGGCCAAAGAGTAAGTAGGTGATGAGGGACAGAAGAGAAATAGTTGAAACACAAATATTGAGAGAATCATAGAGAAAGTAGAAAAGTTTCTATAGGTAGCATTTATAGCTGCTTCTAGATGTAAGATTTCTCTGGTTCACTTGATATCAGCCTCCGGGAAAATATGAGACTGACCAGAAACATAATGTTAATTCTAAATGTAAATTGTAATGTTAATTATTTTAAAAGCTCCCATTCATTGCTGACCATAATGTACCATGTACTAAGCTCCATTATAGGGCTTATGCAACTGTCACCTAGATTGAAATGAGAGCAGAAACACTGACACTTACTGACTGCTATTATTGTATGGTTCACTACCAGGAATGAGGAGAGGTATTTATGGGACTTCCTGCTTCATAAGCAAATTATCTTGACTGTCTTTGATTATTGTGCACCTTACCTTGGGTAGATCATGGGGACAATATTTGTTGCTCTGCCTCAGATATTACATTGTCCGCCACCCTAGTTACTGGAAATCCTATCAAGCACTTCTTTGCACTTGAAAAATTCTCCATAGGTATCATTGGTATACAAATTCAGTCTTCATAGACTGGGCTAAACATGTATTCTTCGTGTATGAAAATCTGAGATATTCAGGATGTTGGATTCTTTGTCCAGTACTAAACTGTGCACAATTTATGTGCTGTAGTTGAACTGTGGAATAATTGGTGTTCCTGACAATTTAATTTTCTCCAGTTTTAAAATAAGTAATTGAGCAATATGCATGTTCCTAGATTGTAATGAGTATCATCAAGGCACAACAGTGGAGACTTGACAAAAATGAATTCATTATGGCAAGGATATACAAAAATTATGAGCATTTCAGTGTATCCTAAACATTGGAGTAGAAAGATGTCTTTTTGCTGATCCATCAAATTCATTCTTTGACTATTAGTACTTGTGAAAGACAGATGCTTTCATATGGCGAAAGTATATATGACAGTATATAGCGCTAAAGCCAACAACAAGTCGTAACCAGAGTAGATCCATAAAAATGAATGGTATTGTCAATGTATGAATTTAATCCATTTATACATTCCTGTGATTGTTGCAATGGCAAATGTCTTAAAAGTGTAATGGTTTTAAGTTTACTAGGGTTGTTTTAATATTGGGTTGGATTGGGTTAGGAGAACCCAAGGATGGGGTTGGGAACCCAAGGCCTTTGGGATGAAACCAGTCCTCCTGAGTTTCCCAGATGGCTGCAGCCATTGCCTCCTGTTACATTATGGTTTCCTAGCCTTTGTCCAATTCTGAAAAGTTCAAAACTTCTTTTTAAGCTTAGTTACTGGCAATAAGAGCTTTAAGCTAAAAGATATTGGTATTTTTGTTCTCAGCCTTTGGTGCAGCCAACCATTGGAATGTGGCTCTGAGAAAATGTCAACCTTCATTCTAAAAGAGATTTCCCACCCTTAAACTGGGATTTTCCTTTAAATTACACCTATGATTTTTTTTAAATAAGCCCAGTGAGGTATTTTTAGTTTTTTGTGCTCAGAATTAAAGATATCTGTGCACTTCTCTCAATCCAAACTTAGAAATTAGCTAAGCCCTCCTCAAAAAGAGGTGCAAGCTTAATAAGTCCAAAAATTCCTATCCAGCTCAAAGATGTATCATAATTAGTTGGGTGGATCAAAGGAGATAAGGATAGTACTTGTGAAATGTAGATATCTTTCATATTGATAACAAAAAATATTTTGGCACAGGAGGCTTATAGAATCAATTGATACTTGGCAGAAAGAGAGGAAAAACAAGAAACTTTATTTAGCATATTTAATAATCAGCAGATAACTTGTATTATATTGTAATAGTTGATTTATACACCACCTTTCCCCAAAGCTGTGGATCAAGCTGACCTACAAAATAAAAAAGAAATACAATTAAAAACATAGATAAAAACTTACAAGAAGTTATGTTTAAATTGCTGTTACACTATCAATAGATTTAAAGCCTTTAAAACACATCAGTTTAAAACAAAAGATAATGATAGGACAGCACACCAAGGACAGGCACTTCTCTTATAAAATAGTTCCCAAAACCTGTTGGAAGAAAACTTTCTACATCACCTCATGATGGAATAGTACATTTTCACTAAGAATAGATTTCCAGAGCCTGGGAGTTAACCTCTTTCCCATTGAAACTTTCTGATTTATTTATGCAAAGTTCCCACTAGGGATAGCTCTTTCTGTAATAATAAATAACAGGTAAGGATAGTTCTTACTCTCATCTGAATAGATCCAGAAAGCATAATTTTGGAATACTGATCTACCCTTCAGATTGGGACTGAAACATGTCCAAGTCACCTAATTCACACTGATTAAATCACCCCTAATTGTCCTCTGTAGAATCCTTGAAGGATTCTAAATTACATAAATAATAATCTTAAAACGAATTACATTGTAGTTATTCTCCATTGATTCATATATGCTGGTGCTTTTGCATGTAAAAGTTATGAATATATTTGTATAAGTACACAGTACTCTGTGCTGCAGCTGTGGGACAAGGCCTCATCAGAAAAATTGAACCATATTGTTACATATAAATACATGATGCACCTGTGCCTCACAGGCCTTGATATTTGTGGTAGTATATTGTTGTGTCCTTTCTAGTAAACTCTGATTTATGGTAACTCTAAGGTGAACCTATCACCAGTTCATTTTTGCCAGGATTTGTTCAATGGGAGTTTGACTTTGCCTTCCTCAGAGGCTCAAGAGAATGTGACTTGCCCAAGGTCACCCAATGGATTTCCATGACTAAATGGGGGTTTGAACTGTGGTCCCCAGAGTCATAGTCCAGTACTCAAACCACTACACCACATTGCCCTACATCCAATTGCTAGTCCCAGTTAAACTAGACCTATTGCATCAATGGAAAAAAATTAAGTCAACACTTCCTTAGGGTTCTGTGGGTCTTATTTAATGGGTCTTATTTCAGTTTCATTCGACTCCACATCAGTTTCATTGATTCAATAGAGTACATAAGTGTACTCTAGTTGGGACTAACTACTGAGTTTGCGTCCTTGTAACCATTTGGAAATAGAAAGGCTGAAAACATTTCTATTCTACTTGACTTAATTGTATACTTACCCTCTGTGTAATTAATTGCTCACATTGGACAGATATTCCTATTCCATTCAACTCAAACTGGGTACATACTTCATTATAGCTAGGAAGTAAAGGGCAGCTAATAAAACTTCTCACCAGAGCATCCCTTTCATTTCTTTACTGAACTTACTGGAAATGATGTGGCTGCTGTGTATTGGAGACAGTCTGAAAAGATGTTTCAGGTGCTACAATTGTTGGATTGCGATCTAGCCTGGGTGGATGGATGCCCATATGAAGATTGCATGCAAAAATGGGGATTAAAGGTGAAACTGGTTTTAAGAAGGATGATGTTTAGTTAAGCATCTGTTGTGGTCCTTCCACTGAAGGAATACACTGGAAAAATATTTTTTCATGGGGGAAGGGGGAAAGAAGGGAAGGGGCTCTATGATAGTGCTGTGCCAATGTGTCACTGGGCACACGCATGCAACATGGGTGAGCAATCACTTGTGTGATTGAATGTGGTTGCATTGCCAGTTGTGTAGGGTGTCAAATGGGCTGGTGGGTGGGCAAGATGAGAAAGGAAATTGGTGGCTACTGACAATGTGTCTGTGCACATGTGTGCATGTGTTTGGGATGGAAGAGAAAAAATAATGTCATGGTGCAGTTTGTATCCATGAATGTCCCATTTTGGCAGGTCTGTCCCTGCAGACAAAGCGGGTAGTGCAGACTGTCCATTGGTGTTCAGTCCATTGTGGGAACTGATGTAATTAGTGGGTTCTCCCTACTGATCAGGAAATCCTGGTGGTAAGCCCATTTTTCCTCTCCATCTGCTCTGGCCTAGACAGGGTGTTTAAAACATAACTACCAACAGTTGTCAGATATTCAGCAACTAGAGAAATATTTAGAGGGAATGTACATTAATCATACAAAACTGTTTTTTGTATCGTGCATCATTCTTCAACTTAAACAAAGTTGGCTTCTTTGTCCCTGTGGTATAATCCAAAATCTGAGGTAGCTATAACTCAGTTATAGTTCTGATCCTACCTTGGTATTAAACTACCAGGATTTCAGGTTCCTAACTCATTTCTGTCTTATTAACAATATGTATATGTCAGTTGATATCTAGGGTTCTTTGAGTGTGTTATTCAAAAGACAATAAAATGCAAAGCAAAGCATTAAAATACAAAACAAACAAACAAACAAACAAACCATAATATCAGGATGCAGATCATATCTTAATCAAAGCAGCAGGATTCTCAAGCAAATAATTTTCAAGCATTACAAATAATTAAGACTCTTAACACCCTTTAAACCTCCACATGTCCTTTAAAAGTCCTTTTAAAACATTAGGTCAAATAACAAGGATTTTTAAAAGCCTGAGAGTGAGGAAAAATATGTTTATCTGATGCTGAAAGTGGATGCCAGGAAAATCTCACCAGGGAAAGCATTGGTGATGCTTTTGTGCTAATCTCTATTACATCATGTGCCACTTAGTGAGGAAACCCAATTCATCACAGTCATATTGATAAAAGATTATCAGAGCACTAGTAAAGCTATTTCTACACAGTTGCAATCGCAGTTGGCCTCTAAGCCTAACCTGATAAAGAGCACTCTTACTGATAAAAGGCCTCCTATGAAACTATTGACTCAATGAGCACCCCCATACTGAGAGACCCTTGCCTTTTACAGGGTGCACATTTCCTTCAGAACAAATACTTAAGTGGACAGACAACATCATCATCTTGCTTGAACTGAGCCTATTTAACTTCATTAGTTCATTAATATGTTCAGAAAAATGTTCAAAATACCTAGTTGTATCTCCTGGATTTGATGAATAAAATAGAGCTGACTGTCATCAAAACAGTGCTGACATTTCAGCCCATATCTCAAGATGACATCGCCCAGTAGTTTTCAGATAGCTTTTAAACAGCATGAAGAAAAGACTAGAACCTTATAGGAGCATTACAAAGCCCCAGCAATGATTCCACTGCATCAAATTGCACGTTCAGTGGTAAATGTAGGGCTTGACCTTTGCCAATAATGTGTACAGATCATATTTTGCTGGAAATGAAAAGGCTACACATGTATTGGTTACAGTTGTATTGATTTAGCCCACAGCATATGTTCCAATCCATAGTCCTACTGATGATGGAAACCCATTCACCTGGCCTGCTTGCTGTGGTGCTGTAAAGAAAGGTGCAGGGGTTCACTTGGTTGGAAGCCACTGTGCAAATCCTCTGACACCTGGAAGTGAAGCAGAGCCCATTGGGTATGACCTGATTGCCTTGATTTCCAGGGTTCCTTAAGGAGACCCTTTATACCAGGTATGGGGCACATACAGACCCTGTTTCTCCCACTAAGATCTGCCCACTAATGGCAAAGTTGCCCAATGTTGTATCAATCAATATTTTCCATATGATACCATCAGGAAAACATTAATTTATATACTCCCTCCCCAATGAGGTAGGGTGGGCAGGGACATTGACTGACACTGACTCACTGTTCTCATGATGGGAAGAATATGTGTATATAGGGGCTAGAAGTGGACTTCAGTGAATTTTCTATTTGCTCCTAAACCCTGATTCCTGCCAGTCAACCAGACTACGTCTGACTTGGTAGCTTTCCTGTTCACTACAAGAGCCAATGTAGTGTAGTAGTTTGAGTACAGGACTGCAACTCTGGAGGTCAGAGTTGAATTCCTCCATTGGCCATGAAACTCACTGGGGGACTTTGGGCAAGTCACATACTCTCAGCCTCAGGAGAAAGCAATGACACACCTTATCTGAACAAATCTTGCCAAGAAAATCCCATGATAGGCTTGCCTTAGGGTCTCCATAAATCAGAAATGACTTGAAATCACACCACCACCTTCACCACCACCACCACCACCACAAGAGCCTAGAAAACTGTGTGAGTTTCTGGGGAACTTAAACAGTTCTGGTGCCTGGAACATGACATCGGTTCTCACTTTACCTACAGCCACAGTCTGTAAACTAGTGTTCCCAGTAAGTCAGGGAGTAGACTTCTCAAACTGACCATCCAATTAAGAGTGGGTGGCCAACTCAAACAGCCTATTCATAGTTAATGATACTGAAAGCTGCTGAGAGATCTAAGAATCAACAGGGCCATACATCTGATGAATATGTCTTTTGGTTTTTTCCTGTTTAGAATTACCCATGATGAGATGGATTATGGAGCAATGACCATCCAGAAAGCCATTCAGTTCCTGTGTTCCTCAGATGAGAAATACCAGGCCATGGGTGCATACTACCTCCAGCACACCTGCTTTCAAGATGAGTCTGCAAAACAAGAGGTAAAGTTGTACCTCATCATGATCCTTCAGCTTTATGTGGTTTTGTGGACAGATACTTAAATATGTGGAATTATGTCAGAACTCATGTTTCCTGTAGCTTCAACAGAAAGAAGAGGGGGTCAGATTGGGAAGAGGAATCTTGTCCATTCAACATTAAGAGGTAATATAATACTAGGGGTGTAGCCATAAATATGTTGGCTAGACCAATAACTTGGAATTGCCACAGAATCACATTATTAGGCACAAATTTCTCCTTGACTGTAAATCACTGATATCTGAATATCGAAACTTATACCTCCTAGGAATATCAACCTCTAGTAAATTCAGATATGGTTATTTTAATCAAGTCAAATGTATTTTGTATACATTTGGAACATTAAGTTTGTGGTTGTAATCAGATAATAATAAAATATGATTATATTTTGCAAAATATTAATTTAAAAAGTATGTTTCAATTACAAATTAAAGTATCTTTTCTGGACATAGAAATATGTTATCCGAGCGGCAGTAAAATAGAATCTCCCTTATTCTATGTTGTAGTTTCTGTGTACTCCCAAAACTTTGATGATATGCAAAAAAACCTGTTTTCAAATTAGTTTTTAAAAACATCATCAACAAGGAAACGATCAAGTAATAAATGAGCATGCTCATTATTATCCTTCAAGAGGTATGGTAATGGTCGGATGTGCTAAATGTTAAGGCAGTGGTGTAGTGGTTTGAGTATTGGGCAGAGATCAGTATTCACTTCTTGCTTAGGAAATCCAAGTCACACTCTCAGCCCAGAAAACCTCATGATAGATTCATCTTAGGGTCACCATAAGTCAGAAATGACTTGAAGACACACAACAACAGTAAGAAAAATGCTAGGGAAGACAAGTTTGCCCTGATTGAACCCTTAAAAGTTTATAGTGTCATTGAGTATAGAATTATTATCATATAGAGCTTACACTGTGGGTGGGAGAAGACTACTCCATAAACCTAGAACATCCTAGCTGTTGTTTTTAAAAATTCAAACAAACATAGAAAAATAGTGAGCAAAAATTTACAAATTTCCAAATGAAATAAACACTAAAATTCTGTAATGATAATGTGCCATGCCTAAAACTGATATAGTTTTTTGGGGAGAGGGGTGGGAAAGAGAATTTTAAGCACAGAAAATGGCATTTTTGACACCAGCCTTTTGAATCCTGGGATTTATAGTTTGTTGTGGCACCAGAGCTTTCTGACAGAGAAGACTAAATATCTCACAAATCTAAAAATCCCAGAATTCCATAGCATTGAGTCATGGCAGTTAAAGCGGTGTCAAATTGCATTATTTCTGCAGTGAAGATGTAGCCTATCTCCATGGGAAGAAAATCTAGGGCTAAATTGTTAAAATTCATGATCACAGTTACAAGTGCATAACCAAGAGTTACACATCCATAACCAATATTTACTGTGGATCCCTGTGTATTCATTGCTGTGGCAATAGTACAAAGAATATGTTCATAAAAAGCTCCCCAATCTTGCTTTCCAGGTAATAGTTTCTGCAAATGATGGAGGTCTGTTCTCCTATTGATTGGGATACAGCTAATTTTTCTAGCACCTCCCATGACTAATTGAACTAATATTTCCACCCCCCTCTGATGAGCAATTTGGAAGAAGGAGAAATTACAACAGGAATTCTCCTTCTCTTAGAGGGAGGTGGGTGGAAACATCAATCTGCTGTGTCTAAACTGACAGGACCTCTGTTGCTCCCAGTAGCTGATGCCCAATAAGGCAGGATGGGGTGGCCTGGCCAAAAGATACTTAGCTAAGTAGCTGATCTAGAATCTTGGCCTAAAATTGCTACTTCCTTTAAAAATAAAATTAGTGAAGAATTACATCCTAACTTTAATGTAGCCAGGAGATGTCTTTTCAGATGATGTCATTTAAACTGTATAAACTACCTGTCTGTTTAAAGATTGAAAATAATTTACATTAAACAATTCATTTATATTCAGTTCATACAGTGTGAACAGACTAACCCGTTTGTCCATTAGGAACCAATTCAGAGTAGGTGGCAACACTTTACCTAACCTTTATATCCTAAGACATAGCTGTCTTAGTCTGGAAAATCATTCTGTAAAGGGATCTTGTAGCATCTTTGAGATTAACTGAAAGAAAGAAGCCAGTCGCATGACCTCTCATGGACATCAACCTACTACTGTGTAGTTTGGAGTGGAGAGTCCAGAGGCAGACCTATATGAACCAGTTGTATTTGTGAATCCTAATGAACTGAATAGATATGATCTATGCTTCCTTCCCTGTTCAACCCACAAGCTTTCCAGGATCAGTTTCCCAAAGAGTATTTCTGAAGCAGTGCAGAACTCATGAAGCTTATGTGGTCTAGGCCACAGTTTTTTGTTTTTGTTTTTTAAGGCCAGGGCAAAACTGGTATAGGAAAAAGACAATTTTAAAGGGGAAACAATTGTATTATTTCAAGTATTTACAAAGAAAACTGGCATTCCAGTGATTAGTGCATCAAAAAAGAAAAGCACAGCCTTCTACTACAGTATGGAACATTGGCTGTTTTTACTTGCCATCTACTTGACTTTGTCTTATGGTAACATTATGAGTAGAAGACTTCCAGGAGCCCCAGTTATCAGTTGCCCTGCTCATGTCTTGCAGACTCAGGACTGTAAATTCTTGATTGAATCAATCCACCTGTTGTTCAGTCCTCCTCTTTTCCCTCTGCCTGCCACTAAACTGAGTATTATGGTGGTTTCCAATGTGTCATACTGTCTATAAATCCATACCTTCTGCATTGCTGGTAAAGAGGAAGAGGTTTGACTGAACAATGATTGACTGAGCCAACTGAACAATGATTCCTAAATTTAAGTAAAGCTGATGTCTTCAAGAGTCAGGTGGTCTTTGAACCGATCAAAACAGTTAATTATTATTTCAAAGTAAGGAAAGATATTGGGTCCCAGGTAATACCCCCAAAACTATAAATGCCATAATCTGCAAGTGTTGCCTCTCAACTGTACATGTAGTGAATCATATTATATGGGAGACAGTTCTATAAATTTGTAGGACATCCTGAAGTAGTCTTATGATTTACTTTAATTTTTAAAGCCTGATTCTTCTTGTTTGTAGAAGAATATTTAAAGTTTAAAAGCTGTTTTGGTCTTTGCACTTTTTTGTTAGGTCTACCGACTCGGTGGAATTGCCAAGCTCATTGAACTTCTCCGTAGCCCAGATGAAAATGTACAGCAGGCTTCAGCTGGAGCCCTCCGAAACTTAGTCTTCAGAAACCCAACCAACAAGTTAGAAACCCGACGGCAGAATGGAATTCGAGAGTGTGTGAGCCTTCTTAGGAGGACTGGAAACACAGAAATACAGAAGCAGCTGACAGGTACCTTTACACCTTGTAGAAAAATTCTGAAACAACTGGGAGAACAAATCACTGGATGTAAATCAGTACATGAATGATATTTGGGGCATATGAAGATATAGCCTTTAAAGACAGGAGGCTAGTTATTAGAGCTGTCAACTGATTAAAGGATTTTGAATTGTGTAATCATATGCCTTTTAGAAGATCATTCAGCTATATTTGCATAAGCAAACATCAAGATGCTTTTTGATGTATTGAAGCAAGTGGATGATAACGTCAACTGATGAATTGGTTCTTCTTGTAATTAAGAAATGATACCACTTTATTATAAGGAAAAAGATTGCAAGCACAGTTCAGTTAACAAAGTGTCTGACAAAAAAGTTCTTTTTTACAGTCCTTTTATATCTGCCTATGCCCACCTTTCCTAACTGCCTACATTGAAGCATTTTAGCAACATTGGCACTGGGAGGATGGTGAAAGAGGGTTAGAGTATCACATGACTTCCAGTGGCAGGTTTCAGCAGCATGTCTGCAGTGAACAATGCAATGAAGCTCAAACTGGGAAGGAATGGGATTCTGCTGTAGCTGATCCTGCAGTACCTGTGTGTGCTTACTTACAACGGGCCAGTTAAACAGCAGCTGCCTTCAAAATCGTCTTCTTGTTATCCTTTTCTTTTTCCTTCTCTTTGTCCTTTTCTTTCTCCTTCTCCTTTTTGTGATGTACGAACCAATCCCTGTTCTTTCTCTGGTACCAAATTTTCTGTTTAAAATGTAATACTAAAAATGCATCTACTTTATTTACTGTGTGATACCATATCTTTTAAACACACTAGAATTAATTCAAAGACCGAGCTGTGTTAGTCAGGAAAATCAGCATGCACAGGGATTTTGTAGCACCTTGGAGACTCTGGGGAGGGAGGGGGGAGCTGGTAGTATGAGCTTTCATAGTCTTGAGTATATTTCTTCAGATGCATAAGGAAGGAGGCTCAAGTCTATGAAAGCTCATGCTACCAGCTTCTTTCTTTCAGTTAGTCTCAAAGGTGCTATAAAATACCTTTGCGATGCAATTAAATTATGCAGTCTCAAGTTTAGAATTTTCAGGCCTAATAAGGAATAGAAGCTATAAATATCAGCTTAACTTAAAGGTATACTTATTTAGAGACTCTGTTTCATAATACACACCTTTATTGTTTCCTGTATTGTAATTTCCAATGAGACTGTCAGGAGTCTGCAGCAATTTGCCTTTTTTATGTCCTACCTAGGTTTGCTCTGGAACCTGTCATCCACTGATGAACTGAAAGAAGATTTGATACATGATGCCCTCCCTGTTCTGACTGATCATGTGATTATTCCTTTTTCTGGTTGGTCTGATGGCATTAGTAACAGATCAAGAGAGATTATTGACCCTGAAGTTTTCTTCAATGCCACTGGCTGTTTGAGGTAGGTCATCAGATATTTTATTCTGAAAACATTCCTATGCAGTTTAGCTCATCTTGTAGGTATCTTCAAAAAGATGCTCTTAAATTTTATTTGTTTAAATGTTCATTGCTTGACTTTTATATTTTATTTCAAGGTGGATTGTAAAAATAAAACAAGTAAAAGCTGGGAACAGAACAAACTGTCCATGAAAGTCTATGAGAGTTAGTGAAGAGTTTTAAAAATACCTTGAACATTGCAAATCTTTTAAAAAGCATATGTGAGTATAGACATTCTGCCTGGTACCAAAGGACAGTATGGTTGAAGCTAGGTAGACCACTCTAGGTAGAGGATTCCAAAGCTGTAGCTAGATATCCCCAAACTTATAAAAAGTTGGGGGGAAAAACATGCAGCAAACACGATACTTGCAAACATTTTAAGTTAATTGCAAAGGCAAGAATGTTGTTATCATAGGATTTTGCAAGCTTCCAAAATGAAGTTTGCGTATGCAAAATGAATGTTGCACCCATGTACTAAATATGAGGCAAGATGTTCAACATTAAGCTAAGCTAAATGAAGACCACACCACAACTTTATTATTGTTTTAGCATATCCTGGACTCCTAAGTAGACTATCTATGAGCCATCTAGTAAACTGGAGCCCAGAAGGATTTATGGGTTAGCTGCTAAGCTACAAATGCATCCATGTTGAGAGATAATGCTTTTTGCAACGTAAGCGGGTTCGCCTCAAGAAAAACAAGAAGCAGGTTGGCATTAGAAAAGGCCACAACTTTATTTAAGCAAAACCAAAGGTAGAGTTGGCCCAAAGCACAAGGTCTGGATCTGCACATCACCAACACTGAGGTTGGACTGATGTTAGGTTGCTTGTACGCCAAGCATTGGGATGACTTAGAGGCAACAAAACACCCTTGCGCAATTACGCAATTACGCAGCTACTGGAGGAAAGCCTCTGTCACCACCGGGATAAACTCCATGTGACCCACCGTTGGCCATATCACACCGTGATGTTTCCCGGGTCCAAAGGACTCCCGATCCAGTGCTACCAAGCACGGAAACCAGCCTGCCAGATCCAGTACCTGTGCTGTCGCCCCAACAAACAAGTTGTGACAAGCAACATCAATCCCAGGGAGGGAGGGTGGGGAGCCGAGCAAGAACCGGAGCCAACACCTGCCCACGCCGGCCCCGAATGCCTCCACCGCTGGAGGCCCACCAGCAAGCATTCCTCCTCCCGAGGCAGCCACCAAGGGAGGAGGAGGAGGGACGGCAAGGCCAATCCCCTCAGCCTGGGATCGGCCTTGCCTTCACGCACACACCTGCCTTCCCACTGGCGGGAAGCAGGCACGCCGCAGGCTTCCCGCCAGCGGGAAGCACTGCACGCTGGCAACGGCCGGCTTGGAGCTCCCCTGGCTCCGCAGCAACTGCACCCTGCCCTCCCAGGGCGGGAGACGCCACTTCTATCTAAAAACACAGCCAAAGGCTATGAAATAGGGAGCAGTATTCCTTTCAAATAAGTGATGTGTGAATCTGTAGAATTCATTGAATTCAACATTTCCCCAGCCACTATTCTCAAATTGCTCTAGAATCTTCATCTTCCTATTTGGCCTTTTAAGAAAAAGCATACCGACAGGTGACTTTTCATTCTGTGTGAGTATATTTTGCAGGATTTTTCTATGATATACTCCATGCTCTCTCTGTACAGGCAGACTTTACCCTCAGAGCCTTATAAAGGTCCATAGACATAGCTAGTTAAATTCAGAAAAATAATCACTTTGCTACTTTGCTGGTCTGTTTATTCCCTTCTGATCTCTAAAATGGCTTATAGGAACCTGAGTTCAGCAGATGTTGGACGCCAAACCATGAGAAACTACCCTGGACTGATTGACTCTGTAATGACTTATTCCCAGAACTGTGTGGCTGCCAATCGGCCAGATGATAAGGTACCAGACAGTCACAGAATGATACAACATTGGCTGATGTTGCCAGAATAGCAAACTCATGTTTTGGTTTGTTTTTTTAAACAGCAATAGGTTGTACTCAATTCAATGTTGATACATAGACTTACATGCAGTAACTAGTTTTTCCTGTTCCATTCTCCTTGCTGCAGCCCTCTACACTCAATAAAAACACATTCCAAAGGGCTGGAAGGCACTATCAATCATTTTATGTTGTTCATATGGGGCTCCTTTGTGATGGGAAAAATCAACCAAAATGGGTGGATGGATTTTATCCCAAAGGGAATGATTCCATCATTGCATTTTTGAAGATTTCCCCACTTCTACTACAACCCTATATGATAAAAGTATACAATGTATAATCTTTCAGAGATGGATTTGTGGGGTGGGTATGCAGGATGCAAAGAAGATGGAAGATTGTTGTGAGAACTGCCTTCCACACATGAAATCACTGGGTATAATCCAGTGCCTTCAATAGTTTCAACAGTTGTTGAAGTTTTACATAACTATGGTTCACAAATCAATTGGGCAACACAGCTATTAAAGCTAACTAAAAGGTTACAGGATAATAAGCAAGTTTCAGGCTAGATCAAGCACATTGTTGACAAAGTAGACGTATATTAGGCATACTATAGCCAACTTGAATTTTATTAGTTTGATACAGTATGTTGTGGAGAAGTTGTTGATGTTATTCTTCAGAATCAGAAGAACTGATTTCCCTAAGAAACATCAAGTTCAAGGGGTGTAAAAATACAGATTTCAAAGGAAGGAGGGAATGTCCATTAGGATTAACTTCCATGATCATTAGTATCTTCCATTGTGCCATTTAGAATCAAGGCTTAGTGCTAAAGAGTATAAGTATTCAGCTTAGTGCTAGGCATATATCACTTATATACTTTACGCATCTGAAAACATGATAATATGTAGTCTCAGATCTGTAATAGTTTCTTTGGCTGGAGTGGGGTACTTCAGTCTTCTTGCTACTTACCTCCCTTCCATCTGGTGCTGTCTTTTCACATGGAAGTTACATGAAGGTTTAACAGTAAATCTTTTATAACAAATTCCAACTATTTGAGACATCTCCAAGAATAACAGTACTAAAGGACTTCTTGCCATCTCTCCCTCTCAAACATGAGCTTTCATCTGCCCCATGGAGTGCATGTATGCATGTGTTAATTGTGTGTGTGTGTGTGTGTGTGTGTGTATAGCATATATGTAGTATGTATATATAGCATGCATACTGATATAGCTGAGAAATAATTGTTGCCTTTTATTATTCTAGTCTGTGGAAAACTGTATCTGTATCCTGCACAATCTGTCTTACCGTCTGGATGCTGAGGTGCCTAATAAATACACACAGCTTAACCACATGGTCAGGAGCACTTACACAGACAAAAGCCTGACAGGCTGCTTCAATAACAGAGGAGGAAAAATGGAGGTAAGGTCCGATACAGAGAAATACTTTATTCATAGATTGCAGGATATTGTATTCAAGAATAGGCTCCCTTCCCAAATTCTTGCTACTTTATCAAGTCTAATAATTAAAGATACATTTGTGTGGGTGGGTGTCTTCACGTTGCCTGTCAATGAATTTCATAGGATTTACACAGAGGTGGCTTTGCCAGTTCCTTCCTCTGTAATATAGCCTACAACACCTGGTATTCATTGGCAGTCTTCCATCCAAATGCAAACCAGAGCTGACCCTGCATAGCTTTGAAGATCAGACAGGATCTGGCGCCCTTAGGGTATTTAGCCCAGCATAATAATTAAAACCGTAGGAACATCTAGGTATTCAGGCAATATGTATAAATAAAAAACTTCCCAAGATATGCAAAAAGTGCCAGTACATATCTCAAGCTACTGGAATATATATCTGTATATGTATATGTCTTTGCACTCCACGTGTTTGCACCATTGAGACACAAGCATATATGCTGTTTTCTAATCATGTTTAATCAACAAAGGGGGCTGGGGTTATTTTATTAAACCTCAGCTTCTAAAAAATTCCCTCTTATTTATGCTTAGTATGATGAATATGATCTACCTCTACCTGAAGAAGACTATAAACCCAGAGGATCCAGCTGGTTGTACCACTCAGATGCCATTCGCACATATTTGTCTCTAATGGATCAGAGCAAGAAAGATGCCACCTTGGAGGCTTGTGCTGGAGCACTGCAAAATCTGACTGCAAGCAGAGGACTGGTAAACACAATGATTTTCTTTCCACATTTGGTTATATGTCAGGGAAAAACATATTGTTTTTTCCCCCAGCGACAAAAAGGAGAAGAATGTATGGCTAACAGCTAGAGTATGATACAAACTGAAGGAAATTTTGAAAGACATGTACACCTTTATATTTGTTCAGTCAACATGTTGATGGAAATTCTAACATGTACTAATTTTGACTCAGCTGTATTACAAAAAGAATACAGTAGAAAGAATATTACAAAAATAATATGTCAGCCAAATATTCCATTGGTAAACCACTGATTTCCATTATGTGTTTTTAAAAGAAAGTTTCCTTTATTTCCTTGAGTATATACATAGTATGTATATATGTAAGAAAAGATAACTTGCCCAATATAGATAATTTGATTTCCTAATTCATAAAGAAATGCTGAATATTCTGTGCTTTGTCCTTATTCAAGATGAGACATATTTTCACTATTTTATTGTTTTTATAAGAAATAAAACAAAAACTTCAGTAATTGTAATAAGTACCACATTGTTTTGTTCTCTAGATGTCAAATGCAATGAGCCAGCTGATTGCTTTAAAGGAAAAAGGTTTGCCCCGCATAGCACGGCTCCTGCAATCCACCAATTCTGATGTTGTGCGATCTGGAACATCTTTGCTAAGCAATATGTCTCGGCATCCTGTTCTCCACAAAACTATGGGTATGCAATCTTTAGTATTACATAGCTTTATTTTGTTTCTCTTCTTTCTCTTCTTTCTTCACACATACACATTTCTTTCCATAATAATTTTAAAAGTGCAAATGTGGTGTTTGAAAACTTCTAGAATATTTTTAGTTGTCAGTCTTATTGGCCCTTTTCCTCCTTACTATTTCTTTTAAGCATATATCTGTTCAAAATCTGCTCTGCTGTCCAGTGTTCTGAAGTGCAAATGAAAATAATTGAAGCATTGGTTACTCATTTCTGGATCATGCTATCTGACTCACATAAAATGTTGTTGCTTGCTCTTCAGGGGGTTCAGACACAAATTATGTCTCACAATTCGTCTGGGCTTGATTTTTCCTTGGAAAATCTGTATGTACTTTGTCACTGTTTCTGAGGCATATTCAACATGATCACTTTGCTGTACAACAAAAGTGGGCTCTGTTTTTACAACTCTGAGGATGACTAATATTTGCCATAGGACTTGATTCTAGACTTTATTTAGTTTTAGTCACAACGTTTCATTTCTGTTTCCCATTTTAGCTCACCAGGTGCTCCCAGATGTGACTCGTCTTCTAGCCCTTCTTTCTCCCGGTTCCAGCAACTATGGAGACACTATGACATCTGCTTGCTACACCCTGAGGAACCTAATGATAGCCAACCCCCAGATGGCCAAGCCCTATTTGACAGGCAGCTTGATAAATAATGTAGTGGGGCTGTGCCGAAATGGGTGAGTAACAGTGAAAAAGAATGAACACGAGCAAGGCTTGATGCCATTTTTTGGAGCATACCCAGCCCTGTTTTTATAATGTATACATATTCTTGGCAGCGCACTTACAAATTTAAAGTATGCTGCAGATCAGTAATACCTCATAGTAAGCATGTTTAAATCTGTGATCACAATTATTGCACAATTTTGAAGTAGTGTCCCTTTGGAAATTTATGAATAACATGAAGATTTTCCATGGAAAAAACATAATTTTGCCCTCGACTTATCCATAGGTCATATCAAAATCCATAATTTTTGCTCCATAACCTGCCCTTGCCTTATACAGTACCTGAGATTGACTTATACTTGAGTATATACAGTAAACTTATATTTTTCCAAGGTGTTATGCACTGCATCAACACCCTGTCATAATACCAGATTTAGGCATATGCACTGTGGATGGAGAAAGGAGACTGCAATTCCTCCCCCAATAGCTCTTCTGATGTTAGGAAAATTTTACATAGGAGGCTTGGGAGATATTGCTAAAAAGACTGTGATGGAGGCTAAAGGAGGTGATGTTCCAGTGTTTAGTAGAATGACATTCCTTGAACAAAGCTCCACTCACAGAAAGAGCCTCCACACTTTCCCATAACCTATTTCCTAAATTTCCTAATTTGTAGCATGGGGGGGGGGGGGGGGAAGAGTACATTGACTATTTTCCACAGCCTGAATCTGGATCCAGCTCTTTGGAGAGGGTGGTGGAGTTAGCCACCAAAAACTTAATTTTGTTTGGAAGTTTTTGACTCGTGAAAAAGTGAAATGGACAGCTATAGCTTCTGGTGGTGCCAATAACAGTGGGAGTGATTCTGATCTGGATTTTAGACAGACCTTTAAAAGAGGTCTTTTAAAGTGGAGCAGAAGTACTGCCCCACTGACATGGAAGCCATGTCACAGTGACAAAAATAATTGATAACCCTGGGAGTGTTCTAGAGCCACTGAACATGTGGTAAAACATCTCAGGTCTAAAATTGTATCAGTCATGCTTCATACCAAACGTTATTTTTAGCCTTCTGCTCCACCTGCTTGACTGTTCCAGCTCTTGAACGTTAATGTTCAGTGAAGAATGAGGGAACAGAAGGAAGAGAACTGGAAATATCAGAGCCACTTTTTGAACCATACAAAATAATCAGAAATCAAAAATTGAAATGGGTAGTGTTAAAAAAGGACAGGTCATCCAAGCTCCATTTTGAGGAACTTAATGAAATCTTACAATTTGTAAGGTGTACAATGTTAATGCTCTCTGTTCTTTTTTTTTTTTTTTTAACTGAAATTTATTGTTTCCAGAACCTATCCCAAAGCAGCTGAAGCTGCCCGCTTGCTACTGTCTGACCTGTGGTCAAACAGAGAGCTTCAGTCTATACTAAAACAGGTAAGATAACAATATGTTAGCTTTTCCTTGTTTCTAATAAAATAACATGGTAGTTGGATCTTTAAAAAAAAGGTACCAATAAATATTTTGATGAATGGAAATGACAATGATATAGAAAAGAGGGAGTGATTGTTAGACCATGCAAAGAAAATGATGTTGTGGGTTTCTTTTACTATATAGAATTTTAATACATTCTTGGAGTTACCAGTATTCATTTTTATGTCTAATGTATTGCATTAGATACTGATGCAATACAAAACTTTGCATGATTTGTATATTCTGTGAGTTGTAACATCTATTAGTGCAGAAGTGTGTTTAATGCAATACCTTTTCTCGAGCCATGTATGCAAAGCTTCTTTTAATTGCAGAGGGAGTAGAAAGGGATGTTTCTGGTGATAAGGAACTCAGGAGGCCTGGAACCAGCCAATATGGCAATAAAGATGTTTAAGAATGCCCCCTAAACTTCATGGAGAGAAAAATAAAATATAATTCTAGCAAACAAATGAAAACAATAATTTAAAAGCTCTGTGAATTCAAAAGAGTCACAAAGAGTTTGTGCATTTAGATATGAGATGTACAGTGGAGCAACTAGAATGTTTTGGGTACAAACTATGAATGTATCAAATTGCATAGTTGTTCAATTCATTCTCATATCTCACCTTTTCCTCAGTACTGGGCCTCAAGGAGGCTTACAAAAATATAGATTAAAATACATGCAAAAACATCAGTAAAAGTATATAAATAAACATATGAACATTATTTTAATATTCAGTTCAACCATCTATAAAATTAAAACATGCATCTGAGGCTTAAATTAATGAAAGCTCATCCTACCAGATTCTTCCTTTCAATTAGTCTAATTATGTGTTAAGAAGCCGAGCCCTCCCTCCAGTCCATCCACCTAGATCCAGCCTCAGAGGGAGTGAAGAATTGCTGGACTTGATCCCCTTCCCCATCACCATTCCCTTCTCCTTCTGTGTCGTGTCTCTTTATATTGTAAGCATGAAGACAGGGAACCCTCTAATTAAATGATTGTATGTACACCGCTATATAAATAAAGGATGATGATGATGATGATGATGATGATGATGATGGTGCTACAAAATCCCTTTGGAAAGAGCCCTGGTGCCACATGGTTAAATGGTTGTACTGCAGCCATTCACAGTCACAAGGTTGTGAGTTTGATCCCAGGGTTCCAGGGTTGACTCAGTCTGGCAACCTTCCTCAGGTCACTAAAATGAGTACACATTTTGTTGGGGGCAATTAGCATACACATTGTAAACCACTTAGAGAGTGCTTAGGGGCACTGATAAAGAGTATAGAAATATATTTGCTATAGCTGTTGCTATTGTATTGCATATAAAATTTAAACAGTTTAAAACAGTGTAAAAATCCATTAAAAGACAAATGTTAAAAAGCAACAAAACAGCACACTATTTGAAGCTCATTTGTGTCAATTCCTAAAAATGTGTTGGAACAGAAAAGTTCTATTACAGCAAGCTTAGCAAGGAGGGAGCCATCTTAGCCTTTCCAGAGAAGCCTGGGAGCAGCCACTAGCTTAACTCTGTGTGAGTGTGTGTGTGTGTGTGTGTGCCACATATGCACGCACGTATGCAAGAAAGAGGAGAAAATATATATAGTTTATGAGTCCATCCAGTTATTTTATTTCTTGGGAAACAGTTGACTCCTCTTACTGCTATTAATTTTTTTCTTTACTTGATTCCTCCTTATCTGCCTCCCATTGCTGGTACCTTCCACAGCAAGGATATGACAAGAACATGATGGGATCCTTAACAGGAAGCACATTCAGGACTTTGTCTTCCAGATTCTAAGGAAGCATCTTCATTACATATTTGGATTGCAGGTAAATAACTGATTCAGAATTTAAAACCTGGTGGGGAAAACTCAATCACAATTATATCTGCTTCAAACCATAGTTCAGAATGGACAACTGTTGCCTTCCAGATAGATATGTATTCCAGATTCTGTCAACCGTAGGCACTGTAGCCAATGGGGGAGGTTTATGAGAGTTGCAGTCCAGTGACCTCTAGAAGGTCATGGTTGCTATCTTTGCCTTAGCTATGTCTAGATTACACTAATGTAATGGGCTGAATGTGAATCTGCTTTTAAAAAGTGTCTAGAAACTAATTTAAAATGAAGCTGCTAGGAACTTAACTAGGGTTCATAGATCAAGAACCCTGCTTTGAGACAAATGTATAGGCTACCAATTAGTTTCCAGTTCTAATTTGAAATGCTTTCTTTTTTAATCTCAAAAGCAGATTAAATAACCCTAAATAATCTAGGATCAGGGTTCTTTGTTCCCTCACTTAGAGGCTTTACATCATGTGCCTTTAAAGTTTGGTGATTTACAATGAAAAACATGGCCTTCTTGGCATTGACACACACTCTGGAGGTTTCTCTTTTGGAAAATTCACTTACCCAAGCAATGAACTAGGCATAAGGACTGTATCTGCAAACAAGAGCTACATGTTTAGCCATAAGGAAAAGCTCTCACCAGCCTTTCATGACACACATTTTGGACTAATTATTATCAGAAGCAGTTCTGTTCAGTCCTTAACAACTATATAGATAATGAATACAGTTATACACCTTTTCTAGCTAAAGAATATTGATAAAGGACAACATCCTATTGACTTGCACCAGTGGAAGAAAATATGGAGGCACTGCAGCAGCAGTATAAAGTGGCTGTGGGCCCTGTGAAGACAGGGTGGGTGGCAGTGAAAGCCATCACTGTCAGGAAATCAAGTTGTCTTTCATTCCCCTTGAGCTGTTCAGGAGCTGAGCAGCTTCATCACTCAGTAAAGACAGCTTTTGTTGCTGACTTCCTACTACCAGTACATCTAATTCAGAAAAAAGTACATATGCTGATGTGAGACTTCCACTGGCATAAGTCACCAACAGGATTCCAGCCAGAAGCTATACAACAGTTTCTCTCAAGAATACTGTAGCAGCCTATCCTAAGTGTGCCACTTATATTTCACATAGCTAACACACACTGTAAAGATAGCCAGCAGTAGATTCAAGCAAGCCATTTTCTCATACCCCTCTTTTTGGGATTTTGCACTCAGAGGGTTGGCAGTAGAACTGGTTGCTGAGTGAAGTTCTGAAAGGAGAGCAGCAAGTCAACAAATATTGAGTAATGGCCAGAAATTATTCCTATGAAGCTGTGTCCTAGTGGCTGAGAAAAGGTGGGAAAGAGATGAATGGTGTAGTGGTTTGTGGAATATGACACTGGAAACCAGGGTTCAACTCTCTGCACATTGGGTGACCCTGTGCAAGTCACACATTCTCAGCCTCAGAGGAAGACAAGGGCAACCCCCTCTGAACCAATCTTGCCAAGAAAATCCTCAAGGTTTGCCTTAAATTTGCCACAGGTTGGAAATGACTTGAACGCACACAGCAGCAAAGAAAGCTCCAATAAGTTTGTGCTGCTGATCCCCCTGCCACAGGGGATAACCTTACATGAATAGGCACACAGTGACATTTCTTGATATAAATTGAACTTTGCACTTTGAAGTGATTAATTTTGCAGAGATTCTCCTTTTCTTTCAGAGTTTGTAACTGGTTCCTGACTGGAGACCCCCATCTTCAAGGAATTAGTTAAGACATTAAAAGATACACACAGTGTTTTCAGAGTTAATGCCATTGTAAAACTAGGTATGGAAACTGTATACCTGATTATAGGTGTCTTATAATATTTTCATTGATTTTTATTTCTTTTGGGGAGGGTTGGGTTGGATTTGGCAGTCTGAGGTTAATGTTACTTGATGTCTGTTTTTATTCTTGTAAAAAGGGGGCTTATGATTTTGAAAGGCTTGACAACTAAGTTAGGCATTGATTTCCTCACCTGATATCAGACTCTTGTCTTAGTAAATTTTGAGGATGATAGTAGTTCTTTCTAAATGTCTGGATATAGTCAGCATATGTAAGAGACAGGGTTCCCAAACCTTGCATTTCCATATTTTGTTGAACTGTGGTCCAAAATACATTGCAGAAATAATCCCGTTTAAAACCACTTTAACTGCCCTGGCTCAGTTCTAGGGAATTCTGGGAACTGTAGTTTTGTGAGACATTTAGCCTTCTCTGTCAGAAAGCTCTGGTGCCACAATAAACTACAATTCCCAGGACTCCCTAGCACTGAGCCAAGGCAGTTAAAGTGGTCTCAAAATGGATTATTTCTGCAGTGTGCTTTGGAGCTATGACTCCCAATCTTCAACTATTGGCCATGCAATAGTTGCACGGGGATGATAGAAGTTTTAGTTCAGTATCCTCGGGAATCCAATGTTTGATGTAGGCAGGGAGAATCAGAATTCCAATGTCTTTGATGCCATATGTGTGTCTGCAAGTTCAATCCAAAGATCATTTACTTGGAAATAAGTCCCATTGGGTTCAGTAAGATTTACACATCTACATGTGTGTACAGTAGTGGAAGCCTATGGCTGTGGTGCTATGCACACTATCTGCAAGTAAGTCCTATTGAACACCATGGGGCTTGCATCTGAGTAAATATACATAGCCATATGTTTTAAGTTCTTCTCATTTTCAAGAAATTGTATAAAATTACTAACATTCTAGGTGTTTGCTTCATTGTCAGTGGCCATTATACATAAATATTAAGCATACTATTCTTATTTTAGGTTACTGAGATTTCGGCCCCACTAAACATTATTGGTACCATGGTTTTCTTTCTGCATTAATTTCTTCATCAGGTCTGCTTTCATATTCCACTTTATTGCTAAACATTTTTGTTACAGATTTTAGTTTCTAAATCCCCAAGAAGCAAATTCATGTCAAGGAAATGTCTCTTGAATAGGTTCTTAATAATTTTTTTAAAAAAACTTTATTTTTTTATTATATATAAGATATGGATTGTGTGGAATGTAGGGATTCTTAAAGTAATATTTTGTTAAGGATGTAAACGATCAAAGGGTTCTACGTCACTCTAAGAAAGGTTCTTCTTAAACTTGCTATCCTATATATATATATATATATATATATATATATCACAGATGGTCAACTCTGTCATGTTCATAAGCTCAGAAAGAAGATAAATGAACATGACCTACTTTTCCTACTTTTTTAGTGTTTTTTTCTAAAATTTATCACTAGGAACCATAATAAAATAGTATTAACAAAGTACTAATGAAATAGAGCTACTTATTGTTGAATAATTTTAAATGCTTGCTACATAACAAGATTTTTTTTCCACTTTATTTTGGCCCATAAATATTAAGGCATGGGAAAAGAGGGCAGGTGACTTTTTTAACTAATCAGTTTCTTCTTGAACCATTAAAACTTATTTGCCTAATGCTTTCCAAAACGTACTCGCCCTAATGCTTTATTCCTCATGTCAGATTTTTTAAAAATAATAATCCAATGGCATGTAATGATTCTCTTATGGTTGATATGGCATTTTTGCACAGAAGTTATTATTTGGGTAAAAAATGTGCCTTTGTAAAATGAAAAGTAAGTTTTTTTAAAAAAAAATCATGTTTTTTGCTAATAGATTAGGCAGGTGTGTTGTTGAAATTCATAATAAAAGTCCAGGGCATGGATATATGGTGGACAGTTTAACTTCACATTTCTTTTTATTACACAATAAACACACAGGCCTAAGGCAGATCTGGACCACTATAAATCAGTAAGGGGACTTTAAACATTCTCTCTTATAGCCTAAAAAACCCACTGAATTAAATGCTGAATGATGATTATTATATGCATTTGTGTCCTAATTTTCTCCCAAAACTGGGACTCAGAGTGGCTAACAATTTTAAAAACAGCACAATTAAAACATACAAAAGTGATGCATTAAAATTGAATTAAATTATTATAGTATTAAAACAGATTACTCACACAGTTTAAAAGATAAAAGTGTTTAACACAACACACTTTAAAACCATACAACATCCCAGTCTGTTCTTTAAAAACTTTCTGTTTTTAGGCCTGATATGTGAACACTTATTTATTTCCAATTGTTTCAGGAGGTATATTCAAGTTTGAACAAGCAACTGGATTTTGGCCTCTGCCTTTCACATAGTAAACCAGTTAGTGATTTAATTTAGATAAGTTTAAGGAAGAAAAGATACTCATCCTCTTCTTTTCCCTAGCAACCATTTGTGTCCTCTGGAGAAACTTCTCAGGGAGGTTGGGGACATTCTCCTGAAAAATGTAAGATGGGGCACAGATGGCTGTTAGGGGAAGAAGGAATTGTCCCATATCAGACATACCCTAGTAAATATACCCCGAATAAGCAAAGAGTGACTAAGTAGGTGACTAGGAAAGGAATAGCTATGGACTTGAAAAAGCATAAACTTTGGGAAGCAGTTGGGCATGAGAAAAGAGTGGAGCAGGGAGTGGTCCAGAATAAAAAGGAGTGGAAAAAGATGAGTTTGAGAGGTAAATTGAGACTGAAGAGGATGTGTGGCTAAGCAGAAGAGTTGTGTGTTGTCAAAAACTACAAAGGTGAAGAAAGATGAAATTTATATATTGGTTTAAAATCATCAACCAAGGGTTTTGGAAATAGGTTTCCAGATCTATCTCCTGATTATATAAATCAGTTGTATTTAGTTCTACTTTTTATTGCAATAAACAAAGCTAGCAAAAGTGCCTTCTGAAGCCCCTTTGCTTAGCTCACTCTATATAGTCCAGTTTCATAAATGTTTGGTATGTAGCAAGGGCACCAAATACAGCTGTACTATTTAGAATATCAATGGGTTTTGAAGAATTACGGTATATACACGCAATTATATCAAAGGCTCTATGATGGTGTATGTTCTCTGATCAAGTCCTTTTCTTCCATGTTCACATAAGAATTAAATCTAGTGTATATACCATTTGCCAATGTGTATTGGATGGATGGAATGTGTCAGTCTGGAATATTATTTGGAAGAATTGGCTGAACTTGTGTTTGAGCTTTTCCACACAAGAAGCAAATTGTAAGAAGGATAATATTTGCGTAGGACATGACTCATGTAAGTAAATGGTGCAGCTAATTATGATCACAGCAAAAGCATGTAGTACATTATAAGGGTTCGCTTTGTTTTATGCCTTACAAAATGCTAGTGAAAGGATGTTATGTGTGTCCAGTATCTCATTTCAGAAGACTCACAAGCAGAACAAAAAAATGAACTTTCCCCAGCTTTAATCTTCTGTTGCATTACTTACTACCTTTTTATTACCACCATAACCACTAATCCATCTATGCAGTTATATAAGTATTCTGTAAGATATATGTGTAAGAATCCCATGTCAGCATTGTTTTTCCTGTACTGTATGTGTATTTGCTTCATTGGAACATCTAAAATCAATAAAGGGCTGGAAGTTCTTTTAAGTTTTCACCTTGACTATTTGTGGGTTTTTTTGTTTGTTTCTGAAATAAAGCTTGTTGCTTGATTAATTCAGTTTTCTCCTTCAAGAGTCCTTTTTAATATAAATAGCATCAAGTGCCAGAAAAAAACCCTGATCCACTGCCTCAATAAAGATGTTCATGTGCAAAGTCAATAAGAAAGTGAATTATGTTAAGAAATGTGTGTGTGTGTGTTACACATAGTATGTATACCAGGAAAACTTTGTAATTGTTCTACAGGCACTGTTCAATTTATGGACTGTTCCTGTGAGAAATAAGTATATTGAGGGGCTCAATAGACCACCTCTAAGGGATGGCTCTGTGTCTCCCCTTTCCTTGCCAGATGAAGGCCCTGATCTGGCCTTTCCACAGTGCAAAAAGAAACCACAAAAAATGACTCCTTTTTGTGCTGTGGAAAGGGCGCCCTAGCATGGTGGTGGCATCTTTTCAGCGCTTCTTTGGCACAGAGCATTTCAACACTGCACCAACAGAGTGTTGTGATGCCCCCCATGTGGTTGGATGTGTGGCATGCTGCTGGTATGGGGGCAGCCAGCGTGCGTATGCTACAACCCCATGCCACCCCCACACTGGTCTGTACAGGCTGCCAATCCTTCGGTTCTGGATCACACATAAGCTACAGCTCCACCCTATAAATAATGATTATGAATCATGATACTACAGTACTTATGGACCATTTTAAATGAAGACCTTGGAGTTTCCCTAGATCAGGATAATAGTTCTGCAGTGTCAACCAGTGAGTTATTCAGAAATTGCACTCCAAATGAAACCACATTAATTATAGGAGAAACCACTAATGGTCTCATCTGTTATCTGCACAATATTTTGCACAATATTTTGAAAAGGAGGGAATTGCTACAAATTCAGAAAATTTTTCCTCTGTACCCCATGAATGAACCAGAACTAAGCAGAGGTGAAGGTGAGCTTATTTATTAATTACGCTGAACTTAATTATTAATTGAATGTTGTTGCAGACATCATCTGCCATCTTCTGGATGCCCAGTTGGGGTTCGAAAGACCATGAGGCCATGAGTTTCAGTCCTAAGGTACAGCTTCAGCTGTGCAATCAGGTTTAAGACAGAACAGCTCAAACTGTCTCCCTTCATCTGTGGTCCCATACTTAAAGTCAGGTCAGTGCAGTAGCAAGCAAGCAAGCATGATTCAAGCTTCTATGCATGAATCTAAAAAAAGGAACCACTATACACTGTTTAAACATTATTATTCTTTGGTACCCAGCCTGGATCATTTTCTTCTAAGCAGCACATTTTCCTTGGGATCGGCTTCATCAAAGATATTGAGGGACAGATTTGTACTCTTAGGCCACTCAAGAGAAACCTACATGATAGTCTTGGGAATAACAGGTAGTAGCTTATACCTCTGCTTGCAATTCTTTTGGTTAACATTGGTTGCCTAGGGGTTGGAAGCAAGCAATTAATTTACCATGAAATATACTAGTAAAGAGGGTCACAAAGTAGCTTTTATGCATTTTTCTATGCAATTTTTATGCATTACATTGCCCATCCACCCTTTGTTTTTATCCACTGTAGAACAGTCAAATGCTCCTTACAGCAAGACAGAAAGGAGGGCCAGCAGAACTTACTGGGGACAATATATTTACAGATATCTCATTATACACTGGGTATGTGCACTTGTTCGTCTAAATTGCAATATGTCAACCATAGGCAACAGAATGCCTCAAATTTTAAGAACCTAAGTCTGGTGCTATTATGGGCATTTAATTCCTGCCATAGTGTGATCCTTAAACATAATTTTACCAGCACTGCTGGGACTATCAGTAATATCCGCTGAAGGACTATCCTGTGAGGCATAGCAGCTGCTCAGAGAAAGGGAAAATTTTGCATACAGATACTTCTAAATGTTAAACATTCATATTCATTTTAGCAGGGAGTGGTGGAAAGAATTCAGATATGCTGTGATAAGAAATTGTAGCATCGGCATCTTTTGGAAAGGTTTCTTCTTCGTCTTCTTCGTCTTCTTCTTCTTACCAAACTGGCTTACAGACACCAGCTGCTTGTGGAAACATGTCCAGGTGAAACAATGGCATATGAAAACATAAATTAGTGAAAGAAATGAAGAGTTCTCTGTTCCTATTGGCTGCCTTTCTTGTGCTCCAGATTGCATCTGGTTTCAGTCCAAGGAAAGGAGATAATAGGGCTGATTCTACACCAAAGCTTGGAACCTGTAGCTGCATGCCCATTGTGGTAACAGCAGATGCCATGGGGATATCCTAAGCTGAGAGGACAGCATAAATGTGTGAACAAACAGCAAAGTGTGTCAGGAATTCTTTTTGTAAATAAGGGACAACTGTCTCAAGAAGATAAATGTCCGATCTTGGGGCTGATGAAAATTGGAGATCACCTTGACCCTACCATTTTACTACCAGTCCATTTTTTGAGACTTCTCTTTATACTGAAGAGAAAAAATCATTTTTGCTAATAGGATTCCCCATTTTTGCTAATAGGAATTTAGCTAATAGCTATTAGTAGGCCTACTGTTCCGTGGATACAATCCAATAAGCAATTTCCCCCTCCCTGTGCAGAGAAGTCCCAAATTAACCCTGTGGTCCCCCACCCCCAATGGACCATGTTTCTAGGCCCTATTGATGTCCAGAAATCTTGAAACAGAGATGCAGCTTCAGTGGGCTGACTAGGCCCCTGACATTTCCAAAACATTGGTTATGGCAGCACCAGTCTTTGGTATCATATCAACTGTTCCTCAAGAGCTTCCAGCAATCATAAATCTAATTAGTTACCCATACCGTGTGTGCTTGTGTGTTTCTGAAGTGGAGGGACAGGCAGAAGATTAGAGCACTGATAGGGTCCTCTCTAAAGCTGCCACCTGGGACTGGTGCTAATGTTATATCTTTCTTCAGTTGTGGGAGAAAGTGAAATAAATAGGGCGGGCACATAGTTGGAACACTTTTTCAGAGGCTTTTCACTTGTCATCCTCAGTGCTTCTAGTGGACTCCACTGAAACCTAATGGGACTTCTAAACTGTTGTGTCAAAAGCAAGAGACAAAATAACATCTAAGTGTATTGTGCCATCTATACACATACTTCTACATATCTGCATCCACTTGAATGTGTGTTTACACACATTTGTGTTTACACACTTGCACAATCCCCATTAAACTGCCACTTATGCAGCATTGTTGTTGTTTTTGGAGGAGTAAACCAAAGGCAGCAGTCTATGAAAGCCTATGCCAGATATTACTTTCTCTCAGGACCCTATCACATGGGGTTAAAACAGTGGTTTACATTTCCTGAATTCATTGCTAATTCAAGAGGTAGCTAGGTCCTATCACACAGAAATCACTGCTGAATCACCACCTGGGTCCATCTTGAATGCAGCCCAGGTTGTCTAAGCTGCTTCAGCAGCCATTTTTAGAAGTCTTTTTCAAATGGAAGCTTCCAGCTTCTAAAAATGGCCACAGAAGCAGCTTAGATGACCGGAGCTGCATCTGGGATGGATCCGGGCAGTGATTCAGCAGCAATTTCTGTGTGATATGACCTGGTAGCCTCCTGAATTAACACTGAATTTGGGAAAAGTAAGCCACTGTTTTAACCCCATGCAATAGGGTCCTCTGTCTCAAATAAGTTGCAAGATTTCTTCAGATCTTTTTATGCTGATACAGACCAATATGACTATGTCTTTGAATACAACCAAAATTCTGAATTAGCATAAAAGTACAATTATCTAAAAAGAAAATGGGATGATGGAGGTATGGTGTGTTGCCAATGCTCAGTACATTAACCAGGGTTCAGCCTGCAGTTTGAAAAGTTCTATGCCTTCAAGTGGCCTACTTGGGCCCAATGGCACCTACAAAGCCTCTGTGAGCCAAATGGGCCTATGAGACCTGTGGAAGACTGACTGGGGTCTACAAAGCTTGTGGAGGCTTGTGGAAGTGGATCTATGAGGCCAGTGTAAGTCTAATAGCCTACAAGGCCTGTGAAGGCTTAATTGGTGCCTATGAGGCCCATGGCAGCCTAACGGAGCCTGTAGGGCCTCCAGAAACCTACTTGGGGCTGAAGTGGCCTGTGGGCCCAGTTCAGGGTCTATGAGCCCCATGAAAGCCCAACTGCCACTCTGGATGCTATGGAGGCACAAAGGAAAGGTCGCACCCATACTTGCCCCAACCACCACAGACTGCAGACCTCTCCAATAAATTTTTAAAGGCCTAAGAACATGGGTAAACCCATCCCCCTGCAATCCCAGTATTCACTTTCTTGTGCCCCCATATCAATAGTCAGATCCAAAGAGACTGTGGAGGGGTTGGACAAAGCCTAATAAATCCTGTGGGTTCTGCCCCTTTGTACTTAGCATCATGACAGTGATGGTTTTACTAGGTCTCCCCCACTTGGGCCTAGCAAAGTCCAATTCCTGTCCAAAGTGTGAAGTACCGGAGTACTGGAACTATTTTTAGCTGCATAGCAGTCACTCCTACTACAAATGACAAATCTCTGCTGCTGTATATTTGAAATTAAAGTGCTACATATTTTTAAATTGTTTCAAGGTAGCCAAAAGCACATTTTTGAATACTCTGTGTGGTTTCCCAGGAAAGTATCAGTTGACTGAAGCGTTCGTATTTTTGAATGGAGTAGTTTCCACTTAAAAGATTGCTGCAAAATCACCAAAAATGATTGAAAAGCTGGTATAAAAATATTCAAGCAATAAATACTCAGACTGGGCAGAGATTATTGTGAAGTTTTTCCTGCTAGCAACATCTTATGTGTAGGATAACTATTTAACAAAAAAGAATTTCATCCCTTTTCTTCTTAATCTTGCTGGTGTATTTGTCACTGATACAGCTTAAACTTGAACAATGTTGGCTGTTGGCTCACATTTCAGTAAGGCAATGAATCCAGATTTTAGAGCTATCCAAGGTACTTAATCTATTTTGGTGATAGGATTCAGCACCTTACACATCTCATTTGAAATCTGAAATAAAGCCTAAACCAGAGTTACCATCAAACTGAAATGGAAGCCACAGCTACCACTAAGTTTGAAACTGGGCCTTTGAACTTTCCTCTATGCTGCAGCTAGAGGTACTGGGAATAAAGAGATGCAGCTTGGTTGAGGTATCCCAACATCAAACAGGACAGCTATATAGAACATTTTACCATATTAAAATGTTAAGCTGCCTAGAGGGCAGCCATGCAAATAAGACTGTGCTGGGATTTTTGCAAACTGCTGACATGTAGGCAAAGATTGCCAATCTTGGGCTGAAAAACCAACACATTAGCAGCAGATTTTGCCAGCATTGCTGGGAGATGTTAAATGCTTCAAGGTATATAGTGACTAATACATCACATCTTACCAGACCAGCTTCAGTGAATAAACCGGTAAGGTGATTGTCTTTTCAGCACTCAAGCATCTGTTGCAGAACAATTCCCAGCAAAATAAGTCACAGTTGCAGAGTTTGCTATGAAAAGAGGGTGGATCTGAGGCAAGAGGCTATGTAAGTGGGTTCCTTTGCTTGGTCAGCTGCAAATGTGCCACACAAATGCTGCTTCAGGTAAAGAACCCACTAGGTATACCAGAAATAAAATGTTAAGGTTACATGGTTTTTACACACTAATGTTTTTTTTTAATTTTTTAAAATTTATTTCATTTCTCTGCTGCTTTTCTCCCAGAAAGGGACCCAAGGCAACTCACAAATAAAACATTTTTTAAAAATTCTAATAAAAAATTTAAAAACAATTAAAATCAACTAACTAAAAACAGTATAAAACTGCATAAACACACAAAAGTTAAAAACATAACTAAAGCACGCACCTCATATAAAAGTGTTTTTTAGCCTGTGTCACCTTGGGTCCCTTTCTGGGAGAAACGCAGCATAAAAATAAAATAAAGAAAGAATATTTGTTGTATAATAATATAAAAGCCTCCCTGACACAATTATATACTGACACATTTTTCCAATAGTGTATACAATGAGAAGAAAAGTATTATTTCCTCTGAGGTGTATAGTTGATGTGTTAAATACTTTTATCAATGGATGTGTGAATCACAAATACTAAGTCGTATGTTTGCATACAAACATCACTGATTTGTTTGTATGGTTTATATACTTACTAGTGTATCTTTTGGCACAGAATGCAATGCAGCAATTACTATGGAAACTGTTACATTTTTTGCTTATGCTTTGAAGAAGAGCAAAGAAGATATTTTCAAGTATTCACAACTATTTTCACAACTTTTTTAAAAAGCCTAATGTCTAAGAAAATAAGTTCCTTAATTGCAGATTCAACCCATTGCAAAGTTTGGGTCAAACAGAAATTGAGATGAAGGGGAAGAACATATGAGCAGTATATGCCTACAGACTGACCAAAATTGACTAGTAACAGCTAAGAGTAGTGCTATGCAATCAATGCAATCCTAATCCCAATCTGATTCCTAATCCCAATTCCAATCAGGCCAGTTGTAACCAGGTTGTACCAAGTCCAAATTGAATTGAATTGACTCAGTTCAGTTACAGAACAATGCAGTCCAGAAAGATTCAGACAGCTGGAGTGATATGGACCTAAAAAAAAAAAAAAAATACGGAAAAGCCACACCATGGTCTAAATCCTATTGCTAGTCCTCACTAGACTCACTGAATTAATTGCTGAATGGCAAATTCTTATTTAAGAAAATCAAACTGATTCAGTGGGTCTACTCTGGCTTGGACTAGCAATTGGAGTGAAACCCATATGTCTAATATATTGCCTCCAAATTGCACTGAGGCTGCCAGCACCTGTACTCAGCCTCATATATAGTCAGCTGGGTGCAGAGTATCTAAGACAAACACCAAAGTGATGTGATGCAGATGAGGAGGAGGGAGGCAGAGCCTGGCTCATTAACAGATTTAATGTGTAACCTGAAGCAAGTATCTCACTGCCACTTACCAGGAGCAATACTTGTGAGGAGGAATTATGTGAGGTCAATGAAGTTATATCCTCATTGATTTCCTGTCTCTCTTCTTTCATTTAGCTGTTAGCACTGAGTTGTTGAAATAATTGTTGAGGACTGTCTGAGCTTGGTCTCTCTGAATGTTAGCCTTTTCATTTCCTGACCTTATTGAATAGCCTAGTTTACTTTTCTCTTTTTCTCTTTTTCTCTTTTCTCTCTTGTTAATTTGAGGTGTGATCTACTGTGACAAAGCTTTCGTACATTTTAGCTAGTGGCATTTATCCTTCTACTACCACCACATTTAGATCCCTATTTGTGGTATCTGCCCTCACTGTAGGGAGCAAGTGATGATCCCCAGGGCGCATACCTGAACTGCTTCACTAAAATACAGAGCTGTATTTTAATTTGGTTTTTATCTTGTAAACTGCTTCGAGTCATATCTTTGGGGAAAAGACATGATACAAAGACAGTGTGAGGTAAGATAGATAGAAAGCATCTAATTATTCAGGGCCAGCATCTTATCAAAGCATTTCATGACTACCTAACACTAAAAATCCCATTTTGTTGCGAATATTTGCACCACCCAGTCATATCCATGATGTCGGACAATATGGTGCTGTAATACACTTGTAAGCTATTCCTGTTCATTTGATGCCTACATAAGAACTGATTCAACAAGGTTTTTAATCACAAGGTTGTATGTTTCAACCTAGATGGATTTAATCTTCCAGTAAAGCTGGGGTCTCAGCAGGCAGCTTGACCTCCTTCCCAAAACGCAGTGACCCTTCCATCCTAATGTAATAGTGAAACATATAACCAGGATGTTTATTGCTGGTCATGTATATGTGCATGATTTAAAAAACAAACAAACATATGACTTATCTAGGCTGGTGTGACTGCAAAATGATACACTAACTGCAAAATAATTTTAATACAGTGTGGAACTAGGAGAAAAAAAGGGTTAAGGAACTGCCCTGGGTGGAACAAATGATTATTACACGCCCTAAAGCTATGACATCATGGGGTGGGGTGTTGCAGAACAAAAGACTCACCCATGTGGTTTTATGTCCCTGAAACTAGTCTTGTAGGAACTCTTGGAAAGAACTTTCATGTTCTTGCCATGGTTAACTGGCATGGGAAAAGGAAGGATAAAGACAGCTCAGCTCAGCTCAGCTCCTGGCACAGACCCAGATCCGGAGTGAATCACAGCTATACTTCAGTCAGAAAGACTCTGGGAAAATGAGGTGCACAGATAAAGCCAGGGTTTCAGCATTTGTTAAGTCAGCATTTACTCATCTGGAGTTGTATTTGTTTACAAAGGATTAGAATTTTCCAAAACTGACAATGCAAGGATCTCACTGGCATGACAATAGATGGCAGCAGATAGTTTCTTTCAGCCCCTTCTCAGTAATGGTGGGATCCTAACCAATGCTCAAATATGATCAGATGACACAAGCACTAACTGTTATGGCACAAATACTTCACCTTCCCTGTTCTTCTCTCACTTCTGAATGCCTACCTTGAAATTCCAAAAGTGTTATGAAGCTTCTTTGTCTAGTTCTTAGCAATTTGTTAGTCTTCACAGTTTATGTGACAGTGCCAATTTACATTTACTTTATAATTCTATGATCACTCTACAGCTTTACGATTCTACACTTCTTCAGCCACCCCAGATGGTGGAATGACCTGCCAGAGGAGATTCGATAGCTGAATACATTGTCTGAATTTAAAACAGCCTTGAAGATTAATCTCTTCTGGCAGGCCTGTCTAGATGATTTTTAAAACTGTAAATTTTAAACATAGATAGTTTTAATACATGTCTTGTTTGTTCTTTTAAACTGATGTATGTTTTAACTGATGTTGTGTTCTTAACTGATGTATATTTGTTGGTTTATTGTTATTCCCTGCCTCAATCCATGGGGACAGGTGACTAAAAAATAAAATAATTATTATTATTATTATTATTATTATTATTACACTGTCTATTCATCCATTGGCAAAGGGTTGGACTAGATGATTTTTGGGGTTCCTTCAACTCAATAATGCTATCATTCTATAATTCTTACATCAGCAATGTATACTTGGATGGTTTAAGAATTTTGTCACCCTGTCACTAATCTTTATATACTCTCTTTTGTGAGCTGCCTTGGGTCCCTTTCTGGGAGAAAAGTGACATAAAAATGAAATAAATAAACATTCAAACTAATCCCCCACACTGGCATGGTTTATCTTGCCACAGTACAAACCTCAGGATCCCATAGGATGCAGCTGTGGCAGTTAAAGTGAAATGATATGACAAAAGGGCCCAGGTTCTAATTTCTATAGATTTCCACTTATCAGTCCAATTGCCTGTGCCTAAATCTGAGGTCCAGATCACAGGTTCATTTGTGGGTTTTGTTTTTGTGTTAGGCAAATATTCTATTTGAGGCAAATTTGGAACATGCTACCACCACTGTGTTGGATAAAGATGTAGGTGCAAGCAACTAAGCTTACTGAAGCAGATTTCCACCTCCATTCCTCCTTACTGCAAGCCCTCCAGCTCTTCAAAACTGCTACATAAAGACTACACAAAGACTTGGGGAATCCTGCTGAACGCAGCAGGGTGTGGTGTGAGAAAAAGGCAAGGAATGCTTCGAAATTGGGTAGAATCACCTTCTGTAAGCAAAGCTGTTTTGTTCAAATGAAGAAGATCCTAGATCCAGCTCAGAATTCTCTCTCTGTGTGTGTTTGTGTGTGTTTGTGTGTGTGTGTGCATGTGTGTGTGTGTGAAGGTGGATTGCTACAGCATTAGTCTGCAACAATCTGTGGGATAGGCATGGTGTTTTACGTTGTAAGTGCTGCAGACACTGCAGACATGGTCTCCAAAGAAAGCCCTTTGGCAAAGCAAAACTATAATATCAGCTCATTACATCAGGCCTGGAAGAAAATGTCACATTCTCATGACTTGAACTGGGATTTCAATGGAGCTTTCTTTCTTCAGGGCCACATATTCACTACCTGTATCCCTTAACTTCAACATTAATAAAACATAGCCCCGTAGCTGCTCTGAAGCCAAGAAAAGTTTCTGTCTCATATCACACCAGTTGAAGCAGTGACCAAGCCTTCCCTCTAGTTTTTATAAGAATCTTCAAAGGGCTATTTCAGCCAAGACATAAGCTGTGTGCCACTTTGCTCAGCACTTAGTCATGTGCTTGAGCTGTGGCTGCTTTAATAGGTTTGTATTTTTAAAACACTTTGAAGATGAAAAGTGCTAGAGGGATGTGTGAGAAGGATGATTGCCTCATATGCATATCTATAATCTCTGGCAAAAATGCCTTTAAAGAAAGCAAAATTACGTTCAGCCTCCATTATCCATAGAAAAGACTGTCTTTGCATGAACACCAAAGTCCTTGCTCTCTCTTGTTCCAACCAATCTCAGATATAACTTGAAAAAAAAATGCTTTTTGGACTAAAATTTCTAGTGAGTATAATCAGTGTCAATTGG
Organism: Urosaurus nigricauda; assembly: GCA_034509955.1. Lineage (NCBI taxonomy): Eukaryota > Metazoa > Chordata > Lepidosauria > Squamata > Phrynosomatidae > Urosaurus > Urosaurus nigricauda. Next base: position 44,621,778 of record JAOEGL010000004.1, on the reverse strand, counting down.
ATACAGGTTCTGGGAGCTGTAATCCAAAACAGTTATTTTTCCAATGTCTTTTCTCATCATCAGAATGCGATGATGGACAGATGGATGGATGGAGCAAGATCAGGCTAAGGGTGCCAATCCAGATGCTGCTAGAAAAACTCACATCAACCCTAGTAGGCACAGAAATGATGAGGAAAGTGGCAAAAATAATTGCTGTGTGCCTTCAAGCCATTTTTGGCTTATGGGAACCCTAAAGCAGACCTATACTGGGTTTTCCCTGGCCAGATTTGTTAAGAAGAGGTTTGCCGTTGCTGGGAGAATATGAATTGCCCAAGGTCATCTAGTGGGTTTCCACAGCTGAGCAGAAATTCAAACTGTGGTCTCCCACAGTCCTAGTCCTAACACTGAAGTCACTGCACCATGCTATCTCTGCAACAATATCTAGAGGGTTACAAATTGCCCACTGCTGGGATAGGGGGTCCATGGAAACTGGATTATTTTGAAATCATATCTCTCTGGAGCCATTTACTCCCATTTTACTCCCCTTTGTCATTCACACTTTAGGGGAGAGAAGAAAAATAGCTGCCACAGGAAGAGAAGAAGAGGAGGAAGATAAAAGAAAAGGCAAACTCTTGAAAGAACCTTGCCAAGAACACCCCATGACAAACTTTTGAAAGCTGGTGGCATGGTGAGAAGGCTTGGGCCCTAGCAGCTCCTCCTCTGCCTCCTGCAAATGGGCTGCCATCTGGTGTACCGCTCACCTCAATGCTGCTCTGTCGGAACCCTCTGGGGGACCCTCTACATCCATAGCAGTGGTGGTGGCAGCATCAGCAGTTCTCTGTGTTCCTCTCCTCCTGGGACCTGGGGTCTCCTTCAGCTCTAGAGTTCGGGAAAGGAAGAAGAGGAGGAGGAAGGTGGCGGGAATGGAGGGAGGAGAGGAGGCAGGAAGAGACCCCCAGAGGAGTGGGGGTCTCTTCCTGGCTCCTCTCCTCCCTCCATCCATCCATCCCCACTACCTTCCTCCCCCTCCTCTTTCTTTCTTTCTGGAGCTGAAGTGGGGCTAGGGCAAGGAGGCCCCAGACTGGCTTGTAAGAGAGCCAGCAGGGGAAGGAGGAGCACCACTGCCACCTCCACTGCCATGGACATAGAGGGTCCCTGAATCCAACTTAACGCAATTGCTTCTGAAACGGTTCACAGTGGAAACCAACACACATATAAATCGATCTAGAAATTGATTCATTCTCCATTGGGAATGAACCCTTAATGTCTGCTACCACATATCCTACTACTTGTCTACTTTGTCCAGATCCCATGGGGTCACTAGTGGAGTATAAATCTCTACAAATATATTTACACAGGAACCTGAGGGGGGATTTTCTTTTGATGTATACAAAGGTAGTTGGACAACACCTGAGCATACATCCATGGCCAGTCAGTGGTTGGGAATGGGTAGAGGTGAACCTGAGAAGCTTTGGTGGAGCAAAGGCATTGTGCAAAAAGATACAGGCAGGCACTGTCTACCTCCTTGCCCAACACCTTAAAAAGTATTTTTGCTAGTATAACCAGGGTTTATGCCAGTATAAGACCTGGGCTTTATTCTGAGTTTACCGGAACAACAGAAATGAACTGGCAGTGTGTAGGAAAAATCTGTTGCATGATTTTAAAGAAGCACAGATGGGGAAGAATTTTCCAAAGAGATTGCTATATGATTTGTTCACATGGTAGATCATTTCACAGATTCAGAATAGGTTGAAAAGCAAGCCTGATTTGTGGTGCCATGACTCAGCTCAGAGGAGGCCACTGAATGTGCTATAGTTACAAAGAGACAAAATTACTGTTGAGAAATACACAACCTTTGAAAAAGCTTTTGCTGCAACATACTGTAATCCAGTCTATATTATATATTGCTCAATGTGTCTTATGTATTTTAAAAGAAACAAGAGTGAGAGATGGTACAATCTGAATTGTATCTTTGGCTGCAGATATCTTCATGACGTACACATCATTCCGTCCCAGAAGGTGCTGATTGCTAGTTTAAATGTACAGACTCAACTAAGTTGTGGAATTAAGCATTAGAGAAGCTTCATACGACAACTAGATTTTACTAGTTCCACTCCTGTTCAAGAGTACCATACTTGCTGTTCTCTGTAGTATGGTTGTACATCTGTCAATAACATATTTTGGATAGCAGATATGATATGAAAGCAATGGGGCTAAACAGACAGGCAAAAAGAGGTGCTTTCAGGCTGGCTTGATGACATGACATTTAGATGACATATGCCTTGAAGCCAGCAGAAAAGCCATTTCAAAAAGAAGGAATTTTTTCCCGCTTTTTCCTGGCTTGAAGCCAAGTCATGTCATCATGACATGCGCACTCCAGCTGTCTTGGGAGCCGGTGGTGTGGTTGGTGGGGTTTCAATGTGGCTTCAGAAAAGACAGCTTCAAGCCACTTTTTCCTGCCCATCTGTTTCACCCCCAAGATACCCCATGCTAGTTCAAAGAAAGATGGGGTTACACTCCCTCTGAAAGATTATTTGCACCTAGGGATGCTTCTGGATTCATAGCTCCAAATTAGGGTTTATTGTAAGTTTTGGCTATTATATCAGCTGAGTCCTTACCTAGAGCAGCAGGACCTAAAGATGGTAGTGCAAACACTGGTAACCCCAAGGCTGGACCTTTGCAACACACTGTACATTGAGCTAGCTCTGTACAAAGTTTGGAAACTTTCATTAGTTCAAAACACGGCAGTCAGATTTGCTACTGGGACATCCAGGAGTGATCATATCACACAAATAATAAAATCACTCAACTTGCTGCCAATTAGTTTCCAGGCAAAGTACACAGTATTGATTATTACCTTTAAAACCCTACACAACTTGGCTCCAGGTTACCTATGAGATCTCCTCCTCCCATATAATCTGTCCCATACACTCAGGTCCTCTGGCAGACATTTACTTCAGTCAGCCAGAACTAGATTGGGAGCTGTCAGCCAGAGGACTTTTTCTTCAGCCTCATCTAGACTGTGGAATGGCTTACCAGAAGAGATTCAATAGCTGAATACACTGTCCACATTAAAACAGCATTAAAGATGAGTCTCTTCCAGTTAAGAAGAAGGTGCAAAAATAGGGTTACTGTTGAATATTAAGAAAACAAGAATAATGACCACAGGTGATTTACATAATGTAATTGAAATAGATTGATTTTGTATACCTTGGCTAATTCATTAATGGAGACTGTTGTCAAGAAATCAGAAGACTAAGACTCAGAAAAACAGCCACAACGGAACTAGATAATATCTTCAAGTGTACAGACATAGCACTAAATACCAAAGTCAGAATAATCCAGACCATATTATTTCTGATTTCTATGTATAGTTGTGAAAATTAGATAGTGAAGAAAGCCAACAGGAAGAAAATAAATTCATTTGAAATGTGATGGTGGAGGAGTGATCTGTGGATACCATGGATTCCCAAAAGGACAAATGAATGAGTCTTAGAAGAAATAAACCTTGAATTCTCATCAGAAGTTAAAATGACTAAACAGATGCTGTTGTACTTTGAGTATAACATGAGATGATGTGACTCATTTCAAAAAATGATAATGTTTGGTAAAGCTGAAGACAGTGGGAAAAAAGAGAGATTGAATTACAGAAGGATTGATTCAATTAAGGAATACACAGCACCGAGTTTACAAGACATGAGCAAGGCAGTTGATGACTGGGGCTCTTTGAGCTTGGCCTCTCATTCATAGGGTTGCTATAAGCTGAAGTCAAATTGCCAGTTAATAATAGCAACAAATATGTGTTTAATTTACTAGAAGCATAATGCATGTTCATACTAATGTGCAGACAACTTCTTTAGAAGGCCATCCTGTCTGAGGGATTATGGGATTCATAGTCCAAAAAAGTAACATTCAAGCACTGAGAATAACAGTATTTGCTATATGGGAAATGTTTGCTGACTGAAGTTTAGATTTAGAAGATTGTTATGACTTCAAAGAATGATATTAGCAACCTCATTAAGTCCTAGGAGGAGTTAGCAGCGGGTTGGCCCTACTTAATTCCCAGGCTTCGCCTCAAGTCTGCTAGAATTCACACCACACCTTTTGCTGAAACAAAGGATCAAGGCAGACCAGTCTCCTGGTATCTCTTGTCATCCACAAGAGAGACTTATGGGAAGGTAGACATGACTCAGATACAGCCTAGAGAAACAAGCTGCATTCTCAAGGCTCTTCTTGTGAAGCAGAAGTTTTATTTGCTTTGTACAACTCAGGAACAGACAAAACTTGCTTCCCATTCATCACGAAGAAGCCACTAACCCTGATGATTTCATAATGTTCCTTATTTGGATTTTTAATGCAATGTTTGTGGCATTTCTGTGATGGATCCCTGGAGACACATTACATCTACCATCACCCATGAAAGCTTATAGACCCATTCATTCAGAAAATGCACAGAAAGTGTCATGGGGTTTTACAAGCATTATCTGTCTGTTGTGTGCAGACAGATATTTATTTACAAACTGTATTTATAACCTGGCACCTCAATACTTATTAACAGTAGTTATTAACAGTAGTTATAACTATTGCAGTTTATGCTGCTCATTTTTATTCAGAGAAAGTTCCCCTTCCTTTAAGAGTTACATGGAAGAAATTTATTTTTTCTAACTTGGAGATGCAGTTGTGGGGAATTACTTACTAGTTTTCTTCTCTGTTGTGCAATTGTTAAACCTAATTAGCTCTGCCAGAAGGGAAAAAAAACAGTTGGCAAACCTGAATGTTGTGAATGAAAGAATATTCCCATGACCAAATATGTGCACATATACCACAAGCAGAATGGAATCTGCATTAACTATACAGCCAATTATCTCTGGCATTATGCTCACTGTGGTATTGACTTCTGAAAGGAATGGATTCCATTCCCATGTGTAGCAATACTGCCAAAACCAGCACCAGTCCGCTCATACACTGGTGTTCTCTTGCTCTTTTACTTTTTCTCAAGAAAGAGAGGCAGAGAGATACAAAGAGAGAAAGTTGTAACTAGCATTATTCTTGTTCCACCAGGGTACCCAGAGCAAGACTTTACACTAGGAGTTTTACACAATGTGGTCAGTGTTACTGAGATGGCAGGTGCATCTCTATTAGTGTGTACATGTGAGGTAGATATCATCTCCCCTCTGTAGGAATCTTCTCCTGAATTTTCAGCTCTTTATAACCACATATGGGATTGTGCCAATCAAAACTTGCACACCCAGCCTCTTCAAGTTCAGACCTGATCCTGAAAGGCCACAGCCATCCAGTGATTCTCATGAAGGAGGAGGCATTGGGTCCTATTTGACAACTACCAAAATAACAAAAAGGTTGTGCCTTTATCTGTTTTATACTTATTGTATTAGCACAATTTATAACACTTCTGGGTTCAATTCTGGCTGTTGGTGTTCAGACACAAGCACAGTTTTGAACATGATTGTGTCAGGTCTCCCCTGAAAGGTTTTACTTGTCAGACTATCATTTCTCCCACAATTTTTCCATATATTAACCTCCTCTCCATCTATGTAAATTTATCTATCACACTGCTGTTTCTTTACACATTTGCCCTCCTTTCCTATCACAATGGGCATGGTCCTCTGTGGCATGTGACAGGGCGATTTTGGACTGCTGCCTCCATCTCTAGCAAAATTGACAAGGTTGAGAGAAAAGCTTTGTCCATTTCACTTATCTCATCAAAAGAATATTTTCCCCATTTTTAGCAGAAGTTGGCAGAAGATGTCAGCCATTGTCTGACTGTTGGGCACTCTCTACTAGCTGTGAGGAACTATCACAGTGCAACAGTGAGTCCTGGGAACTGTAGCAGCGTTCTATTTGCAGAATTCTTACATTATGATGGGAAATATAGGATCTTTGGCATAATTTGTTAATCAAAGAAACCAAGCACTAAAAAACACAGTGAAATTGAGAGGCAGAATTAAGAAGTTTTTCCAGTTTAGGTATTGTTGTTTCAGAAGAATGAACAAGTAAAAGAACATCATGCATTTGTCATGGTCCTTGACCTTGCCCCTTTCCATCCCTCAGTTTTACCAGGAGCCAGTTGAATCATAGGGCAGTAGGACATTAATGTTGTCTCAAACTGCCTTTTCCTGTTCTGCTTGAAATGTGGTAGTATCTAAAGTTGGAAAATGCAATCCATGGATAGTGATAATATGTGCTAATTAAAGAAGATGAAGATTCTCAAGCATGTGAATATCCTTTTTTGAGTTCATTCATAAATATTGAATAGCAGCAATATCTTCTAACACAGAGGTTGGAATCATGCAGCCCTCAAGATGTTATTGCACTAAAAGTTTAAGCTGTTTAACCAACATTTCCGATGACAAGGAATACTGAGACTTGCAGTCCAACATTCCCTGAAGGCTATATGACCCTCTCCCTCCCCATGTCTAAAGAATAAGGTTTTTTTAAAAAAAAAAAAAAAAAATTGGTTCACAGGTTATCATTGTGTCATGTATACATACAGGTAGTTATGTGCTTATGCATGTTTGTGTTTATGTTTCTGAGAGACTGTAAATTTTTACTTTTTGGAGAACATGACCTTGCTGGTTGGGGATTCTAGGGAGTTGTGAAGGGTAAATAGGACATTTTCAAATTGCCAGTAAATCCTGACCCTTAATCTGCTTCTTCTAGGCAATTCTGAGCTAGCCACAAAAATTGCACTTCTTGCATTTAGTATGTTTACACAGAACAGTGGCAAGAGACAACAGGCAAAGCATATGACTCAAGAGCTCTGTTCTATTGAGAAACTAATCATTTTTTTCTTTAAAATTGGCTTCAGGAAGGCCCCTTTCTTTACATGCCAGTTGGCACTGGTTAAACAAGATTAGGAAATACAACAAAATGTCTGACATAAACAAAAATGTGCATAAATGTACTGAACAAACATTACTTATGTTACTGACTGAAGGTTACTTAACGAACAAAATTTGTGAACATTTACACAGAGAGCAAATCAAGTGGGAAACAGGGAATATTTATGTATGCATCTGTTTCTGTGCAATGCATTGTGCAGGTCACCTTGTATAAGATCAGAGTTCTCTGTGTCTCATTTAGTGGCTTAAATCTAACTGCTGGTCCCAACTAGAATAGTCCTCATTTGAACTCTGGTAAGTCAGCATTCATGCATGCATCATTGATTTAGTAAGTCTTCTTCAGTAGGAATAAACAATTGGGTTTAGCAGAGTTTTGTTGTTGTGTCCCATCAAGTCATTTTCAGTTTATGATGACCCTAAGGTGAACTTCTCATGGAATTTTCTTGGCAGGATTCATTCAGAAGGAGGGTGCCTTTGCATTCTTCTGAGTCTGAGAGAGTGTGACCTACTCAAGGGTTTACATGGCTGAGCGGGCATTTGAACCCTGGCCTCCAGAGCCATAGTCCAAAACTCAGATCACAACACCAGTACAGTACAGTGGCCCCAACTTTTATTCACTGAATTAGCATAGCCAGTGGATTTCCATGTGTTAGTTGGATTTCCAGCTAGAAGAATGCAAGAGTGTCAAACCTGTGTTCCTCCAGATGTTGTGGACTACATTTCTCATCATTTCTTCCCATTGACCCTGCTGGCTCAAGCTGAAGCAAGTTGGGGTCCAACACCAGAAGACCCAAAGATCTTACCACACTCAGGTTAGTCTCTGGTTGGGCAAAGCCTCTTTAAAAGCATGAAAGATATGTCACTTTACTCAGTAACCTTCATATTCACTATGTGGAAAACACCAAGTACTATTTGTGGCAGATCCAACAGATGTTCTTTTAAACAGAGGTCGGAAATTTACTTTTTGGACTATAACTATAGCCACCACTTCCATCCCACTGCTAAGGACTACACTAAATCCTAGGCAATGCTCCTAAGTTTGCACAATGGTTTATGTTAGCATCACAGTGTTTGTACAACTCTTAAGAAAATGCCACACTTGCACAATCTCTGGAAAAGCCCACCCACCCACATAAAGCCACAGCAAGACTTTAGCCATAGTCCCTTTTAAAGTTATAGAACTTTCCCAAGCTCTGCTGTTAAGACTATAGAAATGGCATAGATGTCCAAGAAAACCTTTTGTCTCTGACTAATCATTGTGCTTCACATGGACTGTGTGAAATACCTTTACCATTTTGCAGCCATTCTTCTTTCTTCTTCTTTCACGACATTATATTCTTGATCCACAATAAGAAGACTATGTTGGTGATTTGGGAATGGGGAAGTTTGCATTCAAGAACACATTATGTGCCTTATCATCACAGTTTTCTCATTAAAGAGGAAGGTAGAAGGGAAACCCTCAGTGGGAAATTAATGGACTGTTATCTGGCAAGCTCTGCCCAGTGCTGGTTTTGAGGCTTGGCACTTTTGGCTTCTCCAGCTCCTGATTCAGCTCTCTGACTCAGCCGCACTGGTTGGCTGAGAGGTAGAAAGAAAAATGACAGGTCTCTCTGGCTGAAATAACACCATGAACTTGGTGTGGCTAATAAAATGCAGACATTTAAAAGCAGGGTGTGGTCATGTGGCAAGACAAAGCTAGATGTCAGGGTGCCACCTTCTGTTAAACTACAGAAATTGTACAACAGTAGCTATTTACCTCTGCATCAACATGTTTGGTTGTGCAAGAAAGGCAACAGCATGGATAGCTACTGGGCTCATTGTCAGTCCTTCATTGTTGTATTTATGGCATGGTCTGGGCTGGGAAACATGTTCATTCCTGATAATTCCATTCCATGAAAATTATCTTGGTGGTTTGCTCATGTGCCTTGAGTCACTCCCCTTGCTGCCAGTATTCTTTCAGCATGGGTGGGGAAGGTGTGGCCCTAAAGTCAGTGATGACTAGTGACTTGCATGTCAGCAGGTGGTGGATCTGGTTTGGGAGGCAGTCCAGAATTTAAAGAACTATCCAAGGTGCTGAAGCCTATCACTAAAACAGGTTTAGCATTTTGGATAGCTCTTCTAAAGTTTAGACTAAAACCTGGAATGGATTTCCCACTCTACTGACATGGAAGCCACCAGGTGCCACTACATGCTGATACTGGATGGTAGCTCCCATCAGTCTTAGCCAGGAGAGCCAATGGTAAGTAATTGTAGGTGTTGCAGTCCAACAACATTTGGTCTCCAAAGTTGTAGTCCAACACTCAAACTAGTACATCATGGGACACCATCTATACTGTAGAAATAATACAGTTTGACAGCACTGTAAGTGCTACATTTCCATCCTATGGAATTCTGAGATTTGTAGTTTTATAAGATCTTTAGCCTTCTCTGCCAAAGTGTGCTGGTGCCCCCACAGAAATCCAAACTCCAAGATTCTGTAGAATGGAGCCATGGCTGGTGTCAAGTTGCATTATTTCTACTGGCTCTCTGAAAAAAAATATCACCCCTAGATGCATTTTGGCAGCAACTTTCAGGTTATCTCTAGAAGGTTCAAAATGTTTTTGTTTACTTATGAAAGGTTTCCTTGACTGGTTGCTTCATTTAACATGTGCATTTTGTTAGTGTCTGAATGAAAATTTGCTGAATCATGTTGAACTGTTCCTCTTTTTTTTGTGATACAGGAATCTATAACTATTTTTTCCATGTTATTTCTTCCTGTGGTACCCTTAAAGAAGTCATGGCCAGGAACACATCTACCTTGTTAACTGAGATATAGATGTATCGCAAAAGGATAGGTGTTTAAGGGAAGCCTGCTTCATTTCCCCTCAAGCCTGAAAACCAATACTGTAGGATTTATGGTGGGGAATGAGGCAAGGAAAGCGAGTGTTGCTTCATGATTTGCTTTATTTACAGACACTGTGCTCTTAACTTTGGTGACACAGGAATTTCCACACAGCAGCAGTGTGTTTTCTCCAAGCCATGAGGGTGCTGTACACACAGCTATAATCATTCTACAGAGTGAGACCTTTGGATGGTGGCATGGAGTGAAAAATCTAGAACAGTTGGTGTATTTCTTCACACTGCAGGTACTGGGAAGGATCAAAGGCTGGCCAAAGAAGAAGTATGCCACTCTGCCTTCTCCACAGGTTAGATGTGAGCCATCTCTCACTTCCATCGGCCACCAACCACGGGCTTTCCACGGGTAGCCTTTGAGCTGTTGTGGAAGCAAACAAATGAGGATTTTCAGATGCTGATGAAGGCAAAACCTTGATTTTTCACAGGGTTGGTGTGTGTTTGGGGAAGTTCAGGGTTGACTTTAGCTTTGGACAAAATCTATGGGGTGCGTCAGCCCAATGATTATTTTAGATAGGTGAACTTATTGAATAGTAACCCACACAGAACATAGTTGCAAGACTAAAATGATTCCTTGGTCAATGTGGTTATGCATGCGAAGTAAAATCCACAAGAGAAAAGTAGCAATGCAAATATAGCATGGATGATGTGCAATACTATTATATTGTTGAAGCCCAGAAACTGGAAACTGAAACAAACCACATCTTGAGTCCCTGTACTGGGAGGAAGGCAGGGTATAAATAAACAGAAACATGATGATGATGATGATGATGATGATGATGATGATGCCTTAAAGAAACAGCAACACCATGAATATTTGTTTATGTGTATGCCTTCAAGTTGCCTATTGACTTATGGCAACTCCATGAACTTCATAGGGTTTTCTTAGACAGAGGTGGCTAGCCATTGCTTTCTTCTGAAATATCTGATATTGCCTGACAGTCCCCTTTTCAAGTATTAACCAGGCTTGATCCTGCTTAACTTCTAAGACTGGACAGGATCTGGTGCCTTCAGGGAATGTAGGCTCTTGCACACGACATTTTTACATTGAAATCAGGCTGGTTTTTAATACTTGTAGCAGTGTTCATAGATTCATAGTAGTACAGTTGGCCTTTGGTATTTGCTGTGGTTTGGTTCCAGGACCCCCCAGGGATACCAAAATCCGTGGATGCGCAAGTCTCATTAAATACAATGGCAAAGTAAAATGGTACATCTTATATAATCTGACAAAAATCAAGGTTTGCTTTAAGGAATTTATATATTTTTAAAATATTTTCAAGTCCATGGATTTAAAGGGCTGTTTGTACTCTCATAACACTTGGAGCTGTAACAACTATAATAACCATTGCGAATGATTGGGATTGTGTGACCCTCCCAACTGATGTTGTAGGACCACCATTTCCATCATCTCTTACTACTAAGGCTAAATGAAGTTGCAATTCAGCAACATCTGAAGGGATAATACATTCCTTGCTCTTATTTCAAAAATGTTTCTGTCCATGCAGCTTTTACAATTAGCCTTACTAGGTGTTATGAGATCTAGCATGGCGTAGTGGTCTGAGCATTGTAGTATGACTTTGGAGAGCAGGGTTCCCTGCCCACCCATGGTAACTCAGGAGGTGACCTTGAGCAAGACACACCCTCTCAGCCCTGCAGGAAGGCAAAGACAAACCCCCCTCTGAAAAAAAAATTGCAAAGAAAACCCCAAGATAGCTTTTCCTTAGGATCGCCATATTGTGGAAATGACTTAAAGGCACACAACAACAGTAGCAACAAGCTGTTTCACTTCAGCAAGTCCTGTGAGGGGCCTGAAAATTGAGATGTTGCTCTGGAGGCTGGCCATTTATGATCCAGTTGGAAAGCATTTCAGAGAACAAGAATGTAGTGTCACTGAAGCCAGTGATGTCACTCAGATTTACATTGGCTAAGGCTTTGGTGTCAGTTGAATTCAGTGATGAGCCAGCCAGGCAATTTCTAAATATTTCCCTAATTCCCATGCATCTAGCTTGCTTCTCAGAAAGGGAAGCAGCTGTTTCTAAATCTGGAGCTGTCTCACAGTCAGATTAAGGGTGAGATTTACTCTATGGTGAAGACACAGAGATTTACAATTACACCCTTAGCTTTTGGTATTTGCTTTCAGAGTATAGATAATAATTTCAGATTATTCATTTTTATAAGAGTTTTCTCAAATTAACACATCTTTTCATAATTTTTATCTGGGTCTGTCTGTCTTAATTCATCTCCTGCCTTTCTGCTGGCATGAGACTCAACAAAAGTTCCATAGAAACAACTTATGGTTTTGTTCTAAAATAAATGAATGTCAGAAAAAGAAACAGACAGATTTGTCCAACCTGGCTGAGTTGTTTGTTGTTGTGTGCTTTCAAATCCTATCTCATGTATGGTAATAATAAGATGAACTGATCAGGGTTTTCTTGACAAGATTTGTTAAGATTTGTTCCTATGAGGCTGACAGTGGTGATTTGGACAAGGTCACCCAGTGGGTTTCCACAGCCCAGCAAGGATTTGAACCCTGTTTTACAGAGTCATAGTACATCTCTTTAAAAGTCTGCTTTTGATCTGTGTTTGTAGCCATGTCCTTGCTTCTAATTCATGGTTGCCATCTCTTTTTTTCTGGAAGACTGAATAGATATTTTTAAAAGGGAGGTACTAGGGGTGGAAAGGATATTTGAAGATTTGGGCAACCCCTGCAAAAGGAGGGCTTTTCAATGGCCAAGAAATCCCAACAGGAAGAAGCTTATTGAAGCCCCTTTATCTTCCCACTTGTATTCAAATAGATTTGAAGACTATGCCCCCCCCCCCAGCCTAGACTCACCTTTTTCCTGCTTTCCCAGCATGGCCCTGTAAGAGCCAATCAGGGAGCACAGAGGCAGCCAAGCAAGAAGAACTGCTGCTAGCTATGTTCCACTACCTTGCATGCAATGATGACATAATCTTCCCGAACCTCTGAAGGGCCTCCTGGAAGTCTTGGGATATGTCTGCATTGTAAAACAATGTCTATCAAACCACAATGAGTGATGGATTATCCTCTTCACTAGGCTCCCCCACCTCACATCCTTCTCCTGCTGGCATAATGTCCAGCAAGAGGGGGCAACAAAGTAAGGAGGCTCGCCAGTGGCCATCTATCATAACCAGTGATAGATAAGCCCTGCTCTTCTGCCCTCTTGCACACACCCCAACTGGCCATTACAGGGCTGTGGGAGGGCAGGCCTAGTGAGAAACCTAGTGAGGGGGATAACCCATCAGTGATTGTTGTTTGAGAGCCAGTGTTTTTCAATGCAGACATGCCCCAAGACTTCCAGGAGGTCCTCCAAAGGTACTGAAAGATTATGTCATCATTGCATGCAAGATATTAGGGAACATCTTCTCCCCTTCAAAAAATGCATCATTTTTAGATACGTTCCTGCAGTGGGGAGAAAACTGTTTAAATTACTTGTTCTAGCATGCATGAATGAATACTTAAAAGAATGGCATCCTTAGCCCATTGAAACATGGTCCACTCTGTGCTGAGAACAGCTGTATCAAAGTTTAGAAAAATTATTGTAAAAAGTTATTGTTATGGTTCCAAGGTTCCTAAAAGTAGTTGATGACCATTTTTGTTTCTCAAAAGTAACCAAAATAACTACATTTACTCAGTTTAAAAACACATTTGAATGATATAAACCACTGGCATCATATACATGCAGGTGCTTTCTATCCACCTGCTCAGTGCCTCAGTATTCAGTACTCACCACAGAGCAAAAGGTAGCTGCACAAGGAATAGCATAAAACAATATTTGAATCATGTGATATTCATCCTTCACCATTTGGTGAGGCTGCACACCTTCAAATTATATATTTAAAAAACCAAAACAAAAATTTATATTCACACTGCAATAGGAGGGAAATTACTCCTTGTTGAATTGCTAATTGTCATGTAACTTATTTGAGAGAAGTGTTAATTACAAGGAAGTAGTTATTTATAACTTTCTAATTTGAGCTATACCTATTGAATCTGGCCCATGCAAATAGCTGAGAAGGTCATTTGGTTTATTTTTAAAAATAAGAACTTATTGATATTCACTTATTTCTTCATGCTTTTAACAAAAGGAGCTTGAGATTTTATTTTATTTTTTTTAAAAAAAAGTCAAACATATAAGAAAACAAATCTGTAAGATTCATCCATTGTTTTCCTTTCTCATGTTATCTCTTCTATTATCTTCACCAAACTCTTTTTTATCTCCATTAGCTATATGACATGACATTTAGGTCCTTTACTATTTATGAAGTTCAGCCCATGAAATAAAAGCAGAGAATTCAGACAAGTGACTTAAGAGAGAAGTTGCACACAACTGCACTTGGCAAAATGCCAAATGAAACCCAGCAAGAAACTGATCCTAGTACTCCAATGAGGTACCTGTAAAAATTTAAACAATTTATCATATAAACACTCTACACTTTTAGGAGTGTCCTTAGACCAAGCATCAAATGATCCAAAAGCAGCAGAATTTTTTGGTGGCCATTCTGGACCATTTTAGTTGCTGTTCTAGGTCATGGAGGTTCCATGCTCTGATTGGCCTTTAAAAACCCACTGTGCTGCAGAGAAAGGTGAACTGCTTGTATTAGGGAGTACCAGATACCACCATATGCAAGAATGTATATATATGTCAACATAATTTGATATTATGCCAGTACAGTGGGCCTGCCATATCAATTTGAGCATCCACGAATTTCCCTGAATAATCCATGAATTATTGTCAATGCTGCATGTGCATGTGGCCACACCAATGTGGCCATGAACATGTCATCACCCATTGAAAACAATGAGGCTTGTTAAACAATTTTTTTCTCATCTGAGGGGCCCTCAGAACCAAATGTATAAACCCTCAACAGGATTATGGCCCACATTCTTATGTGCATACATAACATTATGCATGAAAGGGCTGATAGTCCAAGATATGAATATTAGAATCCTGGGAGTTTAAAAATATCACTCTGACATCTCTGAGATTTGGGCCCGATACAGATGGGCACTAAGAGGTGCATGGGTGGTGCCATTAGGGTTTGTGAGCACGCAGCATTCACATGCTCACAAACCCTAACGTGTAATGGAGCCACTGCCATTACATAACACTGTTTCGATGGCATTCGTAATGGCGGCAGCACAGCTATGCAGCTGCTAGTTGCAGCTCTGCAGTTGTGGCGGTGGAAAAGCACTCAATGGCTCCCTTTCCTCTACTCATGCCGCAACTGCAGTGCAAAAAAAGGAGTGTGGTTTCCCTGCTCCTTTTTTTGCACTGAAACTGCACTGCAGCATCTAGCTGCTGCAGCACAGTTGTTCTGCAAAAAGGGGTGGCACCAGGCAGCCCCTTTTGGGTGGTCTGTATTGCCCCTTTGTTGCCAGGTGCTAAAGAAAATATCTGTATTCAACCACATCCAGCAGGTTACAGATTCGGTATTTATCTGAATCATGGTGTGCAAAAACATTTCCTCTCATTACTTTCACTGCAAACAATCACAGCACACCACTCATATCCCAAAGGGCACAACGTGCTACTCACCCTTTGCTGAAGCAGATAAGGAGAAAAGAAGAAGAAATAAGGTATAAATGGAACATAAAACTCCTGGCTAACCAACAGGTTTGAGCTGATGCACATAAAGGGTCACTAGGGAGCAGGAGCAGCTCTACCATAAGGCAGAGTGCAGCAGTTCCCTCAAGCAGAAGATTCTGGGAGGTGGCAGGAGGAGAGAGATGTATTGTGTGGGTAGCATAAAGTACCCTGTATCCTTCCCGTGCCGTGCAGGATACTGTTCCTACAGGCTAAGGTTCACTTGCCAGTCCAGCTGGCTTTTGTGCACACGGTGGAAAGGAGGTTCCTGCTTTCTACTTAAAGCACCAAAATGTCTGGGTCTCACTCTGCAAAGGATGGAAACTTCCCTAATGCATATTGCTTTTTGCTTCTGGACTGGTAAATGGTGAAACAATTCTACCAGTGCAACCACTCTGTGAGACAGCTATACTTTCTCCTGCAATGGACAGAAGCATTCTCCACATAGTGATCAGAACTGTTGTCAAAAATCCAAGTAAGGATCCATTCTCTACCTCTTTGTTAAGCATTGCTTAGTTATTGGTGTGTTAAAGAACCTTTTTATTCCATAAACTCTTCTGCTGTTGTTTTAAAAACATCTGCCTAACTATTGTTCATTTATAGTGTTTTGTTTATATATTGATGATGTATCCAAACCAACGAGGAACACACACATACACACTGATCCATAGGTATAGTTATCTTAGGTCTCTAAATTAGGAAACCCAAGGTATGTTTTTAGGGGAAGGGGCAATGTGGATTGTTCAGTGTGGGTACACTGGAAGGTGCACATGATCATGTGTATTTGGTGCCAAGCAATGTGATGGTGAGCAGACCTATTTGGCTCGTGAGGCCCTGGGAAAGGCCATAATGTCTAACAGTTGACACAGGTCTTTCTGTAGCCAATGTGTGTTTTTTTGTTTTGTTTTTCGAGAGAGAATTATGAGAGGTAGAAGGCATATATTTATGAGATGGTGCTATGAGAAATCGGAAGGGAATAAAATATTTGAAGGGATGTCATATTGAGGAGGGAGCAAGCTTATTTTCTGCTGTTCCAGAGACTAAAACAAGGAACAATGGATGCAAGCTCCAGGAAAAGAGATTCCACCTCAACATTAGGAGGAACTGCCTGACAGTAGGGGCTGTTTGACAGTGGAACACATTCCCTCGGAGGGTGGCGAAGTCTCCTTCCTTAGAGGTCTTTAAACAGAGGCTGGATGGCCATCTGTCAGGGATGCTTTGATGGAGAGTTCCTGCATGGCAGGGGGTTGGACTGGATGGCCCTTGTGGTCTCTTCCACCTCTGTGATTCTATGATTCTATGACACATTCTATCAAATCAAGTGTTAGCTCCTGCAATAATTTCCTGCACAAGAGCAAAATGATTAAAAGTCTGCAGGTGCAAACTTTTTATCTTTTGTTCAAATCCTAGTTAAGGCCCCAAGTTGTGAAAAACATCAGAACATGAAGGATAATTCTAAACATCTCCCATTTGGACAGAAAACTTTTAAAATGTCTTGATCTTGTGTGAAACAATGAAATGAGCAAAATTTACATCCTGCAACTGGATTCAACCCACTAAATAAAACAAGGAAGGAAAATTATTACAATATATTTTTAAAAACCTGACCAAGCAACAAAAAAGCAGGGGCAAACTAAAACTAGGATAAAAAGAAGAAAAGTGGTGGCAGAATGGGATCTGGAGGGCAAGGGAGGCTAACAGCATCAATTTCATTGCTAGCTACACCTGCTTCAAGATGTATGATCACATGATTACCAAGGCACAAGATATGGCTATAGATTGTCATCATGGATCACTGAAGCAGTAAAGAAGGCAAGAAATTAAGAGCAGAGGAGCAGAAGTTAGTAAGGAAGTGGGAAAGGAGGAGAACAAAAGGAAGAACAGAAAAATCTAGAGACAAAGTAGCACCTACAAGGAATTGTAAAAAAGACCCCAGTGGGCAAGTATTTCACATACAGGAAAATAAGTAGGGGGGTGGAGGGAGTGATTGTGAGATATCTGCTAGGTGAACTGGTGCCATGAAACACAATAAGATGCTACGTGTCCTAAGTACTTACACCTTTTGATGATCACTAATACGGTTTCGTAGAACATTAATCTGCAAAAGAAATAGATAGGAGATGATGCTTCATGGTGACACTTCATCATGTGGGAAACAGGAGGACTGTGTGTCAAGACAGCAAGGAAGGCAAGAAAGAAGACTTAGTGTGAATTGACTATACATAGTAGTCAACGGAGTGTAACTCTAGATGTAAATGATTCCTCTGGTGAAATTCCATTGTTGGGACTGGGAACCAGAAAGGACAATGGGTTTATTTTTGTGTCTCTGTCCTTAATCACTAATCCTTTTTCTTATGTTAAATGCATGAGTAGATTTCAAAGATACAGCTGTGTTAGTCTGTAGAATCAGTATGTAGAGAGATCTTGTGGCACCTTTGAGACTAATTGAAAGAAAGAAGTTGGCAGCATGAGTTTTCATAGGACTCTTTCATACAAGGCTAAATTGGAAGTATAATTTAAGGTCAATTCGAATGCAATCATGGGTTTTATGTTATTGCAAATTAACTCTTCACATGCAAATTCGGGCAAGAGGGAAGCCAATTCGAATGCAATCATGGGTTTTACCTTATTGCGAATTAAAGCTTCGCATGCAAATTCGAGCAGGAGGGGGTTATTTTCGGGTAATGGGAAGTAATTCCGAACGGAGCAGGGGTTCATGTAAATTCGCTAAACAAGCGAATTTACATAAATCCGCATTGGCTCCATTCGGAGTTGGGAGAAATTCCTCCCCGTTTGAAAGAGTCCATAGACTTAAGTCTACTTCCTCAAAAGCACCTGAGGAAGTAGACTTAAGTCTATGAAAGCTCATGCTGCCAGCTTCTTTCTTTCAATTAGTCTCAAAGGTGCTACAAGATCTCTTTATATCTTGAGTGGATTTTTACTGCACATGCAGCTCTTTGTCTGTATTAAGGCATTCTAAATCCAGCTGGTTTTAATTAAATTTGCCATGTTTGGTGGAGAGATGGAGGCAAAGTTCTCTCTCCCTCATTTTGGTGTGTTTTTCAGGGTGTTTCTTTGATCTGGCCAGGAAAGAGATCTTCTGTGCCAAAGCCATAGTAACTTCTTGGGCGAACAGCTTCACTATTTGTGGCACAGTCTGTAGTTCTTGGATGTCCTATTTCTTGAAAAGCATCTCTTTTGCCCCAATGGTCAACTGCTCAAACATGATGGACTGCTCTATTTATTGTATGGCTTATTCATGAAATTCAAATGTTGATATTTAGAAATGCAGTTTTAATGAGTTTAAATGCTGGCTCACTCTTGCTTCTGCTGTAAGGATCAAAAGTGGAGGAGAACTGTTCCATAAACACTTCCACTGACTTACCTTTGTCAAAAGGTCTAGCTAAAAACACCCAGTGCCTGGATGGCCACAGTAAATTGAATCTTTGTTTCATAAATCATAGCAAGCCAAGAAGGACAGCCATGCAAGATAGCAAAGGGCAAGGTTGAGAAGATATTGTCAGCATCCAGATTTTACTGGGATATAAGAAGGCAATATTCCAAGCAAGTATTTTGCATACCTAGTTCCATGCTTTACTGTTTGCAGGGAACAGGCCATACTTACTACTTGCTTAACTCATCACAGCGTGCAGTGAGTATCGAGATCTGGTTAGAATTAGAGGAAGGAAAATATTACAGACATGAAACCTATACCAGTGGAACACTAAATGAAAGAAAGTGGTGATCATGAGACAGCAGCTTTTAATACCAAATGCTTCACTGAATAAGGGACATTATAAAGAATGAGTGTGCCCTAAGGGTGAGCAACTTGTGTTCCTCAGATGTTGTTGAATTTCAGCTCCCCTTATTCCAATGTCAGAGCTGATGAGAACTGCTGTCTAATAAATTCTGGAAGGACAGAAGTTACCCACTTCTCTTACATACAAATACTCATTCTCTGAAAGCCAGTACTAATATAGCCCAAATGACACTAACCAAACAAAAGCAGTATCAACAAGCCTGGGGAAAACCTAATATTTGTGAAGGCCATCCAAAGAAAATAAAGAGAAAATAGACCCTAAAAAGAATGATCCCAAGGTGGATTGTGCATGCTCAGTAGTCAAAGAATACAGTGGGGTCGAAGTACTGGAGGAAAGGAATGGAGTATTCTTAAAAAGAGCAAAGGTGTCTGGAATCATGAACAATAATGTACCATGGTGTCACATTATATACTTACATTGACATATGAAAATAAGCAAGGTCATAAAGGGCAAAAAAATAATGGGGTAGAAAGGTAGCATTACCTTCAAAGCCTGTTTGTGGGACTAACTGATGGATCAAAGGAAAATTCTAAAAAAGAGCTTTCAGTGAAATCTTTGAAGGAAGATCTTTTTCTCTCTCTGCTTATCTTTAGAGAATGAGTGCTTGAAACTGATGTGATAGCTTATGTGCTTAAATTATAGCCAAGGCAAAACACCCCTACCATTTTATTGCTCTATTCACAGTAAAAGGAGTATCATTTCTGCCCATTTAGAAGATTTGATGGGAAGTGGGGATCAAAATACTTACAGTAATTTAGGAGGTACCATTTCACCCCTTCTGAATGCTTTGAATATATTTCTGAACTGGAGATTCAGAGGGGAAATGATGGCCATCATCAAAGTATTGGTTGGTGGGTGGGTGTTTGCAATTTTTTCAGGAATACCTCAGGTAAATGTTCAGAGAGCCTTTAAGCCACAACTGTTAAAGGGAAAAGAAAGTTGCATCCCAAAGAAAAGGGGGTGGGGAATGGTAACTGCAACTAACACCTACTATTCCATAAACTGCCCTGCTTAACTTTTCAATTTTGCTCCTTGAAGAAGCCACACACCCCCGATTTTCATCTACCTTTTCCCATATCCCCAGAATATCAAGTCAATTTTTTTCCACTTTTTGTTTGGCCTTAGCTTATATACTATGTTTAGTTCGTGAATGGAAAATTAGCATGGCTACTAAGAGTAATGTTATAGTTTAGGCCAGTTTTAGTGCAGTTTAATTAAAGTGTTTTTACTACATTCATCAGTGACTGAACATATTGGTGGTTACAAGACAGGCACTTCCAAGCATGGTCTTCTGGATATAGAAATTTTCTGATCAGGGGTGAATCAAACCAGTCCAGCTTTGACAGAGGCTACTATAGCTTACAATTGGTCTCTTCCAATTCTACAGTTCTATGATTCTATACATAATTTGTGGGGTCCTTCAACATTTGGCTTGACAAAGATTGAAGCTGGACCTTCACAGGCCTGCATGATGCTTTTAATTTTCACCCACAAAGCTACATTCATTTGATTTGGAAAAGTATCTGATTCCAGTTATTTAAGAAACTGTTCACCTCTGACTTCTGAAGTAAGACATAAATGGAGATTAAGCTTGGCTCCCATCCAACTGAGACAGGTCATATTAATCATCCTTGTCTGTACTTGTTCTGAGCTGGGAGGAAGAAGGGAGTTAACTTTGCAATGATAATAAAGAAGCAGCCTAGATACAGCAAAGGTGGAAATGAATGCATGTCTAACTTAGAACCTTATTGCACACACTTTTGCCTCAGATCTGGGCATAGACAGGAGATGCGCATGGCCGAATGAAAGTGTATTTCTTTTTTTTTCTTTTTTTATGATTTTTATACACATATACAGTTTAACTTGTTTGTAAACAGACAAAAAGAACAAAAAGTGTATTTCATTGCATGCTATACTTTTCTCAAGGCAGCTCCATGCCATCACCCGGCACTAAGCTGTCCATGATCAGGGCTCAGCCATGTGATTTTGCTCCACCAGAAAGCTTCTGTCTTTTAAAACCACACACCTCAGCCCCGATCAGGGACAGCTTAGTGCTGGTTGATAGCATGGGGCCACCTTGAGGAAAGTATGGCATGGTATAAAATACATTTTTACTCGGCCATGTGCGCCCCCCTGCCTGTGCCCAGATCAGGGGCAAAAGTGTGTGTGATAAGGTCCTTAATTTGGGGATTGCTTTTAAAGACATTTTTAAACAATGGAAAATACTTTCTGGAAAAGTACTAATGAGCATATTCACATTTATTTCTCTGAATTATTTCATTAACACAATTTCCTCACTCTCCTGTTACTTCAGTGCCATTTTTTCTTTTAATTTATGAATCTACTTTCTAACAGTAGTAACTTGAATGATCCCAACCAATCAGGAACTGTATAACACAATAGTAGGCATGTGCAGACAGTGGGGCATTTTGGCTTGTCTTCATTCTGTGAAGTCCACACCATTCCCATTTTTTGGAACTGAAAATTCTATCACCTCTGGTCCACTTTCAGGATAATTTTGACTGTGGAGGGGGGCAAATTTTACACCAAAGCTATGTGCTTTAAAGTAATTTTCAGCCAAAAATTGTGGTTTTCATATCGCTTTTATCCCTTGAAATCAGTGCTTTGGAGGGGTCACCAGGAACCTAAGGGCTGCATAGGAGTCCTCAAGGCAAAACATCCTCAGTGCAAATGATACTAATCAATCATGTGATATTTATCAGTCATACAAGTGATTCCAGCCAATATAGTGAAAAGGATGGTGACAATCTGACTCCACTGCGACAACCCTGAGATCAAGCAAAGCAGCCTTCAGAAGGCATTCTCTTCCTCTCACTGAGTGGATTTTTTTTTCATGCTATTTTCTACATAATGTCTGTGAAATATCAAACAGATATCCAACATCTGTTAGCTGCTTGTTTTGGCATTTCTGCAATGACCATGAAAAAGTGCCTTTCCTATATCAATTCAGTTTTTGAAGCCTCATTCAGCTGTTCACACTAAGAAAACCATATTTTCAAACAGACATTCAGACTCACCTCATATTTCTGTCTCTTGAACTTTTCCTGCAAGTCAAATTTCTCAGCTTCTAGATCATGGATACTTTGCCACAATTCCTTGGCCTTTTCCCTGATGTGAGAACATGAAACATTAGTCAAATTGGTAACCTATGTTTACAGTCCAACAAGGATAAGGAGCTTATATTCTTCTTGAGTATAAGAGGCAGTTGTACATGGGTATCAGAAGGATATATATATAACATAGTAGCCATGCATATGTGTGCAATGTTCTTAAAGTCTGAATGACCTTATCCTTTAATCCATTTATTCCCTTATCTTTAATATTTAATAATCTTTATATACAGGATCTTTTGACTTTTGCCATCTTCACAAGATTTGCCACTAGAGCTGGGTCTTTGCCAGAACTGAGTGTGCTGATAAGTGTGGGAAAAGCTGAGCAAAAGGCAACAATATGCATCATTATGGAGGTCTACCTGAGGTTTGCTTGCTACCCCATGTCTTTGTGTGTGCTCATTGCACCCTCTAGTGGCCTGATTGTCTACTGTATCTCCTTAAGCCTGACTTCTTGCTCGGCTTCTGATCACTCCCAACTTATGGTGACCTTAAAGCAACTCTAACAGAGGGTTGTCTGGGGATGCGAGTATGTGACTCACCCAAGGTTACCCACTGGGTTTCTATGGCCAAGCAAGGAACCAAATTCTGGTCTCCACCATTATTAAGTATAACCTTAAGGTTTCTTGGCTTGCACTGTCACATATAATACCACATGTTGTCATTTAAGGCAAGCTTTTAAGGTCAGTTCACCCATTCTTTAGCATATCTGACCTGATCACAGTGATACATGTTTTGGTGATACAGTATCCTGTTTTGATTATTGTAGCACACTCTACATGGAGCTGGTTTTCAAAACAATTCATAGCTTCCAGTGACCAAAATGCTGTGACCAGAATGCTGAAGCTGCTTAAAAGGAAGATATAACTCCCTTATAGCTTTACTAGCTACCAGTTCGTTTCTGGATACAATTAAAAGGGCTGGTTATGACCTATATAGCCCTATACAGCTAGGGTCCTGACTGTGTCAGACTGTCTTCCAATATGAGCTTTCCCAGCATTTAGGATCCCCACGGGAGGGCTTTCTCTCAGTTGCATCACCATGACAGAAACATTTTGTGAAGACATGGGAGAGGCCCTTCTTTGTGGCTGCTCCCCGACTGTGAAATTCCCTCCCACAGGAAGAAATTGCTCTCTTTCACTGGCAGGCAAAGACTTTTCTGTTCTCCCAGGCCTTTAAGTGTCAACTGTATGTTGTAGAAGGTCTTTTATTTTGGCTATGTTGTATGTGTATTTGCTTTTTTGTCATTATTAATTTTAACTGCCTTTGCTTTAAATTAATGTTTTAAAAGGGTTTTTTCCTGTTTTTTTAACTTTTTCACTAACCATAGTTTTAATTAAATTTTGTTTTAAGTCAAATTGTGAGTTGTCATGGGTTCCATATTGGGAGAAAGTTGGGACAAAAATTAGAGAAATAAAGAAATAAATATAGAGCCCGTAGTAATGGGCCAGATACAGCCAACAGAGCTCCTTCGTCAACCTTACTAACATATTGCCACAACCTCAAAGCACAGTTGTTCTGGTCAGTTAAATGCACACTCATGTTTGAAGTACAGCTAATATTTCCAGCCACTGATAAATGATGGGCACATTATTTCCATGATACATCTGGTCTGTATTACAATGTTAAGGAGATAACTTTTTTTTTTTTTTACATGAACTATGATATTGTTGCACAAAACCCCTCAGTAGCCCCTTGCAGCCTTCTTTTTTTCCTGCTTGAATAGCATTTAATTTGTGTGTGTGTGTGTGTGTGTGTGTTATATGACATATCAAACATATTGAACATACCAAACACACACACACACACACACACACACACACACACCAGCCTTCCAAGTCTTGCAGGGCCATGGAAGTGCAGGACCCAGAAGGCAGCCCCTTTCTCCCAGCTTTCTTTGTCCTGCATCACCATGGCTCCAAAGGATCCAGAAGGCAGCCGCCCACTCCTTTGGGGTGTACTTACTGCACTTGATGATGCCCTCCTCTTGGGTGTCACCCAGTATGCCCCATAACACCACACCCTCTAGTGATGCCATTGCAAACATTTGTTATAAAGACCAGAAATGCCAAAATATCATTTCAATGTGTACAAACCATGCCAAGATATGTTCAGATACCACATCACATTAAACATGAGAAAACCCAGGAATATTAGGACATGATGGCTGAGATCCTACATCACACTGGTGTAATGTAAGTCTCCAGCAGTGTGCATACAGGAGTTGGCAGAGGCTGCTCCTTCTGTTTATCTACTTGCCAAAAAAGGCGCACCTTATCTCCCTGGCTTACATGTTGCTCTTAATCATGGAGGAGCTTCTCCCCCAATGCAAGATTATCATTTCCTTCTTCAGTGGGATAGGTTTGTTTTCCATTCTTACTGACACTTGAGCCTCTGTCAGCTGTCCAGTCTCTCTCCCTTCTCACCTCAGCTTGTCTTCATTCAAATGGTCAATATTCAGAGGTTTTCGACGCTCACTGAGGATTTTTTTCTTCTTTTCCCGCTCTGTTTGCTTTTTCCCACTTTTCTTCTCTGTCTAAAGAAACAGTACATAAGTGGCTTAGTGGCTTTGAGTTTAACCTACTCACCATGTGCTGCCACACATACACACTTGCAGAGGACAAGAAATACACACTTGCGGGCAGGGATAACAAAATTTATGTGGCACTTTAATGGGAATGGAAGGGGCATCAATGATTTAATGCAATCACTGACATCCTCAAGTACATAGAATCATAAAGTTGGAAAAGACCACAAGGGTCATCCAGTCCAACTCCCTGCCATGCAGGAACTCACAATCAAAGCACCTCCAATAGATGGCCATGCAGTCTCAGTTTAAAGACCTCTCCAGAGGAGTGTGCTTCACTGTCAAACAGATCTTACTGTCAGGAAGATCCTCCTAATATTTAAATGGAATCTGTTTTCCTCTAGCTTGCATCGATTGTTCTGTGTCGTATTCTCTGGAGCAGCAGAAAACAACCTTGCTCCATCCTTAATATGACACCCCTTAAATACTTATACAGGGCTATCACATCACTTCTTAACTATCTCTTCTCCAGGCTAAACATACCCAGCTCCCTAAATCTCTTCTCATATGGCATAGTTTCCAGACCCCTTACCATTTTAGTCATCCTCCTCTGGACAGGCTTCACCTTGTCAACATTCTTTTTGAATTGTGGTGCCCAGAACTGAACACAGTATTTCAGGTGAGGCCTGACTTCACATGAACTGTGAATGTAGAATGTTATGTGGAGTCATGGATTAAAAAACAAGCTAAACGCTTCTAAAGCTTATGGAAGTATGATTTGCTGTAGATACAGTTTTACTGGCTTTTCCCCATGAAGCAGGGAATGGCAGTGGGAAGGGGGATTTCAGAGGCTGTTCAGTAAGTCAGGGTGGTATATAGCTTGGCCTAGCATGGGTCAACATGCAGGCCTACTACACTATAGTGAGCCAAATAAGGTTGCAGCCAAGGTCTATCGCCAGAAGTGGACTTCAGCAGAACTAGAGCAGAGGTAGGAATTATGCAGTCAGGGGCAGCATGAAGACCTGGACTTTCCTTATGGCCTTTGATGCACCCCTAGGGACCCCTGACCCCTAGTTGGATTTTTTTCAGCTGAAACTATGTGGTTTTTCAGCTAAAAATATCCTCAATTGTAGTTTTCATCCTACAGATTATTCTGAACACACTTCACCTTGAAACTGCAAGAAGAGAGAAAAATAAGATCCCAGCGTTACTACATTTTGCCAAAAATGTCGTCTAGATGCTGCAAAGCACAATTATATATTCAGCCAAAAGTCCAGAGTAGCTGAAATTGCCTTCTGATTCTTGGCCCTGTGCCAGCCCTATAGCAGAGTGACTGAGGCCAGAATCCTATTGATAGTCCTAAGAAGAACAGATACAGTTGAATAAATTGTTGTATGATGTTAAATTCCACTGATTTAACTAATTCCACTGATTTAACTTGTATGATGTTAAATTCCACTAGATTAACTCTAGTTGGGATTACTAATAGGAATCATGTGACCTACCAAAGCTTACCCAAGAAATTAAAAGGTTACTTGAAGTGAAGGGGAAAGGAGATCCCCACACTTCATTTACAGAAACTGTAATTATGTACTTATATATAATTTATGTCCAAGTTAAAAATAATATTAGAAGATAATCTTCTAAATGAAGGGCTGTGCAACACTGTGTTTTGGGGGGTGAAAATCTTTCTCTTTTGGGACAATGAATAAGGGAGCAATCTGTCTCATACTAGAACACTCAGGGGCTTTACAGACTGCTCAAAAAAGGGTGGTCTGGTGCCACCTCTTTTTCGTCCGTACATCGCCACAGCAACCAAACAGAGTGGTGAAGGTGCGGACAAAAAAAGGAGCCCGAAAAGCAGATCCTGCAATGCAAAAAATACCATAGGGTGCATCCATAATGTCGTAAGTGCGCAGCTCCGTTTGGTTGCTGCTCACCTGCGACGTCATCGCTCTGCACGCCATCTGTATGGCACTGCAGAGTGAGAACGCCCTCGTCACATGCTAGGGTTGTGGAGCGTCTATTGGCTCTGCACCCAGGCAACCCTAGCACATGACGAAGGCGCCCTAAAGTGCCTGTCTGTATCAGGCCTCACATACCTTCTGTAGATAGCCTCCAAAATGAAGCATGTTGGAGAAAGCCTTCTTCTTCCTGGCATCCTCTTCCGCCCTCTTCCTAGCTTCCTCTTCTTCCTTCCGGGCTCTCTCTTCCTGCCAAGGAAAGAATCACACTAAAGTTTCAGAAAGACAGAGAGATAACAATGCCAGTTGGTTGCTTCTGCATCAGTGGGGAAATAAATCTGGAAGCAGGTTGAATAGCATCATTACACTTTGGACTAAACCCTAGAGTATATTCACAACCCCACTGACATGGAAGCAACTGTCCACCACTAGACAGAGACAAAAATATTACAGGAATGCTAAACACAGGTTGAGAAGATAGGGGACCTTTCACACTACAGGATTATAGCACTGTGATTCTAATAATAATAATAATAATAGTAATAATAGTAGTAATAATAATAATAATAATAATAATAATTTATTTTCTGCCTTTTCCCAAGGGAATCAAAGTGGATTACAATACAAAATATAACAATATACAGCACTTCAACTGCCATGATTCCATCCACCAAAATCCTGGGATTTACAGTTAAGGGAGTGGCATTCATTATTCTTAGTCAGAGATCTCTAGTGCCTCCCCAAACCACAAACCTCCAGGATTTCATAAGATGCAGTCATGGCAGTTCAATTGGAATCAAAGTCCTACAATTGTTTTGTGTGAAGAGGCTTCACATGGAACTGAAGACTGATAAGCAAGGATGATGCAAGTGTGGTACTAAGCATAGCATTTATGTCGGGCCTTTCCCCCTTTTCTCATCAGTTCACAAGATGATTCACTAGGAAAATAAGAATTCCAGATTAGTTCTTTCTTGCTTGTTTTTTTCTGTACCTGGAAACTGTTAAAAGCCATGAAGTGAATATTCACTCTTGAGTATGGGTTTGGGGTAAACTCACAGCCAAGCGGGCCTGGCGTTCCTTCTCTCGCTCACTACGGATCCGTTGTTGCTCAGCCCGTTCTGCTCGCCTCTGCTCCTATAAGAGGAAAGCCCAATACACCCTTTTAAAGGAGTTCTGGCCTTGCTGTCAGCAAATAAGTGTCCTTCTGCTCTGAACTCCAAAGTGCAACCTCAAGCTGCCAGGATGGCAAACTAAAACACCAGTGCTGTCAATGGATTGGCCCAGGACATTTTGACAGCTA
Organism: Urosaurus nigricauda; assembly: GCA_034509955.1. Taxonomy (NCBI): domain Eukaryota; kingdom Metazoa; phylum Chordata; class Lepidosauria; order Squamata; family Phrynosomatidae; genus Urosaurus; species Urosaurus nigricauda. The sequence goes on along the minus strand of JAOEGL010000004.1, from coordinate 44,593,698 downwards.
AATAAAGGAATCCAAATGGTGCCTCTCAACAGTAAAAACTGAATACTACTTCTACAATCCTAAACTTACTTTGTACATAGTATATCCTACTGCAATCAATGGAAGTTAACTATTCATAGGAGTGCAATGTTAATAGGTAACTATGAAAAAGGGCTAAATTATTAGTTTCCATGACCTGAGTAAGGCCAGCCAATCACAGCCTTCAGAATAATGTATAGATGGCTATTGTGGGAAATATAAAACCAGAGACTTGTTCTGTTAAACAGCCAGGCAGCAGTAGAGATAACAACAACAACAACAACAACAACAAATAATAATAATAATAGTAATAATAATAATAATAATAATTTATTTCTAGCCTGCCCCTCTGAATGAGCAATCGGGGCAGGGTACAGAAGGAAGTTAAAACATCAACAGTTAAAATGTCCAGTCCCATCCCCACCTCCCCTCCCCCTTAAAAAAAGATTAAACCAACAACTAGTTAAAATATAGTGCAAATAGACAAACAATCAACAATATCAAACTAACGTTCCTTGAGCTGTATAGGAGGATGAAGACTAGAAACTGACCAAAATTTGGAGCCGGGAGATGTTAAATGTTTTCCAGGAAGGCCTGCCGGAAGAGATGCATCTTTAGGGCTTTCTTGAAGCCAACAATGGATGGAATAAGATGCATCTCATCTGGCAGAACTTCAATTGACAGTAGCCAAGAATGTGGAAAGAATTTTGGTATAAGTGTTAAATTTATTTTATGGTAACTCAAGTCCTGTGTTGTATATGTGGAGCCACCATAATGCTGGATGTTTAACTTACTTGTTATACAATAAATCTTCTACATCTCTGATTGGATACATATGCATTTAAAAATTAATGAGGTTCAGTTAGGTCACATATTACCAAACTGAACTGGCCACCTTGAGACCCCGAGTACCAGATCCAGGGAGAGTGTGTGAATGTAAAGGGGCAATTTGAGTGATAGGTGGCCAACAGCAATAGCAAGTACATTTCTATACCTCTTATCAGTGCACTTAAGCTTATCAGTGCACTTAACCCTAAGTGGTTTTACAAAGTGTAAGCTAATTGCCCCCAACAAGCTTAGCGACCTCAAGAAGAATCCCAGGCTGAGCCCCTGGCTGGTATTGAATTCACAACCTTGTGGTTTGTAAGTGAGTGGCTGCAGTACAGGCATTTAACCACTGTGCTACCAGGGCTTGTCAAAGAGCTGACATGGTGGGGTGAAGGTGGAGAGGGGAAGCATCACAGTGACTGAACATTTGCTTCTCTTTTAGTGATCCAGCCATTTTTGCTGCCTGCAAAATTTGTCAAGCAGGAGGGCTAGATCTGGCCATTAATAATTTCTCAGTTCTCATCCTCTAACAAAGTAGTATTTGTTGGGCAGATTGAATTGGAAATAAAACATATAGAAACACAAGATCAAAAAGAAGAATTAAAAATCCTCAGAAATTATGGCTTTTACACCTGGGTTCAACAAGCATGCCACTTAAACATTATCCTGCTTTCACAAAGGGCATTTTCTCCAGTAGACTAGAGAAAACCTGCCAGCAAAGAAAAAAAAATTCACTAAAAGACAAATTTATCTGATGCAGAGTGTCCAAAATTGTATGCACATTTCAGAAGGGGGAAATTGCTTGTCATAATTAAAACACATTGAGTAGGATCCAGACTTCATGTTTTGACTAAACCTATTTAGATTAATAGGACAAGTATATCATACTCAAGTAAATCAATATTGGGAGAAAGATAGGATATATATGGATAAAATCAATCAATCAGGTAAACACAGGCTTAAATTGCTAGTAGCAGCTGAGACACATATCTCCCAATGATGGAGGAAAAATATTCATCACAGAGAAAACACATTCTGATTTATGTCTGCTTTCATTCTTAGATTCTAACACCACAACCATAAGATTCATAGAGTCGACTTCAATTATATCTATGAAAAAATCTTGACAGTTTTTTTTTAAACTAAAAACATTAATGGCTCATAAATGGCTACAGAACAATTAAGCTACTATTTCTTGTAGCAATATACCAGCCAATTGGGGGACTAGACCTATACCCTCATAGGAAAACTAGATCTTGCCATCATAAAAAAATGTGCCTGGGTAAGTGATGTGCAGCAATTTGACATACAATTCTGTCCTTGAGGAATATCAGCTCTTCTTCCTCTTTCTTCCTGTTTTCAAAATGGGCCTCAATGAGGGCTTGTAGCTCATTCAAATCCTTCTCCATTCGCTTGCGGTGAATGTCCTACAAGGCAAAAAACACATGGCCAAAGTATGGTATTATTGTACAACATCAAAAGCAAAGCAACCTACCTATGAATATGAAGAAATGAAGACTTGGTTTACTGGGATGGCAGTAGTTAATACTCACATCAAAGTCTACTCTTTCCCCATCAGGGATTTTTGGAGGCACCAGATTTGGCATAAAGAGTCTGAAATTTGTGGGAAAATAAAAAGGTAACACATTGGTATTGCAGCACCTAATGTTTGTTTCAGCTCATCTCTTTTTATAATCCCAAGAGCTGATTGACATTATCTCTGTTTTCACAGCAGACCCATACACAAAGTCATCCTTAATCCAACTAATTTCAAAGAGCTTGTTTCTAAGTTTAAGTCCAAAGTGATCAAAACAATGGCTGGGATCCTGTTCAGCATTCACGATGCTGTAAGCTAGACTTATGACCTCGTAAATTTTTCTATTCACATTTGCAATTGTGGCGCCACTGCTATAATTGCAAATGCTACCCAAGTCCACCTTAAAAGCCAAGTAGCCACACCAACTGAAAGATTCTGTGGTCCTGGTGAGTTGGGTGCTCATACAGCCTCCTCATGACAATAAGCCATGGTGTAAGGGGCAATTACAGTAGACTTTTATGTTTTATTTTGCTTATCTTAAAAAAATTGAGAGCATTCAGTTTACAGTCTGTCAACTGAGATATCATAGGAATAGTTTTATCATGTAATTAGATGTCTGTATAGATCAAATCAGAGGAAGCCAGTGTATCCATTACTAGAGAACCAACAAATATCTTGTTTCTATGGCCATTCCATCCAGGTGCTGGACCATATTTCAGCACTGGGGACAGCTCCTATACAACTGGAAGCAGCTGCAGGAGGAGTCACTGTAAGACTGGGAGTGGAATTACTGCCCTCATGGATTCACTGGTTGGCCCCAGAATAAATCATTTGAGAGCCTTTGTCTGCAGTTAACACCTGTTCTTTCTAAATAGTGATGAGGTCATTTAAAAAAATAAATAAATTATAATACTAATCTCATCAATTCTTCAATGCCTAGAGTGAACAATTTAATAATAACAGCAATAACAGCAACGACACTGAATATACATCCATATGCCTAATGGTCTAACACCTAGATAACACCATCAAGAGGTCATTATCCTTTAAAAAAAATTAGCATCTGTGGATGCAATCTTTTTTTTTTAGGAAACAGAGAAGAGAAGACCCTCTATTACATATAACATGAAAAACAAACTAAACACAAATACACAAAAATAAAAAAATAAAACAGAAGAGGGTGCTAAACTTACCATAACAAGTCTCAAAACTCATGAGGCACATTTTATTTAAACTAGTTGTCAATGTGAATGTAGCTCCAAGCCAAGGGAACAATTTATAGCTCATTGGAGGGCGCCATATGGAATGTCATCATGGTCACTGGGCTTTTAACAATGGCCACACCTGTCACTGTGGTCTTATTTTTCTTTACTCAGCTTATATGAGCCACTGAGCAGCTGTAACAACTTCATATCTGGGCATGCCGGAGTGGGAATGTTATGCTTGAGATAGCATCGTATCTGTTTTCTAGTCCCTACAGCCTGTCATGTTTCCCAGAGTCTCCCTAGTTGCAAGCTGTAAATGTACAGTCTACATTTCTGCCACCCAGATAGACCCTCTGTATGAGGATTTTAAGATATTTTAAGATATTTTTAAAGACTGTATGAGCAGTGCAATTCTAGTTATCTAGCTATCTAGATAGCTTTGCTCATTCATATATATAGCTTTGCAATGCTCAGTGTAACCTACTCCCAAGTAATTGCATGCAGCAGAAGTGGGAAACCTATGTCTTTCCAGATCTTGTTGTACTCCATATTCCATCAGCTTCAACCAGCAGAGTCAGGGATGAGGGGAAATAGAGTCCATGAACATCTAGTGGGCCACAGCTATCCCCACTCAGGATGTAGAGTTACAACCTTACAGCACAATCTTGTATATCTGTCCAGGAGTCTTGTAGAATTCAATGGAGCTTCTCATGTCAGCTAATATAGGACACTCTCTTTTCATTATTATGTTATTGCTAGATTTTTTAAAATACTGGTAAAAATCATCAACATACAATGTTTTCTGTCAAATTGTGAAAAACATTGAATGAAAACTGCATTTCAGGAAGCCTATAATATATTGTACTTTGCCTTCTCCTTAAATTATGTTTACCAAAGTCAGTATGGTGAGGAAATTGTGTGTGTTTATGGGAAGCATAGGCTGAAGTGTCTGTTCAACTTTCTGGATGGTGTTAGGGCAAATCACAATTTCCCATGCTAATCCCACCTTGGGAGAAAGGCAGGATACAAAATATAAATAAACAAACAAACAAATATTTTTCTTCCCAGAAAAGATGTGAGACTTTTTTAAATTGCTTTGGCCTTTTTTATCTTGGGAGATAGAATAGAAATGTAACAATAGTATACCATAATAGTAAGCTTTTTATAGTGATTTTTTTTTCTTGTACTGAGATCAGAGTTTTAGTTATACTGTAGTCACCAAAGACCCTTTAGACCAGTGATGGGCAACCTTTTGAGCTTGGTGTATCAAACTTCGCCAAAAAAACTGAGCATAACTTGGGTGGTGTGTCATTTTGAAGAAAAAGCATTATTTTGCAATATTTATAGTTTAAATCACTTATTTCTATAGTTTATATATTTATAGTTTAAATCACTTATCTCAGTAATGATGGATTAGAAATCCATGACACCCCAGGACAGTAGATAATGGTTGCTGTGGTTAACTGTTGGTTACTGGTAGTGGCAGGGCTCCCACAGATGTGTCTCCCGCTGCGTTCCACTGCTCCCTGCTCTGCTGGCGGAAGTGAGGGCAAAGATCCCGGCTTAACTGGAAGTCCCAGAAGTAGACGCTCTGTGACGGACTTCTGTTGTTTTGGCCTACAGACCTCCGGCACAGAGTGTCTAACAGGGGAGGATGAAACATTTGCGACTTGTTTCATCCTCCCCTATTAGACACTCTGTGCCAAAGGTCTGTAAGCCAAAACCACAGAAGTCTGTCACAGAGCATCTAGTTCTGGGACTTCTGGTTAAGTCGGGATCTTTGCCCTCACTTCCGCCAGCAGAGCAGGATAAGGAATGCAGCGCATGCTGCAGAATGCAGCACAGCCAAGTGCAGTAGCTAAGGATGAAACATTTGCAAGAGCATTATTTATCCTTGGCTCCTGCACTTGCCTGTCCAGGAGCCGAGGATGAAACATCCTTCCTGGCATGCAGCTGCGTGTCATCAAAAATGGCTACACGTGTCAGTGTTGACACCCGTGTCATAGGTTCGCCATCAGGGCTTTAGACAGAACATGGTATGCAGGGATGGCTGTATAAACAATTGGTGTTTGCTGCTCTACAGTCCAGTGCCCACATCTGGGACCCATTTTCTGCCTTTCCCAGGACCAGCCTGACCCTACTGATATATTTGCAACAGAAAATGATCAGGAAGGACTACTTTCTGTAACTTGGATATGCAGGTTTTTGTGTGTGCCTTCAAGTCATTTCTGACTTACTGCAATACTATGTTATAAGGCAATGCTATCATGGGGTTTTCTTGGCAATATTTGTTCAGCAGAGATTTTGTCATTGCCTTCCTCTGAGACTACAAGAGTGTGACTTGCCCAATGTCACCCAGTGGGTTTCAGTGGCCAAGTGAAGATTCAGGACCTGGTCTCCAGGGTCCCAGTCCAACTCTAAGCCACTACTCCAGCACCTAAGCCATTACTCCAGTCTGACCCTAGTGACCCCCTCCCTACTGGAGAGAAATAAAAAGACAGGTGCCAAAGCTTGATAAATGATAACGGGGATTTAAGGTGATTTGACAGATTCACCCTAGGGTCTATGTAACTAAGAAATGACTTGAAGTCACTTACCATCTCTTCTTTCTCTTCCTCACAATAACTTATACCTCAGCAACTGCACTTATACTATAACATAAATCCAAAGGTATATATGTATACTTACTTGGGCTTGGGTTTAGACTCTCCTGGAAGAAATCAAAAGAACATTTCAGAAGATAAAACAAAGACATTTATTTGTTTTCTCTGTAGATAAATTGTAAAGATACCACCTCCCACTTTCCTCTTGACTCCATTAAAGACTATCCTTGTTTTATGAGGGGAAATGGTTTTGGTTTCCCATTTCCAGTGCAGCTTTTACATTCCTGTTCATAACTTTTGGAGTCAATTGTATAGTGCGTGCTTCTTTCTTATGTTTATTATTCATTTTTTCCTTAATAAAATATAGTTCACTGAGCTGGGATAAAATATTCTTTGGTGTGGCTCTGGGCCAAACCATCTCTCCCAGTTTCTTAGAGCAATGAGAAGTGGCTGTGAGGTGGGGGTGGGGATCACCAGTGGCATCACTAGGGAGGTACGGTGGGTGCGGACTGCTCTGGGTGTGTGTACCTGGTGGAGTGGTACCCCGAATGGGACTGATGCAGCTGCTGGGTGAGCCAGAAGGGATGTCTTGTCCCTTTCTCATTTCCCCAGAAGCCACAGAAGACCCTAAACATCTGTCTGGAGTCATAGCACTACCCACCTCAACAGTGGGCACTGCTGGGGCGGTGGTGCCTTTTGTTTGGGATCCAGCATGGCTGCTCCCCTGAGCAGTTGCACCAGATCCCAAATGGCCATCTGGAGGCCATGGAACTAACCCTTTCAGTAGTGGCTGCTGGGGGGGGGGCAGGCTCTGAAGTGCCCTGAGAGGCCACAGAACTGCATCCTCATCAGCAACCACTGCCAGGGCGTTCTGTCACCTCCAAGGGCAAAAGCCATACTAGGCTCCGAAGGGCTCTCAGAGGCTGTGGAACTGCCCCCTCAGCAGTGGTTGCTACTGGGGGGGGGGGGTGTTTCCTTCAGAGTCCAACACAGCAGTTGTGCCAGGTTCTGAAAGGTCCTCAAAGGTCATGGAATCAATTCTCTCAGCCATGTTCCAGACAGGCAGTGGGCAGCTTGGGGTGGGGTGTTCCCTTCACTGGGTGACAATAAAGGGTGTAATGCTGCAAGACAGAAAGGGGACTTGTCTGTTCCCTCCCCAGCTCTGCCTCCCCCCTCCCTCCCATTATACACTTCCAGCATGGCTGGGAAGGGGAATTCAAGTATCTTCTCTACAGTTCCTACTTCATTTGCTCAAGAAGGGATTTCAGGTTCCACATTAAATCAGATATTCCTACAACCACTGATAAAATGGGGATGAGTAAAGTATTTGTACACGTATTGTATCATTCCTGTGAAACCTCTGTTGACAAATGATATGCTTTTGTCTTCTGTAAAGTGATTTCTTGCTGTAAAATAAAGAAATGTGTGTCCCTTTTCAAAGGTGGAAAAACATACTATATATACTGGTCTATAAGTCTAAAAATTAATGCCCAAAAATCGACTTCAAAATCTCAGGTTGACTTATTTATGAGTCAGTATGGTAATGTGATAGCAGCTCTTGCAGATTTCCCTATATGGTAAGAAGAGAGTTTCTTTTTCTCTTGAACCAAGTAGCAAGAGTCCTGGGTGATTGATTGCTGTTAAACAGAGTCCCTCTCCCACCCACGCTGACTGCTGTTGAAACACTGAAGCAAAAAGCCTCAATTAGAGTCCCTCTTGCTGTGCACACACATACACACACTGAAGGAGCCTCCAAGTTTTACCCTCGATTTATCCACAGGTCATGGCAAAACCCATAATTTTGGCTCCAAAACTGCCCTCAGCTTATACACGAGGTTGACTTATAGTCAAGTATATACAGTAAGGATCTCTATCTTCATTGTCAGCAGCAGTGACCTAACACCAAAGAACCTTTCCTTATAATATATATTTTTAATTGTGGAGCTAGAATTGATTAGATGGGTAGAGAGAAGGTGACAGGGCTCTCCTTGTATTTCCACGCATACAATTAACAATGTTACGTCTGGAGCAGGAGCAGTTCTGGAGCAGTTAAATGGGCAGGGGTGATGATGATTATGATGACAACCTGCAACTAATTCAATGATGACTGCACTGGCTAGGGTTATATTTCAAAAATATCTAGGATGCTACAGATTTCCTTTCTTTGCTTTACATTGATTACACAAGGTTGCCTCTTATTACCTCCAATTGACACAGAGAGAGAAAAAGTCCCCAGTTCAGAAAAAAAGCTTTAGGTGTTTGACATCACTGGATTTTCAATTCAGAGATGAGATGATTCTAAGTGTATATAATGCTTTCTGAGCGAAGTGCAGCCCTCCAGATGGTTCTGAATTGCAATGCCCATCAGCCATGGCCAGCAAAGCCCATGGAGGGGGATACTGGTAGCTGCTGTTTAGCAACCTCCACTTTGATATAAACCCATGCCTCTGTGTGCACCCACTCTATAATACTCTGTTCTATCTACTGTACATATTCACACATTTCCTGCCCTTCCAGTAGGGCAAGAATCTGTTTCATTTCATTTTAGCAAAATTCACAAACTTCTCTATACTCAAGTGGGCAGGGGAGGGGAGAAGTTTTTAAAACTCCTATGTGGAAGAACATGAAGCTGAAAGGTTTCCTCTTCCCTAGCTTCCATTGTGCCTTTTACTCACACATTGAGGCTGCTAGTGGCAAATAACAAAAAATACTTTTTCTGACTCCAGGCATCATTTTCTCTGTCTGCAATGGGTCTGTCTTCTTACTTCTTCTGCAATGGGCTTATTTACCATACTTTCCAACCAGAAATTGGAGTAATTGCTTTTTCGGACTACAAATTGCAGAATCCCTCAGTCAGCATTGTCATGGGCCATTCCAGTTACAGAATTCTGGGAACTGTAGTCTATAAAATAACTTTTCTAAGTTATTGGTAATCCTGATGACCAAGAATAGAATCAATCCAAAATGATTTTTCATATATTGTCCCTGATACACATTTCATCCCTTTTTCTTTTACCTTCTTCTGGTTCTTTAGCTTGCTCTTCTTGTTCTATTTTAAAAGAAACGCAAAGAAATTTGATTAGAGTTTTGCCACATAGGCGAAGTTGTGTCTAGAACACCCCATCCCTCCTAATACATTCTATTTCCTCTAAGCTGTGTCTGATATCATTCTTAGCATGCTTCAAAGTTCACTCACTCATTACTGGGAAGGTTTACATTACTGTCATTCTGGTATCTGGCAACTAGAGAAAGCAGTGTCATCCCTCTCCTAATTTTTTTACAACACCAGTGTCTACAGGACAGAGGGTGATGTGATCACAGGGTTATGCACACCAGAGCACTTGGCTGCACCAAAGGAATTACTTTAATCAGTAAAATCAGCATGCGTGTGCAGATAATTTTTGAAACATCACCTACTATTTGTTATTGTGTCTGTAAACAGTGCAGCCCCCCCCCCCTGAACAATAAAATCAGGACAAGAATGCTAGCTATTTTGGTTCCCTTTTTCCACAGGGATTTATTTATTTTGTGGGAGGGGAAACATATTCCTAAAAGTATTGATCTTCTTGCATGAAGATCTTAGAGAAGAAAGGCTGTCGTCTGAGGAGAGAACAGAGTCTCTGTCAGCTACTCTTTCACCAAATACATATTACTTTTGCATACCTCTTAGCCTCCCTAGAGCAGTGCTACTATACAGTCTGGTAAAATGAAACATGATTATATAAGAAGTTACTCAAGAAACCTAGGCACTGTACAGATGACAAAGAAATATACTTTTTCTCACTTGTACTTTCTTGTACTCAGTCCCTCACATCAAAATAACAAAAACAAAACCTACAAGTCTGCCCCTATTACTGCTTGACAAAAATAATGTTGTTGAATCTTACAACATACTTAATTTATGGGGCTCAGAGTTCAGCTTTTCTAAGGCCTGTACATCTCTGCATCCCAGAAAAGCCACACCATCATAATATGGCTGACATCCTGTTCATTATAAGCCTGAGGGCAGGGAACCGTCTAATTATAAGTTTATATGTACAGCACTGTGTAAACCTACAGCGCTATATAAATAAAGGATAATAATAATAACAACAACAATAATAATAATAATAACAACAACCATATTGTAAGCTAGACGTAAAGGTAAAGCTGAAGGTTTCCCTTGACATGAATGTCTAGTCATGACCAACTGTAGGGGGCGGTGTTCATCTCCATTATCAAACCAAAGAGCCAGCATTGTCTGAAGATTACTCTAGGGTTATGTGGCCAAAATAACTGCACAGAATGGTACCTATTTATCTACTTGAATTTGTATGCTTTTGAATTGCTAGGTTGGCAGAAGCTGGGACTAGTGACAGGAGCTCATCCCATCAAATGGCACTTGGGCCTTGAACTGCCAACCTTCTGACCTTAATCACTAAGCCAGCTTTACAACTGCTTACATTTTGTAATTCACACTTATACTCATGGTCTCATTGTCATTATTGCAAATGCCATCCCCAGACCCACCTTAGAAGCAAGGCAGCCACACGAAACAAGGAACTCTGAGGCACTGGCAAGTAGGGCACTGTAGGAGAATGCATCCAGCTCATTTCCACAAGCAAACTGCAGTCTGACAAGCATAAGTCTTGTGGTAACTGCTCATCACATCCATGGTGTGCTGATGTGGCAGGGCTGGTTGCATCAGCCTTCAGCAAAACACTGACTAGAATCTCAGAACTCCTTCTCTGGTGTGGCTGCCTGACTTTTCAGGTGGGTTTGGGGGTGGATTTAAATGGACCATCATCCCTATGTCTCCCATGTCTGATCTTGGCCTATACTATTATAAGCTATAGCTGGCGCTGTAGAACATCAATACATGCCTTCAGTTGTGGCTTCTTCTTCATCCTCCTTGACTTCCTCTGCTTGTTCTTCTTGTTCTATGAGATAAATTAACATGACATTAAGATCAGAGGATTTGACACGTGGCACCAAAAAAAAGAAATATATATTTTTTTAAATCTGAGATCATGAAGCTGAACAATTGAGATGCTACCAAAAGAAGAGAAGAAGATGGGAGGGATGGAACATAGCTAAAGAATGACAATACTGATTGCTCAGGATAGTTATTTTAAATTGAACACACTATGGTCAGTTTAATTATAGTTAATGATTTTTCCAGGTATGTGGGGCTCAGTGGGTGGTCGGACTTTAAAATAGTTCTATCTCTTTTCAATATGACAGATATCAAATACTGAGGCTTATAACTCTAGGTGCCACTTTTCCAATCCATTTCAATAGCATTTAAATACAATTGTTAAGGGTAACAAATAAAAAGGGGAGAAGCAGAATGATCTGAATATTACCGGGCATCCCCACTGGGAAATTGTAAGGCACTTCAGTTTTATTTTGTAGGTAAGGAAAATATTTATTTATTTGCTTATTTATTTAATTTAAGGACATAAACAATACTTGCATTTCCCCCTCATCCTTGATCTCCATAAAAAAATGTCAAAGACCTGCAAAATTTTTTGCCCCGGTACAAGATTGGAAAGAGTAGTGCTCTTTTGTCAGTAGAAGCAATAAAAGAAAAGGAATCTGTTGTTGTGCAAACAGGAGGTTTTGTATGAAGAAAAATCTTCTTTCCCAAACAAGTCTCAATATCTGAATTTTAAAAAAATACAAAAATCTCTAAGAATCTCATCTATCAGAAAACTAAATGAAAATTTATAACCCTAGCAGGGAAATTGAACAATTTTTTCTACTTGTTTTTTAATACTAGAACTCAAAAAGCTGGAAAAGCATGTTTTCATATAATGTACGGTTGACTTATCAAATATGAGGCCTACTAAAGGAGACAGCTTTAAGAGGGAGGTAAAAAAAATCTTAGTGAAAAACTCCATCAAAGATCCATTACCCAAGATGACTAAAAATGGTCTCCAGAGTCACCATGGTACTGTACACCAATCACTGGAAAGGATCTTAGTGTGCTTCCCTGGGGCTTTTGGTGGTGGGAAACAGGATGCTGGACTAAGAGACCATCGGTCTCATATAGCACATTTTATTTATGCATTAATGTGGTTTCCCCTTCCATTCCATATACAAAAGCACACAGAACTTCCAGTTTTTGCAAAAGGCAAGGCCCTGTCAAATCAAAAATGTTCTGCCACAAAAAACTTTTAGGTTCAGGAGTGAAAAATGTTGAATAGCACTGGCAGCTTCAACAATATTATGAAGACAATGTCTGCCAAATACCCTGAGGACAGTAGGCTAGTTTATGGACTGGCCCTGTAGCACAGTCACACATCTCTGACTTCCAACAAACAGAAATGACCAGGAAGCTCAGGAGGGTTCACTGGTTCACTGGCACAGCTGTCCCACAACATCTACCACCTGAGGTGGTTGCCTCAATTTGCCTAATGATAGGGCCAGCCCACAGTTACCATTGAACAAGACATATGACGCTTAGCCGTCAAAATTTTATAAAGGAATACTGGGATATACATGGCCAAGCAACATCAGAATATGGTCAAAATGGCAAAAAGTATTAATTAGGAAGAACAGATAAGCTAGGGGAGGCTGCCTAACTTTGTTTTTGCCAGAGCCTACTGGAAGAAACAGGTTTTTGCCCCCTTTTCTGCTCTCTGCTCTTCTGCTCTCTCTCGTCAATTAAATTCAGTCTAGAGCAATAAAAGTCAGCTGAGGGTGAAAGGGGGGGGTGATAGGAGGAGAGAAATGCTGGGACATTTTAAAAGTTGCTGAAAATGTGATATGACATAGGATTAATTGGGACTATCCCTGACAAATTAGGACAGCTGGGGGTATGATGATGATGTCCCTTGTTCACAGAAGCTTGGAAACCACTGGCACATTGAGAATAATCTATTAGAAAGTCCTAGTTCATCTTCTCAGGATTCCCTTAGAAGAGAGGATAACTTTCAACTGGTGTAGGCTGACATATAGTACAAACATGTTTCTAATTCTCATGCATGAAAGAATGAGGAATATTCTAGCTGTGTATCATTGCCAAGCAGTGGTAAAGCAAAATGAAAATAAATGTTCTACTACCGTCTTCCACCTCTATCCATTCTTCTTCTTCTTAACCAGGCCAAGCCAGGGGTAGTGAAAGGGAATAAGTAAAGAAGGTTAGCAAGGGATGACAGATGACATAAAGCTGTGGTGTCAAGCTACTATAGTACAGATAGCATGGCATTCTCAGTCAGTGCTGATCTTTGCTTCACATTTGTGCACATGGCTAGCTTTCTATTGCTAAGCATTTGTGAAGCCAGGTATTAGCAAAGGCAATAAGATATTAAGGCCTGGAGCATTCAAGAACAATCACATCAGAAGTCACCAATTATGTCTCCATTCAAACACATAAGAGACGTGCATTTAAAAATGAAAGATATATTGATTGGCTTCTAACAAATCTATGCAATCAGCATCATTTACTTTTCCATTTCAAACACTCAGCCCATGACTCTCAGGACCTCTTGGATTCTGATTTATTCTACTCAGCCAAGGCTAAATTGGTAACTGTCACCCAGAGGACTTTTTCTTCAGCAGCCCCAATACTGTGGAACAACCTGCCAGAAGACATTCAACAGCTGAATACACTGTCTGAATTTAAAACAGCCCTAATGACTTCCAGCAGTCCTATCCAGATTATTTTTAAATTGTGAATTTCAAACTGTGGCTTGATTGTTTTGATATGTGCTTATCTTATTTCTTCTTTTAAATTGATATTCTGTGTTTTACTGGATTATGTGTTTCCAATTGATGTTATGTTTTTGACAGTTATGTGTTGTATGTTGAGTCCTTCCTAAATCTTTGTTAGTGAAGAAAAGCCAGAGAAAGAGTTGTGTGTTGATCTATTGTTGCCCCTCCTCAATCCATGGGGAGAGGTGGGTAAGAATTTGTTGGCATTGTTGTTTTTATCAACTTATTTGCTGTTTTCAATTGAGTTTGTGCTGAAATAGTCCACTCTGATACCTAAAATAATGGTTTAAGTATTCATAGAACATAACAAGTAAATATGCAATTATCTGAACTTCAGTTTTCTTAGACTTTTGAAATATTAAAATGGCACCCTAAAGAAATAACTGCTTTTAAAGCTATTTGGATGAATAAATTTGTATTTTATATGTCCACGTTTATTTTTTGTTTTGTTTTGTTAATTTATGATGTACACATTTCCCTTCCAGACACACATCTCATAACAATTAACACCCATCATAAAACTACTACTGAAATAACTGTCCAAAAAGTCAAATGAAAACAGTAGTTAAGCATTTGACACAGCAAGAGAGTCAGAGGCACATAAGTAAAAGTTTCTTGCAACAGAAAGGTTTATCCATCATAACAGACCATAGATAAAGAAGCCTAAACTTATGTGATCAAGAGTTTCCCCATCCTGGATGCCAATGCAAAGAAGATCTTCTCCTTCTTTACAAACATCCACAGCTTAGTTGGCCCCATTAGATGTTGAACTCACCTGTAGTTACACTGAATGGAGTGCACAGATACCAACTTGGGAGGTATTTTTTTAAAAAGAGTATGCTCTTCTTGTTGAATAAGACACGCCACCAACCCCAGATATTATGGCTTTTATCATAAGCACAGAAGCCTACCTTCTTCAACACAGTCTTCTGCCACAAGCCAGAAAAGAAAGAAAAGAAAAGAAAAAAAGACTGTCAGAAGTATAATTATTATTTAGATAAACTATTTGAATTGGATCAGTTTTGTCTCCTTACCTTCCTGTTCCCTGAAAGGAGAAAAGGAAACAGCTTGGTTAGAACAATGGTAGAATTCAAACATAATTTTAATACAGAAATATGTGGTCTGTGGACCCACCTGTATATTCTTTTAGGAACAATGCAGCAAGTATCAACTTACAGATACCTGGCATTTGCAAAGGAAAGGTCCTATCACATTAATACCTAAACCAAGACCTTTTCTGGCATAAAAGCTAGCAAGCTTAGGAGTGAAAAATGTTAAATAGAACTGGAATGCTATCCTAGACAGGTCAAATGACTTCAGAAGGTAGGGGCTACAACCTCTCAAATCACTAGGATGGGTCTCCTACCAAAATATTCACTGAAACTGTGTCAAGGTAGCTTCACTGCTCATTCATCTTTCCTACATAAAAGTGAAGCAGACACAGGATACCACCTGAGTGCCACCCTAGAAGAGCCAGTTGAGACTATAGGATGGTCATTCTCTTTGTCGATTTTCCCTTCTGAGGGGAGATGCTTCAAGTAGGCAGGTTTCAAAACCCCATAGACTGAGCTAACCAGACAGGCCAAATTTAGCCCTTGGGCAATATTCCTTATTTCCACACCTTGATAAAGTAACTGCTTTGGCTATCGCTACAAGAGGTTCTGGGAATTGCAATTCCATCCTTTGGTGGAAAGGGCATTATAAACAAACATCACTACTATCACTGCACTGGGGATTTTGGAGAGTCTGTCTGAAAAGTAAATTTTCCACACTGTGCAGTTGGGTTAGTTGTTGCAATGACACAATATTCTTTTGTTTGATAATCAGTTATAGTATTTTTCCTGAAAAGCCAACATAGTACTGTATAGCATTTGGAGCGCTGCACTACAACTCTGGAAACCAGAGTTTGATTCCCAGCTGGGCCATGAAAACCAGTGGGTCACCTTGAACAAATTACACTCTGTCAGTCCTATGGGGAAGGCAATGGCAAACCTCCTCTAAACAAATCTTGTCAAGAAAGCCCCATGATAAGTTCACTTTAGGATTGCCATAAATCGGAAATAACTTGAAGGCACACAACAATTTTTTTCTGATCTGAGTCAGTCCAGCAGGTGTCAGTAGTTCCCATGCTAGACTAGTCTTTACAAGCCATCAGCAAAGTCAGATGCCTAGACTCCCTGAGACCCTGTCTTCACAAGCGTAATGAACCAACCTCCCCTCTCACCGTCTTCTCAATGGAGAGTCCAATCCCAAGTCTGGTGGCACAGTGGTTAAGTGCCTGTACTGCAGCCACTCACTCAAAACCATAAGGTGGTGAGTTCAAGACCAGCAAAGGGTTGAAGCTCAACTCAGGCTTGCATCCTTCCAAGGTTGCTAAAATGAGTACCCAGATTGTTGGGGGGCAAATAGCTTACAATTGTAAACTGCTTAGGCACTCCTTAAGGGTATGAAGCGTTATATAAATGAAGCTGTTTGTTTTTGTTTGATATGAATAACCCAGATGATGTCCAGCCTGTTCAGCCCAAACTACAGGTATACCCCTTTTATAACCTTTTTAAAAAGTTTTTGTTTGCTCTGGATCTAGAAGATCTGGAGCCCTCCATTGAAATGCCAAGTGACTGTTTAAAATGCATTCTGCTCTGCCTCCTCACACCATCACCACTGCTGTACATCCCTCACTCAGAGCAAGGTGTCCAGACATGTGATTGAAGCTAGGTGTCTCATTCTGACCTACAGCAGCTGATGCATGGCAGCAGTGGCAGAGCTGGGTGGCGGAATGGGGTACGTGTGCAAATAGCCACCCAGCATCACAATGGAAGGCCCCAGGTAAAGGTAAGACCAGCTACCAGCATATCCTGGCCCATGCAAACACCACCTTACTTATGCCAATCCATTCAATCACAAGCTAAAATAATGTTTTGATCATGTGGAAGAAAATCCAATTTCATCAGCCTTGTTAGCTGTAGTGGTTATGCTGGAGGAGCACTTCAGCTCAGAATACTGGCTGGAGATTGAATGTCCATCTTGGCTATGAGACAGAGTCTGTGCTCCCAAAGAATACCCATCTTGGCTATGAGGCAGAATCTATCTTCTGGGATCTTCACCACTTTAATTTACTTGGAGACAAAACTGAATAGAATTTGCAGACACAGTTGTTCTTGAGTTGCATGGGGAGTAGGGTGAACCCTGCCAAACTTCAGACAGAGTGAGTGTGGGTATAGGTGAGGATGGGAGAGAAGTGAGTTTTTAACATAAGGGGAAATTATCAAGTACCCTTCCTCCCTAATACCAGCTCTTGAAATTCTGGCTGCACTTAACTGTGTTCTTTGTTGTGCTTGAGTGTGTGGATGTGTTTCTCGTAGTCATACCTACACACATACAAACAGGGGCCACAATCCTGCATTAAGAGATAGACAATTATTTTCAGTCAGGAGGAACTACATCCTGTCTCTTATCACCTCTGTAAAGCCCTCTCCTCTGATAAGTCCTGGAGGATGCCTTCATTGTCTTGCATCTAGCTACAGGGACAGAGCCAGACAATTCAGCTGCCCTTCCTAACCACCAGCAACCATCATATGCCATTTTTCTGGAGAGGAAGAAAAAAGTGGTTTTTGAGGGTGTGGAATTCACTGCATTAGGGAGAAACTGAATTCATTCCTCAGCAACAACCAAAAAAGAAATATATCTTAGTGTAACAATGCATCAACCACAGAGCAGAACTTCATACACACTATACATTCTTCCTGCTTCTAAACTTATTAAATACAGACCTTGAATATGCATGCCAAGGGGGGATCTGCCAATGCTGACTGAAAGATTCTGGGAGATTTCATTCAAACAGATAAATTCTCTGACTTCTTTCCCATTTTCTTTCAGCCACATATTACTGTGTAATTTGAACATAGCAATTTACTATTAGCTTTCTATTTTGGCTCTGGAATTGTATGTATATATTCCCTTTGCCTAGAAGATAGGATTGGCACTGCTCTTAATCTGTCTTTTTGAAATCATGGTTTATTTCTAGGAGAGAAGCAGTAAATTTGACTATATTTAAATGAACTAGCATGAAGATTTAGGACTAGATTTTCTTGAAGGATGTAATCTATGGAAGTAGGATGTGTCTTATCAGACATGTAGCATGGGACTTAAACTTATACATCGGCTGGAGATGTAGCTCAAGTAACTGGAGCAGGTGTTGATAAAAATGGAGATCTAATGTCAGAACAGAAGGAATGAAGCAGCCTCTGGAAGATTATTTTTCATTAGTCTCTATGGGGTGAGCCTCTGGTGTAGATAAGATCATGTTAGAAGCTGATGAGTGAGAAGTGGGTATATAGGAAAGTAAGAAAGCATGACAGATAGAGACTAACATAGCATTTCAAAAACCATAAACGAGTCACAAACAGTTTGTGTTTACAAGATATTTAGAATTTGTATAGATGTGTAATTTAATTACTAATTTTCTATTTGCTGTGTATTCCAGATTTTCACAGCACAGCACAGTGGCTTGTTATATTTTGTTATTGTTGTTTCTGGTTTGCTTTAGGGTATGTTTTAAAGTCTTTACTAAGTATATCAGGTAAAATTATCTCCAGCTTCCTCTGCTTTTGTTTTCCAAGTATCAGAACATGTATGAAGTAAATGGTGCATTTTGACTGAGAAACATGTGTTTTTAATATATAAGCTGGATTTATAGCCCAAATTGGTCAATATGCTAGTAGTACAATCACAAAAGTATGTGTCTAACAAATTGGCCTAATTTTTTAAAAAAAAATTGTTCTAGACAGTCCCAGTTATTCATTTTTTATTATCCTATTTTTTCAGCTGCTAACATGTTTTCCCTTCATCCTAACTTGACATCAGTTGTCACGAACTGAGTTCAAAGTTCAGAGTAATTTGCGCTCAATTAATACAGTGGAGGAAGAGGAGTGAATGGAATCTTTCCCTTCTCAGTAGGCTCAGACAAAAGCAAACTGCTGCAGCCTCTCCTATCTTGTGTGTTCTTCCCCATTAATAACTTTCTCTATTTTGACTGCATTCTAAAGTCCCAGTTTTCATCTATGCAATGTTGACGGGCATAGGAAAACACTGTCACCCACATGACCTTCCCTGTTCTCTCCCTCTATGAAGCACCATAATGTGGATTGGGTTTAGTGTAAGAGTCAAGTAGCCCACACCAATAAACAGAAGGAAATGTGCTTTACGTAGTATGTGCAGTAGCATCTCTAGGGTTGGTGTCTCCTGGTATGATAATTCATGGTGTCATCTCCTCCTCGGTGACCTCCTTCCATACCACACCATATAGAATCCTTAGTAATGTTTTTTGTACCAATGTTACTCATAAATTATAATTTCCATATACCACTGAATGTAATAGTAATAATTGTGACATAAACAACTAGCAAAATTAAAATTATACCTTTAAATAACATTATCATATGCACGGCCTATTTACATGTACATAGCTGCATGGGGTTAAAGTGAAAATTTTGTAAGATGTGATGCTTTTAAAGAAAATTTAAAAATATCTTTTAAAATTAAAATAATAAAAATCCTTTCTCCTCTCACTGAACCTCACTCCACTCATACCATTTCTTCAGCATTTTAAAGGGACACGGGCAAATGTCACAGCTCATTTCTGCCCAAAAGGCAGATGTTTGGGGAGCAGTGGTGACACCTGATGTGGTCCACAATCTCCACACCTCCCTAGTGACACCCCTGAGTGTGTGAAAGTTCATTAGAAGCAACTCAATCAGAATTTGGGGAGACTATACTTCCCACTCTTTGTCGGCCAACATGGACACTAGCTTTGTTGGCTGGGGATTCTGAGAGTCATCAGCCAAAATAGCTTTTTCATGCTCTAATCCTTCCTGAAGCCCCTCCCCAAGCTGGAACCAAAACTGCTGACCACAGAGACATCTTTTCAAGTGTGAATTCAAGAAAGCAAGGCTCACAGAGATAGAAGACTATGAATAATGTCTTCCACAGGGATGTCTACCCTCCTCCCACAAGGAATTTACTATTAATAAACACCCACATCATTCAGAATGATTTCATGGTAGGATTCCTATCATTTCTGGACTATGTTGCTTAAAGATATGAATGGCATATCTGAGTGATCTCGGAACCATACCCATCAGTTGAAATGACAGCAAAGCATCAGGGAGATAACTTACTCTTCATATTCTTCAATGATCTCTTCAGTGTCTGACATTTTCAGTTACCTGCCATCAAAAAGAACAAAAGAGGGTCTGTTAGAACCTGCAATAGACTGACAAAACATTAAAACAGACCCACAGGGAATTGCCTATTTTGTTTTGTTCCATACTTGCAGTTTTAAAATCTCACATTCTTTCTGTCCTATCCATAAATGTGAAAATTTTAATAAATTCTTCAAAAACGACCTGTAACAAAAATATTTCCCAAGTGGACCAGCCAAATTTATTTAATTTATTTTTGAAATGTATTTATATTCCACCTTTTTCCTGATATGGGACCCAAAATTACAGCCATAGCCAGCTGTAGACAACTGTGTTGTTACTTCTTGCCATAGAGGTGTCAAAAAAGAGTAGCTTCTCAGAAATAAGAGGTGGCTACTAACAGTTTGAATACATATACCTTTACAATTTAAGGCCCAAGAATGGACAGATCTTTCTGTTTAGGTTTCTCTCACATTTTGTCTTGTTTTTTTGTCTTTTGAATCCGTTAACATATTTTTTTAAATTGCTCTTGTCATTAGCAAACATGGTAAACATGGTCAATTCTTATGAAAAATGAACTGAAACATGTTTCTGGCTATGGTGACACATGCCTTGATTTCTCCCCAGTTGGATTATTGTAATGTATTTTATGTGGGACTATTTGGAAATTGATTGGAAACTTTAGCAGGTCCAAATGGCTGTGGCCAGGTTGCTGACCAAGACAAGTTACAGAGAATATATGCTCCTTTGGTGAAAAAAAAATTCCCTGACTGCCTATCCATTTCCAGGCAGAATTCAAAGTGCTGGTTATGTCCTATAAAACCCTACACAGCTTAGATCCAAACTATTTGCAAGACCAATCCACCTGCATGAACCTGCATTAATTTTAAGATCTTCAGAGATGGGCTTTCTCTCAGTCCCACCACCATCATAGGAACATTTGGTGAGGGCACAGGGCAGACCTTTCTCTGTGGTTGCTCCTAGGATGTGGAACTCCCTTCCACGGGAGGCTTTGGTGCCATTCTTCTGCTTTCTTTCTGACAACAGACAATTTTTTTTTAATTTAAGTAGGCCTTTGGCTCATGTGGCAGAAGGGTGTTTTAATGTGATGGGCTAAACTGTTTTATTATTTAGATTTTTTTTAAAAAAAAGATGTCCACTGTTTGTTTAATTTGTTCTGGGTCTCATACCAGGAGAAAGGCAGGATAATAAAGAAATAAATAGTCTTCTCTCCCAGCTAGAGCATTCTGGCAATACATCTAAAAGTGAATTTACCATTAAGAGAGACAGAGAATATCAGGGTGAGTTACATTACAAGATGACACCAGGGGCAATGATCACCTAATGACTCCAGCATTTGCTGCAATGACTAATGCAGAACCTCCCCAGATCCAGCACTGAGAACGATATGCAGTAGGTTAATGCATACTTGCCAACATTTGTGAGATAAAAATAGCTACACATGCTTTACATTAAATAAGAAAATAGCTCTGGTAGGAAGCTACAGCTGTATGCAAGCTGTTGCTCCTATGGGATCTGTTTACAGACACACCTATTAAGGAAATTCAGCCACTCCATACACTTCATAGAATCAAAGGGTTGGGTGAGACCCCATAGGCCATCAAATCCAACTTCACAATCAATGCAGGAACTCCAGCTAAAGCATCCCCAGCAGGTAGCTCTCTAGCCTTTTTTTGAAAATATCCACAGAAAGAGACCCACCACTTCTTTAGCTTATTTGATTCCATTGCCAAACTACTCTTATCATCAAAATATTCCTTCTAATGTTCACTTGAAGTCTACCCTCCTGTCTCACAAAACCTGGTCCTATCCTCTCAGGCAGCAGTGAATAAATCTGCAGCCTTCTCTCTGCGATAGCCCTTTAAAGAGTGCAATTATATCACCCCTCAGTGCAGTTTAAAGAGTGTATTCATATAAACCCCCAGTCTTTTCTTCACCAGGCTGAACATGTCCAATTCCTTCAACTTTTCCTCATATATTTTGTTTTCCATACCTCTTGTTGCCCTTCTCTGAACCTGCATCAACTTGTCTATATCCTTCCTAAAGTGAGGTGCCCAGAAAGGAACACAATGGTCCAGATGAGGCCTGACTAGCACAGATTCCTTTTCACATTTATTTTTTCTAAACCAAGTATTCCCCATCCTATATCTCTACATTTGGTTTTTGTGGCCTAAATGTGTAATTTTGCATTTGTCTCTGTTGAATTTTGTTTTATTAATTTCAATCCAGTTTTCTAGTTTATCAAGGTTTTTTTGAAGTCTGTTCCTATCTTCTAATGTGTTAACAACAGAACAAGAGGTCTGGTCCTCTAGATAGTTGGACTACAACTCCCATAAACCTTTACCATTGTTTTGTAGAGACAGAGGTGTAGCTATGGGGGTCATAATAAAGGCATTGCCACCACTAAGAAATTTGCTCTCTTCAAATGAAATGTTCCTTCAGTCCACAAATTTCTTGCATTGCAAAGAGTTAGACACTGAAAATCATTCACACCTAGAGCTCTTATATTTGCTGTGTTGTCTACTCCATTGATAACTTTGCCTTCCCCTTTTCTTTAGATTCCTAGAATCTATTTATAGACGCTCGATTGAAATTTTAGGTTACTGCAATGCTAGAAATCTGAGAACTGAAGGAAATTTTCATTTTAGGAGGATAGCATTCTTATTGGAGGGGGCAATGCCCTCATTAACCATTTACTTCCATAGTTATTTCCTGAGCTGGGGCTCTGTCCTAGAGCGCTCAATTAATATGTTGATGTCACAAATGTGTACATCAAAATGTACATGAAATGTGCTAATACTCAGACATGGCTTCTGTCCAAAGAAACATAAAGCAGGTCAAGTAGGATGCTCCATGTGATAAAAATTAAAATATCTCCATGTACCATCACATCCATACCTGATATAGAGCATGTAGTATCTGCCTGAGCCATCCATACAGAACAGCCAGAGTGTCTGGCAAGGATTCTAGCAGTGTAAAGACCCTGGAAGAGTGCCACCATTGCTGCAAGTATACTAGCAGAGAGGCTATAGCCAGGAATGAGATGGGTTGCATGGTAATCCTTCATTTAATTGTGTCCTGAGGAAGGATTTCCCAGTAATCGCATAGTGATGATTTTGACATTTAAAGTGGGCTGGCTTCTCAAAACTATACATTTGCAGGGCTTCAGTATTTAGCTCAGATTTGCAAAGTTATCTAAGACAAATAAGGAAAGCTGGTGTTCTGTGAATCAGTGCAAACCAGCATATTCAGGGAATCTGGGCTGGTTTAAATTCAAAAGCATAATGGACAAAGGTCCAAAACACACTGCAAAAATAATCTAGTTTGAGACTGCTTTAACTGCCGGGGCTCAATGCTAGGGAATTCTGGTAACTGTAGTTTTGTGAGACATTAAGCACTCTCTATTAGAGAGCTCTGGTGCCACAATAAACTACAGTTCCCAGGATTCTCTAACACTGAGACAGGTAATGCAGTCTCAAGCTGGATTATTTTTGCAGTCTGTTTTGGACCAAAACTAGAGGTAAACTGAAAATTCTCAGTAAAGATTATTCAGAAAAATTGCTGAGAAACCTGTTGAGGAATTTGTAGGACTACAGAGAATATTTGGTGGAATAAACTCCTAACCTTTCACCTTCCATAAAGAAAGGAGAATTTCAGGTGTGACTGTGGAGCCAAGCCAATTATTGTAATACATCAAAGGGAGCAATGAACATGTTCCTTCCAATCCTCATATTTTGTTCCATTGACTTCTCCAGATATTGCATAAACCAAAAATATAGTTTTCTTCAATACTGTACTGGCTAAGCTGAAATTTCACAGAGAATAATTTCTTGAGAGGTTTTCTGGCAATATTCTCCACCCAGCATCAGGAGAATATTTGGCAAAATGCTTTTTGTCCTCATTTGTTTTTGCAAATAGCAACATTTAGTGAGGCCATTTTCCCTCACCCAATTATAATTGGAGAACATAACAAGATAGATGCTATATGTTTCCTTGGCTCAAATGCACTAATTTTTTCAGCCCTGTCAATTAAAGTTACCATCATAACTATAGGCTAAGGTGGATGTGCTTCAAAGAGCTAGAGGGCCATTTTTGGTCCCAGTGATGACCTGAAGTTACATTTGGGGCAACCAGCAGTCACTTTCAGACATCTTTCAATGTACTTGTGACCCATTTTAGTGTGCTTGGGGACCCTTAGAATTTACTTTCAGCCAAAAGCAAGCTTTTCTGACCATTTTTTCCTGTAAAAATTGGGGATTTGGGAGCAAGGAGCCCAAGATCCACAAGGGAAACATAAATCCAAAGGCCAAATGAAAATGCTTCCCTTTTTTTCCAAATGAAGGGGATGGAAGAAACAAAACATGGCTCAGGGCCCAGATTATCTTGTTGAAAAACTCCACTTTGTGCTTTTGCCAAGAACTTGATGATATCAGGAGTGTCACCACACTTCTTGACTTCAAACTGTTGTTCTTGTTTCACTTGTTGAAAAGGTGAGGTTTGTGAGAGGGAGAAAGATCTTCATGTACTTCTCTATATGCAGCTTCTCCATTGACCATAGCATTTTAGACAATAAGAATGCAAAAGGAAGTCCTGAACCATGCTTTGTTTCTTCCAATTTATAATTGCTACAACTGAATGGACAATTATGTAAGATTTACTATAGATATTCTTAGTAAAAATCTATATTTTATTACAATTTTGCACACAAAGGATAAAAAGATACTCTGTAAAATGGTGGGACTTAGCAAGCAATCAAGTTAGAACTGCAAAGATGTAAATAAACCTAAATGCACAGAAAAATAAGTGGTAGTTCTAATTACAGGAGCAGAAAAGAACAGATGACCAGAGAATGACATTGTAGGCTAAACAGTACACTAAAAGATAGTGAGTGATCTGGAATATAGAAATGTGCATTAAAAACTGGGGACATAAAGCTTTCTGAAAATCAAAACCAAATTGTGTTTCAGATACGCAGTTGATATTGAAAATATCTGATGCCAGTGCCAACTTTTTCATTGACAAACATTTTAGAAGAGCATTCTCTAATGTGGATAAGTTGGACTGTTGGTGCCAGCCAATGTGGTAATTTGACTTTTAGAGTGATGGGAATTGTAGTCTGAGCCAGCTGGAAGGAACTATGTAGGAAAAATCTGATGTAGATACTCAAAGATACCCAGGAGATCCAAGCTTCCACAAAAATAAATAAATAAATAAATAAATGCAGTTACAAGTGGTGTAGATGTACTTCCATTTTGTCTGGTTTTTTTTTCTCATATGTACCATGTGAAGATTCTCTGCCTCTTTCAAAGTACCTTTGTAATAAGCAGTATTAGAAGTCAACTCAGAGCACTGAGATTTTTAGAGGCTCTGGATCCTTTGAAAAAAAACTGCTGAGTGAAAAAAAAATTATACAAGATCGATTTTTCTAAAGTCTAAAATAGCGACATGAATTTTACCCATCTAGCTCATGGCCTATCTTTCTCTGAAGCCCTACCCCCTCTAAGAAGAAAGAAGAATTATTAGAGTGGTTCTGCCACAGCCTTGACGAGTGTTCCTTGAAGCCACAGCTCCATCACCTTTCCTTCTCCACTTCCTTCCCTGGTCAGAAAAGCAAAGTGGAAACAAATTTGGTAGATAATCCAACTAATATCTCCTGCTTCAGGTACTGGCTGAATCTGCCTTGCTTCTTCTTTACCTTCAAAGACTAAGTAAGCCTCTCCTCCATTTAGCTGCCAAGTTTGCTCCATCCATCTCTCACCATTCTTGTAACAAAGAGAGGAAGGTGAAATGGCTGCATGCTTAGTTGGTGCTTGGAGGAGATTGTTCCAAATGCAGGTTGAGCCCCTTTCTGCATTCAGAAAGAGGCCCAGGATGATCTCTCATTCCTGCAGGTGCACAGACTCTCTTTGCACAGAGAATGATGATGATATTAGAAGGAAGGACATCATATAGACTCTGGGAGGTGTCCTGAGAGGCAATCCATCTTTCAAGATAAGCATGAAGCTGCACCCTTTTCCTTTGATACTGATATGATGGTTATTTAAGGAATCAGCAAGAGAGAAATGCTACCTTAATTTTGGCTTAGACTGTCATTTATAAGCTTTATAGACTGCCATGACGGGAGAAGGGGATGGAGAGAGGGAGGATTCTGATATAAGCTGGAGATGTTTCTTGGACCTCAAATAGTGGATTCATTCTGGAACATTCTGTATATATGCAGTCAATGAGAGGCATATGTTGTCCTTAGAGGCAAGATAAAAAGTGCTGATGAGGAATGAGAGGGTTCTACTTTTAGGATAACAGCAGCACCATACTGCCTGTTTGACACAACTTCTAGCTGGGAGCTGTTGACCTTGGCTTGGAGTCTGAACACACTAGTTTGCTGATATCATGAAGCCTGTTTTTTCTCCCATGTCTCTGTTGTTCATCAGCATAGTTCTCCTAAAATAGGTGGCAGAAGATTAGCAATAGCATCAGCCGGCACTGATAACTAAAAACAAGCAGTGATGTCTGATGTGGGTAGGGCATGGTACATACACATAGTGGTTTAAAAGAAGATAAGGGATATGCTGAAAGCACTGCAACTGAAAAGAAATAAAAAATTGCTCTGGAGAATAGCTTTTATTTCTCTCTTCATTCTTCTGTTGTTCCATCTATAAAGAGTGAACACCTTTGCTGCTCTCTTCCTTCCAAATGTTTTAAATGGAAAACATTGGTTATGATCTCATAAATACAACCCAGTACAGCATCTCCCAACCTGGTGCCATCCCGATGCATTGGACAACTTCCACTATCTCAACCAGGCTGGCCATATGAATAAAAATTTAAAGTTCTGCCATTTGTGCTTCTGTAAGAAAGATTCAGGAGGTTGCTTGCCAACAGTACGTATGCCCTTTTGAAATAGTGAAAGTGGAAACAGCTAGCCATGTTCCATTAAATTGCACCAGTTATGAAGATGAACAAATGAAGATGTCTAATTAATATTTATCACACCAATTTTAACAAAAAAAATGCATGACAGGTCTGCAGATTCTGTCAGGTCAGAATTGCACATCTACAATTAAGATGGTTATCTGTTGTGCAGCAGCCATCGCTTGTCTAGAGTGGCCAGGTCTCAGGTCCTGGCCTTGAGACTTAGGTCCTGGAGCTTGTACCCCAGTTCTTAGGGGAAGGGGAAGGAATTTCAGAGAGACAGTGTTGCCTTGAAAAGTGTGTGTGTATGTGTATGTGTACATGTATGCATATGTGTACATATATATTTATGATTTTTTAGAGTTGGTGGGGGTTTTTAATCTGTGCAGCAATGTTTAATGTTTAAGGAATCATGCTAAATAGTATTAGTAGGGCTTCCCCCTTTAACATCACTCTTACAGTATCACCAGGGTTCACCTCCTTTGGTGTTAAAAGGGGCCATTTCCAGGTCTAAGACTTTGGCTCTGAAATCTAAGGTGAAGAAGGAACTAATCAATAAAAAATTCTATTAACCAGCATCCAAACAAAGTTAAAAGTCCACTTTTCTGTTATACTGCTTTTTCTGTGGGACAGATTTAAGTTGATGCTTAATTCTGACATTTTAAAGAAGACCAGAGTATGCAGAACATTAGCCAAAATATATCTTTAGTATTTTCT
Organism: Urosaurus nigricauda; assembly: GCA_034509955.1. NCBI lineage: Eukaryota > Metazoa > Chordata > Lepidosauria > Squamata > Phrynosomatidae > Urosaurus > Urosaurus nigricauda. The sequence continues at coordinate 44,565,959 of JAOEGL010000004.1, read as the reverse complement.
TATGATTCAGCCTTTAGCAGCTAAAGCAATGAGAAACAGATTCATAGCTAGGGCACGAAATGTGCTATATTTATTTGTTAAAAGTCTGAGAATATCTTTTTTTAAAACATGTTTCTGGCACTCATGTACTCATATACATGGTATTCATTTCACAAAGAAGTCTGAAAATAATAATTCTGCCAGACTTTTTCTATGTACTCAGTTTTCTTTACTTTGGAGTTTTGGAGTTGGCCTTACAGTCCAGCATCTCCAAGTGATAATATATCGTTCCAATATGTAATTACTAGCTCTGAATCCAGAATCCTGCCAGTGCCTTACACTGATTGCAGATACGCTACATAGATGGTGGCAGAAGCAATCAAAAGGCTGCTGGTGCAGAGGCCATGTAGGATTTATGCTGCCATTTTACACAGTGGCATCGCTAGAGGTGTGTGGGGAGTGCAGACTGTGCCAGGTGACATCCCAGAAGAGGTGAGAGACCTGGTTAGCCCCCCCCCCCCACCTCAGTGCTATCACCTCATTCTCTGCATGAGAACAGCATCATGAGGAGAATGAGGTGGCAGCACCAAGGGAGCCAAGCACACCCCCCTCAACTAGGTGCCATTGCCTTGGCATAGCACGTGGCAGGAAAGCAGTGTGACCAGCCTGCCTCACTGCCCTGCCAGTTCTACTCATATGTAGAGCAGCACGTGGCAGTAAAGTAGGTGTTGCTCTTTTGGCCTGCCCCCAGAAGCCGTGTCCCCCACATCGGGTGACACTCTGGGCAGCAATGCCACTGATTGTACAGTAAGCCCGCCACATTTGTGGCTTTCACTTTTGCAAATTTGACTATTCATGGCTTTGAGCAATATGTTCTGTCTAGGAATCTCTAGGTCCTCCAGCACAACTGTACCAAAAGGTGACCATGGGCTCATGGTGGAGGACCTAGAGATTCCTAGAGAAGTATTTTCTAGGAAAAAATAATGTCATTTCGAAGGACAGTTACATGACCAAAGGTCTCAGAAAATGGAGAGTTGTGTGTGTGGAAGCCCACCCTTAAGAAGTCTCTTGCTTCTCTTCCCATCTAAGAAGAGTTCACTAAGCCTGGATTCCAAGCTTTGTCCCCAGCTGTCATAAATAGGAACAAGAGGCCTGCATAATCCTCAAGAGCTTCCTGAAACATTTTCCCTTGGAGTTTCATGTTTAAAGTCAGGTTTTTCCCAGGGTATGCGTATCCACCTGGCATGATGCATCAACATGAAACGTGTCCAGACCTTGCCTCTCACCTATGGCCCCTTGTAACATTCCTGAGTTTCAGTAAAAGCTTTCAGCAAATCAAGCCAGCCCATTTCAGGTTGGAAGCAAATCCCCAAAGTAAGTGAAATTGGAGGGATTTGGTAGGCAGAGTTTGTTCAGCTCTACAAATAAGTCCCATTTGTCACACCATCTGCTTTCTACCATAGCTCCAAGTTTCTTTTTTGCTTTGGGACAGAGTATCACAAAGTATTTGTTATTCGAGTCATGTCTAACAGCTGTATGACAACAGAGTCAAGAATGCTGTAGATTCAGTTCACAAAATTATTAGAAGAAAGAGAAAGGGTGAAGTGGGGGATATCAGTATAATGTCCTAAACACACACGCATAGTCTCATGCATACCACACATGTCAGAATTTTAAATTTCAAAAATTCAGTACATTGCTTGAGAGATTATATGAACATGATGAAGATTATATGAGCCTGGAGAAAAGTATGGCTTTATAGAATATCCTGTATACAGTATATACATTATGACAAGAGAGCTCTGAAATGCTGACTTGTTAACAAATTATTAAGAATTTTCCACTAACTAAAGGCTAGGCTTACTTTATAACAGGGCCATCCTTGCCTTTAGGCAGAGTGAGCAGGATGCTTCAGGCAACATTTGTCATGAAAGACCAGCAATTACTTTGTGATTATTCATGTGTTTCTTTATTCTGTTAAACTATTTATATACCTTGTGATAAAACAAAATTTCCAGCAGTTTACATTAAAAGTATTATTGCATTTATTTTACTCCTAATGATGGGAGATGCTTCTTACTGGATGTTCTGCCTCATGTGTCAGAATAATATTCTCCTTGACTTGTGCTGTAGGAGGGAAAACAGTTTGCTGCTGTGTCTCATATATGAAAATTCCTTGGGTTAGCCCTGTTTAATAATTTTAAAAACCACAATATAAAGCAAGCACTACACATAGAACAATGCTGGGAGTCATGTGGAGCCCAGATGCTTTTGGACTGCAAGTCCCACTATCCCTGGCCAGCATAGCTGATTGTAAGAAGTGCACAGAGTTGCAAGGCAACTCTTGTTTATAAAGAGGGAAGAATGCAGTCAAGACAGTTATTCAGTGAAGATTATATTCTGTGGCTCAGACTGACACTGAACACTAGGCTCATTCTGAGTCAGAGCTTAATTGCACAACCTTTCATCATTAATTATGGCTCATCTTGGATTATTATAACTCCTCAATAGTTCCAAGAATGTGAAACTTAGACAAGTGGAAATTAGCTTAAAAGTAAGAAAACGCAGTCTGTATCCAATGGGTATTTCATTTGCAAAATAGGTTGATTAATACTAGTTGATTAAAATCTGTCTGCAGCTGAAATACTATCTTCAGTCACTAGATGGCAGACATCAGTAACCTTCCCTAATCATCAGAGAAGAAGCTAGAGTTAGGCCTGGGAGACTAATTTCTCCAGAGAATCTCCAGGTAGTGCCAGTGATACATTCCTCTACAGGGCCCAAAACACTATTCTTCAAACAATTAAGAAGTGGCAGTCCTGATGTCCAGTAATGCAGGGAGAAGAATGCCTAGTAGAAAGTTTGAAGGAGAACCAAGTTAGAAGGAGAGAAAGACCAGAAAGAAGGGGAAAGGAGTGCAGGGAAGAAAGAAAAAGAAAAAAGAAAGAAAGAAAGAAAGAAAGGAGCAGATTTAAAGAGAAAAACCATGGAAAGGTAGATTAGCATTTTTGAGTCGTGAAAAACTAGATATTTTGCAAATGGGACATAACATGCTTAATTTGTGTTGTTATTCAACTCCTTTTGTACTTCCACCACTGAAGAATGAATATTAATAGCAGCAATGGTGGTGACGATAGTAACATAGTGACGATGGTAAGATTAGCATTTTATACCACTTCTTAGCATTAACCTCTCTGAAATGTTTGTTTCCTGAAAATGAATATTTTCAAAAAGTTGTATTACAGTACTGTATCATAAAGATATAATATGAAATCAAAAATTAAAACGGTATCAGAATAAAATCAGAGAAAACAGTAGTGCCCAAGTTCTTTAAAAGCACTAAAAATTGTTTCTATAACTGAAAAGACTGGAAAACTTATTTTTTAAAAAATCTTCACCTGCCACCAAGAAGACCAGAACCCAAGTATCAGGTAAGCCTTTGGGTGAGAATAAACAAGCCAAGACACTATCACTGGAAACAGTTTTTCCCTAAGCAGCTGCCTTTTTCAGCTCCTCTGCATGAACCCAGAGACATTTTTGCAAATAAAAAATCAGGACTCAAGTTGCCTGCAGCCATAGTATCTCTCATTCCAGAGATCAATTTAGTTAAAAGCTGAAGAGTTTCCATTGTTTAAGGGCTATTCTGTTTGAGTTTTGGTTACTAGATGGTCACCTGTATTGTTTAAGTAAGTTATTCCAACAGCCTGACTAGATCATATCTAACATCTCTTCTAAGTTAAATTAACAAATTCTCTCTCACACTCTCTTAAAGGCATTTCAAAATATTGGATACACTACACCTTTACACTATAGATATTTAGTTCTTGGATGGGAGACCACCAATGAATACCAGGCAATGTAGCCTATATTTCAAAGTGGAGGGAAACTTCCCCTGAATGTGGTGGTGTTTGCCTTAAAGTCATTTCTGACTTATGACAACCCTAAGGTGAACCTATCACAGGACTTTCTTGGCATGTTTCTTTAGAGGGTGTTTGCCATGGCCATCCTCTGAAGCTGAGAGACTGCAACTTGCCCAAGGTCACCTAGTGGGGGTCTCAGTACTGCTTGCCTAAGAAAACCCTATGAAATTCATAGGGTCACCATAAGTCAACAGGCAACTTTAAGGCATGTACACACAGAGATATTTTTACTCTATACTCATACTTTGTGCCAGGGTTAAGGACTTTGTAGTGCTCAAGTTTTGTTGGATTATGACTCCCACCATCCATTACCATAGGATTTGCTGCCTGGGATTGCTGGGAACTAGAGGGCCCAGGTTGCCCATTCATGTTGTATTCTGTCATAATTGTCACTAAGTACTAACAAAAGAATCCAACATGGATTAGGCAGTACAATCCTATGCATGTTTACTTAGATATAGTTTCCTTTGTGCTCAAGGGACTTATGCATGTATGTTTAGTATTGTACTCTAAAACTATTAGGAATTATTTCTCACGGATTCATGTGGATGATAAAAACACTAGGTGGACCATGAATGTGAAATGTTTTCATAAAACTTCAGATTGTATTATCTGAACTTTAAAAAAAAACTGTAAACTAGAAGCTCACAAATCTTCAAAAGCACTTTAAATTTGTTTCCCACAAATAATTAAACATAAGTGCTGCCATGAAACATTAGGCAAACAAAACATCATGTCTGCACATACCACCACCACCACCACCACCACCCACACACAAACAACTACAAACTTGCAGATGACACTAAACTAGGAGGAGTAGCTAATGCCCCAGAGGACAGGATCAAAATTCAAAATGACCTGAATAGACTAGAAAGGTGGGCCAATGCTAACAAGATGAAATTCAACACAGAGAAATGTAAGGTTCTGCACTTAGGGAGGAAAATGAAATGCACAGATATAAAATGGGGGACACCTGGCTGAATGAGACCACATGTGAAAGGGATCTAGGAGTCCAAGTAGACCATAAGCTGAACATGAGTCAACAGTGCGATGCGGCAGCTAAAAAGGCCAATGCAATTTTAGGCTGCATCAATAGAAGTATAGTGTCTAGATCAGGGGAAGTAATAGTGCCACTCTATTCTGCTTTGGTCAGGCCCCACCTGGAATACTGTGTCCAGTTCTGGGCACCACAATTCAAAAAGGATGTTGAGAAACTGGAGCAGGTCCAAAGGAGGGCAACTAAGATGGTGAAGGGACTGGAAACCATGCCCTATGAGGAACGCCTTAGGGAACTGGGGATGTTCAGCCTGGAGAAGAGAAGGTTAAGAGGTGATATGATAGCCCTGTTTAAATATTTGAAGGGATGTCATATTGAGGAGGGAGCAAGCTTGTTTTCTGCTGCTGCAGAGACTAGGACGCGGAATAATGGATATAAATTGCAGGAAAAGAGATTCCACCTCAACATTAGGAGGAACTTCCTGACAGTAAGGGCTGTTCGACAGTGGAACACACTCCCTCGGAGCGTAGTGGAGTCTCCTTCCTTGGAGGCCTTTAAACAGAGGCTGGATGGTCATCTGTCAGGGATGCTTTGATTTGGACGTCCTGCATGGCAGGGGGTTGGACTAGATGGCCCTTGTGGTCTCTTCCAACTCTATGATTCTATGATTCTATGATTCTAAGAATTTTTCAGAAGAACAGAATTGTTTCATTGGCTTGGAAGACATCAGTTGAGCTCAGATTAAGAATGGCACGCTTCTTAATAAAAACCTCTAATTTGTTGCTATTACAACAAGCATTCCTAACATGGTTTTGTCCTAAAGAAAGGACTTCATGTAATGCTGTGGGTGCTTCATATTAGACATACATTTCTCTAGCTAATGTCCCTTGCTCAAATTAAATGCTGAATTGTTTACAAAATTCCATTGTAGTAGTTTTTTCAAGCAAGACAAACCAAATCCTGTCTAGTGACTGTCCTGATGTCATATAAATACCCATCAGGATTCTCCACACCCCCATTTTTGGGGGGTATTAGGCAAATAGTTTGCTGCAGATCCCGTGCTATAGTCTGTATTCCCCTGTATATTTTGTGCATGATGGATATATAGTCTCACATTCCATAACATCACATATACAATGGTACATGCTTCCTACAAGATTTAGTGGTATTTTCTTGGGGGGGGGGAGTTCCCATCATTCTCACAGAGAGAAAAATATCATTTCTCATCATTTATTTATTTATTTATTTGCAATTATTTAAACTTTTTTGCTTCTTAGAAGAGGGTATCCACTAAGGACTGGACTGGGGAGGATGGATAATATCAAACAGTGGCCTCTCTTCCCTGTTAAACCATGATTTACTATAGATTATTTCCAGCTATAGCATATTGCCAACAAAGCCTGAAAGCAAAGAACACAGTTTAAGGTTGGAAGCTTACCTCGTGTGCAGAGAACAGGTGAACGTCCTTTCAGTGGAAGCCAGTGGAGGGTCTGAGAAAAGCAACTTGAAAGAGGGAGGCTTTAACAAGAGCCCTCTTCCCAACCCACCCCCCTAACTCCCAGCCCAGGCTAGATGCCTGATTGGGAGAATGCCAGCTGGGAACAGCTTGGAATGTTAAGCTTTGCTGCTATTTTGGCAGTGTCAGCCAAAACCTCTTGTGCAATTCTCCTTCTTCCCTGCCTCAGAGCCCCATATAAGCCCTTGCTATTGTATGGCTTCAGTGAATTGCTATTTTAAACCCAAGATACCCAAGAGCCCAAGAGTCTGACACAAGCCAGCCACCTGTCACTCTCAAGTGGCCTGAAACTCTGATCTGGAATGCTTTTGCTCTGAGATGGCTCTGGGTTGTAATCTAGAAGGCCAGCAAATGATGCCCAACACATGGCTTTGTTCTCCCCCTGATTGCCCCCACACCCACCCCAATCCTTTAATCTGGATCTCTACTGACCCCCTGCTGCCTAACCAGCTGCTTTGGGAAACAGGTCAAGACAACAGTGCAAAGCTAAGTGGGAAACGACATTTTAAAAACAAAACAAAGCAAAACAAAATGGGAGAAGAACTCCTAAATCTGGAGTTTTGAACCAATCTATATATGGGTTGGTTCAGTTTTGGACAAGAGATTTATTAGGGTTATCCCAAGATGTTCTGCTGCCTCAGGCAAAGACCAAAATGGCACCAACCCATCCCTCATGCATTTCAAGCAGAAATGCTGATTAGAATGGGAGCTGAATGTTTCTTTCAGTATTCATGATGGAATACTGAATGTAATGCATCCTCCATTGCACCTGGAAGTGACCGGTTACCTTAAGGAGTGCAAAGTGAGCTAGTTGGCAACATCTCTACCTCTGTCTTTGAACATTTTGTTGATTCTGCCCACCATCTGCAGCATGAGGTTGTTGCCTCAATTTGCCTAATGGTAGGGCTCACCCTGATTAACTAACATACTCCCATCTATCTCTCTGAAAGTTCACTTCTGTCAAGGACATAACTACCCAAGCTTAAACCATGTCTAAATTTCCACATTGGTCTTCTTGATTTCACTTATCTTTAAAATGTAGACAAGCATGCTTGCTGAGAGCACAGCTGTTCAACTGAAGTATTCTTACTCACTTTCCTCTGACCCCCATCTCTGATGGATTGTTGGGTGCTTACTAGTGTTTCTCAGATTTCCTACCTTCAAAGCAATTTTTACACAGAGTTCTCTGCTAAAAAAATCCCCTCAGTATTGTAAAGCTGGATTTTCTGAAGCATGTTCTAAGGTGGCCTTTCACAACCTACCAGATATACTGGATGTCAGCTTGCATGATCTCAAGCCAGCATGGCTAATAAACATCCTTGTTGACCTGAGGTGATGGGAGTTTCTGTCCATCATATCCAGAGGGTATGAGGTTGGGGAAGCATGTCCTGTAATCAGTTCAGACCAAGCGCAAGCCAGATCTCTCAGTTGCCCAACATAAATACATCCAACATCTCCCTGGATCTACATGTTGGAGATAGGCAGGGTCTGGAGATTGTGGACAAGCCATCTTTAAAGAAACTTGTCTGCCATTATTTATTGATGTTCTCACAGTTCTGGTAAATCTTCCAACATGTCTCAGTACTGCTGACACTAATCTTCCTTTGTGGCCATGTGTACTCTTGTAGTAGAATCAATCACAGATATAGACTCTTATTAAATCTAGTTCATTATTATTGTTATATATGTTAATGTTATATTATCATTTCAAAATTCCTTCATAGTTTCCTTGCTCACTTATCAGGATTGGTTCTGTTATGAGGGCCACTGAGGCAATTTAGCCCTGTTTAATCATGCTGAAGATGTAGCAAGTTTAAATGATTCTGTTGTTTGTGCTCCACACTGAGATCTCTCAATACAGGGAAGGATAGAAATGTTTTAGTATATACATACATACATACATACATAAAGTTTGATGTGACAGAGCTTAAGAGCAAAACATCTCTTTGAATGGCCCAAATGTGAGCAGAAATGGTCACTGCCTGTTCCTGTGGCCAAAAAGATAAACATATAAGTTGTCTTTGTACTGAGTATCCATTGGAAGAGATATGAAGAGGCATAAACTTCATGTACAACAGGATACAGATACCCATGAATTATAAGGTGATTAATCTATATATCTATCCTTGTTCTCCACTCTCAGGCAGGTTGGTTATACATCTACATCTTCCATATATTTTTCAGTACAGTGTTCTGGAAGTAGTGTTTTGCAGTAAAGTGTGTAGGGGAATGGGCAGAATAATAGGCTGTCTGCTGAACCTAGGGTCTTTTCATACTATGCAATTATAGCACTTGGATGTCACTTTAACTGCCATGGCTGCATCCTGTGGAATCCTTGGCTTTGTAGTATGGGAACTCTTTGGCAGAGAATTTTAAATATACCTTGCTAAACTGAAGATCCCAGGATTCGATAGGATGTTGCCCTAGTAGTTAAAGTAGTATCATAATACTTTTTTGTGGGGTTTTTGGGCTACATGGCTGTGTTCTGGCAGAGTTAATTCCTGATGTTTTGCCAGCGTCTGTGGCTGGCATCTTCAGAGAATCCTGGCGTGAAAGTGCGAGGGGTATATATACTGTGTGATTCTTGTTTGAGAGGAAGTGCTTTATATGTTAACCTGTGTGTTGGTCTGTTGTTGAATGACAAGATCTCAGGGTGTCTACTTAATTACCTGCATATACTCGACTATAAGTCAACCTCATGTATAAGCCAAGGGCATGTTTTGCGGCCAAAATTATGGATTTTGCCATGACACATGAATAAGTCAAGGGTAAAACACTGAGGTTCCTTCAGTGTGTGTATGTGTGTACACAGCAAGAGAGACCCTAACTGATGCTTTTTTGCTTCAGCATTTCAACTTTGGTTTCAGCCTTCACTCCCCAGACAGTGGCAGACAGAACGAGAGGGACTCTGTTTGTTTAACAGCAATCAATCATCCAGGACTCTTTCTGCTTGGCTCAAGAGGAAAAAAAACTCTCTTCCAACCACATGGGGAAATCCAAAAGACCTGCTATCATATTAACATACTGACTCATAAATAAATTGACCTGGGATTTGGGGGTCAATTTTTGGGCATAAATTTTTAGACCTATAAACAAGTATATACAGTACTGATCCATTGGCTACTGGGAAAATCCCTGACTCACTGAAATCCACAAACACCCAGACAACAACCCTTAAAGTAAACAAAGTTTGGCTACCAGTTCTGAGAACACCAAAATCAAGACCCAGCAAGTACAAATGAAAGCAATCAAACAGCTTCATTTATATAATGCTTCATGCCACCTAAGCAGTGTCTAAGCACTTTACAACTGTAAGCTACTTGCCCCCAACAATCTGGGTACTCATGTTAATGACCTCAGAAGGATGCAAGCCTGAGTCAAGCTAGAGCCCTTTTGCTGGTATTGAACTAACAGCCTCATGGATTTGAGTGAGTAGCTGCAATACAGGCATTTAACCACTGTGCTACCAGGGTCAGGGTCAGAGTCAAGCATATAGTAGATACCGAAGGAAAATGACAGTCAATTTGCAGTAAACTGGATCCCATGCTTTTTCCTGCAGCTGTCTTTGGAGTTAGGTTTATTACTTTTGTGAACTACAGCTCTGTAGAACTATCTTGACAGCATGACACTAAGCCAACTTTGAGAGGGAAAGCTGGGTTGTTCCATTAGAAGCTTCTTAAAGTGATTAAGATGCTGACTCTGTTGATTGCAAGATCGGCAGGTTGGCAATTTGAGGCCCAGGTGCCACATGATGGGGTGAGCTCCCATCACTAGTCCCAGTTTCTGCCAACCTAGCAGTTTGAAAGCATGCAAATGCAAGTAGATAAATAGGTCCCACTCTGGTGGGAAGGTAAACATCATTCTGTACAATCATGCTGTCCACATGATCACAGAGTAATCTCTGACAAAGCTGGCTCTTTGGCTTAGTAACGGAGAGAAGCATTGCCCCTGTGGGTGGACATGACTTGACAACCTTGTCAACAGGGAATACCTTTACCTTTAAAAGTACATTCGGTATACCAAAAAACTGAACAGCCATTTTGGGAAATAACATAACTTTGAATACCAGAAGCTGAGACCAAGTAATGTTTCACTTCATTTGTGTCTTCTCTGGAGGCATTTGGCTAGCCTACAGGTATGAAAAGATAGCCCTCCACATACTGTTGAACAACAACTTCCATCAGCCCTAACCAGTATAACCAATGCCTAATAATGCCTGATGCCTAATAACATCTGAAAAGCCACTTGTTTCCTATTGATAGGCAAGTCAATGCTGGAAACAAAGAACTGGGCTAGATGGACCTTGAGTCTAATCCAGTGAGGTTGTGGTTATGATCTCAGCAAAGGACAGTCAGAGACAAGAAATATTTGAACAGAAGTAATATTTATTATGAAATACAGAAGAACCAAATTCACCCATGAATCTACAGTTAGTTGCTTTTTCGCCATATACACTAAATAACATATTGGCTGCTCATACTTGGTTGACATTTAAACCACTGAATTATTCCGTTATAGGCAGAGTTCAACTAAGAACACTTGGCCTCAATTCAGCTAAAATTAGTCTGCAATCTGTTATGCACCTGCCTGGGAGTAAGCCCTATTGAATTCAATGTAGAACTTGCTTCTAAGCAGAAATGCACACACTTGTGCAGCAAGTGATTTTTTTATGGGATTTGAGACCCATCAGAACTACTCCATTGGTTTCAATGGGTTTAAGCTACAATTTATCTGAGCTGAAACAGGAAGGTGCATTTTGGGGTGTGGGGGGGGGGAATAGTTCCTACTGCTTTTAATACACACACACCCCACTCCTTGACAATTTTTCAGAGGGCCTGTTTAGCATTATTTTTCCATGTGGGGTTGCTACAGAGAGAAAACTGTAAATGCAACCTACAGTCTTCTTCTCACCTTCAATAGCCCACCATCCCACTCCCATTATTTACACAGCAGCTTCTTGTGAACCTCTTCACAGCCCTCATCTGTTATATGTTTTCTCTTCAAACTGGCCTTCTTCAACCTAGTGACGTTTTTGTGTAGCAAATAACACCTGACTACATTATGATATCACCTGCAGACAAATATATGCTTTGTACAGTAAGTGACTGCTACTGAGAGGTGCAAGAACTCCATGGTGGGATTTTATTATTGCATCCGTTATGGCAGAGGCACAGCTGAAGCACAACCCAGTGGAGGGACCATATATATTTCATATTTTTATGGCTACTGGTAGAACATAAGGTTTTAATGTTTTGGGGCTAGGAGATGCAGAATTAGAAAAAGACATAAGAATATTATAGAAATATACTTTCTATTTCATATGTGTCCATTTTCCCATCCACCAACCAGAAGCAATTTTTTTATATAAAAATGTAATTGAGAAACCCTATCCTGTAAAGGCACCATAGGCAGGTTGATGGATAGATATTCTCTCCCAGCAAATGGCCCTGCAAAAGGAAAAAGTCTGAAACCAAGAGATACAGAAGAATTTCAAATGGTCCAGGCAACTGATTTAAATGGAGATAAGTTGTCCCCAGAGCAGCTGGTGTAGTCACATCTGAAAGATAGAAGTTAAACATTAGGCAAGTGCAGAGTTTTCCACAAGTGGAAAAGAATATTGGACTATACTGGACTATCTGAATGTTCAATGCTCAAAATCTGCCTGAGCCTGGGGCCTAAATGAACATCACCTCACATAATGTCACACTAACATGCAGGCTTCTTTAGTAATTATTTCCAGTAGGAAAAATAACTGAATAACTCAAAGCAGTGAGGCACTCATTCCATACTGAGCAAACAATTTCATGTTCTGACTGACTTCCTTTTGCCCTTACCCTGGTTTTCCTTCAGGAATCATCAGACTGTTTCCCCCACTGACTCCGCTGTGTGGTGTTCACAGTTCTCCGGATATCCTGCAGATAACAGATTTCAAAAGGGCACGAAGTCAAAGTTAATTATATGTTTACCAACTTAGTGCATTTTCAGAAGAAATAATCCCACCAGTTGTGCTTTTCTACTGTTCACACATCCAACTGGTGTGAAAAGGGGCTCAGTCTGTATACATGTATGCATGCAGATCTCTGTCCTAGATGTTATTAGACACTTAGGTATATTGCTTCCTCAGAATATTACTCAAATCACTGAATTAAATCTGTATGCACAGATATATGAAGAGAATATTCACTTAAATTAAGAATTTGGAATAAGGTTAGTATACTAAGGATGAATGTTCCATCACAGATATTGCATGTTCTTTGAGACACTGCACTGTACATTCCTCGTCTATTTTCAGAATATTAACATTGTACTTAGCACATCTATATGGGGTGAGGGGTGTTTACAGCCCCATTTTGCACCCAAAAGGCACCAACTGTCACTTTTGGAATGTGGATTTAATTTTCAAGATTTAAGTTTTAGGTTTTATGTATGACATATGAATGATCTGAGGTATGTTTTATGAAACACACTTCCTGTTTCATAAAGTATGGCCCAATTTAGATACTTTTCCTTGGGCGATCTTGGAATTAACTTATTTCAAAAAAACATCTTCTTGGATGGACTGCCCTAGGTTCTATTCATTAAAGGAAGTAATGGTGATTCCTTTGATTCTGCCACCTGGGAGGCTTGGCATATGATTTCTTGTCAATTACAATTAACCCACATGCTAACTTAATGCAATAATCCTAAAGTGAGAATTATGAAACAGTCCTTCTCATGGAAGAAATGTAAGATTTATACTTTGAATCAATTTATAAGCAGATCAAGAATTATTTCCATTTTTAAGATTGTAGCGTACTTAACACTTATCCCTATGTGCACTATGGCAATACCTAAAAACTTTTAGTGTCTATATACAGACCATCACCTTTGAGTGTTTCATCTATTCATTTCTTACCACTCCTTTTCATGACCTATTTAGAACTGGGGTGGCAACCATCCTCGAGACCATGGCATCTGGTAGCTATGGTTCTGTGGCAGTCCCATGGCAATATTTTGCCATGTCTGCTTTGTCCCTTAGTCTACTTCCTCAGGTACCCAAAAGGAAAAAGTATCAGTCAAGGATGCATTCTATTCATCCTATTCGTTCTATCTGTATTCAGAAAACATTGTATGCAAAGCAGACTTAGATATATAGATAAAAGGAGTGCAGATCAGAGGAAAGAACATTAACAACCTAAAATATATAGATGACATTATACTGCTAGCAGAAGTAAAAAAAAAGACCTAGAGCAATTTCTGAAGAAGGTCAAGCAGGAAAGTACCAACATAGGCTTAATGTGGAATATTAAAAAACAAAAACAAAATAAACACCATGAAAGATCTACAAGAATTCATTCTACATAATGAGAAAATTGAAATAATCAAGGAGTTCCTATACCTTGGATCAAATATTGATCAGAAGAGCGGTTGTGATAGATCAGAAGAGTGGTTGCAGTCAAGAAATCAAAAGGAGAAAGGGAAGCTATGAAAGAACGCAACAAGATCCTAAAGATATAACTTTGAATGCTAAAGGGGGAATTGTTCATACCAATGTTTTCCCCAACATCATGTATGAATGTGAGTGCTGCATAGTGAAGATAGTCAATAGGGGGAAAAAAATAAACTGAGATATGGTGCTGGGGAAGAGTGTTGAAAATACCATGGATGGCCAAGAAGACAAACAAATGGGTCCTAGAACAGATCAAGCTAGAACTCTCACTGGAAGCCAAGATGACTAAATTGAAGCTGCCGTACTTTGCAACATCACGAGAAGGAATTAATCATTAGAAAAGACAATGATACTAAGAAAGGCAGTAGAAAGAGAGGAAGACCACATGCCAGATGGTTAGACTCAATCAAGGAGGCCACAGGCATGAGCCTGCAGAATCTAAACAGAGCAGCTGAGGACAAAGAATCTTGGAGATATCACATCCACAGAGTCAGCATGAGTTGGGACCAACATGAAGGCAGTTAACAACAACAATAAAGAAAAAAAAAATCACACAAATTATTTGAGTGATGGATCAATACATCTCATACCTTGGTTCCTTCATCCTTGCCAGTCTCCTGAGTTCGACTGATCCAGAGATTGATGCGAGATGTGACTCCACCTGGGATTTTTAGGCTCTCCTAAATCACAAGGAAATAGAGAGCATAAAACTGTAGACTGGAAGCAAATCATGCTAAAAATTGCAGAGTTGAAACAAATGATGTCTTTTCTATGCTGGAACATCCTAGCTCCAATGTGACGGTGTTTTAAAACAAACTTTTCAGAGATGGCAACCAAAAATGAATGCAAAAATCCTGCAGTTCACCATTACCAATCCTGCAGAATGGCCACACAGGTGAAACAGAGATGCAAGGGGGTATCCTAAAGTTTTAATTATCACCTTTTTAAAAAATTGATAGAAAGTTTGTTTAGATGTGTAGTTGTTAACTTATTTCTATGTAGTCACCATTCAGATTTGCACATTTTTCCCAGCGTTCCTTGACCCTCCAGATACCTGATATTGTAGAAGTTTGCAAATTGCGCCTTATGAGGGAGTATCGTAAAGTAATAATTATCACCCAGAAGTTATTATGGTATATTGATGAAATTTTGTCAGTATCACAATAGGTCCCTAAGTGCATGATATTGAGAAAATCAGCTCATTGCATCTTTTATTTTTGTGGCAGGATGCACCAGAAGTGACTAAAGTGTAAAATCCTCGTAAGGCTTCTACAATAATGATATTCGGAGGGTCGAGAAACGCTGGGAAAAATGTGCCAATCTGGATGATGACTATGTAGAGATAAATTAACAACTACAAATCAAACCTTCTGTCAATTTCTTTTTAAAAGGTGATAATTAAAACTTTAGGATACCCCTTTGTATCTGTTGACTTGAAAAAGAACCACACGGTTTTAGGAAATGTTGCACGATTTAAGCTATCCTATCCACCCACCCACTCCAAATATTCTGAAAAATAATTTTCCTTCTAGAGTAGGGATGGACAACTGTTGTAGGTTAGGGGTAAATTGCCCCTAGGGTACCTTAGAGGGCTTGCTCCCCTTCTATCCCCAGTGCCACTGAAAAGGTTTTTGAATTTTTTTGCCCTCAGGGGGGTTTATTACATTTGTGGGCTGTGTTACCCAAGCAAAGGTCTTTTTTGACAGGAAGTAACTTAGGGGGGCAAAGATGTGACAAAATTGTTCCCCACATCTTCTAGGGAGTATTTTGGAACAAAAATGCTCATAAACATTTTTTTTCAAAAATAAAAAAGTAAAAAAATAGAGGGGTTCTGGGGGAGGCATTAAAATGGCACTCTGGCTGCATGCAACCCAGAGGCTATACTTTTTCCACCCCTTTTCTAGAGTGTGTGACCAAAGAATAAAAGGGATGGCACAGACCAAATTTTCAGTTATCAGATGTTGAGAAGGTGTGGATGGCAGGGCCAAGGAGGGAGGCCGAGGTGACCCTTAACACTTTTATTAAAAGAGGAATCTCCTATGCCATATAACTAGTTTGGTACTCAGCAAAAATTTTTAAAGCTGACATCAAAATAGTCTAGATCTTACCTGTCAGCCTGCAGGGCTTCCCTAGCCTTTGGCTGATTTGCTATAAAGTCTTAGAAATTAAGTCATGGCTGCTAGAATTCCAGAAATGAGTTTAGTGTTAATTGAATGTTTTATGTTTAATATATAATATCAGTGTAGTGCCAGCTTGAAGCAAACCTAGAGGGTTCCAAGGTGAGGCAGGGCAAAAAATGTGAGCTAGCATGCTGGAGGTGAAGTGTTGGCTAGGAAACGTAGTGCTCTCACTACTAACAAGTGAGAAGAAAAGCCTGAAGGGAGGTGGGGATTTGTGGGAGCAAACCTCTTTAAAATAACAAGGAGGAAATTCATTACCAGGCCTGCCTGTAGAAACTGGTAATTAGAAGGCGTAGGAAGAGGGAAAAATAGCCCACAAGCATCAATGTAAACTAAAAAAATGGAAGTGATAGCAGTCAATGTCTTCAGAGCTAGAAGGATGGAAAACAAGGGACTGAAGAAGATGGGTACTTTAGACTAGACCAATGACAATAGCAAGTATACCACTTGTCAGTGCACTTAAGCACTTGCTAAGCAGTTTACAATCTGTAAGTCAATTGCCCCAACATGCTGGGGGAGCACTTTAGCGACCTCAAAAGAATGCAAGACTGAGTCAACCCTGAGCTCCTGGCTGGGATTGAACTCACAACCTTGCGGTTTGTGAGCAAGAGCCTGCAGTACAGGCTTTTAACCACTGCAACTACAGGGTGTGTATGGTGGCCATCACCCCCCCCCCCATTCCTCTCCCCACGGGGGCTCAAGAGTCATAACTGTAATGACCAGAAAATACGCAATATCACTTCTGGTCAATTTTCTTTGTTTTAAGGGTCAAGTTTGGGGGGAGGTAGTGTGGGGCAAGGGAATTTGCAGTGCTTTGGGCTGGAAAATGTTTTTAAAATTGGGAGGGTTGACTCTGGAGGGTTGACTCTGGATGCTCCTGAGGGTTCTAGGAGCCACAAAATGGGGACTGGAAGCCAAATGCAGCCGATAGGTGGTACTTTTTCCAAACTCCCTCACAAAAGCAGAGTTTCATTTATATTCAAGCCCCATTGGTTTGAATAAAGGTGTTGGTGCAAGGGGAGACACCCCATTAATTCCCCCTTCATTTATACCTCGCACATAAGGAAAGGACGTGAATCTGAAGATCGTGAGAATGGAGAGAGGACTGTATCTCTGGGGATATTTTAACTGGGAAAGACTAATTCAATTGGATAGCTCAGAATGGATGGGGCAGACTTTGGATCTTGCTGGCCTATTTCTTTCCCCTATATATGCCTGCAGGGAGGTAGTGTGGGAGAGGGCTTTTTCAGTTGTGGAATGACCTCTTTTGGAGGCTGGAATTTCACCAATACTAGCTTCATTTAGGCACCAAGTAAACACACATATATATTGAGATCCCCAGCCTAAGCTATGCTGGCTAAGGCTCATGAGAGTTGGGGTTCCAATACCACCTGGTGTCCACTGGTTGCCTTATACCATTTTAAGCTATCCAAAAAATTTTCCAAGTTTATCAAAGCCTTCCCCAACTAAAATCTCCCTAGAATTATTGCTTGCACTGTATACTATCATGATACTCTCTATGTATAATATATACACATATGTATTTATGTATAGTACAGTGTGTCATGATATAGTGCTGTGACAGCTTGGAAACTTTGTGGATTTCCATGGGATATCTTCCTTCAACATTTAAATCTGCAAGACAAGCTCAAGCAACTGTAATAGGTTTATGGCCTGCAGCTTCATGGTAGCATCTGCCTCCACACACTTTCTACTATCTTTTATGGGTTTCAACTGGTGAGCATCTAAACCCCTTTAAGCTGTGTGGCTCTGTCTTCTTTGAGACCTTACCTTCCGGGCAAGGGTGACTGGCTCAGCCTGGCTAGGAACATTGGATTCAAAGATGCTTCGTTTGCTAGCCACACCCTCTGAAAGTGGCTGGAAATTTCTCCGAGCTGATGGAGGCAACTTAATTGATCCTGCTCTCTAGGGAAAAGAAGGCAAGCAGAACAGTTCAGTTTTTATAACTACAAGCTAAAGATCTTTAACATCTTCTTAATGAGTGCCTGGTGGAGAAAAGGGATGTCACCTTTCACTTATTCCATTCCCACACACAAGAATAAAATGTTTTTCCTACTAGGGAAGATCCTGTGAGTTTTATGTATATTTTTAAAATGATTTTAAACATATTTTGAGATTATTTTGCAAACATGTCCCAAGGGTTTTTGTGTACAAAAAAGTGTACATTTTGCTCAGAAAAGAAAATGATTCACAAAATTTTTCTTCAAATCAGAAAACACCATATTAAAGGAGTTGACAGTTTTTTACAGGTTGACTTGATGTTTTGAGATACCATTTCTTACCCAGATTGAGAAAATTTACATATATTCTTTAAATTCTCATTTCAGAGGCTACTTTCCTCCTCTTGTTCAAACAAACAAGAATTGATTAATTACATTGATATCCCATCCTCTTCTTTCCCAATTTATCCTCTGTAAGGGAGGTCAGGCTGATTGAAACTCACAAACCTCTTTTAAAAAATCTGATTTTTCATATATATACTAATGTCTTCCTTCCATTATATCAGGATGCCTTCCTCACTTACCCAAAACCACATATATCTGACTTTAAAACCCAACAGTGTAAGGGAGAAGGCCTAAAAACAATTTAAAAGGTGAATTGTCCCTTCTAGTGGTTTCCAGGAAACTATATTCTCCAACTGTCCTAGTTTGGCAGGTACAGCCCTGGTTAACCCTCTTCTGTCCCACTTTCTCATATGTTTTTAAAATGTCTCCATCTCTTTCCCATCCTCGCACTCATTCCCTTCATCCTGGGCTTACTTCAATTGATACAAACAGAGTTCTAAGTACAAAAGTAGAAACACAGAATCATAGAGTTAGAAGAGACCACAAGGGCCCTCGAGTCCAACCCCCTGCCATACAGGAACTCTCCATCAAAGCATCCGTGACAGGTGACCAGCCAGCCTCTGTTTAAAGACCTCCAAGGAAGGAGACTCCACCACAATCTGCGGGAGTGTGTTCCACTGCCGAACAGCCCTTACTGTCAGGAAGTTCCTCCTAATGTTGAGGTGGAATCTCTTTTCCTGGAGCTTGCATCCACTGTTCCGGGTCCTAATCTCTGGAGCAGCAGAAAACAAGCTTGCTCCCTCCTCAATATGACATCCTTTCAAATATTTAAACAGGGCTATCATCTCACCTCTTAACCTAGTAGGTTGCACTCAAGTCAGCAGGAGGGAGAGGAGGAGGTGGACCCTTTTGCTCAGGCAAAAGCAAACTGCTTGTGGCCTCTCATAACTTTTGAATACTATATCCTGTACTGTATGTTTCCAAATTATTTCTTGAGGTAAACATAAAATACACCTTGTAAAAAGCAGGGGATGAGGACAGCCCTGACAGTTAAGGGTTTTCCTTAAAGAGATCCCCTCTGAATTATAGCATCCTTGGAACTGTGCATGTATGCACTGATTTTCACCCCTCTAGGCATTATGATGCAAAGACACCATGGCCATCTCTATCTGTCCCATGTTTACCTGCACAGCAGATGTATATTTCTCTAACTTCTCCTCAAGCTTAGCTGTGCTTGCTGGAAGTCTCATGCTGGCACTAGTGAAGCAGAAGCAGAAAAGAGAAGAGTGTGAACACATTAAAGGAGAAAAGAAGTCCCAGGATTCTGTGAGTAACAATGATCTTTACAACATGCACAATGAATGAATCTTCTCCAATGAGTGCCTGCATTTCAACATATACCACTACATCAATGAAGATGAGAATATTTATTTATATACTGGGTTTTTTTTTCCAGTCCAAGCCTCAGGTGGCTTACAAAGGTTAAAACAGATAACGTTTTTTAAAATCATGTTGTACAAATGTTAGACATATAGCTAAACAATAGAACTAAATCCATTAAAAGCATGACCATTAAAAACAATGACAAATAAAACGATTCCCAAAGGCTCTTTCCCCTTCTGCAATCAGCTCTCAAAGTCCTGTTGAAGTAAACAAGTTTTCGCCTGCCAAGGAAGGATTGGGAGGAGGACACCAGTCTAACTTCTCCAGTAATGATGTTCCTTCCAGAGCCTGCATGCAGCCATCAAGAAGGCCCAATCCCATGTTCTTACCAGATGTACCTTCAAAGGTGGTGGAACAAAGAGATGGACCTCCTCAGAAGATCTCAAAAAACAGGCAGGCTCATACAGAAGAATATGGTCCTTGA
The DNA here is from genome assembly GCA_034509955.1 of Urosaurus nigricauda. NCBI lineage: Eukaryota > Metazoa > Chordata > Lepidosauria > Squamata > Phrynosomatidae > Urosaurus > Urosaurus nigricauda. The sequence continues at coordinate 44,545,765 of JAOEGL010000004.1, read as the reverse complement.
GACAACCTGTGCCTCAGCCATATAAGGTTTTATAGGTCACATAAGTTTTTATAGGTTTTATCCAAGTCTTTATTAATGACTTGGATGAAAGTATTGAGGGCCTAGTTATAAAATTTGCAGACAACACCAAATTAGGAGGAGTAGTTAATACCCCAGAGGACAGGATCAAAATTCAAAATGACCTGAATAGACTAGAAAGCTGGGCCAAAGCTAACAAAATGAAATTCAACACAGAGAAGTGTAAGATTCTGCACTTAGGGAAGAAAAATGAAATGCACAGATATAGGATGGGGGACACCTGTCTGAATGAGACCACATGTGAAAGGGATCTAGGAGTGCAAGTAGACCACAAGTTGAACATGAGTCAACAGTGTGATGCAGCAGCTAAAAAGGCCAATGCAATTTTAGGCTGCATCAATAAAAGTATAGCGTCTAGATCTAGGGAAGTAATAGTGCCACTCTATTCTGCTTTGGTCAGGCCCCAACTGGAATACTGTGTCCAGGTCTGGGCACCACAATTCAAAAAGGATGTGGAGAAACTGGAGCGTGTCCAAAGGAGGGTGACTAAAATGGTGAAGGGTCTGGAAACCATGCCCTATGAGGAATGACTTAGGTAGCTGGGGATGTTTAGCCTGGAGAAGAGAAGGTTAAGAGGTGATATGATAGCCCTGTTTAAATACTTGAAGGGATGTCACATTGAGGAGAGAGCAAGCTTGTTTTCTGCTGCTCCAGAGAACAGGACCCGGAACAATGGATGCAAGCTCCAGGAAAAGAGATTCCACCTCAACGTTAGGAAGAACTTCCTGACAGTAAGGGCTGTTCGACACTGGAACACACTCCCTCAGAGGGTGGTGGAGTCTCCTTCCTTAGAGGTCTTTAAGCAGAGGCCGGATGGCCATCTGTTGGGTATGCTTTGATTGGGAGTTCCTGCATGGCAGGGGGTTGGACTGGATGGCCCCTGTGGTCTCTTCCAACTCTATGATTCTATGCTTCTATGATTCCACATCCATCACTTTGAATTGTGCCCAGAAACAGACCAGCAGCTAACAAGACTTTTCAATAAAGGAAATATGTGTTAATGACTACTGGGAACCTATGTTTTGCTCATTGCTCATTCTATGTTTGTATTTGGTAAGTTTCCATTTTTGCTGCTTTCCTTTCTCCATCTGGAAAGGCACAACACTATGAGCTGCTTAGCACTTTGACAAGCAACCTAGCAATGTTTAGTGCCTGAAATTTTCAAATTCAGACCTCTCTTTCCCTCTCCTCCCCAACCTCTCTCTATATCTGAGTCAGTGGTTCTCGCCAAGGAACAGGCACACTGCTGATGGACTTCAGCTCCCCAAAGCCCCAGCCAACATAACCAATGATCAGGGAAATCAAAGGTATAACCACATTAGTCTGGAAAGTCAGTATGTAAGGGATCTTGTAGCACCTTTGCACAATGATCAGGGACTCTCAGTGCTGAAGTCCATCACCACCCTGAGCTTCCATGGGTGAGAACCATTGCTCTGTGTATCAATATTATTGAATAAACCTTTCTTGAAGAAAATAGGGGAAAAAAGGGGGGGGAGAAACATGTGTTTAATATTTTACCTGTTTGTCCACAGAATGTTAGTGTAGGATAGAAGTAGAACCAATACACAGAAATAAATGGGCACCCTTTTCCAGTTAAGCTCATTTCAATCCTCTTGGTTTTAAATGGAGGAGATGAGTGCCTGCTTAATCCTCAGACTGAAACCAACATTATCCAGCTTTGGATGAGCCATAGTCATTTTGAAACCCTGGATGGATTCTGAATACTCCATTCCACAAAGAGGCTTCATTACCAAATATGAACTGATTCTAAATCACTGTCTTTGTATTATTGGCAGATGAACTACTGTCTGTTTGTGACAATTAAATAATAAGCAACCAAAGCTACCTTCATGCTGAAAGTAAAAACAAAACATCCATTTGTTACCCTTGCCTGCCTCTGTCACTGTTTTCCAGTGAGAGTGAGAGGTTTTATGTGAGTTAAACATTTACAAGCTTTATTTACATCAGCAGTGATTCAAATCACTGGCACTATTTGTTTTGAGTTTCTTCTGTGGCATAACAGCAGAGATAAAGTTTGCCATACTTTCTGCAGTAGATGCTGCCTCCTTTGACCATTGTGAGAACTGTGCCTTTTAAAAAAAATACTCCCCACATATACACAGACACTTCTGTTAAAATGTATGTAAGGGACAGAAATAATTCTGGTAATTACACAAATCTTAAAGGTGAAGAAAAGCAATATAGTTTTATTTCCTCCCACAAATCTTCCCTTTCTTATTGCCAATGCAATTAACAATTCAGAACATCTTCAGAACATCTTCCCTTTACACACCGTATACAAGAAAGGACATAAAAAAGGTGAATTGGCCTGTCTGAGGACAACAGAGGATTTAGCATTCCCTTTATCTCATCTAGCATTTTTCTATACAGAACTCCAACAGTCTTCATAAAATATCTGAAATGTCCACAGTAAAAAAAAAAAAGAAAAACAAATAAGGTGCCATGAGCACCTTAACAGACATAAAAGTGTGCTATTATTAATTTATTATTGATTAATTTGATTTGATATTCTTTATTTTTCTCCCACTTTTCTTGCAGGGTTGGGATGTATGGTGGCTTTCAATATAATTCCAAAGGTTCCACTGAAAACCTGATAAATTATACATATTAAAATACTGTTCAAACACCAATAAAAATGACATTGCTGTAAGAATAATATACTACCTTCTGCTTAGTGCATCATCCTGCTTGTCCTTCCTGGAGACCACCTAGAAGCACAAGAAACTGAGATGAGAAACTTGAGCTCTCTATTAGAAGGTTACTTATTAGGGTTGCCAGAAGACACTTTTCTGGTGTAGAAAGTTAAGTATGAATACCATCACCCACATAAAATTACCTCAAGCACCTGATACTCGGATCTGCCCTCAAGAGTTTTGACAACCTGTTTAGAGAGGGAATGGCAAGGTGGTCCTATATTAAATTAAAAATCTATTTTAAAAAGTTTACCAATCTGTACTTAAAGGGTATCATTCATGAATATTATGGAAGGATAGAAAAAAAAAACCCAGAGCTCATTGTTCAGGACTTGGGCTCTTTCCTCTTACCCTCAACTTTGTCTCCTTCTCTTTCTCATTCCACCTATTAGTTCTCAGCTCAGCTTTTCCCTCCATATCAAAGGTTCTGCTCCAAAGCACAGCAAGGAAGACAATGCAGGCTGATCCCCTCCCACTTTATCAAATTGCTTTGACTGCAACAGCAGGCATTCCTGTCTGACCATCCCAGTGGAGGTTGTGTTCCCACTGGCCAACATTAAGAGGGACTTTAGTTGGAAGCATCACTAGTCTTCAGTGGTCCTCAGCCCAGTACCCTCCCACTTCCCTGACCAGTTGTCATGTAAGCTGCATCTGTGCTGAAATACCTTCTTCTGCATCCCTCTTAAAGACACAGGAGCCTTATCATCTTTTACCTCTAGCTACCCTATTCATCCTGACCGCCACTTTTTATAACACTCATATACCTTTTACATATGCTTCATTGGGTTGTTTGTTTTAAGGCAGATCAAAGGGTACAAATCACATATTCTCAAAATATTTACAAGTTGGGTCTCATTACTTTCATGCTCATTGCTTGCACACATTTAGTGGAATATGCAAGCAGGATGAAAAGTCATCAAAAATTGTGACTGATTATGACTGATTCTTTAATAAAAATTAAAAATATTTTTTTAAAAGTCATGAAAAAATGTAATAAAGTAGCCAAATGACTTGTTGAATATGATTCTTTTTAAAGGAATTGTAAAAGAGACTATCTGTTCAATGATGATACGTGACATGTATGAAAATTAATGGCTCCAACTGAAACAAGAATCTTTCTCAGACGAAATTCTACAAATGATATGTAGAATCATTTCTGGATTCTGGAAATTTGAACAATAACATATTCAGTCTGCATATATCCTGACAGATAATTCTATCATCAACTACTTGCTTTCTTGAAGAACAGATAAAACAACTACAGCAATATCCACTGCTAAAAAGTACTGTAGTTGTATCTCCTACTTGAGTGATGATGCTGAACTGTTTTATTTCAAATAACTTCACCTTCAAAAGGAGTGACATGATCTCAGTTCATTGCCATTTGTTAATGGCAGGGCAGAGGGACGGATCCCAAGCAGGATGACAGCCCCGTCACAAAAGAAAAATTAGGAGGAGGGTAGACTGGAATTCTGTGCCCATCTGAAACTGACTCCTTGCAAGTATATTTGAAAGTTATCTAAAACAAACCGAACTCAGTCAGAATAGACTGACAAAGCCTCCTGTCATGTCTAAATACTATGAAGGCACCCAGTCTTGTCTTGGAAGCTAAGCAGGGTCAGCCCCAGTTAATACTTTGATGGGAGACTGCCAACGAATCCCAGTTGCTAAGAAAGGCTAAGGAAGGGAATGGAAAAGCTACCTCTGAATATTTCTGGCCTATGAAATGTACATCCTACTTGGACTGTTAATGCTTACCCGGAATGAGATTGTTCTTGGAGTGATCCGTTTGAATGAGCTACTGTAGGTAATCAGTGGCCGAGAGCCTAGTAAGGGAACCTCAGATCCAGTTTGGCCAGAGACAGAGCTTTCAGCTTCATTATCCAATTTTGGAATATTTCTTTCTGTGGTCTAGAAGGCAAATATGAATTAGGGAACAACAGGACAGGATAGAGATAAGAGTCTGGGGTTTGTTTTGTTGCAAACAGTATATTAACAGACATTATATTGACATACTCCTACTTGAGTGATGATGAAGAACTGTTTTATTTCAAATAATTTCACCTTCAAAAGGACTGACATAATCTCAGTTCATTGCCACTTGTTAATGGTAGAATCATAGAATCATAGAATCATAGAGTTGGAAGAGACCACAAGGGCCATCCAGTCCAACCCCCTGCCATGCAGGAACTCTCCATCAAAGCATCCCCAACAGATGGCCACCCAGCCTTTGCTTAAAGACCTCTAAGGAAGGAGACTCCACCACCCTCTGAGGGAGTGTGTTCCACTGTCGAACATCCCTTACTGTCAGGAAGTTCCTCCTAATGTTGAGGTGGAATCTCTTTTCCTGGAGCTTGCATCCATTGTTCTGTGTTCTAGTCTCTGGAGCAGCAGAAAACAAGCTTGCTCCCTCCTCAATATGACATCCCTTCAAATATTTAAACAGGGCCATCATATCACCTCTTAACCTTCTTTTCTCCAGGCTAAACATCCCCAGCTCCCTAGGTCGCTCCTCATCCGGCATGGCTTCCAGAACCCTCACCATCTTAGTTGCCCTCCTTTTTTGAATTGTGGTGCCCAGAACTGGACACAGTATTCCAGGTGGGGCCTGACCAAGGCAGAATAGAGTGGCACTATTACTTCTCTAGATCTAGACACTATAGTTCTATTGATGCAGCCTAAAATTGCATTGGCCTTTTTAGCTGCTGCATCACACTGTTGACTCATGTTCAACTTGTGGTCTACTTGGACTCCTAGATCCCTTTCACATGTGGTCTCATTCAGACAGGTGCCCCCCATCCTATATCTGTGCATTTCATTTTTCCGCCCTAAGTGCAGAACCTTACACTTCTTTGTATTGAATTTCATTTTGTTAGCTTTGGCCCAGCTTTCTAGTCTATTCAGGTCATTTTGAATTTTGATCCCGTCCTCTGGGGTATTAGCTACTCCTCCTAGTTTAGTGTCATCCACAAATTTGATAAGTATGCTCCCAATTCTGTTATCCAAGTCATTGATAAAGATGTTGAATAGCATTGGGCCCAGGACAGAGCCCTGTGGGACCCCACTTGTCACTTCTCTCCAGGTTGAAAAGGAGCCATTGTTGAGCACCCTTTGGGTTCGGTCAGTCAACCAATTACAAATCCATGTAACAGTTAACTTGTCTAGCCCACATTTTACAAGCTTGTTTGCAAGAATGTCATGGGGAACTTTGTTAAAGGTCTTACTGAAATCAAGATATACTATATCCACAGCATTCCCTTCATCTACCAAGCTGGTAATTTTATCAAAAAAAGAGATCAGATTTGTCTGGCATGACTTGTTTCTCTGAAACCCATGTTGATTTTTTGTGATTATGCCATTGCTTTCTAAATGTTCACAGACCCTCTGTTTAATGATCTGCTCCAGAATCTTTCCTGGAATTGTCAGACTAACTGGACGACAATTGTTGGGATCCTCTTTTTTCCCCTTTTTGAAGATGGGGCAACATTTGCCCTCCTCCAGTCTGTTGGGATTTCTCCTGTTCTCCAGGAGTTCTCAAAGATTATTGCCAATGGCTCTGATATTACATTTTCCAGTTCTTTTAATACCCTTGGATGTAGTTCTTCTGGTCCTGGAGACTTGTATTCGTTTAGATTAACCAGGTATTCCTGTACTATCTCTTTACTTATTCTGTGCTGAAATCCCTCTATTCTGTCCTCAGCTCCATTATTCTCAGCTTGAGCACCTTTTGCCTTTTCTGAGAAGACTGCAGCAAAAAAGGTGTTAAGTAATTCTGCCTTTTCTGTGTCCCCTGTTAGCATTTTGCCATCTTCTGCACACACCAGCCCTATCATTTCCTTCTTCTTCCTTTTGCTGCGGGCATACCCATAAAAGCCTTTTTTATTGTTCTTAACCTCGCTAGCAAGCCTGAGTTCATTCTGTGCTTTAGCTTTTCTGACTTTATCCCTACACGTGCTGGCTATTTGTTTGATTTCCTCTTTGGTAATCTCCCCGTTTTTCCATTTCTTATACATGTCCCCTTTATTGGTATATACATTTAAGGTAAAGGTTTCCCCTTTGACACGATTGTCAAGTCATGTCCAACTGTAGGGGGCAGTGCTCGTCTCGATTACTAAGCTGAGGGAGCCAGCATTATCAAAGATGACTCCATGGTCAGCCAGCCAGCATGATTAAACCCTGAGGCACACAGAATGCTGTTACCTTCCCACCAAAGTGGTATCCATTTAGCTACTTGCATTTTCACATGCTTTTGAACTGCTAAAAGCTGGGACTAGTGACATGGGCTCATTCCATCATGTGGCATTTTGGTCTTGAACTGCTGACCTGCCAACCTTGCAGTCAGAGTCAGTATCTTAACCACTGAGCTATCGCGTATATATAAAATGTATATAATGTATACATTATATAAATTAGATACAGTAACATATGTTTCATACAATACATTTATAGCACTTTGATGCCTCTTTCACTGTCATGGGTTCATACCATGGAATCCTGGATTTTGCAATGTTTGGAGAAGTGTTTAGAATTCTCTCTCATAGAGCTCTTGTGCCTTGCAAACTGTAAATCCCAAAATTCCATAAGATGCAGCCATGACGTAGTATTGAAGTGCTATAATTGTGCAGTGTGAAATACACCTAAACTGATAATGTAATATACACTTTAATAGTGTCAAGAATTCCTAGACTGCAACTCGATACAATTTCCTCACAGGTAAATCACAGGTAAATTTCATTAATTCAAAGAGATTTACTTCTGAGTAGAAATGAATTGGGTTGCACTGTATATCTGGCATGTCCTGTCTGGTTAAACTGCCTAATTTCTGAGCATTTGTACACATTATATCTAGGGTGGCCAGAAGCACAAAAGAAAAGTGTGGACAACTTGGTTGGGCCCTTTAGCACTGCATTTTCCAATGCTATCACAGGAACAAACTACTCTGTTTTACTCTCAGTAGAGTGATGATATGATGGGATGTTGGCACAGTCGAATGGCAGTCCCCACATAACTCACATCTTACTTCATCTGTGACCCTAGCACCACTACAGACATGATTCATAGAAAGCAGGGCATACATTAAAAAGCAGAAGCCAGAAACAAGTTTTGGATACTGTGAATCAAATGCTGAAATGGGATTGTTTCAATATGCTAGAAGTCAAGTAGTGGAAGGGCAGGAAATCATAATAAGAAAGACATATACAATGCAGGATGTTTTAATAACTGGACAGGGAAACTCTGGAACCACCAAAACAACAAAAGAAGCACAAGTGTGAGTGATTGTGAAAGTACTATTTTTACATAATGGCACTTTTTTACATAATTGGCTCTCCATGTTTGTTCTCTCCTGTTTCTCTGTTGATTTGTTGCTTCCCCACTCTTTCGCCCAAGGATGTTGTTACATCTTCATATGCTATATGCTGCCTATAACTGGCATTCTGACCACTGTGTTTTGAACTGTAAACTATTGGTAACACATTAACAACACCCCCCTCCCCAAATGGTTTCCCTCTGAGCTTCTTGGCCCTTTCCTACTAAAGAAACTGCTTTCATAGCTGAGAGGTGCTGCCATCTTTGAAGAATGAAACAGATCATAACTTCATCTCTACCTTACCCCAAGCTTGCCCCACCCCATGCTTGTCTGAACATGTTTCTCTCTCTCTCTCCCTCAGCACCCTTCTCCCCTCTAAAATACCAAAAACGAGTACCTGTGGCCCAGAGGCAGAGGTAGTTACAGAAGCTCCAATGAAATTCCTCACTCTTGGTTGAATTTTCACTTCAAGCCGGCTGATGCTCTTACGCTCCCAGGAAGCTCGCTGAGGCTGCTTTGTAGCCACCTCATTGTGGATTGAAGCTAGTCTTGGAGACTCAGGTGAATTCAAAGCTTTCTGCTCCTCTCTAAATACTTCATTCTGGCCTATATGGCATTCCTTCTCTTCCCGATCCAAGTTTCCATGTTTCTCCAAAACTGTGTTTTCTTCCTGATCCAGGTTTTTATGCACTTCCAAAGTTGTCCCTTTTTTCCCCTGTGCCATGTTTTGCTGCTTTTCTTCTAAAATGTCTTTTTGCTCAATGTGGCCTTCACACTTTTCCACTATTGGACATTCCTGCTCTTGAGCTGGCTCTGAAGAAGTCTTTGCTTTCAGTTCAGTAGTTTTCTTTTCTAACTTCTTGACATTCACTGTGTCCTTCTTGTCCTGATTTGCATTATTGAACATTTCTACTCTCCTCCTTACCCTATTGTCTTCCTGTTTATTTATCACATCTACCAGTGTCCTATCATTTTCCAACTTTGAGCTCCGCAACTTTAATGGCTTTGTCTCCGATGAATTACAGAATCTAGAGGAAAAAGAGAACATGGTGACCTTCCAGTGTGATAGTGTGCCATGTAGCCTTCATAGGGGTCAATTCCAGAACCATCCCACAACTATTCCATTATTGGCAATGAATATCCCATTATTGGCAATGGGATAATTGTGAGATGGTAATGGAATAATTGTGGGATGGTTCTGGAACTGGCCCTACTGTGATAATCTCAGGCAAATATACTACACTGGGGAAACATTCCCTATGCAAAAGACTAAATGTACCAAAACCAGAGATCAGAAATGTCAATATTCAAAAGCCCATGGGAGAACACATCAGGATGTTGCTCACCTTAAGGGAATCAATGTGAAGAAAGGGCATTGAGAGCAGGAAACTGGTGAGTTACAGTTTATGAGTATGTTTGAATCTGTCACCAGCAGTTTGACTTGGAATAATACAGTTGCCCCTCCTTTATCATGGGGGATCTGTTCCGGACCCCCTTGTGAAAATGGAGTTTCACCTATGTTCAAGCCCCATTGTCCTGAATATAGGTGCATGGCTCCAGGAGCATGCACATGCGCACCTCAAGCTTGTGGGAGGGACTTTGGTTTAGCATTATATATCATATGTTTTGAATGCAGAAGCCTCAGCTTCAGTCTTTGGGAACCTCCACTTTGAAAGGAGTCAGATAATAAGAGAAACGTACTTCCCTGAGACTCTGGAGAAGCCAGGCAGAGCAAATAGTCTGATCAGGTATAACAGATACATCAGAGGAAGCAGACCAAAGGATTATGCTACAGTGTCTTTCACTCAAGTTTGTTCTCAAAGGAGTTACAAGATCCTTTTGCATGCTAGTATTTCAGAGTTCCTTTTGCAAGTGTGGGGGCAAGAAACTTGCTTTTAAAAACGTTTCTGATGGCAAATCCAATGTACTGTACTATTCTATGCCTCTGAGAAATCATAGGATACAAATAAACCAAATAATAATTCTGCATTGTGGTAATCCATATATTCTCTCCCTCACACACATACCATATTGTAAGGATTAGAAAATTCTGGCCTGGAATTAAATCCAACCCAGTTGAGTATCATATCCAACTCTCTGGAGTTCCCCTGTTGGATGATCCAGCTTCCCCATGACACCATCATTGGGTGGTTCTCAGCTTTTTGTACAATTTTACCCATTTTAAAAGACTCACATGCCTCTACCAAAGCTTAGTTACTGGAGATACAAGCTTTAAGCTGAAATATGTTGTTTCCACCCTTTTGTCTTTGGCTCTGGTTATCAATGGAACACAGATCCTGAGCACCTCTCTGAAAATGAAATTGGCCCTCAGGCTGACAGACATTCATCATAGAGTGTAACTGAAGGAGTATATAGCACTGCCCTTTTCCATCCTTCCCTCCAGAGATAGGTGCTGGTTGAAAACTAACACAGATTTTATCGCATGCCTCGGTACCCAGGCAGGAGGCATCCCGTACATGATCATGGCATCCCATACCTGGTGCTGACCATTCAAGTAAAAAAAAAAAAGACTTACTTTATTCGCCTTCAAAAATCAAAGGAATTTCCTTCAGGTTCCAGGATTGCCAGAAATACAAGCATGTTAACAAAACCTCTGACCAAAAAAAAAAAAAAAAAGCTCCCTTTTTACAAAAAATTTTTATGTGCCCCTAGGTCCCTTTTTCTCTTCATTCTCTGTCTAGGTGGAAAGTTTTTTAGCATCATCAGCAAAGGGAGCATGGTAAATGACAGCTTAAGGAACACAAGACTGTTTAGTTCTGGACTGAAACAGAAGGTCTGCAATAATCAATACAATAAACAAAGGGGCAGTACAGATGGGTGGCTAGAAGCTGCCCCTATAAGTCCCATGTCTATGCTTCAGCATCTGCATGCTGCAGCACAGAAACACTGTCCAAAAGGAGCCACTCTAGGCGGCTCCTTTTTTGATGGGTCATAAGGTCTGCAACACAGCCCTATGATGCCTCTTCCGCCCAGAGGCATGTGGGTGCTCAGGCACTCTTTTGTCACAAGGCTGTGCCCCATGTGGATGGGGCCACAGCCTTGTGATATAATGGCGGTGATATCAGGGCTCAGTGCATATGGATGCTGTGCCTAATATTGGTGCATATGGCCCGTCTGTACTGGGCCAAAGTTTTAATTGGGAAAGAATGGGATTCTACTCTAACTAATCCTGCTGTAGCCATGTGAGTTTACTTGCAACAGGCAAAATAAATCACCAGCTCTCTCCAGAATCTTTTGCTGAGTATGCATGAACAGCAAAACAGAAATAATAATAATAATAATAATAATAATTATTATTATTATTTATATCCCGCCCCTCTGAAACCAATCAGTTTGGAAAGAAAGGGGGAAAGCAGATAAACCTTCCCCCAGCATGTTAAAAAGGCATAGATATCTACGTCTGATTGATAAAATGGAAATTATAAGGATGGTGGAAGTTAATGAAAGAAAAGATCAGCTGTGGATACATTTTGAAAGAAGTCTTCAGGTGGTCCTTAGACTTAAGTAGGACTCCCTGACCAGGTTGTTTCATTTCAATTGTACATATTATTTAGTTTTGAATAAAATATTTGCTAAAACATGTGGAACTGCTCTTCCTTTTGCAGTGTAGATACCTATCCCTATTTTTGCCATATGCAAAGGGACCTTGTAGCCAACTTTGAGACTAGCTGATATTCCAGACTAATACAGCTTTATCTCTGAATTCTATTTTTTCCATGGTATTTTTGCCTCTGGTACCAAATTTTGTGTCAAAGAAGTAAAGCCCAGGAACACATCTACTTGTTAATTGAGGTATACCTATAGAGTCAGCCTGCACAACTCCACAAGATCTCCATTCCACAAAAACTATGCATATACCTATTTGGTGTTTGACTGATTGAATTCTGGTCCTTGACTGCTTGCACTGTGTTTGAATTTGTGTTGGTCATTTCTTCCTTTACTTCAGAGACAGAGCTCAGCTGCCTGTGTCTTCGTCTGCGCTCCCTCTCCTGTTCTTCCTCATCTTCAGCACTCCATTGCTGAGCTAGGCTGGAGCAGAAAGCATGCAAAAAAAGATAAATGCATATTTGTTTTTAAACTCTGGTTTAGGAATAATGAAGGCCAAGAGAATAGAATTCTTTCATCACACTACATTATCTGCCAGATGTTTTAGACCAAAATTATCAAAACAGTATGGCCACTAGTAAGGGATAATTGAGGTCATAGTCGAAAACATCTGGAGGGAAACATTTTGCATGCCTTTTGTGGGTGACCCTAAACATGTCTGGCATGAACATCATATTCTGAGGCATTTCTTTAGGTTGCACAAGTATTTGATGTAAGATGGATAGTGGTTCAAGGTAGGACCATTTCAGCAGCAATACCCTATCATCCAATTAAAAAATAAAATAAAAAAGCACCCACCCTGAGCCAAAGCACACCTTGCCTCTGAAATCTGCACATTTTTGAGGCTTGTAGCGTTATTTGGAAAATTCAAATATGCACAAGCCATGCATATATTTTTAAAATGTAAACAGCTAAAATAGGCACACAACTGAATAACAAAGACAATTATATTGTAATAAGTGGTAGAAATGTGTACAAAATGTATATAGATTAAAACATGTATATATCAATACACAATTTCTCTTGTAAGAAAATAATCCACAGTCTTACAATCTGGTATAAACAAATAATGGGAGGAGACTGCAGGTTTGATTCAAAGAAATACACTAAGAGAATTGTTCACATCCTTATCTGCAATAGCTTATCAATACCTTATCTGCATTCAGTACTACAGTTACAGGGAGGGTTCAATAGCCAAATCTGCACTAAGACTTGCTTTTTTTATTGTGAGACAAAACTAGTCAAAAGGACCAGAGCCACACAGAACTACATAAGAACATATAAATGGTCTGTTTGTCTTGACACTGTTCATTACATGATGCATCAGTAACACCCTGTTCAGAATTCCTGGTTCCTGACTCCTGCTAGACTATTCAGCCATAGCAACTGCTTATTTATTTATTCAAGGGGGCTAGCCCAGATCCTAGTCTCAGATGTGTCTTTAGGTGTACTCCCATATGACAGTTTTCTATATGTGGAGATGTCCCTGGGCCTCATAATACAGGTGTGTCTTTACAAGCATTTCCTGCTCTCCTTGTTTGTTGATTAGCTCACAAACCAGTTGAGTAGTAGAAAGCCAGTCTTAGGGAAACTGCAACATGATGTGACACAGACTTTCTCAAAGCAATGTTGTGCCCTGTGCTCTGCACCACTGAGCACAGCCCTTTCCTCCAGACACCTGCAGAGGGGCAAGAGGAACCAGAGAAGGCCATGCATGGACACCATGTGGCTCAAGAAGCATAACTGAAACCTATGAAAAACCCTGTGTGAAAGAATCCTCAGGTTATAATTTATTCTGGTAATTTACTGAATCTCTTTTGACTGGTGGGGTTCCAGCTAGAGACTGAAGCACTGAAGGTGCCCAGTCTCTTGGCATTCATGAACATTGCCACTCTAGTAAGTTGGTCCTGGTTAATCATTATTGTGCCAGGGATTTCATTGCATTTTTCCTTTCACTTAAAAAAAAAAGTTAAGCTATGTTGTTTTGAACCAAGAGAGGACCATGTGAGCAGGGAAGAAGGGGAAAAAAAACAAGACAAAAGACTAGAGAGGAAGAAACAAGGGGAAAGCATGGGAGAAACCTTTTGCAGTTAACTTTTAAATCATCTTAGAGCAATCAGCTACTTGTAGCCAGCAGAGTAATAAGAAATGACACAAAGCTTCTTAAAAGATGAGCTTCTGTGCCATTCATGACTCACAGCCCCTTTCCCTTTTGATTCCAGCAAAGCAGCTCCATTTTAAAAAAAAATCCTGCAGTGCCTGCAACACAATAACATTATTTTAAGTGGAGTTTTAAATTATAATTGCAAACAAAGTGGAAAGAAAATAAAAAGAAGAAAAAAGGAAAGGGAGGAAAATACAGAGAATATGAATACTGACTAGGCATTAATATATGCTGACCATATTTTGACATTTAAAAAAGACCTTCATTCATTGCTAAAACAGTTATGGTAGATCTCATGATCATTGAACAATAGATAGTGGTCAATGTTTATCTTTGCAACCATAAAGAGTAAGAGCCTTATCCCATCAGAAAACAAACTTGAAATTGAGCTGATGAATAGCGGCATCCTGTGCCTTACCACACGATGTCATAGCACTTCAGTTCTTTTTCTGTGGGAGATGGTTTTAAAAGCATGTCTTTTTTCTAACTGCAAAATCTATTCAATATCCATTTGGATGCCTCTGAGAAAACAGACTCAAGTCTATGAAAGCTCATGCTACCAATTTCTCTCTTTCAGTTTGTCTTAAAGGTGCTACAATATTCTTTTGCATATTTTTGTTGTAATCAGTTACACGAAACTAGCTTCACATTGTTCTTTCAGGTTCATCCTAGTATCCAAATTTCTCTTTCCTTCACATCCATCCCTTGAATGATAAGAAACCCTTTCAACTTGAGGCCTGTGTTGAAAAGCCCTGCCAGATGGCTATCTAGAAGAAACCTGTTACATTAATAATACCAGTGGGGAGTCCAAATGAGAAATAAAGGATGAACACAGTAGTATTACATCAGTTCAACTTGCTTACAGTCAAGCAATGTGATGTAGCCTATTTAATGCTATATCATTTGTTATTTTATTGGCTGAAATGTACACTGTTAACCATCAGGCCACTCCTCCTCCTGTAAGACTATGCCTACTTGTTTTAGAATTGCACACTATAGTTTGTTTGTTTGGTAGTTGAGGAGGTTTGGGAGTGCCCCAGCAGGAACAACACACATTGAACATCACATTCTAGCTTCTAAGTGCCATTCCAAGTGAATTACAGTGGGCCTTTGGTATCTGCTTGGGTTTGGTTCCAGGCCCACCAATGGTAGATACCAAAATCTGCAGATGCTCAAGTCCCAGTATATCTAGTGGCATAGTAACATGATGTCTCATATATAAAATGGCAAAATCAAGGTGTTTTTTTTTAAAAAAAAAATCAAACCATGCATGACTGAAGCCATGGATGTAGAATCTGTGGAAACAGACAGTCAACTGTACTTTACTGGAGAAGAGCTACAGCTTAGGAGAAGAGCACATGCTTTTCATGTAAAAAGTCCCAGGTTCCATACCCTCCAACATTTATCACAGGTGAAACCAGGACACATATAGCCAAGCAACATCAGAATACGGTCAACATAACAAAAGTTATTAATGAGAAAGAAAACACAAGCTAGAAAAGGCTGCAGTAATTTGCTTTTGCCTGAGCCTGCTGGAAAGGACAAGATTCCTCACTCTTGAATGAGAGACCTTCAAGTCACCCAGTCCTCAACAGCTATGATCATGTCTTGCAGACTCAGGGCTGTAGTTTCCTTGACTGAATCTATCCAGCTGTAATGTGTCTTCCACTTTTCTTACTGCTTTCTACCTTACCAAGCATTATTGTCTTTTCTAATGAGTTATGACTCCCCATAATACGTCTTAAGTATGACAGTCTCAGTTTAATCATCTTGCCTTCTAAGGAGAGTTTAAGTTTAATTTGCTCTAGGACCTATTTGTCTTTTTAGCAGTCCACAGTACGCACGAAACTCTTCTTTGCCATTACATTTCAACTGAATCAATATGAACCTGGTAAGTCAAAATGTATGTAAGTCCAATTGATTCAATATGTCTACTCTAGACAGGACTAACAACTGTTAATTTAGACCAATTGTGTTTATGCATATCAGTTCCACTAGACTCGACTCTTGATGCCTTAATGGGTAGAATATTTGCTCACAAATAGTTCACAATGAATAGCTTTCTTGATAATTATTACAAAACTTTATTATTTATAAATATCAAAACATATTGGAATAAAACCATGAGAACTTCAAGCCCTTCTTGTTGCCTAGGCAAATTTGCAAATTGAAACACATTGGGAATCCATGATATCAGAAACAAACAGTTACATAATGAACCATAAACCACAATCCTGTGTGGTCTAAAGATCAAAGACCAATTAAGCTTTGGACTCTCATAGGTGGCCTCAGGTTCTCTCACCCTTAATTCCCAGTTTATAATTCTGAAAGAGAGCATTCATGAGGCAGAAAAGTACAATGGAGAATAAGTAATAATGTATTTCAGTTGTAATATAGTTCTTTGATCTGCTGAGGATTGTTTAGCCCTATGTATGTGGTGATTAGGAGTTGGTGGATTCACAGGTGGCCAGAAGTGATGGAGAGGTAGATGAGCGATTCACTAAATGTGCAATACTTCTACTAGAAGCCACAGGCTGGAGTATTCTGGAAACTGGCTGGAGTATTCTGGAAACTCTAATACTAATAAGTAACTTTTCAAATCTCTGAGCAGGAATATGGCCCACTCTAGAAGGAAGGCCAGGTGATGGCATTTTTGGAGGGTGTAAGGAAACAGCTCTCATTGATGCCACCCATCTTAAAATTGCAGAGACTTTTGAAGCACACCAAGCCTTATTGGTTTCTTACAAAGGAAGACATGAGAAAGAAGTGTAGAGTGAGATTGCCATGGAACCAGTCAGGACACACAGCAGAGAGGTCATTACTCCTAAAAATCTGTCTTCATTGAACCACTGATTTGCAGAGTGACCATGTATGTATGTATCACCAAAATATAGAAATAGAGAGCATGTGCTCTCTCCACATGCAAATTGTTCAGGGCTCCTTACTCTCTCCCTTCTTATGGGTCTCTGTCTTTGAACTGTCTGCTTTAAAGACTTGTCTGTCCTTTAAATAATGATGTGTCTCTTGTTTTTGAGAAACATATCTCCAGCCCAATGACATTTTCTTCCTGTCTCCTTCACTATATACTTTCTAACCTACTAAGCTCAACTTAGAAATGGAAAATCAAACATACTTAAACACACTGGGAGGAGACCCAATAAAATCAATGAGCGTTAACTTTTTGTCATTTTGTGGATGTCCAAGTTATGACAACACTAAGATAAACCTATCATGTAGTTTTCTTGGCAAGATTAGTTCAAAGGTAGTTTACTTTTGTCTTCCTCTGAGAGAATGTGAGCAAGGTTACTCAATGGGTTTCCATGTCTGAGCAGGTATCTGAACTCTGGTCTCCATAGACCAGTGCTCATATCACTACACCATACTGGCTCCAATCTTCCTAAAATATTATTAGATGGATACATAAACTGATGTTTTTCTCTGTAAATACCTGCATTAAAATTATTTTTTAAAAGAGTAAGAAAGCACTTTGTATCCAAAAATTTATATACAAATGAATAATGTGATTTTTATAGTGAAAAATGTACTTTTGTTGAAAGAAAATTGCCTACATAGAGGTGAACCTGAAGTCTTCTGCAGGCAAATTGCACTTCTCCCAAAGAACCTGAAAATCACAAACTTCTTAAGAGTGTCTTAAGAGAAACATCTTGGGTATAAGAATCCATCTTCAAATTTTTGATAAGGACTTCTCTGTTGCACAAATGTGTTAATTAAAAAAACAAAAAGATTATCAGTCTGATGTGACCAGTATCAGAACTGGATGGGCAGGAAACCAACAATTTACTATTTCAATTGGAGTGATTCATCCGAGCTAGTAAGGATGGAAGATCTAAAGAAGGGCCTTCCTGTTGAAAATGTGTTTGAGATCTGTTGTCAAAACAAGATTCCACAGGAAAACAAGATGCAACAGGAAATCACGCACACACATGAACAACTTCAAGCACAGGACTGAGTCTTCCAAAATATCTCCACTTCTTCCTGTTTTGAAGAGAGACAATGCATAGCTCTTCCTCTCCTTTATCATAAATGTAAAAGGAAGGAAGCTGAGGTTGAACTGTCTCTGTTAAGAGGTCCACATAGTGAATGGGGTGCCCTTTTTATGTTACAGCTATCATCAGACAGCCTCTTTTCTGTGTCTTCATCACAGAATGTTTTTATTTAGGTTAAATCCAAAGGGGGGGTCTTACAGTTTTAATTATCACCTTTAAAAAGTTTTGATGTTTGTTTTGATTTGTATTTGTTAACTTATCTCTATGTAGTCACTATCTAGATTTACACATTTTTCTCAGCGTTTCTTGACCCTCCAAATACTGTTATTGTAGAAGGTCTGCAGATTGAGCCTTACGAGGGTTTTACACTTTAGTTACTTCTGGCACAACCTGTCATAAAAATAAAGGATGCAATGAGCCGATTTTCTCAGCATCATGCAGTTAGGTACTAATGATGACACTGACAAAATTTCATCAATATACCATAATAACTTCCAAATGATAATTATTACTTTACAATACCCCTTGTAAGGTGCAGTCTGCAGATTTCTACAACATCAGTTATTTGGAGGGTTAAGAAACACTAGGGAAAATGTGTAAATCTGAATGGTGACTAAATAGAGATAAGTTAACAACTACAAACCAAAACAAACTTTCTGTCAATTTTCTTTAAAGGTGATAATTAAAACTTTGTGATACACCCTCATATTTGCAGTACTGGAGAGGTGGTATAAAGACGCATCTCTTCCGGCGGGCCTTCCAGGAAAACGCCTAACATCTACTGGCTCCAAATCTTGGTCAGTTTCTAGTCTTATCCTTTTATACAGCTCAAGGAACTTTAGTTCGTTATTGGTTATTGTTGATCGTCTGTCTATTTGCACTTTGTTTTAACTTGTTGGTTTAATCTCTTTTTAAGGGGGGGAGGTGAGGATAGGATTGGATTTTAACTGTTGATGTTTTAACTTTCTTCTGTACCCTGCCCTGATTGCTTGTTCAGAGGAGCAAGCTAGAAATAAAAAATTTTATCATCATCATCATCATCATCATCATCATCATCCCTGGTGGACTCAAAAAGTTAATTTCAAGAAAGCAGTCCTCAGAATTTCCTGGTCATTATCACCACAGCTCATGCTGGCTGGGAGACTCTGGGCTCTGCAGTCCAAAATGTAACTGTTCAAGTCTCCTATTCCTCCTTGCCCTTGCAGCCATCCCCGTGGTACCACCTGAAGAGCTGCCTTGGTTGTTTGGGGCACTCTCTGGTGCTCCGAGAGATATTACATGAGGGGAAGGAGAGATCATCAAAGCATGCTTCTCCGCTCTCTGTTTACTTTAAAGAGTACCTGTATATTTCTCCTGTAAAGAATGCCCTCAGGATCTCAGTGCTTGTGTGAACAGAAAGAATCCAACAGAGAGACTTGTGCATGTCCCATGGAAGCAGAGCTAGGAAATGTTATTTTTGGGTGCCAAATCCCAGAATTCCCAGCCAGCATAATTTCTCCACAGTTTACACTGAAAATATTCTTACTTTCTGTGTTTTTAGTTCCATCATTGTTGATTTGGAAGAGAGATGATGTTGAATCATGTCATTTTCTTTTTTAAAAAAGAACATCCAATTTTTTAGAGAAACTCTGCCTGAATAGGTGCGTAGTCATGTACCTGGTCACCTGGCTGCAGGTGTTGTCTTATATGTCTAGCAGTCTTCTATGCTCAGAAAAAGGTTAACCTGACTGTACTAACACTCTCTTTCTCAGTCCACAGGGCAGAAGCATAAGCTGTTACTCTTGTACCTTAAATCCCTTCTTCCCCACTGTCCTCTTTATTCTGTTTGGTGTAAAAAATCAAACGAACAAAAATGCAAGAATGTTATTAAAAAAGAAAATGGAGGGAGGGCTCTTCCCATACCAATGCCACTGTATATCCTCTTTACATCACTGTGCCTGGGATTGCACTTATTCCATACATTTTACACATCATATTGCCCTGCTGTATATGCAGATAACACAAACCTTGTAATTATAACAGGTGCAATTTCTGGCTGTGGGGGTGGTCTGGGCCATCTCCTAATTTAAATTGTACAGTGTTTCATGTTACATCATTCTGGCATTTCACCATCAACAAGAAAGAAAAAGGTGTGGAACTACAGGGACACAGAGTTTAGCAGATGCCAACCTTAATACAGTGACGGCTGGTGGCTCCCAGGTCAGTGGAGTAATGAATCTCCTCTGGGCTTCAGTCTATTTTAGTGATAATGTTCAGCACTTTGGATATCTCCTCTAAAGTCTATACCCTGGAACAGATTCACTGCCCTCCTGACAGGAAGGCTTTCATCGACCTCATTCAGTCATGTCAATTCTGATTTTTCATATGGCTTGTACAGTATGCCATATAACAGAGCTGTGACAAATAGCAAGAAGAGGTTAAATACTCTCATTTCCTCCAGACTACAGCAAAAGTATTGTATTGGATTGTAAGTGGATTGTGCTCTAGCTCATTTTCTCCACCATCATGCCTTGGGGACACTGGTTGTAGAGGAAAAATATAGCATGGAAGTAGATTTAAAATCTCCCAAAAAATGTGAAAGAATGTTTTTAACATGGGCAGTTCAGCCAAAATCAAACACTACAAGTCCACTGAAAATCAGCAATGTAAGCACTCCACCAGCTTGCTAATTAATATTAAGTAAACATGTTAATTACCAATGTGAAGTCGAAGTTTTTCATTGCTGGCATCTATAGTTTTTTGTGGATTTTTTGGGCTATGTGGCCATGTTCTAGAAGAGTTTCTTCCTGACATTTCGCCAGAATCTGTGTCTGTATGTACCCAACTCTTTTCAGACAAGCATTCTCTGAAGATGCCAGCCACAGACGCTGGTGAAACATCAGGAATAAACTCTTCTAGAACATGGTCACATAGCCCGAAAAACCCACAAAAAACTATGTTAATTGCAGACTGACATTTTCTAATAACTGGTTGACATTTTCAGCATGCAATTGAATTTTATTCATGCATATTAATTTTCTGTCCTTTTGGTCTGATCTTTCCTATAAAGTCACTCTCGAAGAGTTTTTTGGAATGGCAGGATAGTTTTTACCAGGATACAAACATATTTGTGAATATTTGTGAAAACTAAATGCGGAACAGAAAGGTATAGAATCAGAGGAAATGTCCTGTTTAAAAGTGGCATGCTTGTTGCTATTCCACCCATGTTCTCAATCAAGAGATTCACTAACCAAATTAGGATATCACTTCTCACCCACCTGGCCACTGAGGAACACCATACTTATTGTTCTCTCAGCCAGTGATGGTGGAACTGTGTTAACTGCAGAATAAATGGCCCCATGTGATTCTTGTACATGGCTTGTGCCAAAAACACACCAGATTACACTGGACCTTTGCCCCAGCTCTTTATCAAATAACTTGCCATGCACTAGACCAGTAGTTCTCAACCTTTGATCCTCCAGATGTTTTGGACTTCGCCTCCTAGAATTCCTGAGCATTGGCCATACTGTCTGGGACTTCTGCAAGATGAAGTCCAAAACCTATGGAAGACCAAGGTTGAGAACCACTGCATAAGACCAAATAAATGACATGAACAACACTGGACTGGGGAAGTCATTGCATGCTGACAGTTTCTCTCCATCAAGGTCCTTACAGCCATTTTACTTCCAAGCACAAAACAAGAGCCAATTATTTATCCACTTTCCATATCAGCACTTGACTTTAATCTTGCAACTGAGAGATTTGTTTTAAAGGAAATACCATTCTGCAAGCACAGAAACTAACTCTGGGTGTAAAATTCAATTTTGTTCTGGAATTCTCAACTACTTGAATTCAGATTATTATTAGTGTCTGAGAGCCAGTGTGGTGTAGGGTCTGATTTCCTGCTCAGCCATGGAAACCCACTGGGTGACCTTGGTCAAGTCACAAACTCTAATAACTAGGAATAGCCATGATAGGTTCACTTTAGGGTTGCCATAAATTTGAAATGATTTGAAGGCACAGAACAACAAACAACAACAACAGTTTGCTCTCTTATGTCAGTTTCTCAGAAAAGAACATTTGTATCACATGCTGATGCTTTATCTTCACTAGCACATCATATCTATTAGAAGACACACCTTTGCAGAAATTTCATATTCCTTAAGACAATGGAGCAAAGCAGGTTCTACTGTGTTCATAACCTAGTATTACACCTGAGTCCCATAACAAATATTTTATGGGTTTCATTTCATATCCTGCATTAAGTTACACTTGTACAGTATTTCTGAAATGTGGAATGTAGTTAAGGAGGGAGAATAAGACACAGTCCAAACAGGGTGGAATCCAAGTAGTGTTGATAGTGTCATCCATTTTCATGACAGTCCTTAGCAGGACTGAAAGCATTAATCATTGCAATTATCAGGATAATGAAATGACTTCCTTAAGAACTGGTTTAAAAACATGGGTTTTTAATTAGATTTTAATCATAGCTGTTTCATTCAAAAGGGCGTTCAGTGCCATTGACTTCAGCCTAAATTCAGAATAGACACAATGATTCAATGGGAATTTGGTAAGTGAGAATTTACACACGGGCCATTAATTCAGTGAATCTTGTCTAGTTTGGTGAGAGCCGGCATAGTCTAGTGGTTTGAGCATTGGACTATCAACTTTATAGAGATCAAGGTTTGAATCCCCATTCAGCCATGGAAACCCACTGGCTGACCTCAACTCTGCCTTTTAGGAAAACAAAGGAAAGCCTCCTCTGAACAAATCTTGCCAGGAAACCAGCCCCCATTCATTATAGGTTTCCCATCAAAAGTCCAAAATTCAAGACACACAACAAAAGTCTAGCTGAGATTAGCAATTGCATTAGGCCATTGTTGTGAACAATATATATTTGGAATAAGAAAATTATATTACCTTGGAGCCCAAAATAAGTTAAAATAGAATTATTGAAGGTTCTGGGAATTTTTTGTCTGTAAGAGGAATGGGATATCGCTTCCCACCTCTTGAAAGTAATGTGTTACACCTACAGTACTACCTGCAGTATCATTGGCAGTACTGGCTGGGTATGATGGAGGTTTTTGATTAGATGAGACTTTGGCCTGATCCAGCCAGGCTGCTCCCAGAAAGAAGGGAGTAAAACAACCAAAAGTGGACCATGGCTGTCTGCAACTTGCCTATATGATTATTTGTTTTGTATACCCATTTATTTATTTGTATTTTTATGCCATTGTTTGAGCCAATATCTTATATTTCTAAACCATCTTTTAGGGCAAAGTCTTCCCCATCAGCTTGCTTATATTTTAAAACATTAAACAAAATATAAATATAAAGCAAATATAAAATGCTGCTGCTGCTGCATGACTTCAAACCATTACTAACTTATGGTGACCATAAGGGTCACCATACGGGTCACAACCAGTATCATGGGGTTTCCTTAGCAAGATTTTTTGAGAGGTAGTTTGGCTTTGCTTTTCTCTGAAGATGAGAAAGAGGAACTTGCCCAAGGTCACCCAGTGGGTTTCCCTAGGCAAATGGGATTTGAACCCTGGTCTCCACCATCGTAGCCTGACACTCAAACCACTATACCACACTGGCTGTCATAATGCAAACATTGGAATAAGATTGTCAGTGAACTAATATAATTTAAGACAGTAATTTAAAGCATTTTGCAAATCCACCAACACATACATATTTAATTAATATGAAGAGGAAAAAACGTTTAAATGCAACAGCAATTGAGATAAATACTTAGAGAGACAGTTGAAAGGAGCTCAACTTAAATGTGTTTTCAAGGTCAGTTTAAAACCAAATGTGATGGAACCAACTACTTCTTTCTTGAGATTACAAGATGATTTTATTTAAAGAGTACACCATGATCACTTGTAGTATTCAGTCACAAAAATGATGAATCTTCCTCACATAATCTGAAGTTTTCACTTGCAATGAGATACTCTCATATTCATTATGACCAAACTACTAATTAATACCAAGATTACTAACTACTTGAAAACCCACATGGATGCAAATAAAACCTCATGATCAGTGGACACTACTTTCAAAATGGTTGTTTTATTCCAAGCAAAACTTTGAAAATGTATTGCTTTCCACCACAGCTCCCAGAAGTTCTCAGTCAACATTGCCAATGTCCATACTGTCTAGGAGATTCTGATCGTCATAGTCCAGAAAAGTAATTTTTCCAAGCTCTGTGCCAAAGCATAGTTTCATAGAGATGCCATGACCCAGTGAAAAAGACAATCCATCAGACTGCTGGACTTAACCCAAAAAAGTCTATAGTATCAAGTCATGCTTTGACTATGAGCTCACTAGGGGTGTGTCAGCTGTGAGGTGCTTTCCTTGGGAATCGGTTCTGCTCATTCAGTGCCTTTGATCAGCATAGGAGAGTTGTCGAGGGAAACTGAGCCAGAATAAGGTGTTCTGTCTGCACAGTTCACAGTATGATTCTAGCAATTTCTTATCCCATCATATTAGACTTTACTGCTGTGGGGCGTTATTCTCCCAAGCTTCCAGCCTGGTGAAAATGCTGAAGACAGGAAAATACAAAACACTCCTTTGCAGATATGCCTTGAGGTGACTATAAACAAGTTGTTATTTCTTTGGCTCAGCTCTCCACCAACACAATGGGAAAAAGAGCAAGGAGGGCTGAAAAGAACCATCAGAAGGGATTGGAGAAGGATGCCGCAGTAGCATCCTTTGTGGAGTTGAAGGTTTTCATGGCCGGCATCCATAGTTTTTTGTGGAGCTTTTGGGCTATGTGGCCAAGCTTTAGAAGAGTTCCTTTCTGACATTTCGCCAGCCACATCTTCTCTGAAGATGCCAGCCATAGATGCTGGCGAAACGTCAGAAAGGAACTCTTCTAGAACATGGCCACATAGCCCGAAAGCTCCACAAAAGACTATAGTAGCATCCTTTGCTTGTTTGCAAGTGTTTCTCAGATGCACATCTGTGGTTGCTTGCTGTATCCCTGGCCACCTTGTAACAAAAGCTGAGTGGCTACTTTTTAAACAACGTGATCACTCAGAACGTTTGTGCAGCACTAGGTAAGACACTAGGTAGTGTTGAACATGTAAATGAGCCATCACAAATATTAACACCAGACATCATTTTCATATCAACCCAGATGACAATGTTTTTAAATGCAGTCCATTCACACATTCATTTAGCCATTAAGGACTACTTCATAGCTGCAACATCAACTGATGGCTTTAATAGAATCTCAGAGTTGGAAGGGACAACAAGGGCCATCTAATCCAACTCCCTGACATGAAGGAATACACGACTAAAATGCTCCTGAAAAATGCCCAAACAATCTATTTTAAGACCAGCTTTTTAAAAAAAAAACTATTCTCCAAGGCAATCCATTCCACAGTTAAACATCTGTTAAATCAGAATAAGAATAAGTAGTGCAATCTCATTTCTTATAAACTGAATCCATGTAATCCGTACTACTAGAAGAAAACATTGCAGACTTATATAAATAACTGCAGAGGAAGGTCTGAGTAACTGCAGAGGAAGGTCAAAGATGAAAGTGCAAAGCCAGGCTTAATGCTGAACATAAAGAAAACAAAAATAATGACCAGGGAAGAAATACATAAATCCAACCTAGGTGTTTATCATACAAAGGGAATTGGAAGTATAATCCAATGGCAATCTGAATGCAATCGTGGGGTTTCACGTTATTGCGTGAAAGCTGATCACACACATTTTCGGGCAAAGGGAAGTCCTTCCGAACGCAATTATGGGGTTTCACGTTATTGCATGAGAAACTATCACATGCAATTTTGGGCACTGGGAGGCAATTTCAGGCAGTTCTGAATGCAATGCAGCGTCAATACGCAATAACGTAAATTCACTGAATTAGCAAATTCACTCAATTCCGAACTGGCCTCACTTCCATTTCTTTCGAAATTGAGAGAAATTCCTCCCATGTGATAAACTCCCTAGACAATAAGGAAACTGAAATAGTTAAAGAGTTCCTATGCCTTTGATCAAACACTGATCAGAAAGAAGAGAACAGTCAAGAAATCAGAAGAAGACTAGGCATGGGTAAGGCAGCTGTGAAAGAACTAGTGTAGTAGTAGTTGTTATGCACCTTCAAATCATTTCTGCTTTATGGCAACCCTATTATGGAGTTTCCTTGGCAAGATTTGTTCAGAGGAGGTTTGCTATTGCCTTCCCCTGAGGCTGAAAGAGTGTGACTTCCCCAAGGTCACCAAGTGAGTTTCATGGCTGAGCTGTGAATCGAACCCAGAGCTGCAGTCCAGCACTCAAACCACTACACCATGCTGGCTCTCACAAAAGAAGTAGACAAAATCCTAAAGAGTAAAGATATACAAATGAATGTTAAAATCAGAATTGTACAAGTCATTGTACTCCCTATTACCATGAACAGATGCAAGAGTTGGACAGTGAAGAAAGCAGATATAATAAGAATATCAACTAATGTGAGATGTGGTGCTGGAAAAGTGTTTAGGATACCATGGACAGCCAGAAAGACCAACAAAAAAAGGGGGGGGGAGTGTCCCTGAACAGATCAACCTGGAAATCCTGGAAGCCAAGATGATCAAAATGATGCTGTGTGCTTTGGCCACATCATGAGAAGGCATACAGTAATTCATTAGAAAGGACACTGATGCTAGGAAAGGCAGATGACAATAACAAGAGAGGAAGACCACACACCAGATGGATAGACTCAATCAGAGAGGTCACCGGCCTGAATTTACAGGACCTAAGCAGAGAAAGGGAGGACAGGGAGATCTCCCATCTTACAGGGTCACCATGAGTCGGGGTTGACATGTAGGCAGTTAACAGCAACAGCAATAACAACATTTCAAATTATGGGTTAAGTGGGCCAGGACAGAGATATAAAACTGCACACAGAACATTCAGATATCTCCACATCACTTCAGACTAAGGCAGCCACCTAAAAAAAGGGAAATCTTGACCCATCCACCCAATGAGCTTCAGGCTGCTGTCCTGAGAGTCAGCTCCATTGGATTCAATGGGAGTCCACTGCATTGTCACTTAATTGTCATTGAAACCTGAATCCATTTGATAAATGACATCATTCTGAAAGGGTGGAAGAAAAGAGCCCTTTTCAGCAGGCATGTTTCCAAGAACCACACACTCCCTATTCATGGCTTAGAAAACGTTGTTGTTGTGTGCTTTCAAGGCATTTGGTCTTAGGGTGTCTCTAAGGGGTATTCTTAGAAAGTTTCTTCAAAGTTGCCACTGTCACCCTCTGAGGCTGAGAGAGTGTGACTCGTCCACAGTCACCCAGTGGATTTCCATGGCCAAACTGGCTTTTGAACCAGAGTCATCGTCCGAGGCTTGAACCACTCTTTTTTTACTTATTTACTCTTTTTTATTTTTTATTTTTATTTATTTTATTTTGTATATATAATCCAAAAAAGGTAACTGTCTCGAAGTCTTCAAAGACATAGCCGTGTTAGTCTATAGAAACAGCACTCGGGGAGATTGCGTAGCACCTGCGAGGCTAATAACTGAAGGAAATTAGCTGGCAGCCTTAGCTTTCCTCTAGACTGAAGTTGGCAAGTGCATCTGAGGAAGTGGCCTAAAGTCTGCCAAAGCTCTTGCTGCCAACTTTTTTCTTCTTCTTTCAGTTAGCCTCGAAGGTGTGACAACAAGAACTCTATACCTACTTTCTCGAAGTCTGTTCCTAGGTTGCATCCACACTGGAGAAATAACCCGGTTTAGACCCGCTTTAATTTGTTGTCTGAGTCACTTGCTATGGAATTCTGGGAGTTGGAGTTTGTTGTGGGGCCCAGAGCGGAGCTCCGCTCCGCTCTGGGCCCCACAACAAACTCCAACTCCCAGAATTCCATAGCCTTGAGCCAGAAAAAGAGTTAAAGCGGGGCCAAACCGGGTTATTTCTCCAGTGTGGATGCAGCCACGGTTTAACAAGAAGCCCAGCTGTAATCAAAAGATTCTTGTCAAATAACCAACTCCTCCACTTCGCAGGGCAGCTCTCCTTCATCCCCATAGATGATGATGATGATGATGATGATATTATTATTATTATTATTATTATTATCATCATCATCATCATCATTTCTTACCCGGCGGAGGGAAAGAACACCAATTAAAGAAAAACGACATCCATCAGTGAAAAAAAAGCCCATCAGTCCCAACACACATGGCTTCAAAGGTCCCTCTTGGAGGGGCTCCCAGAATTCCATAGCAGGCAGGAGGTAGAGAGGACCCACCTGGAGAGCGCTGACCAGCTCTTCCTGCTGAGAGCCATGATGCGGCCGCTCTCTTTCCTCTTCTCCTCGTTCTTCTTCTCCTTCTTCAAGGCCCGGGGCCAAGCTGGCAGGTAGAGAGGATCCCTGGCAAAGGCCGGCGGGGAGAGCTCGGGGTCCGAGGGGCGAGCAGGGTCTGCTTGGGGCTGGCCCCTGATCCTCGCTGGCTCCTCTGGCCCTTGGCTGGCCCTGCTCCACCTCCTCCTCCTTCCTCTTCCCCTGCTGCCCCTTGCCTTGCTCTTGCTCCACCTCGTTGACAATGGCCTCCAGGAGGAGCCCCAAAAGGTGCAGCCTCCGCACAAAGGAGGCTGCCGTCCTCGTCCTGGTGGCCCCGGCTGCTGGGGGTGGGATTTGAATCCAGAGCCTCAGCAGCAGCAGCAGCAGCAGCAGCAGCAGCACAGGAGCCAAGGCGGCCAGGGTTTGGCGGGGCCAACTCCCTGCTCCCAAACCTGTTTTTCCTGCCTCGCCTTCTCTGCCCTGGCAGCAGAAAGCGGGAGGAGATGGAGAGGAGGAGGAGGAATGTAGGCTGGATCCAGCACTAATCCGCTTTGACACCGCTTTGACTGCCAGGGTTCCATGCGGATTAGTGCTGCAGTGTGGATCCAGCCTACTGCATCTACACTGGAGAAATGATGCCAGGCCCAGATGCTGGTGAAACGTTAGGAATAAGCTCTCCTAGACCGTGGCCACATTGCCTGAAAAACCCACCAAAAAAAAAAAAAAACCAACTCATATTGATTTATTTCTTTATTTAAAAGGTGGAAAGGAAGGACAAGGCCTGGAAAAGGAGACTTGGCTGCTGGTAACTCTGGAAACTCTCTCGAAAGTCTGACATGAGAAGATAAATGTATGATGCTTTGCAATGCTCAGCATGGAGGACCTTTTTGGAGTTCCTCCTGGACAGAAGGTGGAAAATGGAAGATAGTTTATCACACGGGAGGAATTTCTCCCAATTTCAAATGAAGCCAATTCAAATTCATGTAAATTTGCTAGTTGAGCAAATTTACGTGAAATCTGATTGTGTTTGAAATGCATTCAGAATGACTTCCCATTTCCCGAAAATGACCCCCATTGCCTGAAATACTTTAATACGCAACTATGTAAAATCCCATGATTGCGTTCGGAATGACTTCCCATTGCCCAAAATTGCGTGAGATACGCTCATTGGCAATAACAGGCAACCCTATGATTGCATTCGGATTGCCATTGCATTACACCCCCAAATTAGAGAAGGAGGATATGGCTGGTCACTCTGTCCCTGAGCTTAGAAACTCTCATGTTATGATAAATGTATGCTTCTTCGTGATGCTCAACATGAAGGACGTTTGGGGAATCCCTCCTGGACAGAAGGTGGAAATGGAAGGCAAGTCCTAGAGAAGGAGGACCTGTCTGGTCATCCTGGCCGTGACCAAAGAAAAGCTTAGAAACTCTCATATGGCAAAATCTCATCCATATGCATGCTTTTTTGTCAAGTTCAGCATGAATACATGGGGAATAATATTTGCATAGAAGGTGGAAATGGAGGGCCTGTCCTGGAAAAGGAGGACCTCTAGTCACCCTGCTTTAGGGTCACCTGCTCTGCTGAAAGAGAGAAATTGGGCCTCCACATGAAGCCTCTGGCTCCAACAGCTGGCAACCTCTGGGAATTGTCTACGAGTGTGCCTGCGCACACTCGCACACCCACACACCCTCACTGCTCCTGTCTGAGATTTAGGGCAATGGCTGGTTCCCAAGGCGTGAGTCAGGAGGAGAAGGAGGACCTCCTCTGGTTAAGCCAGCTCTGGTGCCAGCCTTGTGCAGTTGGGAGGGTGCTGGCCAAGGCGGGAGCCTCCCCTGTGCAACACCCACAAAACTGCAGAAGCAAGACGCCTGTGATCCAAGCCAAGGAGGCTGGGGGGAGCAAGCCAGATGTAGCAATTGCAACTTCCTTGCAGGACAAATTGAGGAGCAAAAAAGGCAGGCCTGGAGCAAACATCAACATTGCGGAGGACACCCAGCCTTCCCCAGACAGGCCTTATTCAAAATCTGGAATGCAATACCCATTCGCCTCATGCTGCCTGGGGATGGTGGGATGTGCACCTCTGGTGGACACTGGGTTGGGGGAGATTGATTTAGGGCTGTAAAAGCTCAGGATGTTGGAAATGCTCACAGGTCCAACTGTGGCATCATTGACTTGCACTTGGGGAACTGGTAGTGGTGGTCTTCAAGCCATTTCCAACTAAGGACTTTATCACACTGGGGGGAATTGGGGGTTCAAATGGGCATTATCCAGTGATAGTTGCATGATCACAGTGAAGATTTTCACAAGCGTTGTGATTAGAGATGACTTATCCCAGGAATAACTAGGGAATAACCAGCAACAAATCATTCACAGGGAAATCTCCTGAATGATTTGTTGCTGGTTATTCCCTGGTTATTCCCGGGATAAATCATCTTTGTGATCGTGTGAGAAAATCTTTACCGCGATTGCACAAATGTTGTTGGAAATGCCCATTTAATTTCCCTCAAGTGTGATAAACTCCTAAGACAATCTTATCTTAGGATTTTCTTAGTAAGATTTGTTCAGAGATCATTTGTCATTGGCTTCCACAAGGCTGAATGTGACTGTCTCACGGTCACCCATGTGTTTACATGGCTGAAGAGAGGTTTCGAAGTCTAATCTCCCAGATTCCTAGTCCAGTGCCCAAACCAATATGCCAACACACTGGACAACAGTTTCTTCAGATCAAACATGAGGAATCTCCAAACTGAGGGCCTGGTGCCCAAGAGTTTTCCATTTGCCCACAAGCTTCTCCTACTCCGATCTGTTATCAGTGATTGGAGATAAAAGGCTATTTGAATAGATCCAAATGTGGGTTTCCCAAACTGGAATTAGGATCAAGGCCAAAAAGATATCCCACCCGATCCCAGATCAAGCACAGGGAATTTTTGCGTACTGACTTCCTCTTTGCCAAGCATGATCAATTCTACAGTTCTCAAAGTACCCTTATGCACTCATCAGTCCCACTTCTTATAATACTCTAGTTCAGGCAAATGGACACAACTCTCTGGCAGAGGATTCAAAGTATCTCACTCTACTACAACCCCCAGGAAGGTCTAGGATGGCATCATGACATTCTAACTGATAGCAAACCATATATATTTTTAGGATACACCTTTAATCACAAAGGCTTTAAGAGGAACTGCTTAAACAGTTGTTTTCCATTGCTCACCAAGTGGTAAATCAGCACTCTCTGAAGTTCTGACCAATGGATTCAGAAGCACGGGAATAACTAATAGCTGACTTTTATAAATAATTTATTATTTTATTTAAAGTAACCATGCCTGATAGCCAAAGGGCATAATTCAGAACAATGACAGATGGAATATGGGTCCTTTTCAGAATTATTGCACTATGACTCCACTTTAACTGTCATGGTAACATCCTCTGGAATCCTGGAATTTGTTGTAGATGGGAGTATTAAAAGTTTTCAGTCAGAGAGCTCTAGTGTCTCACTAGACTACTAGGAAAAGAGATTCCACCTAGATATTAGGACATTGATTGTGTGTTCCTGGATAGCAAGGGGTTGGACTGGATGGCCCCTGGGGTCTCTTCCAACTCAAGGACTCTATGATTCTACTATAGTCCCAAGACTCCATAGGTTGCAGCCCCATTGATTCTAGTCCCAGGATTCTTTAGGATGCAGCTGTGGCAGTTAAAGTGGAATCACAGTGCTGTAATTGTGTAACATGAAAGGGTATCTGAAGGGAACGGCTCTCACATTTCACTGATAGAGGTGGGCTTCTTCTCCATCAGAGGCCAGAGCAATGTGAGTTGGAATCAACTATTTCAACTTTTATTTTGAGTAACTATTACTAAAATGTATTAAATAAAATTTAAATCTTTAAGTCTGCTTGGATCTAGCTTTCTTCTGTTTCATACAAAAATATAGTTCTGGTGCTCATCTCCCAAGGTTACTCTGAAACCTGCATCACAACTGGTTTGATTTTTTACAGACTTGTCTTGGATCCCTCATATCACTGCAGGAGCCACTCCTTTGGTGCTGTGTGTTGCTTTTCTTAGCTGCTATTTGTGATCAAGTGCCAAGGGGATATGGGAAAGGCCTTGGACTTTTTTGTTTTTTTATGACTATGAGAATCCAGAAGGCTCCCATCACAAAAATACATTGTCTCCAACATTTTCATAGCTGATTGCAGAGACATGTTTGTCACAAATTTTCCATGCTCATTAACAAAAATAACTGAAAAAATCCTATCGCTTGCTGAAAACTGTATGATTATGATTTTTCAAGACAGATGGACAACAGTAACAAGGAATGTCCTTGGCAAATAGTGGAGATGTATGAAATGCAATAGGTCTAAGCTAGGAACCTGCCTTATACTGAGCCAGAGCATTGGCCCATGTAGAGGCAGACTAAAATTGTCAATACTGTACTGCTATCCAAGATTTCAGGTAGGTTTATGTAGGTGGGAAGTGAATAAATCAGGTGTGTTCAACATGGTATGGTGTCACGTACCACATAAAATCCATAAATACAATTTGTTTCAAAAACTAAAGCAAGTGACCAATATTTTACATATCTATACTATGATAGAGCTGATTCAAAAGAATCTAATGTCTCACTTCTGAGGAAACCACTGGTATTGAAAACTGCAATGGTACCATGGACAGAGTGTTTTCTATATTCACAATTTCCAGGCCTTGTTTCAGATCATGTTATGATGATTCAATCTGTGTTAGGAAAAGCACATACTGAGTGCTCAGTGCATTCTAGATATTCATTTATTTATTTGGGTTATCTCCCATGTTCCCCCCCCCCCCCCCAAAATGAGGACTCAGTATGGTTTTCTGCTTAGAGGAAATGTGCACAGCATATTACATATACAGTATAAGGTAGATTTTCATATGTAATTTTGAATGATTGCAAGATGGAAGGCAAAATATTTTCATAAACAGGCAGAAAAGAATAGAAAGAAAATTTTCGTCTTGTTCTCCCTGTGTGAAATTCAAATAATATTAATTTGTTTTTCATTATTGATTAACTTAATATTTTAATAATTAATATCTTCTTAATAATCGTATCTTCTTATTTAAAGATATTAATTTGCTAGAGTTTTCACACATTTGAAATGAAATGAAATTTTAATGATGATGTCACAACAATATTTGCTTGATACATCTATGATGGTCTGGATTCCTGGACTTCTGTACACTTGCAGTGCAATTCGGATTAATGTTTAAAACACTACAAAATAAAATGTTATTGAATGAAAGAAAAAGAGCCTGATTACCTCTCACTCATGCCCAGTTTCATGTGTGGAGATTTTAATAAATGTAAGTCTAGGGTTGTTCCAAAAAGTCAGCATAGTATAATGGTTTGAACTCTGAAGACCAGTGTTCAAATCCCTGTTTGATCATCGAAACCCACTGGGTGGCAAGTCACATGGGCTGCATCTGCACTGCAGAAATAATGCAGTTTGACACTATTTTAACTATCATAGCTCAGTGCTATGGAATTCTGGGATTTGTAGTTTTGTGAGATATTTAGCCTTCTCTGTCAAAGAGCTTTGAGGCTGCAACAAACTACATATCCCAAGATTCCATAGCATGGTATCATGGCAGTTAAAGCAGTGTCAAACTGCATTATTTCTGCATTGCATACTGTCCCAGCTTCAGATAAAGACGATGCAAACCCCCTCAACAAGTCTTGCCAAAAAAAGCCCCATAAGCTAGAAATGACTTGAAGGTACACAGCAACAAAATGTATGTTCCACACATGTACACATTGTTCTCAAGAGTGTGGTTAAACTTTATCATGTTTCAGATAAACTTGCTCAAGGTCCTTTTTTTCTTTTCTTTTCGAAAAAGTTCTTCTAATTTTTATTACCGGTGAGTGGGAAAGTGCAGCTCTGAGTACCATTTTGGAGGGAAAGACAGGATATACAGTAAATCAAATAATAATAATCAAATTTTATTTATAGCCCGCTCCTCTGTCTCCAATCGGAGCCGGTTACATCAATTAAAAGATACAAGATAAAATATACATGATCCATACCCCACCTCCCACCCCTTAAAATTGAATTAAAATGACATGGCCATCAAGATCAAAAAGTTAATGAATTGAAGGGAGAGCTTGACCTGGACAGAGCCGGGAGTTAAGGGTTTTCTGGGAAGGCCTGCCAGAAGAGATGTGTTTTTAAAGCTTTTTTAAAGCAATCAGAAGATGTAATAAGACACATCTCGTCCGGAAGGCCATTCCTTAGCCTGGGAGCGACAGCCGAAAAGGCCCTCTGGCAGGTCTGTGCCAACCTGTGCCAACCTAGTTTTCATAGGCTACAACAGGTTGCTTCCCGAAGACCAAAGCATGCGGGGGGGGGGGGGGTCATATGGGAAGAGGCAGTCCCTAAGATAAGATGGACCCACACCATGTAGGGCTTTAAAGGTTAAAACCAACACCTTGTACTGCGCTCGGAAACTAATCGGCAGCCAGTGGAGAGATCTGAGCACCAGTGTTATGTGCTCTCTCCTCAGTGTTCCCGTGACAAGCCTGGCTGCCATGTTCTGAACTAATTGAAGTTTCCGAGTTAAGCACAAGGGTAGCCCCATGTAGAGCGCATTACAGAAGTCCAATCGTGAGGTTACCAAAGCGTGTACCACTGACTCCAGGTCTTTCAGCTCCAGAAAAGGGTGCAGCTGGCCTATTAGCTGAAGCTGATAACAGGCACTCAAAAATAGACAGTCAGAAAGATAGTTGTTCCTGTCTCAACTGTGTAAAACATTTGTTACTTTCATGTGTATACCATAATAAACTGTTAAATGGAGGGAAAAGAAAAAAGATAGTTGTGCGATGTGCTGGAAAAGGCAAGAAGAAAAAGATCATGTAGGCCTGAATAGACTGCTCCTAGGGGGTGGCCTGCAGCTGCCTCTTTCTTTGCCAGATTGGGGCCGTGGCAATGGCACACTGCAGCCCCAATCTGGCCTTTCCATGGTGCAAAAAGGAGCAGCAAAAAGTGGCTCTTTGCTCCACAGAAAGTGAAATAGCCACTGGCGCTGGGGCTTTTCAGTGCTCCTTGGGCACTGCATCATCTGGATGCAGCACCAGAGGAGCGCCGTGATGCCACACACTGTATGGTAGGGTCTGTGGTGTCACATCAGCATGGGGGCAGAGTCGGGGCATGCATCATGTAGACGCCACACACCCCACTCCACCCCCATGCTGGCCTTGGATACCAGTCTGTGCAGCCTCTTAATGCTGTCTGGAGGAGTCAGATGTTGCTTGGCCAGAAGTGTCCCAGTTTTCATTGTGAAATGTTGGGAGTCAATTTATTGACCCTAATTCAGGGGTGCAGAAAGTGCAGCTTTGGGGTCGCATGTGCCCCAGAACTCATTTTATAGCCACTAAAGCCCCCCAAAGCCCCTTGAAATCTCCCATTTTTAAAACAAATTTGACCTGATTTTCTTGTGAAAATGTCTGAAAGTCAAGCCCCCATGGAACAAACACTGAGAAAACCACCTCTCTAATTCCACCCCCCCCCCCAATGCCCTCTGATCCCCCTCCCCCATTGAATACTTTCACCCCTCCATTTCTCCTTCAAAATAGTAACAAGTGATGCAATGTCACTCTGGCTGCCATTTTGAAGGACAAATGGAGGGAAACTATTTGTATTGGCACGCTTAGGAGCCGGTGCACCTTGTGGGGAGTTGAGGGTGGAAAGCTGTCCTTCCCTTCTGTGGAGTTGCCCACTCTTGTTATGTCCCACTCTGGTTGGACCTAACAATTGCATTTAGGTCAACAAAAGTGCAGTCACTGTTGGGGGTCTGGTTCATGTGCTCCTGTGAACATTACAGATTTCCCTTTCGCAATCCCTTCCTTACAGTTGCCTCCCTTATTTTTATTCCCTGTGTTTATAATTTTTTTATCCAATAAACCTGAGTGACTGGTTGGTTTGCAAGCAATCTCTCATCCTGCAGGCAAAAAGGGAGGGGGGGGTTTCTTCAGTTTTTTGACAGTTGAATGCAGACTATTAACATAGCATTATTTTAATGAATGGTTCCTGACTACAATTATCCTTTGAAATGATAAATCTGTCAGAAGTCCTTCTCTTCCATTTTTAACAAAACTTTTTCTTTGCAACCTGCTCTTCTTGAGCAATTTTTGTGTGCATAGAAAATCAAGTCCAGTGGAAGAAATCCCTCCAATACTGTTACCCTGTGACTTACAAAGGAGAAAGGTGGCAATCATAACCGCATATTTCACTATCAACAGTGAAGCAGCAGACCTCTGGTTTATGCACCCAAAGTAGAATTTAGCTCTAGAAGACACTGCCATAGGACATTGTTGAAGCTAAAGACTTAGCAGATCTTTCAAAAGGATTGGGCATTTATATAGACAACAGAAACACCTGCATTTAGCATATTGTGCTTGTGTGCCTTCAAGTTGTTTCACACCTAGCATAGGTGTTTCTAAAGGACAAAAAGTTTCATGTTTTATGGATTAGCTATAATAACAGTTATTTCAAATTTAAACAACTTAAGAAAACTCATGTCAGTTTATTCAGTTAATAGTATGCATTGATCTATCTATCTACCTATATACTTCTCTGTATCATTCCAATTTTAGCATTTGTGCTGCCGAAGAAAAGGCATTGATCAATATATATTAAGAATCTTTTTAAAGTTCTCCATAAGTGTGTATTGCTGTTGTTATCTGTGTCCATTTGTCCAAACTTTTGTTATATTCCTTTGGAACTGAATGTTGACAGAAATGAATGCCAGGTGTGTAACGGCACTCTGGATCAGGACCATAGCATGGCATTTAGGGCTTTTGACCCTTTAACCCCCACATCCACTGTGGTCTTAATTTGGATCACTATCACCTTTCTCTACCTGCTCTTGAAAGTAGAGGTTACTGGTTACTTTTATAAAGCCATTCCCACAGTTTTGATGCAGTAAGACTACATTTCAGCTCCCACCTCAACTACCGTGTTTCCCCAAAAATAAGACGGTGTCTTATATTAATTTTTGCTCCCAAAGATGCACTAGGTCTTATTTTCAGGGGATGTCTTATTTTTCCATGAAGAAGAATTCACATTTATTGTTGAACAAAAAAATGGGCATGCTTCCAAACAAAAACTTTGCTAGGTCTTTCTTTCGGGTGAGGCCTTATATTTAGCAATTCAGCAAAACCTCTACTAGGTCTTATTTTCTGGGAATATCTTATTTTCAGGGAAACAGGGTATGTGGCTGTGGGTCAGCCACTGTCTTACATTTTAATCTGCCAGGCAGAAGACAAACACATGGACCAGGGACACCATGCACACAAATGTCATCAGAGCCTTGGAGAAAGAGTGAGATAAGAATACAATTAATATAAATACAAAATACAAAATTTCTGTCTATCTGGCTGTAGGCTCATACCATATCGTATAAAAACAGCTGAATGATTCAGGATGGTCTGATGGATAAGTAGTATACAAGACATTCACATTGGGGATCCTGAGGGAACCCTAATTATTTCTTTCATTCATATGGAGCAGTGTACCGTTTGAAAGATGGAGTTAAAAAATTAACTTCATGGAAATTTTGCTATAACTGTATAAAGACAATTAAATTTTGGTCTGTTTGTTTACCAGATCACACATGCCTGACTGGACAGATTTTCACCAAATTTAGAAGGGATTTTGAGATGGTCTAACTCAGCAATGGCGAACCTTTTAGGGACTGAGTGCCCAAACTAAAAGGCTTTCTGGCACCAGGTGTTACGTAGTGCCGGGGGTGGGACTTCCATGCTCAGGGGGTGGGATTTTCACCTTCCAGGGGGTGGAACTTCTGGGGCAGGATTTCTTCTCCCCACCCTCATGGGCCTTCAGCATCAGCTGCCTCTCTGGAGAGACAGTTGAAGGCCCGGGAAGAGGAGGAACAGGCACATGCCTGTTTCTCCTCCTCCCCTGCATCCTCCCAGTCCTTCAGCTGCCTCTCTGGAGATAGTTGAAGGCCTGAGATGGCCAGGAACAGGAAGAACAGGTGTGTACCTGTTCCTCCTCTTCCTCGCCCTTCATGTGCCCTGAAAAATGGTTGTGCGTGCCATCTCTGGCACACATGCCATAAGTTCACCACCATGGGTCTAACTTAACAAGGGCTGTATGATGTGCATGAAATTCAATGGGGTGGCACATTATTATTAGTAGTAGTAGTAGTAGTATTCATGCAGACCTGTATATCTGATGGCCAATCAAGATAGGCACATTGTCTCAAGAGCACCTTGATTTGCAATCTGACTGATGTAAGGAACATTTGAGCACCCAAAGAGATAAGCACCTCTAGAAGAGCTGAAAATGAAAATCATTAATGATGGCTACTGATTATCCAGAATGTTGCTGGATACTACAGTAAATAAGCAAACAAACAAATAAAACATGTATATTTTATGTTTTACTGCATGACACAGATGAGAAACAAATAAATGCATAATACAAAAGGCCTATTGTCAATATTCAGGAAACAAATGTGGGCAAAGTTTCATTTGAGTAATTAAAGAGCCAAGCACCTTATTTTTTCTTTCACATGGTGCTTTTCTGTGATTTGCCAATTCATTACAGTATTAGAATAACCCTGTGAATCAAATGTCACAACTGGATGAATCCAAGAGTGTGCTGATGTCTTTAATGGTAAAAATTAATGAGGACTACTATTGCCTTAGTTTATCTTTGTGCATCATTATGGTTGTGTCCTTGGACTGGACAAGGATAGACTTATATCTGGTCTAACACAACTCCTTTCTCACTCCACACCTTCTCTGCCTCCCTCAGCACTCTTCTGTCAACTCATCTTAGCCAGTAGAGCAGTTTTGCCAGCAGACTATTCTCTTTGAAGATCTCTGCCAGTTTATAGAAATGTCTGCCTGATACTAACATCCTGCAGCTGGTATAGCCTTGAAATAGAATTACAGTGCTCAACAATTATCACAGAAATGCAATTACTGCAAACACTCAAGAAGTTCTGCCTTACTAAGGCAGGGTACTTTTCAAATGTTTGACTTTCCCCCATAATACTTAAAAAAATCACATTGATCACAATCATCTGAACTATGAACTGGAAAGTACTGTTTCCTGGTGGCACAGTGGTTAAATGCCTGGACTGCAGCCACTCATTCAAAACCATAAGGTTGCGAGTTCAATACCAGCAAAAGGGCTCAAGCTCGACTCAGGCTTGCATCCTTCCGAGGTCACTAAAATGAGTACCCAGATTGTTGGGGGCAAGTAGTTTACAGTTGTAAACTGCTTAGACACTGCTTAGGTGGTAGGAAGCGGTATATAAATGAAGCTATCTGTAATTGGATAGATAATTTTTTTATGTCTCAGGGGTTCAGTAACCAACCTGTTATATCAATGTAATGGATCCACATTCATACTTAATTGTACTGTTTGGCAGCATGGAACTTGAATAAAGTTTATAGCTCATTGATAAAGCATATGCATTGCTGATGGTGGTGGCGATATTTATATACCAACTTTACTCTGAATAATGGGGCATAAGGTGGTTTACAAAAGGTAAAACAAATACAATTAAAACTGTTATTTTAAAAAGGTAAACTACATAAAATGTACTATTAAAATGCAATTAAACAAGGCTTAGAATTAAAACTGTTTAAAAAGCCCAAAATTAAAAAATCAGGAGAACATACCATAAACAGCACACCTTGCAGTCAGTTCCTAAGAGGTGTGATGTAACAGAACAGTTTTCATTTGCTGACAGAATGACACAAAGTCCTGAGACATCCCACATACCCTAGAGATGGAATTCCAAAGTCCAGGAACAGACACCAAGGAGGCCCTCTCCTGTCTTGTCAACAAACCTAACAATATAGTGGGGCTGAGAGAAAGGCCTCCCCTAGATGTGAGAGCCTAATGATGCTCATATAGAGAAATACCGCCCACTAGTTAGCCTGGACCTGAGCTGCATATGGCTTTATAGGTCATTCAATGTTCTTAATTCAGTTTCTTCAGTTAAATGACCAGTTAGAGGATAATGGGAAAGACCTCAGCTGGCTGACCTGAAGAGTTGCTGCCAGTCAGAGTAGATAACAAAGGATTCACCATCAATTTCAGTCACAACTTTAATTCCCAGAATGTCTTCATCACCATAGTCACAGACCTTGTACTGGTCTAGAAATTCTGGGAACTATAGTTTTCTTTAAAAAAAAAAAAGAAGAAGTTAACTGTTCTATGTTCTGGTTCATCCCACACTACTGCCATAATATTTAAGCACACAGGGAAGGCCAACTACTGTATACAGGTCCTTATTGTGACTTCATCATGGATTTGAAACCATGAAAAGTGCTTATGGTTGGTCCTACCCACAAGACTGCAGGTCTTTAAGCATCACATCATTTCCATAGGATATATCCATGGAGAGTTAACCACTTAAAGGGTACTCTACAGCTATGACAATGAATTAACAGAGTTAAGAATAAAAGGCAGCAGGCATTACTACCTCAGATGTATTTCATGGGCATGTACTGGATGAAGATTGGATAAAATGGTGATCTTGCCTGCCACAAACATTCTCCCTACCCTGTTCAAAAGCTATTTCTTAAACATTAAATCTGTGTTTTGGCCAGGGTGCAAT
This sequence comes from Urosaurus nigricauda, assembly GCA_034509955.1. Classification (NCBI taxonomy): domain Eukaryota; kingdom Metazoa; phylum Chordata; class Lepidosauria; order Squamata; family Phrynosomatidae; genus Urosaurus; species Urosaurus nigricauda. Next base: position 44,504,974 of record JAOEGL010000004.1, on the reverse strand, counting down.
GACAACTAGTTACTGCTCTGGGCAAATGTCAAAATCTTGCCTCTGCTTTCATTCCCCTGGTAGGCATAAGGTGCTTCCCAGCATGGTGATCCTTTGTCATTCTAGTCTTGGATCATTTTGTTGCATATTAGTATCTGAGTTCCATCTCAGCTAACTGTAATTGTAACACTAAGATGTCCTTGTGCTTATGTCATGGAGACAATGAATTTATTATATAGCACCAGCAAGTGAGATTTATTCTGTTGCCTTGAAAGATTTATTTTCCAGCCTTGTCTTCCAAGAAACAAGCAGCGCCCAATGTTTCCCAACCAGCAATTATTCTAATCTCAGGTTAATCTGATAGAGGGGAGGGTTTATGGCTAGATTTGTGCCATAAACACATTTTTATCTACAACACTTTTGCTTTCCCTTCCTGGCAGATAATATCCATGAGGCTCCTAGTGCAGCAACATAGCAAACCTATTCTGCATTTATGAACTAAAGCATCAAACTCATAAGATGTGTCCGTATACTGAGTCAGTCCATCCATCCATCCTATTACTGTCAGCCAGTGGCATCAATAGAATTAGTGTCACTCTGTGCAGTAACCCATGGTGTCACCCCCTACTGATCTCCTCCCATACCACAACATACAGAATCCTTTGTAATCTTTGTAATTTTTTTGTACTAATGTTACTCATAAAGCATAATTCCCATATATCCTTGAATGTCAACATAATGTCTGTGACATAAAGAACTAGCAAAATTAAAATTATTCTTTTAAATTACAATATCATATACACAGTTTAAATGTATTTACATGTACATTGTTTTATGTGGAAGCAAAAATTTGGTAGGTAAAGGTAAAAGTCCCTGGACATGAATTTCTAATCATAACTGATTGTAGGGGGTAGTTGTCATCTCCGTTACTAAACTGAAAAGCCAGTGTTGTCTGAGGACTATTGTGGTGGTCATGTCGCCAGCATGTCTGCAATGAACACTGTTACCTTCCTACCAAAGTGGTACCTATTTATCTACTTGCCCTTGCATGCTTTTGAACTGCTAGGTTGGCAGAAGCTGGGACTGGTGACAAGAGCTCACCCCATCGTGCAACACTTGGGCCTCAAATTGCCAATTTTCTGATCTTCTGATCATCAGATTTGGCATCTTAATCACTAAGCCACCACATCCCTGTGAAACTTTGGTAAGATGTGATTTTTTAAAAATTAAAAGAATAACTGTGCTTCCCCTCCTCTTTGCTTTTCTCCTATTCTTTCTTCCCTGCATGATGGAAGCTTCTTGCTCACCAAGTGTGCAAGTGCTGGTTTCTGTGGAGAAAAAACAACTGTTTTTTTGCAGGGGAAATTCCCTGCTTTCTTCTCAGAAAATGGATTTCCTGCACAAAAAAACAGGTTTTCTGCACAAAAAGTGATCTTTTGGCACAAAATGATGTTTTTCTCTGGAGACTTTTTTCTTCACAACACTTTTGGACATTCAAACACAGCATTTTTACAGAGGTGTCTCTAAGTGAGTGCCCCTGCATTGCCAACAGTGAAAAACAGTGGTTCAGCCAATTACTTTTTTGGCTACAGACTATTCTGTCTAGGACACTGCAGGCATTTTAATCTTAAATTGTAACTTTACCCAACTGTAGGGCTGATGTAGAGTAACCCTATACAGTATAGGTTCCTACAGTCTGTGGTATGGCTGTTTTTAAACATGTGAGACCAGAATGTCTTGTTCTTTTTTATTTTATTTTTTGTTCTCAGCTGTGCTCTCTGAATTCTGCCTTGTTTGTTTGTGTGAGGAAACAAGGTTTAATCAGCAAGCCACTTGCCTGTTCCAATGAGAGCATCTACTAGCTTCGTGGGGGGCAGAGAGAAGGTAATGTTTAACTTTATCTCTGCTCTACTGTGGTACTTTAGCCTGGCAATAAGCATGCAAAACAGCTCTGCTGTTTCTTTCTTTTAAAAAAAAGACAAGCTGTATTTGTGATCTAAGCAAAATTGGAGGACATGTAACCTTCACTTCTACCCTCTTGTCCACTTCCCAAAGCAGCACTACTGATTGGGTGGTGGGGACAGAGAATGATGCCTCCCCAGATTATTTTAAAGTGTGAAAGGGGAGCATACAGGAGGAAATACTCCTAAAGACAGCTTAACCACAAATCATTAATGGGGATTAATAGTTTAATCTAATTTTAAGGGGTGGAAGGTCAGGTAGAGGGATATTGATATTGTTTTACTCTGTTGTTTTTATTTGCTGTAACCTGCTCTGATTGTCCTGACAGAGGAGCGGGCTATAAATTAAATTTTATATTATTATTATTATTGTTATTATTATTGTTATTGTTATTCAAGGCCAATGTCATCAGCGTAAAGTGAAACTCATATAGCTTCTCAAGGACAGTGTCCTTTGTAAAGGTCTGCCCTGCCCACAGGAACCTGTCCACACTCTGTTTTCTCATTCTGCTACCTAAGACTCTGCTCAGGGTCCCAGCAACCAGGCAAATTAGGTGAGTGATGACCAGAGATGTGATGCAACTGCTGCACTGCCAAGTCAGCCAAAGAATACCACCAATGGAATATCCTCATCAGAAAGGTTTGATGGGCAGCAACTGAAACACCATTCCAGTGCCCAAAGTTTTTATTCACCCAGCATTCCTACACGGAGCATGAAATGGTCTATTTTTACTATTGCTTTATTTTCTGTGCTTCATTATTTTTCTTGCTTTTCTTGTTTTGTTCTTTGATTTTATGTTATTTTCATTGTATGTCACCCTCATAGATTACTGATGGGGATAAGCACTAGCAATTTCTTAAATGGATTCTGCTCTCATCTTGTAAAAGTTGGGATATGAAACCGGCTTATAAAATTCAGAAGTGATGTGCTATGCACTGAGCCTTTGCACAGTCATTGCCTTGCCCTGACATTTCATTACTAAAGCCTCTCTCCCTGTCGCACACACGTATCCTTGATTGTTTTTGAATCATTGCATCACTGCATACCATTCTACCACATTTCTTTTTGTGTAACCTTGTATTTGTAATCCCTTGTCTAGCGGGTCCTTTTCCATTCCCTCCCATCTTCATCCACACCCACATCCAGTTCTTTGCACATCATATCCAGTGTATCAAGATCTGAGATAGGAACAGGGCCGGCCCCACCATTTGGTAATAACGTAACTGCCTCAGATGATAGACACTGCAACTCCCTCACTTTTCTTCCTGAGCCCCTGGCCTTTTCCCTCCCTGTTCCAGACAGCCTATCCCACACATTCTAAACCAGCCTGCTGCCTCTAGGTGTGGTGGAGGCCAGGTTTGTTCTGTTGCCAGTGTTAAGATAAGGGCAAACTGCCAGCTCAGTCGGCTTCTCTACATGGCATGGATGTGAATGCCATTTTTTCCTTGAATCAAAATATCTGGGTAGGAAAAACTGATTGTACACCATCTTGTACTAGAATGATCTAGAATGAAAATAGAGCTGTCCCACATCATTTGGCTGCCTGGAGCAGAGCAGTAAATGGTACTTCCCACTTCCAGGGTCACTATGCATAGCATTCTAGGCCAGTCAAGTTATTTTGGTACATGAGGCAGAAAACCTCACAAGTGCCTGCCTCACTTCCCAGAAATAAAGATACCATCACAATAAATACATGATTTGCTGCTGAAATCTGCTGCTTGAGGCATCTATGACATGCTGTCTGGCTCTGATAAAAAAGCAGCAACAGAAAACTCATCAAGGAAACATTGAAATTCATGTAAGCATCACACTGGAGTGGATGGAATAAAATCCAGATCTTCACCACTTACTGGGCAGTGAATAAACTAAGCCTAATCAGCATGTTTTAATAATAAATAATAAAATAATAAATAATTTATTTATATTTCCCACCTCTCCCAGTTGGATCGAGGTGGGATTACAAACTAAAATACATTCAGAAAACAATCAGTAAAACACGACAACAATAATAATTTTAGCTAAAAAACCAACTCTGGCAATAATAGGATAACAGAACAGTCATAGTGAAAGGAGTGGAGCAATATTTCTTATATAAGGTCAGGCGGGTATGCCCACCGGAATAGATCCTTCTTAATTGCTTATGGACTATAGCAAAGTCTTCAACTGCATATATCATGAAAATTTATAGAATGCTCTTAAAGACATTTGAGAAATGTGATGAGAAACCTGTACTTAGGACAAGAGGCAACTGTTAAGACAGAACATGGAGAAACAGAATGGTTCCCGATTGGCAGAGGGGGTCAGGCAAGGATGGATATTATCATTCTATTTGTTCAACGTCTATACAGAAGATATAATATGAGGAGTAGGCTTAGATTTGGAAAAAGGAGAAGTAAAGATAGGAGGGAAGATTATCAGCAATCTAAGATACGCAGATGACACCATACTATTAATGGAAAACATCATCAACTTGTAAAAAATACTCTGGAAGCTCCAAGAAGAAAGTGGAAAGGCAGGTTTAATGATGAACTTAAAGAAAAAAAAATGACCATGAAGGGCCTATATACATTCAACCTAGACAATGAGGAAATGGAAATAGTAAAAGAATTCCTGTACTTTGGATCAAACATTGATCAGGAAGAAGACTGTAATCAGGAAATTAGAAGAAGACTAGGAATGGGAAGGGCAGCTATGAAAGAACTAGAAAAAAAGTTAAAGTGTAAAGATATACAACTGGGCACTAAAGATAGAAGTCATAAAAGCCATTACCATGTACAGATGCAAGAGCTGGACTGTTAAAAAAAAAAAAAACAGATAAGAAGAAAATCAATTCATTTGAGATGTGGTGCTGGAGAAGAGTGCTGAGGATACTGTGGATGGCCAAAAAGACAAACAATTGAGTCCTTGAACAGATCAAGCCAGAAATCTCCCTGGAAGTGAAGATGATCAAATTGAGGCTGTCATACTGTACTTTGAGGCTGTCATACTCTGTTTCGAATTGCAATGATGAGTAATAGGACAGCGGCAAGAATATCCCAGTCTGAACTGGCACTGCTCAGCCAGCATCCTGATGCATAAGAGGAGTGATATATAAAGGGGACAATGTATATCTGTCCTGTTATGCATCAGTCCCCTTGTGTATCAGTTCCATTGTGCATTGGTCATTTTGCTGATTCCCATATGTAGTAATGCAACAGCAGCCCTATATTGGATATGGATGTTACAGAACTGCCTAATTCTAATTCCTTCCAACATAAATTCATTTACAGCCCCTATGACTAGATAGTGAAGTAGTCGGCCTCTTTTATTTCTACAGTGAGTCACAGGGGAGTTCTTGAGACTTGCAGGCTAAGTAATAGATTCCTTTCACTTTGACTGATTACTTATGGTGTGTCAAGGTATATTCAAATGCTCAAACTATCACCCCAAGATGGACAAACTGATAGTCTATAGAGATGGTTTATTCTTTCAGATTCCTCAAATCTTTTGTTCTATTACCTGTTTATGATTAAATGGCATCTGGTATTTTCCCTCTAAACTTGTTTGTGACTTGTCTTGAAAAGTCCTGTTATAAATGTGAAGAAAAAGAAGCTTCTGGGGTTCATGGTTGCAGTGAAAATCTTAAATCATCCTGTACTCTAGAAATTCATTTGTTCTTTCATTTAAAATGCTGTATATATTCATATATAAGTCTATAAATTTCAGTCAAAAATTAACCCAAAAAATCCCCCTGAGTTGCCTTATCTACAGGTCAATGTAATTATTGTGCTTTAACTCTTATTTTAAATAAGGAATCATCCCCTGGAGAAAGGAAAGAGTGTAATCTGTCCTGGAAGCACTAACCCCCTCTTCGCATCCATCCAGCCTTTAGTGTTAACACAAACAATTATGCCTGCTGGAATTTTGTAAATTCTTTGGCACTATTTTCCTTTGTTTCATCCTTTTTATCCTTTGTGACATACCCCTAAGTTTTACCCTTGATTTATCCACAGGTCATATCAAAATCCATAATTTTAGCCCCCAAACCTGCCCTCAACTTATACGTAAGGTCGATTGATAGTTGAGAATATGTGGTAAGTGTGCTAAATAATGGTTAAGAACGACTAGTTTTAAAACCTACTTCAAAAATGGTTCTAACCATTCATTTAGAAGAAAATTCCAATCTGTTCATTTTCATGAACTTTGTTCACAGTTCGCAAATTACAAAACTAGAATGAATGCTGCTCCAAATCTGTAGGGTGCAATAGTGCACAGCATCATACTGCTACCATGTATGATGCAGTGCTGACCTGGCACAAGAGCATCTTTAATGGCACTAGCTTAAATGAAAGGGAAAAAACCCAAAAGAGTTATATGTGGTAGGATTGGGCCTGATAGCCTTCTTAGTACCTTCCAGCTTCCAGGCATCCATACTATGATTCTAAATGAGATTGAAGCATCACACGAATCTTCTTTCTTCCTCAGCAGCATCTGCTCTGCATAAATAATGCAATTTGGCACTGCTTTAACTGCAGTTGTTCAATGCTATGAAATTCTGGTAGTTTTATGAGAGATTTAGCCTTCTCTGTCAGAGAGCTCTGGTGTCACAACTACAAATTCCAGGATTCCATAGGATGGAGCCATGACAGTTAACAGTGGTAAGTCAGTGAATGCTGACACACTGGATGGAGGGGATGTTGTTTTGCTTCTCACCTCAGCTGGAGACCTATGGCTATGTGTATAGTATTGGCTGCCTCTTGAGTACCTGTAACATGGACTAGCAGCTTCAGCTATTTTATTGGTTGATTTGCATAATTCTATGTGTTCAGATGCTCAAAAAATCTCTGGCTTGGCTTCTTGCCACTGACTCAGGCTCCATCTGCACTGTAGAAATAATCCAGTTTGACCTCACTTTAACTGCCATGGCTCAATACTATAGAATTCTGGGAACTGTAGTTTGGAATTCTGGTTACTGTAGTCTGTTGAGGCATCAGAGCTTTACTCTGGTACCTCAACAAACTACAATAACCAGAATTCCATAGAACTGACCCATGGGATTTAAAGGTCCCAAACAGAACTGCAGAAACAATCCAGTTTGAGACTGCTTTAACTTATCTGGGTCCATGCTAGGGAATTCTGTGAATTGTAGTTTTGTGAGACATTTAGTCTTTGGAGTTTATCACATGGGAGGAATTTCTCTCAGTTTCGAAAGAAATGAAAGTGGGGGCCAGTTCGGAAATGAGTGAATTCGCTAGTTCAGCGAATTTACATGATTGTGTATTGACGCTGCATCATGTTCAGAATGACTTCCCATTGCCCGAAATTGTGTGTGATATTTTCTCACGCAATAACGTGAAACCCCATGATTGTGTTCAGAAGGACTTCCCATTGCCCAAAAATGCACGTGGTAGTCTTTCACGCAGTAATGTGAAACCCCATGATTGTGTTCAGACTGCCATTGGATTATGCTTCCAATTGTCGTTTAATAAACTCCTTTGTCAGAGAGCTTTGGTGCCACGATAAAGTACAATTCGCAGGATTCCCTAACACTGAACCAGGACAGTTAAAACAGTCTCAAAATGGATTATTTCTGCAATGTGCTTTGGACTTCACCTAGTTCCAGATAGAACAAAATACCACATAGGATAATGCATAATATCTACACTGCTTAAATGCAGAATTTGCTATAGTTACTCTTTGAAACTACAGCTCTCAAGCCTATTTCCTCAGCAGCATTACCATCACCATGACCATCATGGCTAGGGAATTCTAGAAGATAACTCCAACAAACCTAAATACATACCATTCAATGTTTTACAGATGAAAACTGGGTCATGTGTGGCCAAACCACATCAGAATGTGGTCAAAAGGGTATGGCAAGCCAAAAAGAGGCAATAGTTATTGAGGAAGAACACATAAAACTACTGTTTGGAGCAGAGAAGCACTGGAATTTATGTACTGAGATTAAGAGGGGCAAAAATCTTTCCCGCTTCTCTCCTCTTGTTCCTGGTGAGTTAATTGAGGGCAAATTACTTTTGTACTTTGAACAAAGCAGTTGAAGGAAACTGAGGACAAAGACGAAAATGGAAGGAAAAAAGAGAAACCAAGACATTTTAAAGGCAACTGAAAAAGTAAGACAGCAGAAAATTAAATGGGTCTGTCCATGTCAAATTGGGAGAGTGGGCAGTAGAAGGTTATGAAAAGATGCATCTCTTAAATGGGTGGCCCTGAACAGCTGCAGTTTTTTGATATTTTGGAGCTTAAGTGAGCATGGAAAGCTACTAACATAACATGTCAAACCAAAAGTGTGTTGTTGTTCTGTAACTGAAGAGGTGGTAAGCCTATCAGGACAAAGTCTGTCTTCTTGCTCTTTGTAGAGGACTATGCAATTCATGGCACAAAATAAAAACAACTACTACTATGGAGTAGTAACAGTGGTAGCAAGAGAAGCAGCAGTATAGTATCTAGTGTGTTTAGTTAGGAATGCAGCTTCATAAAGGTTAGAGGTACAACCTGCCCCTCCAGCTGTATAGTAGAATGGCTACTGGCACATCTAATACCTGCATTCTTTCTGTATGAGGTGGAAACATTTTTCTACAATACACAAAGAACTCAGTGAACTTAGTTACTGGTAAACTGCAGTTGAGCAGGCAGTGTGCTGATCTGCTGTGGTTTGTGGCAATATGCCCAGCTGACTAATAATGTGCCCAACTGAAGTATAGACTGCTTAATCCTAACAGAAGAAAATTTTCTCCTAAGGAAGACCTGTTACAGGCACAGATTGATGCACTTTAGTAAGAGGGACCTTTTTAATCACTAAAAAGTAAACCTAGTACTGGAAGAGAAGGATTTGACAAAACTTAAATTGCCCCTTCCTGAGGATAAAATGAAACTGAAAGTTGAACGATACAATCCCAAACAAAGGAAAAGAGACTGAGATTGGAAAAGTGATCAGTCAATTAATCAATCAGTCCCACGTTACTGTTCCTGTTTTCCATTATGTTATATTAGGAAAGGCAGAAGGTATTGCGTCATTTTACCAATGAGCCAGTTTATTCAGATTGTACTTTTTCATTTTTTACTGGAGATTTCATAGGCAAGGGTGTAAGCTATCACATAATATATTCTGTGATGCTTTTGTTTTATTTTAATTAGGATTGCAGGATTACTTTTTTACCATCTTTGACCAGTCAGCTATGGCCATATGCAGAGTACTTAACATAGGATTAGAAGAGGTGTAGCAGAGCCTTCAAGCATACACAAAAGTTTTCATCCATGGTTCAGGTTTTCTGTAGAATTCCCCTTTCAACTGCAGGAGCAAAGAAGGTTCTGAAAATCTGACAGAGCATCTGGGGAAATAGCATGAGAATCTGCCAAAATAGGTTCCAGTGTGAAATGAGTATGGATTAACTTTAGCAAACAAACTTCTTTGCTTCTTTATGAGTTGAGTGTAGAAATCCTCTGCTAAAAGCTCTCTAAATTGTGAAACTGACAAAAGTCTAAATGTTTCTGGTGAGATCTTGAGATCTAAGATTTCAAGTTTGAAATCATGCATATGAAGACATATGGCCATCACATAGCTATGGACCATATCAGATGGGAGGAATTTCTCTTTATTGCGAATGGAGTCGATTGGAGCCAATTCGAATTCATGTGAATTTGCTAGTTTAGTGAATTTACGTGAATTCCAATTGCGTTCAGAATGCGTTCAGAATGACTTCCCATTACCTGAAAATGACCCCCCCATTGCCCAAAATTGCATGAGATGCTTTAATTCGCAATAATGTAAAACCCATGATTGCGTTTGGAATGACTTCCCTTTTGCCCGAAATTGTGTGAGATACTTTAATTTGCAATAACATGAAACCCCATGATTGCGTTCAGATTGCCATTAGATTATACTTCCAATTTCCAACATCTGATAAGGTCCTATGTCTCCCTAGCTAATCTCCAGATGTGATCACCTCAAACTCACCTTGTAAACAGAAACGGACATGTACCCTAAGATGGCCATTTCCATTTTGTTGGAGAGTAGGGGGATATGTGTGGATGTGTCCAGTTATTTTCCTGTAAGTCAATGCACTGTGACAGGCATCTGCAAAGGCCTTCAGAGGTGATCAAGTTGTTTCTGCAGATAATATTATTGGAGCATGTCCGACTACAGAAAAATCGTTAGCTATGTCCTCACTCATCTCATGATGTTGACCAACACAGAACTGACCGTGTAGGGAGTTTGCACTGCTTAAAAGGAATGTTTTTGAGCAGATTTTGGTCATTGCATGATCTGAACAGAATTCCAACTTTTGCAATGACCAAATAAGTTAGTTCTGATGGCATAAATCCTACTATGCCATCATAATTCATGAATAAGATGCCAGCCAAAGAGATTCTAACAAAGGATTGTAAACCTATCCACAGGGGATGTGCTCTGTTATGTGAACTAAATCTAAATCTTACAAGAGACATGTCCCAAATACTATTACAGTTCTAGAGCTTGGTATAGAGGACAATGCCATCTGCTGGTAATGGATGGGCATATTATTCCCTAAGATGACAAACTTTTCAAAAATGACAAATAGTGATGAAGGCCAGAAACATAACATATCTCTCAGAACAGTGGGAAATGAATCATAGAATCATAGTGTTGGAAGAGACCATAAGGGCCATCCAGTCCAACTCCTGCCATGCAGGAACTCTCAATCAAAGCATCCCTGACAGATGGCTATCCAGCCTCTGCTTAAAGACCTCCAAGGAAGGAGACTCCACTACTCTCCAAGGGAGTGTTTTCAACTGTCAAACAGCCCTTACTGTTAGGAAGTTCCTCCTAATGCTGAGGTGGAATCTCTTTTCCTGGAACTTGCATACATTGTTCTGAGTCCTGTTCTCTGGAGCAGCAGAAAACAAACTTGCTCCCTCCACAATATGACACTCCTTCAAATACTTAAACTGGGCTATCATATCACCTCTTAACCTTCTCTTCTCCAGGCTAAACATCCCCAGCTCCCTAAGGCATAAATGATTGTGGGATGGCAAGTGGTTTCCCTGCAGAAGAGAGATGGAATGGGTTGTATCTAAAAGATAGATTGATAGAAACTGTACAGATAATTTTTTTCTAACTGAAGTGGCCACCTTGAACAGCAGATAGAGGGATGTATTGGTGGGGGTGGCTTTTGAAGACAAAGCTTTACATCTCATGCAAAGCTTTACATCTCACTTGAGATGTGGTTGAAGCAGTGCTTGGGAAGAGGCTTTTGAAATTGTAACTCTGAGCATTCCCTAGCCAACATGACAAGTATTCATACAGGCTGGGGAATTCTGGCAATTGTAGTCCAAATGTCCCATCACCAGAGTCATCTGTTAATCCAGTAGCATGTGTATATGAAATGTGCAGAGGAAATTGTTTTATCCTTCATCTTAGATTGCAAAATGATTTTGGCTGGGCCTAAATCCCACTTAAATATAGTAGAGCTGGTGGTAGTTATACTAATATTAATTCAATGGAATTTCTCCACAAAAAACCCAAACAAACTAGAAAATAGTAACAGTACAGATGGGAATAAGATGCCAAACCTGCTCAGACTGTCAGCCCATACCTTCCAACATTTCACAGTTGAAAATCAGGACACGTGTGATCAATTAACATCAAACTGCTGTCAAGATTTCAAAGGTTACTAATGAGAAAGAACACACAAGCTGGGAGTGGGTGTAGCAGTTTGCTTTTGCCAGAGCTTACTGGAAAAAGCTAAATTTCCCTCCTCTCCTCCTTACTGAGTTAATTGAGTACAAACTACTTTTGCATTTTGTACTGTTTGCAGCAACTGAAGGAAGCTGAGGACCAGAAGAAAAGTGGAAGGAGGAGAGAGAAACTGGGACCCTTCAAAAGCAGCTGAAAAAGTGGGGTGGCAGAGAATTAATTGGGACTTTCCCTCCCAAAGTGGTACAGTTGAAAAGCATGTGGGCCACCCTAGGAGGCTGCATTTCAGCTTAGCTTTCTCTCTGATCTATTAATTTTCTAAATGAAGAGTTTGTTTGTTTGTTTGCTTAATGTAGAGCAGCTTCCCATTATGTGAGTCCACATTTATACTCTAAAGTGAAAATGCTGAGATACAGGTTTTCTTCCTACAGTGAAAACTCCTCCAAAAATAAAATAATTGGGAACTTTTCATGTATGCAAATGGTAACAGGTAAGCGACTTTCTTTTTCCCCTTGGCAGTTAAATTAAATGTGCCCATTTAATTCTACAGGTCACACAAAAGTGAGGTAACCATGTTTCTGCTTTATAGAGGACAGATCTGTATTTGAAGGTTTTCTTTGTTTGATGGACTGTTCAGTTCAAGTCTGGTTTGAAGATTTTTAAAAAATAAAATAGGAAGATAGAGCATGCCCACTAGCTGTAATACTTCACCAACATACTGACTTGCTTCACAAGTCAGCTAGTTCGTATTTTCTGCTATGGAAAGATATATTGTATTTCTATTTAAATTATTAGTTAACAGCTAATAACAAGTAATAATTATTTACAACTTCACATTTATATATATGAACTGACATATGCAAATTTTATTTATTTGTCCTCTCTTTATGGAGACATGTAAAAACCACCTCTGCCACTCACAAAGTGGAGACAAGTTCTTTCACACAACACTCCTTTCCATTCTTCCTTTTAACAAATGTAGTTCATTCCCATGGCTTTAGCCATCTCGTGGGGAACTTTTAACTAAGAACAACTAATGGAAATCTGTGTTAGTCTGTATCGCCATAAAAATATTTAAATTAATCCTATATCACCTTTGAGAGTAAGGAGTTTTTCACACAGCTGAAAAGCCTGGCTTACCTTTCCCGGTTTGAATCCTCTTTTGGGATGCAGCTGGGTATTATTGCTCACATTTTGGTCACCAATGCCACCTCCCACCTAAAACCCGGCTCCCAGCCACACTCAGATGGCCAATTTGCAAAGTCAGGAGCTTCCTGGCTTTGCAAATCAGCAGGCTGAGCACATCTGGGAACCAGGTTTTAGGTGGAGGTGGCATGGGTGGTAAAATGTGAGCGATAATACCTGGCTGCATCCCAGAAGAGGATTCAAACAGGGAAAGGTAAGCCAGGTTTTTTAGCTGTGTGAAAAACTCCTTTGAGAGAGAAATTTCCAGTATAAAGCTTTCATGGACCCCAGCATCTGATGAAGTCAACTGGAGTCTAAGAAAGCGTATCAGAAATGTCTTTCATTTAGTCTCGAGGGTGCTACAGGATTCCTTTATATCCTTTTATAGTGGAAAACAGTTACTGGAAGCTCTGATGCACTGCCATTGAAAGGCTGCCCATATTCCCAAATGACTGGGGGAAATTCCCCCTATCAACAGGATATAGTGTCCAGAGGGAAGAAAAATGTAGTGCCATTATGTTTTGCTTTGATTGGAACGCATGTAGAATACTATATCCATTTCTGGGAACCGCGGTCCAAGATGACCGCAGGTTTGGAAACCAAGGCTTATGAGGAATGGCTTAGGGAGATGTGTGTGTTTAGCTTGGAGAAGATTGAGAAGTATCATCATAGCCATTCTTAAATATGTGGTGTAAAAGATAGAGCATGCTTGGTTTCTGCTATTCCAGAGTGCAATTCACATTAATGGGTTCCAACTATAGGAAAAGAGACTCCACCTAAACATTAGGAAGAACTTATTTTCTAGTCTGCCTCGGAGGGTCATAGTCTCTCTATCTTTAGAGGTCTTTAAATAGAGATTGATGGTCATCTTTCAGGAGTGCTTAAGTTGTGTACACCTACATGACAGCAGATTGAACTAGAAGGCCCTTATGGTCTCTTCCAACTCTAAGATCCTAAGATTCTGTAATTCTATGATACCCCATCACTGCAACTCTGGCATGGAAGAAACTGTACCTGTGTAAGCCTATATCTTTCGGAAGCCTTCAAAGATATAAGCAGCCCAGTTCCGAATTACATCATTCTGGCTATACTCATTGTTACATTTCACCTTCTAGCGGAAGAGTGTGCCAGTGATTTTCTCTGTTGCTGCCAAATGAGCAGATTAATAACAATAGCAAGTACATTTCTATACCACTTATCAGTGCACTGAAGCACTCCCTAAGTGGTTTATAATGTGTAAACTAATTGCCCCAACAAGCTGGGTACAGATTTTAGCAACCTCAGAAGGATGCAAGGCTCAGTTGACCCTGGAGCTCTGCCTGGGATCAAACTCACAATCTTGGGACTGTGAATGGCTGCAGTATGGACATTTAACCACTCCGCCACTAGGGCTAAACCTATGAAGCTGCCTTATACCAAGTCAGATCACTGATTTGCTTAATTCAGTATTGTCTACATTGGCAATAATGGCAGCTGCTCCCCAGCTTTTAAAACTGGGTCTTTTTAAACAGTAATTGGAGACAGTTGGATTTGAAGCCTCTGTATGCAAGCGCATCCTCTACCACTAGCTTTTGACCTTTCAGTTACTGGCTGGAAAGACCCTATTTTGGAATGTCCTCAGCAGTTGCTTAAAGGAGCTCCTGCTACTGTGCTCCTCCATCTGCTGTAGGGGTGTAGCTATAGGGTGCACAAATAGGGTATTTTTCTCTCCCCCTCCCCATTATATTCCTGCCCCAATGATCTTTTGTTCACTCCTGCAGATACACACTGCATACCCTGTGTTGTATTTGGAGTCCTCCACATTTTCACATCTGGAGCCAGCATGTTCTTGAGAGGTCACAATGACCTTTGAAACACTAGGTGGATTTCCCATGAGAAAGGAATGAAGACCCAAGGACAAGTGTACAATCCAAATAATGCTGCAATCAAACTTAAATGGGTGTGCTGACTGCAACCTCACCCCAGGCCTTTTTGTGTTTCCTCTTGCATCTGAAAACAAAGGAGGTCTCATTGCACCAAAGCAGTGTTTCCAGCCAACATCCCTGCTCATCCACCTGGGGGTTGTCCTCATCCAATCACTGTTTATGTGACTCTAAAGTTAAAGCCATCAGCCAGTCCAGAGTCTCATTTTTGATTCCTGGGAAAGCCATCAGGTCATTGTTACATTGCTAGAGATCATCAAACATACACACACCTCAGATTCTAGTTACCAGGTATAAATATTGGTCCCAAACCTAGCCTCTTTGAGCACAGTGTGCACAGAGAGTCTTCCTTGTTCCTTGTGTCTCCCTCAGACCCCAGTCTGAGCCATTCCCACTTTCTGTAGTTTAGTCTTTGGATACATAATTATCACCTCTATGCACCCCTCAAAGTCCACTATCCAATTTTCATATTTCCATTTTGGTTAGCTCTGAATGCTGTATCTGTTTGAATCACTATTGTGTATTTCATTGCATTCTTGCATGTTTCTAAATAAAGCCTTCTTAATTCACCCCAGCTTGGGGTCCCTCTCAGTGAGTACTGGTAAACACAGGTGCCAACAATCCTAAGGTTACCCAGACTCTTGTAAGCTTAAACTGGGTCCCCCAACATTTAAAGAGAAGCTGATGCACTTGGTGAGAACACCCTCCCCCCCCGTCCCCCACCTTTCTTTGGGTAAAACTCCCCAAATTTCGCACTTTGCTAAAACTTCAGTTGAGCATTTAGAAAGATAATTTATGCATCCAAAGCAGGGAAGACAAAGGATCCTATCGCATGGGATTAAAACCCAATCTTATCTTTCCCAAATGCAGTCCCATTTCAGGAGGCACCAGGTGTTATTGCAAAGAAATTGCCACCAAATTGCCACCCGGGTCCATCCCAGATGCAGTCCACATCCTCTAAGCTGCTTCAGGCCATTTTTAGAAATCAGGAGCTTCCAAATTCTAAAAATGGCTGCCAAAGTGGCTTAGAGGACCCAGGCTGCATCCAGGATGGACCTGGGCAGCAATTTTTTTGTGATAACACCTGGCTGCCTCCTGAATTAGGACTGAATTCGGGAAAGGTAAGCTGGGATTTTAAACCCATGTGATAGGGTCCAAAGTTAGCAAGGGAATGCAAACACAGTAAATTTAAGAATTCTGCTTGTGAAAAAAATTTAAATGTTTCACTGGTCCAAATTGCACAAATAATCCAGTACAAGACCACTTTAATTGCCTTGGCTCAGTGCTGGGGAATGCTGGGAATTGTAATTTATTGTGGCACCAGAGTGCTCTGACAGAGAAGGCTAAATGTCTTAAATGTGTTGTGGACCCTGTTTACAATGCTAGAAATTAGGGGAGTGAAGAGAAATTCAATTGAGTGCAGAATTCTTATTTGTACAGGTAATGTCCTCATCTCCCCCACTCCTAGCAGTAGCTATATCTCTGATCTGGAATTTTCTTGAATTATCACCTCCTCCTGAATATTAGAGAGTCCCCAGCTCAGATGTAACACACATGTAAACCAAATGCATAATGTCTTGGGATCAATCCACATATTTACTTAAGGGTTTTCATATAATACAGCTGAGAAAGACTCTTTACTTATCTGGAGAGTACTGGGATAGATGGCATGTTGGTCTGACTTGGGATAATTATATTCCTGAGGAATGTCACTTTTAGCATTAAGCTATCGTGCTACAGAGATAAGGCTGAAGCCAAAAGAAAAATAACTTGTAATCAAATTAATATAGCAACAAGGAGAACTAAAATATCAAAATAATGAAGGAGCAGATATGGTTCATAGACTTCCCATCACTATAAAACCTTGTGATATCACAAGCAGCAACACAGTCCACCCATCATGGTGCATACATTCTATAGCATTTAAGAGACTTGGAAAGAAATACAGATTCTGTGCATTTGTTTTTGATGCTGCTGAGTTTTGTTTTTTTAATGAACAAAAAGATACGGTGACCGCATCTCCCAAACTGTACATAGAAGAACTGATGCAGACAGTGCAGAAAGACTTTGTGGATGAGAAGAGAAGGCCACCAAAGTTTCTCAATTCAACCAGTAGAATATAGGGGTCACAACTACTTTACTGTATAGCAAAAGAAGTGGCGGGATAATCTATGGTAAAGTATCCTCTTTCTCCTGACAATTTTTAACAGGTTTGTCATCAGAACTACTATGTCCTCAGTCCAGTTGAAATGGCCTTGGGGAAAAATGCTGCATTGTTCACTGAATGGGCTTCTGCTATCAAGAGACTGGGTGTTTCCATTTCTTGTTTAATGCACTCATGAGGGGCTGCAGAATCATAGCAACCCTTTAACAATGCCCATAAATATGGCAACTCTACAGCTAATGCATGGAGATGTGTGGAAAAAAGGGAGCAATCACCATATGGGAGCAAAAGAAAGGGAAGAAATGCACACAGGCACTGTGGGGGAGATTCTCCATCTTTCCATGCAGGACCTAAAAGAAAGAATCACAGAAACAAAGGAAAAGTATGGTTAAATTGGAATTGTTCTGATGGAAGGGCCCTGCAATGATAAAACAGACAATTACATTCTTGATATGAGCAGAAACCCAGCATTGTGAGATTTACATGTAGCATATAGGTATATCTCTATAGGTGCAACTTCCAGTGCTACTGTCCCTCAGAACCACTATTAATCAATGCAGCCTCTACAAGATGTCCATTTCCATGTCTTTGGGAAGCAAGGGAATCAGTAGATATGTGACCAGCTATTTTCCTTGAGCTAGAAATGCTGCAGAAGGATCCATAGAGACCTCAGAGGATCCTCTGCTTAAGAGGTAGGTTCTTGGGGGTGAGATTTGGGTCGCTGTATAACTGGTAAAGAATTCTGACCAGAAAATGATGGAGTTACAATGACCAGATAAACAGGGAGTTACAATGACGTCTGACCTACACCACTGTAAAACCCCAGTGGCATTCCAGCCAAAGTCAGTTACATAAGAACAATGCTTAATAACAAATTAGCCAAGGATGTTCTCAAAACAAAATAATCTAAGAAGCTAAATACAATAAAATAGGATAGGCTGTCATAGTTGGAATGAGCAGATAAGGGAATAGAGCTTAGAAAGTTACTTTTAAGACAAATGGATATTCAATACATTCAGCTAAGTACTGCAAGCATCAGTTAGAAAACATGACTCCATTACGACTAAGGCCTCATAAACAAAATTGGTATGGACTAGTGATTAAATAAGAGCCAGTGTGGCATAGCAGTTTGAGTACTAAACTATGACTCTGGAGACCAGAGTTCTATTCCCACTTGGCCATGAAACCCACTGGGTGGCTTTGAGCAAGTCACATGTTCTCAGCCTCAGGGGAAGGCAATGGCAAACCTCCTCTGAACAAATCTTGTCAAGAAACCCCCATGATAGGTTCACCTTAGTGTTGCCATAAGTCAGAAACACCTTGAAGGCACACAATAACAACAACAGGGATTGGAAAATTATGTGGGTCTCGGGGGAATGTAAACTGCCCTTGTGCCTGGAACATGACATGTGTTCTCATGTCGCCTGCAGCCATCATCTGTAATCTAGTATTCCCCGGGTTGCCATAGGTTGGGAATGATTTAAAGGCACACAATGCACACATAGGCCCTTATCACACAACGGGTTTTGCAGCTCAAATATGAAGTCACTCCTGGTCCAACCATGCAAATTCACAAAAACCTGATAGATTATCACATGTGATTTATTTCTATGGGGGATCATTCCGAAGCAGATCGAAAGTCAATCCAAAGTGACTCCTGATATAGGTGAATTCAGTAACAAGCAAATTCACAAAAATTGTTTCCAAGCTCACTTTGATTTCAATCCGAATTGGTCTGACGTGGAATGCATCTTTGCTACTTTCCTGGTACATACACACCCCAACCTCCAAGGTGGCAAATTTCCCATGATGCGGTGCTGCAATGTTGTTCCATTTGCTTCCGGTACTCCTTCAAGAATGGAGACTGCATAATAAAACAGTGGACCTATATTATCCACTGGGGTTTACTTCCAGGACCCTCCGTGGATAACAAAATATATGTATGCTCAAGTCCCATTAAATATATTGGCACGACCAAATGGTGTCCCATATATAAAATGGAAAATCAAGGTTTGTTATTTGGAATTTATACTTTTTGGGAATATTTTCAAGCCGTGTATGCTCAAATCCGTGGATAAAAAATCCTTGAATAAGGAGGGCCAACTGTAATTTCTTTCCTGCCTCTCCTCAAGGCTCGAGGCAGGGTACCCAAAGGAGAACAAGGTACCCTGCCTCCAGTCTTGAGGAGTGGCAGGAAAGAAATTTTTTATCATTGTCTCATCATCATCATCTCTTTAATAGTAATAATAATTTCTTTCCTGCCTCTCCTCAAGGCTCGTGGCAGGGTGCCTTGTTCTCCATTGGGTACCCTCAAAGCATCCTGACAGCCCAGTCTCAGGACCCAAAAATTACTCTGTTCAGTTTTGAAGCTCATTTCTATCAGTGTAGAAGCTGCAGCTTTACTTGGAAGTAAATCCTTTGGATCTGAAGGAGACCCATTTTGGAGGAGTGCAGAAATGAGCTGGTTTGATACCACTTTAAACTGTCCTGGACTGTAGTTTGCTGAGGCACCAGAGCTCTCTGGCAGAGAAGGCTCAATGTTTCATGACATCACGGTTCCCAGAATTCCATAGCACTGAGCCAGGACAGTTAAATTGGAGTCAAATCGGATTATTTTCCCAGCGCAGATGCAACCTAAGAGAAGGCAACTGTTTCAAAGGCAAGGAGAGTGGATTGGATTCAGGGAGGTGGTATTTTAGAAAGCATGGAGAATAAGGGAGGGGTATGTATGCATATATATATATATATATATATATGCACATATATGTTTTATATATATGTATATGTACATACATATATAGACACATATAGACATATTGACATACATATATACATATATATATATATATATATATACATACATATGTATATATACTAAAGACCACACATGGTGGGAGTTGCGGGCATTGCTAAATTGTTGAAATAAATAGAATATTGAAGTAAAAAGAGTAAAAAATAGAAAAAAATAGAAGGGAAGAAGAAACGTGAAGCAATCATTCACGTGAAGCTAGCATTAACATGAAAGTGGAACCAGGAAGAGGCTCCCTTCTTCGCCCCGGAAGTGAAAAGGTTCATTATGCGTTCAGAGCCCCACTGAGCATGTGCAACGGTGCCAATTCAAATTGTTGAATCCGCATGGTATGTACTGGTGTGATAATTTAATGTGCATTTGCTCCGCTTTGCCTCAGGAATGACCACAATTTCATTCTTCATGTGTGATAATTAATCATGTGAATTGCTGTGGATTCAAATTGACTCTGCTTCCCCTTCACTTCGGAATGGCTTTGGACTGGAGTTCCAGTTTCACATGTGATAAGGTCCATAGCGATGAAATACGTAGGAAGACATAAAGACACTGCAGTACCTTTCATTGCCCTGTTGGAGATTTGGCAGCATCAAACATCTTCTTCCTGCCCTCCATTCCTGACATGGCCTCCACATTCTTACGCCAATCACCCACTTCTACAGGACGTTCCTATGAGGAAATCAGAAAGTTAAACCATGCATTAGTATACAATGCACAGCCAAAGACATGCATTGTATGATTCTATATGACCATTGCTCAAGTTCAGAATATGCCCAGAATTCATGAATGTTGAAACTTGCTTTCATTCCATAGTTTCAAGTTCTTGTGGATATGAAAATGAAATTGAAAATGGGCGAATCTAACGTGGTGAAATTTCAGAATCCACAAAGAAATGGCCAGAGTTTGGAAAAGTTGCCTTTTTAGACTCCCACGATATCTCAGCAAACACAGCCAGTTTTTTTTTATTACAAAAGTTACTTTTCATACAGCAACTCCCAGAATCCTCCAGCCATCAATGCTTATATTTGCCATGAGAGTTGCAGTCCAGAATGACTGAGAATAATTTCCAATGACCAGCTGATGAAAAGTTTCTGTCTGTCACATCTCATCAATCCTTTCTCCCACAGCTTGGAGAAATAAATTGTGCAAATTGACTTGATTTCCATATTACGAAATGTGCTCTATTCTCTTTCTTTATGCACTATGAACCCTTGACTGTTGGGCTAGTGTAAAACTGCTGCTTGCATCTGTTTCTAGCCCAGTAGCTGTCACAAGCAGCTAATATCACATACAAGGCTAAAGTTCTGCATTTCATTGCAAATGTCCTAAGATGTATTTCCATAGATGCATATAGAAAATCTTAGCCAGGGTTTTGTCCTTATAAAAAATGTTTGACGTATCCCATTGATAACATAATATAAACCAACAATTTGTTGCATAATTACTCCTGATTTTCATGCGATTTTGTTAAAAGGAAAAGAGAACAGGTAGAGCATTATATGAGATCGGTCCTGTTTTGAATATCAATTTTCTCAATATCAGAAATTAACAGAGAATATTTCACGATATGGAAGCAGCAAAAATGGCTTCAAAAAGTAACATCAGACATGACTGAATGAAGGAGGTGTGTTGGGATTTCTAACTACCAACCTTCTCTGTGTCCTCCTTCTTCACAGATTTGAGATTGGCTCTCAGGTCCATGGAAACTTTGTGCTTAGAACCCAGCAGAGCCCTTAGCATGGCATCTGCAGAGACACGTACACGCCGCAAGGGAGGACGCTTGAATTTTCCTCGGAGGTCCAGCACTTTCAGTTTCAGGTCTTTAATCTGCAAAGATGATAGAGGCCACATATGGTCATAATCCATTCAAAACCCAGTGTCAGAAGGGTAGTAGCCTCATTATTTTTACACAAGAAAAAAATGTCCTCAGACTGACCATCTTGCTCCACTAGAGGGAGGAATGCATTGGAAATGCCCATTTGCTGAAAGATATTCTGAGCACAGGACATTCCTAGTGGCATCTGGCTCTTCCTGGAAGTGGAGAAAGGGGGAACAAGCACAGCATGCCTGATTGAAGAGAACTGGATGCCTAAAGGGGCCAGAAGGGGTGGAATCAAAGAGCTGGGGCATAACAGAAATCCTTCTGTGAACATTTGATATTTAAAAAATATTAAACAATGTGACCTTTTTAAAAGATAACTCGCTAACTCTGGAGGTTTCCAATATAAATGATTAGCTTCCCTTTTGGCCAGGAAAAGGATGATCTGGAGAGATCCAGGGCTCTTGCCCATCCTGTTTTACGATGATATTGTTGGAAGATTTTTGCATTCTCTTTTCCCCTCCTTAGATAGATAGGGATTTCCTGCATGCAACCACCCCCCCAATTCAAAATAACCATGTGGTTTAGGTCACTCCACCTTTAAAGGAGTACTCACACACTCTCTCAAAATATTTTTTTACTGAATTGTTTTCCATCTTCCTCCTCTCTCAACTTTCTTGAAAGGATGGTGACATAAAGATTTCTTCTCTATCTGAACTATTCACTAGCTAGATTAGGATATAGCTTTTATGTGTATATAGATTAAAACCATTAGTAATTTTTTGTTTTGAACTACAAGCTACTTGTGTCATTTTTGGAGTTAGTCTTAGTTCTTAGGAAAGCATAGTTAGACAAAGGCACACCTCTGCTATTCTGCTAATTTAAAGCTAGACCCTAACAAGATTGGCTTTGACATTTTTGATATTTAAACATTTTTGCTTCCCCTACTGAAGCCTTAGGAACTTAAATTACCATACAGATTGCACTTCTGTCTCCATTGCCTACTGCTCTTTCAGTTCTCAATCATACCACCACTACTATTATTGTTATAAGTCCCCCCCCTTTTTTTTTCCTTTTTTTTATTTTTTGCAATTCAGTACACAGGGTGGCTTATAACAACTAAAAAAAATCACATCATAGTAGCATTTAAAGAAAAAACTAAGCTATCAATAGAATTAAAAGCAATTAAAAACATAAAGAAAAATAAACAAATATAGACAATACTATTCTATGTATTAAGAACCCTAGCCCTCCCTGCAGTCATCTGCCTTGGTCCAGGCCCCAGAGGGAGAAAAGAACCACTGGACCCCATCCACCTTTCCCTTCTCTTTTTGTGTTGTCTCTCTTAGATTGTAAGCCTGAGGGCAGGGAACCGTCTAATTTAAAAGATTGTATGTACAGCACTGTGTAAATTTTCAGCGCTATATAAATAAAGGATAATAATAATAATAATAATAATAATAATACACATTATGAAAAGCCCTTCCTAAGTAATTACATTTCAAAGACCTGCTGAAACAAAAAGGTCTTCAGCTGCTTATGGAAAGGTTGAAAAGAAAGCACCAGTCTATTCTCTCATGTCCAAAGCATTATGCCCCAGCCTAGTCCTAGACCAATTGCTACGGTGACCACATGCACAAGGCTGAACCTGGTATGATGCTGTGTCATTGTTCACATGGGGCAGTGCATCAGCCCCACTTCACCATCCCTGTTTTCAGAGCTGCTGTCATCATGGGCAGTAGATCCATGTAAAGCCTGCCTGGTGCAGCATAGCTTCTGCAGAGAAGAGAAATGGATGCCTGGACATATGATCAACAAGTAGTCCAGGCATCCATTTCTATCCTTAGCAAAGGAAAAAGCACACACAGCAGGCTTTACACAGAGCTTCTTCCCACAAGGAAGCAGTTGTGGCTCCAAAACCAAGTCATGCCCTTTCCCTGTGCTGTTCAGTGTGGGGAAGGAGATGGCACAGGTTTTGGTATGTAGACAAGTGGATTGGGCCAGATCAGATCCAATCCAGCTGTTCACACACCAAAAGAATGAAGGTCACCTCAAGGTTTCTCAGAAACCCTGGGATTTCCCCCAACTTGTTTAGGAGCTTATTGCTTGGACAAATGGCTTGCCTCTTCTGGCTTCAATTCTGGATCCGGGATGACCCCAGATGTTATAATACCTAAATTGCCACCAATCTAGGTGGAATGCCACTGCCCAGATGCATCCCAGATTGAAGCCTCACTCAGCCAGCACTTTTTGAAGTTGTGGAGTCTCTGACTTCAAAAATTGGCCAGCTGAGTGAGGCTTTGACCCAGGATGGATTCGGCTGGCAGCATCCCAGCTAGATCGGTGGCAATTTAGGTATGATAACATCTGAGAGCATCCTGGATCCAGCATTGAAGCCAGAACAGGTAAACTGGTTTATTTGTCCAAGCAATAAACTCCCTAGTCAGGCTAAGAGCAAAGTCAGGCTAAGAGCAAAACAAAAAACAAACAAACAAAAAAAATAGGGATCCTTCCCAGAAGAAGCCAAATAATATCTGGACTGTCAGCACCACCTTCAGGATGAGTACTACATTTTCACCAGTGTAGACAAGTCATAGGAAGGGAATTCCACAGCCTGGAAGCAAACACTGAAAATACCCTCCTTGTTCACATTTTCAAAGATAAGCAGCTTTAGTTGTGTGATCTACATGAATGTGATTTTGAAAGGAAGAGGGAAAATGTTTTATATCAGTGACAAGAAACTGAAAGATACATGCACACCTCTTTTTAACAATCTCACACACCACAAACTGGATAAATTTGCTAAAGAATTTCAGTAAATACCCACTTTCCCATCTAAAACAGCAGAATAATTAATACAAATTTACTGTTACTGAGATTTCAGCAGCTATCATTTTGCCTTCTTCTTACCTCCCGTGTGTTATGGTTACATTTTGCTTCAATGTCGTATCTCTCCTCATCCACAATGTCTACCTTCTCATGAAGCTCCCTGCAGAGATCCTAGACAATTAAAACAGAAAACTGGACACTAGGTATCCTCTCCAGAAATTTTCCCCTTCTCTTGGGAAAACATGGAAGAAGTATCTATTGATCAAATTGAGGTGAGTCAAAAATGTCTCCATAAGAGGTAATGTTAATGCTCCCTATTATGTGCATTGGCAAAATGCTCTTATATCTTGAATTGTGTGATGTGTTTTCTGATTTCAAACCTTTATGTGACAAATAGATAAATAAGCAATAGAAAAATAACCTCTATATCTTACATTAGCAATAGCCAACATTTATATTTTGAGGGGCCAAGGTATAATTCTTGGTGATGAAGTGTTTTACTGAAGTGTTTTATATCCAAGCAATTTGACCATTCTCTGTGCAAAAGCATAACTTAGTGGCTAGGGGCCAGTAGGAAATGAAAGTGGTGGTTACTCTTGGCTTCACAGTTTCCAAGGGATGTGAGGGACTCACCTGTTCCTGCTGGAATGGAGGAGGTGGAAGGGGGGCACTCTTGGGAGGAGGGATATCAGCACTTGGGGAGAATTCACATCAGGATTTATATCAGGAATCAAAACATGGGGCAGATTCACATCAAGAACTGTGGCAAAGTCGCCAGAAGTGCACAAGGTGAAATGATATGAATAACAATGAAGATTTCCATATGCAACTGTGGTGCACATGAATCCAGACAGAACATTACAAACATGTGTAGCATTTACCTGTTATGTACAATCACACATAGAGTTGAAAAGAGAAAAGTAATATTTAATTATAGAAACACAGAAGCATAGAATCATAGAGCTGGGTGGATCTCCATCTAAGTAGCTACTCTGAATGTCTTCAAAAAGAGGCTACACTGGACATCTGTCCAGTGTAGCTTCATTTTGAAGACATCCAGAGAAGGAGACCCCCAGCACCTCTCTAAGCAATTGGTTCTCTTGCCATATTATGAGCCTACTTGGATCCCATTTGGAGGAAAGACAGGATATATATTAAACAAGGAAACAACATGTCAGTGAAGTGTTGAATCCACCTTGGGTTTTAATCTGAACTTTAAAGGAGATACAGTATGAATGTGCTGAATCTATTTTGCAGGTAAGGTTGGATAACATTCTGTTCCTAAAAACCATTGTGGGCTCACTGTTCCACTGATGTGGAAGCTGCCAGCCACCCTTACCTCTAAAGTGTAGTTTAAGTAAGAACCCCACAAATGTGAATGTTTAAACTTTTTGCCTTCCTCTTGAATCAATGGAGGAAAGTGTACTGGAAATCTGAATAAAACCACCTAAGTTAGCTTATTAGATTTCTGTAATGCTCAAAAAGTCTTTAGAAACCATGTAAATGTCCATAATCTTCCCCAAACCAAATATCTACCTGAAGTTGGGCAAATGAAAGTCCACTGGTTCGCAAAGGTGTGATCCTCTCTGCCAAGTATCTCTCTTTCTCTCCTTGTTTGTCCACTTGCTCTTGTTCCCACTGTTCTTTGGCTTTAGCCAGCATCAAACTCTGAAACAAAGAGGCCAAAACATTTGAAAGCCATCCTTCGGAGTTTATCATATGACAGAATTTGGGGGTATAATGCAATGGCAATCCAAACTCAATCATAGGGTTTCACATAATTTCGTATTAGAGTATCTCATGCAATTTTGGGCAATGGGGGAGTCATTTTTGGGAAATGGGAAGTCTTTCTGAACGCATTCCGAATGCAATCAGATTTCACGTAAATTCGCTAAACTAGCAAATTCAAGTAATTGCGAATTGGCTCAATTCGCAATTGAGAGAAATTCCTCCCATGTGATAAACTCCATAAACAGACAATTTTATTGCCTTGTCATCAGAGTCAACTGGGGCTGTTCAGGTACTGTTCAGGTACTGCCTGGATACTATCATAAGGCTGTATACAGTAAAATTCAATAACAACTGTTGGTTCTTGGGTCTAATAATTTAGGTAAACCACCTGCCCTGAATGGGATTACACTTCTTTTCAAAGAAGAAGGTATGTAATTTGAGAGTATCCCACTTTGGGAGAAAGGTGGGATAAATAAATCCACAATCTCTTTCTGTCATTGATAGCAAAGGCAGGTTACATGGTTAGGATTGCCTTGGGCATACTTTGGCTGATCTGCCAGCTGCAGCCTTACTTGCTTGTGGATAATTTAGCTATAGGAATCCACCTACTAGTAACCTCTCAGTCAGACTATAGCAATACATTATGCTCCTCAGAAGCTACAACTGCAAAATACAACAGACAGACTGCTGACCACAGCATCATATAGTATCATCATCATCGTTGTTGTTGTTGTGTGGTTTCAAATCATTTTTGACTTAAGGCAACCCTAACACAGGGTTTTCTGGGACTGAGAGTATGTGACTCACCCAAGGTCACCCCAGTGTGGTTTCCATGGCCAAGTGGGGAATCAAACCCTGATCTCCAGAGTCATAGGCCAATGCTCAAACCACTACACCATGCTGTTTCTTATAGAAACCATAGAACCATAGAAACCATATTAAAGGAATTGCACTGGCTAACAAAATTCAAGGATAGTTTTTTGTGGAGCTTTCGGGCTATGTTCAGATGCCAGCCACAGATGCTGGCGAAACGTCAGAAAAGAACTCTTCCAGAACATGGCCACATAGCCTGAAAGCTCCACAAAAAAACTATGGATGCCAGCCATGAAAGCCTTCGACTCCACAATAAATCTTTGAGGTCTAATGATTTTATCCAGTTTGAATATGTACATGGTTTTAACTGGTTTAACATATTTTAAACTGTTACATAGTTGAATCAGAAGAACAGTAGGGATGGGAGGGGCAGCAATTAAAGAAATAGACAAGATCCTAAAGAGTAAAGATGTACAATTGAACACTAAAGCCAGAATTGTCCAAGCCATTGTATTCCCCATCACCATCTATAGGTGTGAGAGTATGACAATGAAGAAAGAAGACAAGAAGAAAATGAACTCTCTCAAGATGTGGTGCCAGAGAAGAGTGCTGAGGATACCCTGGACAGCCAAAAACAAATGGGTCCTTGAGAAGATAAAGAAATCTCTCTGGAAGCCAAGATGTTCAAACTGAGGTGACCACACTTTGGCCAAATCATGGGAAGGCAAGACTCATTAGGAAAGACAATAATGCTAGGAAAAGTGGAGGATGGTAGAAAGAGAGGAAAACCACACACCAGATGGATACATTCAATCAGGGAAGTCATGGCCCTGAATCTGCAAACCTAAGTAGAGCAGTGGAGGACAGGGGGTCTTGGAGATGTTCCATGCACAGGGTTGCCATGCGTCAAGGTCAACTCAAGGATGTTTAACAACAAGAACAGGCATAGCTGAATATATTTAAGCCCGTAAATTATCTTTTACTGTTTTAATACAGTATTTCAGTTTTAAAACAAATATTCAACTAAATGCTGAGATACCCAGATAGGGTATAGTACAAATATTTTAATAGCATAAATAAATGCATAAATAAATACTTTTGTCTGATATCTGAAGGGTTAATAGAAAGACTTTACGGGTCACTCCTACAACAAAGGATGAAGAAATTCTTTATACGTCCGGAATAAAAAGGGTTTTTTGTACTGAGGAGCCTTTATGGCATCTCATTTAAACTATGTCAAATGACAATTGATTCATTCCCTCTATTTAACTAAATCTGAAATAAAATAATAATAAAGGAGCTGGAATTGCAGCATGACTCACCTTCAGAAGGAGTTTGCGTGAGGCTGTGATCTTGGATTTCCTCTGAGAAACAAAGATAGATAGATCAAAGAACACATTTTAGAAACAAATTTATTATCAATTGCATAACCATAATGAAAAGAGAAAAGAATCCAGGAGCTGTTCTTACCTCCCTGCAGAAATTCATTTGGAAGAAGGAATAAAAAAACAAATAGAGAAAATGAAATGAACAGCACGAAAATGCCAAATATAGTTCTGTATTCAAGACACAATAAAAGTGAAATTAAATTGATACACTATCAAAGAGTGAATGCATTATACCCCACATGTACTTCATATTGATCTTGATATTCTATAAGTAGTCATTGTTCTTAATATTCCTACTTGGCCCACTACAGAAACATACCACCCCAAAAGCACAGCAACCAGACACTAGTAGATAATGTGACCTCTAAGCCATTTCTGTCTTTGACCTTTAAACTTTCCATCCATCTTTTCTCTTGGTTAATTTGTTTGGGTGGTTTGCTAGTGCTCAACTACACATTCCTCAGACCTAGAGCAGACTTCATGGGATAGCCTGGCTTTTTCCTTCTAGAAGATAGTACTTCTGTGAATGCATTCTCTCCTTTGCTACCTGGTCTTAGGCTCTCTGACCTTCACTTTCAGAGCACATTCTAGGTATCAGCATGTGCCTGTCATAGTGACTTTTAGCAACCCACCTACATACTCAGTAGCTGCCAGCAGTGAGCAGTAGAAGCACTATGATTTGTGAAGATGCAAGCCACATACCATTGTAATTACCCACAATGTTGTGGGACACAGTATCTCCATATATTCCATATATTGGCCTTTTAAAAGAAAAAGATGATCTTCTAGCTGTCCAGTACTGCCACTTGGTGCATTAGGACACACTAGGTTAAGCCTAGAGCAAGCACTAACACAGGGGAACTCTGCCTGGGTACTTAAGCATCAGCAACTGCCTGTGCATCTCAGTTCCTAATGTGGAGTAAGTTTATCCTGTTGCATGTGTTTTTACAGACTTAAAAAAAGCTGCTTCTTTGCAGTGCATTGGCTGGGCAATTCAGGAGGTTATAGTAGGAAAAACAACTATTCCAAGCACTGCCTCTGTGCTCAAAAAGCATATGGTCCACTCTGCCATCTTATGGCTGTTTGTGGAACTGAGTTGTGACTCTTAAAGCTGAAACCAATTTCTTCTCAAAATTTTCTGCTTGGAATTCTCTTTCATGACTATGGCTGTCTGACCTCTATGAATTCAGCATTTCATAAGTGATTATTATTATTTAATGGGATCTGTTGTTAGTTGACATGCATTTTTGCACTTGATAGTATTGATAATTGATATGCTTATTGTTGCATGCCTTCAAGTCATTTTTTACTTATGGTGACCCTAAATTGAATCTATCATGGGGTTTTCTTGACAAGTTTTGTTCAGAGGGGTTTTGCCTTGCTTTTCTCTTAGGAGTTTATCACATGCCATTTAAAGGAACTTACTTCATTGGCATTTAATTTTGAAGCTGGATTTTATCGCATGAGCCAGGGGCCAGGCGAGTGCAACTCAATTGCAGCCCCAGTCCCAGCCACACTTATTTGGCATCTTTTCAAAAACAGCAGACTCCTGGTTTTGAAAAGATGCAGGATAAGCACAGCTTGGACCTGAGCTGCACTTGGGTTGCACTCGCCCGGCCCCTGGTATGTGCAATAAAATTCAGCTTCAAAATTAAATTGAATGGGATAAGTCACTTTAAATAGCATGCAATAAACTCCTTAGGATTAAAGAGTGTAATTTGCCCAGGGTAATCCACTGGGTATACCATGCTGGTTTATAGGCAGTATCTGCAACCAAGGGGATACTTTCCACCTTTAACAGAAATATCTGCACATTACAAACCACCAGAGCTTGGAAAATCTACTTTTTCTGATAACTACTCCCAAAATCCCCTGTAAGCCTGGCTAGTGGCTTGTAACCTTTCGGAACTCTGACAATGATCAATGGTAAAACAGGAAAAGAGAAACCACCTTAACATTATGAGGAACTTCCTGACAGTAAGAGCTGTTCGACAGTGGAACACACTCCCTCAAAGTGTGGTGGACTCTCCTTCTTTGGAGGTTTTTAAACAGAGGCTGGATGACCATCTGTCGGGGGTGAAATTGTTAAGGTTTAATTGATGTTTTAAGGGGAGGGTGGGATTGGAGATATGGGATTGTATGTAAATTTTAACTTGTAAGCCACCTCAATTGTCATCTACAGAGAGGTGGGATATAAATAAAAGTTTATTTATTTATTTATTTACCCTGTAATGTTATGGTATGTAATTTCTTTGAGTTTGGCAGTCCCTGTCATCAACAGACAATGTAATGGAGTCAGGAGAAACATTCTACTTAGTAATGTTATGTTAACTGCAGCCATGAAAATCTTGTGACCCTCCAGATGTTGTTGAACTCCAGCCAGGTGTTACCATTGGCTAGGCTGGTTGTCATTGATGGATGTTGGTATCCAACACTTTATGCACAGCTTTTCCACTTCTGTAACACAATACCAGGGACAGGAGTCATATAGACCTTCAGACAGACTGCTGGATTGTAATTCTCAATAATCCTCAAAATGGGCTACTGGCTAAACTGGCTGAGGTGGCTGGGATTTGCAATGTAACCACATCTGGAAGGTTACATGATCCTTTCATCTGAGGAAGATGTATCTAATCAGTGGAAGCAGAGGGGAAAGGGAGAACTCAACACAGGGCTGTCATCTTCAGTAGCATCTCTGTGACAAGTCTCACAACTAGTTCTACAGGATGCCATGCATGAGATCAGTGGGGCAAAATTCAGAAGCTTAAACTAAGAATCATGCTGATTAGACCCATAGTGTTCATGGAGGGCAACTCATCAAAAGGAAAAAGCAAAAAATAAATGCAAAAGAAGAATCTCCTACTTACGGTTCAGGCATTGTGCAAAGAAAGGGTGCACCTATATGTTGAAAGAAACATAATCGTCAGCAAGGACCTTTAAATGTTAAATGTTTTTAAAACAATGTAAACCAAAAGTTAAATATTCCACATTTAGAAAAGAACTGAAATAATCATATTTTACCCAACAATAAAGCACCCAATATAGTTTTTTAAAGCAAAACTTAACAGTCCTCCTGCTGAAATAAAGATAATTGAATACCTTGCTCGTAAGCTCCTCGTGATGACAGTAAACTGTGATAATTATATCTCTTCTCTGACACTAAGGGGATATATTTTTAAAATTAAAACCAAATAAATAAATTGTCATCACTCTTTCAACCACGTGCTTTGAATAGTACCAGCTACACACTTACTAACTGAAGCCCTTCTCAGATTAATCCATTTCAACCCATATCAGACATCTATCTATCTATCTATCTATCTATCTATCAGTGGTAGCCTCCATATCAATGGATCCAGTGGATCTACAATGTGTCTTAGTCCAAAAATTAAAGGAGCTTTATAAGATGCTAGACCCCATCCCCACCGCACCCAAAAAGGTCAATCGCCTGGGAAAGTTCCTTTAAATTTTGGACTAAAATAGAGGGCAAATTGACAGGTCCCCAGATATGGAGAATACCATAGCTACAGTTGTTGTCTGTATGATGCTGGGAGAAAGTCACACTAATTTCCTAATAAACATACATAAGATAGGACAGTTTGTCTGTTTGAAATAGCTTTGCATCTCTTTAGACTCTAGCTTGGTTTGTCTCATGCTATTGGGTTTGGATGTCACTGCATACGGGTTTTATAATTTCATAGTACCTATATTATTACACTTGTATGACTATATCATTTTGGTCCTGCCTTTTAAATAGTAGATTCTGTACTCTCTTCATGTGGCAAATCCATGGAACATTATTTCTGATTTGGTTAATTCTTGGCCTTGCCATTCAGCTAGTTCTGCCATGCTCTGGAAAGATGGCAAGAAATTACAATTGTTCCATATAGCCTAAAGTATCTGGATGGCTTGCTCTGGCTCTTTTTAAACTTTTGTCCTGCTATACTGAGCTGAATCATCCAGTTACATGGTTGATAGGGAGAAGGAGCGGGTACATAATTACCAACACAAGATTCAGATAGATTATTATTTTCTCTCTGCCAACATACTTCTTTCTATTCTATCACTGTAAATGCTGCTACCCTAGAAAGAAGGCCTGTCACAATTTAATAACATAAAATGAAACAAAAATGTGGACACTAGGGCCAGTAATTCCAATCATATCATTGATTCAGCTACCTGACCTAAAGAATTCAGCCATATGCCAAATGCAGATTGCCTACAACTGCTTTTGGATCCTCAGTTTTCACATTCAACTTCTTGTATTTCTATTGATACTTCTAGATTAGAATCTTTTCCTAAGAGGAATTAAATATTGCTACAATACCTCCTCCCACAATATATGGCCTGAAGGAGCTTTTAACTAAATTTAGTTTAAATACTTTACAGCTATTGGGAGCTAATAGGCACTATAATGGGCAATGTAAGACAGATCGATATTGCCCTGCTGGTTACTGCAAGATAAGGAACTTGGTTCACTTTCTTCTAGAATGTCCACCTTATTCAGACTGAATAATTGGATATGTTGACTTGTATTTTAGGAGATGGAGGTCATCTTCTTTTAAACAAAATTGTATTTTTATTGTTGGGAGCAAACTAACTAACGGATTTATTGGGCTAACAATGTTAAAGTAGAAAAGAGGAAAATTTCTATTCCTCCTGGTGAGAGTATACAATTTTGGAAAAGTTATAATTAATAATTACTTAATTAAATAACTAATTTCTGTAACATTTGATATGTTTTGTACAACTAGTTTACCTCATTTCCTTTTAAATTGTTAACTTTAAACTGTTGATTTTGGTCTATACGAAAAAAGGAAGATTGGCTATTGTGTGATAAACTGAGGACTGGGTACACACCCCAATCTATCCAGGTGTTAACATGCAATTGTTAAATGAACAAAAACATTATAATTTCAGATGTAAAAATATTTAAGCTTCCAAAAAAAGTAAGTACAATACATTTGAGCTTTTCATTCCTGATTTGTTCAGGTTCTCGATTTACACTTAGATTACATCAGCTTTCCAGTCTACATACAGGAGTGTAATCCAAGTAGTTTGACAGTGGCTAGGCTTTACTCTAAAAGACCCACATTCAAGTCATTATTCAATCATAGGTTTATTGAGTTTCAACAAAAGTGACATCTCATTAAAGTAATTCTAAATAAATGTCAGCTCATGCAGAATTTGAAATGTTAATTCAAAGAAACCCATGATTCTCCTGTATTGCCTCAAATGCTGGAATTTAAAGTTAACATATTGCTGTGGATTGGATATGGACTTTGTTAGAGCTGACCTATTATCATTATCATTATTATTTGTGGGGGGCATAGTCATGATGAAATAATATAATAATGATTAATTGCAATCTCACTTATTTTAATGAGTCTGCTCTGAGTATGACAGAGTGTAGATCCAACTCTATAATTCTGCATCCATAATGCTAAGTGGACCGATTGCAAATAAATAAATAAATCTAATTTTTATTTCATTTTCTCAAGGACCTTACTCCACTGGCTTCTGTATGCCTTATTTTTCCATATTAGTCTAAATGGTATTTCTTTTTACAGTTGTGGTTAGATGCTAGAAATGTTTTCCACATATAAAACACAATTCCAAAAATACCTCTCTAAAGGATGCAGAATTTAGAAAATAATTATTACAGACTTGGGATTTTTATTTTAGCTCTTGCAAGTGAATTCTATAAATACTGAGGATATCACTGTGGAATGCCTTCAGAAATACCCAGTTCCTCCAACTCTGTTTCTAGTAAGCAAATTATAGTAAGCATATGCAAGGTTCTCCTAAAGATTTGGGAAAAGAGCAGATTTGCTTGGCTCCACTATGTCATAAAGTTATGAAAATGAAAATATAATCAAAGACACAAAGACAGCAAATTCAGTATAAAACATATATCCAGATTAAAATGACACAGAAAAAATGATTAATGCAATTATTGTATCTATACAGCTGTGCAAAAGCTGGGATTTGATGTGGGCGAAAATCAATGTATTTTTCAGACATGCCATTTGCCCATAAGCCTACTGCATACTTGTGTACAGTATGCTCAACTCACCTTATGCATTGTCTTTTTCATTATAGTTCTCAAAGTTACCATTCATTCCAGGAAGTTCTCATGAGCATTTCTCTTCAGATCTAATGATTCAAAGCTGTCCTTAAGCTTCTTGCTTATCTATGTATCTGGTTTCTGTAAGGTTCTTGAGGCGATACTGTCACTAATAATTTATTATACAATCACAACAGCATCAACAATAAACTGTTCATCTTAACATTCCCATGACTACATTTGTGCTTATATGCAAATGGCACTACATTTAGTTTAATTAGTTTAAGTTGCCAGGGTATATCTGCCACCAGGTTCTGACTCAGCCAGCTGATCTCCAGCTACCTTGAGCAAAATTAAGCAATAACTCAATTCTCCTGACTCTAACTTATAAATAATCACTGTTCCTTCAGTACCTGGTTGCCCCAAAGCAAATTCCTTGATGAAATACTTTACCTAATGAAGTCCAGACAGAAGAGAGGTGATGGCTGCAGGATGGAAGTGTTCAGACTGTGAAGGGATGGGGAAAGGATGATGAGAGTATTAAGTTGACACCAGACTGCAACTGGTCAGTAAAAATAGAATGGATACAGATACCCTTCTGGTACACATGAATTCAGAGGACAAGAGGCTATGTTCACCACGAATAAAATGCCCACCCACACTGTGCACATTTTGTAGGCATCATTCTTCACACTGTAGATATATTGCACCCTCAGCAGATATTAAGGAAGGTTAAAATTTTTGGTTACAACTCCCAGAGTCTGAAACTGCAAATCCCACTGGCGATGATGGCTGAGGGTGTTCCTGGGAGTGGTAGTCCAGAAGAGTAATTTTTTTCAAGCTCTGAGCCTTACACATCTTGTGCTTTCATAGATATGCACAAGGCATACATATATTCTGTACACATATGCAATCAAACAGGAACTACTGCGTTTCCCTGAAAATAAGACAGTGTCTTATATTAATTTTTGTTCCCAAAGATGCTCTAGGTCTTATTTTCAGGGGATGTCTTATTTTTCCATGAAGAAGAATTCACATTTATTGTTGAACCAAAAAAAAAGAACATTTATTATATACTTTATATATATATTTATATACAAAAATATTTCTAGGTCTTACTTTTGGGGGAGGCCTTATATTTAGCAATTCAGCAAAATCTCAACTAGGTCTTATTTTCTGGGGATGTCTTATTTTTGGGGAAACAGGGTAGATCTTTCCAACAGGCCCTCATTTATCTCTTTTAGAAAAATGAGAAAAGCTGTGGCAGGATCCTACTCTTGGCTGGGAGTCCATGCTTCTGCATTTTTGCTGACATATGTTTCTCAGAATCATAGAGTTGGAAGAGACCACAAGGGCCCTCCAGTCCAACCCCCTGCCATGCAGGAACTCCCAATCAAAGCATCCCTGACAGATGGCCATCCAGCCTCTGCTTAAAGACCTCTAAGGAAGGAGACTACCCACCACTCTCTGAGGGAGTGTGTTCCACTGTCGAACAGCCCTTACTGTCAGGAAGTTCCTCCTAATGTTGAGGTGGAATATCTTTTCCTGCAATTTGTATCCATTAGTTGTTTTTACCCAAAAGTGCCTGTTTTGATTAGAAATGTGCAACAAGTATTAAAAGTCATACTCTGGTCCTCAGGACACTGATCTTTTAAAAAGGCCTCATGATTTCTGTGGGTCTGAAGGATTCATAGGATGCTACCCCAGAAAACCATATGGGTCCCTATCCCCTCTATGTCCAGCCTAAAAACACCAAAACTAAAGCAGCAACAGAGGAGTTTATCAGATGACAGAAATTGGAAGTATAATCTAATGGCAATCCGAATGCAATCATGGGGTTTCACGTTATTACAAATTAAAGCATCTCACGCATTTTCGGGCAAAAGAGAAGTCATTCCGAACACAATCATGGGTTTTACCTTATTGCGAATTAAAGCATCTCACACAATTTTGGGCAATGGGAGGTCATTTTTGGGTAACGGGAAGTCAATCTGAACACATTCTGAACACAATGGGAATTCACACGAATTTGCTAAACTAGAGAATTCATGTGAATTCGAAGTGGCTCCATTCAAAATAGAGAAAAATTCCTCCCGTCTGATAAACTCCAATGAGAAGGGAGGGGACCAGGTTCTAACACTGATAAAATGAGATTCCAGTAATTGACTCAGTTGATAACAGAAGCCTAGTTTCTGGCTTTTAAGCCACTAATCCAGTTGACTGGGCTCATATAATTGGTCCATTCACTTCATTTGCCATTTACTAACAGCAAATTCTGCTGTTGAGGTGCTCACTGATGGGCCGTTTCAAGGCTCTGCTTTCCTTTCACCTGATTTTTTTAATCTTTAACCAGACTTGGACTGGATCACCCTCAAAATTTTGTTGTTGTTATGTGGCTTCAAATCAGCTCCAGCCTATACCAATTCTATCACAGGGATTTCTTGGCAAGATTTATTCAGATGGCATTTGTGATTGCCATCTTCTGAGACTGAGAGACTGTCAGAGAGACTGACAGAGACTGTGACTTGCTCAAGGTGTATTTTACTGGCTGAGTGGGGATTTGGATCCTTGTCTCCTGGAGCCCTAGTCCGACACCCAAACCACTACACCACACTGGCTCTTGCCATTGGAGTAGAAGACAACCATAAACAGAGGACTGCTCTCTGTAAAGTAGGCTACATGACTGCCCTGGCATATGGAGACCTTGCCATCTGAGGCTATAGATTCTTCACAGGTGTTCCTTTTCTATATGGCAAAGCTATTTCCTGAAGAAAGGGAAGCACTCCTTCCATTTAAGAAGAATGTAAGAAGTAGGAAATATCTTAGCTGAAACTGGGAAGGGCTACATACACAACAAGACTCTGGATGCCAACTCAGTTAAGGAGTTGACTGAAAGGACTGGGGAGTTGACTGGCCTGATGCTTCTTTTATCACTGATCCACATAGAGGTCAATGACAAAGATCCCAGTAATGATTGACAGTGGCAGCTTTTGTTAAGCATAACCTGAGCCCCTTTCTGAGTACCTCATGCTTTTGTCTTTGAAAAGGGTGGGTTTGGGGAACCTCAGAGGGTGGAGGCAGCCTACTGAGCTGGCTTTGCACCTGTTTCCCTGTATATTTTTAGTGCAGATACTATGTGAATACAATTCTATAGTCCAACAAGGACAATGCCTAGCATTTTAATCTGTTCTGCTAATATGGGGTGCATAGAGAACACAGGCAGGCAATTTGACTGCAATGATTGACAGAAGTGATTGATGCAGAATTTCTCCTCCTCACCCTGCCCTGTGGGATTAACAGCAATCAGATGTGCAAGGAACCAGAACTTAGAAAAGTTACTTTTTGGGAACTACAAGTCTCAGAAATACTCCCTCCCAGCATGTTGAACACTGCCAAGGGATTCCTGGAAGTTCTAGTCAAGAAAAGGAAGGAGCCTTCTGAACTATTTATTATATTTTATAGTACCCATCATCTAATGATCTCAGGAAAGTGTAGATAGTATTCCTCTGCCGTAGTTCTTTGTGGGTTTTTCGGGCTATGTGGTCATGTTCTAGAAGAGTTTCTTCCTAATGTGTTGCCAGCATCAGTGGCTGGCATCTTCAGAGAATGCTTGTCTGAAAAGAGTTGGGTATATATATGCTGTGTGACCCTGGGAAGTGCAGAGTGATTTGTGATATATGGAAATGGCACTACATTTAGTTTAATTAGTTTAAGTTGCCAGGGTATATCTGCCACCAGGTTCTGACTCAGCCAGCTGATCTCCAGCTACCTTGAGCAAAATTAAGCAATAATTCCATTCTCCTGACTGGGTCACACAGCATATATGTACCCAACTCTTTTCAGACAAGCATTCTCTGAAGATGCCAGCTGCAAATGCTGGTGAAACATCAGGAAGAAACTCTTCTAGAACATGGCCACATAGCCCGAAAAACCCACAAAGAACTATGGATGCAAAGCCTTTGACTTCATATTCCTCTGCCCTTGTCATCTCACAAACATGTCAAGCAAGTTAGGTGAAGGCAGACTGTCAGCCCCACTCTTCCACAATCTGATATTTCCCAAAACTACAGGGCTACTAAAGCCAGCATGGCATAGCGGCTCCAGACCCTCTCTCAGTTATAAAACCCACTGGGTAAACCTGGGCAAGTCAGCCTGAAGAGAAGGCAATGACAAACCCTCTCTGAACAAATCTTGCCAAGAAAACCCCATGATAGGTTCCCCTTATGGTTGTTATATGTTAGAAAGGATTTGAAGGCACAGAACCACAAACAGGGCTACCACATTGCCCCAATTAACATGCTGGTTTGGGATGATGGGAATTTTGGTAGAACATTCACAGTGGGACATCAGGTTGGGGAAGGCATGAAATTGAGCATGAATTTGAATCCAGATCTGTCTGATCCTAACCTGATAATCTTAGTCACTATATAACATTAGCCTTAATTTGGACACACCCATCACTAATTCTGTAATTTTCAGGTTCATTGTGATCCTACTTGGTGCCAAAGCATAATTCTTCGGGTTAAGAGACTCCACATAAAACTTGTCTGCTCTCTCTTCATCTTTAGACCATGGCAGGTAGCACCAAGTTCAGTTGCTAATCAACTTGAAAAGAAAAAGAATAGCATGGTTGGATTTTAGCAAGGTTCTGCCAAGACTTCTTTCAGTCACATGTTTCTTTTGTTTGTTTTCCTTCAAGTTGTTCATTTTAGAGAAGCAAACACTTTTGTGGTAGGCTCTGACCTGGAGCCACCTAAAAATGCTAGGCTCTGACACCTCTAGCACCATTAAGGAACACAGGGTCCCAACCCAGGTCATTTACTTTTTCATAATTGCTCAAGCACTCTCAGTCACACAATGGCTAGTGATGGTGGTGATGGTGGCAGGCATGTTATATGTTGTCCCCTCTATAGGTCTACTAGTAGACAAACAGATCCAGAAAATAAAGAAAAAGAGCAGCAAGGGTAAGGAAATTATTATTACCAGGAAAGGAAAGAAAGAAGACAGGATTGGTTTGATGGGTAGTATGAGTGATGTTGGATTGGTCAATATGTGAGGAAAACAGAGATTTTATAGAGCAAGGGCAGTGGTGTCATTAGGGTTGCCATCACCCATTGCGGTAACTCATGGTGTCACTTCCCCATTGATCTCCTCCCACCCCACATCATACAGAACCCTTAGTAATGTTTTTTTGTACTAATGTTACTTACAAATTGTAATTCCCATATATCAT
Source organism: Urosaurus nigricauda (assembly GCA_034509955.1). NCBI lineage: Eukaryota > Metazoa > Chordata > Lepidosauria > Squamata > Phrynosomatidae > Urosaurus > Urosaurus nigricauda. Next base: position 44,465,403 of record JAOEGL010000004.1, on the reverse strand, counting down.
TGAATATAATAGCAATAGTTGTGATGTAAACAAAAAGCAAAATCAAAATTATCTCTTTAAATTACAATATCATATGCAAAGCCTAAATGTATTTACATGGACATACTTGCATTTGTTTAAAGTGAAATTTTTGATAAGATGTGATGTTTTTAAAGAAAATATTAAAAGAATTTTTAAAAATACCCAAAGCTTCTTCTTTCTCCTCCCACTGAGCTTCATCCTATTCACACTATCTCTTTAGTGTTTTAAGTGATGCAGGTAAATGCCACAGCCTGTTTCTGCCAAAAGGTAGGTGTTTGGGGAGCAGTCCCCTTAGGGCATCACCTGTTGCAGCATGCTCTCCTTTGGGGGAGGGGGCTTGTGATGCCTTAGAGCAGGGGTGAGAATCATAGAGCTCTGTAGATCATGGACTGTAACAATCATAATTTTACAAGGTCTTTAGCCTTCTCTACCAAAAGGTGCTGGTACCTCATAAAAATACAAATCCCAGGATTATGTAGAATGGAGCCATGGAAATTAAAGTGGTGTCAAGCTACATTGTTTCTACAGTGTAGATGCACCTACAGTCTCCTACTCCTGTGCTACTTTTAATGCCTGTAAATGAATGGTGTTGTTTCCTGTTAGTGGTAGCATTGAATGAACTGAACTGGCTGATTCAGGATAAATCATGATTGGCTGAAGACCTTGTACAACATTTATTTAAAGATTTATTTAATGGTTCCAATCTTTTCATTCTTTGTATACTGTAACTTTGTATACTGAAGAAAACGGAAGTTCTCTACCAGCCTGCACCACAGGAAGAGCACTATCACCCCCACGTCACCATAGGCAAATCTGTACTTAAGTCTGTACAGCAATTCACCTGCCTGGGAAGTATCATCTCCTCAGATGCCAAGATTGATAAAGAGATCGATCACAGATTAGCAAAGGCATATAGTGCATTCGGAAGGCTTCACAAAAGAGTCTGGAGTAACAAACACCTGAGGCAAAGCACAAAAATCAGTGTGTACAGAGCCATTGTACTGTCCATGCTCCTCTATGGATCTGAATCATGGGTCACCTATCGCCAACATCTACGACTCCTTGAAAGCTTTCATCAGCGCTGTCTATGCACAATCCTAAATATATACTGGACTGACTATGTGACAAATGTTGCTGTCCTGGAGCAAGCAGAGATCACCAGCATTGAGGCCATGCTACTGAAAACGCAGCTGTGCTGGGCAGGGCATGTTTCTAGGATGGAGGACCACCGCCTCCCCAAAATAGTACTCTATGGTAAACTCGCCAGAGGTCAGCATAAGAGGGGTGCCCCAAAGAAGAGATACAAGGACTCTCTGAAACAACAAGGACTCTCTGAAACAACATCTCAAGCTTGGCCAAATTGATCACCAACAATGGTCTGTCCTGGCCTCACATCGGGAGGCATGGAGACGCACTATCCACAATGCTGCAGCCTCATTCGAGAACTCATGCTGAACGAGTCTCGAAGAGAAACGACAACGCAGAAAGAACCACAACTTGGAAACATCACCCAAGGAGACTTTCTGCTGTGCTTTCTGTAACCGGACTTGCTTATCTTGGATCAGCCTTTTTAGTCATCAATGCGCTTGTAGTAAGTGTTGGATAGGTCCTTCCTGAATCTTCGTTAGCGAAGAAAAGCCAGAGAGAGAGATACTGTAACAAGGTTTACTCTTAATACAGTGGTCCCCCGGATTACCTTTCGTAACCCGGAAGCATTCGTTTCCCGGGGGACCGCTATTTCTAACGGACCGCGCGGCCGATTTAAAGGGGCCGTGCGGTTTTTTTTATTCGTATCCCGGGGGATCCTTCGTATCCCGGGGGGAAAGTTTTGGTCCCGCCGGTTTCGGATCCCGGGGATTTTGTTCCCCGGGGGATTCGTAAACCGGGGGACCACTGTAATTTAATGAGACTAGAGATCAATAATGGTAGGTTTCTTCCCCTAGCTGATCCTAAGTTCTAGTTAAGCCAACTTCATCATTCCCAAGCCAAAATGTTATTTTAGAATTGAGCTGGTCAACTGTGGCCCTTCAAAGCGGGGGGGGGGGGGGGGGGGCAGGGGGGGGAGGAGATTGAATTATGTAAACTGAAACAACAGTTAGAGGGGAATGTAAATTGGAATTCTGTAGTTAAAATACTTTTTTGTGTGTGTATGGGTGGGTGCATTAGGATATGTGAAACTAATTCTGCAAGAATGTACAACCTATTTAACAAGTACAAACAGAGCATTTTAAAGCTTTGAAGTTTCCTTTTCTTTTACAAAGAAAATGCTGCTCATTAACATGAAAGAGTTAGCAGAAGAACTTGTTTTAGCACTGAATTCCCAATCCAGTCCTTGTACAGTAAAATAGAGAATTAGTCTGGCCGGAAGCTTTATACAGCAAAGAGTTTGGGTGATCATATGCCAGCCTGTCTCAACCATCTTCCCCACCTACAATGACTAGGTTGAGGAAGTCTGTTCTATGCATTCATCTGTTGGCCTGGTCACTGGTGCTGGTGCTGACCTAACAGTTGGTTTTCAGGGCAGAATTCAGAATATTTTCCTATTATGGAAGAAGGTAGCAGTATTCAGTGCTGAAACATATGGCTTGGACCGAAACTCTAGGCTGGCTTTGTTTTTCCTCAAAGAGAACTCCTGTGTGTTTAATGATTGCAGGAAAAGCGAACAAGTGTAGTTTTTCCATCACTGTCATTCCAAGCTGGGAAAAGCTGTTCCTATTAAATTTGTGCCTGTTCTGCAGCTGTTAAAATGTACAAAGTGGGATGGGGAAGGTGGAGAAAAGAACATACATGGAAACATTTCAGCTTTTCTTTGCTGTGTGAACCAGATCTTGTGCATAAACCTATGGGAACAAATTTATGGTAGTGAGAGTGAAAAACAGAAAGGGCACAACATTTAATGGTTGTATGGAAGAGGGATTTGTAGCAGCAGCTGCTTGTTACCTAGTTGCATGTCAAGCAAATACCTGCGGAAATTCCCTCTTCTACACAAACACTAAAGGTATAGGAGTAGGCTCTGATTTTCAGTCTGGCAACTATGGGCAACATTTCTAGCCCTTTCCTGAGCAATTAAAATCCTCCTCTAGCCAGGTTAGTTTCTGAGAAAACAACCAAGGTCACAAGTTTTTGCACCAGAGTTTAGGGAGCAGGCACATGACCTCATGAAAAAAACAGTATAAGGATGTTCATAAAGTTACACTGAAGGAAAGGTTTTGCTGGAACATAAAATGCATTGTAAGTTCTTGGTGATTTTAAATTAAACATATACAAAGCATCCTGAACCATCTCCTTCACACCTTGACCTGTTCTACTGATAACTGCTAAAACATCCGTATAAGATACAAATAAGAACTGTGGCATACATAGTTTGGAAATATCACTTGTTCCTCATTGTTGAATTTGTACAAGTGTCATTGCCCTTTGTTGCTTAGTTGCTGCCACTATGTGATTTTGTAAGAATTCTATATAGACTGCCTGGTAGCCAGTGGACTCTGAGCATGCATGTCAGAGTCTACTCCCTGTTGTGTTTTGTAAATAAATTGCTGCTCTCAGGTAAGAATAACTTACAGATTTTCATCCCATTCTTCTATAAATTCAGGGAAGTGTACATAGATCTCCTCGCTCCTCCAGTTTTAACCTCATAAGGCTTGTTTGTCCGAAGAAGGACAGTGGTCCAAACACTCCTAGAAGTTTTCTGTCTGAGAGGGAATTAGGTTCTGGGGCTCCTTGTTCCTAGTCTGACAATATAAGTGTTGTACCACACTGTTTGGGTTCAGAAATCACTCCTAATTTGTTTCTTCTGAACCATTGTTAACCAGATCAGATAAGGGTTTATTATTCACAGAGAAAGGTGCCTCTCCTGTTTTCTTAAAAGAGGAGTCTAGAAAATTTTCACTTTGTACAAAAATTCATATCTGCAGCATTTTCTAGAAATGCCTGAATTGTTCTCTCTTAAGGTTAAATAAATGCTGTATACAGTTGAGTTTAAATCAATCTAACATAAGTTGAGGGCAGGTTTTGGGGGCAAAATTATTATTTTTGATGTATCCTTTGGATAGGCTGGGGGTAAAATTTAGGAGCATGTAATAAAGAATGTAATGAACAAAGCAAAGGAAAACAATGCCAACAAACATACAAAATTCCAGCAGGCATAACGTTGTGCTCATACGAAAGGCTGGATGGAGGAGAGAGTAGAAGGGTGTCAGTACTTCCAGGGCAGATTAAACCTTTACCTTTCACCACAGGATGGTTATATATGTATGTACGTATATAATTCACAGTACAGTACTTACATTGACCCATAGATAAGTTGACTTAGAGTTTTTGGGCCAATTTTTTAACCTAAATTTCTAGACTTATACATGAGTATATACAGTATACATGTTAATTACAATACGGCTACTTAGGTGATAAGGACATTCTTTGCTCAATGATTAGGTCCTTCCCTAGTTGTCTAGCTCTAAGAGTGGAATCATTTTTTTCATAAGAAACATAATATAGCATAGTTTTTTGTCGGTTTTTCAGGCTATAAGGCCATGTTCTATAAGAGTTTATTCCTGATGTTTCTATGTACAACAGTATATATACCCCACTCTCTTCCATTCCATCATTCTCTGAAGATGCCAGCCACAGCTGCTAAATATAAGGAATAAACTCTTCTAGAACACGGCCTCATAGCTCAAAAAACCCACACAAAAAAACTATGGATGGTAGCCGTGAAGGCCCTTGACTTCACACAATATAGTATCTTTCATGCTCACTCACAAGTACAGGCAGGTGTGTGGAGCCCATCAGAAAAGTTCCAGTGCTGTCATGGAAACTGATTCTAATCTCAAGAAGTCATTAACACTCTCTTACTTTAAACTCAGTCACACCCTCCCCTGCACCCACCAAAGCAACACCCAACATTAACAGCCTTGCCTGAGAGATTTGTTGATATTGTAGGGTAACAAGCACAATCCACTTTTAGTTATTGCTTCTTCCTCCTTTCATTCCCTTTCTTTTTTCACTTGGCTGCTGCTTCTCCTTCTCTCTCTTTCTCCTATGTATTTTTATTTGTTTGTTTGTTTGTTTTTATAGTGCTGTAAATTTACACAGTGCTGTACATACAATCTTATAATTAGACGGATCCTTGCCCTCAGGCTTACAAACTAAAAGAGACAACACAAAAGGAGAAGGGGAAGGTGGTGGGAAGGGGATGAGGTCCAGTGGTTCTTCTCTCCCTCTGGGGCCTGGAGCAAGGCAGATGGACTGGAGGGAGGGCTTGGGTTCTTAATACATAGTTAAAAGGATGCATCCTGGGGCAGACAGCACAATCCTGGGAACGCTTCCCTAAACAATATAGTCTTTAACTTAATTTTGAATTTGGTTAGAGAGGTGATGAGGCGTGCATGTGGGGGAAGAAGGTTCCAGGAGTGAGGGGCAGCAAGTGAGAAGGGACAAATCCAGGACAGGGCAGTGGAAATCCTCGGCTGGGACAGGAGACCTTGACTACCAGAACGGAGGGTACGAGAAAGAGTGTGAGGAGAAAGAAGTTCAGACAAGTAAGGAGGGGCCAGTCCATGGAGGGCTTTGAAAGTCAATAACAAAAGCTTGTACTGAATGCGGAAGGGGAAGGGGAGCCAGTGAAGGGAGGATAAGAGGGGAGAAACATGGTCAAAGCAGCGAGCGGGTGTGATAATACATGCAGCTGAGTTCTGGACAGAGATTAAAGGAGGGAGGTGAGAGAGAGGAAGCCCTGTCAGAAGCCCTGTAGTTTTTGACTTAGTTTTATTTTTCCCCTCCTGCTTCAATTTAATGGACATGGAGAAAACACCCTAAGGATGTTTGATATGTTCTCTATTATGATTTCCCCTATTATGATTTGTAATCCCCAATTCATCACCACTGCTTGTTGCATGTTGAGGGAAGTAATAGTCCCTCTATATTCTGCACTGATCAGGCCTCATCTGGAGTATTGTGTTTGGTTTTGGGCACCTCATTTTAAGAAATATATAGACAGGTTGAAGCAGGTTCAGAGAAGGGTAACAAGGATAATAAGCAGTATAGAGAATGAAACATATGAGTAAAGGTTCAAGCAGCTGAGCTTGTTCAACGAGAAGAGAAGACTAGGGGTGACATACCTGCACTCTCTAAATACCTCTATCACAGAGAAGAGGGGCAAACTTATTCTCTTCTGCCCCAGAGAGTAGGGCCAGGTCTAGTGGTTTTAAGTTACAGGAAATAGATTTCACCCGAATATTAGAAGAAACCTCTTGACAGTAAAAATGGTTTGGCAATGGAACCAGTTGCCTAGAGAGGTGGTGAGGTCTACTTCTTTGGATGTCTTGTGACAGCTACCTGCTGTGAGCAGAACATGAAGGCTCATCATGAGGCTCCTTCCAATGCTATGATTCTATGAAAAGAAGTTGTGCTTTAATGGATTTTGCAGCATTAGCTAAAGCTGCATTTTCATCTCAAGGGCTGTAGTTCAGCTAAAAGCCTTGGCCTATATGAGATTTTAGAACCATGACTCTAAATGTTGTACTAACCCAACACTAGCATTAATACAATGTATTATTTAATTTATTTATTATTATTTATATGCCAACTTTCTCCCAGCGTGAGACCCAAGGAGGCTCACAGAGGAAATCATAACCATACAGTTTTAAAAACAATTTAAATAATCTCATTTAAAACAGTATAAAATTATTTGTAAAAGGATACAAAGGGTTTTTTAAAAGCAAATGCACACCACAATAAGAAGCCTCCCTGAGAGCAATTTATATTTTAAAAAGAAACCAGCATAAACAAAAATGTTTTTGGCTATTGCTGAAAGGTAAGCAGAGAGGGCAGCAGCCTAGCCTCCCTTGGATGGGAGCTCCAGAGGGTGGGAACAACCATTGAGAAGAGTCTCCCCATGTCTTTACCAAGTGAACATGTGATGGCAGTGGGACCAAGAGAAAGCCTTCCTCTGAAGATCTAAGGACCCTTGTAAGTGATCAGTGCTGATCACCCCATTCTGACCTCAGAGTGAGAGACTTGTCCATCCACTGGCTAGCTGGCTGGCTGGCTGGCACAGAGTAATATATGTGTAGACAGTCACCTAGCATCACAGCAGAGAGTCCAAGATAACAATGGGGCATTGGGGCAGCTTTGGGACAGGAGTATTCTAGGCTGCCCCTGGGGTATTCTGAGCCCATACAGACCCAGCCTAGGTTTTAGTCTTCAGGACTTTTACAGGAGCTTTCCAAGGTGCTGACTCTTATTACCGAAATAGGTCCAGCATCTTGCATACATCCTCTAAATTTTCTACAAAAATGCAAAATGGAATCACTAGTCCACTGACACGTGAGCCACTAGCTGCCACTCCCCCATACAACAGACTTCATAAATTTTGTTACAAAAGTATATTTTTATAAAATGAAAATGATCATTGTTAATTTGCATTTTTCATCAGAATGTGACTCCGCCACACTCTCATTACAAAAAGTAACCCATTAACGATAACTCTGTTACATAGCAGATTACCACATGAGGTGCTAGTGATGGAATTGAAATGGAATTACAATCTATGATTCCCATCCTTTTCTCATGATGTTGTCACTCATTTGTGGCTGATCCATTGCTGATCCAGCATTATACCATTATTATTGCACAATTTCACATTAACGAGAGATATTTGTCAATGAGAAATTGCACGATAATAATGGTATAATATCAAATCAGCAATGGATGAGTGACATTGTGCAAAAAGGAGAGGAATCAATAGGCTGTAATTCCACTTCAGTTCCATTATTAGCACCTTGAGTGGTAATCTCCATAGTTAGCCACCCAGGAGTTAGTCATTCAGACCAATCTTTAAATGCCTTTCTCAACAAAGCAATGCCAGAGCTCTGTGTATGTGTGTGTTTGTGTGTGTGTGTGTACGCATGCGTGTGTGTGTGTGTGTGTGTCTCCATTCCTAATCCTTGCAAACAAAGGGATCATTTGGCCATCCCTCCCCAATGACCTTTAAAAAAGGTGATAGCTATCAAAGTGAGGACTGTGTGAGACATCTTTAGAAACAACAGCTGAGCTTTTTTGTTGACTTTAAAGATAGCTTTCTGGAGATAATTCCTCAAATATGTCCAGACACCCCCCCACACACACACCCGATTTCAAATGATAGGCTGCTGCTATTTTACTCTGCCAGCTCCAAAATGTCAAGAGAGACTGGAATGCAGCCCAGACTGACAGCAGCTGCTGCCCGAAAAACAGGCCATTGTGGCAAAGGAAGGGAAATTTCCTAAGTAAGCTTCTGAACAAAGAGAGTGCATTACTAGGCCTTTGTGTGAAGCAAATGTCACGTTACCTACCCACAAAATGACTGAGAAAGTATTGTTGCTGTTTGTTTGTTTGTTTGTAACAGATTCCCCCACTAATAGAATTAATTCTTGGAGTATACAGAGGGTGCTATCTCTTTGTCTTACAAACTTTCTCTCTGACTCTCTCCCCTTTAAATTTCTCTTCACTTCTAAGGCTACTTTTCCCCCTTTAGTGGCCTTTGCTTGGCCTTCTTGCAGCACTGCAGTTAGATGAGTGCCTATGTGTGTATGTGCCTTTAAGTTACCTGTTGGGGGCAAGTCTTTGTCTACTGCTGCTCCTAGGAAAAAAAGAACTTTAGAAGGATCCATCCTATCCCCATATTTGCAGTGACAGCTTGGCAAGTAGGCAAATTTCTTGAAAGGAAACAGCAAAGATAGTGTTACTCAATGTGCTTCTTAGTCAAGCTCAAAATGTAGGACATTCTGGAATTCCTCCTGGACAGAAGAATGAAATGTAGGACACATCCTAGAAAAGGATGCTATCTGGTCACCCTGCCTGTTGATTTATGGTGACCTGGTGACTTTGATAGGGGTTTCTTAGGCAAGGAATTCTCAGAGGGGCTTTTCCCATTTCCTTCCTCTGAAATATAGCCTACACCACCTGGTATACATTGGCAGTCTCCCATCCAAGTATTAACCAGGGCTGACCCTGCTTAGTTTCCAAGATCAGATGGGATCTAGCGCCTTCATAGAGTGTAGGTTCCTTCCTATAGGTATATATTGTACATCCAGATATAAATCATTATATCATTCCTATGGTAAACAATCTGTTTCTGAACTGCTGTTGGTATTTATGTTTCTTTTTGTTAATATTTCATATGCCATTCTTAGCTATTCCTTTTTGGGAGAGGGAAAGTGGTATATACATTTCTTAAATAAATGATAATATATCAAGGATTGGCAACTAGTCACTCCAGCTTGATCTCATGCATCCCTCAACATCTCTGTACAAGAAAGAAATTAGCAGCATGAGCTTTTGTGGCCTTCAGTCTACTTCATGAGTACATCTGAGAAAGTAGATTGAAGTCTACAAAAGTTCATCTGCCAGTTTATTTCAGTTAGTCTCAAAGGTGCTATAAGATCTCTCTATGTACTGATTCTACAGACTTACATGGCTATATCTTTGAATCCCTCTGCAAACTAATGATTTAGACTTCTAGAAAAAATAACAATTCCTTCCTCTTCCTCTCATCTCAGCAGCCTTCAGGGTCAAGTGAAATGCTTTTCTGCTGTACACTATCTCCTGCAGCATCTACCACCATTATAGCTTAAATTACAGTGTACTGTATGTCAGTGTTTGGCACCAAAAGAATTTTGGATTGGCCAAAATGCCAATGTTGGCCATGCCCTTGAACCCCTACCCCAGCTTCTTTTTCAAAAAGTCCAAAAAAGGTAGAAAACTTGCCAAAATGGTTACCCGAGGTGATCTGACAGTTGAGACCATGAGGAGATCAAAGGGTGACATTTTGTTCTGATTTCTGCACGATTGGTCATCCCTGAAATAATAGTACTTGCCATTGTTAGACCTCCTTCCATTTACTTTTGGAATAGGTATACAACAGCCACGATGGGGGCTCTTGCTTTAAAGATATGGGGTGCTCAAGGTGAAATATAGGTCTCACTTTACATTGGGGTTATGTTCCTGGACTTACAGTGTAAACTGAGAGTGACATAAATGCAAGTACCTAGTTCAATAGGAAATCACTGGAGACCTAAGGTAATTGTTAGAAACCAGAGACCCAAATGCATTTTAGGGGGTGTGGGAGATATTTCCACTACTTTTTGAGTCCCTGAGGTCAAAACCAATGTTTGCCAAATTTCCTCCTCCCAAAAAATGTGCCCCCCCCCCCCAAAATGGTGCAAAACACTGAGTAGGGGATGTAGGGTACATTTCCATCACATTTTGCAGGCCCACTGAGCCAATTTCATCCCAAGAGAAGCCTTTTTTTAAATCTAAAACTTGGTGAAAATGCCCCCATACCCCCTATAGGTGTTTGGGGACATTTTTGGTGTGTTTGCAGAAGTAGTTGCAGCCCTCAAGGTCTCCTAGGGGGCTAATGTGGCCCTCTAGCTTTCCACAGTTACACACACCTAAACTAGAATTTTATTTATTTATTTAGGGTATTTATACCCCGCTCTTCAGCCCTAAGGGCTCTTAGAGCAGCTTACAGGGAATTATTCAGTTGGTTCCCTGCCCTCAGGCTTACAGTCTGAAAAGACATGACACAAAAGGAGAAGGTAATGGTGGTGGGGAAGGGGATCAAGTCCAGTGGTTGTCCTCTCCCTCGGAGGCCTGGACTATGGTACATGGATTGGAGGGTGTAATCCCCAGTCATGCATTGTTTGACATATCCAGAACCTTCTTCCACAACAGTTTTACCCAGAGTACATAACAGCTCTTTCTTCCCCAGATCTACAAGGGCAGCCAGACAATGCCCAGGCACAGCCCTGCCATCAAGTAGTGGCTGGGGAGGTGGAGCTCACCAGGGAATTCCCTGGCTGATGGGTATCTCTGCCTCCACCCACACCCACTCACCTAACTGGCATAAGCATGCAGGTGGATATTTACAACCCTCCAGCCTCCCAATTAGATCTGAGCCAGTGTCATCAGTACTGAACTAGACTGAACTAGTCTCACTCTCTGTAAAGCACATTCTTATGTTGCCTTTTTGTCCTCTTTTTAGCCACAGACATCATGAAACTGTGTTTGTTTCACCTCTAATTAGTGGGAAAACTGGAAAACAGGGTCTTCTAAGTTTCACATCTGAAAGTTTTGGATCGTTGGCCATACCCTGTTTGCCAAGGACCTCATACTGTGTCAGTTTAAGAAGTCACTAAACCATCACAAGTTGATCCTCACACTCAGCACAAATGTAAGAAATAGAGTCATCCAATTGCCTCTAGAGGTCAGTGCAGAGCAGCTAACAGAGCCTCTGGCCAGCCAGCCAGCCAGCTTGGGATGCTGTCCAGAAAATGTCCCTTGTTGGGGCACATAGTGTTCTGATCCAAGAACAGAGACAGCTGCAGTGTACTTGACCCAAAGCCAATGAAAGTAAACAGGCTTTGTTTTCTTACACTGGAGTTCTTCTCTGCTTTATCCATGCCCATGAGGGATTGATTTTGAAAGTCTGTCTTGCCTTGCTATCTAGGCTAGGCTAGTTCCTCTTTCCTCCAGCTTCAACTGGCCTGTTAATTTCTAGATATCTATTACTGTCTTTTCCTTACTGCCATTCTGTGACCCTGGACCACAGAACAGAATAGCAAGAGCAGTAAAAGTGAGATCACCTGAAACAGAATGCAACACAGATGATGGAGATCATTTGATTGATTGATTGATTGATTGATCAATTAATTCAATTTATACTCCCTTCTTTATGCCAAGCAGCTCAAGGAAGCAGAGACAGCTCTCATCCCCATCCTCTATTATACCCACAGCACTTAGTGAGACTAAGGGATAGTGACTACTTTCATATGAACTTTAGGGCTATGGAGATATTTGAATTTGATATTCCCAGCCATTGTCTGGATCTATTTACTACCCCACACTACTTCTCAGATGGTGGCATTTACTTAATATTGTTGGTCTTTCCATTTCATCAAACTCCTGTTGTCTAGATCTCAAATCAGGGGTGGGCTGATTCTTCCAACCTCTTGCCCCTGGAAACTTCTGCCAAAAACAACAATAACCCAAACCGTTAGTGAGTAGAATGTCAGATAATGCAAGGGGTTCCTACAATCCACATAAAAGATGAATCCCAGTTGCTTCTAACAGTAGCAATTCACCCACATTTTTACTTAAAAAGAAAAGAAAAGAAGGAATGTTCTGGGATAGCTGGAGAGATCAAGCCACAAAAACAGCCTTGGGAGCCACATGTGGCCCTAGGGCTACACTTTGACCAACCTGACAAATAGTGTGGTATTACTGCAGTTAGCCTCCAGGCCAGTCCTAGCAATAAACCAGGAGTGGGGGGAGGGGACAACCCATGAGCTACATGCAGCTAAAGTGGCAGGCCATCATCCTCCAGCTCAGAAGAAATCCCTGGTTGCAGCAAAAACTCTTCCAGATTAAAGGGTTCCTCAAGGGCATGTGTGCTATGCATGGGTGCCCCGTCATGAAGAGGATTTCTTCCAGATGCCTTTGGTCAACTACAGCTAAACCTTGGAGGAAGAGTTGTACACTGGCAACTCCTATTTAAAAGCCCTAGTCACAGGCTGGGATAGAATTATGGAACAGTGTCTCTGTACCAAATCTGGAGCCAGCATGCTTTACCTTCGTGTACCTAGCTGTGCCTTGCATGGAATTCAAGTCTGTAACCATGGATGCCCTCTGATCACTACTGGAGGCTCCCATGTCAGTAGGATGGGGAAGTTACTCCAGGTTTCTGCCAGAACCTTAAAGAAGCCATCCAGCATTTTGGTTCCCTCCTTTCAAGTTCAGTTTAAAACCTGGAACAGACTCATCACCACAATGACATGGGAACCACCTGCCACATGTTTGCTATTGCACTGTGAGACTTCGCTGGCTTTGATCCCTGACAGCACTGAGAGTCCATTGCTGGACTCTGAGAAACCTGGTCAATTTGATCTTCAATGACCACTTACCATTTGAAAAACTGCCAAGCTTACCTGCCCTCCTAAAAAAAGAACAGGAGCCTGTCCACAAGACATACTGACTAACATCCTAATGGTAAACACATTTCTGGAGGTTATGTGTGTACATTTTAATTTTTTTTATGTGCTGCTTAATGTAATCAAATCCCAAAGAGGTTACAGTTAAAAGCATATATAATCTGGATTTTAAAAATGCAAAATTAACAGCAGTTTAAAAACAGGTGTTGTTGTTGTGTGCCTTTGAATCATTCCTACTTATGACAGCCCTAAAGCAAAGTTATCATGGGGTTTTCGTAGCAAGATTTGTTCAGAGGAGGTTTGCCATTGCCTTCCCCTGAGGCTGAGAACATGTGACTTGCCCAAGGTCACCCACTGGGTTTCATGGTCGAGCTGGGAATCAAACGAAACCTCGTCTCTAGAGTTAAAGTCCAACACTCAAACCACTATACCAAACTGGTTCTCTATCTATTTATTTTTTTCTATTTTTGTTTTATTTTATTTCTTGTTTTGTTTGTTTCGAAATCATCAGTACAGTGGGCCTTTCATATCTACTGAGGTTAGGTTCCAGAACCCCCACATGGACGCCAAAATCCACAGATGCTCATTATATACAATGGCATAGTAAGATGGTGTCCCTTGTACAAAATGGCAAAACCAAGGATTGTTATTTAAAATTTATCTATTTTTAAAATATTTTCAAACCATGGATGCTTGATTCATGGATATAAAAAAATCCATGGATATGGAGATCTGACTGTATACAGTGGGGGAAATAACTGAAGTGAAGGAAAATTACATTTACTAACCAGGGAAGGCAAATAAAAACGAGTAAGTCCTTTGGAGGTTTTTAATTAGTAATTTGGGAGTTTCTGCCTTTGAGATTACCAGGGAGAGAGCATTCCAGTGAGGGGTGCCATCACAATGAAGACTTGCCTTCACAATGTAAACGGTTGTTATTCTCTTTGCTGTGGAACTAGCAATATGGTCTCTAGTTATTATTTGAGAAACAAAACTTCTCTGAAGGTACACTTAGGACTTTCTGCTTAAAGATATTTTCATATGTACTTCTTAAATGTGGGACTGATTAATAGTGACTCTGATCCCTTCCAAATTTCTTATTAACAAGCTCATATCTGTGTTGCTCAGTTGCATCGCTCATAAGCAACACTATCATTTTCTCCCCCTTTTCTCCTCTCCAAACCTTTAACTATCACTGCTCCATCCATCCATTCCAGTGGGTTGAGGACTGGGAGCAAAAGAAAACCAATTTGCTGGAAGAATGCTTGCTTAGATGAAAACCTAGACAAACTTGCCAGGGTTAGGGAACATTAAGCTCTAAATATAACTATGCTTACTAACAATACCAGGGCCAGTGTTAACCTGAAAAATAAAAGACTGTGTTGAGGAGACAAAAAGAAATCCTTTTGTGGTTCTGTACTTTCTGGCGTTGGGGACCAGAGGATGGTTTATACGATGACATAAGCATGCAACTCTAAATGGCTCTCTAGAGCATCATTCTCCATGAAGGGATTTGTTTTGATAGATAACAGCATGTGGCCACATGCATGGATTTGCTTCATGCCATTCTTCTTGAAAAGTCAGAAGAAAAATGTCCCCTCTAATTGGATGCCAGAGCTGTTTGATCAACATAGAGGACATGAACAACAAAGGCTTAGTAAGCCTTTCTTGTTCACATGGTCATGATACAGCAGCCGACTGCTTCACAGTTAGCAGCTGATGGTCAGAAGAGATGAAAAGGGTATTTTATCAAAACCCATCTTAAAGGAAACATCTTCTGTGAAGTATCTGACAAAGGTTTGATTTTTATGCCCCTTGGTGACAGAAGGCTTAGAAATATAGAAAAGCTGCTTAATTAGTCCGTCAGGGTTTTCTGCACCTGCCTTCTCATACCTACTGACCTCCAGATGTGTTGCACTACAATGGCCACCATCCACAATCAGAGATCAGTGACCATGCTGCTTGGGGATGATGGGTTTATGGCTCAACACATCTGGAGAGTACCAGGTTAGAGAGGTTTGGTCTTCACTGACAGGCAGCAGCTCTACAAGATTTGAGATAGCCGTGTCCTGCATATAGGGATAAATGGGAAATTGAACCTTGGACCTTTTGCATTAAAGCATGTTCTCTTCCTACAGCTGGTGCACTTGAGAGGCATGTGCTCATCGTGATTACTGTTTCCTTTACTCCTCCTTTTCTACCTCTTCCTCTGTTGTTCATGGCTCTTTTCCACTCCATTCTCTGTTGCAATCTAATTGTGAATTCTTAGTTTATAATCTTTCTTTTTTTCTATTATTCTACAAAGTGCTATTTGCACTGATATTGCATCATTGTCATTGATACTTTATTTACAATAATAGCAACACCAATATTTTATTTCACCCAAAGACAAATTGAGTTACAGATGTAGAATGTACTATTACAATGAAAATTTTCTTGGGAAAGCAACATCATTACAGCTTAAGATATGTATTCCTACCAGGTTTGATCAGCACTAAGTGCATGCATGTTGTTGGTGTTGTTTTGTGCCTTCAAGTCATTTCTGATTTATGGCAACCCAAAGACAAACCTGTCAAAGGGTTTTCTTGGCAAGATTTGTTCAGAATCAGAGGTGGGATGCCTCTGCCTTCCTCTGAGACTGAGAGAGCATGACTCGCCCAAGATCAATCAATGGATTTTCATGGCTGTGCAGAGATTTGAACTCTCTTCTCCAGAATGGTAGTCCAACGCTCACACCGCCACTGTACCTCACACTGGCTCTTACACATATTGTAATATGGAAATATTATCATAATAGTCACTCAAAAAAAAATATGATGTGTTTTAATAGACCACAAGAGGTCACTCTTGATACTTATCACAGAGATCAGGAAGCAGATAGAAAACATGGAAAATTACTGTATTGTTATGGGCCAAGAAAATGATGTCAGTAAAGCAAGTTGTCAGAATTACACAGCAACATTTAAAACTGTCAGACCATCAGACAGTAGTACAGTAATTAAAAAAAACCTATTAGATGACAAAGAAACATAAACTGGATGGTCTGTGTGTAAACTGAAAATGCAGAGTTTTGAGCCTTATCTATCTACCTCCCTGTCTAGATTTTTATTCCTTCAGAACTCTTGATCAAGTGTAAAAATACATGATACAAGGGGAGAAGCAGAAATGTTTAAATACTTTTCTAGTTTCCTTTTAGGAATCTTCGGTGACTAACTTCATATAAAACCCATATGGTTCACTTGTAGCATAAGAACAGGTATAGATTTGACCACACATAAGTAATTACAGATGAATGTAATCAAATTGAAAGGTAGGTTTATTTAAAAAACAAAAACAAATGCCATATCCCCCCTCCCCCAGGTATGCAAAGAACAACAAGAAATTAGGCATTTTAAAATATAGCAAAGAAGTAAATATGTTGCCAAAGATTAAAGCAAGGGAACAATGCTCTTCTACTAAAACTCCCATGTCCTCTCACCATGAGTGATCCTGACTGGGAATGATGAAGGATGCTATCCAAAAATGCCGGGAGGGTCACTTGTAGTTTAAAGAGGCAAAGGAATCATACATATGAAATTACAAGGTTCTATGGAGTTAAATGTCCATTTTGGAAAGTATCTTTGAATAGCTGTCAATTTAATCTGGTCACAGGACATGTACTTCAGAAGAAAATAAACCATACAACTCTACCTATGTATCAGATGAAACACCTGTTCATGCATTGACACTGATGTGAAAATTTGGACATAGATAGCTAGATAGATCCATAACACATGAGTAATACAATATAGAAGCTCTAAAGCACAGGTAGGCCAGATGTTTTTAACTTCAACTCCAGAATGCCACCAGAACAGCCAGCATTAGGGAGTTATGAGAATTATAGTCCAAAATATCTGGAGGGCCAAAGGTTGATAGGACTGCACTGAGTAGGGGAAGCATCATACAGATTTTTTTTTCCTTTGGGTATAAGTAATTACCAGGTCACCATAGGTCAGAAATGACATGACAACAATGTATTTTATAACACTGGTGAAAAAGATTGTTGAACTATTCAGTTCAAAAGGATGGCGAGTTTGAGAAATTTAGACCACAAGAAGGGAAATGTGAATACAGTTGCCATAAACTCACCTCTAGAAGTAATCAGACATTTTTTGTCAATGATAACAGCAGTGTCTACATTCAGTTCAAGATCATGGAAGTGGAGTTGTGCATGTGGTACCACTGTGTATTCAGAGACGCATTCTCTGGTGAAACATGACCCTTGGTACTTGTACTCCTTTATTTGTGAATTCCTGTTGTCCATTAGCTTGCACAACAAGTTGCCCGTTCAACTGCACAACATTGGTCAGATTTTCTGGGATCAATTTAAGTTATTGAGGCCTAATGACTTGAAGCAATTCAGCCTACTACATGCAAGCCTGACCCTTGTCCTTCTTGGGTAATAAAATCTAGCAGGGGTGGACTGAATAAGTAAATTCAGGGGATGGTAAATGTCTCACTATGCACCTGCTGCCTTGGAAAGAAGCAGTGGTGTGCCCTCTCCTGAAAAGGACCTCCCTGCACCCCGAGGTACATGGGAACTACTTGTTTCCTCCAAGAATACCTGAAATTGCCCAGCATGTGGTGGCTGAGTAACTTCAGGCATTCTTGGAGGAAACATATTATCTGGACTCATTTCAGTCTGGTTTCAGGCCAGGATATGACACTGAAATGGTTTTAATTGCTTTGATTGATGGCCACTCCGTGGAAAGACATAAGGAGTGCTACATAGAATCATAGAATCATAGAGTTGGAAGAGACCACAAGGGCCATCCAGTCCAACAACCTGCCATGCAGGACCTCCCAATCAAAGCATCCCTGACAGTTGGCCATCCAGCCTCTGCTTAAAGACCTCTAAGGAAGGAGACTCCACTACGCTCTGAGGGAGTGTGTTCCACTGTCGAACAGCCCTTACTGTCAGGAAGTTCCTCCTAATGTCTAGGTGGAATCTCTTTTTCTGCATTGATCTTCCTGGATCTCCCAGTAGCTTTTGATTTCATTGATCATGGTATCTTACTGGACTGGCTCTGTGGGATGTGAAGAGGAGGCACTGTTCTACAGTGGTCCTGCTCCTACCAGAGGACCAGTTTCAAAGAGTAACACTGGGGAATTCTTATTCAGCTCCATAGCAATTAAGCTCCAGGGTGCTACAGAATTCCACCTTACCCCCCATGCTGTTCAATATCTATATGAAGCCACTGGGGAGGTCATAAAGGGGTTTAGGGTGGGTGGCCATCAGTATACTGATGACACTGAGCTCTGTTTTCCCTTGTAATCAGAATCAGCTGGGAATGTGCATGTGTTGGACCAGTGCCTGGATGCTGTAATGGCCTGGATGAAAGCCAATAAACTGAAGCTGAATCCTGATAAGGCAGAGGCTCTATGGATTGGCAGTTCTTGGGTCTGGGAACTAGGTAAACAGGCTGTTCCAGATGGGGATGCACTTTTCCTAAAAGAGCAGGTACACAACTTGGGAGTGTTCCTAAATCCATCCGTATCACTGGAATCCCAAGTGGACTCTGTGGCTCCGAGTGCTTGCTGCCAGATGCACCAGCTATGGCCTTTCCTGGCTAGATATAACCTAGCTACAGTGGTCCATAACCTTCTGTTTATACTATTGGATAGTACTCTATCTGAGGCTGCCTTGGAGATGACTCAGAAGCTACAGCTAATGTGACATGCCGCAGCTCAATTGCCGACTGGAATATCATATAAGCAGCATGTAATGCCGGTCTTAAAAGAATTACACTAGCTGTCAATACATTTCGGGTTTGAATTCAAGATGCTTGTGATGACATTTAAAGTCCAACAGGCTTTGGACCTTGAGACTTGAGAAGATATGTGGCAGAGAAGATCTCTCCTCATATGTGCTGGCCCAGGCATTAAGATCTGCTGGAGGGGGCTCCTCATGTGCCACCAATGAGGCCAATATAGTGTCATGATATGGGAGAGAAGTCTCCCCAGCCATGGTACCCCAATTGTGGAATGCTCCCCCCAGAGCCCTGGCAGGTGCAACAGCTCAATAACTCATGTCATTTTGTTGCCAATTCACCAAAGCTTTGGGGCCTCATCAATTCAACCCAAAGATAGTTGTTACAACTTTAATGTTTCTTACATCTGTCTTAACTCATTGTATTGCTTAATATGTTTTAGCTTATTTAAATTGCCTTACTATTTCAAAACTGTTTTATCCATTTTAATGCCATAGGTAAGATCCCCCTGAGATCATAAGATGGGATATAAATATTTTAATAAACATATAAATAAACAAAATTTAACTCAAGTCTCAAGTAGCACAATAAACATGTAACTCCCTATTGGATTGCAAAAGAGGAGTCCTTGTTGATATGCAAAGGGAGTTTAAATTTCCTGGACTTTGCCCAATTGCCACATGGCCAGAGGAGGAAGGGCCAGCCTGTTAAAGATGCCCTCCCCATACCATCTTAACTAAGGAAAAAAACAACATCATGCAGGCATCTTACTAACATCTCAAATTTTTCTCCTGTTCAGTATGTAATATCTTGCCTGATGAAGAAGCCAGTGGAGCTTTGAAAACTTGCAACAAATATATTGTGCATTTTGGCCAATAAAGGTATCACTGTATGGTGGTTTTTTGTTTAATTTTTTTATACTGGGATTCATTCTACTTAATCCTGATGCTGGATTTTGGCCAATATGTTACATGACACTTTAACTGTTCAGACTGACACTTTAATATCCCTGTTTTTGTTGTTCCACATGTGAAAAAATATTTCCAAATGTATTCATGTGGAGGCAGTTAAATGTTTTCTTACAGCTTGTAAAAACATACATGGAATGGATGGTTATTGCAACTCAACATCCTGTTTGAGTTCTTCCAAAAATGACAATCCAGGTACAAGATTATAAAATCTTTCTGAAGAAAATCAAACTTCATTCTCATCCTTCATTTGGGATTAGCATGTTCCTCTACTTTGTTATGATATTGCAAAAACGTTTAAGAAATTGAATATTTTGCCAACTCCTCCCCCCTTTGGCATTTCCGTAATAACGTTCTGTCCTTTGATTCAAAAGGTTTTCCTGGTTTAATATATTATTCACAAGCAGGTCTTTGGTTAATTTATTGATTGTTTTGTAATCACAGGCAAGTTTTAGCATTTCCCTGACAGTTTTGCATCGCAAGTGTTTATTTACAGATCTTTAACCATCAGGCTCACCTGATGTGAACTCAATTGTCTGACAGTAGAAAGAAGATACTGGAACTTGGTGTCACTCAATGAACATGATCAATAATAGTATCAGGATGTTTAGGATATCTTTACAGTTCACAAAACACATAAGAAACTTGTGGAATTAATTACCACAAGTTTTGGTGATGCTGGCTCAAATCTTAGATAGCTGCTTTAAAAATGGCATTAGACAATTTTATAAAGGTTGCTGTACATTTTCTGAGGGCTGTTGGCCATGATTCATTTCATTTAGTGTATGCTTCATTTCCTTGTGGCTGAAGGAGTCTTGGAGAAATTGAAAGAAAAAAGCATACCAAGCTAAAACATAAACAATATAATCCACAACCCAGATAAAAAGAAATATAGCTATACATAAATACCGGTAGTTAATAAAATACTCTTTAGTGCAAGAGTGCAAATCATGCAGCAATTCCCAGCAGCCCTAGCCAGCATAGTCAGTGGTGAAGAGTGTTGGAACTTAAAGTCCAACAATATCTGGAGGGATGAATGATTCTCACCCCAGTTTTAAAACAACATCACTTAAAATAATAGCCAAATGTTCAAAGATGACAGATTTGTAGATAGTAAGGACAGGGATGAGCAGGTCATTTAGCTATGTTTGGCTGGTCATTTGGCTATGTTACATTTGACTAGACTATGGAATGCCATGCTTCAAAGGACCCATCTGACCTAATCCCAATCATTCAGTAGTATTGCTTTATTTGTCCTTTGTCTGAGAGGCCATCATCAACATGACAGATATTATTGGAGTCACATAGGGAATCTGCCCTAAACCATTGTAGACTTTCAAAGTCTCCTAGCCCTGTTGCTTCTTGTGATCTTTGTGCTTGCTGCTGATTCACTCACGCTCTTCAAACACACAAGGAAAAGAAAGAGGAGGAGGTATAATTAATCTTAATTTTATACTGTTTTAACTGATGGATTTTAATTGTTTTTTAAAACATGTTTTTAAGGTGTTGTTATTTTGTGAGCCACCTTGGGCCCCTTTTTGGGAGAAAGGCAGCATAAAAATGAAATAAATGAAATAAATAAATAAATAAATAAAAAAAATAGGTGCAACCTCCCCTTGCCTAGCTTTGTCATGTGGCTGGTTTATGGACTAAGTCCTTAGGGAAAAGTGACACTCCTTAGGCAGTAGTGACAGTGTCAGGTAGGGAAGGGACATTTGAGGAAGAATACACTGAGAACATACCCTCCCAGAAATATTTATATTAAATATTTATATTAAAGCAATCACCAGATCCATGGTCCACCCATTTAGAATATCTCTGCTTCATTGTGATTACTATTTCCTTGCCTGCTTGTTTAGTTTTGAAATGAATCAATGGTAATTTTTGAATGCTTTTTAAATAGACTGGAAATGATAGAATATATAGATTTAAATAAAAACTTTTTTAAAAAAAATCCTTTGTGTCCTCCTTGTGTTCTTCCCACAGGCATCTTTGCAGTGGAGACAGAATGCTTGAACTGAGTGAATGAGTTGTACTGAACTGAAGGGATTGAACTGAGTTGAACGGCTTGAATTGAGTTGAACTGGAAGAGATCTTTTTGTGTCTTAAAGAAATGTCTCTCCAAGAAAACATTTCTCAAAATAATGGCCCAGCACAGATATTCCTATTGTTAGGCAGAATGGCACAAGTGTCTTAAACAACAGCTGCTGCGAGGTAATGGTGACAGACCCTGAGGTGTGCTTTTTGGGCAGTCCAGATTGTGTCTTCCATAGGAGTGCCAAGCAGTGTATGCCACATGGCCTATCCTGAATCATATAAGCTAGTCTTTTGCCTCAAGTCCTTTAGAACCAACTGCAAGTCCAGTCAGCTTCTGCATGTGGAATTGGGTGGCACCTTGCCCTTTGCCTCAAGTAACAAAAATCTCTTGGCATCTTTGGCTTTGGCATCTTTGTAAGATTTTATTTTGCAATGACTGCTTTGTTGATACTCCCAGCTGAAAGATCTCTTCAGTTATCTCTTTGGGCTTACTCGCAGGTTCTTTGTCGGGGAGCAGTAGATGTGCCCATCTTCCATACTATGTTGGTTTCCACTCCACTCATCTGTGCCACTTCTAATGAAGTATTTCAGGGACCACTATCTCTTTGATGTTCCCATTTTACCTCCTGAGCTGCATAATTAGTAATCTGTATCACACATAAATTTTCTTACCAGCATTTTAAGAACTGGAAAGAAATGTAGCAACCCAAAGAATGAGGGGATTGTTTTTTGTGGAGCTTTTGGGCTATGTGGCCATGTTCTGGAAGAGTGGTAGCATGGAAGAGTGGTGGCATGAGTGGTGGCACTTGGTGACATGAGCTTTCCTAGACTTGATGAAGTAAGCTCAAGTCTATGAAAGCTTATGTTACTACCTTTTATCATTCAGTTAGTTGCAAAGGTACTGAAAAATGCCTTTGCATATATTTTCCAGTCTAGCACAGCTATGTCTTTGAATTCTGAATTTGGTTTTGGTACTAATCACAGACCTATAGGCTAAACAAGTGCTCACAGATCCCTTAATTTTTAGCATAGATCCACCTGCAATACCTGCTATTTTACAAAGTAAACCCTATAAGCCTCCATTTTGCCAATCATTGGTTTAAAACATGGTGGCTGAGAAAAAGCTAGGACTTGAAGACATAATATAGCTTTGCTATGTTCTCATTGCCCACAATTGAAACAAAAGCTTGTTCTTGTGTTTGAGAACTTTAGTTTCACAGCACTCCACTGGAGGTAGGGGCTTTATATCTTCTCTTCTGGTGTGCAAAGGAGAAGTAGGGAGCATTGCAAAATTCCTGCACTTCCCATAGCTGTAGTGGGAAACCATGGTTTTACATTACAACTAAACTTGGCCTATAAGTAAATCTGTTCAGCCATGAGAAAGAAGTGAGCATCCAGTACAGAAAAATCCAGTCTTGCTTCAGCTCAGAATCCTAAAAGTTCTTGAGCAAAGTTTCTTCCAGCCATTCAAACTATCCCTGTGCCATTTTGAGTTCATCTTTCACAATTCCCATCTAATCATTTTTAGGCCATTGGCACAACATCTTGAAAGGTCAGTGGGAAGGATTTGTCCTTCAAAATACAAAGGCAAAATGAGTCAGAGTTCCTTTTGCAAAACAGAACATCATTTTCTCTTCCAAACAACCTACAGTTCCAGAAATTATAGTTCTAATACTACACTGCTGCCTTGCTACTCTACCCTCCCACCCTAATAGGCACATTCATCACCCAAGGATACTCATTCCTCCTGCAGAAATCTGGCATGAGCTCAGACCTGTCATCTGGACTGACTCCAATGCACAGATCCTAATTTTCTGTGCTACCACAAGGCCCTTCCACCTTTCATATGTACTGAAAATCAGAGGAGAGGGCACCACTGGTTTCTTCTTCTTCTGTAACAACCCTCAGTTGAAATCTAAGAGCCTGGGAGCAAGAGGTGTGGTACATGAATCTGCTTGGGTGAGAGATTTACAATCTAACATATGAATCAGAAATAGATTTATTCAAGAAGGAGGGAAGAGAAGAGGGAGTGTGTCTATTTGTGCACATATGTGTATGTGTGGTGTACAGGGAAAGATTCCTTCAGGGAGGCAAAGGTTTATCCTTGTTTTCCTTGGGCAGAATCCCAGAAGCCCTACAGCAAGGTTATTAGAATAATAAATAATACTGGAATACTCTGGTTCCAGAACAAAGACAGTGGCTCCAGTTCAACTTCAGTGAGTTATTTGTTCAAGCACACTCTATATTACACGTAAAAGTTCTGTGGCACCTGAAAAACTTACCATTAATTAGAACAGATTCTGCCTCCCTAAAAACTTATATCATAATAATTAATACAATGATTATAAAGTATTAAATGTATTATTCTATACAATGATTACAAAGACATAAAGGAATTCAGTAGCACCTATGAACTAACTGCAAAAATAAAAATCATCTGACAAAGTGAACAGTGTTCACAAAAACATATGCTTGAAATTTCTTCTTCCTGTGGCTCTCACAGGTACGGCTGGATTCATGTTTCTATGGGGGCATCTGCACTGCTGAAATAATCCAATCTGATGCTACTTTAAATGCCTTAGTTAATGATGAAATAAGGAATTCTGGGAACTGTAGTTTTGTGAAACATTTAGCCTTCTCTGTCAGAGAGTTCTGGTGATCCAACAAACTACAGTTCCCAGAATTCCAGAGCTCTGAGCTACGGCAGTCAAAGTTGTGTCAAACTAGATTATGTCTGCAATACAAATGTAGATTTAATAGTTAAACAGACTAGCACAACTCTCTCTTTGAATATTACTTCAGATATGAAGGGACAGGAGCAGAAATTAATCACCAGGAGCTGATATTGGTACATTTCAAAAGGAATGACCACTGTGAGTGATGTAAAATATAAAGACTGATATATGACCAGTTTTTTTATGTTAATCTTTGCAATGGATCCAAAACAATTGATTCAAATTACAAGAAATGTCATGCTGACTAAAGGTGAGAAAGAATGTCCTCCTGGTGAAAGAGCTATTTTGATAGTAGTATGACTTGCCTCAGAGAGTGGTGAACTCTCCTTCATTGGAGGTTTTTAAATGCTGGTTAAGCTGCCCCCTCTTATATTCCTTCAAGGCAAAGGGTGGGAGTAGACAGCCCTTGCATTCTCTTATAGTTTTATAGTACTGTGTTATTATCAATATACAGTATGAAGGTCCAGAACCTTTATGTATTGGTGACATAAAGGTATGATTTCTTTCAGTTACAAAAAACTCTCCATTATCAGACAAGCTGTCTTGCCTGATGGAAAAGCCTGTGTTACTCAAAAACCTAGTTTCTTAAATTATCCTCTTCAGCTATCTTTTATCTCTATATTTATGCTTTATTTCAGGGTAGAAATGTCTGTTTTCTGTGTGCATGTGTATATGCACACAGCTATGATGGGGGCAGTAAATCTGCTGAGTTGATGGCAAAGCCATATGTGCCCAGAAACTAATCTCCTGTTTATTTCCTCTACCGAGAGGCTCAATGACTTTGGCCTTTGTTGTTTTCATTTCAAACATAGCCCTTGGAGGCAGAGAGAAAAGTGATATGAACCATCCACCCACACAGTCTTTCAGTTCATAAGGCATGATGGAAATATTAATCTCCAGTGTTACAGAGAGAGACCCAGAAGAAAGAAACAAGCTCTGGGTTTTAGTTAGCACTAAGGGAGAATCTATATAAGCTTCAGGGTCACCAGAGAAGGAGGGAGTAGAGGGGACTAGATATCTCCCAAAACCACACCTTGAAAATGTTATTTCTTGGACTGCAGTTCCCAAAAGTCCCCACTCAGCAAAGATTTGTGACCATCCTGGTTGGGGGATCCTGGTAATTGTAATTAAAAAAAATAATTCCACTGGATGCCTAAGGCTGGCTGAAAGGACTGAATTCCTCCCTTCAAGAACATGTAAGCAAAAGAGGCAGCAGTATTTCTCAATCAAGACTTATTGGTAAAGACAAATTAATCAATATTAATCAACATTAATTGGTAAAGAGGAAGAAGTGCTGCCCAGGTTCTCTAGAATACAGCAACTGACCACCTTGGGGGTTGTTCACATGGGCCAAATAAAATGTCTCCCTGTCCTCTCAGCAGCGGATCCAGATGACACATGGCCCAGTCTCTCGTTCTGGTGCAAATAGTCTAGACAACGGCCAGTTCAGCAATGAACCCATCATATACCCCCTGCCTTTAAAAAAATTTTTTAATGCATGTTTAACATGCATTTAACATTCCCGGAAGGTCCAGAGCCCTTTGTTGAGAAGCTGGGTGGCTGTTTACAGTGTGTCCTGCCATCCAGTGTGACCTCCATTATGGCAAGTTGATCACTCTGAGGTCAGAATGAAGCACCCAGCCATGTGACTGATGTTGGACCTCAGAGGGAGCAATCTACTGGGATGGTGGTCACAGCAGGTGGCATAGAGGGACACACATGTGAACAGCTGCCCAACATTGCAATGGAGGGTCCCAGGCAATGGGGGCCTGTTAGGGCAGTTCTGGAGCCAGAATACTCTAGGACAGAGGGACACCCTGATCACATTGCAGGGGTCCCCAGTTACCCTTTTATTTTAGCTTTCCAGATGTTTATTAAATCCCACTCTCTTCAAACCTTATCAATGGCCACGTTGGCTAGGGCTGATGGGCAGTGGAGTGTAGAAGTTGGATGGCCACATGCACACCATCCTTGGTCTAACAGAGATCACGAGTGAAGGGACTGCATTGATTCACACTGCAATATGAAACCACAAGGAAAAGAAGAACTGTTTACATAAGGTTCCTTCACTAATACTACTTCTTTTCCTCTTGTCCAACCTCATAATAGATTACTTGAATGAGATGTGATGCAAACTGGATTAAGAAGTAGAAAGTATATTATAACATGCTATGGTTCCTCCTTACCTAGAATATCTGGGTGTGGGTGATTTTGGCTAATACTTATCCAAATATGTAGAGCATCTTTATACTTTGACTATTGGCTGAGCCTTCCAACAGTGAGAGTTTTGACAAAAACGTTTGTGAGTTCATACGCCTGGACTTATTATGTATTTTTGAAAGAAAAAAAAATGTCCCCAAACATCAGATACAACGCAGTAAAATGAAAGAAAAATGATGAACAGAGCTAGGAAATAATGATAAAGGCAGTTTTATAAAGACGGTTTTATAAAGACAAACATGTGCATTAATTTCATGAAATGTTAATAATAAAGAATGATTGTAGTGGGTTTTCTGCATCAGCAGGAGGTTGGGCCAGATGCATTTAGAGATCCCCTCCAGTTCTACAATGCAAAGATCCTACTTGTAGGTTTGGCACAGTTCTGCCCTGCCATGTTTCCTCAAATATAAGTCAGTGTCTTATATTAATTTTTGCTCCCAAAGATGCGCTAGGTCTTATTTTCAGGGAATGTCTTATTTTTCCATGAAGAAGAATTCACATTTATTGTTGGGGGAAAAAAAGAACATTGATTATATACTGTATATATTGATATACAAAAACTTTGCTAGGTCTTACTTTCAGGGGAGGCCTTATATTTAGCAATTCAGCAAAACCTCTGCTAGGTCTTATTTTATGGGGATGTCTTATTTTCAGGGAAACAGGGTATATGCTCATCCCAACACATTGGCACTGCCAGGTTGCCAATATTTTTGTACTGAATGGGAAAGGATTCTGCATTCATAGACTCATAGAATTGTAGAGTTGGAAGAGACCACAAGGGTCATCCAGTCCAGCTCTCTGCCATGCAGGAACTCTCCATCAAAGCATCCAGGACAGATGACCATCCAGCGTGTCGGGGATGCTTTGATGGAGAGTTCCTGCATGGCAGGGGGTTGGACTAGATGAACCTTGTGGTCTCATATAGGGGGAGAACTAGCACAGCTACCATTAATGGACTTGAATTAAACCTATGTGATCAGGAACCCTATTAAAGCAGAGTTCCTGACTATGCAGAAGCTTCTGTTCTGGCCCACCCAAAGAAGTGTTGCAGAAGTACTCTTTGGAGACAATCTAGCCAGTCTGGAAAGGTCCAAAACATGGAGGATGGGATACTAGGGTTAAGTATGGCATACAGCCCCATGACCCCTACATGTGTATCTCTGTAATGACCATAACTAGGGGTAAATTGTTCTGTTCTCCCTTGAAAATAACATATCTTTTTACTGGAAAGTCTGAGGGTAATATCTCTAGTGCTAGTCTTGATGGACGAAGATGCTTCAGCAAGGTAGTGGGAATGCCCATCTTCCTATGCCTGCTTCTTTTCCATGCCCCAAAGTATGTTACTAGGCCTAGGAGTAAGCAAACAGAGAAGTGGCAGTGGTATTCATTGTGTCCAGGTGAGGGGGGCACTGGTGCACCTTGACCTAGTTGGCAGGCATTCAAAACTATATTTAAAAATTCTAACAACATCCCTGCTTGTGATGACAATATCTAATTCAGCACATCACCTGTGCACTTTTGCACTGGAGTGATTCAGGTTGTCAGAGAAAGAGACTGATTCAGCCAGCAATCTCCCTGTTCTTTAGATATACAAAGAAGGCCTCAAAGAACAATCATTGCAGAGGGAACTCATTTTAGGAAGTCTCAGAACTCCAACATCTCACACAAGCTCCTTGTGAAGGTGCTTAAATTTGTATTCAGTCTATCTAATTAATCTTGCAGGCATCTTCCTAATAACACATGGCTTCTCAGGCAAGGAAACAGGAAGGCAAATGGAATGGTTTACAGTTGCCCCTTCCAAGATCACCGCTTGGTTCACTATGGAGGGATGTCCTCTTGCAACTACTGTGAGATGGCATCTGGCATGTTCAGCTCAAACAGTTCTCTTCAGTTGCTTCCAACATTGCCCATCCAGCAACAGGCTGGTGGGAAACCAAACAATGGAATGATCCTCTTTATGATCTTCTTGCTGCATCCGTATCTTGAATCAATCCCACTATGTTCACCACAGAAAAGGCCATTGAGGGCAGACAGTCAATCTATCTGCCCACAACGTTTTGACAGGAGACTTTGTCTGTGCCATGCCAAGGGATCAAAAGTGGCAGCCCATTCTTTCTATAACTTGCTATCCAGGTTTTGCTGGATGCTTCTGGCATCATCTTCACTTGCACTGCCAATGCCACAGAAGAGAACTAACAGGCCTTCATTCAGTTGCAGGTGGAAATTGCCTTCTGACCATTGGCAGGTGAATTCACAGCCATCAGCTCCTCTGCTCTGTCCATGTTCAGCTTAGGAACTGGCTCTTTTGATCCGTTCATGAGAATCTGGCTGTTTGGGGCTGCCTCGT
Organism: Urosaurus nigricauda; assembly: GCA_034509955.1. Lineage (NCBI taxonomy): Eukaryota > Metazoa > Chordata > Lepidosauria > Squamata > Phrynosomatidae > Urosaurus > Urosaurus nigricauda. The sequence goes on along the minus strand of JAOEGL010000004.1, from coordinate 44,436,354 downwards.
GTTGCAGTGCTGGGAAAGGGAGGGAAAATCATTAGACCAGAGACAAAATGAAACAGTGAGCAGACAATTACAAGTGCCAGAGACAGAGCTGTGAAGGAGTTCCTATTAAATAACAAGTGCCCAATTTTCACAGGTTTGTTGCAATTTTGTAAAGCAGTTAACATACCAAGAAATGTAACTGTAGCACACTAAATAACAACAACAACAAGCCTTGCAGTACAATTCATCTGGGCATTTCCTATGTCTTATTCAATGTTCTGCAATGTTATTAGTCACACAGTGTAATTTCATCTGAAATTATAAAGCATCCTAGGGTATATCTCCACTGTAGAAATAATGCAATTTGAAACCACTGTAAGTGCAGTAGCTATGGAATCACGGGACTTGCAGTTTTACAAGGTGTGTAGTCTTCTCTGCCCAAACCTGCTGGTGCCTCACAACAAAACAAATCCCAGGATTCTGAAGGATTGATCTTCAGCAGTTAAAATGATGTCAAACTGCATTATTTCTACAGTGGAGATGCAGCATTAGTTAAAAAGATGATTTTTAAAAGAAACAAACTATGCTTAATTGATTATGGGTGATTTGTATGAAGGAGGAGGGGGGGGGGTTTCAAGAGGCACCTGCCTATTCATTATGACTCACAACAGAGTTTTGATACATATTAATCAAATCTTCTCACCTCTTCCTAACAGAAAGTGCTATTTGTGTCGAGAGAACTACTCTATCACCTCTGTTCAACCCCTTTGTATCTGAAAGGCTGGAAAAGTTGCTATATGAAAGGACCTCTACCCAAGAGCAAACAGGTGAGGGGGGTAGTGACTAAAGCCATGTGGGTGGATTGAATGGATTTCTATTGCTGGGATTTCAAGTGTAGGGAGGGGCATTTAGAATTCCCAGCCAGAGAGTTCTTAGGTCTCACTGAACTGCAAACTTCAGAATGCAACAGGAGGCAACTAGAGCAGTAAAAGTGGAATAGCAGCACTGTAAGAGTGTAGTGTGGTGATGTGGTTAGAACCACCTTGAGTTGCACAGCTCTACTGGAATGCTCGATTTTTTCTTTGCTCCAAAACCATCCTTCTATCAGTCTTGCTGGATGGAACAAGCTATCCCCAACTCACTGGTCTGGGCATGTACTGAACAATAGCCTCACATTCATTACACTTACTGACTGATGAGGATTTGCAGCACAGCAAGTCAGAGCAGGATAAGAGAAACAAAAACAGGGCAAGAACACCTACAAGAGGGGGAAGAAACAGGGGGAAATCATACTGGTGAAGTCCAGTAAGTAGGTTTTCCTTTGAGAGATAGACAACACTGGAGACATTTGCAAGCAGAAGTTCCTGGTGGCACAAAATGGCACAATCTCATAGAAAAAGAACATATTTTTTAAAAATGCAAGTGAGGGGTTCTGACTCCTCTCCTGACATTCAGCTTGCTTCCTCACAACTCCACTATCAAGAGCCATGTTGAGCAAATTATTCCAACAGCTTCAGGTAACAGAGGTAGGGAGTCAGCATTCCTGCCTCCCATGCCCTTCCTAATAATTCCCCTCACCACTCTCCTCTCTTGGAGCACAGGACTGTACCTGCCTGTCCTGCACCTCCTAAACTATCATGTTGCCCTCAGGTGTGGTGACAGACTCTACTCTCATCACCAGAGTTCAAGTAAGATCTATCTGCCAATTTGGCTAGCCTTCTTACATGAAATGGGGAAATGCCCTCTTGTTTTCAGAATGAAGACTCCCAAACAGGCAGAATGTATGAATTCTTAGGGCTGAAATAGTGCAGGATGTAGGGTGGAGGCCATAGCTTGGCAATGTTACTTCAAAGTTTATCAGATGTCAGAAATTGGAAGTATAATCTAATGGCAATCCGAACGCAATCATGGGGTTTCACATTATCACGAATTAAAGCATCTCATGCAATTTTGGGCAAAAGGGAAGTCATTCCGAACGCATTCATGGGTTTTACTTTATTGCGTATTAAAGCATCTCATGCAATTTCAGGCAATAGAGAGTCATTTTCGGGTAATGGGAAGTCATTCTGAATGCATTCCAAACGCAATGGGAATTCACATGAATTCGCTAAACTAGCGAATTTACATGAATTCAAATTGGTTCCATTCGAAATAGAGAAAAATTCCTCCCCGTCTGATAAACTTCCTCATGGACTACAATTCCAAATAACCCCAAGCTATAATGGGGGATGGCCTAATGCCAGGATTCAAGTAAGATCCGCCTGCCAGTTTAGTCTGCATGCGTATATGGAATGGAGAGGTTTGTTCCTCAGGCAGCAAAAGGTCTTGGGGTGAGTCTCTGCCCTCTGTCCGAAATGCTTTGCTACAAGTGTAATTCTCAAATATTGGAACTCAGCTGAGGAAAACCTTGGAGAGGGGTACAGGCTTAGCTCCTCTTTGAGCTTTTCCTTCTGCTTGATTGCACCAACTCAATGTTTAAACACACAAAAAATCTGTCATCAAATCTAGTTTGGCTATCAGTGATCTCTAGGTTAGCAAACTATATTTTAATGGAAATGGGTAAATTAACTGCTGAGCAGGGGGAAACTGTTTTATAAAAAAAAATCAATAGATAATGGCCATGTTTGACTGACTGTTTATGTCACTCTGAAGTGAACGTTATTAAAAAAAGAAAAGAAAAGGAGATGTCATTACTATTCCTTCACCAACCTCTTGTTGGACATTTTTAATCCACTATTTAAATATTGCAGCAGCCCTAAAGGAGTAAGATAACTTTGAGTCATGGGTGAAACTTCCTTTGCAATGAGTGTGCAGCATCACTGAAACTAGTTAAACACTATGAAAATGTAAAAATAATGTTCTACACTTTCTTCCTCTTTTTTTTTTTTTTTTTTTTTGTGCTATTACTTATGGCACCCTATTCCTTCCTTTAAAACATTCTAAACTTTTGACCCCAAAACCATAAAAAAGAATAATGAAGAAGCCACAAAGTATTTGGCCATTCTGCATTCCTTCACTGAAGCTGATAAAACTACATAAAGTTCGGGTAGTCTATTTGTTAAACAATGGGAATTTGCCACCATGTCCTTGCCTAAGAAACATCTATGAAATTCATGGGGTCACCGTAAGTAAACAGGTAACATGAAGGCACCACATAGAAATACTTTGTGCTAGGTGAAGGAGGAAGCAGGAGGGAGAAAATCCACTCACATACAGTGGAAAACCACTCTTTTGCTATGGTTCAGTCAGTTCAGTGTTACTTTTTTGAACTACAACTCCCAGAACTCTCTCGGGCACTGGCCATCCTTGCTAGGGTATTCTGGATGATATAATCCAAAAAGTAACATTTCCAAGCAAGTACAGTATTCTTCATGTCCCAACATTGAATGAATATATTCACACACTTTTAGATATATCCACGTTAGTCTGTGAAATCAGTATGTGAAGAGATCTTGTAGCACATTTGAGACTAACTGGAAAAAAGAAACTGGTAGCATGTTGTTGTTTGTAGACTTTAGTCTACTTCCTCAGATGCATTTACTTAAGTCTACTTCCTCCACCAAATGCATCTTTGGAAGTAGACTTTAGTCTATGAAAGCTCATGCTGCCAATTTCTTTCATTCATTTGGTCTCAAATGTGCTACAAGACTTCTTCACATACTGATATTCACATTCAGGAAGCCTCGATCTGTGGAGCAAGTGTGTGATGTGATGTCAGGGTTTGTCCATATTCACCATGACCTTCCACTAGACTACCTTGCCTTGTATATCTCTGATTTCAGGGTACCATTACAAAGCAGCTAGGCATCCAAAGTTCGAGTTTTCTGAAGGAAAGGGGGGTTTCATTTGGATCTTTGCCCTGACATGTCCATTTTCTCCCTGGTCCCTCTCTCCCTGTGATGACTGGTGGAAAGTTTTTTTGTGGCCACAGACCTTGTTAAGGCCTAAACTCAGGAACGCCAAGGCCTTGTATTCAATTCAGATAGATCAGCTATCCTCAGATTGCTCTAGATTTATGCCTTCACTGTTTGACATCCAGGTTGGTTAAAACAGGCTTTGAAAACTGGTTTTAGTCTCCTTTTAAAGTTTTTTTAAATGTAGCTGCTTGCTTTGGGACTGCTAGTCAGCAAGGAAGTGATAACTATTTTTCATAAATGAGAGCCAGCATGGTATAGTGGTTTGAGTCTTGGACTAGGACTCTGGAGACCAGAGTTTGAATCCCAGCTCAGCCATGGAAACCCACTGGGTGACCTTGGCCAAGTCACACTATCTCGGCCTCAGAGGATTGTAATGGCAAGCCACTTCTGATGAAATGTGCCAAGAAAACCCCATGATAGGACTGCCTTAGAGTCTCCATAAGTCACAGACAACTTGAAGGCAAACAACAACAGACTTATTGACTGAGAGAGAGAAGACAACCTTATGCTGGGGCAAAACCTTGGCCTGTGTTGGGTCCTCTCTTCTCCGGCAACAGCCACACTGTCTCAGGATGTGGCTTTTCTCAGGCCCCTTACCTGCAATGGGTTCAATCTGAGATACCCAAACCTGGATCCTCAATCCCTGTGCCCTGCCAAACACATGCTGGGACCAGGGTGGCCATATGTTCTAACCACAAAGGAGGACAAGGCACTGTACAATGTAAGACATTTGAGGGATAATGTAGGGCATGGCCCAATAAAAGCCCCCCAAAAGTGGAAAGCTAGTTGTTTATCGACTTTATCACATGGGGTGGGGTGGGGGCAAACAGGGGAAAATTGGGGGTTTAAAAGGAATTTTTCTGGGACATTTGTGCAATCACAGGAAAGATTTTCCCACACATTGCAATTAGAGAGGATTTATCCTGGAAAGAACCAAGAATGATCCAGCAACATGGGATTTCCCCATGAATGATTTGTTGCTGGGGCATTCCTGGTTCTTCCCAGGATAAGCATCTTTAATCACAACACCATTTGAAAATCCTTCCCGCAGTCCTGCAAATTCCGGGGGAAATGCTTTTTTTAAGTCCTTGGTTTCTCCTGCATGACAAAGTCCTATGTCACAACTATCAGTGTTACATTCAGTGGTATATGGGAATTATGACTGACGAGTCACACAAGTGCAAAAAAGCATGACTAAGGCTTCTTAATGGTGTGAAATGGGAGGATGTGGTCAATGGGGAGAAGGGGGTGACACCATGAGTTACTGCTCTGGGAGACACCAACCTCAGGGATGCTCCTGCCTCTGGTCACTCTGTTGGGACATTCTGCTTCCCAAAGCTGTGCCCTTTGTGGGATTGGAGCCCTCCCTCCAGTCCAGCTGTTAGCACCCGGTCTGGGAGGGAGTGAAAAGGCAGGCCCAACTCCATCAGGGCTAACCAGTAGCCAGGGCAAGAAGCCGGGCCCTCCGTCCAGTCCATCCGCCTTGGTCCAGGCCTCAGAGGGAGAGAAGAACCACCGGACCTCATCCCCTCCCCACTGCCTTCCCCTTCTCCTTTTCTGTCACATCTTTCTATATTGTAACCCTGATGGCAGGGAACTTTCTGAATAACTATCTGTAAGCTGCTCCTTTAGGGCTGAAGAGTGAGGACTCTTTCAGACGTCGGAAATTGGAAGTATAATTTAATGTCGATTCGAATGCAATCATGGGTTTTACGTTATTGTTAAGTAAATTTTCACACGCAATTTCGGGCAAGAGGGAAGCCACTCCGAATGCAATCATGGGTTTTAAGTTATTGTGAATTAAAGCTTCGCATGCAATTTCGGGCAGGAGGGGGTTATTTTCGGGTAATGGGAAGTAATTCCGAATGCCTTCCGAACAGAGCAGGGGTTCATGTAAATTCGCTTAACTAGCGAATTTACATGAATCCACATTGGCTCCATTCGGAGTTGGGAGAAATTCCTCCTGTGTGAAAGAGTCCTGAGGCATAAATACTGTAAATAAATAAATAAATTGTGGCGGACTCAAGCTCCCAGGCCCCTAGACTATTGGTCAATATGGCTGAGGTTTCTGGGTGCTGAAGTCCAAGTCATGGAATCATGGAATTGTAGAGATGCAAGAGACCACAAGGGCCAACCAGTCCAACGCCATTCCCATTCTGCCATGCAGGAACTCTCCATCAAAGCATTCCCGACAGATGGCCATCCGGCCTCTGCTTAAAGACCTCCAAAGAAGGAGACTCCACCACTCTCCAAGGGAGAGTGTTCCATTGTCAAACAGCTCTTACTGTCAGGAAGTTCCTCCTGATGTTGAGGTGGAATCTCTTTTCCTGCAATTTGTCTCTAAAGCAGCAGAAAACAAGCTTGCTCCCTCCTCAATATGACATCCCTTCAAATATTTGAACAGGGCTCTCATATCACCTCTTAACCTTCTCTTCTCGAGGCTAACCATCCCCAGTTCCCTAACGCGTTCCTCATAGGGCATGGTTTCCAGCCCCTTCACCATCTTAGTTGCCCTCCTTTGGACATGCTCCAGTTTCTCCACATCCTTTTTGAATTGTGGTGCCCAGAACTGGACACAGTATTCCAGGTGAGGCCTGACCAAAGCAGAATAGAGTGGCACTATTACTTCCCTTGATCTAGATACTATACTTCTATTGATGCAGCCTAGAATCGCATTGGCCTTTTTAGCTGCCGCATCGCCCTGTTGACTCATGTTCAGCTTATGGTCTACTTGGACTCCTAGATCCCTTTCACATGTGGTCTCATTCATCCAGGGTCCCCCCTCCTCCTGACCTGCCCGGCTGCTGCAGGTGTGCCTCCTTCGGGCGCGGACGAGCTGGAGGGCCTGCTGGTTCTGGAAGCGGACGAGGGCCAGGGCGATGTCTGCGTTCCAGCTGGGCTCCTCTCGGGGGCATCGGAAGTCGATCTCGGCCCCGTCCTCGGTGACGAGGGTGAAGTAGATGTGCCGCTGCTTCCCTTCCACGCACTCGACGGCCTTCAGGCGCCCGAAGGGGAGCTCCTTGCAGCGGGTGGAGCCCCCGGCCTCGAAGAGACGGAGACCCCGCTCGCTCAGCAGGCAACGCTTGCGCTTCCAGAGCTGGAGGAGGCCCCCGCTCCGCTTCTCCAGCAGACCTTCCCGCAGCACCTGCTCCGACGGCCAAGAAGAAGAAGAAGCCATGCTCTCTCTCCTCCTGCCTTGCCTGGGTTCCTCCTCTGCATGCCCAGACCTGCCCTCCTCCTTCCCTGGTGGAGCCTCCCCTTGGATGCTTGGCACAGGCTGCATCCGCATTGGAGGAATAAGCTGGTTTGGGAGCGCTTTCAGTCTTGGTCTGGCTCTTTCCTATGGAATTCTGGGAGTTGGAGTTTGTTGTGGGGCCCAGAGCGGAGCTCCGCTCCGCTCTGGGCCCCACAACAAACTCCAACTCCCAGAATTCCATAGCAAAGAGCCAGGAAAAAAAGACTGAAAGCGCTCCCAAACCAGCTTATTCCTCCAGTGTGGATGCATTCCCCAGAAAAGGACTGAAACACAAGTGACTAGCCCTACACACAGGGATGTATGTTACTGCGGCGTCTGGTTCTGCTTTAATTGCCATGGATGCATCCTAAGGAGCCTGGGACTTGTAGTTTGCTGAGGGGATCTACTTGAGAATGCTAAATGCCACTGTCTATAAACAGCAAACCTCAGGTTTCCATAGGATGCCAAAGGAGTTTGTCCCGCCTTTGGGATGAACTGAAAGAGGGAAGTTGTCAGCATGAGCTTTCAGAGGAGTTTATCACACGGAAGGAATTTCTCTCAATTTCAAAGGAAATGGAAGTGAGGCCAGTTCGGAATTGAGAAAAATTAACTAGTTCAGCAAATTTACGTGATTGCGTATTGACACTGCATTGCATTCAGAACTGCCCAAAATTACCTCCCAGTGCCCAAAATTGTGTGTGAGAGTTTCTCACACAATCATGCGAAACTCCACGATTGCATTCGGAAGGACTTCCCTTTGCCTGAAAATGTGTGTGATCAGCTTTCACGCAATCACACAAAACCCCATGATTGCATTCAGATTGCCATTGGATTATACTTCCGATTCCCTTCATGTGATAAACTCCTTAGACTTGACTCTACTTCCTCAGATGCATGGTCCCCGTGGGAGTCCCAACCCACCATTTGGGAACCTCTGCTCTTCATCCACATGGAAGAGCCAGAAATGTGGACATCCCAAGTGCCCACTATCCAGCCATGGCTGCTGCTGAGGGGCTGGAGGAAACCCTGGCCAGATGTGGAGCTGGGGGAACATCACCAGACCCGAAGGGAGGCAGCAAAGGTCTCCTGATAAAGGGAGACCAGTGGGACACATTCGTACATGCAAACATTTTGGCCACCAAAAAAATAGTTATTTTGAATGACACCACTACCTCCTCAGTCAACACTTATTTTGAGGGTCTAAACTCAGGTTGAGAAATTATGCAGCCCTCCACAACGCTGGGCTGTAGTTCCTAGCATTCCCCACTATTGGCTGTGTTAGCTAGAGCTGCTGGGAGCTGGACCCAAAAGCATTCATTGAGCTGCATAATTTCCGTCCTGGTCTAATTGCACATTGCACAGAGGTCCAAATATGTGTAACTTCACTGATTTTATGGCTAGTTGCTGAAGATTGTTACTGGGATCAAAGAAAAGGAGGATGACGAAGAAGTTCATAGTGGTAGCAAGCCAAGCAGGAGGGCACCTCATCTCACTGTTGCTACCAGTGCATTTGTCTGGCAACCTGTTTTTCTCTTAACAGTTTTCATCCTCCTTGGAAGTGACCTGCATCTTTTCCCTCTTAGGAGAAAACTGCTTTATTTGGGGGGGGGGGGGGGGGTATTCCTTCTGCTTGCAGTTTTCAGCCACTTTTTCCCATTGTGTTTTTGGTGGAAAGGTTTGCATGTACACCCTCCCCTCACACACACACACACACACACACACACTTGCAATTTAGGATGATAAGCTTGAGGCGATATTATGCTAGTACTTAAGTCTGCCTCTGCAAAGCACATGATTTTTAGTAATGGGAATGAAACAAAGATGTGTGTCTTCTGATAGCTTATTAAATAGTGCTCTTAGTAAACTGTTGCTTCTAAGTACAGATAGAGATGTGATATGCAAAATAATTTTTGGAGCATTCTGCAATATATACTTTTGGGGGGGGGGGGACCAGGATACAAAATTTAGGAAGCATGGATTAATACTTTCTTAGACTCTCTGTTGTGGTATGCATGAATATTGGATAGAGTAAGGAAGAGGAATACTTAAGCCCAAGGATGGTCATTTTGGATACAATACTGAATTGACCCATATTAATGAAGCTCTTCCCTAAATCAGATGGTCCCTCTAAACCCTCCAGGTGCCAGGAGCTTAAAGTGAAATGGCTCCTACCTTCTGGGAACTACCATAAATCTGCTTTACAGAATGCCAACCTAGACTAATGAGATAAAACATTCCATCTACTCTTCAACTGTAAAGCTGATCATTCCAGATCTACCCAGTGTGAACATTTATGGTCAGACTTAAATATCATGTGATTTAAGTCTCATGTAATAATAAAAAATCATTTGCTCCCACCCCCCACCCCCCACCCCTGGTGTTTAAAATAGTAAATACATATTTTCTCTGGGGCAAAGTTGTCCAGAAAAGAAAATGACGGCATTCTAACAATTTCATTGGCTTAAAATTATAGATAGGAATATTAAAAGAAAATAGAGAAAGGGTCCATTGTGTTCCTAATACTACTGAAAGCTATGGAAAAAATTCCACTGGATTTAGTAAACTTATAATTGTGTAAACATATATGAAGGGTATCTTGTCTAGCTTGTCAAACTTTATTATGGTCAAAGACCAGCATCAAAAACAGTACATAGAAAACTATAAAATAATACATAATACATCGCTTCTCAGCCTTTTGGCTAATATCAAGTGGCCAAAGCTATCCCATCTTCAATGGGCACCATCTCTCTATATTTAACTGTGCCTGGGACAGACAGTCAACTGAGACCTGACATAGTAATCACAGATAAAGACCACAAAAAGAATACTATTGTAGATGTCACTATCCCTTTTGAAAACAGGAAGCCGGCCATGAGGGAGGCCAGAGAACAGAAACATCAAAAGTACATCCTTCTGGCTGAGGTCCTGAGACAAAAGGGGTATGAGGTCTCTGTCCATGCATTGCTTGTTGGAGCCCTGGGTGCCTGGGATCCAGCAAATGAACCTGTGCTGAGAGTTTGTGGGGTGGGAAAGCGCTATGCAAAACTTATGCGCAAGCTAATGGTATCAGATACCATTAGATGGTCCAAAGACATTTACATTGAGCACATTTTGGGCCATCGTCAGTATGAGGAACCAACTGTGATTTTGGTAGAAAAGGAACAGTGATGTTTTCACTCTTCTTCTCTCCCTCCTCCCTTCTTCCTCCCCTCCTTCTTCTTCTCTTTTTTCTTCTTCTTTTATGGTATACAACTGTTTAGATATATTAGTGATTGCCATTGGTGATCTCAAAGTAAAGGATATATATTTTGGTCTCCTTAGTACACTCTTTTTTATTCTTAAAATGTTTTGATAAATTAACACATCATAGGAATGAAATTTGCTTTATATTTATAAATAAATATAATTTATATATAAATATAAATATAAATCTATCAATACTATATATATATATATATATATATATATATTAATATATAAATACTATAAATACCCTTCAATACTCCTTTTCTGTTTCTGTTGATGGCACTTCTATTCAACCGGTTCGGCAAGCCCGCAGTCTTGGTTTCATCTTTGATTCCTCTCTGTCATTTATTCCCCAGATTCAGGCCACCGCCAAGACCTGTAGATTCTCCCTTTACAATATTGCTAAAATCCGTCCATTCCTCTCATCCTCCACCGCCAAGACTCTGGTCCATGCCCTAGTGGTATCGCGACTAGATTATTGTAACCTTCCTCTGACAGGGCTTCCTCTCTCTCACCTCCATCCTTTAATCTCTGTCCAGAACTCAGCTGCACATATTATCACATCCGCTCCCTGCTTTGACCATGTTTCTCCTCTTTTATCCTCCCTTCACTGGCTCCCCTTCCCCTTCCACATCCAGTACAAGCTTTTGTTGTTGACTTTCAAAGCCCTCCACGGACTGGCCCCTCCTTACTTGTCTGACCTTCTTTCTCCTCACACTCATTCTCGTACCCTCCGTTCTGGTAATCAAGGGTCCGTTTTACATTGGCAAAAAGAGGTGTTGTGAAGGCTGCTTGAAAACCCAGCTTTTACATTAGAAAATGGGAAAGTGTGCCATGAAAACGCCATTTTGGCGTTTTAAGGGAAAAAAACGCGCCTTTAAAAAGTAGTTCGGTTGACCCACTACTTTTTTAAAAAGTGCGTTATAGCGCTAGTACATCTAAAGGCTAAGGTGTAGTTGCGCAGTTAAATGGGGCTCTGTTTCCTTAAGGCGCCCATTTAAAGGCTGCGCTGCAGGTGCGGATCAGAATGGATCGTGGGTTGGGAGCATGCGTGGTGTGGACTTCACTCCTAATTAAAACGTTCTATGCCCTCCAGGTGTAAAAGCTGGGGTTTAACCGCGCAGTTTTTTAAAGCTCCCAAACCCCCTTTAAATCATTTAAAACTGCGCAATTCGCAGCCGCAAACAGCGCAATAGCGCAGTTCAAGCCTCGACCCTCGCAATAGCGCAGTTCAAGCCTCGACCATCGCAATAGCGCTGTTCGCGGCAGCACGAACAGCGCAACAGCGCAATTCGCAGCCGGCAAGGAAAAAAAATTAAAATCGCAGTTTAAAGCCGCGTTTATTGCTGCCCATGTAGCAGCTCCGCCTGTATTTGTAGCGTTCTGACAGCTTCCCATGTAACTGCTGAGCCACAAAAAAGACCTCAGATAAGTCGTTCCCACACCCCTCAGTGTAGCAGCTCTGCACTTTTTTAATGCACACCTGGGGCTTGCTATGTAGCTGCTAAGCATTAAGATAAAGGCGACTTCAGGTCACACTTTCTTGCCAATGTAAAAAGCCCCAAGGTCTCCTGTCCCAGCCGAGGATTTCTACTGCCCTGTCCCAGATTTATCCCTTCTCACTTGCTACCCCTCACTCCTGGAACCTTCCTCCCCCACATGTGCACCTCATCACTTCTCTAACCAGCTTCAAAATTAAGTTAAAGACTATATTGTTTAGGGAAGCGTTCCCAGGATTGTGCCGTCTGCCCCAGGATGCCTCCTTTAACTATGTATTAAGAAGCCGTGCCCTCCCTTCAGTCCATCTGCCTTGGTCCAGGCCCCAGAGGGAGAGAAGAACCACTGGACCTCATCCCCTTCCCACCACCTTCCCCTTTTCCTTTTGTGTTGTCTCTTTTAGACTGTAAGCCTGAGGGCAGGGATCCGTCTAATTTACGATTGCATGTACAGCACTGTGTAAATTTACAGTGCTATATAAATAATAATAATAATAATAATCTAATTTTCTTATATATTATCATGTATTCTCATTTGCAATTGCATTCTTTGGACTTGATATGTATTACTTATTAGTTTATGTTAAACTGTATCCTTAAATATGTTCTAATAAAACATTTAATCTTTTCTTATCAGTTTAATATATGAGGGGTATCAGAACCCCTCTCCATAGCATTGCCAGTGGCAGCTAGTGCCCTTCCTACCTGTGCAGTGAATATATGCTGGATTTTTGTTTGAAGTTTAAATTGACCTTTAAAACATTGAACTGAATCCCTGTAACAGATTCAGCACCTTAGACAGTTCATTTAACATTTGGATTAAAACTGGAGCAGATTCACTCTCCCATTGAAAAAGAAGACACCAACTGCCAGTAAGCATAGCTGTTCAGCAATGCTGCTCCTGAATTACATCTCAATATATGTGTATTTCATATAAACAGCATATTGCAATTCCTCTGCTTGCTGAATTGCTTGACTTACCAGTTTTGTTTGCAGTTCAACTGGTAAAGCTTTGTCAGCCGAACAGGTATAGGATGAAACTGGCTCATATGACAGGTATACCTTGTGCATACAAATGAATCTTTCTAGTAATGTTCCTTTTTAAAATAATCTTTTTCTAAGTTGCGCTGTGAGGAAAGTGCTTGGAAAACCGCTTAAGCACGGAGAAAAGCCAAACCTCTATGATGGGGAGGACAGGTACAAATATGCCAAATAATGGAGATGAATAAAGGGGCAAGGAATAATTGAGGACATTAACATTGCAGTAAAGGCAGGGACAACATTAAGTGCTGAGGTAATAGAATTCCAATATGACTTTGCAATTAAATCCTTTGACAATTAAATCCTAAATGCATGGCTCTCAGTGGGATTTACATACTGTGAATTATTTTCCTGGCTGTGTAGAGGGGAAACAAATCTTGCTTAGCAAACCACGGATTTTAAATAATAATTTTAAATTATTTTCAGGTATCGGAGATATGTGGCTCTTCAGATGTTAGTGGATTGCAAATCCCATCAGTCCTAGCTAACATAACCAATGGTAAGGAACTAGCTTGGTTTTTTAAAAAAATATTTTTATTCCATACCTGCACACATAACCAAACATCCCCACAATAGTCACAATCAATACCATCAAAATTATGTGGCCAGTATGATTACACAGAATGCTGTTTACCTTTCCACTGGAGTGGTACCTATTTATCTACTTGCATTTGCATGCTTTCAAATTGCTAGGTTGGCAGAAGCTGGGAGCTCACCCCATCACATGGCACCTGGGCCTCAAACTGCCAACCTACCAATCTTGCAATCAACAGAGTCAGCATCTTAACCACTTGAGCCACATTGTCCCAGGTATCATACCTTTAATATAATACATGTATGAACCCAATCAAAAGGTCACAAAAATGTGTGCATGCTTCTGAAATCATCATAACTCTTTTTCAGGCAAGATTTTACAAAAGGAAAATCTGTAGTATGAAATAGGAAAGGAACAGCCTCAGTCTTGAGCTAGTGAGGTTGAGTGCTGGATTTGGACTTCAGGAGAGCAGGGTACAAAACCCCACTTGGTCATGAAAATCAGATGGATGAGCTTGGTAAAGTCATGCTTTCTTAGGCAATAGCAAATGCCTGTTGAATAAATCTTACCAAGAAATTCCTATGATAGGGTCGGAGAAAATATTTAGCCCTGTTTAAATATTTGAAGGGATGTCATATTGAGGAGGGAGCAAGCTTGTTTTCTGCTGCTCCAGAGACTAAGACACAGAACAATGGATATAAATTACAGGAAAAGAGATTCCACCTCAACATCAGGAGGAACTTCCTGATAGTAAGGGCTGTTCGACAGTGGAACACACTCCCTCGGAGTGTGGTGGAGTCTCCTTCCTTAGAAGTCTTTAAGCAGAGGCTGGATGGCCATCTGTCGGGGATGCTTTGATTTGGAGTTCCTGCATGGCAGGGGGTTGGACTGGATGGCCCTTGTGGTCTCTTCCAACTCTATGATTCTATGACTCTAAAGTCAAAGTTGATTTGAAGCACATAACAATGAGTCTCAGTCTTGAATTGGAAGAGGGAAGGGAATCCTGCAGACATTCACATGTGGCTCAAATAGTGATATGATGGTTTTAGGGTTCACCAGGAGTAGTTCCTAGGAATGACAGGAGCAAAAAAGCCAGAAAGGTTTGACTATCTTGAAAATACAAAGAACCAACTGAATGGAGACCATGCAGACAGTATGATTTCTTCCCCTCCCCACCCCACCCACTTTTTCTAACATCTTGCCTACTTAAGGATTATGGAAACCTCAAAGGGTTGCCACAGATTCTTATGTCCTTTTAGCTGGGTCAATAAAGGTGCAACAGAAATGTGGATTTGTAAATTATTTTTAATGAATAACATGAATTGTCAAGGTAGAATTTCTTTTGTTTCCACCATTCATTCATTTCTGCTTGTGCTGCTGAGGAAGTCATTTGTCTTTCAAGAAGGAATTTTGGCTCTTTAACTTAAGGAAGATCTGATGGCAGGCCACAGCTACAGAACTTGGAAAACAGGCAAATCTTGCAAATGCCCCTAAGAAGAACTAACTGAGACTCCTGGGGAAAATTTAGCTGGAGAAACAGTGAGTCAGAGTATGTATGCTTTCTATAATAAAAGGGTGTTAATGTTATGGTTGTCATATTGCTAGTCTAGAAGCTGGCTGAGTGTCTTAAAGAAAGTCAAGATTAAATCTTAGAATATAAAATAGATGCAAATTGTTATTCCTGCAGTCTGAAGTTATTATAGAGCTCCAACAAGTTATCTTGGACCCATCTTTGCAGCTGGGATAAAAACTGTATGGTCAATTAGTTCTGGTTGGGATTGCTTTAATGACATCAATTATTATTGTGTTGTTTCTTCAGTCTGGAGATAATTTCATTTGTGTCTGCTGTGCATAGGGTTATACAATCTCTGAAGATTCACTTTTACAGTTTAGTCGTACTCATGGATTCAGCCCTGAATTTGAATGCCTGGGTTACCAGTGCCAGGAGTATTTTTGCACAGCTGAGGCTAGTGTGTCAACTGTACCAATTTGTAGTAATGTCAAATCTGGCCAGGCTGATGCCTGTTGCATGCTGTTTGGAGTATTGTAACTAGTGTTTTGTAGTGGTTTGAGTGTTGGACTATGACTCTGGAGATCAGGGTTGGATTCCCCGCTTGGCTATGAAACCTACTGGGGCCCCATTCATACTAGCCCATTTGCCCTGGTTAGATCCAGATCACATCATGCATGCCATTACTGAATCTCTCCGGAAAGAAGTTCATACTACCCTTTGCCCCAGTCAATGCTTCTCAGTGCATTTTACCCTGCTGAAGTTCATACATGCAAAAGTAACGATTCAAGTTACTAGTTGTCAATCAAATGATGTCATGTGACGTCTGATGCAGCCATTGGCTGCGTGAGTGCTCCATCTGGCGCTTCGCTTTTTTAATATACTTTTTTACATTTAACAGATTATACGCATGGAGCATAGGGCTGCGAGCAGTGGGGATTGTAGGGATCCTCCTCCTCCTCTTCCTCTGTTTTTCTCAGCACCAGGAGGGCTTCATCGGGCACTTCTGTATTTTTTTAATTTTTATTTTTACAACTTGACAGCTTATGCAAATTCTACATGGGGCTCTTTAAACGGGAGGGGGAACCCCCAATCCATATATGGATAGTTAGCTTCCATATATGAATTGGGGTTCCCTCTCCCTTCGTTTAAATGCTCATATGAATGGGGCTCTTTAAACAAAGGGAGAGGGAAGACCAATCCATATATAGAAGCTAACTATCCATATATGGATTGGGGGTTCCCCCTCCCATTTAAAGAGCCCTATGTATAATGTGCATAAACTGTCAAATTGTAAAAATAATAATAATAATAAAAAAATCAGAAGTGCCCAATGAAGCACTCCTGCTGCAAAAACTATTAGACAGCACTGGATTAAAGCTAGTGGTTACAGGGAGAGGAGTCATGTTCCAACCCCTGGCCTTTACCCCTCCCCTGAACTTGACCTGATCATGATTGGAGCCAAGTTCACATTCAATTGAAGTGTTTTTTTCCAAAAAGCAACGGTAAATACCCCGCTTTCGGAAAAACCAGGTTTAGGGGGATTTGCGCTGCATCAGGTGTGCAACATCTGGATTCCCTAGTGAAAAAACCAGCGCCAGTGTGAACTTCTTGATTTTAATCTGGGTTACAAACCGGTTTATATGGTAGTCTAAATGGCCCCTGGGTGAGCTTAGGCAGGTAACATGCTCTCAGTCTCAGGGGAGGGCAATGGCAAAACTTATCTGAACAAATCTTGCCAAGAAAACCCCATGACAGGTTCCTCTTAGAGTCGCTGTAAGTTGAAATGACTTAAAGGCACACAACAACAAAATTTGCACTACATGGCAATTCAAATATATTTTGAAATTTAAGCTGGTCCTGAATGTGGTAGCTAGCATGTTGCTATTACAGGTAATGTGCAAATCCCTTATTATATCAGCTTCACTGGCTGTTGAAATTTTCCTAGTACTGGTTCAAAGTGCTGGTTCTGACTTGTGGTTATAAAGCCCTCTTTGTCCAGGATGAAGGACTATATTATTCCATAGGAACCTGGCCAGCCTTTGAGGCTTTCAGGGAAGACTCGTCTTAGTTCCCACCACTTTCAGGAGTATGCTTGTTAGGAACATATTTGAGTGGCATCTTGGTAATTGCTTCTGGACTCTGGAACACCCTGCTAAATGAGGTTCACTTGTCTTTATATAGGCAACTATCTTATTATTCAAACAAACCATTAGCAATTGTGCCAAGTTGCTACAACAGAAGAGGCTTTTGACTGGCTGGGTGCAATTTTCCTCTTTATGGATGTTTTAAAATTGCTTTAATATTTCTATGTTAAGCAGTCTATTTTAATTGTACATCTTATACATCTTTTCATTGTACATATGGTATTTGATGTTGTTAGCTGCCTTGAGTCAGTTTTGGGGGACAAAAGCGGGGTGCAGATCTCATGTGCATATAAATATACATTCACACATGAAGAACAATTAGTTGCCCAAGAACAAAGAACTCTGCTGTTAGTAGCAATTGTATCATGGAAGTAAATCAGTGCTGTGTGGAGCCAATTTTCCTTCATCTTTTCAGATCCCAAAGTAGACTAACATGGATTGTGAAAGACCCCTTCCTGAGTCTGTAGGGAGCAATTGCTAATCAAAGTAATTAACAGTTGACCAGACAGAAAAAGAACTGATTTGAAATCAAGCAGTTTTCTATCTTAAAACAGGTAGGACAGCTTGAGAAGGAGCTGAAATCCACCATAGCTAAAACATGAGAATAGAATACTGTATATGCAAGAACAGTAAAATGGGAACTGGATGGAATTGTGTCGGTGGGCAAACTAAAGGAAGTCTACAGAAAGTCACAATTCTTAAAACCTTAGAAATGATGTCTAATAGAAGTACAGAGTTGGGAATATGTTTCAAGGACAAAAAGAATCTAAGTTGTTGCTCTGAGAGACATGGATAAGCAAGGGAGATTTGGAAGCTGTAGGGATCTAAGAGAGATTAACATGTACAAAATCAAGCCCGTAGAGTAATTTTGTAACAGCTGCATTGCAGTGTAAATCCCAGGAAATGCATTTTCTTCAGTCATTACAGAACCTAAGTGGGAAAAGCTCTCCATTCTTTTATGCATTGTTGAAAATTTTCAGTTTTTCTTACTGATTCTCAGTTTGGAAACAAAAGGGCAGCAATACTTGAGAAGCCAACACAGTGATGGCAAACCTTTTAGAGACCAAGTGCCCAAACTCAGTGGCATTCCTACACCAGGTGTCAAACAGTGCTAGGGTAGGCTTGGGCGTGGGAGGGGGGAGGACATAAGGAAATAATGGAGGACCTCACCAAATAAAAGCTCAAAATAAAAATAAAACAAAAAAGCCACTCATATAAATATTAAATCTGTCCTTAGTCCTGCTCCAAATGGAAGACCTTTTGGAATCCCTCCTGGACAGGAGGGTGAAATGGAAGACAGATCCTGAAAAGGATGTGGACCACGTCTGGTCACCCTGAGCTAAAAACACCCACAACCCTTTCCAGGATGGAGAGCTGCCTGGTTCACCAGGCAGCTCTCCCCCATGTGCATGCTCCACTCTCCTTGTCCCTTGCTTCTCCTGGCCCTCAGAGAGGGCTTTGCATGCCCTTTCTGGCATGTGTGCCATAGGTTCACCACCAAGGAGTCAACACCTACAAGTGCAAACTGATTTGAACAGACTTGCTCATTGCACAGAAGAGGTAAATCCAGATTGAAGTCATTCCAAGAAGTGGAGACTGCTGTTTCTCCTGTCAACATGGTCATGAATTTGCCCTGAATTTTACTCCAGATTTTAAAGGAGCTAGTCAAAGTGCTGAACCTATTTTGGAGATATGATTCAGCTACTTGTTTCTTGAAAATTCCAACTAAAATACAGAGCAGATTTACAGTAGAATCTTGATTATCTGACATAAACCGGCAGCCTGATAGTCGGTTAGCTGGAAATGTCGGATAATCCGGAGACTCTACTGTCTACCCCACCCCCCACCCCACCCCCCACAGCGAGGCCTCCTTCTCTGGGCCCAGCCAGCTGGCCAGCCCGCACGTGGCTCTGCACTGCTCAAGGAGGCCTGGCCACAGCAAGGCCTCCTTCTCTGGGGCCTCTCTGCTGCTCGAGGAGGCCTGGCCATGGTGAGACCTCCTTCTCCAGGGCCCAGTGGAGGCTCCGCCTTATCTGTCTGTCAGATAATATGGAATGTCAGATGATTGAAGGACAGATAATTGGGACTCTCCTATACTGTGATATAAGCAGTTAACTACCACTGACTACAAATGGTTTCATTTAGCAAAGCAAAAGAAATTTAAATCTGCTGATGCAATGATCATGAGGGGCTTGTGGTTTCTCTCCCCCTTCCTCCAAGCAGAAACCATCGAGATTATCAGAATATCATCCTTGTCCTGTCCCTTTCCCATTATTATAGCGTGATCATGAGAAGATTTTCATGCAGCATCATGCTTATCTGGACATTATCCCATCTAGAAAACACAATTGACCATGATTGTGCAAAAGACTTTCAAATGTTGTCACATAGATCCTGTCATTTTTTTTGTCATTGAAGTGGTATTGCCCGGCATTTTGCATTAATTGGAATTTGCATTAATGCAATGCCGCTTCAATGATGGGACAATAGCACTGCAATCTGAAAGCCTTTTGTGGGATCACAGTGAAAGATGGGAGAAGGATGGGGGAGTGATCTTGTCCTTGTCCAATCCCTGTGTGATAATCTCCAATGTTGTCTTCAGAAAATGTTAACTGCTCCTCTGGACATGCTCCAGGTTGCACCCTCCTCTGGACACCCTCCAGGTTGTCAATATCTTCAATTGTGGTACCCAGAAGCAGATACAGTGTTCCAGGTGAGTTCTGACCAAAGCAGAATAGAGAGGTACTAATAGTTTCTTTGAGCTAGACACTACATTCCTATTGATGCAGCCTAGGATCATATTTGCTTTTTTAATTACTGCATTGCATTGTCAACTCAAGATCAGCTTGATGTCTACTAAGATTTCCAGATCCCTTTTGCATGTACTGCTGTCAAGCCAGGTGTCCCATCCTATACCTGAGTCTTCTATTTTTTTCCTGCTAAGTGCAGTACCTTACATTTCTCCTTGTTGTGATTCATTTTGTTTGTTTTGGCCCAGCTCTCTAATCTGTTAAAGTCATTTTGAATGCTGAACTTCTCATCTTGGATATTATCTCCCTCTCCCCCATCAATTCATATTCAATTATAGTTGGTCCCATGGAATCTGAAAGAGGTACACTGGCATCACTGAAAAAAGATGCCTAAAGAAATAGCCCAGGCATCCCTCCTTCCTCCCTATAGGCCATACCCAAAAAAACAATGCAATCTCAGGCCATAGTTTTATTTAGAGGCAGGCTGATAACAGGTCAGAGATCAATTTAAGAGGAAAACCTAGAATGGGATTGGGAATCATTCAGCCCTCCAGATGTTGTTGGGCTCCAGTTCCCAGAATTCATTACTGTAGCCTATGCTGCTGAGAGTTGCAGCCCAGCAGATCTGAAGGGCAACATGATTCCCATCTCTAGAAAGAAACAGGAAATGTGGCATGAGAGATACAGAGAAAAATGGCTAGCGAAAAAAACAAACCAAAAACAAAGTAGCTATAATTTTTTAAACTATAAAAATGTTTTTTAAAAGTGTGATACCTGCATTAAAATCATGAGATGTTACAAAATGACCACTTATGTGCCACTTTCTCAACTTTTTAGTAGCCCCAATGAAAGTATTGCTTAAAGGAGACTTTACAGAAGACTTTGAGCACTAGCTCAAAACAATCTATCTGAGATGAGACACTCAAATACAATTTGGCATGGTTAAACTTAGCATTTTTTAAAGAATCTTTCTAGTATGTATTTTACCTAGCTACCTCATTGTCCTACAATGGACAATGGACTACAGGCATGCCTAGGAATGATAGCGCAGAGCCACCTTGTGAGAATAATGTGGAATTGTCCAAAAGTAATTTTAAACAGCACTTTGGGAACATAGGGCTTATACAGACTGGCGCTTTGTGATGGCCTGTGGGCGGAGTCAGGGCTCAGTATCCTCATGCTGGACACCCTAACTCTGCCCCCATGGCATCATTTTGGCACACTCTGGTCCACATGGCATGCACCATCATGACACACCTCTGGTGCTGCATCCACATGATGCAGCACTGAAGGGGCATCATAAAGCCACGCCACCACAGCTATAGTGCCCCTTGGAGGGCACAAAAAGTGCTGCTTTTTGTTGCCCCTTTTTGTGCTCTCCAGAGGCCGGATCAGGGCCACGGCGTGAGGTTACCACGGCCCCGATCCAGCCAGTAAAGGGGCAGCTGCAAGCCATCCCTCAAGAGCAGTCTGGAGAGCCCCATAGTGTATTTTTCTATATTAGCAATATTAGTTCAAGTCAGATGCTTCTGAGCCTAATTGCCACTTGCATCCTCTCCGATACTTTCCTTGTAATTTCTAAATAGTTTAATCATGTATAATTTTAGCCCAAAGAGACACAAAGGTAGCTCACAATTGCAACTCAACAACACAATAAAATAATACATATTTTAATGTAAAATAGAGAAAGAGATTGAGAACCGAAAAGCTAGTTAAGAATCAGAGCAAACTAATTCAGCATGGTAATAAACCCTTTATTCCTATCTGTGTGTCTTGGCTCTGGACTTCATTAATCTGTTGAATGGATTCATTGTCAGGAGCAGCAAAAAGCAGCTCAGGTTATGCAGGATTTGCCTTATTCATTGGGCAGAGTAATGGTGCTGCCTCGGGCAGCAAATATTGAGGGATGGGGAGTGGCAGTGTTGGAGGACAGAGTTGTGTGTCCCGTGCCCCGTAAGCCTCCTTCCCTCAAGTTGAAGACAGGAACAGAATCCCAAAGGACTTTGATAAACTACAAAATTTAGACTGAAACTAAGAGGATAAAATTCAACAGAGACAAATGCAAAATTCTACATTTAGGCCACAAATCCTAAACACACACTTATTGGATGGGGGATATTTGGCTAAGCTTAGCAGCAGTACATACAAAAAGGGATTTTTTTTTCATCATATGACCCAGCAGTGTGATACTGCAGCAAAGAGGGAAAATAATATTTAACCTACATTAACAGAACCATAGTTTTCAAGTCAAGGGAAATAATACTACCACTATATGCCTTATCCGGAGTACTGCATTCAATTCTAACTGCCTCATTTTAGGAAGTATATAGACAAGTTGGAACGGGTTCAGATAGGAGCAAGAAGAATGATAAGAGATATGGAGAACAAAACTGATGAGGAAAGGTTGAGGGAGTTGGACATGTTTAGTCTAGTGAAGAGAAGACTGAGGAGTGACATGTTTGCATACTTTAAATATCTCAGGTGCAGATTTCATTTCTTCTGCCCCAGAGGATAGGGCCAGGTCTAGTGGTTTTAAGTTACAGAAGGGTAGATTTTGATTGAACATTAGAAGAAACCTCTTGATGATAAGTGGTTCAGCATGGAACTATTTGCTTGGTGGTGCCTCTTTCTTTACATGCATTGAGCAGGAGAGTTGACTACATCGTCTCTGGGGGTGCCTTCCAACTTTCTAATTCTCTGATTCTGGGAAGGTTCAGATGCCAAACTGGTGATCTTGTATATGTAGTGTGTGTGTGTGTGTGTGTGTGTGTGTGAGAGAGAGAGAGAGAGAGAGAGAGAGGACTTACTTCAGCAAAGTGTCTTGAACTAACCAAATTCTCTCCTCAGACTTCTGGGATTCCATGAATCCCTTTCCTTTCTTTGCCTTTCTATTTCATTGGATTTTCAGACCATCTGTCCCTACATTTTGCAGCAGAAAAAAAAATCCTTCAATGAATGTTTCAGATTAAAGGTGTAGAACCTTCACTTCTAAGAAGACTGGTTTTATATCTTCTTAGACATATGAAGTTAATGTTGGATAATGTGAACTGTTCAACAGCCAAACAGATTATATCATAAGGTAATGGGGCTGTTCATTTGAGGTCTTTAAAGCAGAGCTTGAAGGACCATTTGTAAAAGTTGTTTTAGCTATGGGTTCCTCACCGGTAAATAGTTGGACTAGATGATGTTCCTTTACAATTTCACAGTTCTATCAGTCTGTGATTGTACATGCATATTTCAGAATTCATATGCTGTCATTAGGACTGGTGATTTCATGATATATCACTTTGCTTTATAAACCCATTTCATTTCACTAGTAGAACTCCTTCACAAATCAAGCTAAATTTGTTTAAAATAAATAACATTATTCCTAGAATTTGTAGAGAGAGATCCCAGCATTTAAAGCACAGACTCTTAAATGGAACCTCTGAATAGTTTGAACAAAATTGTTGAGCCACCAGCATTGATGAATAGTAATACATTAATAATTCTAAAGACAAAGAGAGAGAGGGTGGTGCTGACTATGGGTTGAATCAATGAAAGTATCGGGGGGGGGGGGGTTGGGGGTCAGAACTGTTAGTTAGTCATTCCATTTTAAAACCCTACGTTGCTACTTTTGATATT
This sequence comes from Urosaurus nigricauda, assembly GCA_034509955.1. Classification (NCBI taxonomy): domain Eukaryota; kingdom Metazoa; phylum Chordata; class Lepidosauria; order Squamata; family Phrynosomatidae; genus Urosaurus; species Urosaurus nigricauda. The sequence continues at coordinate 44,412,874 of JAOEGL010000004.1, read as the reverse complement.
CTAACTGCAATAAAGGATCTGTCTGTAGAAAACTGTCTTAACCACAGTCTCTTTTCCACTCCTGCAGGCAGGTGATCTGCACGTTCCATGAATAGACACAGATTTCAACCAGTCCTCAGTGGAATGAGATATTAAATCTCCATGAACACATTTTGCAACTACTCATTCCCCTGCCTCCATTTTGTTCCTGATGTTGTGATTGATGATTTTGCTTTGATATTCCTTCTGTTTATATAACTGTGGCCTACTGGTGGTAGGAATAACTCTCATAACTCTGAAGAGCTTTAATATTTTCATTAACTCAGGAAGGCCTTGTTGCTATGCTGAACACAAAATATCATGTTTATTAGTTTAAACTCAGTACTTTATTCCATTCTTTGTTAATCCCCCATTCCTGTATTTTGTTAATCCCCCATTCCCCCATTCCTGTATTCCTAGGTACAGGAATACCTGGTTAACCTAAATGAATATAAATCTCCAGGACCAGATGAACTACATCCTAGAGTATTAAAAGAACTGGCAAATGTAATATCGGAACCACTGGCAATAATCTTTGAGAACTCATGGAGAACAGGAGAAGTCCCAGCAGACTGGAGGAGGGCAAATGTTGTCCCAATCTTCATAAAGGAGAAAATAAGAGGATCCCAAAAATTATCGTCCGGTTAGTCTGACATCAATACCAGGGAAGGTTCTGGAGCAGATCATTAAACAGAGAGTCTATGAATAGCTGGAAGATAATACCATAATCACAAAAAGCCAACATGGGTTTCAGAGAAACAAGTCATGCCAAACGAACCTGATCTCTTTTTTTGATAAAATTACCAGCTTGGTAGATGAAGGGAATGCTGTGGATATAGTTTACCTCGATTTCAGTAAGGCCTTTGACAAGGTTCCCCATGACATTCTTGCAAACAAGCTTGCAAAATGTGGGATAGACAAGTTAACTGTTACATGGATTTGTAATTGGTTGACTGGCCGAACTCAAAGGGTGCTCAACAATGGCTCCTTTTCATCCTGGAGAGAAGTGACCAGTGGGGTGCCACAGGGCTCTATCCTGGGCCCAGTGCTATTCAATGTCTTTATTAATGATTTGGATGACAGAATTGGGGGCATACTTATCAAATTTGCAGATGACACTAAACTGGGAGGAGTAGCTAATACCCCAGAGGACAGGATCAAAATTCAAAATGACCTGAATAAACTAGATAGCTGGGCCGATGCTAACAAGATGAAATTCAATGCAGAGAAATGTAAGGTTCTGCACTTAGGGCGGAAAAATGAAATGCACAGATATAGGATGGGGGACACCTGGCTGAATGAGACCACATGTGAAAGGGATCTAGGAGTCCAAGTAGACCATAAGCTGAACATGAGTCAACAGTGCGATGCGGCAGCTATAAAAGCCAATGCAATTTTAGGCTGCATCAATAGAAGTATAGTTTCAAGATCAAGGGAAGTTATAGTGCCACTCTATTCTGCTTTGGTCAGGCCCCACCTGGAATACTGTGTCCAGTTCTGGGCACCACAATTCAAAAAGGATGTGGAGAAACTGGAGCATGTCCAAAGGAGGGCAACTAAGATGGTGAAGGCTCTGGAAACCATGCCCTATGAGGAACGCCTCAGGGAACTGGGGATGTTTAGCCTGGAGAAGAGAAGGTTAAGAGGTGATATGATAGCCCTGTTTAAATATTTGAAGGGATGTCATATTGAGGAGGGAGCAAGCTTGTTTTCTGCTGCTGCAGAGACTAGAACGCGGAACAATGGATGCAAACTGCAGGAAAAGAGATTCCACCTCAACATTAGGAGGAACTTCCTGACAGTAAGGGCTATTCGACAGTGGAACACACTCCCTCGGAGTGTGGTGGAGTCTCCTTCCTTAGGGGTCTTTAAGCAGAGGCTGGATGGCCATCTGTCAGGGATGCTTTGATTTGGAGTTCCTGCATGGCAGGGGGTTGGACTGGATGGCCCTTGTGGTCTCTTCCAACTCTATGATTCTATGATTCTATGATTCCTCTCCCGAAAGCACATTTTCATCCCTCTCTGCACAACTTCACTTTTTTCAGAGTTTTTCTCTTTATAAAATTCTCAATTTACTTTTTTGACAACGCTTTACTTTGATTTCATACCCTGTAGTACACTTTCCACAGTGCCACAAATTTGCAACTTTTTTTTTTTTTTGCTATTTTTCAAGTTGCAGACCAATCTGATGGGTCCCTGACACCTTTGTCTTCCTTCTGTGTGTTTGTGTGCACATAGGTGTATACCTCCTGTAGTTGCTTTAGCAGTGTTTAAAATGTCATCCTGCGTCATATTAAATTGATGTGGATATTCACATTATCTCTCAGAAAATTCCCTTTTCTCAGCTCAAATCTTTTGTATGCTCTTTCAATTTGTATTGGTTATCTCAACTCCTAGTGGGAGTGGTTGAGGATGAGGCTAATCCTGTATGATGGTCTTGGGATTCCCCTCCCCCCATCCCAAGTCATCATGACATCCAAGCTCTATGATGCCTTACTAGTTTGATGAAAACCATCTTATTGATCAAAAAACAAAACAACCATTCATTTCATTTTTAAATGCTTGTTTTTCAGTGACTTCTAGAATTTAGAAGCTTTATACAGGGCAGTGAAATATAGGATTGCTCAGAAGCAAGCCACATTGCTGTCAGTGAGACTTAACATCATGATGATGTATATATGATGTATATGATATACATCATATTATGTATGAGCCCGGGTGGCGCAGTGGTTAAAAGCCTGTATTGCAGCCACTCACTCAAAACCATAAGGCAGAGAGTTCAATACCAGCAAAAGGGCTCAGGCTAGACTCAGGCTTGCATCCTTCCGAGGCTGATAAAATGAGTACCCAGATTGTTGGGGGCAAGTAGCGTACAGTTGTAAACTGCTTAGACACTCCTTAGGCGGTATGAAGCGGTATATAAATGAAGCTGTTTATAGGGGGGTTGCAATTTCAGTCTCACGGTTGGTAAGAATGCCCACTCAGAAGTAAGCCTCACCAAGAGGGATCTGTTTCATGCAATGCAGATGTGAGGACCAAATGTGCAAAAGCCTAATTACAACAGCTGTCTCTTCTCTGAGAATTAAAAATACGTGCTGTGGGCATGCACTTCAGTCAGAAAATGTGTCTGTCAGATGTGGCTTGGAGAGTGAGGGGAGGCAGGACTTTGCTATTGAGGCAGAATGTCACTAATATGGGATAGGAACAAAAGGAACAGGATGGCAAAACAGAAAAAAAAATGCAAAGTCACTTCATATTTAAATTGTTCCTTTTATCATACAAAGGAAAAGGTGGTGCTGGTACTGCATCAAGTGAATTGCAAATTTAAATGCCAGAAGTTCAGTATACAATCAGGCACAGATACTGCAACTTTTGGCTCCTTTGGATTCCTCCTGTCTCTCCATTACACATTATATGAGGTCCTTGGTGAGTATGGCAACAATAAGCCAGCAGCAGAGAACAGTTAGATGCCATAATATTCACAACACTACCAGCAGAGGTCAGCAGACATTTTGACTACTCAGACAGTAGATAGAACAAGAGTATGATGTTGTAATTTAGTTAATCTGCATGGAGGTTTCTCTCATTCCCACTTCACCACTCCAACATGAAATTAGGATATTTCTAGCATCACAGTTTCCATGCAGTGAGATAATCCCTCCCCAAAAACTTGGTTGTGAGAATCCCTTGCCACAATAGACACTGAATAAATGGAAGGTATGGATAGGGCTGATTGGGAGCTGGTGTGTAGTAGTGGTTTGAGTATTGGACTGATTCTGGAAACCAGGGTTTGATCTTCAGCTTGGCCATGAAACCACTTATGAAACCACTTATGGTGACCCTAAGGCACCTAAGGCAACTCTTATTATAGGGTTTTCTTGGCAAGGTTTGTTTAAAGGTTTGCCACTGCCTTCCTCTGAGGCTGAGAGCATGTGACTTACACATGGTCATTACCCCCAATATTTTCAGGTTTGAAAGTAGTTTTAGAAGCCCATTGCTTACCAAAGGAAAGTGTGGAAATACATAATGTTTAAAGAAAGTAGCATGAGGGAGAAGGTATAGACTGTTATGTCACTGTATTGTGAATGTAAACAACCACATATAGTTTTGGAAAGCTAGAAGATTCTCTGCTCGTGGTGGAACTGTATGTGGGGAAATTGGATCACAAGTTACAAGAATGGCAGCTCCATGAGAATAAGCTCACCTTATGCAAATATGTATCAGAAAGCTAAAGAAACCTAGAAACTGACCCTTTTAGTTTCCAACTGATACAGGCAGAGAAACTGAATCAGCATACATAGCTGCAAGGTTTCTACTCTTGGCAGATGTCAAATATTTAGTGAAATGAGGGAGTCTAAACTCCCTCAATGGTACTATTAGATTTTAATAGATTTCCATGTAGAATTCACTCTGTAAACCCAGATGTATAGAATACATGATTTCCTGCAGGTTAAATTGGGATTAAAGATCTCTCTGGTTCTGCACTACTCTTGCCTTGGGATTCTGAGCAGGAATTGGTAATTTGCAACCCATAGACTTGTTTTTTCTGCAGCCCTCTGCAAGTGATCAGTTCAAACCTCTGGCAAAAGCTATCTGGTGCTGTCCCAGCAATCTGTCAGGTAAGAAGGGGGAGAAGGTTGGAGAGAAAAACAGGAGGCAGATGGCATAATGAAAGGGAAAAGGCTTTGGCCTGGGTACTTTGGGCTCAGGTCCTATTGGCCAGTGGCTTCAACCCTGCTTATCACTGGAAAGCATCTCCTGACAGATTGCCTCCAAGGGAATTCTGCCCTTACCCCAAAAGATTTCCCAACTTTCTGATAGAGAGTACAAATACACATACTTTCCCCTACAAACAAGTTTAGATTATTACCAAATCAGACACATTTATTCTTTTTGACTGCTTTATTAATGCATAGAAAATTTCTATGAACACAGCTCTTGTATGTAATAAAAATTGTAAAAATGTTACTACTACACTCTCTCACTTGCTCGTTAACAGGTTTGTATAGAACAAGAAAAATTAATGTAATTCCATTCTGATCACCTACAAACAAGACTAAAACATTGCTCAGGCTGTATCCTAAAGAAAGGGATGTGGACATTCAGCTATATTGGTGTACGATTGGCCCTATTAAACTGGTAAACATGGAATCTAATTTCCCAGTTAAAATGCTCAAAATCCACTGAAAACTAATACTTCGAACTCTTAGCCTCACAAAAGGGAAAAGTAAAAGTGTCAACTTTATTTTCTGTGTTTGGATGTCTATGAAACTTATCACTTCAGTGGTTTCAGAGGAGGATTTAAATCCAGTTTACAAATGGTACACTGGATTCTTTATATAAATACAGGCATGGAATCATCTGGCCCTCCAGTTCTTATCATTCCTCACCATTAGCTATCTTGTTAAGGGTTCCTAGAACTTAACAGCCTAACAACACATGGATGGCCATATGTTACTGCTCCTCCATTAAGAACCTGCTTGAAGTGCTTTGAATTTGGTGGATCCTGTTTGCATGCTTGGTTTGGACAAAGATACTCAGGATCCCTCTGGTAGAAATAGCACTTCTCTGGAATTTCCTATACTGTACTAAAACATGGAATGGGGAGAAAGACTCAGAAGCAAAAAGAACCTCATCCAATACTTCCTTTATTCAAGGGGGAACTGATACAGAGTGGGATGACAAGAAGCCATAGCAGCATGCTAGATTTTCAGACCTCCTGCTTTCACTGGCCTCAGTTGCTGTACATCCCAGAATTAATGAAAAATGGAGTCAAGAAAAACTGTTGCATCTTTTAGCAATGATAGAAGTGCTGACCAGTATTATTGGAACACCCAGCTATGTATCAACCTCTGAAAGCTTATATGTATACAATGCTATTATATGTAAATATATGAAAAGATGCCGGAATCAGTGGTCAGTGCTTAATATATTAATGTACGAGTAATTCTAGTGATAATGAAAAATCTATTTGAACTTAGGAGAACTAAGACATTGGTCCATAATCCCTTTTAAAAACTAGGAATGTGATTTATTTACACACTGTACATGCTTACAGATTCCTTCTCCTTCCTCTTTACAGCTTGTATGTCTCAGTAGGTGCCATCTCTTTGTACTTGTAATCAATTCACAATCACTTTGCTAATTTGTACACCATTTGTTGATAAGATATCACAATGTATGACCTGTTTTCATAAAAATAACTTAGCAGATTCAGGGGAGAAGTGCTGAAGAAAATGGTGTTTTAGTGTATACAGAGATGAGTATAGTCTCTGTTTGCTGTAGTTTCAATTATGGCTGATAGCATGTGTGGTAATTAATGGAGGCCATTATGTTAATGTGAGCCTTGGCATGTTACCCATAGCAAACACATGGGATTTTTAGTGTCTTTAAGGACCTCTAGAATACGGCCATAGTTGGCTGTCCGGCTAGCAAGCAAGTGATACACCAGCAAGCATCAGATTTGTTACTGTCTTATTAATACTTTTACAAGAATTGGTGAAGTGGCCTTATTCTTTATGAGGATCATGCTGGATGAGCTCAACATTGGTTGTGAATGTTGGAAAGGAAAGCATGTCTCACTGGGAATGGACCAGTGCTCCAGCGCCTTGCCCAAAGCCAAAGCCCTTGGGTCCAAAGTTCTTGGCATAGCAACCTGCAGCAAAAGATAGGAAAAGAAAAAACATTAGCAATTAACTCAAGGAAGAAAATTTATCTACAGTTTTGATCTAGGAGGGAATCAAAAACAGTCTAGGGACTTGCTGAGTAAATTGTACAGGCTCAGACAGAGCTTCTAAAAGTTATTTTTGGACTATAAATCCCATCATCCCTAGCTATCAAGGCTGCAAGTCATGCTGGCTAAAGGGTTCTACGACTTGTAATCAATAAAAGAACTTTTCCAAACTGTGGTCTCAAATAGTAATAATGGTACACCAAGGTTCAGGTCAAAGGCTGAGTCAAAGGCAATTCCCCCACCCCAATATTTTCTTTTTCCAAACTTGAGCAATAGAGGCTGCAATCTGCATCATTTAGTTGTGTGAGAGAAAGATTTACTTGATAATTCACCAGAGGCAAAATGATAAAAAGCATCTTCCCACTCCTACTGCCCCATTTTCCTGTGTCTGCATTTTGTAACAACAAATAAGAACAAAGATCAGTGCTGAGAGGGGGGACTACATGGGGCAGAGCTTCAAATGTAATTTGCTGTCAGCATGTCTGATGAAAAGGAGATATGAAAACAGTTTACAAGCAGACAATTATCATTAGCAATAATCTGTATTTAGGCAACAAACTAAGGCAGAGGAAGAAGGGTGGGGAGGAATCTAGGTTCTCTACTTGCAGCTGTACTTGCAGAATTAATGTTCATCAAATAATAAAACAAAGCAATGGTTACCCAAGCATATGCTAATTTATGCAACATCTGAAGTAATGCTGACTGTCAGGACCCCCCAGTCCCCTCCCCCCCACCTGTTGTTTGGTTAACACTCTGCAACCTGAAAGATGTACCCATAGCCTATCAGTTATAGATGAACCAATGAAAACAGTACAATCAGAACTTTGATCCTTATGCAATGATGGAAATATTTCTGGCATTTCTGACCATTGGTGATCATTTTATAAGTCTTGCCAGAGCTTATAAGTTACCTTTAGAACTACAACTCATAGAGTCTCCAACCAGCATGGCTACTGGCCATGCCCATTGTGAGATTCTTGGAGCTGTAGTACAAAAAGTAATGTTTCCAAACTGCAATTGCATGTTTTAGCTGTTCAAGACCATTTACAGAAAGATACAACATTCTGTTAAGAACCATGTGGTGCAATGGTTTGAATGTTGGACTACAACTCTGGAAATCAAGAATTCAATTCCCTGCTTGGCCATGGAGACCCACTGGGTAACCTTGGGCAAATCATAATCTCTCAGCCCCCCTCTGAACAAAAATGGCCAAGAAAACCCTGTGATAGGTTCACCTCAGGGTCATCATAAGTCATAAATGACTTGAAAGCATACCCTCCCCCCAACACTCTGTGTATTTATTTGATGAAGCAACACAAACCACCACACACCACTAACTGCCCAGCATAAATGAGACATTATCAAATAGCACTTCTTACCTTTGCAGTAGATTTCACCATCCTTATCAGCCAAAGTAGTGGACTCTAGGCTTTTGCCACACTTTGCACATCGGAAACAGGATTTGTGCCATGACTGAGGACAACACAGGAGACAGATTATGAGAACCAAGCAAATAGGGACATATGGGTCTCTGACATTAGATTATTCTCAGGTATTTAGTTTTACTAGGACAGAATTCTCAATGGCAATACATAAAATCAGCAGCACGGCTTCCAGTTCCCAAAACTGATCTGTAATTTGGAGTACTGTATTAGTCCAAATAGAAGCATTTCCCTCTTAGAAAAGAAGAGTTTAAGAAGTGAGTCTGCACATATTCTCTTTCAGTGTAGAAAAAAAATCTGTGGATAAATTACAATGGCATGTGCTAATCACAAATGGTTACTTTCAGGTTGTGGCATTTTAATGTCCAGTTACACTGAGCCAAGAAATAAAAATTAAGTAGCTCTCTCTCGATGTTGTTGGACCACAGCTTCCAACATACACACCCAGAGACAGCCTTTTTAGTGCTCATATTAAATATGGATATGAATATGAATATGCCTATTCATATGGATATTCTGCTAATCTGACAGAAGACAAGGTGTCAAAGCTTTTTTAAAGTACCAATTGTGGCACAACCATAACTTCCAGGTAACACAACTAAGCACAAACTGTAATGTATGACAACTGTGTACTTGGTTATTTACACAAATTAGCAGCTGAGTCCAGTCACATCTATAGTTTTTAGTTTACCTCCAAACCAACATATGACTGAAATACCAAAATCTGGTTATTGCTATCTGCGAACAACAGGATCTTACCTTTCCAGCTCCAACCACCTTCTCAGCAGCATACACAGCCTGTCCACAGCGGGGACAACCATCAGCACCTCCCACCTTCTGCGCCATCCTGGAAGCATTGGGATTATTGGTAGGCTGATGGGGCTGAGGCCTGTGGAGTTCAGACAAGAAAAAAGTCATTCAACTGTAGAGTACTACTCCCAGGATCATCCAGTGGCCAGGCTGGCTGGCTGCTGGTGGTAGGGTTCTGGAAGTTATAGTTCAAAAATATTTTTCCACATTCTAATGCAGTGGAAAATCTTTGAGAAAGCCAACTCAGGTTGTGGTTATGGAAGGAATGGAGGTGAAAAAAGATGTCCTCTCAGTATTTTAGGGACAGATAAGTTTGAAGAAGTATCTGTACACACTCCTGAGAAGAACTGCAGAAGATATATAATTTAGCTATTTCCTATTAAAATAGCATAGCCCTTCCAACTAAATATAAATCAAACAATATGTGTACTAGTGTTCAATAAAATATTTTAGAATTACAGAGAATTCCAACCTCTGCTGCTTTGGCAGGCTGTGAAAACACAAAGATGTGTGTAGGGTGGTACTAAGGAAAAAAGGTCCACACACACAGGAGATACTGTATAATTCTTGACTGCTACAAACAGCATACTTCCATTTGCTTTCTAGAGGCACAATGAATCAAACTCACCCTTCATGTTTGATTCCCAGACCTTCTCCTTTGTCCATACTCAAAGTCCCAGCTCCCTGTCCAAAGCCATAGCCTTTGGGCCCATACTTTTTCCCATAGCATGATTTGCAGTAGATCTCCTCTCCATGCACTGCCACTGTGGTGCTGTCCAAGTTCTTTTTACAAACCACTGCAAAAAAATGGAGGAGGGGGACACCCACAAATCAGAAGCTTGCATATTTGACCTGGTTTCAAAACTGGCAAACTGAGCAGCTTTGGGGGGAAATTTATTCAATGTAATATATAGTTTAGGATGAAGTTAGATATGATGTGGAACAGTTGTAGGTAAGTGGTGTCCAGATGCTTTTGACTACATAATCCCAAATCATTCACTGGCCTTTATGGGATTTGTCTCAGATGGCTGACTGTCATCTTCTTTGGGTTCTTTCTACAATAAGAACAAGAGCAGCTCTGCACAATGGCTTTGAGGCTATAGTTCTTGGGAAGAAAATCAGTTTCTTCTCTCATACCATTTTCATAATATTTTAATGGAAGCCTGTTCAGGTTGACAGATTTGATTAGGGAAATTACAAAGGAAGAAAGTGCCACAACTCAGTCTTCAAAAGGGAACCATGGAGGTGGTGGTGGGGTGTTAAATTAAAGAAAAATAATTCTGTGGAAGAAACCTATCATGGTTCTTCTGTGCCATATCTAGTTAAAATAACCAAGTCTCAATGCTCTCTTCTCTCCTCATATATTGCATTATTTAGGCCAGTAGTGAAGAATTTTTATTAATTTATTAATTATTAATGTTCTCCCTAAATGGGAGAAAAAATGGCTTACAGCATAAGTTAAAACAAAATACAAATAAAGCAATTTGTAGTACAAATGTAAAAAAGAGAAAAGAATTAACAAATAAGCATTTCTATTAAAAACACAAAAATGTTACAACAGTTTAAAAGCATTTAAAACATAACAATGAAGATAAAAATAAAAAAGCCCATTGAAAGATCCATGTCTAACAACCTGGTAACAACCAAAGCCTTGCCTAAATAAACAGCACTTTGCCTTCTGGCAGAGATAGAACAAGTATGGGGCCAAACTAGACTCTGGTGGGAGAAAGTTCCATGGTCTGGGAGCAGCCACTGAGAAGAATAATTCTCATGTCCACACTAAACATGCCCCTGATGGAAGTGGGGCCAAGAGAAAGGCATCTTATAAAGATGTTAAAACTCAGGTAGACTCTTACAATCTGTCAGATAGTTTGGATGTAAGTGTACAGAGCTTCATAGGCCACATCTACCACGTTGAACTGTGCCCAGAAGCAGATTTGGAGCCAATCAAGATTTTGCAATATGGGATGTATATATGCTCACTGCAACTAGCTCAATCTAGACGCACCATTTTGCACCCATACAGTTTTCAAAGGCAGCCCTATGTAGAGTGTGTTACTATAACTGAAGCAGAATGTAATCAAAGCTTGTGTCTCTGTGGGAATCTCTGGGAATGGGCACAGCTGGTACACTACTTTTAACTGTAAATGCACTCCTGGCAACTGATAAATCTTGGCCATCCAGGCTCAGGGTTGAGGCCTGAAGTATACGCAAGCCATGAACCTGGGATTTCAGGAGGGATGTAACCTCATCAGCATAGAATGAATCTCTCTTCCCTGATTTGCACCTTTTGTCTGGATTAAACTTCAATTGTCCACCTTAATCCAGTCCATTACTGACCACAAACACTGCTTTAGTACAGCTCCTTTGGAATTTGATGGGAATGAGAGATAGAGTTCAGTGTCATCCGCATATCGGTGACAGCAAATACCAAAACTCTAGACAACCTCTCCTAGTGGTTTCATGCATATATTGAACAGCATGAGGAACAAAACCGAGCCCTGTGGGCCACTACAGTTCAATGATGATGCTGTGAAACAGGAATCTCTCAGCACCAGAACATATTATTTTATATTAAGAAAATGCTGTTTTCTGTACAAAAAATACTATATGCAAATTTTGCACAGAATACGTCCTGCACTGGAAATAGACTTTGGGAACTGAACAATTTTCAAAGATTTTCTCATACTGGGAAGGAAATTGCTAAAATTATTTGTTGCTTCCTTCAAGAACAACAGTGAAGAATTACATCCCTACTCATCACAGCCTCTTTTTGGTAGCCAGAACCCTGCCTTACTGACTTTTGCTGTTCTTCTCCCTTTACCCACTCTGCCAGTTCTTCTCTGGCTGCTTTTATAAGGCAAGAAGGGCATGGTTCTAACATGCATATGGTGACTCTCACCTCTCCTATACCATAGCCAAGTTGCACAAACTGAAACGTATCCAATAACCAATGACAAGCAAGAGCCAATATTACATCTATAAAACCTAAATAAACTACATAATCTAAGTGGGAGCTGAAGTGTGAGTTTTTGCCTGAAAAATGTTGCACATGGCTCTCCAAATGCCATGCCAATGGCTGTGCTGGCTAAGGCTCATTACAGCTTCAGTCCAACAACACATTCACATATTCCTCAGTTTACACAAGGAAATGAAGGCTAACATGCTCCCCCCCCCCATCCCAGTTTAGACAATGAAATGAAGGATTTCAGCAAGAAATGGACAAGTCACACACTCTCAGCCTCAGAGGATAGCAATAGCAAACATCCAAGTTGCCAAGAAAACCCTGTGATAGGTTCACCTTAGGGTTGCTGTAAGTTAGAAATGATTTGAAGGCACACAACAACAACAATCAGAATACAACAAAAACAAGTTGCATAGAGGAATCTGTAAACAAAAGTTCACATTGATCCATTTGCCTATCATGTGCAATACTCTGTACCAGATAAAAATTCAGTGTCTTTACAACCTGAGCCAGGCTTCAGACTATCTAATTAGCTTCCAGACTTCCATGCATATAACTATGTTGCAATATAAGAAGAAAAGGAGAGAGGGAAGTGAAATATCTTCATAATTAGGATAATGCACTTGATCACTATCAGACATGAACTTTAGAGGAGATTTAGAGTCCATCTGAAATCTGGAAACTTGCGAAGGAGAAATAGCAGCCCTGTCAAATCATCTTTAAAAGAGTTGTTTTTGGTTGGTGAAACCCTGAATTACCTGGTCATTGGTACCATCACTATCATATTCTTCCATACACACAGTAATTAGAATATTGTTTACCCCATTATCAGTTATTAACCCTTGCTTTGAATTCTTTAATCAAAGAATTGCAGAGGTTGAGGAAGAAAGATGACAAGAAGAATGGAGGAGGGTAAAGTGCTGTGACTAATTACACTGCTTAATTAGCCAAGAGGAGCAGCCTAGTCATACGCTGCTTCTACTTTCAAAGGAATTAGACCTTTAAGTCCAATAGTATTCTTAAGGGAGAGACCTTGTTGTGACTGCCAACAACAATCAGCTTGCCTAAAATAAATGGTCTTACTCTCAAAGAATGCAGAAACAAAACCAAACACTCCCCAAGGAATGCCACAGTAGCAACAGTAGCCGCAGCTTCTATACCTCACTACTAAATATGGCACTCCAGAACTGGATTCCCTGTCCTCATTACCAAATATGGTGCTTTTCTTTCCCAATTGGCTTTGGATGAGAGAAGTTACAGGAGAAAGAGGAGGAGGAGCAAGCACCAGATGTGCAACCATGAAAGGAGGATTGTTAGGAAACTCCTTCCTAGCAAAAAATAGCTCATGATTATGTAATTGGTTTGGAATGGAGTCCTGTGCTTGCCTGGCACAGATGTCCTACAAATCAATATAATGTTAGGCATAACTGTTTCAGTGTCTTAATTGGACACAACCATCTTCATCTGTTATTGTCAGAAATACTTTGTTTTTACATATGCCAAAACCAAGGAAAGGTATTATAATAATAATAATAATAATAATAATAATGTTTTTTATTTATACCCCGCTCTTCAGCCAAGACTATCAGAGCGGCTTACAATTTGTTAAACAAACAGCTTCATTTACATTTGTAAGCTATTTGCCCCCAACAATCTGGGTACTCATTTTAGCGACCTCGGAAGGATGCAAGCCTGAGTCAAGCTTCAGCCCTTTGCTGGTCTTGAACTCGCCACCTTCTGGTTTTGAGTGAGTGGCTGCAGTACAGGCATTTAACCACTGCGCCACCAGGGCTGATTATCATGTATTATCATGTAAAACAGAAGAGAATATACCTTGTTGGTCCTAAAATAATGTTGAATGCTAAAAATGAGATTCAGTTTCTAACCTTGGTGTAGAAAGATAAATTCCTGTAACAAACCAAACCTCTGCCACTGATTAGGACAGCAACACAACACAGGGCCTCAATTGCAGGAAACAAAAGTATAAATAAGTAGTGGGCTTGAGTTACATTAATACAAACAGCAGATTTGTCCTGAAATGTGTGGATACCCTACACAGCTGCAGTTAGCAAAACAAAACAAAACCCTCACACCAAATCTAGACCTTTTGAACTTTTCTGAGCTCATAGTTATGGAATCTCCATATCAAAACATTAGAGCTAAACGCTTGATCTCATAATAATGGATTAGCATTTTAGCAAGGCATTTAGTAATGGTGTCTCAAAGTTTTGCACAAACAGCTAGATGAATCATTTGTTTTTTAATAAGAAGGCAAGGCTAAAAATGATAGGAAGACATAAGTACACTTAGAAAAATAAAAAATAAAATATAAAATGCTGATTTGCAGCCATTTGATGCTTGCTATTGTTTATTTCATTACTTTATCTTATACTGCCATGCATTTTAACTAGAAGGATATTGTAACAAGTTTCATAAATAAATGACATGAGAGTGTTTTCCCACACTTCACACTGGTAGCGTGGATTTGTAATGCAGCTCATTGTTTGTGGATTGGCAACTTTCCTGTGTAGTCTTTGGCTCTCTCTGTCATAAATAGTGTGATCTTTGATTCTGCTGCTTTCTGAGCTTGAAAACAAAGGCCCGATCTAGATGGGCCCTAAAGAGCCCGATTAGGGCTCTTTAGGGTGCCATTAGGGTTCGTGAGCATGCAGTGTTCGCATGCTCACAAACCCTAGCACATGATGATGCGAGCGTCATCACTTAAAAGCTTTTAGATGGCGTGCGTGTGCACACTGAAGCAACTGCGCAGCTTCTAGACAGAGCTGCACAGTTGCGGCAGCGGAAATGTGCCGAATGGTGCCTTTTCCTTTAATTGCACTGCATCTGCGGCACAAAAAAGAAGCTGGATTTCCCCACTCCTTTTTTGCTGCACAGCTTCACTGCTGCATCTAGCTGCTGCGGTGAAGCTCCGCAGCAAAAAAATGTGGCTACAGACCGCCCTTTTTAGGTGGTCTGGAAAGCCCCAAATTCTCTTAGGAACAGAATTTGCACGGTATAAGGAACTTTAAAAATACATATTCCAATGTTTGCACATTATTGTAGTCAATATATCATGCTTGATTGTTCAGGTACATCTCTATCCACACTGGCTCAGTTTGATGTAAGAATAAAATCCCTATCCTCATATTATTATACAGTGGCCCTACAGAAATCCCACCCCCGCAAAAAAACCTTCGATCAATCCTTTTCTGTTTAGCCAATGACCATGAGATTTAAACCCTAGAAAACAGCTATATCAGTGATTCCCAAATGGTAGTGGGTAGGTGGGTGGGTGGGTGGAACCAACAGGGTGTGTGTGACAGTTGCTCAATGGGGTTGGGAAACCTGGAGACCCTGGTCCCTCTTCCTCTTCCCAAACTTTTTATGTGTAAAATATAAATGAATATACTATGAATGTGTAAATGAAAATACGCACACTAAATTAGTTTTATTCATATACTACGTCAAGTTGGTGGGTGGGGAGGCTTGTGATGTCCACATGTAGATGTAAAGGGGGTCCTAAGGGTAAAAAGTTTGAATACCAATGATTTAGATCATAACTGCTCATGTCTGTTAAAAAGCAGACACACAGAGATAACAACAGCTAAGGCTATCCTGGTCATGTTCTCTTTGTTCCTTAGGTACTGTTTGAGTGGTTAATGTGAACACAAGTACCATAGTTGAGTACAAATTAAAAGCTTGGAATGCACTAAGAGGGCAATATAACTTACTTTCAGATATCTATGTCTGCACTAAAACCCATGAAGCAACAAAACAGCTGTTGCTCTGATGTAGATCTCCCATTAAGGAAAGAAGTTCCTTCCGTGCTTTGAGAAACTGGCAGACCACCACAAGCCATCAGTTTTTTTTTCTTCTCATTAACTTTGGTTTTAGCTTATTTAAAACAAAAGGAAGCTTAATATATATGTGTACTTATGGTACTTCTGCCTTGAGAATCACATGCATGGGCAATAGAGAATATAAGACGCAAGAGATCAGCAGAACTATATTGTGTAAACAAAGACAGGATAGCATTAGTAAGCACCACACTGGAGGCAGTACTGAGCAACAGCACACTGAAAAAGAAAAGAAAGTAGGGAAAAACAGTTTTGATTTAAGTTAGAAAGTAAAATCAAAAAGTATCTGGACAACAATATGTTCCCCATCCTTGTTCAAAAATCATGACACATATTAGGATCTGTGGAAAGAAGTGTATTTACATATTTGGTTCTAATTGGGGAGAAACAGATGGGAAGGAAAAAGTGGCTTGAAGCTGCCTTTTCTGAAGCCACATTGAAACCCCACCAACTGCACCACCGGCTCCCACGGCAGCTTGAGTGCTCATGTCATGACCATGTGACATGGTTTCAAGCCAGAAAGAAGTGGAAAAAAGCAGCTTCTTTTTGAATTGGCTTTTCTCTACATAAGGGCACTTTTCTGCTGGCTTCAAGGCATGTGTCATCTAAACACCACACCTTTAAGCCAGCCTGAAAGCACCTCTTTTTGCCTCCAGATACCATGGTGTGGTTGGTGGGGTTTCAGTGTGGTTTCAGAAAAGGCAGCTTCAAGTTACTTTTTCCTGCCCATCTGTTTCGTCCCATAGTCTTTTATAGACTAGATGTCACTTCATCAGACAGATGAATATTATTCTAAATTGTAGGTAGATAACCAATTTACCTGTAAAATCTATGCATCAGCATTGCTGTAACTGCCTTCATTAAGCTTTAACACAATTGTTGGTTTTATTTATTTTATTTATGAAAATATTTATTTTCCCCCCATATCAAAAGATTTCCAGATGGTATACAATAAAATCATTTTAAACAAATGTAAACAATTTTAAAACTTCAAAATAACAAAAAGTTATTTAAAAGTCAAAACCAATGAGCAATTTAAAAGCAGTTTAAAATCAAGTGCATGAACAAAATGGATAAAGTCACTGGGTTCCAAAAGCTTTATTTTGGGCAATGGAATTAAGCTGGCAATAATCAAGCTTGCAAGGACATTCATGGTGCCATGGAGTATTCCATAGCTATGTTGCCACAGCAGAGAAAGGCCTCTTTGGTTATACATTTTGCATTTAATTTCCATCTTTCATGACACCCTCAACCTCCACAATCTGCAGGTTAGGAAAGACTTCATGCATATAACAGCAAAATTAATATGTTGGTTTTAAGGTAGCAAAAGATTCTGCTGTTTTTTCCTCTGGCAATAGGGACAAATGTTTAAATGTGATGCATATTTAAAGGCTATGAAAACAAGTTGTTATCTATACAAGATACAAATTAAATTCATTAGTGTGTGAATAGCCTCACTGATTGAGATTCACCCAGAAACCATACAACCCATGACTTCTAGAATCCTGATATTTCAAGGATTTGGAAGGTAAATATTGCTTTGGATATATACATACATGTGTGTGTCTTTCTTTCTTTCTTTCTTTCTTTCTTTCTTCCAAAAACAGCTGTAAAGCCTCAAATAATTCCAAAATCTTTCAAGGAAACTATGCTCAGCAAAAACATCTACAAATCTTTCCCCAGATTCTCTTCTTTTTGTCCCTTTTACCAAATGACTTTGCAGGAAGGCAAGAGCTAAACCCAGCTTTATCTTTTTCTCCACAATAGCACCTGCAGAAATCCCAGGATTTATTTATCGTACTGGAAAGAGTTAGGCTTGTTTTGCTGCTGTACTCACTGCACAAGAAGCATGATTTGTGGAAACTGTTGCCTTCACACTGCACCTCCTCAGCAAAGTACACCGTTTTCTGGCATACACCACATTTCTTTCCTCCACCCCAATTCGGCATCCTGTAAATAAGATAAATGGAACAAATGTAATTGCCAGAAGACAAACTAAGACTAGATGGAGAAAAGAATCACATTGAATCTATATACCAATTGCAGAACAGACATATAGACCCTCTACAGACTGGCATAAAGAGATGGCGTGAAGGCAAAGTGAGGGCGTGGCGACCGCATGCCAGCTGTCTCAATTCCACCCCATGCCACCCCTATGCCACCCATTTGACTAAATGGCAGATGGTGTCACGCAGCATCTTCAGTGCAGTGTTTACATCCACCACTACCATGGCTAAGGCACCCTTTCTGCGGCACAAGAAGGAGCCACTTTTTGTAGCTTCTTTTTGTGTTGCAGAAAGGCCAGATTGGGGCTGCAGCATGTAGTTGCTGCAGCCCTGATCCAGTGAGGAAAGGGGTGGCTACAGGCTTCTTCAAATGGTAGTCTATTGAGCCTCTTAAAGTACTTGTTAAAAAGCTATTAGTCACCTTAAAATAGGTGGCGGAAAGATAAAACTTTTCATGTCTTATTGATTAACTACAAACTTGTATGTTAGAGGTTTGATATTTGGAGACTAACAGTTCACACTTAAATTGTGTAAATACCACCGGCCCTCATTCCTTCTATTTTGTTTTGTTTTCTTTTGCCTCTTTATTCCTGCACTGTTCTGTAGGCATTTGCAGCACACACATGCCAAAATCAGCACAAAAATATGAAGAGGGTCTAATGACATCTCACAGCTTAGTTTATTAGAAATCTCTTAGTGCAACGCATAAGTAAAATACTGTTTTATTGCCTGGATTGGGGGGGGAGGGGGGGAGACACTAAAAAGGCATTTGGCATGGGTTTCTCGTTTGGTTGGTTAACTCTTTGAACTTAAATTATTCTCACTCATTTTGTGTCATTTAGCAATTCAAGAATGCAACCTGCCAAGAAACTGAAGCCAGTTATTCTACGAAAAGTCTATTTACACAAAATGCTTGGCAATGATTTCCAGATTATTGTTAACAATAATCTCATCAATTAACAATTATTGTTAACAATAATCTCATCTAGTCACAATGAAGCAGAGGTACACAACCAGTGAATTGTATCTGGCCCTCAACTGTGGGTTATGCATTCCCAAACCCACTATTAGTCCCAGGAACCAGACTGAGGTCACAGAGGATGATCTCTTTAGCTACTAACAAGAAAAAAACACATTCTTATCTACAGCCAGGGGCTGTTCTTTGCATTTATGAAAGTTGTTTGAATAAGGCTTGCATCTGAATAAGAATACATAAAATTGAGCTGTGAAATGTGTTCCTCAAACCTATTGTACTAGGGCTCGCTTTTGAACAGATAGGCTAGAATCTGCAGTATAGATATATATTTCTTAAGCCTTTCTAGTAGATAGTAGAAAATTCAAAGCACAAGTCCTTTCTGTACTAGTGATCATTGATGGATGATGGAATACGTAGGTCCTGTCTACTGACATGTACCTAAGGAAGCAAGGTGGATAATCCACAGACCCCAACTAGTACGACTTGTTCCTCTGAAAGGGAGGGAGGGATGGTGGAATGGTGGAAGGGAAGAGGGTTCCTAAATTGGACCACTATCTAGAATTCCAGCTCACACATTTTAAGCAAGAGAGCATACACCATAGTGTTACTACTCTTTTTGGCAAAACAAAAGAACCCATCTCTCTGCTCTTTCCATCGCTGGAAAAAGAAAATACCTTGTTCTGAACATTTTATTTTTGCTAACAAAGCACATGAGTGAAATACATATTCACTTTTTAGGCTTCCTTTACTGTAAGATCTTGAGAAACAGATACAACATTGGAATCTTCCTGACTCATATCCTGTAATTTCTAGTCAAAAGATTGATAGAAGCAAATACACAATCTAAATTCCTGTACAAATTCTGTGTAGACAATCCTCATGATGTTTAGAGCAGGTACCGTAGTAGCTAGGAGATAGTCCAATATTTTTCTCAGCAGGGCTTCTGGACTTTTAGCTGCCCAAAACATAAGTCAAACAATGCTTTCTCCATTTGTGGCCTGTAAGGATAACTACTCAAATTTGGGGAAATTAATTAGCTCTAATACACCAATCTTGGCTCCTTACAAAGACCATACAAGGACCAGATTCCCATAGTGTATACAGAGGTGCCCAGAGATCCCAGAACTGACACAAAGGCAAAGTCTTTGGATTTTAAGCTAGTTTATTGATGTATAGGGGACACACTCTTACACACACATCCAACCACACAAGGCTAATAGAAGAAAGAATAGGCCTCCTAATGGTGAAATACTTGCCTGAAATGGCTCTTGGAGTATCCAGGATGATGTAGCAAAACAATGGAAGGGTTAGGGAGAAGGGTGTGTAGGACTTAGGGAGAGGGAAAGGTGAGGGGGGAAAGGAGAAGGGAAGGGGAGGCTAGAACTGCAAATAACCCCAAACCACAACCAGAGAGGTCTGTCTGAGATCCCAAAGCAGAACAGCTTAACAAAGAAATGGCAGACTTTAAGTACTCTTCTGGTCAAGTTCTCAGCAGAGGCTATTGTCTTACTTCAAAGGAAAGCCAAATTGATCTAGGAAGCTTTTTCCATGTGAAAACACTGATACTGGAATAGCTGGCATCTGTTAAGTGTCACAAAGTCATAAATCTATCCCAAGGTGTCAAGCATCTGTTCCATTGCAACTCCCAACTAGGCTATGCTGTAAACCTGATCTCCTTGCCTTTAGGCCATGGAGGACTAGGGGACATCTCCTATAATGCCTTTCTATTAGGGTCATAAGGAAACATGCCTTCACCTTAGGGATAGAGCTTCTCCTTGGAGGCCTCTATAATCAAGCAATTGCCAGGAGGAAGGGGTGCCTGATTACCTCTGCAGATGCATTTTGGAATAGGGGTTGTGGGGGTGTTTTTGTATCATTGCAGTATGGCTAACAGGCCACACTAAGAAAAGGTGATGCATAGCTGTAAAGGTGAGGTGCTCTTCCAAAATGAAACAAAACACAAAAATGCAAAAATAATTGTGGTAGTACTATACAAACATGACAAATTTTTAATGAAGTCAGTTGATCTTAGGTAGGATAATTGGAGACAACAAAAGATAGGCTCTTACTGTATGAACAGCTATGCACACAAGGGAATTTCCACAAGTATAATGTTCCCCAACCTACCTACTGAAATTCCCTCTTCTACATAACTATTGTGTTCAAAATCTCTGATCCTACATGGATGAATCAGCCCAAGAATGACGTGATTTTCAGATATGAGTTGTATCAATTTTTCAGGCCAATAGAAATATATATGAAATATATATGAAGTAATAGTATTCCACTGACAGTATGCAGAGAGATCTGATAGCACCTTTAAGAGTAACTGAAAGAAAGAAATTGGCAGCATGAGCTTTCATAGACTAAAGGCTACTTCCTCAGATGCATTTGTGTGAACCACTAACAGTTGCACACACATTAGCAGAAGAACTAGTACAAAGCAGCTATAATGAGGCTATAATGAGTTGTGAGACAGCCAATATGTTGTAGTGGTTTGAGAGTTGTAGTAGGAGTCTGGATTCTAATCTCCACCGAGACACAGAAACTTGGGTGACCTTGGGCAAGTGACATTATCTGCACCTTAGAGGAAGACAATGGCAAACCTTCCTTGAATAAATCTTGCCAAGAAAATCCTATGAAAGGGTGCCTTAATTCATAGTCAACTTGAAAGCACACAACAATAATGAATTGTATAATGGTCTCTGCAATGCCTTACTCAAGTAGAAAAAAAAACCCTATTGCATATGACAATTGTGCAAGAATGGAAATGGGGTTTCTACATGTGGAAGTAACTTTTCAGTAGTAGTATGGCACCACTGGACACAATTCTATCTGTCTGAAGGCACAGTTGCCAACAGACGTGTCAACATAGTGTATACTGAGAAGTTATTATTGTCACAGTTAATTCTGCTGTTGAAGATGGGAACTGCAAGGCTTGCCTGAGCAAATTATCTAGTTGTTGTTGTTGTTTTAAAAAGAAGATTTCCATTTAAAATGAATGGTATGAAGTTAATAAAAAAGCAAGTATTTTTTAAAAAAAAAACAGGCAGCAGTTTTGCAGTCAGAGGGATACCTTCCTCTCATGAAATAAATATTTACCTATGTTATCTGTTCCAACTGCAAACTAGCCTTCTGTGTTCTCCAGCCCTCCCTCTCAGCCAGCTCATTCCAGCTTGAGGAATGCTTAGATTGCCTTAAAAGGAGATATGGCTCAGACCTTTCATTTCCTTCTGTGAGAGAAGGAGATCAGTTAGCTGTGCAGGAAAGAGACCAGCCCTGACTTTCATAAAAGGGAGTGTTGCTAAAGGACAACTTCTTTCAGAAGTACAACAACTGTGATTATGAATATAAAGAATCAACCCAATGGCTGCAGGTAGCAAAGACAGGACCCTTGGTGGCTGGGTCAGCAAACAAGGGAAGAGGTCATTGCAGCAGGTGCAGTTTCTGTCATGAAAAGTTGCACTTCCAATATTTCCTGTTTGGGGCTCAATAGGGGTTTCTTGTTGACTAATAATGTGGATCGTCTCCTACGGTGCCCTGCAGAGGTATTCACACACACCTTTGACATTGCCACTTTTGTTACATTACAAACTAGAATGGAAATGGTTTTAACTGTCATTGTTACCATCTGATATACACCTGATATAAACAAAATACAGTACTCAGCACTGTGAAGAAGCAAAATACTTGTATTGTTGTGGCACAGATATTATGTGAACAAAAACAAATTGGTTGCATAGGTATTCACCCCATTTGCTGTAATATGCCTAAACAAGCTCTGATGCACCCCACTGTCTTCAGAAGTCACAGAAATAGTTGAACCAAGTCTGCCTAGGTGCAACTGCAGTGCCACATGATTTCTGGATTTGGGAGTTTGTCCACCAAAACTCTGTGACCAGGAAATGTGGACATTAATCAGAGAAGCATCCAAGAAGTCAATGGTAGCTCTGAAGTAGCAGGAGAGCTCTGCAGCTGAAATGGGAAAAAACTGCCAGTGGAACAACTATTACCTGAATATTTCACAAACTAGGATTTATGGAAGAGTATGAGAGGAAAGGTATTGCTGAAACAAACTTATCAAATCCCATCTGGGTTTTGCAAAAAGCCATGTGGGAAACACAACAAATGTGTGGACAAAGATCTGATGAGAACAAAATCTTTTGGCCTTGCTGTAAAACTCCATGTGGTGCAAAGCAAACAGATCTCATTGCCCTGAGGATACCATGCCCATAGTGCAAAATGATGGTGGCAGCATCATGTTGTGAGGATGCTTTTTCTTTGCAGGAAGAGAGTTGAGGGAAAGATGGATGGAGCCAAATGTAAGCTAATTCTAGAAGGAAATCTGTTCAGACTATAAAGGACCTGAGACTGGAGCAGAGGTTCACCTTCTGGATTGCCATCTGTCAGAGATGCTTTGATCGTGGACGCCTGCGTGGCAAGCGGTTGTACATAATGGCTCTTGAGGTCTCCTCCAACTCATTGAGTTTATAATTCTGATTCCATCAGAACAATGATCCTAAATACACAAGAAAAGCAACATGGAGCCATCTAAAAACAAAGAACCTGAGTGTCTTACAGTGGCTTAGTCAAAGCCCAGACTTCAATCTGATTGAGAATCCGTAGCAATAAAATGTGGGGAAGGGACAGGGCGTGGGTGAATACTTCTTCAAGGCATTCAGTTGTGCACATTTGCTTGCTTGCTTGCTTGCTTGTGTATGTGCTTGGAGAAAGTGCCTGTACTATGACAGACTGTGACAGAGCTTCTCACACAAAAATCAAGAAAGTTTGCTTCATGTCTTCACCATCACTAACCATGGAGAGCTAATAACCAAAAAATGTGCATGTCTGTGATGGGCAAGCACAAAACAGCACACTACAAGTTGAGACAAAGTTCAGAAGCATACTTACCTCAGCTTAAGCTGGAACAACCCATCATACACTTGACCCAGGGCCAACTACATTCTCTGTCTATTCAACAAATAATTAGGGAAACCACAGAAAGGTGGTAGAACTTTCTTTGAATTTAGAGCAAACACTGCCGCCTGCCTACCAGGCAGTTTCCATCACTGTCAATTAGCTGCGTAATATTTTGAGATGTTTAGATTTAGTTCAAACTCTTGACCTGTCACTGAAAAAGTTTGACCACATACTAAATCCAGCATTATGTCAACAAAAATATTGTTTATGTTTAGAAAGATAGACACAACTTAATATTATTATCAAATATGATGATAAAAATAATATGTGGAGGTCAAACACCAGTATGTTAGTGGGAAGCCCCATATCTGCGAGATGGAAGCCTGGTGGACACTACACTAGCATAATAATAGTGGTTGTGTTTTCCAGAGATTGCATAAATGTAGTCCCAAATAAGCAAACAATAAACATAGCTTTCTCTCTCTCTGCAACTTCTGAGTGGATGAATGAGGAGCTAATCAACCATTCCCTTGTACAATGGGTAAGTAGCTGTGGAATCCAATGTAAACATGCTGTCTTGTATTCATACTATGTTAACAGTGAAGGATCTTACCCTTAGATATCCTGTCTAGCCCCTTGAACCTGGACAGGATATCTAATTGAATAGCTTTATTTGTATCTGACTAACCTCATTTCTTGATCTGTAAAGCCCCATTGAGAGTTAACTTCTTGTTTCTGTGTTCTTTCAAGTAATTTCCAACTTATGGCAACCCCAGTGCAATCCTATCAAAGGGTTTTCTTGGCAAGATTTATTCATAGGAGGTTTGCCTTTGCCTTTTTCTGAGGTCGAGAGATGATGACTTACCCAAGGCCAAATAGAAAGTTTCCATGGATTCAGACCCTAGTGTCCAGAGTCATAGTCCAGTGTTCACCACATTGGCTCTCAAGAGTTAACTTAGTCATGAATAAGTTGCATCAAATTTTCTGATTTTTGTTAAAGTTTCTCTCAAGAATTTAGAAGAGAAAACAATGTAATGGAACAGATTAAAATATATTTCTCAATGATATGACATAACTAGATTCCATGTTTTTTGTTTCTAAAAGTTTTTAGAAATGGAAGAAAATTAGAAAAAATAAAGCTAGTATGACACTCAACAACAGCTGATAGTGTACACAAATTGAAAATTTGACCTATCTACTATATGTAAAATGAATATAAGCGTTTAACTTCTCCCACTGCACAGAAGGGACCAAATTTTGGCAGACTGAGAGAAAGAATCTGGTAGCAAAAGCTTTCATACACTAAGCCTTCTTCATCAGATGCAACTGAAACAACAGCAATCAGGAGCCTTAATTTAAAAGTGGACACCTCCTGCTTTCTGTACATTAATTGGAAATTATTCATTCCATTCAAGGACAAAATTCTTGATAGAGAAAGACCTATCTTACTGGGAAAAACCCAGAGGGAATTTATCCAATATTACTAGCAAGAGAAGCTTGCTTGAGATTACTCTTTGAAAATCTTTAATTAGCCTGTTGAACTTATGAAGACATCTTAAACTATCAGACACGTCCACTAGGGCTGAATCTGACACCACTTTAACTGCCATGGCTCCGTGCTATGGAATCCTGGGACTGTAGTTTGTTGTGGCAGCAGAGCTCTCTGAAAAAGGTTAAATACCTCAAATAAGTAAATAAATAAATATGTTCTCTAATACTGGGTTAGGAAACAGTGTGGCATAGTGGCTTGACCATGTAACTAAGACTCTGGACGCTTGGGATTAAATCCCTGTTCGGCCATGAGAACCCACTGGGTCACCTTGGGCAAGTCACACATTTTCAAGCTTGGAAAACTTTGCGATAGGTTTGTCTCAGTGTCACCATAGGTCAGAAATGACTTGAAAGCATGCAACAACAACACTAGGTTATGGGGCCACCCAATCAATCTGCCAATTAGGGTGACATGGGTGGATTTTTCACCCTATTTTAGTGCAGCTGTAAAGATAACATGCAGAATTTATTAATAACAGTATAGACTAGCAAAGGATGTGTATATGTTCTGAATTAGCCACCCCAATTGCATCTTGTAGAGGGGCGGGATATAAATAAATTTTATTATATTATTATTATTATTATTATTTCTGAAAGCAAATATAACGGTGTTCTCTTATAGATCAGGTGCATACATATTATCTAATACTGTCAGATCCTTCCTTAGTTTATTAACTGTTCTGCAGATCAACAAGTCCTCTTCTAGATGACTGCTGCTGAATAGTATCCTTGCCCAATTAACATCTGGAACTCTTTTGGTCCTAGTAAAGGCCACAAAAGAAATACAGAAATTCTACCTAAAATATGAGGAAATTGAAATAGTAAAAGGTTTCCCATGCCTAGGATCAAAGACTGAGGAGAATGGAGACTGCAGTCAGGAAATCAGAAGACTAGGAATGAAAAGGAACTTGACAAGATCCTAAAGTGTAAATGTGTACAAATGAACACTAAAATAAAACTTGTCCAAGCCATTGTATTCTCCAGCATCATGTATAGATGAAAAAGCTGGACAATGAAAAAAATGGATAGGAAGAGTATCAATGTATTTGAGATGTACTGGGAAAGAGTGCTGAGGATACTGTGAACAGACAAAAACACAAACAAATGTGTCATTGAACAGATCAAGCCTGAAATCTCCTTAGAAGCTAAGATGATCAAATGGAGGCTGTTGTACTTTGGCCACATCATGAGAAGGCATGACTCATTATAAAAGATAATAGTGCTACCGGTAGGAAAGGTTGAGGGAAGTAGAAAGAGAGGAATGGTGCACACCATACGGATGGATAGATTTAATCAGAGTGGTCATGGGACGAATTTGCAGGAACTATGCAGAGAATGGAGGATAGGGGTTCTTGGAGATATCTCATCCAGAGGGTCACCATGAGTCTGGATCAACTCAAGATCAGTTAACAACAACAACAACAACAACAAACAAACAAACAAACAACTAATTATTGCAGGCAGAGAAAAGAGGCAAGCAGACAGGCAGTGGATTACAACACCACTATGATATATTGGGTCCCCTAGTTTTGGAATGTTGTTAATGGTTCTAGTGAAGCATTAATGGTCCTGCAGCTTTATATTTGGCAAATCAGGGTGACAAAGTGATTCACTTAAGCCAAAAATCTTTTTGGGATCCAGCTGGCTGCTGAAACTACTTGCTCTCAAATTGCAGAACTTTATCTACTTTAAAATTGTTTAAATATTTCTATTTACATAATGATTCATTGTGTTAGTATCAGTTTCATGTTCATTTTTCTGAAAACTGGTAGCCACAGAGCAGGGAACTACAGAACAAGGGTAAATGAATCTATCAAGATGCACAGTGAGCAGTGGTTAAACTTACAGCAAACTGTTAATTGGAAAGAGTATTTGCAACAGATGGCCCACCCAGGCATGTTTTTTTGCCATATGGACCAGAGAAGGGATTTTCCTGGGAACTTTGTAGAATGTGAAAGAAGACCAGAAAATAATTTCCCAAAGTGCTTATGGCAGCAATTCTTTTAAATACTTTGTCAGCTACAACCCAGCAGTCACCTCATTCTTTATATGACTCGTGTCTGTAAAAAATGGAAGGAAAATAATTTGGCAGTGATATGTAGGCAATCACTTTGAAAGAGCAATGGAGAAAGGCATTTGGGGTTTATCTGCCATACAGATTATCTCATTCCCTTTTCATGTGTTCTTTGAATCTTCTAATATGTCCTACTTTTTGTGGCAAAAAACCTTCAAAAAGGGGAGTAAAATACAAATAAAATTCTGCCCATTCCTTGAAACTCTGGATCTGGCCTCGGTTGTACCTGCCTTGGTTATAACCTGTTTTGGACTATTGTAACACTGCCTTTAAAGTTCAGAAACTACAACTGGCCCAAATTGCTGCAGCCAGATTGTTAACAGGGGAAGGTTACAAAGACCACACAATGCCCCTGTTGAAACAGCTCCAGTGGCCTCCAGTTGGTTTCCGGGCACAATTCAAAATGCTGGTTATGACCTATAAAGCCCTATATGGCTCAGGTCCAGGCTATTTGGCAGACTGTATCTACCTCTGTGAGCCAGCCTGGGCCCTACAATCTTCAGGAGAGGCCTTTCTCTCAGTCCCACCCCCATCACAAGCACGGTTGGTGGGGACAAGACACTGGAACTTTCTTCCCATGAAGACCAGAATGGCTCCTTCCTTGTCCTTCTGCCGGCAGGTACCTTCTTATGCAGGCAAGCTTTTAAAACTGAAAGTTTTTAAAGGACCAGCTTGGGGTGTTGTATCATTTTAAGTGTTTTAAACAATTTTATCTTTTTAAATGTATTTTTATTCTTTTAATAATCAATCTATTTTAATATTCTAACAATCTAATTCTGCTTTAATGTATTACTTTTTTACATTTTTTTTCATTTTTAAAGATATTTTACTACATTAAAAACAATACTTACATTCAACTCATCAATGAAAAAACAAATATACAACTAGTATACAACAAAAGAAAAATAAGAAAAAAAGAAAAGAAAAAGAAAAAACAAAAGAAAAAAGAAAGAGAAAAATAAATGAAGATCTAAAATAGACAATATGAAGTGAATAGCCATTAGAAATACATTTAACTCTTTAGAAAAATTTCTAAACAAAACTTAAATTTGTTTCTTCTATCTTCTCTGCTTCTCTCGTTCAAATAAAATAAAACGTCCTTTGTTACAATTCTAATTACTTTTGTATTTGCAATATAGTTCAGATTGGATCATCTGCATCTTTCAATTAGTTGTAAAAGCTTTATCCATCACCATTGATAAAATCCATATATCATTTTTACATATTGTAATTCTTAATCAAAATATTTGTATCCTTATAACTGTTAGAATTGTTCTTGCTGCTGCTGTTCAACAGTGGAAGACACTTCCTTGGAGTGTGGTGGAGTCTCCTTTGGAAGTTTTTATACAGAAGCTGGGTGGCCATCTGTCCGGAGTGTTTTCATTGTGTATTCCTGTACGGCAGGAGGTTGGAGTGGATGGCACTTAGGGGCTCTTCAAACCTATGATTCTAAGTTACGGCAATCTTAAGGCAAATCTATCACAGGGGTTTCTTGGTATGTTTCTTCAGGGGAGGTTTGCCATTGACATCCTGTGAGGTGGAAGATCACCCTTTAACTGTCATGAAAAAATCTAGTTTGTAGCTTAAGGTAGGGTAGTTAGAATTCTCTACCAGATACCTATAGTGCCTTCCTACTCAGCAGGTGCTCTTTCAGCCAGGGCCTCACCTCAGTCCTGCCAGCACGCTTGCCTGTCAAACACTGCTCATGCCCAGGTGTGGAATGGCTCTGTGGGAACCTTCAGGACTGAGCTGATGCATCCAACTGAGAGGACTCCATCTTTGGATGCCTAGCCCTGGCAGATTCCTGGTGTGGCTGAGAACAGCCCTTGTTGTTACTGAGACTCTTGGACCATATGTGGAAGGGGAGTGAGAAAGGCTACTGCCAGGTAATCTGGACTGCTAGAATCTTTCAGTTTCACGGGTGGCTGCCTGAAAGCCATATTTCAGATTTCAACCCAGATCCCGCACTTCTTGTTGTTGTTGTTGTTGTTGTTGTGTGCCTTCAAGTCATTTCTGACTTATGGCAACCTTGTCATGGAGCTTTCTTGACAAGTTTCTTCAATGTCATTGCCATCCTCTGAGGCTGAGAGAGTGTGACTTGCCAAAGGTCACCCAGAGGATTTCCATGATTGAGCCAGGGTTTAAACCCTGTTCTCCAAAGTCATAGTCCAGCAGTGAATCACTACACCACATTGGTTCTCATGCTACATACACAAGTGTAATAAGCCAACATGGATAATGACCCTGTGTGAATTAAACATCAGAAGAGCAAATCAAGATATCTCATGCAAAAGCATGTAAATTACCATCAGGTCTGTCAAACTACACAATTATTCCACTTTAACTGCCATGACAATATTCTTTGATTCTATGGATTTGAAGTTAAGGAAGGGGTATTTAGAATTCTCAGCCAGAGAGCCCTAGTGTTTCACCAAACTTATAAATGCCAGGAATCCATAAGTTGTTGCCATGGCAGTTAAAGTGGAATCATATTAAAATCACTCTACTGTGAAAAGGCTACAGAGCTTTTCTCTAGAATGAGAAAAAGAAACTCCTAGAAAATCCCCTTTGAAGTCATGTTGTGTATCTTTATTTCCCTTTTTAGTATACTTGGGTCTTTTCAACCAAGTTCAAACAGGGTAGCCATTGCACTGATTTTAAAAATTATCCTTGGACACTCTCATGACAAGCCCTGGCACTTCAAAATTTTTCACTACTCTTGAGCTTGAACAGCTCTAAGGAAGTAAAATTGAAAGGTAATTAGGATCTTGTCTCACACCTCTGTAGAGTGGTGAAGGAGGAGGAGAGGTAGTAGTAGTTGTACTAATAGGTGTACAAATAATCTATATTGACAATATGTGTCTGGTACATTCTAATATTCTTACGATATTCTTCATAAGAGCATTGAAACATACTATTTCCCATTTTTACTGTTGTCCTCTTCACATTTCACTAATTAGTGGCATGCCACCAATATTCTTATGCTGCAGAGAAACTGATGCTGTAAAAGTAAAAGGAGTAGGCCAAATTAAACTAAGGGGCTTTCTAGATTGGCAGGAAAGTGTGACATGAAGTTGCCTTTTCCTTAATTTTTAGCAGCTGCACCACAGCCTTTAGATGGAGCTGCACTGTTCTGCAGTTTTTAAAAAAGAAGCTGGGAAAACCAGCACCTTTTTAAAGGTGCTTCTTCTCCCCTAAAATGCAAAAAAAGCGTTTTCATGGCACACTTTCCCTTTTTCTCATCTAAAGGCTAGACTTTCATGCAGCCATGAACACACTTCTTTTTGCCAATCTACATCAGGCCTAAATTTTCATGGATTTATGATTGGGTCCGGGATTACCTTTCCATACTGCCCAGGGAAAATTGTCCACAGGCAAATAATTAAATTCCTTAATGGACAAGGTAATTGTCCATTAAGCAACCATAAGCAAACTCAGCATTTTTTAAATCATTTTTTATTTTTACAGTGATTATGTCAAGATTGTGAAGATTATAGTCAGTTGCGGTCAGAAAAGTTCCAAGCTTGGTCTTCTAAGGAAGGAATCTAGACACCCATGTAATCATTAGACCACTGAGTAATAGCATACTTTACTATAAATGGACATTCTTTAGTACTAAGAACCAAGCAAATACTTAAGTACACAGCTATTCAATCAGACAAAGCAAAATGAACCAGACAAAGCAAGTAATGCTACACCGAATTTTGTTGACTACTAGTATTTTTCCACAACACAGTTAAGTCCTAACTGATTTCTCATTTCTTGGGACAGTTAGGAGAACTTCCAACACAAGGTTTGGCAATTCATACAAAAGCACTTCTTTGCATTAAAGAAATAATGCTTAAATGTAGTGTGCTTTTTTGGGCACACTGAGGTAGTATTAACAACCAGGAACTCATTTTCTCATAGTTCCTGTCCTGAAATGTCAGTACTGATGATGGCTGACAAGATAAACTAGAAAAATCAAGTTAAAATAGGAAACGGGATTTGCAGACATGTACAGAATATAGTTAAATAAACTAGAAAAATCAAGTTAAATAAGAAATAAGATTTGCAGACATGTACAGAATATAGTTAAATAAACTAGAAAAATCAAGTTAAATAAGAAATAAGATTTGCAGACATGCACAGAATATAGTTTATGCTGGTATTCTTCCTTTGCTACTATTAATTTAACCTCAACACACACACATGAAAAAGGTAGCATGCACAAAGAAATGTGCACAAATTCTCTTTACAGTCCAACACTACAACACAGAAGTACAATTCTGCTCCATTAAAATCTAAAGGAGTTTTATAGGACACTTCATTGGAAGATAGGCACCACCCATACTGCAAACAAGCCTTGCAGTCAGAGAATTTATTCACATTCTTACATCAAATGCCAGCTGGGCCACTTTTTTCTTTTTTTCTTTTTTGCTTGCAGAGAAGCCAAGTGTTTAACAAGTACCCAGCTTTGTTCAATGCTTTGAAAGTTTAGCTCCAACTAGGTCTAAAGGTTCGATGGAAGAATTCACATTCAGGATGCAAATGTCATTGAATAAAACTGACAGCTGGCAATTATGGCTGTAGAAATAATAATCTTAGGGCATTTAGCAACACACAGGAGAGCTTCATCTGTGATGCAAACCAGAGACTTACCCTAAGAAACTACCCTAGAGCAAAACACTTAATGCCAACAAGATTTTATCAGATTGTTTCCATCTATATGGAGAATCAGAGCAGCCAGTGTGTCATGCCAGTTGTTTAGTTATGTCACTATATTGC
Source organism: Urosaurus nigricauda (assembly GCA_034509955.1). Lineage (NCBI taxonomy): Eukaryota > Metazoa > Chordata > Lepidosauria > Squamata > Phrynosomatidae > Urosaurus > Urosaurus nigricauda. The sequence goes on along the minus strand of JAOEGL010000004.1, from coordinate 44,380,755 downwards.
AGTAACTTAAGTGGACTACTTTATTGTATTCAGTTATGACAATCATGTTTCAAAATAGCCTTAAGTTACAGGAGGATAGATTTTGGCTGATACAGTCATCCCCCGGGTTACGAAGGTAATCCGTTCCGGGATTACCTTCGTAACCCGGAAGCTTTCGTTTCCCGGGGGACCGCTATTGCGAACGGACTGCGCGGCCGATTTAAAGGGGCCGCACGGTTTTTTTTAATTCGTATCCCGGGGGATCTTTCGGATCCCGGGGGATACTGTAGCGGTCCCGCCGGTTTCGGATCCCGGGGTTTTCGTAACCCGTGGGATTCGTAAGCCGGGGGACCACTGTATATTAGAAGGACCTTATAAGTCTAGTTTGACAGTGGAATTAAGTACCTGGAGTGGGAGTTGTCTTTTGTTGGAATGAGTTACAGTACTATGGACAGTAAAAACAGATTTTTAAAAAATTAGTTCTCAGAATCCCCCAGCCAACATGACTAGTGACTAAGCTGATCAGTGGATTCTGGGAGTTATATTAAATGGTAATTTTTGCAAGCTCTGGCTCGAATTCTTAAAGGTGAGTCTAGACAGCCATCTGTTGCGGATTGCTGCCTTTCCACCACTGAAAAGAAGATTGGACTAAAGAGTTTATAAAACCTTCTACAGCTGTGCGGTTCTTGTGTGTATCAAAGTTTATGAACAGGAAGGAAGCAAGGCCCATAAAGTTTATCAGCCAAAATGAAACACACCCATATCCTTTTGGCTGTTCTTTATCATGGTGACGTTCTTGAATTAACCAGAGGTGTGCAAAGCAGATATATTGGCTACAGTTGCACTTCAAAAAAGTGTGGCACTCACGCCTTTAAGATATTTGTGGCAAAGGTACTTTTTGGACTACACACAGCTGTCCTACTGACTTCATATTGACCTGAAATATTTACCAATGCCCCAATGACATAAATTAACATGATCACACTTCAAATCCAAGCACGAAGGGCCACTGCACTCAACAGTTATTGCTTACTTCTATGCCTAAGAGCCGAACTTGGAAACTTTACTTTTGGGGATTACTCAGGTCTAGAGGATTCTGGGAGTTCTGGTCCTCTACTGTAATTCTTCCAAGTTCCAGGAATGCAAAGCTTTAAAAAGTTGGAGTGTGTACAGAGTTTGGAACAATCACACAACAAAACAAACTGCCTCTTCCATTAAAATAACCTATACATAGATAACCTATCTAAATGTAGCTGTTTTCGCCATGTTTTGTTTTCTGTTGTGTGCCTTCAAGTCATTCTTGACTTAGGGTGACCCTAAGGCAACCTGATCATGGGGTTTTCTTGGCATGTTTCTTTAGAGAGGGGTTGCCATGGCCATCCTCTGGCTGTGTTCCCACTGAAGAAATAAACCGGTTTAAGTGCCATGGCTCAATGCTGTGAAATTCTGGGAATTGTAGTTTGTTGTGGGCCCAGAGCGGAGCAGAGCTCCGCTCTGGGCCCCACAACAAACTACAATTCCCAGAATTTCACAGCATTGAGCCATGGCACTTAAACCGGTTTATTTCTCCAGTGGGAACGCAGCCTCTGAGAGAGTGTGACTTGCCCAAGGTCTCTCAGTAGGCTTTCATGGCCAAACTGAGATTTAAACCCTGGTCTCCCAGAATCTGAGTCCAAGGCTCAAACCACTATACCATGCTGGCTGTTTGGCTCATGTAGCAAAGGCCAATAACATCCAAAAACCACCAACACATACTTTTATGGGGGCAAACCCAAATGCACAAAATACATCTTGCAAGTTTTTGAAGCACTGTAGGCTTCTTCATCAGGTGGAGCCTGATGGGGGCCATTGGACAAGTTACATTCTCTCAGCCTCAGAAGATGGCAATGGCAAAATCCCCTCTGAAGAAACTTTATGGGTTGCTTTATAAGTTGAGAGTTTAGTAGTCTGAGCATTGGACTGTGACTCTGGGAAACAGGGTTTAAATCCCTGCTCAGCTGTAAAGCCCACTGTGTGACCTGGGGTAAGTCACACTCTCTCAGCCTCAGGGGATGGTAATGGCAACACCCCCCTCCCCTGAAGAAACTTGCTAAGAAAACCTCGTGACAGGGACCTTAGGGTCGCCATACGTCGGAAAAGACTTGAAGGCACACAACAACAAACAAACAAAGCATGCCCAACATTCAAATAAGATCCAAAACCCACCTTTATGGGGGCAAACCCAAATGCACAAAATGCTGTGACTCTGGAGAACAGGGTTCAAGTCCCTGCTCAGCTATAAAACCCACTGTGTGACCCAGAGCAAGTCACACTGTCTCAGCCTCAGAGGATGGCAATGGCAAACCCCCTCTGAAGGGACCCTAAGGTCCCTATCATGGGATTTGCCTGGCAAGGTTCTTCAGAGGGGGTTTGCCATTGCCATCCCCTGAGGCTGAGAGAGTGTGACTCACACCGTGGGTTTTAGGGCTGTTCTCCAGAGTCACATCAGGCAGAGGCTGAAGAAGAAAAGGAATCCAGTGGAGCTCTCAAAGCTTGCGAGATGTATTTTGTGCATTTGGGTGTGACCCCATAAAAGCATCCCTTGCTGGGTTTTCTATAAAGAGGTGTGAGCCCAGGGCAATGGCGTGGCAATAGGAGGAGGAAGAGGGACCAAAGTGGGTGCGTTGGCAACCCTCCATTAACAGCAACTGAGGCGGGAAAGGCGAGGTCCTAATAGTTACCTGGCTACTAGTGGTGGCTAATGCTGCTGCTGCTGGTGGTCTCTGCTGCTTGGGTCCCCCTCTGGAGCCAGACTTTTCCAGCCGCCCTGCTGCCTGGTCACCGCTCCAGCTGGCCTGGCCCAAGTCTGGCAGAGGGGGGTTGTTTTGTTCCCTGGCTGCTCAGGAGGAGGAGGAGGAGGAGAAGGCGGGTCGCCCAGAGAGACTGGCCCCGCCAAGCCAGGGAGGGCTGGGCTCCTTTCTTCTTCCCTCACAACCAAGAAACCACACCAAAGGGCTGATGTCATGTTTCCTGAGAAAGCCAGCCAGCTCAGCTAGTCAGCCACTCAGGCTGGCAATAAAAGGGGGACCCTTGCCAAGGATGGAGCTTCTTCACAACTCTTCCAGGCAGAGTCAAGAGCAAAGGAAGGTGGTGATGGCTGTTCTAAACAGTCTCCCTTAACCAGGCTGAGCAAACACCTTCTCCTTCTCCAGGGCATGCCCTCCATTCCAGCCCTTCTGTCCAGGAGGAATTCCAAAATGTCCTCCCCTTTTGAACAGGACTAAGAAGCCTGGGTTCATATTTCTGTGAGGGTTTTCTGTAGTCATGCACTAGGTATATTTTTCTGGAATGTCCTTACATTTTGCCGCGTTTTGCGAAAGGCTGCACCCACACTGGACATGCCCAGCTCCCTAAGCCTTTCCTCATAAGGCATGTTTTCCAGGCCCTTCACCATTTTTGGGGCCCTCCTTTGGATATGCTCCAGTTGTCAACATCCTTTTTGAATTGTGGTGCCCAGAACCAGTGAGGCCACCTGACCAAAGCAGAATAGAGTGGCACTATTACTTCCCTTGATCTAGACACCATTTTTCTATTGATGCAGCCTAAAATCACATTGGCCTTATTAGCTGCCACATCACACCCCAAAGAAGCTGCTCTGGGTGACTAGAGAGCCAAGAGCAGAGAAGGCAATGATGGGTCTTGAGTCTCCCTTAACATGTTGTTAACTGCCTTCCAGTCGACCTCAACTCAGGAGTATCACTGGGAGTTGGTGAAGACTGTACCAGGAGATACTCTAAGGGTGAATGACACAATTACTCCCCAAACAAACCTTAGCACTCTTCTCCAGCACCACGGCTCAAACAAATTTATTTTTTCTTTCTTTCTGGTGGCTCTCTTCACTGTCCAGGTCTCACATCCCTACATGGTGATGGGGAATACAGAGGCTTGGACAATTCTGACTTTAGTGTTCAATTGTATCTCTTTGCACTTTAAGATCTTGTCTAGTTCTTTCATAGTTGCCCTTCCCAATTCCAGTGGTTTTCTTATTTCTTGACTGCAGTCTCCGTTCTGATCAATGTTTGACCCAAAGTATCTAAATCTAACTATTTCCCTTAACAGACCCACCAACATTTTACATATGAGAATTGTGAAACATCTGTCCCAACAGTACCAGTGTGTAGTCAGAATGGGAAAAAAGTTATTATTGAGGAATGGCAGACAGCTAGGAAAGGCTGCAGCAGTTAGCTTTTCCTTGAACCTACACGAAAGGGCAGGATTCTGCTCCATCTCTCCTCCCAGGTAATTGAATCAGTGTGTGCATGTGCCTTCAATTCAACCTATGGCAATCCAATGAATTTCTCAGCATTTTATTAGGTAAGGAATACTCAAAAATGTTTTTCCCAGTTCCTTCCACTGAAATATAGCCCACAGCACCTTGTATTCAGAGGTGGTAGTCTCCCACCTAAGTACTAGCCAGGCCAGATCCTTCTTAGCTTTCACATTACTTTTGCACTTAGGGCTTGGTCTGCAGCAATGGAAGTAGGCTGAAGACAAAGGGGAAACGTGGATGGAAGAGACAGAAACTGGGACATTTTAAAAGCAGCTAACAAGTACAAGGACAAAGGATTAATTGGGACTGCCTCCCCAAAATGGGACACTTTAATAAAGCTGCTTGATGTTTGTAAATGGGAAGAAGTCCAGACACCTCATATATGTCTTTTGGACCTTACTCTCATAGCTGAAAGAATTCCCCCAAAATCTTGGTTTTTTCCCTCTGTAACAGACACAGAATAACGGAGCCAGTGGTACTCTGCAGAGGAGCGGGCTATAAATAAATTTTGGTTCAGGAGCCCCAGCAAAAAGGCCTGAAATTGCAGCAGGGTTAGCCTAGAACATTGTAATGGCAATGAAGCAATATATATGATCATCCAAAGAGTGCAGACATAGCATTATGGTGTCCATAATGCTAAATTATCTTCAATTCAGTTGACTTTATTTGCAGCCAAAAGATCGTAAAATCCTTAGATTAAAATATACATTTGGTAAAAAAATAATACACTACACAGTAAAATATCTAAATATTAAAATAGATTAAAATAAGTTAAGCATTAAATATAGTTAACATTGTTCTGCTACTGATGATCTTGTAAGAACTGCCAAATTTTAAACTTAGCTACCTGCTCTGTAAACATCTTGTTCGAACCTTTGAGCAAAATAGTTAAAATAAATTAAGGGGGGTGACCTGGGAAAAGGTGAGTAATGCGCACTATGATGTCTTTCCTAGTCCCTTGACAGCAATCACAATGAAAGAATAAATGTATGATAGATTCAATTTCACTATTGCTACAAGGGAAGCGCCAGTTGTTCAACAGGGTTGTATTTTATGTCATCTAACTGTACTTTTGGACATAGCAACCCCTTGAAATCTGAAAGAAAAAAACATAACCCTTGGGTCTAACTCGCTGATGACACCCAAATAGTCTTCTCTATGTCTCCAACTGATGCAGTGACCAGGGATGGCGTCGCTCCTCTTGTGGCCTGTCTGGAATCGGTAATGGACTGGATGAGGGAAAACAGACTCAGCCTGAATCCAGAGAAAACGGAAGTGCTCGTGATAGGTTCCCCCGGTCCAGGTTTGGAGGTGGTTCCACCTGTCCTAAATGGGGTCACGCTCCCTGTGAAGGACACTGTACGCAGCTTGGGGGTGCTCCTTGACTCGTCGCTCCATCTTACTCCTCAGGTGGATGCGACGGTCAGGAGCACCTGCTACCAGCTTCGGCTGATACGCCAGCTGCGTCCCTACCTGGACCGGAGGGACCTTGAAACAGTAGTACATGCTCTGGTAACCTCTCGGTTGGACTTCTGCAATGCGCTCTACATGGGGCAGCCTTTGTATCACACTCGGAAGCTACAATTGGTTCAGAACATGGCAGCTCGGGTGGTCACTGGCGCTCCCAGGACCGCCCACATAACACCAATTCTGAAAGATCTACATTGGCTGCCTATTCGCTTCCGGGCTCAGTACAAAGTGCTGGTCATTACCTATAAAGCCCTATATGGCTTGGGCCCAGAGTACCTAAAGGACCGTCTCTCCTCATATAATCCGCCCCGCACACTTAGATCTACAGGGCAACAACGTCTAAGAGTTCCAGAGGCTAGATTGTCAACAACGGCGAAGAGGGCTTTTTCTGCCTCGGCCCCTAGCCTCTGGAACTCGCTGCCCACGGAGCTCCGCTCAGTTACCTCCCTTAATGCGTTTAAAAAAGGATTGAAAACCTTCCTCTTTGAACTTGCGTACCCCTGACTTACTCCCCTACTCCTATTCTACACCGCGAGTTGTATTCTTGTTATTGTGATTGTGCTCCCCTGGCTGATAATGCATTATTGTGATTTTAGATGTTTTTAATTTTTATATGTATTTTAATTTGTTTTAACTGTTCACCGCCCTGATCTTGGGAAGGGCGGTATAAAAATAAACCTATTATTATTATTATTATTTATTCCTACCAATTTGAATAGTCCCGTTGAATCAATGGTAATATGGTAGATCAACACATGTAGATTACTGCATACTCCAGTTTGGACTAACAATAGGATTCCCAGAGAATGGTGCCTTCCAAGAACCATTTGTGAATTCAGTTTATTTCAGAACACATTCTTTGTCAGAGCACTGATGCCATAACAAAATACAATTCCCAGAATTCTATAGCATTGAGTCATGAAAGTTAATGTGTTGTCAAACTGGATTATTTCTGCAGTGTGGATGCAGCCATAGAGTCAAGGAAAGAAAGGCTAGTTTTGTACTTCGTCTATATATTTACATCCTTTGGCAAGACTCAAATAGTATTGTCATTAATTATATTCTGTGCAAGTCCCTGACTAAAGCAACATTTTTGATGGTAACAAAATATGAGCAGTTTCTGAAATAAACATCTGTAAAATACAGATCTCCTTGTTCTCTCTGTGAGCCTGGCAGTGTGTATATTTCTCATATGAAGGATGGGCTGCCTGGGAGATTGGCCAAAAGGTTCAACATCTAAAGCTGCAATTCTATATACTTGGGAATAAGCCCCACTGCACTCAGTGGGATTTACTTCTAAATAAACATGTACAAGATTGCTAAGAAGTGCATTATTCTGCCACTTATGAACTGATGATGTTTATTTATCTCTTCAGTTTTCTTCATGTTTTATAAACAGAGGCAAGATTATATGTTTTCATAAGTAATGCAACTGATGAGTTACCTCTTCGTTCATTGTTATGAATTTTAATATGGTTTATTTTATTTAACACTGATGTTTATTTTGTTATTAGACTTGAGTAAAAGAAAAGAGAAACAAAAACAAGAATATAAAATTAGGAAACACATCTCAAATTTCAAGTGCTATTTAGCTGAAGAAAATAGCATGAAACCCTTTCTTTCTTTCTTTCTTTCTGCTAAGATTAATTTTGCTAAGTTTTTGAGACAGTCCACTGTCAAACAGTTGCTGTTGTCTTTCTAATTTTGGGCAAGTCTCAAAACAGCCTCTGCCTCCTTGTGTTTAAACTATATTATTACAATGAGGAAAAGGTATTTAAGTATTATGTGTACTGTAATCCCATAATCATGAAGCAATTTATCAAGATTTAGACCAGTGATCTTTTTGGATTTGTCCTCATGTGGTGAAGAATGGTTATCAGAAGCTCTGTTCACTAGAGAGATCAAATGAATCTGGCAGGTCTGTTTTTAAAATATATTTTTACTTTAAATATTTAAAAGATCACTTTCGTTAAATCAGAGCCAGTGCTATTTGAGTATATATTCTGTAAAAATTAACCACCTGAAGCCTTGATATTAATGAAATAAGGGTGCCTGTTCAAATTAAAAAGTATGACAGATAACAAAATATTAAAGATATGTATGCAAAGGGATTTTGTTGTACCTTTGAGATTAACTGAGAGGAAAAAGCTCATAGTATGAGCTTTCATAAACTTGAGCCTCCTTCCTCAAGTAGGCTCAAGTGTATGAAAGCTCATGCTACCAGTTTCTTTCCTTCAGTTATTCTCAAAGGTGCTACTAGATCTTTGCATACTGATTGTCTAGACTAACATGGCTAGGTCAAAGAGTGCTGTTTACCATTTAGTTCTTAGCCTGAAGTTACTATACCAAAACAAAGAAGATAAGCAGAGAATATTCCAACAGGGAAGGATTAAACAAGTGACTTGAGTTTAACAAAACAACCTAAAAGTATATGAAAGGTATAAAAGAGTCATTCATACCTGATACAATCATCTGATGTAAATAGAAATTTCTTATCTGGATAGTTGAGCACCTGTTATAGAAGGATAATACCTGCTGAAATGTTTTGCAGTGTCCATATATGTCATCCACAAGAGATGTGTTATAAGATGTGTGATTTACTTACATGTAATATAAACTCAATATAGAAGCTATGGGTCTAGACAGTGAGAAGTCCTCCCCAAGAAAAGTAGTGTGTCTGTGTCTTTTTTGTCCAATTTAATAAACTAGCCAAAAAGATCACTGATCACCTGCTCATTCTCCCATGTTAAAATAGCTTCAGATTCCAAGACTTGTACTTAAGTGGAACATTGATGCTAAAATTATGTTTTGGCTATATCATTGTTCATGTGTTGGAAGCCCGTATAACCAGATGTTGATGAGAGGGATCTCTAAAGTGATATAAATTAGTAACTGAAAAATGGTAAAGAACCATATAGTTAGACAGCATTGGGGAATCACATCTGTTTCAAGAACTGTATATGTGGACCAAACACCTAGACTAGACTGGGACAGAAAGGGCCATTTACAACTTGGAGAGTGACTTATTAGAAAGCAAGACCAAATGAAAACTGTGTCCCGTCATTGTGTTTCAGGTGGATGGATGGCCTGCGTTGTGCCATAAGACGAAAGTTCTACTAAGACTCATACTGAGCAAACAGCAGTTGGTAGTAAGTAGTGAGTTACAGTGAGATTGAGTCAGGTGGCTGGTTAGGAGATGGTTAACAGATGGCAAAACAGAGGGAGATCAGCAGGACCAGGGACAGCACCAGTTTTTACACAAAGGTGATTGCTGAAGTGAGTGTTCTCCTGCCTCTATGACCTGAAATGGGACATTGAATTTGTGATGGTAATGCAGAAAAAGGTTTCAATTCATTACTAGAAAGAGCTGAAATTCTCATTTGTATTCATTCATTGTTGGAATCCAGATATACACCCCATTCCTCAACAACAACATACGTGAATTCTTTTCCAAAGAACTTTGAATTTGGTTGGCTTGGAGACTGTGAGACCATTTAGGCATTCTTATGATTTGAGGTTGCTGTCCAAGGTTTATTTCTTGAGAACTCAGGGAATCCAGACTGCAGGCTTGTGGCCTTTCAAGGCATGAATCATACTTGGGCCTTTACACTCAAAACTCACATGATACATACCTAGTTCAATCACTCCATCTAGCATTGATATTTTTTAATCAGCATTATTTTCACTCAAGACTCACTTCGTAAATTTAAACTTCTGTGGTCTGGTGCTGTTCTTTTTGCACATGGATTCATTTCTAGCATAAGCATGCTGTTTCTGGTGTTGTTTTATTAAGTGCAGACATGTCCTTGTTCATTAATTATTTCTTATCTCCTCCATCTCTCTTTTCTCGCAAAGCTTCCTACCTTTCATTGGATCAATTTCTGGTCTCTAACAAGAACCAGGTGGATTGATTCAATCAAGGAAGCCACAACTGTTTTTACAAGACCCAGGCAGAGCAATTGATGACTGACATTCCTGGGGGTCTCTCATAATTAGGGGTGTGATAAGTTGAAGCTGACTTGATAGCAAATAATGTCAATACACAGAAATCATCAAACATGAGATCAAGGCACTGAAAAGAGCATTCTTTTGTACTGGTTGGTACAACTAGTATTCTTTCATCCTGGTTGGTATTTCTTAGTTTTAAGTGTCTGCCACCATAGTATAGTGTATAGTAGTATAGCAGTGAGTGATAAATGACAATTCAACCACCCAACTCAAGGTTTTATATTGTGTTTCAAGTGTATGCTTAAGGGAAAGATCAAGTTTAGGTCTGATGGCAGCTGTAGTTCAAAAAGGTCTAGCTTTCCAAAGTTGTTTTTTGGAACTACAATATTTGAGATCCTTAAATCAACATGGATTGCATGGCCATGTTTTAGCTTTTTTAAAAAAGAAAAAGCCTTCCTGGTTGTCCAGTGTTTAGGAATGATGGCACTTGTAGTCGAAAAGATCTAGCTAAGTAAAGTCATTTTACACAAAGTGTAAAAGCAAAACATGTGTGCTTGTAGTAAAATATTTATGTTGGTGATCAGAACCAGACTCCCCACTTTGAAACAACTATATCTATGTGAGTTTGCTCTTTAAAGGTGCAACAGCTATCCCCATACTAGTATGGCAATGCTAATTTTTCTGTGGGTGGTAGAGAAGGAGGAGGAAAGAAGCATTAGTAGAAGATGGGTTTAAGGAGTAGCACTTTTCATGGCCTCAGGAGTTTACTGCATACCGTGCAGCTGTGGACAAGTCTACATAAGCACCACCAAATGGAGTGTTCAAACATGAATCAAGGAACATGGGAAACACTGCTGACTGGGCCAGCCAGAAAAATCAGCAATAGCAGAACACGTTATAAACCATCCTGGGAATAAAATTTGAAAACACTGAAATTCTGGACCCCAAGGCCTTGCCATTCAAGAACAGACCAACACACAGATTAACATGTTAAACCACTTTCTCTCAACCAGGGGCCACACAGTGTGTATACCCCACTATCTTCCATGCCAGCATTCTCTGAAGATGCCAGTCACAGATGTTGGTGAAACATTAGGAATTAACTTTGCCAGAACACAACCACATAGCCAAAAAAAAAAAAAAAAAAAAAAAAAAAAACAGAAAAAACTATGGATGCCAGCTGTGAAAGTTTTTGACTTTACAGCTTTGGGAGAGATGTGAACAAGACAGGGTGGAAGGGTTGGGAAGAGGTTTATCCTTGTAAAAAAAAATCAACTGTTGGACCAACGATATAAAGACTCTTAGGGGTTCATGACAGAACAAGGGGCAACATTTTAAGAACATGGACCATAAGTATAATGAGGAAGGAGCATGGAGTGAAACAAATTAAAATGACATGAAGCAGCATGAGAGAAAAATCTTTCAGAGCATTGCACAATGCAACCCTTTAAAAACAACAATCTGGTTTGATGAGTAAAAGCATGATGTGACAAAACAAGCAAAATGTTATGTATTGGTGAGGAACCATCTTTTTCCTCTGCCCTTAACTTGTGGTTTTCATCTTTCCTCACCTTGTAGCATTTGCTAAGGAGCAGCATCCATTTGGTAATGACTTCTTAATTTTATTGAAATAGATTTGCTTTGAAGTTTTAGTTACAATTCTGCCTTATCTTGGATTTTATTGCTTGTCTCAGTGAGCCTGGCTTCAGCAACATCTATGGTATTTTCCTGCCCCACTTTTTCATAGCTGCCCATTGTTCATTTTATGTCTGTTTCTCTTTGGGTCTTTGGTGTTAGCTTTTTGTCTGCTCTAGTCTCTCTTTAGCTACCTTGACTCTTGCTCTCTCTCCTGTGATCTCTTGCCAGGCAATAGGATACTGCCTCTCTAGATCTTGGTCTCTGTATGAGTTTCCCCAACATACTCTCACTTTTCATTAGCCTTTTCTCTATTCAGCTCTTCATCTTCTTTGTCAGCTTTTTGTTCAGGCATTTTCAGGCCCTTTATTTCACTGCACTGCAACTCTCTTCCTAAGTTTCTGTTCCTCAGCAAACTCACATCATTCATCCCATCCAAAGACCTTTTAAAAATATCGCAGTCAAATTGAGTATTCTCCCTTACTTCACAGAAAATGTTTGTAAACATTTCATGACTTTAAAATCAGTTTAATTGACTGACAGGGTCAGACAAGGATTAAACTGGGAAACAAATGCCTCCAACTGAAAGTTGAACAGCCCACAAGATGGGGCTAATGAGCAGTATGGACCCAGAGAGAACATTGAAGCATTCCAGAAGCACCAGTGTTTGGAACGTTACTTTAAAAATGTAATTTGTTACAGTTATTATTCCAAGGCCCATAAAAGTAGCCATTTGCCATTATAACTGTGATTTTTAAAATAATAATTTACGCTCTCATTTCTCTAATTTATTTACATTTACTTAATTGCTTTTAAACTTTTTATCTCTTGTTTTAACTGTATATTGTGAACTGCCTTGGGTCCCATGCTGGAGGATAGGGTAGATATGACTTGTGAAGTTACACTTGTAATGTAATGTAATTGCAATTGCCATGAGGAAAAGAAATAATAAGAAGTAAGTAATTGTATTCCAAATTCTAATTATAATTTGCGATAGATAGATAGATAGATAGATATGTATCTAAATTCTGCTCAGTTTCCTGTAACATGTACTGTAACATATATTTTTGTGTGTGTGTGTGTAGATATTACTATGGACTCTTTCATACAAGGCTAAATTGGAAGTATAATTTAAGGTCAATTCGAATGCAATCATGGGTTTTATGTTATTGCAAATTAACTCTTCACATGCAAATTTGGGCAAGAGGGAAGCCAATTCGAATGCAATCATGGGTTTTACCTTATTGCGAATTAAAGCTTCGCATGCAAATTCGGGCAGGAGGGGGTTATTTTCGGGTAATGGGAAGTAATTCCGAACGGAGCAGGGGTTCATGTAAATTCGCTAAACAAGCGAATTTACATAAATCCGCATTGGCTCCATTCGGAGTTGGGAGAAATTCCTCCCCGTTTGAAAGAGTCCTATGTGTATCTAGATTTGTATCTAAAGTCTGCTCAGTTTCCTGTAACTTATATTGTCACCTATATATGTATCTAGATATTGCTGTATGTATCTAGATATAGATCAAAATTCAGTTCAGTACCCCGTAATCTATACTGAAATGGGTATTGTTCTCTTAACTCTACAGGAGAGCACCCACTTCCACCTTCTGATCAATTTCTTGTTAGCGTGTTTTGTTTATATTATATAGCCGTGATCAATTTGTTCTTCATTCTGCATTCATCTTCACCACTATACAGGAAACATTATCTCCATTGCACTGAAAATAGAGGCTACTGAGAAGTGACTCACCAAGTGCCTGGCACTAAATCTTTGGCAGACATGGCCCTTTCATGTAGCTCTCCCAAGTCCCAGTGTAATTCTGTTAGCTGGAAACAACCAACACCAAGGTCTTTTCGGGAAGCCATCATTTGGACAGATGATATTGTTGTCTGATTTATGGTGACTCTAAGGCAAAAAGGCAAACCTATGCTGGGGGTTGTGTGTTTGGCCAGATTTGTTCAGAGGGGGCTTGCCTTTGCAGTCTTATATGGCTGCGAGAATGTGACTTGCCCAAGGTCACCCAGTGGGTTTCTAAGGCTGAGTGGGGATTCAAACCGTGGTCCCCTGCTGAGATGGATAGACAGGCTGTGCTTTAGTGTTGAGGGAAATGTTGACTAAACATGCTCACATGGATGATGGCATACTTTCCAGACCTTTCACCATTTTGGTGGCCCTCCTTTGGACACGCTCCAGCTTGTCAACATCCTTTTTGAATTGTGGTGCCCAGAACTGGACACAGTAATTCTTCATGCAATGCCTCTGCATTTAAATTCCTAGCTTTGCGAGCCAAGTTTCCTCGCACAAAGCAAGTTTGTGCTTCTTCAGATATGATCTAAGGCTTCATTCCATCGTACAGTAATACAGTTGTTGTTGTTGTATGCCTTCAAGTCCTTTCCAACTTGTGGTGACCATAAGATGACCCTATGACAGAGTTTCCTTGGCAAGCTTCTTCAGAGTGACCAGATGTCATTCCTGCAAAGGAGAACAAGGCACCACAAAATGTAGGATGTGCAAGAAAAATGGAAGACATGACCAAATACAAAGCTAGAACAAAAACCCCACACTCCTATCAATGGTTTTATTTGGGAGGTTGGTTGGTTGGTTTAGATGAACGGTCCCCAAAATGTTGCCCTTTAAAGGCTTTTGGACTTCAGTTCCCAGAAGTCTCAGCCATGATGGCCAATAGCCTGGGATTCTGGGAGCTGAAGTCCAAAATCCCTAAAGTACAGTTTGGGGACCACTGGTTTAGATTATGTTTTTAACTTTTGTATCTTTTAAATTTTAACCTCCTAATGTTTTAATTAGGTTATTTTAAATGTTTTTTTAAACATGTCGTTTTAGTTTGTTTTATATTATTGTGAGCCACCTTGGGTCCCTTTCTGGGAGAAAGGCGGGACAGAAATAAAATAAAATACAGGTAAATTAATGCTCAGAATGAAAGACATTTTGGAATTTCTCCTGGAGGGAAAGTTGGACATGTCCTGGAAAAAAAGAGGACATCTAGTCATTCTAATTTTTTCCAGGTCATCCTCTGAGGCTGAGAGAGTGTGACTCACCCAAAAGTCACCCAATCTATTTATATGGCTGAGCCAGAATTCGAACCCAGCTCTCTCCAGGGCCCTAATGCTCAAACCACTACACCAGGCTAGTTCCCATTGTATACGTCCTTACTAACATCCCCTTAATGCAGTGGTTCTCAGCCTTTGGGCCTCTATATTTTTTGGGACTTCAACTCCCAGAATTCCTGAACAATGATCACACTGAGTGGGACTCCTGGGAACTGAAGTCCAAAACATCTGGAGGCCCGACGGTTGAGATAATGAGATTAGAACCACTGCATTAATAGTAACTCCTCCCTTTTCTTCCTTCCTGAGCTAAAAAGAAGAAACAGCTTGCGCCAGGCTTAAACAAACAAACAAAAAAACCTTCCCTCAGACACTTAGAACTACATGTCCCAGAGTTCAATGCGCCGGGCTCTAAGTAAATACAGTACTCAGGCCTAGTAGTGTGTCTGTTTTTTGGAACTCCATTACCCAGTGTGCTTTGAGGCTGCGTATTACGTCAGCGCTCAAGCCCCGCCCTCGTGAGCAAGAAAGAACCAATCGCAGAAGGGGGAAAGCATCCTTATTTCAGAACTACATTTCCCGTGATCCTTTGAGCCTGTAATAATATAACTGAGGTAGGAGGGGAAAGCGTTAAAGATGGCGTCGTCGGGGCCGTGTCGCTCTTCTTCTCCTCAGGAGAGTCTCTGAGAGAGAGAGAGAGAGAGAGACTAAGACAGGGCAGTTTGGGCCTCTGTTGTTGTTGTTTCTATCGCCACCGCCATGTCGGAGCCGGGCCATTTAGGGGTGAAGCGGGCGGAATCGGCTCGCCTTCGTCGAGCGGAGCAGCTGAAGCGCTGGAAGGGCTCCTTGACGGAGCTGGAGCCCGTGACTCCCGCCCGGAGCCGGTACCGAGGAGGAGGAGGAGGCGGTGGGCCCCGGGTCCGCTTCGAGGACGGCGCCGTCTTCTTGGCCGCCTGCGCCAGCGGAGACACCGACGAGGTCAAGCGGCTCCTGGCCCGCGGGGCCCGCCTCAACACGGCCAACGTGGACGGCCTGACAGCGCTGCACCAGGTACAGTACTACTACGCTGCGTCCGCACGGGGGGGATTAACCCGGTTTGATACCGCTTTCGCGGCCCTGGCGCCGAACGGCGCCAGGGCCGCGAAAGCGGTATCAAACCGGGTTAATCCCCCCGTGCGGACGGCGCACAGTAAAACCATATATATGTATACATACATATATATATATATGTATACATATATATATATACACACACACACACATATATACATGTATATATAGTTAGCTATATATGTATGTATATATGTATGCATATATTCTTTAGATATATATATCACATATATATACACACATGTATATATAGATAGATATGTCTGTTTTTATATATGTATGTATATATTCTTTATATAAATACACATACATATACACATGTATCTATACTTAGATATATGTGTATGTATTTACATATGTATGTATGTATTCTATATATATATAAATATATACCTACACACACATATATGTACATGTATATATAGTTGGATGTAGGTGTATGTATTTGTATATGTATGTATATATTCTTTATATATATATATACATACACAAATATATACATGTATATATAGTTAGATGTATATGTATGTATATATTCCACATATATGTACTGTATATTTATAGGCACACATATATATATAAACACAAATATATGTATATATGTAAATAAATGTTTTTTTATACTATATATAAAACGTTTTATATATATACAGTACAGTATAGTCATACAGTCAGCCCTCCTTATCCACAGAGTTTTTTTACTCGGATTCAAGTATCCACAGCTTGGAAGCATTCCAAAAAAGCATAAATTCCAAATAGCAAGCCTTGATTTTTCATTTTATATAAGGGACACCATTTTACTATGCCATTGTTTTTAATGGAGCTCAGGCATCCACAGAATTTGTTATCCACGGGGGTCCTGGCACCAAATGCCAGTGGATAACAAGGGCCCACTGTAAATATGAGAACGATACACACACACACACAGAGTAATGGTCACCATGTCCAGGGACCCCTCCTTCCAGGGCAGCCAAATAGGGTTGCCGAGGGCTGGGGCCTTTGGATAGATGGCATTTGTGGGCCAAGTCTGAGATGGGGGGATAGAGTTAAGTGTCAGTTCCCCTTCAGTTTCTGCCTTTTTTGCTCTCCCACTTCTTCGGACCTTCCTTCCTTTTCTGTCTGTTCCCCTTGGATCAGTCCATTCACAGGTACAGAGAGAGAGAGAGAGAGTCGCACTATGTCTCTCTCGCTCTTGCCTTTGGACAGTGACGCTGACTCTTGTTGTTGTTCTGTGCCTCTCTAAGGTGAGACTATTGCAGGGTGTTCTCAGCAAGATTTGTTCAGAGGATGTTTGCCATTGCCTTCCCCTGAGGCTGAGAGAGTGTGACGAGCCCAAGGTCTCCCATTGGGTTTCATAGCCAAGGTGAGAATCAAACCCTGGTCTCCAGAGTCTCAGTCCCAAAACTCAAACCACTAAGCCACTTTCTGACTCTCTCTAAATAGCATGTTTTGCAGGATTGCACCAAGAACACATGATTTGATTCATAGTCTGCAGGTTCTCTCTATTTTCCTTATTTCTCCTTGTGTGGCTTCAGGTAATTTCTGATTTGCAGTGACCCTAAGGTGAATCTGTTATGGGATTTTTGTTGCAAGTTTTGTTCAGAGGGGGTTGCCATTGACGTCATCTGGGGCTGAGAAAATGTGACTTGCCCAAGGTCACCCGGGTGGGATTCAGCAGGAAGCCCCGGTGGTGCAGTGGTTAAATACCTGTGCTGCAGCCACAAGGTTGTGAGTTCGATCCTGAGGGCTCCAAGGTCAACTCAGCCTTCCATCTTTCCGTAGGTTGGTAAAATGAGTACCCAGCTTGTTGGGAGCAATTAGCTTACATGTTGTAAACTGCTTAGAGACTGCTTAGTTCAGTACGAAGTGGTATAGAAATGTAAATGCTGTTGCCATTTCATGGCCAAACGGGTATCTGAAACCTGGTTTCCAGGGTCCTGGTCCAACACCCAAACCACTATACCACACTGGCTCTCATGCTTTGCCAATGCCTCTCCATGAAGAGATCCTCATCTCCCCCTTACCCTTGAGAGGTAACCTACGTGAAATGACAACATGGTTATACATATCCACTCTCTGTACACTGTAGGACTGAGAACAAGTAGTGCCCTGTGCAGTGTATCCATGATCGGATGCATGGTAATAGTAATGCAAAAGATACTGGGCATGAAACTAGAACTCAGAATCAGCTAATTTTATTCTCTTTGATTGAGCTTAAAGTCTTGTCATGGTACACATAGGTCATTGTGGTGTGGCCAAATTAAGTGAATTGCCGTTCTTTCCGGTGTATCGCAATCAGCTTCTTGTATGCTATCAACACCATGCCTTTCACATGTATTTTCCATAGTGTTTTCCTATGCAGAGAGCAGTTTCTTTCCATGCCTCCCATATTGCAGCACAAACTATCACACACAACTTATGTTTTTGCTACTCACCACTACCAAATAGCATTTTATCTATTGTACCATAAATTCAAAAGGTACAGTCGGCCCTCCTTATCCATGGATTTTTTTATTTTTTGTCTACAGATTCAAGCATCCATGGCTTGAACATATTCAAAAAAGGTATAAATTCCAAATACCAAACTTTGATTTTGCCACTTTATATAATGGACATAATTTTACTATGCCATTGTATTTACTGGCACTTCAGTTACCACAGATTTTGATATCTACAGGGAGTCCTGGAACTAAACCCCAGCAGATAACAAGGGCCCACTGTATGTTCATTTAGTATGCCTTTGTTCTCCCAAAAGATGGAATATATGGGTAAGACACACTTGACTTTGCTTTGGTAGATCAGGACAAGGTCAAACTAGTTTGGTAAGAGTCTTTTGAAGTTTCATGTTTACAGTTTATTGGTGTATTGCACAAGGATTTTGACTGAAACTAAGCTAGCTTGATCTGTCTGATCCTACAGCAGGAGCCACACTTCTAATGGAATAGATTCCAGTACAAAAAATGTCTGTCACAGCTATTTATAGAGGGAGTTCCTTGTTTTCTGTATGTAACTCTTTGAAAATTGTGGTGGGGGGGGGGGCACCAGTGTGCAAGCTACTACTACAAAATAAATAAAGTGACTCCTAGAAGAGTTGCATTTGGAAATAGTTTCAGCTAGCACTATTGGTTAGCTTCTGACATTAATATTTTTGGGCATTCTGATTGATAGTTCTTGGTTCATTTATGAGGCTTTTGCAGTTTTGGTAATGTCAAGATTATGTTTTGTCTGCTGCCTTAATTTATGTATTGGATTTATTTTAATGTGTCCTGTGTAAAAGCTGCTGTGATACTTTTGACTTTGAAAACCTTTTCTCTTGGCAGCCTTTGTAGAGACCACAAGGTGCCAGAGTCTAAGATAAGCAGCACAGAATTCTATTAATAGCATTCCTAATGTGCAGCAAGCACCAAAAGTATCCTCAAGAGGCTACTCCTAAAATGACAAAAGCATCAACATTCAATCCTCTGTTGATATTCTTTATATTTCAGCAGACAAACTTTTTCTTATTGGGAGACAACCGAATCTCTTCTCACGTAAACTAAATTATACTATAACCATGTTTATGTGTTTTGTATTGGACTAAACAGAATTTGTTACCTTGATGTTTCTTTACCAAATCAGCATTTCTCTGAAACAGTAAGAAAAGTTTTGAATATTGGGAGAAAAACAAAAACGGAGCTGGGTTATATTTTTTGTTGTGTGCCTTCAAGTCATTCTGACTTATGGCGACCCTAAGGTGAACCTAGCACAAGACTTTCTGGGGCTGAGAGTGTGTTACTTAGTGAGTTTCCATGACCAAGCGAAGAATAGCAACCTGATTTCCAGAATCCTAGTCAAACACTTATACTGCTGTATCATACTGGTTCTGATACTTTATTAGACTGCTAAAATATTCTTAAAATAATGAAATGTCAAGTCATCCAGGATTCTTCATCAAGATGGGCATAGGGCAGAAACAGAATAGTCCAAAAATGGACCTGGTTAGATGCTGAAGCCACAGGATCTGCATTTAGGCTAAAGTCCCAGGATGGAGTCTGCAAACAGGTAGACTCAGTTTAAGGTAGTTTCACTTAGAGTATGTGGAACAATTGATTTCCTCCAGTTCTGTAGATGGAAGGTTGCCAGTCATTGTGCCAATATTTTAAATGCATGGCTCTTGTGCTAGATGGGAGAATAATCACCAAGAGGTCCTAGGTGATTAAATTCAAGTGGCACATTAGGCAAAAGCAGTGATTCAAAATAAAATTATAAGTACTGTTTTCCATCCACTTTGGCTGCGGTTGGGGCACAGGACCCTGTGAAAGTGAAATAACCGCTTTTTTACCTGAGAGGCCACTTCTCTAGGAATCTCCAGGTCCTCCAGCACAACTCCATGGTCAACATCTGCCAAACTTTAACCATATAACCAAGCTGGCGGAGTCGGACCTACAGATGCCTGGTGAAGTGTTTTCTCTAGTAATCTCTAGATCCTCCAGTGCAACTCTATGGTCAATTTTCTAGCAGAATCTCTCTGGAGGATTTAGGGATTCCTAGAGAGAATATATTAATCAAATCCTCAAATAATCAAAACTGCAAAAGTCAAAACTGCAAATGTGGAGGGCCAGCTCTATTATCCAGTGGTAAGAGGAAGTTGGAAATACTGATAGTAGTGCAATTCCCTCTTGGATTGAGGTGGACTTCATTCAGTATGAGATACTGCCCTGTGTACCTGTTTCTAGCATTTCTCATGGCAAAAAAGAGAGACATAGCTGTGTCCAGGGTCCAAGAAATGTATTATTGACTCATGTATCTTGGGTCCAAAACACACTGCAGAAATAATCCAGCTCGAGACCGCTTTAAGTGCCCGGGCACTTAAATGCTAGGGAATTATGGGAACTGAAGATTTGTGAGACATTTAATCTTCCCTGTCAGAGAGCTCTGGTGCCACAATACACTACAATTGCCAGGATTCCCTAACACTGAGTCAGGACAGTTAAAGCAGTTTCAAACTGGATTATTTCCGCAGTGTGTTTTGGACCTTACTTTTTATGATGGTAATCCTTTTTTCTTAAACTATTTATGATCTCTGTTTCCATTTAAACGTGGCTTAATTGAATACAATGTAACTCTGAAAACTTAGAATCATAAAATTGTAGCGTTGGAAGAGACCACAAGGGCTATCCAGTCCAACCCCCTGCCATGCAAGAAATTACAATCAAAGCATCCCCACCAGATGGCCATCTAGCCTCTGT
Organism: Urosaurus nigricauda; assembly: GCA_034509955.1. NCBI lineage: Eukaryota > Metazoa > Chordata > Lepidosauria > Squamata > Phrynosomatidae > Urosaurus > Urosaurus nigricauda. Next base: position 44,360,010 of record JAOEGL010000004.1, on the reverse strand, counting down.
TTAAAGACCTCCAAGGAAAGAGACCCCTCCACACTCAGGGGGAGTGTGTTCCACTGTCGAACAGCCTTTACTGTCAGAAAGTTCCTCCGAATGTTGAGGTGGGATCTCTATTCCTGGAGCGGTGGGATCTCTATTCCTGGAGCTTGCATCCATTGTTCCGTGTTCTAGTGTCTGGGGAGGGACTTGCAGGGAAAGTGCCTAATTTTTGCTGTCTGCTACACCAAGTTTGATAGAGTGTGTGATATCTAAGAAAGCCTGTACCACTGGAACACTTCCTTAGATCAGAGAGCTCTAGATGATAACTGACAACTTTCACTAACGCCTGTAGGCTGCAGAGAAAGTGTTCCACCCAGCGAGGGAAAGTGACTGGCATGATGACAACCATCTCCTCAGCTTGTTTTTGCAGTATGATCCTGCTGAGGTAGGCGCAAAGCCTGTGCAATCTTGAGCACAGCGGAAATAACTCCATTCCATTTCAAGTAAAAAAATCTCTGGGTTCTCTATTACTCTTTACTCAGCCCAATAGCATGTAACATATTGTACTCCGTGGGCCTAGAGATGTAATGTGCGACTTTGTTTTTGATCCCTCTCTGAAGGTCAAAATCAGTCAGAGACATCATTTGAAAAGTACTGTACCACCAAGATCCTATGATCTTTTTTTCTCTTCATTCTGACTCTCACACTTGTAATGAAGACCTTCACTCTACCTGCTCTGCTGTTAGTGCCTCTCTGTTCCCTGCTTTTATACTTGTCAGTACCACATCTCAAATGCTATGGCTTCTCCATGTCCTATTCTGTTTGGCATTAATTTTGCGTTCCTATGTGTTTTGGAAGTTAAGATATCTGCCTGTTGTATGTGCCACAAATAGCGGATAGGTATCCAAACCTTTATGCTGCAGTCACATGGATACTTATGCAGTGCTGCTTCTGAACACTTTCTAAAGCAAGTAGATACTTTCTAATAAGTTTTTTTTTAAGGAGCTAATGATGTGATGTTTTCTTGGGTCAAAGTGCTAGTTTTAACCCTGAAAGCCAGTTGTTGCTCTAATATTCAAAGGACCTTTTGTCTCTACAGACTTTCAGCAGGGTCCTCTGCTATCAAAACTGAACAATATGGTTATGAGGGAAAGGGCCTAGTCAACAGTGATACCAAAACTGTGAAATACTGTGCCAGAGCCATTCCATCTGAGTATGATGAGGGTTGTATTCAGTTCATATGGAGGCACCAGTTGGGGGAAAATTGATGTAGATGTTTGTAATTCATTGATCAATAGTTTCACTCTGGAATGAATGTGCATTATATGTGAGTAGGCCATATACTGTGGATAGACTATTCAAAGGCTAATTCATGCAGTAATATATATATGCTGGACAGTGCACATGGCACAATGTATAGTCATGCCGGGGGTGGGATAAAAATGCTAGTGTGAAAATATGAGCTAGGAAACATTTAGGATCCCACACACCTCACTGTCACTTATTTCTGAGGTTAAGAAATGAGAAACTACATTATGTCAGAAATGTAGTCCTGGACCTGCACGGCACACACCATTGCAGTGGAGGGGCCATGTTTGATGTCATCTATGGATGGAGATCAGAACCCTTTGTGTTAGGTGTAACATACCTGGGATGCTGTGTGTGGGAGGAAAAGTTAGAGGTGATAAAAGGGTCACCTGCCCCTTCACATACCACTTTCCATGCCTGGCTTCATAGCTCACTGTCCTACCCACAGTACAATGTGAGCCTGGCTGGTTGCTTCGGGGTCAGGTATGAACTTTCTTTCCTTTACCTAGGGTTTGATTTTTTTGGGGGGGGGGGAGGCCTACCCCATACTGTATCTGGAGGACTATGGTTGGGGTCAGACCTGCACAACTTGGCAGTCAGAAGGGGCCAAAATGAAAATAGGTTAACTTCTTTGGGCCGCAGATGGGTTCTAATTAAATATTGATTAATTAATAATTAATAATAATAATTAATATTATTAATATTAATTCCATCCTTGTTCTGTCTGGCCATTTCCTCAAGAGAGAGCCAAGCAGCAGAGGAGCATTGTAAGTGTACACCCATCCTCATCCTCCACCTTGCCTTCTCCTCAGGAGAAAGCCAAGCAGCGGAGGAGCCTTGTAGGACAAGTATTTGCCCATCCTCCTCAGGCTGAACAGCAGAGGAGCCTTGAAATCTTTCTGCATCATGGGGCACCCAAAATCCTTTGTCGGGCCGCATGCAGCTCCCGGGCTGTATGTTGTGCACGCCTGGCTGGGGTCAATAAATAGGGTTCCACTTGGCACGTAGTTATAAGAGTTTCAGTGTACATGTTGGCACCCTTTTGATATAGATATAGGATAGAGTTCAGGAACTGCCTCTTTAGAATCCTGTGGTCTGGGGTGGGGAAGGAGTCTACCTTTGAGGCATTTTGGGGGTTTTTGCTCTCACTTGTAAAGTCCTGCAGCTTGGGTGGGAGCCCCTGGCTTTGCCTTCTAGTAAAGGCTGGCCAGGGAGCAACCCAATTATTGGATTGCCTGGGGTGTGTGTGTGTCAAGTCTTTCACCTGAGGATGTCAAGGGTTGACACCTGGCCTTAGCTGAACCCATATCAGATTACTCCACTCTCTTGCTTATTCCAGAATAAAGTGCCTCGGGTTTAACCCAACTCTTTGTTCTAGTCTCATTATTCTGTGGTAGGATTATACTTTTTTGATTGGCAGGTTAGGTTAGTGAAATTTACTATCTGAAGCAGACTATGCAGTTGGACTGTTGAATTGTAATTATTCTTCAGGTAAAAATCCTGGACTCACAGAATGGTAATTCCATTGGATTTAAAAGGATTCACCATTGAGGTAAACATACTAAGGCTATTAACAGAAGTCATAATAGTGGCAATATTAAGATTTACAAGATAGAAACAATGTTTCTTTATATAGTGGATGTGGAATTTCTGTAAACTGAATTTTTTTGTAGTCTGATCTAAATAAAACAATACTGCTATTTAAACGGTTTCTATAGCTGTTCCCCCATTATTACAATAAAATTTAAAAGACCACACCCAATGCTACTTTAGTATATGTGTTTGTAATGGAAATGGTTTTGCTTCTCATGAAGTTTTCAAAATGTATAGACAAGAGCTATCTTCTGCCTTTCTGGAATTCTAGAGAAGACAGGGGGCTTTTTCCATCAGTTATGCCGGATGATAAGGAATTTTCAGCCTTGACAGACCATCATCTTTGCCTGGCATCGGGGCAGAGTGGGGGCATGATGTCCACATGATGCATGCCCCAACACTGCCACCATGCCGCCACATGCCCCAGCACACAGTGGGCAGTGTCACAGCGTTTCTGTGGAGCTGTGTCCAGATGACGGAGCATCAGAAAGCTGTGGTGCTGGCAGCTATGGTGCCCTTTTTATGGCACAAGAAGGAGCCACTTTTTATGGCTCCTTTTTATGCTATGGAAAGGCCATATTGAGGCCATGGCATGTAGTTGCCGTGGCCCTGATCCAGTGTCAATAGGGGCAGCTGTGGGCCACCTCTTAGGGACAGTCTGTTCAGCTCCATAGTTAGCTAGTATAGTGTTGCTTTGCTCTATACCTTTGAGTGTGTTGTGGAATAGGAGTACAGTCGGCCCTCCTTTTTCGCTGGGGATCCATTCTGGACCCCTCTGTGAAAATGGAATTTCGCTTATATTCAAGCCCCGTTGGCTTGAATATAGGCGTGTGGCAGCCATTGTTTTCCCCTCCATTTGTCCCTCGCACATAGGTGAGGGATGCAAGTCTGAAGACTGCAAGAACGGGGGGAGGACTGTGCTTTGTCTGGCTCATATCAGCTATTCATCCTCAAAAACTTAAGGTGTATTTTTTTTTTTTTGAAAAAAGCGGAAGTCCTTTGATTGCTCTCATAAGACCTAATCTTTTGGTTTTTTAGGCAACTGTTGCCAAAGAAAATTGGGACCTGTGGTTTAAAAACAATATATTTGTATTTATAAGTGGCCATTTCAACCAAGCTCATTGCTAGTTTGAACAAAAGTATGTAGACTATTACTAAATTGATGTAATTGCTCTATTTAGTTGCAAAATGTGATACCTTTGGGACTGGCTTCTCTCATCATAAAGAATCTAAATTGCAGCCACTATTTTTAATTATTAAGATTGCCTTATATAACATCCAAGTGGTCAGTTTATGGGTAACCACCTTTTGCTTTCTAGCATTTATCGTTAGAATTTGTGAAATCTTTTGTATTAAGAAGGCTCATTTGCTGCTAGTCTTCCATGTGTCATTCTCCTTTTGAGTCCAGTCTAAACTTGGCTCTGGGTGCTGTGAACTACTGAATTGATCTGACACAACAACTGCTTACCATCCATTTCTGGACCATATGAAAAACATACTTCTATTTATAAAATGTTCGCTTTGGTCCTACACACAGCTACTGTTGTTTCTGCAGTGGCTTTGAACTTTGATTTGATAAACAAAGATCTCAGGAATGACAAACTGAATAATTTCAAAGTCACTCTCTGTTGTCTCAAAAACAAAGCTAAGGATACTTTCCCACGTCAGATAAGACTAATAAGTCCTTTTTATATGTCGGACCCTGTCCCAGCTTGCAAACTTTTAACCTGAGACTGATTTCTTTGTCAGGCACAAATGTGGGCAGGTACCTTTTCTGTTCTTATTATGCACACAAAGTGCAAATTTTATTTTCTAGTTCTTACCAGTTTAATTTTATACTGAGGCAGAAGTAGACAAAACTTAACTTGGTTGCCAGCCATTATTTTTGGTTGCAGATGACCTCCCGAGGGTCTGTACTGGAATCAGTCTCTTAAATAGTGTTGGGCTTTGGGGGATTTCCAAAGGAGTGCATGTCTCTCTTGTGACCTCCTCTGCAATACAAAGTGAGAGCATTTCCTGAAACATTTGGCACATAACTCTAGTTCCCATTCTCTAGTGTAACTGAGCCTCAGGATGTGTAGCTGAAAGAATAACCTGTTATGTCCTGTTTCTCCATTGTTATCGCATGCCCACATCCACACATGTTATGTTCATGTGTATATAATGAGTACATGCTTATTCAAAGTGTTTAACTAAAAGTAATGCAGGTTGGTTATTTATTTATTTATTGTACTTGTATTCTGCATTCTCCCAAAATGGGATCCAAGGCAATGTTTCCTTGTTTCATCTATTAGCCAAACTATCATCAATTTATAAAATACTTCTCAAGTCAAAAGTGCCCCCTTTCCACTTGTTCCTCTGGCATATACCCATAGCTTTGAGATATGTTAGATTAAGAATCCAAGGCAAGGAAAGACAAGCTGAAGTAGCTCAGCAGGAGTTCTGTTAGATAATGCAGAAGGTGTGAGTGAAAGATGACCACTAGACTCTTCCCTTAGGGTGGCTGAAAAAAGAAACAAAGACAATGGAGGGAGGGAGTTATGGTTTGGCAAGTAAGGGTTAGGCTGCTTGAAAAATGTCAACATGTTATTTAGAGTCCTAAGTGCAGTGAAAGAACTCAAGTTTGAATGACATCAGGTTGGCCCAAATGTATGACACAAGGAATAGGTTACAAGTGATACTAAGGGAAGGCGTAATTGAATGGGGTTTCAAAGCGTAAGGCAGAGGGTCTACCTCTTGGTTGGTTGTAATCAGTTTCTAATTCACTGAGAATACCCTAGATTTTCTAAATGGAAAATGCTAATAACTTCATTCTGGATGGAAAAAGAGACCACAGTGTGTGTACAATAGTCTTTTGTCCCAAGGAGACCACTGCTTTTATAGGAGATAAAGGAATGACAGCAAGCTAAGATGCTGTTGGGAAGCCTTGAGCTCTGCTCAGTGTGGAATTCAGTTGCAAAAATAGAATGTGGAATGAATGGCAGTGAAAACCCTTTCCTTAAACTGTGACTAACCTGAGGAAAATAGCAAACCAGCATTAAGCAAGCAATTCTTCACTGTCCTACCACTTAATCCTACTACATAGCATGAGTTTCTCTGGACTTTCAAGACTCAAAAGTCTGTAACATTGGAACTATAGTTATGCGATCAGGGTTGGCTCTAGGGTCTGCTTTCTACTTAGGGTTTAGTTTTTGCTCAGTTTAGAAGGATCTCACCTCATCCCCACATCACAATTCATTTCATTCCATGAACTGTACCTCATTTTCAGGATGCTGGAGGGGTCACTATGTGAATGGTGGGTGGGGAACTTTCAGCTCACATGTAAATCTGAATCCAACTATCAGCATGGAGTAGAGTTCCTTTCAATCTCCCAGGCAGTTGGTTGAATTTCCAAGAAGTGTCCTAAAAAGAATGTGTACTCAAAGGGGCATTATAGGGTACAGACAATGAACACAAAAGAGACAGTTTGGGTGTGTTTAAGTTGTGCTAAAGAAAAGAAGCCATGGCATGACTTCCTTTAGACTCCTGGCTTTTGAAATTGAATTTGGGCTGGCTAATTAAGTTTTATAAAAGTCATGCTCCTAAGGGACAAGCCAATAGAAGTTCCCTGAATAAAATAAGCTATGTGGTATATGTTGTGCTGATTGTACTCGGCGTATCTAGACATGAGCATGCTTCAGGATTGGATTATGTTTCCCACCAAAGCTGTAGATTGACTAATTAAGGCTACCTTTGTGGGTTGTTTGGCTAAGGTGTGACCTATAAGTCAGGAGGGTATTTGCATTTATGTGGAGTTTCTATTGTTTGCATAGTTGTGTGAGGGTATCATCTATTAATTGTCTCACATTAGAGGAGACACTGATCTTGCACTTTAAATACACCAACTAACTTGCATCCTGACATCAAGATCCCTTCACCAATAGACGTTGAGTCCATTGTGCATTCTGTTTTTCCAGAATGGTAAATTACATATACAAGGCAAGGAGCTAGTTTAGTATAAAAAAAGCTCTATGTAATACAGTCTGAGCTGCTTAGAAAGAGTGCTGTACTTTGAGGATAAGTCCTTGGGCCCTGCTTGCTGGGGAATTCTAGGAGTTCTAGTTCAAGCAGGTAACTTTTCTGAAGCTCTTGTTATTGATCTAATATAATTTCCTTAACTAAATTCTCTGATATAATAGCTAGAATTCTGAACCTTATGGTTTCAGAACGATTGATTTAGATCCATCCTGGTGCTCACTGGCATTTTCCTCATTTGAACAATCTACTGAAAGGGAGGTGATTTTTGCCGATTTCTTCTTTTCCCTTAAAAAACTGCTTTGGAGGCTTGGTGACTCTCCAGAACATCAAGGGCATGGTATTCAGGGTGGAGGAAGAAAGCAATGCATGGAACAATCCTGCCTCAATCCTGATTGATCCCACTGACTCAGTGCAGAAATCCTACACCCCCAAATCATGAAGATATGCAGTTTCCCTCCAGCATTTCTTCTTTTTATTCAGTAAAACCTGTTTTAAAGCTCTCCCGGAAGTATGTAGGCTTGTATTAAAAATACTGCTTGCATGCCATTATTTGTTAGCAAGTCCAAATTATGTATAATTTCATTCATTTATAGTCTAAACTTAAACCTTAGTCTTCCATGGTAACAGGTGCAATGAGTAGGCATGAGTCAGCAGAGAACGGTACAATAACCAATATGGACTCCTCAGTCATTTTAAATGTCAGCTTTAAAGTTCAAAATTGTCTCATTACTCCTCCTGTCTATATACTTAAAAGAGCAATGAGGTGTGGAGGCTCTGGAATGACTACAGACACAAAAAAACACATAGCAAAGGACAGATGGCAAGGACCGTAGAATGGCAGTGACTTACCTTTGCACAGTAAACAGAGATCACTAAATGAAAACCTAAAGGCCTGGTTTCTGCTGAACATTGTGATGAAAAGAGAGAGCAGCTAGAAGTAACTTTTGAGTGTATGCAGCAGTTATTAATTTAAAGTATATCAGTGATGATAATAGTGGGGATTCTCTTAACAAAAGAATGAAACACTTGCTAATGGATGATGCCCGGCAGCTTTTACTGATTCCAGGGCATATCTGAAAATCTTCAGGTTAGGGGATTTTTAATTTTTTTTATTGAAAGGAAAATATGAATGGGAAAGTGAACTTTCCTTTATTTTTTGTTTAATTATTGATTTTGGTTTTTTTGTAATGGGGCCAGCAAAACATAAACATTTCAGACAGTGTGATTGTGTTCCCATCACTTTATAGTCCTATTTCTATCAGATGTGTGTGATAGTAACACAGTGGAACTTGGTTCTGAGTAAATATGCACAGTGCTTGTAAGGTACTAACCAGTGCTGTGTTATGATTGACAGAGGTGTGTCTATTCTAATCTGTATTCAAATCTGTCAGCAAATGAAAGGAATTTAAGAGTCATATTTTCTAATAGACCAGCTTCAGTCTTGAAGAGTCTATTGTTCAACTAACTTAGTAGGCAAAAGTACATATGGTAATTGACGTCTTACAACCTTTAGGTAATAATCTGTATGAAGTCACCTCTCTTTAAGAAGGTAAGCATATTTCTCTATCAAACAACCTTCCACAGGAGGCTAGGCTGGCCCCCTCCCTGCTTGCTTTTTAGCAGCAAGCCAAGGCATTTTTATTTAAGTAGTCATTCAACATATAATCATGCCACAGTGGTGTTTATGGATTACGTGGGTTTTAACTTTTGTGTATTTTAGTATAGCTTATACTGTTTTAGATATTTAATTGTTGTTGTTGTTGTTAATGTCTGTGAGCTGCCTTGAGTCTCTTCTGGGAGAAAGGCTGCAGATAAATAAATAAATAAATAAATGTTTTAATGCAGTTTTTTTTTTTTTGGCAGGAACTCCAGAGTCCAACAGACATTAAGCAATCCTCTAAAAATTGCTTAGTGGATTTTAGTTTTGATTATGGTGTTTCTTATCTGGAGGTCATGGGTTTCAGAGTGACCATAAACTAGCTACAACATTATTTTTGCCCATTGATATCTTTTTGTTATTTTGAAGTTTTCCACATCACAATGAACTTCAAGGTAAACCTTTAATCTCTTCAAGTGTTCATTTTAAATTTCCAGGCTGATCTGGATTTCCAATACAGTTAGCCCTCTGCATCCACAGATTCTGCATCCATGGATTCAGCTATCCACAACTTGAAAATGCTCCCTTCCTGACAATAAAATAAAATAAAATAAAAATTCCAAAATCAAAGCTTGATTTTGTCATTTTATATAAGAGACCCCATTTTACTATACCATGATATATAATGGGATTTGAGGATCTACGGATTTTGGTATCCACAATGGAGTGGAGGTCCTGGAACTAAACAACAGGTCTCACCATACATAAAATTATATGTGTCTGTTTGTGTGTACAGTAGTTTTCTATGAAAGGGGTACAGAGCTTTCATCATATTATTTAAGGGCAGGCTTGTCAACCAGAGTTTTCTGGAATCCTAGGGTAGCAGAAGAAATTGCTGTGGGCTCTGTGAGAGATCATGATTGAAAAAAAATTAAACATTTAAAAAACTATAGATAATAATTTTTATGCAGGAGTTCCCTGAGACCTGAAGGGTTATGCAGTGGTTACTTGCAATAATTTTCAAGGGTGAAAAGGTTGAGAAAGACTACTCTAAGGTGTTCATTGCTTATGAAAGGTTAAGGATTGCTAATTTCTGATGTAGCAGAACACTGGAAATACTGCACTTCCTGCAGAGGTGGAATGCGTGAAGAAAAACAAGGACATGTGTTTGGTTATAGTGAGGGTTGGCTAGCTTTGTAGAAGAAGAATGTTTGAGCAAGCATGTTTATTTTTTATTCCTTTCTTTCTTCTTTCCTTCTTCTTCTTCATCATCTTCATCTTCGTCTTTTTTTTTTTTTTGGAAATTGTCCTTCAGTTTAAATATTACCAGGTAGCTCATGCTATGAAGCCCGTAAAAGGTGAATGGGACAGAAAAGAACAAAATGCTAAACGAGTAAGCCAGCTGATTGACTGGTGGGTTTTTCACTGGTTTCTCGTACTTTTATAAGTTTGCTTCCCAACCCTACATGATGATAATCTAGAATAGTGTTCTCAATCTTCCTCAGTTTTCAACTGAACAATTATTCCACATGTTATGTTTATGTGTTGAAGCAGCTTGCAGTGTTTAAAAAGTCTGGTTTAAGCTGACATTTTATCTTGAAAAAGAATATATCTGGAAATAAAACAATTTGTATTCTGCTGTATTCTTACAAAACAAGTGGTCAGCAACTGCAGAGGCCATTGTCGGTTGAGGTAAATGTTATTCAGTTAGTTGTATTGGCTTGGCTCAGCAACAGGGCTAAGAAGATTAAAGGATACAGAAGCGGCAAATAGTATAAATGATTCCACTGTACACATTTGGGGAAATATGTAATGAGGAGCTCACTGCTGGAATAAGGCACTTGTATAAGCTGCTGGTAAGATGCTAGATCAGTGAGCATATTATTTTCCTGTCTTTGCAATCAGTCAGTGTGAAATATGAAGCCTACATCCAGCTGTTAGATGCAACTGCAGTGGATACATTGAATCAACATTTATATAACTTCCATTAATTCCATGAGTCTACTCTATTGGGTATAACAAGTGGATTGAGGTCCTAATTTTGTGTGAGCAGGTGAAATTACTGTTAAAATGACACCAGCTGAAGCAACTATGTATAATATTTCTCCTTGACTTTTGCCACCAGTAAGGCTAGAATCCTGTTGGGTGCCAACAAAGCATTATGCTCCACCAGTGTAAATGCCTGGGATTGAGGCAAGCTTAGAGTGGAGCAGACTGTTTCTGAGAATCCAGTAAAAACGGTGGAACACACTCCCTCGGAGTGTGGTAGAGTCTCCATCCTTGGAGGTCTTTAAGCAGAGGCTGGATAGCCATCTGTCGGGGATGCTTTGACTGGGAGTTCCTGCATGGCAGGGGGTTGGACTGGATGGCCCTTGTGGTCTCTTCCAACTCTATGATTCTATGATTCTATGATTCTATGGATGCTGGTCATTGTGCCACCAAAGAACTGCTTGCTTATAGAGATTTTGGATAGAGGTGTGAAGACTTGGAGGGAAACAAAATGGAAAGATTTGGTGACACCCCCCCCCCCACTTTCCTATTTTTTTTTGGGGGGGGGAGAGTACAATATCCAATCATTAAGTTTTTGTTATTTGTTGCATTTTCCCAGGTTTTGTTTGTTTGTTTCTTGGGATGTGTGGTGTTTTTATGTCTTCATGACACTATGGAGGAAAACAAACAAAATATTTTTCTTTTTTTACTAATATAGATGGTTTCTTCTCTTTTTAAAATTATTTTGTCTATTCCTCATAAACTCAAAAATCCCAAAGAGATTCTTTTCAGTTCAGAATGCTAGCTCCATTTATAACCAAAAAAGAAAAAAAGAAAAATGCTAAATTTGTAATTATTGCCTGAATAAAGATAGACTTTAGGTGGTTCAGGCCTTATATAATGTGCTGGATTTTCTATCTGTTACTTTGATGTGCTATTCTGTGGGCTTTTTTGTGGCCTGTTTTTAACTGGTTTTATATTTTTGATAGTTTAATCACTTTTTAACTTTTGTGCTTTCTGAACATTTAACTTAAAAAAACCTGTGTAAGCTGCCTTGAGTCCCAAACTGGGAAAGTCCACCATTATCATCGTCATCTATAGTTTTAATTTACACTTGATAATTTTATGCCAAACCAAATTATAGTACTTTTTATGTTATCAAAGTAGCAAAGTGATGTTCAATCTGTAAAGAATATTAATATCCCCCTCCACAATTGTCATTCTTCCATGTCATTTTCCCTGAGGGGAAAATGTTGTTTTTATTTTTGTTTTCTTAATATGGCTTCAGAATTAGATATCTCTAGGTGTGGATACCTCCATATGCATGCACAGAAAAAGTGCAGCAACTATCACAATTAAGAAATGTAACAGCATAATGCTGCTAGAAGATTCTAGCCATAGATTAAATAGAGGATATTTATGATTCTGTTCATTATTGATGCTATTCCTAAACAGCATAAGCAGTATTGCTTTATATACCGTGTTTCCCTGAAAATAAGACAGTGTCTTATATTAATTTTTGCTCCCAAAGATATACTAGGTCTTATTTTCAGGAGATATCTTATTTTCAGGGAAACAGGGTATCTGTTCAGGCATTCAGGGTTTGAAGACATTAAAGTTTCTCTTAGGGAAAATTGTTCATTCTGAAGGGCATCTATATATTTTCTGAAGAGCTTTCTCTCTTTTAAGTGGGACATACAGTAGTTAGCATTTCCATCATACAGAGCAGAAAGGTTTCATTACATTTTACCCAGACACACACAGTCTTCTGCCCATGAAAATAGAATGCTTCTCCATTTCTAACAGTACTCCAGGCTTTGAGTAATTATGATATTACTGAAAGACTATAGTAGTTGTAGGGCACAGAAAGGTGTTGCATCCCTAAGATGTCCATGTTATCTGTCAAATATGTGGTGGTCTAGTACGGTATTCATCTGCCTCGTATAAATAAATTTTAAAATCTGTTTCTGAGCTCTGTTCTACTATAATGCAATTTTTAAACTGTCCAGCTCACAGCACAGGGGATAAGAGCTGGTTTTCAGTTCTAAGTGGCACTCAGAGAAGTCTGTTAAAAATCTACAAGGATTGTATACATGAGGCACAGCTGAGAAGATGGAAGAGTTTGGAGCCAAGTCCCAGCAACTGGGACAAATGCTATTACACTGCTTAGTTGTTTTCCTTCACTTTTGATCATAAATTTAAATGAGGCAAATTCTTGAGTAGCTGGTATAATAATGGCTATAATTGAGAAAGCAAAATTATATCTTGGAATTCTAACACATCAAAGTATATTTTGAAAGCTGCCAAGTCTGACCAGATGTAAGGATGCTGTCTTTCATTTTTGCAGATTGTGTACTTTGGGTGAAAGTTTGAATTTACCAAAGGAAACATTTAGAATGGGGAAAACTCCCACTGTATTGAGCAAGTTGTCTACTATGTACTGATAAAACTGAAAATAATCAGGTTTGAGCCTAAGGTAAATGTTCCATTGGGAATACTGCCCTGAAATTATGGAATGATTTTACTTTTGCCCAATCCAAGTCATCAGACCTGGCAGATCTGTAATCTATTTTTCTGTCAGGGCATGGGCATATGTGATTACTTTTTAAGGTCGAATAAACTTCAGTTTGATGGATGTAATAAATAACCTGCAGTTCTGAAAGGGAAGTAATAAAGAGTGACTAATGGGAAGTCTGTTGGAAGAATGTGTGCAAGATGGTTGAGACCGAAGTGTCAGTAGTGACCTAGCCACTGACCATGCTGGTGTTCAGCAGTGATGTCTGGGAAATGTTTAGGGCAGGGCTGTTTCCTGAATTAAAATCAGAGATGCATAACTGATAGAATTAGTAACAACTATTATCTTCCTTATTGGTATGTAGAGGTGTACCTGAATGCTTTCTGGCAGTGTCACTTTCGATGCTTGTCCTGAGTGATGAGCTTTGATCATGGGGCCTGAAGGCAAGGGCATACCTTTCAATGCTGACAATTACTAGTGGTGACAGTTGCACAGCTATTTTTGGGAGGTTTTTTTTTTGTTCTTTGAACTCATGTATCTGCTTCCAAATATTAACCCTGTCAGTGTTCTCCTGCCAGAGCACTTGCATTTATGTGATGAGTGTCTGTTCATTTGCCAGTTAAAAAAAGCCACTTCTTTCTTGACTGAAGCAGAGTTAATTGTTGACTTGCAGTGATTTGGGAATTACTTCCAGATGACATGGTGGTATGTGTGTGAATATTAGAATCCATTGATGACTCCATTTTTGTAGGCTTTCCTTCCATGCCATCATCCTATCTCTTGACACTTCAAATAAATGGTCCATGTGATCAACCTTGCCCAAATATTTGTGAGATTTGCACACCTTTGTAGAGAATCACACCATATGGAAACAGCTTCTACAATTCTTTCTGTGGGCTCGAACAGACAGGCCAAAATAAAGCTGCTTTGGGTCACTTTGGGGATATGCTGTTTAAATGATGCATGAGTCCTAAGAGGCTGAAAGCTGTGCCAAAGCCATGCTCAAGTCCTAAGGACTGGAGTGCATCTTTGGCACCGTTTCTGGCCTCTTAAGATGCGCGTCTCATGTAAACAGCATACCTCCAAAGTGACCCAAAGCAGTTTTATTTTGGCTTGCCTGTTTGGGCCCAAAGTTAGTCCTCTTTTAGTAAACTGGCCATAACATAGTTTTGAATGTTACTAATGAAATCCAAATTTGACAAAAATAGGTTTCTTAAGCTATTTAAAGAGTGGTGTGATCAGAGCAATGAATGTGGCAAGTTTCTTGGCAAGTTAAAGAAAAGAGGGGGTTTGCCATCATCTGTGGTTGAGAAAGTGTGGCTTGCCCAAGGTCACCCAGTGGATTTCTGTGGCCAAGTGGGGATTAAATCCCTGGTCTCCAGGGTCCTAGTCCAATGCTCAAACCACTATACCACACTGTCTATCAAATTCCCATAGAGGGGGCTTTTACAATTTTTAAAAATTAAGAGGGCCACTTTGTAGGCTGCATCTGACCTATGGTTGGACTTTCTCCACATCTGCCTTATATTAGAAAAAAGCTCAAGACAAATGTGTGTATCAACAAAACTATGTATTGTGGATATACTGGAGGGTACGTGTGGATGCTTTGGATAGCTAAGTGGGTCTTTTTGTACCTGTCCCTCCTCCTGTTTTTGGAATGGTACTAGACACCAATTTGCACAGTGATTTCACTGCTTTAGACTTATTTCCCTGCCCCCCCCCCATCACTTTGAGTGTCTCATAATGACAATGAGATGTTGACACCAAATGTTAATATGCCACAAATTATGAGGCTGAGCACCATAGAAATTTTCCTATCTTAAAGCTAACTTATAGTTCCAACATCCTAAACCTAATACATTTCTCAAAGAATATTCTGAGTTGGAAGTATGCTTGCATTTATAGACATAATAAATAAATAAACAAAATGAAACATAACAATTTTTAGCAGACTTTCTGTTCAGTGATTTGTAAACTGGTTTGGGAATTTGTGTTCCCTAAAAAAGTAAGAAGATAGAAGAAACAGATTTGTTTCATGCTTTCACTAGTTGCTGAAAAGGCAAGCCACTTTTAAAGATTAAATAGTATAATTTAGGATAAAAAATTAGGATGAAAAATCCCTATTTGTCTTGTGCAAGCTGATTTATTTGACAACTTCGATTGTTTCTGCTTTTATCCCTACATCATTTTTTATCTTCAGTGTATCAGTAGTCTTTTATGTATCTACTTGTGTGTCACAAATAAAGTAAGGTGGTAAAATATGGAAGCCCATAAGGAGCCAGTCAAAATGTGGGTAAAGAATAACTGAGTTAATCTAAAAAAACATTTGTCTGCAACTAAATAACTAGAATAATCAGTTAAGGTTCTTCTCTTGAATAGCTTTACATAACATATTTTCTTCCATGTGAAAAAAGTTGTCAATTTATTTTTCAAATTATCCAAGATTGCTTGACAAATGCTGAGTATATATGTACTTATCTAATGTGTCCCTTCATCTACCAAGCCGGTAATTTTATCAAAAAAAGAGATCAGATTTGTCTGGCATGACTTGTTTCTCTGAAACCCATAATCATGAAAATCAACACGGGTTTCAGAGAAACAAGTCATGCCAGACAAATCTGATCTCTTTTTTTGATAAAATTACCAGCTTGGTAGATGAAGGGAATGCTGTGGATATAGTATATCTTGATTTCAGCAAGGCCTTTGACAAGGTTCCCGATGACATTCTTGCAAACAAACTTGTAAGATGTGGGCTAAACAAGGTAATTGTTACATGGACTTGTAATTGGTTGACTGGCCGCACCCAAAGGGTGCTCAACAATGGCTCCTTTTCAACCTGGAGAGAAGTGACAAGTGGGGTGTCACAGGGTTCGGTACTGGGCTGAGTGCTATTCAATATCTTTATTAATGACTTGGATGACAGTATTGGGGGCCTAGTTATCAAATTTGCAGATGACTCCAAATTAGGAGGAATAGCTAATACTCCAGAAGACAGGATCAAAATTCAAAATGACCTGAATAGACTGGAAAGCTGGGCCAAAACTAACAAAATGAAATTCAACACAGAGAAATGTAAGGTCCTGCACTTAGTGCGGAAAAATGAAATTCACAGATATATGATGGGGGACACCTGCATGAACGAGACTACATGTGAAAGGGATCTCGGAGTCCAAGTAGGCCACAAGTTGAACATGAGTCAACAGTGTGATGCAGCAGCTAAAAAGGCCAATGTAATTTTAGGCTGCATCAACAGAAGTATAGTGTCTAGATCAAGGGAAGTACTGTATATACTAGTTTACAAGTTGGTCTTATGTATAAGTCGAGGTCAACTTTTGGGGCCAAAAATGGGGATTTTTATATGATCCATAGATAAGTCGAGGGTCAGACCTAACAGGGGCAGCTCAGCTGGGGAGAGGATCCAGGGCGATCAGCATCTCTCTAAGCAGGGCTCCCTCCGGAGGAGAAAACCTGGCTAGAGAGACTCTGAAAAGGGTGTGTGAGGCGAATGCACGCCCTTCCCTGCGTCTCTCTAGCCAGGCTTTTTCCTCAGGAGGAGGAGGACAACGGAATCTGACCAGCAAGAAGGCCGAGGAGGGCGTGTTCTCCCTGGCCGGGCTTCTGCCTTCAGCGGAGGAAACCCGGCCATTTGGAAAGCCCAGGGCAACGTGTTTTCCCTGGCGTGGCTCCCTCTGGAGGAGGAGGAGGAAACCTGGTCAGAGAGAAGGCTGAGGAGGGCGCGTGTTCGCCCAGCAACCTTCACTCTAGCTGGGCTCCATCTAGAGGAAACCTGGCCAAAGAGAAGGCCCAGGGCAGCACGTTCTTTCTGGCCTGGTTCCCTCCTTAGGAGGAGGAAACCCAGCCAGGGAGAAGGCCGAGGAGGGCGCGCGTTCGCCCAGCGGCCTTCTCTCCAGCGTGGTTCCCTCCTCTCGAGGGGAAAGCCTGGCTAGAGAGAGACACTGGGAAGGGCGTGCGTTCGCCCTGCAGCCTCCTCTCCAGCCGGGCTTTTTCCTTGGGAGGAGGGAGCCTGGCTGGAGAGGAGGCTGCAGGGCGAACACTTACCCTTCCCAGTGTCTCTGTCCCTCCAGCCTGGCTCCCTTCTTCGGAGGAGAAAGCCTGGCTGAAGGGATGCTGGGAAGGGCTCTTGCTTGCTCTGCAGCCCCCTTTCCAGCCAGGCTTTCTCCTCCGGAGGAGGAGACAGAGGTGCTGGGAAGGGTGCATGTTCGCCTTGCAGCCTCCTCTCTAGCCAGGCTCCCTCCTCCCTAGGAGAAAGCCCAGCTGGAGAGGAGGATGCAGGGCAAATGCGCGCCCTTCCCAGTGTCTCTCTCTCTAGCTGGGAGGAGGAGGGAGCCAGGCTGGAGAGAAGGCCACTGGGCGAACACACGCATTCCTCGACCTTCTTGCTGGCTGGGTTTCCTCTGCCGAATAAGTCTACCCCAGGATTTTGGAGACCATTTTGGGGCAAAAATTTCTCGACTTATAGTCGAGTATATATGGTAATAGTGCCACTCTATACTGCTTTGGTCGGGCCCCATCTGGAATATTGTGTCCAGTTCTGGGCACCACAATTCAAAAAGGATGTGGAGAAAGTGGAGTGTGTCCAAAGGAGGGTGACTAAAATGGTGAAGGGTCTGGAAACCATGCCCTATGAGGAACGACTTAGGGAGCTGGGAATGTTTAGCCTCAAGAAGAGAAGGCTAAGAGGCGATATGATAGCCCTGTTTAAATATTTCAAGGGATGTCATATTGAGGAGGGAGCAAGCTTGTTTTCTGTTGCTCCAGAGACTAGGACCTGGAACAATGGATACAAATTGCAGGAAAAGAGATTCCACCTCAACATTAGGAGGAACTTCCTGGCAGTAAGGGCTGTTCGACAGTGGAACACACTCCCTCGGAGTGTAGTGGAGTCTTATTCCTTAGAGATCTTTAAGCGGAGGCTGGATGGCCATCTGTCAGGGATGCTTGATCTGGAGTCCCTGCATGGCAGGGGGTTGGACTGGATGGCCGTTGTGGTTTCTTCCAACTCTATGATTCTATGATTCAACATTGAAAGGAATTCAACAGGAATCTGATATTTTACTTTAGTTTCAGTTCATCTGGCACTTCAGTGTTTGTATTGGATCTGATTTTGATGCATTTTTAAACATTTATTAAATATTCAGTCTCTAGTTTAGTTCTGCTTGACTACCAGTAAAATATTAATTAAACAATGTGCAGTGTCATATGAGAATTTTTGTATATAAATGAAGCTCTAATAATACATCACTCTCTGAAAAGCTGAGATACCACCATTAAAAAATAAATCCTTTTAGAGCAGTGGTTCTCAGCCTTCAACCCTCCAGGTTCAACCCTACATGCTGACTGGGGCATCTGGTGGTTGGAGTCAGAAACACCTTGGAGTGGTACTGCGTGGTTTAGAATGTGTGGTTTAGATCATAGAAAGGCTACTGTTCTGCCTAGCATTTGATTCCAGTCTATAAATCCTTCACTACTTGCGAAAATCAAGTTACTATCCTGTGGATTCATTGCAGGAACAGGTGTGGATTTATGATGTTTGTCTTCCCTCCAATTTCCATTCCTTAGCAATCAAATGGGATATTGACTAGTAATGACCAATGCAGTAAGGAATTTGGCCTTTTATTTTTTTGGATGTCATAACCTTTCTTAGAACCCAATTAATCCAGCAATTTGTGGGAACCCTTGCAGCTTCTTTGGCTGATGAGTGATTATAATATAGTATGAAAAATATCGTTCCATTTGTTTTATATGGTAAAACATGGAAATGTATGCAAGTATCCATTAGAGAGCTCTTCAGAGGTGAAGTTATGTGTGTCATAGCCTTTGGGACTTGTTTTGCAGTGTGGAATTTCAGCTGTTGAAGTGTGTTTTGCAAATTTACAAGCTTTACACAGCCTGACAGCCAGTGTGGTATAGTAGTTTGAGTGTTTGACTACGATTCTGGAGACCAGGGTTCAAATCCCTACTCACCCATGAAAACCCACTAATTGAGCTGGATCAAGTCGCACTCTCTCTGCTTCAGAGGGAGGCAAGGGCAACTCACCCCTGAAAAATTCTTGCCAACAAAACCTCATGATAGGTTTGCCTTAGGGTTGGTTAGTGTACTTGGAAATAACTTGAAGGCACACATTATCATCACCACCAACAACAAACAATATACCGTATATACTCGACTATAAGTCGAGAAATTTATGCCCCAAAATTGCCCCTAAAATCTTGGGGTAGACTTATAGAAGGGTCAACTGAGTAGCAGTGCTAAGTAGGGTCCCAAAGCAAGCCAGCCTGAGTCGCCCCAATCTCCCTTGGGCACCCGTGCCTTCCCCCTCCGCTCCGTTTCCAACTTCCAAGCCTTGGCTTGCTAGCAGAAAAACTCGCCGTTTAAAAGCACTTCCCCCTCTCTCAGCTCCGTTTGGCAAGCCTTTCCCTCACAGAGGACAAATTCCCCATGTAAAAACACTTACTTCTCTCTTGGTCCGTTTTGCAAGCTTTGCCTTCTCCAGGAAAAAACAAACAAACTCTCCATGCAAATCCACTTGCTTTTTTGCAAGACCTGCCTTCCCCAGGAAAAGCCTCTTCACTTAAATCCACTTCTTGTTGTTGTTTTTTGCAAGCCTTACTTCCCATCCCAGGAAAAGCCCCTCCACTTAAATCCACTTGTTGTTGTTGTTGTTGTTGTTGTTGTTTTTGCAAGCCTTACTTCCCATCCCAGGAAAAGCCTCCACTTAAATCCACTTGTTGTTGTTGTTGTTGTTGTTGTTGTTTCTTCTTCTTCTTCTTCTTCTTCTTCTTCTTCTTCTTCTTCTTCTTCTTGCTGCTGCTGCTGCTGCTGCTGCTGCTGCTGTTTTTTGCAAGCTTTACTTCCCATCCCAGGAAAAGCCCCTCCACTTAAATCCACTTGTTGTTGTTGTTGTTTTTGCAAGCCTTACTTCCCATCCCAGGAAAAGCCTCCACTTAAATCCACTTGTTGTTGTTGTTGTTGTTGTTGCTTCTTCTTCTTCTTCTTCTTCTTCTTCTTCTTCTTCTTCTTCTTCTTCTTGCTGCTGCTGCTGCTGCTGCTGCTGCTGCTGCTGCTGTTTTTTGCAAGCTTTACTTCCCATCCCCAGGAAAAGCCCCTCCACTTAAATCCATTTCTTGTTGTTGCTGCTGCTGCTGCTGCTGCTGCTGATTTTTTTTTTTTTTTTGCAAGCCTTACTTCCCAGGAAAAGCTTCTTCACTTAAATCCACCTGTTGTTGTTGCTGCTGCTGTTTTTTGCAAGCCTTACTTCCCATCCCCAGGAAAAGCCTCTTCACTTAAATCCACTCCTTCTTCTTCTTCTTCTTCTTCTTCTTCTTCTTCTTCTTCTTGCTGTTGCTGGTTTTTTTTTTTTTGTTTTTTTTTTTTTTGCAAGCCTTACTTCCCATCCCCAGGAAAAGCCTCTTCACTTAAATCCACTTCTTCTTCTTCTTCTTCTTCTTCTTCTTCTTCTTCTTCTTCTTCTTCTTCTTGCTGTTGCTGGTTTTGTTTTTTTTGTTTTTTTTTGCAAGCCTTACTTCCCATCCCAGGAAAAGCCTCTTCACTTAAATCCATTTTTTGTTGTTGTTGTGGTTGCTGCTGCTGCTGTTTTTTGCAAGCCTTATTTCCCATCCCCAGGAAAAGCCCCTTCACTTAAACCCACTTGTTGTTGTTTGCAACACCTAGCTTCCCATCCCCAGGAAAAGCCCCTCCATTTAAATCTCCTTGTTGTTGTTGTTTTTGCAAGACCTGACTTCCCATCACCAGGGAAAGCCCATTTAAATCTCCTTGTTGTTTTTGCAAGACCTGACTTCCCATCCCCAGGAAAAGCCTCTCCATTTAAATCCATTGGTTGTTGTTGTTTTTGCAAGACCTGACTTCCCATCCCCAGGAAAACCTCTCCATTTAAATCCACTTGTTTATTGCAAGACCTAATCCATTTGCTTCCTTTCTTAATCCAATGTTTTAAATCGGTTGGGAGAGGTCCAGAGAAGGAAGGACGTAAGTGGTATTTCCCCCCTTTCCATCCTTCCTTATAGAAGTTTTACCCTCGACTTATCCACGGGTCATATTAAAATCCAGGATTTTGACCCTGAAACCTTCCCTCGACTTATACATGAGGTCGACTTATACATGAGTATATACGGTATATAATGAAATTGGAAACAGATAAAGGTATGAAACAGGAAGAAAACTTTTCAGTGATCTTGCGGAAATGGTCATGCAAATCAGTACAATATTTTCTGTATACAAAATATATAACAAACTTTAGCCAAAAATTCTGTTTGAAAAATCATATTTGCTTTATACCTCAAAGGAGTGGATACTTTGAACAGTTCAGATCTAAGTGCTCTTTGATGAATGAGCTTGAATATTTACTCTTGCAAGGAACATGAATAATTTACTTGATCAGACTGTAGTCCACCTAACTCAGTATTCTTTGTGAGGATTTGAACATCTGGAAAGGTTAGGTAGTGCTGAAGAAGATGGGCAGAAAGGAGCAGCCAGAAGCCTCTCTCAGCCTGATTGTCCTGGGGCTGTGGTGAATATACATCACAGCCCTGAGGGTGCCTCTTGCCATGGCCCCAAATAGGAGCAGAAAAGATCTGCTGCTTTAGGCAGCCCTGGGTCAGCTTCCAGGTGCTCTAGCGGTGAGCATCATGTAAAAGCCATGCCCCTAGGGCAACCAGAAGCATAAATGTGAGGTAGGCAACAGCCAGAGGATGGGGGACTGCGTTGGCTCTCCCCTGAGACCCATTGTACTCCACCCTTTAGGTTTTTTTAAAAAAACATTTTTGTGATTTGGAGGAGTAAATACTAACACACCTACAAAAAGGGCAATTTTGCCTTGCTTTTGTTCCCACCCTTTGATCTATGTTAGGCTCAGAAGATGTCTGTTTTGACCAGGAAATAAACTTTCCAGTTGATTTTGTGTTTGTTTTTAAATAAGCTTTCTTCTGTGTCTAAAAGACCAGGAATAGGGAATGGAGCAAAATTGGTTCCCTTATCCCCTAGGACAATTTGTGGAGACTAGAGGGCCACATCCCCCCCCCCCGACTTTGGTGGGCTGCACACACACACAGCTGCTCCAGTCAAAAAGAGAAATTTGCCTCCTTCAAAAGCCTTCTAGGGGATATGGGGACATATTTTTGCTCCTTCCTGGGCCACCACCCCCCCACAAGGCAAAAACATTTTTGGAAACTTTTTTGCAGAATTTTATTTTAATCCTTGTGGGGATTAGGGGGCTTCAAACATGGTGAAAATGCCCTTCTTGCCCTGTAGAGATATTTATTTTACCTCCATGGAGTACACTTTTTAAAATGCCTTCGACCTCTTGGGCCCCCTGGCGGTCACAACCCCCCCCCCCAAAAAAAAACCTGTGGGCCACACTTTGTCACCTTGGTCTGGGAAAATGTGTGGGGATTGTATTAGGATTGGTTGGTTGTTTTGGTTGTTTTTGAGTTCTTGATGTGTCATAACAGGCCCTAAGAGTCTCCATGTGGCTTTCAGGTCACATATTCCTCAGTTTATCCATGCTGAAGCAAACATTAATTTGTTGAAGATGAAACCTCTCCTGTAACTCAAATATAAGAAAATAGAGCTACATAATTTGTCCTACCTTTGTTTTCACTGGCATTATTTGAAGATGGAAATATATTGACTTTCCCAGCTGTTGCTAAACACTAAACAACAAATCTATAGCTATTGAAATATTTGCAGTCTCTCAGAAATCCAAACAGTATAAAAGTATCTAGAACAATATGGGCTAAAACAGGGTGTGTGTTTTTGTGGGTTTTTTGGAGGGTGGGGTAAACGTGTAGTAACTGATAAAAATTTTGAAGACAATGACTTAAATGCAATTGAAGTAATAAAAATTAGTTACTTTAAGAAATGTAAATGTGGTTTACACCCAGACAATATGCAAGGGGAGCAAAGTGGTCCCATTTGATCTCTGCAGTTTCTCCCTCCCACTGCAGTCCCATAGCTTGTGCTGTTCAGGAGGGCCCCTAGACCCTTTGTGCTTGAAAGGATTTTGCAGCAGTAATGAGGGGATAGAAAACATTGATAGGATGAAACATGTTATCTTTTATTCATTCTTTTAAAAGGCCTGACATTTTAGTTGCAATATACATTTTAAAAATAATTTGGTTAAGATTGAAACCTGGGGTCAAACATTGATAGAAATGGGGACTGCAGTGAGGAAATCAGAAGATTAATAATGGGAAGGGGGGCTATGAGCGAACTAGAAAATATTCTAAAATGCAAAGATATACAACTGAGCACAAATGTTAGAATCACACAAGCCATTGTATTCCCTATTACCACTTATGGATGTGAGAGCTGGACAGTTAAGAAAGAAGATAGGTAGAAAATCCATTCATTTGAGATGTTGTGCTGGCAAGGAGTGCTGAGGATTCCAAGGACAGCCAAAATGGGTCCTAGAGCAGATCAAGCCGAAACCCTCCCTGGAAGCCAAGATGGCCAAACTGAGGCTGTCATACTTTGGGCACATCATGAGAAGGAAGAACTCATTGGAAAAGACAATAATGCTGGGAAAGGTGGAAAGAAGTAAGACGAGAGGAAGGTCACATACTAGATGGATGGACTCTATTAAGGAGGTCATGGTTATGGGGTTGCAAGAGTTAAGCAGAGCAATGAAAGACAGAGGGTCTTGGAGATGTCTCATCCATAGGGTTGCCATGAGTTGAAAACAGCTTGAGGGCAGTTAACAACAACAGCAATTGAAAACTAAATTTATTGCAAGTATGATTGCACATTCTCATACTAGTGAATCATGGTCACATATCCTCTGAATTGCTTATGGCTACTTTTCTACAATGCAAATAATCATGAGGGAAAACATGACTCCTGATATTTTTGTGGAATATGAGCTTTTTACTTAAGTAATAAGTCTTCACATGCTGCTAGGATCCAGGAGGTGGGATCTAGCAACTCAGCATGTTCCTATACTGATCGTCATATGCAATGAGAAGCTGTTGTGCTTTAATTGTCAGAAAGATCTTATATTTTTATTTTATGCCCTCTACCTGATCTCTGAAATATGTTCATTTTTGATAATTAAAAATATTGGATCTGCTAGCTAGTTTGTCTTTTGATGACAAGCCCTTTATTATGGAATGTTCAAGATATTTACAGTCCAGTCTTGTGCATAAATACTCCTAAGAAAATCCCACAAAGAGATGTGCTTTTTTTGTTATGAGTAAGCATGCATTCTTTTGTGGATTTACTTTCTAATATGCATTCAGCTATAGCTGCTATAGCATCTGAACCTGTGATTTTGCTTAGTCTCCTTGCAGATGTAAAGAGTATGACACAGAAATTTGCTTCTTCACAGATTTAGTGTGCATGTTCAGTTCATCTTTATTATGGTCATAGACCAGCACAGTCAGTGTGTACTTGTGTGGCATTTGGAAAGTTTATGGATTGTGTCTCAAATTGAATAAACATTCTATTTAGTGAAAATCACCCTGTTGTAATTGTTTTATCAACTGGTTTTATTCAATATATATATATGAATTTGAATATACCTGAATTGGATTTTAAATCTAGTCTACCTAGCTTTAGGTTTGTATTAGAAAACTTTGGGGACTTAAAACATTTAATTGAGATACAGGCTGTGTTCCCCTTACCTGAAATGCTTAGGGCCAGAAGTTTTTCAAATTTTGGAATATTTGCATATACACAATCAAATATCTTGGAGATGGGACCCAAATGTAAACATGAAGTTCATTTATGTTTTATATACACATTATACACATAGCCTGAAGGTAATTTTATGCCTAATATTTTTAATAATATCTACCCATGTGGACAATTTTGGATTTTGGAATATTTCAGATTTCTGAATTCCAGATAAGGGATACTCAGGCGATATTTATATAACTAAACAGACTGTCCTTCTTTGTACATATTATGAGAAGACATGACTCACTAGAAAAGATAATAATGCTTGAGAAGGCAGCAAGCAGTAAGAAAAGAGGAAGACTGCATCACAGTAGATTAAATCAAGGTCTGTAAGACCTGAGCAAGGCTCTTGATAGGGTGATTTTGAGGTCTCTCATTCATAGGGTCTCAAAAAGTCAAAGCAAACTTGATGGCAATTAATAACCTAGATTATAGGATGAAGCTACTGACTAAACTTTGTGATAAACAATAAACAACTTGATTACACTGATCTGAAGATAACAAACAAATCTACTACCATAGGCCCTCTGTATCCACAGATCCTTTATCTACAACTTGAAAATATTTTAAATAGATAAATAAATTCCAAAAAGCAAGCGTTGATTTTGCCATTTTATGTAAGGGGCACCATTTTACTATGCCATTTAGTTCAAAGGGACTTGGGTATCCATGGATTTTGGTATCCATAGGGAGTTCCTGGAACAAAACCCTAGCGCAGGAGTTCCTAACTTTTTTGACTTGCAGAGCCCTAAGGGTTCCACAGAGCACAGACTGGGAACCGCTGCCCTAGTGGATACCAAGGGCCCACTATAGTGCTATGAACATTTAATATAATGTATCTAAAACAAGTCACAGGTTGTATCTGTGATGCAGAAATCATTCAGTTTGATACCACTTTAACTGTCATGGCTCAATGCTATGGAATTCTGGGAATTGTAGTTTTGTGAGATATCTTGCCTTCTCTGTCAGAGAGCTCTGGTCCCCCAACAAGCTTCAGTTCCCAGAATTCCATAGCACTGAGTCATGGTTGTTAAAGTGGTGTCAAACTGGATTATTTCTGCTGTTCAGATGCAGACACTGCAATGTATGCTGACCTTGTTCCATAGCCTTGGGTATATGTGTGTGCACACCTTGAAGTCACCTGCCTACTTACAGCATATGGTTTTGTTAGGCAGCCTCCCACAGTTTTTATTGAGCTAGGTAAGGAGTAAAAAAGGGGCTAGCGGCTCAGATTTTTCATATTCACTTATAATTTCCCACTGATTGTACATGAAGTTGTTGGCCGTGAGTTTTCCTTTAGGGCAATTCTGCTCTCAGACTGAGTGTATCAAACAAAAATGGCTTATCACAAAGTTGTCTCATTTTAGGCCTAGAATAGTGTTCAGTATTCATTTTCCTAGACAAAATTTCTCTTAATAAAAAAATTGCTCATACTCAGTTTTTGAAGTACAGTATTCATGTGCCCAAGGCAAATGAAATTTCTTTCATCTATTATAACGAAAGTGTAGCAAGCCCGGTTAAAGTAGGTAAACTAATAAAAATAAGTTGGGGTTTATTTTCAGTCAGTTAAATAAGATTAATTTTTTAGAAAATAAGTAAGCATGAATCACATGGTAAGTTCTCAGTTCAAAATGCAACTTCTTCTGTGGATATCTGCTAGGATAAATATCCAGTCTGTAATTGTACTGATTTGTGTTTGAGTCAAAATTTCCCAGGATTTCATGCTTGGGATTCACTGCTTTGATTCTCACCATGTGTCATTCCATTGAGTGTCCTGACACAATCTCTTTCGTTAAACCTTTCCTGGAACAGCATGTTCCAAACCTTGTCTTGTGCTGTGGAATTTGATGCTATTCCTAAAATGAATACCAAAAGATCACTTTACAATCTGTCCAGCCCCCAGTTCATGAGAGGGGGAGGTAAAATGTTATGTAGATGTCAAAGGGAGTTGAAAGACAGGCAGACTCAATATGGGAGTGAAGCTCCTGGTATCATTTACAGCTGTTAAAATTGAAAATGATGGTAGTTTGCTAATTTTAACATCCTTGTCTCTCTCTTCCTTCCCCACTTCCCTTCTTTCCTCTAAGGCCTGTATAGATGAGAACCTGGACATGGTAAAGTTTCTGGTAGAATATGGAGCCAATGTAAATCAGCAGGATAACGAGGGCTGGACCCCACTTCATGCGGTTGCATCTTGTGGCTATCTGAACATAGCAGAGTGAGTGAGTTTCAGTATGACCTGGATATTGGAAATAATACATGCATACATAGATACATACATACATTTAATTATTTGTGTATATATAACTATTGATTGATTAGATTCATCATCTGCCTTTTCTGCCTGTCTTTCTCCCAGAAATGAGATGCAAGGTAGCTTATTTGACCTTTACTCACTTCAGAGGGTATAATTGGGAAATTGCTCATATAAAATTATGCACCCAGTTGCAGAAAATGCAGCCATGGTGCAGCCATGGTGACTGAGTATGTATATTTCCTTTTGTGTAGAGAAAGCTGAGAAAGCATGATGTAGATAGTTTTAAATAATGAAATAGATTTCACTCATCTTTGCTTACCCAAGTACTCAGTATAGTCTTAATCCAGACTGGAAAACTGGTGAGATAGGGAGTTAATGTAGCCCAAAAAATTACCTGTTTCTTGCCAGGAAACCTCTTCATTTTGAGGCTAAGCTATGGAGATGGTTTGTGGATGTTCCTTGCTACCATCTCGCTTGCTGTCCAGCTGTTTCCTGACTGAGTTGACTGAAGTGGCCTCAAATATGGTGTTGAAAAACTCTAGGACAGTTCTGGAAGCCTTTACTATGCATACTGAAGCTATGTTTAGTGAGTTGATTTAGAACTTGATGACCTTCAGCTTGAAGATAACCATACATGTGCTAGAACTGCTAACTGTGCCCATTACATTCTGGTGCAATATCCACCTGGTAGCCCTTTGCCAGGGAGTGTTGTGCCTTAATTACATTGAACCTAAAACCTCAGTGACTCACGGGGTCCAGTTTGCTTAAACTTTGGGTAGATTATTGTTGGAGTAAGATCTAAGGGACAGAAGCATCTGAGGAACTGTCAGACCCAGTTTTGTCAAATTGATTCCAGCTATTGTGGCTGGAGAATGAAGAGAGGTTGTTTGCAGCTGTGTGACTGCTCTTTACCCAATTGGCTCATTGAAACCAAATGTTGGGTCCATCCAGGTTTGTGGCAAAACACCATTGTATAAAATATCGTGTCATCTTATATGAACAAATGGTGGTGTGTCTGCTTCTGAATCATCCCACTTTGGACTCAGAGGTTTTAGGGAACTGCCAACCAGTTGTGAATAGCCCCTTTTGGGGCAAAGTGCTTGAGAGGGTGGTTGTATTTCAGTTGCAGATTCCCCTAGAGCATACAGATTATCCCATACTGGTTTGGGGTTATCTTGGTGTGTTATCTTTATGGAGAGTGAAATAGGGAGGGTACTATCTTGCTAGCTACCTTTGATATTATTGACTATGGTATCTTCCTGGACCATCTCTGAGGAGATTGGAGGCTTTTATGATGATGGCTTTTTCTCTTTCTCTGTTATATCTGATTTAGTTGTGATCTTTTATGTTCTAAAGTTGCTGTTTGAAAGTATTGGGCTGGATGAGGACAGCTGAACTGTAACTGTAAACTACTTACATAGAAGCCCTAACAGTGAGCATTTCTCAGGTCTGTGAGGTTATATTCTCCTTGAAGAAGCAGTTTTGAAATTTAAGGTCTTCTTGATTCATTTTTGTTACTGGAGATGTAGATGTCCATAGTGGCCAACAGTATCTTCTGCTCCAGCTGAGATAAATTACAGGAAATCAAGCATTAGTAACCTCTAGACTAGATTGTTATGTTGCACTCCATATCAAGGTGCCCTAAGTGATATTTTGGATGTTGTAGCTAGTGCAGAATACAATGGTCAGTATGCTTAGTATAATATTTTACTATGCACTTATTGGAGCACTGCTAAAGGAATCACATTGGTGGTCTATTTCTTATTAAACTGAGTCTAAGGTTCTGCTATGGACTTGTAAGGCCCTGTAAGATTTGTAACTGGACTGTCTGAAGGAATGCCTTCTATATAGACCAGCATGGTGTAATGGTTTGAACAATGGACTATGAACACTGGATACCAGGGTTCAAATCCCTGCTCAGTTATGGAAACCCACTGCATGACCTTGGGCAAGTCAAACTCTTCCTCAGAGAAAGGCAAAGGGAAATACTCTCTGAACAAATATTGCAAAGAAAACACCCATGATTTATTCACCTTAGGGTTGCCATAAGCTGGAAATTACTTGAAGGCACACAACAATAACACACACACCCCTCAATTCAACAAGATTGTTGAAGGAAGCCCTTCAAATTATGCCACATTTAGCAGGGATATCTGTTGTGTTCACTTAGGCCTTTCCCATGATGGTGCCAGATTGCAGAGATACAGAGTGCATCTGTGGAATAGATGTTCTTCCACTTATTGAAAACATACCTATTCATGCAAGCATTCATGGGCACTAATTTTAGTGAACCTTGGAGTCCTTTTTGCATGCTTTATTGATTTTACTGTGTTTGTTTTGCTTTTCTAAAGTGCCTTGTTATTTTTTATATTGAAAACTAAACTTAACTAACTAAATTAAATATATTATAAAATAATGAAAGTTTCTTTGCAGTGTGCAATTAAATACTAAGACTCTCTGAGTCACTAATCTGAAACAAAGATGAATAAACCTACTATGTTATTTCTAATGTTAAAGGAATGTTGAGTTCTGTATCATGTGGCCTGTCCATGTTTTAATTTTGATGTACTGTATACCCTTTGCACTAGCCTGAAGTTGTTACTCCAGATTAGTATAGTTAACCTGGTATGGCTCTGGACTACCTTTTAGATTTGACACTGAAATGATACTTAACAATGCACAGACAAATCCATCAAACAACTGTTACATGTAATTGTCACCATAAGGATCTGAGGATAATTATGGTGGGGTAGTTTCCTGATGCAAGAATGTTTTTTCATCAGTGCTTAATGTTTAAAATATTAGTACCAGGTACCTATTACTACTTGAATGTGGCTCTGGAAGAAAGCTTGCAGAAATAAAAAGCATGGAAATCATTAATGAAGAACTCTGTGCTCTTGAATATGGAGCCATGAGCTCTTTAATTTCATGTATGAAAACTCCCCATAGGCCACTGGGAACATTCTATGATAACCTGTCAGGCAGTGCAGTAGGCCCTCAATATCTGTGGACTTGCCATCCACAGATTCAAGCATCCATGGACAGCAAGCCCATGTTGTCCCCAATGGTGGCGTGTGCATGTGGCCGTGCCGCCATTAGGGAAAGCCCCTATTGTCCCCAGTAGTCACATGCACACACCACCATTGGGGACAGTAGGTGCTGTCCCTAATGGTGGCATGGCCACGTGTATGTGCCACCATTGAAGTTCATTGTCCCTAATGGCACAGCTGTGTGCACATGCTGCCATTGGAGACAACAGAACTCGAGCATCTGCGGATTTTTATATTCACGGGGGTTGTGGTGGTGGTCCAGAACAGATACCCCATGAATACTGAGAGCCAACTATATTTGAAAGTCTTCTTGCTGTGGTGTTCTGATCTGATATTCAGTGTGAGCAACCATATAATAGGGAGAAATAAGCACACTGTGGTGTTCTAACCGAGCTATACTCTTGACAGCAGGATTCTATGAGACTTGTTTGTTGTTCTTACGTACCTTCAAGTCGTTTCCAACCCATGTCAACCCTAAGTCAACTTTATCATGAGGTTTTTCTGGCAAGATTAGTTCAGAAGAGGTTTGCCTTTGCTAAGGCTGAAAGAATGTGACTTGCCTAAGGTAACCCAGTGGATTTCCTTGGCTGAGCAGGGATTCGAACCCTGGTCTCCAGAGTCATAGTTGTACTCTCAAACCACTATACCATGTTGTATCTTATAAAAGTTTTTTTTAAAAAGTTTGTCTAAATCCCAAGTCTGTCATAACAATGCTAGCCTAAATTCATTTGTTAATCTCAGGTAGCATAGGCCCATTAAATCAATTGAACTTGCATAAATGTTGTAAATCAAATCTCCATGATTTTATAGATGTATTCTAGTTAGGACTTAAAACAGGTACTAGGTCCAAGTCTTTGTTTTTCTGCCATGGTCTTGCCTCTCCTCAATGTCCTTTTAAGGGCAAAATATAAGCTTCTGGTCAAAAATATTATCTAATTTCTGGTTTTTAAATTCAGACATGAGCAATGCAAATTTTAGATTTCATGTAATTTCCTTGGAAATTGACTGGCTGAAATCCCACATGTTGAACTCGTTAGGGCATACATGAGTTTGTTTTTGTTGTTGTGTGCCTTCAAGTCATTTCTGACTTATGGCAACCCTAAGGCAACCCTATCATGGGGTTTTGGCAAGATTTATTGAGGGGAGGTTTGCTATTGTTTTCCACTGAGGCTGAGAGCAAATGACTTATCCAAGGTCACTCAGTAGGTTTCAGATCAAGCTAGGAATTGATCCCTAGTCTTCAGAGTTGTAGTCCAACACTCAAACCACTATGCTACACTGGCTCTCTACATCTGAGTAAACAGTATTCATCTGAGTAGACAGGCACAAACAGCATAGACAGTATAATGTTCCATAATAATCTCTATTACAATTGGCCCTTCATATTTGCGGCTTTGAGTTTTGTGGATTTGATTAATATGTTCTCTCTAGGAATTATGATTCTAATTGCTAGGCCCTCAGCATGACTCTACTGGAAGTTGACCTATGTTGTGGTTGTGGCCTTCAACACTAAAGCAAACTTATTACAGGGTTTTCTTGGCAAGATTGATTCAGTGGTAATTTGCCTTTGCCTTCATTTGAGGGTGAAAGTGTGTGGCTTGTCCAAGGTCACCCAGCAGGTTTCCATAGTTGAGTGGGAATTTGAACCCTGGTCTCCAGAGTCATAATCCAGTGCTCAAATCACTACACCACTCTGGTTCTCTTGCTATTTAGTATCAGACTTTAATTACATAGCTAGATATTGCATCTTTGCTCTGAAACTGAGTGTTACTTGGCTCTCATTCATATAGGTACTTGATAAGTCATGGGGCCAATGTAGCTGCTGTGAACAGTGAAGGTGAAGTTCCATCTGACCTTGCGGAGGAAGCAGCCATGAAAGATCTGCTCTTGGAACAAGTAAAGAAACAAGGTGAGACAAATGTATAGTTATGTACCTGTTGCTTTTGTTTAGATTTTATAAGAAAAAAACTATGCTTTTCTTACAAAAGCAGAGTGGAAGATAATTCTGTCACAAAATACTGTATAGATTGAGTTTCCCTTATCCAAAATACTTGAGACCACAAGTGTTTTTTCTTTTTTAGTTTTTCAGATGGTGGAATATTTGCATATGTATAATGCAATTATCTTAGAGATGGAACCCAAATATAAATATGACATTTATTTATTTCATATATACATAGCCTGAAGGCAATTTTGTGCACAGTATTTTAAATAAGTTTGTGCATGAAACAAAGTTTACTCACATTAAACAATCAGAAAGCAAAGATGTCACTATCTCAGCCACCCTTGTGGATAATTTTGGATTTTTGAATATTTTGGATTTCGGAATTCCCGATAAGGAATGGTGCTCCAAACAGTGATGCATGCCATAAAATACAGTTAACTGATTTATAAGTGTAGAAATTTCTTCTACATATTTTAATTTTGGCTATATACAAAGGAAATTTAACATTCTGAAAACATGAAAATAACCATCTCATCTATTGTATATCTGTTACACTCTCCTCAGGTTTAATCCAAACTGCTTTTGCTTTTTGTTTTGTCTGTGCTAAATGCCAAAATATGATTTGAGACTCTGTCACTTAACTTTATTTCTGTTGGCAGTTGCCAACTGGCTTCATCAATAGAACCACCTTTTTAAAGTATGTTTTTGTTGGGGGAGGGGGATGTAGAATGATTTGTATGAAGACACTTCATGTATGAAAGAAGTCTAAGAAATACTCCTCTTTCAAGTATTTACACAGCTTAAATGTATCAAACTGTCATCACCCTCTGTTTTTGCTCCCTCTGGTTATTTTTGGCACTGATGTTGTGACTATACCAGCTCAGTATTTCTATACAGACCTTCTGAATATCTTGTGAAGGGGAGAAGCTAAATGTACTGGTAGGCACTTGTAGAAGGACTGTTGTGTTGCTTCACTTTTTCATTTGAGCTACATGCCTAATCCTGTACAGGTGGTTCGTCCATAGATGCTGTATCAGGGGGAATTTTCTTCATTTCTTTTTGACAATTTGGTGATCAGCCATTTATAAATTCAGAAATGTGGAAGGTTGCTTGGAAGTCACTTGGGGAGCTGCTATGGAAAGTGTAGCCCTTTCTGAATGTGTTACTGTGTTCCCTTGGAAATGAAAACAAATTAGGTTTGCCTACACACTTACTGCAAAGCTTAATTGGTAGTGTTGGTGTTGTAGGCATCTGTATACAGGAGTTAATCCATGGTAAAATCCAGAATACTTGTACCATTCAACTATAGTGAGTAGATTCTGTGATACACTTACTGTCTTTACAATGATTTTGCAAACATGGTTTGTAATTTCAGATGACTTCAGAAAATGTCCAAAAATGTAAGTCTGAGATTTGTTCAGCTCTGTTTAAACAACTTTCTATAAAATGAATCAGATTAGTGAAAGTGCTGTGGTAATTTTGCAGAAGCAACAACATTGCTAGTCTGTTTCCTTTCCCACTCAGATTATCTTAATCTTAAGGAACTGTCCCATTCGTCTAGATTTTTTTTTAAAAAATATGGTTATATAAAATATATATTTAAAAAACATTTTGTGTCTCAGACTGTAGTAATTCAATATACATTAATTCCTTGTTGTTAGCAAGGAAACCCAGTCAGTACTCTATCATTGGTTCTAGGCAATGACTGCTGGAGTCAGCTACTTAAGTAAAGTAGTAAAGTTTTACAAGGAGTAGCTCCATTTCTTCAAAGCATCCGCTGTAGCACCTTTTAAATATCTTCAAATAAAACTTCGATTCCTCTTGGGAAAAAAAACCTGATCAGAGAAGATGATCTTAGGAACTATTAGACAAATTTAGAAACCTTACATAAAACCTTAGTTTCCCATGTTCTGAATTTGGTTTTATTTTATTTTTCAGTCTTCACTACACAGGTGAATGGGAGAGGCTTTCACTGTCACATTGTGTATTCTCTGGATGACAGGACTAATAATCCACTCACTCATGGGTTATTCCCTGAGTGCAGGAGTTCAAAACCCAAGATTATTTTTTGACCATTAAATCCACTCCCTTCACTGATTTTTTTTTCTGCCTTGGCATCTGACAATGTATTTGTTTCACTCACATTCACAGACATGCAAAGGGATCTTGTAACATGTTTGAGACTAACTTTGTGAAAGAAGTTGTAGCATAAGCTTTCATGTACTTAGTCCACTTCCACAGATGCACATTCACAGGTTTAGAGTAAATTACTAGGGAGGGAGTACAGAAAAACAAAGACAACAGAGGAGGGGAATGAGAAAAATCTGAAGAAAGAAGCAAATCATACAGGGATCAGTGACTGAGTCAGTCCCTCTGACTGTAGGTCAGCAGATCAGGGGTCAAGACAGTAATCCAATCCCATTCAGATGACAGCTGCCCAGTGAGTCTCTGAAACTCCTAGTAACACAGCATTAAAAAGAACTTTTATTTTTACAAGTGAAAGTGACTCTGAGGGGCTTGGAATCGATTCTTTTCAGAATGGCAGAGGGAGGCAGAGGGAAAAAGGAAAAAAGGGGCCCCAAACCCCTGATCCTCCTTCTCTTTTTCTCGGCTCCCTTTCTGCCTATCACTGGACCCTCTCTCTCCCTTTCTGTCTTCTTCCCCTCCCCTCCCCTCTCTTCCCTCCCTACCTCCCTTCCTCTCTCTCTCTCCCTCCCTTCCCCATCCCTCCCCCTTCTTCTTGTTCTCCCATCCTTCTTTTTCTTCTTCCTACTTCCTCCGCTGGGCCTCCGCCGTTTCCCCGGAGCTGGCGGGGCTGCCAGTGCTTCAGCTGGGCCTCAGCCGCTTCCCTGGGGCTGGCGGATCTTCAGGCGCTGTTCCTGCTGCACTGCTGCCGCTTGCCCCATCCTGGCTGGCGTGACAGCAGCGCTGGTAACCCCGCCGGCCCTAGAGAAGTGGCAGAGGCCCAGCTGAAGCACCGACAGCCCCGCCAGCTCCGGGGAAGCGGTGGAGGCCCAGCGGAGGAAGTAGGAAGAAGAAAAAGAAGGATGGGAGAACAAGAAGAAGGGGGAGAAATGGGGAAGGGAGGGAGAAAGGGAGGGAGGGAAGAGAGGGGAGGGGAAGAAGAGAGAAAGGGGGAGAGAGAGGGTTCGGTGGAGGGACGCTTGTCTTCCCCAGCTCCAGTGGGAACGACAAGCATGCCCGCCCAAAGAATCGATTCCAAAGAGGCCCCATTTCCATAGTGGGAACATGGGGCCTTTTGGAATTGATTAAATTAGTGGGGCAGAGACGAAACAGGATGTGGGTTATTCCCTTAGTGGGAATGGGCCTCTAGATGTTTGGAAATAGGGGTATTCAGTTTCAGAAACAGAGTTGGGAGAATATTTTGGAGAGAAGGAATTAGAACAGAGTGCAGCAAGGAGCTCTAATAATGATGATTCTTTTGGAAATGAGGGAGAAAGAAAAGAAAATTTTTCCAACAGTCTGTTTGTAGTTAGTTATTTCAAGAGTAAAAATGGTCTTACAGTTTAGTCTTATATCAAAATGTATAGACACTGTAAAATAAAGAAGGAAACAAGGAACTCAGGTTGACTTTGGTTTTAAAGAAGACTTCCTCAAAAGAGAAAAAATTCCGTAAGGAACTATTGGATTTAGAGTGAGAAGCATCACTCTGCTCAAAAAAGATTATTAGGTTACAGCCAAAGGATATAGCTATATGAAAAGGGTGGATGAACCTCTTTAAAAGGCACATGAAGCTGCAGAGCTGACTATTAGAGTGTCCACTGTAACATCTGTATTTGCCAGGGCTGTGATTCTGTGGGTCCTGGGTGTATTGACACCTAGATAGTTAGTATGAGTATAAACTATATACAGTTTATACGAAATCTTAGGGAAGGATTCAGAAGGTTTAAAACAGTATATAGTAATTGCTGGACATAAAACACTTCCATAATGCATAATGAGCTATTGGAGTGGCTCAAAGATCCTTATGACTGCATGACTGGGAAGCTGATCTTACCTCCAGGACTAATCTAGTTTATCTGCCATTCAGAGGAGGTTTTGATTGGTATTGAATCTTTGGAAAAGCAATATCGTACACACAGCCTAAATGTATTTATATATAGATAGTAAAGAGTTGGTTAAAATATGATGTTTTTATAGAAAATTTTAAAAGAACATTTTTTTAAATTCAAAATTAAAAAAATAAAATTTAAAATTTTGAAATTTGAAATTTTAGTTTAAAAAAATTCTAGGGCCTCTCCTATCTCCTCCCACTGAGCTTCACCCACTCCCACCATCTCTTAAAGCTTTTTAAAGGAAATTAAATGAATGTGTGGTCCGCACACCCTCTAGTGACGCCATTGTCTGAAGATGGGCTTTGAATCAGGAGGTGTTTTTCCAGTTACAGAAAGAATTCCAGTCTGATTGGCAGCTCCTCACAACTGCATTACACTTCAAATAGACAAGCCAAGCTGGATGATTGCTTAGACACTTTGTCTTATTCTGTTTTGGCTCTATTCCCACATACTAAAAACTAAGTTGTCCCAGACCTCCCAGAGGGCCTTTTCTGCTATTGCTCCCTGGCTGTGGAACGACCTGCCAGTCTTATTACAACCTTGGAAGGCTTTAAAAAAGTGACCAAGACACATCTCTTCCAGCAGGCCTTCTCGGATAGTAATTAATCTCCCACCATCTGATGACCCCTGTCCCCTATCCGGCCGCCTATATGGGAATTTGAAAGTTCGTGTATTTTAGATCTTGATTGTTTTAACCATGATTAGTTTAATACTATTTTAAGGAGAGGGAGGTGGGTATGTTGGAGGATTTTAACTGTATATGTTTTTAACATGTTGTACCCCGCCCCAATTGCTCGCTCAGAGGGGCAGGTAAGAAATAATAATAATAATAATAATAATAATTATTATTATTATTATTACTTTCTTGTAAGAGCTGTTCATAAGAAAGCTGCTAAGGCTTGTAACAAAGTCATGTATACTCTGTGAAAGGTACAGAGGGATTTAGAATCATAGAATCATAGAGTTGGAAGAGACCACAAGGGCCATCCAGTCCAACACCCTGCCATGCAGGAACTCCCAATCAAAGCATCCCTGACAGATGGCCAGCAAGCCTGTGCTTAAAGACCTCTAAGAAAGGAGACTCTCCAAGGGAGTGTGTTCCACTGTCGAACAGCCCTTACTGTCAGGAAGTTCCTCCTAATGTTGAGGTGGAATCTCTTTTCCTGCAATTTGTATCCATTGTTCCGGGTCCTAGTCTCTGGAGCAGCGGAAAACAAGCTTGTTCCATCCTCAATATGACATCCCTTCAAATATTTAAACAGGGCTATCATATCACCTCTTGACCTTCTCTTCTCCAGGCTAAACATCCCAAGTTCCCTAAGGCATTCCTCATAGAGCATGGTTTCCAGACCTTTCAGCATCTTAGTTGCCCTCCTCTGGACATGCACCAGTTTCTCCACATCCTTTTTGAATTGTGGTGCCCAGAACTGGACACAGTATTCCAGGTGGGGCCTGACCAAAGCAGAATAGAGTGGCACTATTACTTCCCTTGATCTAGACACTATACTTCTATTGATGCAGCCTAAAATTGCATTGGCCTTTTTAGCTGCCGCATCACACTGTTGACTCATGTTCAGCTTATGGTCTACTTGGACTCCTAGATCCCTTTCACACATAGTTTCATTCATCCAGGTGTCCCCCATTTTATATCTGTGCGTTTCATTTATCCGCCCTAAGTGCAGAACCTTACATTTCTCTGCATTGAATTTCACTTTGTTAGCATGGGCCCAGCTTTCTAATCTATTCAGGTCATTTTGAATTTTGACCTTGTCCTCTGGCTACTCCTCCTAGTTTAGTGTCATCTGCAAATTTGATAAGTGTGCCCCCAATTTTGTCATCCAAATCATTAATAAAGATGTTGAATTGCACTGGGCCCAGGACAGAGCCCTGTTGTCACTTCCTTCCAGGTTGAAAAGGAGCCATTGTTGAGCACCCTTTAAGTTCGGCCAGTCAACCAATTACAAATCCATGTAACAGTTAACTTGTCTAGCCCACATTTTACAAGCTTGTTTGCAAGAATGTCATGGGGGACCTTGTCAAAGGCCTTACTGAAATCGAGATATACTATATCCACAGCATTCCCTTCATCTACCAAGCTGGTAATTTTATCAAAAAAAGAGATCAGGTTTGTTTGGCATGACTTGTTTCTCTGAAACCCATGTTGACTTTTTGTGATTATGGCATTGGCTTCTAAATGTTCACAGAATCTCTGTTTAATGATCTGCTCTAGAATCTTTCCTGGTATTGATGTCAGACTAACTGGACGATAATTGTTGGGATCCTCTTTTTTCCCCTTTTTGAAGATGGGGACAATGTTTGCGCTCCTCCAGTCTGCTGGGACTTCTCCTGTTCTCCAGGAATTCTCAAAGATTATTGCCAGTGGTTCTGATATTACATTTTCCAGTTCTTTTAATACCCTTGGATGTAGTTCATCTGGTCCCGGAGACTTATATTCGTTTAGGTTAACCAGGTATTCCTGTACTATCTCTTTACTTATTCTGTGCTGAAATTCCCCTATTCTGTCTTCTGCTCCATTATCCTTAGGTTGAGCACCCTTTGCCTTTTCTGAGAAGACTGAAGCAAAGAAGGTGTTGAGTAATTCTGCCTTTTCTCTGTCCCCTGTTAGCATTTTGCCATCTTCTGCACGCAGTGGTCCAACCGTTTCCTCCTCCTTCCTTTTGCTGCGGACATATCCAAAAAAGCCCTTTTTATTGTTCTTAACCTCTCTAGCAAGCCTGAGTTCATTCTGTGCTTTCACTTTTCTGACTTTATCCCTACACATGCTTTATCCCTATTTGTTTGAATTCCTGTTTGATGATTTCCCCATTTTTCCATTTCTTATACATGTTCCGTTTAAAACTTAGCTCAGTTGAAAGTTCCTTAGTCATCCATCCTGGCTTCTTGAGACATCTTCCATTTTTCTTCCTCATTGGAACTGTTTGAAATTGTGCCTTCAATATCTCCCTTTTGAGAAACTCCCATCCGTCTTGAACTCCCTTCTCTTTTAGTTTTCCTGACCATGGGGTCACCCTCAGTATTTCTCTAAGTTTATTGAAATCAGCTCTCCTAAAGTCTAGAGGGGTAAGGGAAAGGATGGGATATTTTAACTGTAACTGTTTTTAACTCTTGTTGTAATCCGCCCCGATTGTTTGTTCAGAGGGGCGGACTAGAAATAAATTATTATTATTATTATTATTATTATTATTATTATTAGAGTGCGTGTCTGACTATGCCTAACTTCTCCCTTCCACTGTATAACAAACTCCAGTTTAACTGTATAACAAACTTCCACTGTATAACAAATTCTACATTTTGTTATGGATGTCCTGTAATTCGTAAACTCCTGTTTTGTTTTTAAGTAGCAAACACATTACTTTACATTTCATATTTTTTGACTTCAAACATTGTTCTTTATTATATATAGGCTTATTGTCTAGAGGCATAAGTGTAGGAAAGCTTGGGTTTATACACTCTGTCTTTAAGAACAATGCTTGTTCAGGGAGAATCAGCTGTTTCTGCAAAACGAGGTCCTGAATTTTCAATCTTTTGGAATCTTTGTGAATGTCAGAAATATACATAAGGATAACATATACTTCAGTAGATGACATATACTTGGACTTGCAATTATCTTGGCACAGAGTCCCTCACTAAAGGCTCCTGAGTAAACCTAGGAGGCAGGGAAACTGATTTTTGTTTTTTGTTTTGGTCAATAATTGGCTGCACAAAGAAGTTTGTTGATTGGAAGCTTCTTGCCTTCATGCTTTGCTTGAAAGCTTCCTGGAAACATCTCAGCTGGAAATATCTCATTTGCCACTGCGGATGTAGATAAACTGTTTTTTGACTGGCTTGATTGTTATGGTCTTGTTCATGTTAAAAAACAAAATTGCTAACTCTAAAAGGAACCTATCAAGGGGTTTTCTTCAGAAGATTTGTTCAGAGGGTATTCACGTTTGCCTTCCTCTGAGGCTGAAGATATGGCTCACCCAAAGCCACTCAATGGGTTTCTATGGCTGAGTGGAGATTCCGATCCTGGTCTCCATAGTCGCAGTCCAGCCCTCAGAATACAACATCACTGGTTCTGTGCATGTATACATGGGAGTGATTCAGCTGGGTAACTGTTATAGTGTTAACAGGGGCAGACTGCTTGTGTGGCCTTACCTGTTAAGAATGTAACCACCTTGACAATATTTATCTTAACATATATCACTATTTAGTGTAATTGAATGAAATTATAAACTCATAATGTCTCTGAGGGAAAAGAATTTATTTTCAAAACACAAGATTTGGTGTGTGTGTTTTTAAAAAGGTCATCTGGATGCCAGTCATTGAGGCTTCTTTTTTGTTCATATGGAATGATGTTCATTTCTGCTTTCTGTATCCTTTTTGTCCTGTGTTGCCTTGAAATGTTGGTTTTTTTCCTCTTTTTCTCCAGGGGTGGATCTTGATCAGACCAGAAAAGCAGAAGAGCAACAAATGCTGCAAGATGCACGGCAATGGCTAAACAGAGGGAAAATTGAAGATAGAAGACAGCCCCGAACTGGTGCTACTGCTCTCCATGTAGCTGCAGCTAAGGGCTATTATGAGGTCATGAGGTACTGATTCCTTTTCGTTGTTTGCTTGGGCATCTCCCTTTTCTTGTAAATGGTGCTGTACTTATTGAGTCCCTACAGGTTTTTGGTTGGGACTTTCAAGAAGTGATGTTTAGGCTTTGTAATATTTAAGATGATACGTTATTTCTCTCTTTTAATGCCATCAGATAAGGCTATAGTGCCCTTTGAGCAAGG
Source organism: Urosaurus nigricauda (assembly GCA_034509955.1). NCBI lineage: Eukaryota > Metazoa > Chordata > Lepidosauria > Squamata > Phrynosomatidae > Urosaurus > Urosaurus nigricauda. The sequence goes on along the minus strand of JAOEGL010000004.1, from coordinate 44,319,190 downwards.
TAGCCTTGATGACCCCCTCTCCCCCCCCCCCCCCCTCTTTTGGAAGAGGCAGTCTATGTATACTGAAAATTCACATCATGTTTTAATTTCTCTAAGGAAAATAAAGATAATCCTATAGTCCTGTATATTGAATTCATACTCAGAGGGACTTACTTCCAATGTGTAAATCTATATAGCATTGGAACTTATGTCTTAAGCTGAAAGCAAGAAGCTACATTTCTCATGCAAAATGACAGACCTGCTTTTCTAATTTTAGCTAATTTTTGAGCAATTTTTGTCCTTTATTTTCCTATTTTGAAATTATCCCATGCATTTACTGACGTTTTATTTTTTCTAGAAAGTGAGGATTGGAGAGGTAAATGATCCCAAGTTAGAACAGTGTGCAGTAACGTGTAAGTGGAGACGCTGTAGGACTGACAATACCTGGTTGGATCACAGTAGGGAAGCGGCCTTAATTGCCATTTAGAGCATAACTGAATGTTTGCCCATGTAGTCCTCCTGTTCTGTCTCTAAAAGTGTTATAGAAGGATTAAGACACTTCCATCTAATTCATATGTATAGAACTTGCTGAAGAAAAAAGAAGCATCATCCTGATACAATGAAGAGAAGTGAACTGAGGGGGATTTAAAAAATTAAACAGCATCACTTAATATTGCAGTTTTTATGTCCAGTGGGAGGAACTTGGTGGCAAAACAAGTAAAGGTTTCAGGTTTAGTTTCCAGCATTTATAGGCAGAGGAATCTAGAGCTTAAGGCTAAATCTTACACTCTGTAGTGTTGGTTAAAAAATTTATTTGCTGAGAGAGGTTAATGCCACAGCTTCTGCTTTTTCTTCATAGGTTTCCTTCTGTCCAACCGTTTCTTAGAACATGGTCTGTGCTTTCTGACTAAGATATCTCCAGTGCTTTGCTTTGCAAGGATCCAGTCACTGTTCCCACTTGTATGATGTAGACTTTTTTCAATCTTTTGTATTAAATCTGACACCTTTTCACTGCCATGAGCTGTCTGCTTTACCTACTCATGTCTGTTAACAGGGTATGATTTTTCTTCTCACAAAGTGGCTGATTATGGTGGCTGTTAGCTTGCAACATTGAATTGCTGCCATTTTTTGCTCATTTGTTTTCCTCAGGCTCTTGATCCAAGCTGGGTTTGATGTGAATGTCCAGGATAATGATGGCTGGACACCACTCCATGCTGCTGCACATTGGGGAGTAAAGGAAGCTTGCTCTATACTGGCTGAAGCACTCTGTGACATGGACGTCAGGAACAAGCTGGTTAGTGGGCCTTAGATTAGTAACGTAGTATCAGAAACACACAAACACACTCTCAATCCTTTTATGGACAGCTTATTCTTAGAAATTCTAATTGTGTTTCTTGGCAAGCCAAAAGAACTACATAATTGCATATATCTGTTTCTTGCCAACAGCTCACCTTTATTCAGTAGTCAGGAAGGCTGCATTATGCTTATTTTTTACTTAACAGCAGAGCAATTGAAATGTTTTTGAAACAAGTATTGCTGAAAATGGGAGTTTGTGTTATTAAATCCACTTCTGTTTTCACTGTAAAAGGCCACTTCAGGCCAAAAATATAAGCAAGAACACTTTTTACACCTACACTTTCTAACAAAAATGTTTTTTGGTATACTAACAGAACTTGAAGGTATGCAGATGGTCTATTCACAGGTGAAAATTATAAATGTTGGTGTATACTTTGAGCTGGTCTTAGTAAATCATAGCCCCTGTTATTTCTTTTATTTTTTCTTATTGCAGTGGGCCCTTGGGATCCACTGTGCTTTGGATTGGTTTCAGGACTCTCTCTCCCTCATGGATACCAAAATCTGTGGATGCTCAAGTCCCATTAAATACTGTAGCATAGTACTGTAAAATAATCTAAATATAAAATGGCAAAATCAAGCTTTTGGGAATTTATATATTTTTTAAAAAATTTGAAGCTGTGGATGGTTGAATCTGTGGTTAAAACATCCATGGACATGGAGGAACAACTGTATGTATAAGGAGTGGCTTTAAAAAAATAGTATTTTATAAGGAGCAACTTAGTGATCTGGGTTTTGGGTAGAATAGTGAGGTTTAGATTGCAGTATGTTGCACTGAACTTGCTCTGTAATTTGCAGATGTTAGTTTGACTCGTGGTCTGTTAATTAAAAATTAATTAATTAAAGTGCTGGTTTCTAGGTTTGCTTTTCAGTTATGAGAGGTTTTGCTTGGGCAATAGGTAATTCACAACTACAAACAGGCTAATTTTGGCTGGTCATGGATGCTTAGGGAAACTGGGCCCTTCATTGGCTTAATTATGTCCTTTTACGGTAGAGCAAAGAGTAGCACAGCCTCCTTCTCAGAGGTTCATTACCCAATTTATATCTTTTATATTTTTCATTTCCCAATTTATATATTTTTAGGTGCACTTGTGGATGAGAATTCCAGATTCTGTGGAAGACAGAGCATTTTTTCTAGCATATGCTTGAGATATTTTTTGGATATGTACCATGCTGACTTTTGACTTGGGGGTCACTTGAAGGCTATGTTTTGACTGACAATGTCTTCATATAATAATCGCTAGACATAATTATATCCCTGTGATTTTTTTTATCTTACTGTAATATTTGATAGAAATTCTGTGTTTGTGAAAATTCTGACCATAGTTGGAAGATCAGAAGTTCACAAACTTTGAATTTCTTTCCCCTGTCCCTTTTGTCTCTTGAACACACATTTCCCCTGCCTCATCCCCAGTGACCTTAACTGCCATTAACGGTTTTTTTCCTGCATCAGTTCCTACCATGATCAGTTGCAGTCAAGATAACAAGTGTTTTAAAGTTGGTTTTTCAAGTCCCAATTAAGAGGGATCTGGTTTTCATTGTATTGTACAGATGCAGTCTTTGAAAACTGGACATGTGCCTCGATGCAGTGATATGTTCGATGAGCACCAGTGAACCTGAGAGTGAATCCTGACAAGACTGAGTTGTTTTGGATAGGTGCTTCATACAGCCAGGACTTGGATAGAAGATTTTAAATGGGATAGTGTTCTTTCTGAAGGAACAGATGCATAATTAAGTAGCACTCCTTGATTCTAACATGACTTAGATGGCACAGATGGACATATTGGCAAGGAGTGATTATGCCCACCTGTGCTGTTCCTAGATTGAAATAGCATAGCATGGTAAACCATGGTTCAATAATTTCACAGTTGGAGTGTCATGTTGAGCTGGCTTGAAAGATATTGCAACTAACGTAGCTAACCTTATGTTTGACACAGTGAGGTGAGAGTATGTCACTCAAATTTTAAGAAGTTTGCTCTTGTTCCTGGTGTGCCACCAGAGATACATTTTGTGGTTATGATACTGGTTTACAAAACTCTGTATTGCTATGTTCCATATACCTAAAGTGAACTTCTGATGATAAATCCCATGTTGCATGTTAATCTCTGCTGGACTGGCCAAGGTGATGGTGCTGTCAACAAGCTGAGACCACAGTGTGGCAGTGGTATCTGGAGAACTCTCTCTGTGATTGCTCCCAGTTTACTGGCACTCTCTTACAAATAAGATTCAGTTGCCGACCACCCAAAACTCATGACCTGTCAATGTTATTTTAAATATTTCTGTTTTACAAGGCCTTTTATAATTAATCCTTTAGGATAATATTTTTGTAGTTACTTCTGCTACAAATCTTTTTAACTATATGTCTGTGGAGATTTAATTTAATTTTATGACAGGTGTATAATTATATGAGTTTCCTTGGGCTTCCATTAAGAGAAAAAGCAAAATATAAAAACAATAAACAAACCAACAAACTCTGTTGAAGTCTATGTGAACAAGAAAAAATTAGCAGAAAAGGAGTGAGTTTTATAATTGTATTGATCACTTCAGTCTTTTGTAACAAACATTTTTGTTACTACTGCTTTAACAGATATTGCAAGTTGATCAAATGACAATTATCAGTCTGTAAACTCACACACACACACACAGAGAGAGAGAGAGAGAGAGAGAGAGAGAGAGAGAGATACTGCTCAATTGACTACTAAACATTTTCCAAAGAAGCCTAAGTAGGTCATGAAGTTACCTTTGAAGTTTTTCCAAACACCAGAAAATTTCAAAAACTTTGAATAGGAAATGCTATCATGTGAACTGCCTCTGTTTTTTTCATTGCTCATGCCATCAGGGTCAGACACCATTTGATGTTGCTGATGAAGGATTGGTTGAACACTTAGAGATGCTGCAGAAAAAACAAAACATGGTGAGTTGCAAGAGATTCCTTTTAACTAGTTGAGATCTGGGGGACATCGCTGACATGATTGTTCAGTTAGAGGAATGAAACCAAGTGGCAGCGTTCTCATGGTTGCTTATAAGATGGTAAATATCTCACATATACAAGTACTAACACAGCATAAATAATACAGAAATTCTTACAGTCTTGTACAGGTTGTACAGGTTGAGTCTGAAAAGCTTGGGACCAGAGGTAGTTTTGATTTTGGAATATGTGCGATTTTTGGAATACTTGCAAATACATAGCCAGGTGCTGCACTTGCTGGAACCTCACTCTCACTTTCTGGGGGGGGGGGGCAGTCCTGCACACCAAGTTCCTCTGTAGTGAATGAGTGAGTGAATGTGTGGGGAGGGGGAGATAGGCCGAACTTAAGCCCTTCTGTCTCAAACTCTCGGCCAAGGCTCAGAGGGAAAGTGCTGCTTTGTAGGAGTCACTTAATGCCTAATACTTCCTAGTGGAAAAGAAGGAGGAGGAGGAGGCAAAGGCAGAGGCAGCTGGGGACTTGGTAGTACAACTGCTGCCATTGCCTCCCCACCCCTGAATCAGCTACTCCTAAGTGCTCACCCAGCCCAGATGTGATGGCAGCCATAAGCTACTACTTGTAGAAGATAGGTGCCTCCTCCTCCAGACACTCACTCATTTTCCTCTTAAGAGAGTCAGATGAGGTGGAGGCAGCAGTGGCTGTGGGGCATTCCCCAGAGCTGCTCACTCATCCTGCAGGATTCAAAGATGTAGCCATGCTAGTCTGTGGAATCAGTATGTAGAGAGATCTTCTAGCACTTTTGAGATTGAGAGCTGGAACAGACCAGCAGCTTCAGCTGGCTTCAAGCTGGCTTGGGGGGCATGGCATTTATATGTGCCATGCCCTCAAGTTGTCTGGAAGTCACACTGGTGATTACCCGTTGAGCACCTTGGGGGCGTGGCATTTAGACCAGTGGGAAGCCAGCTGAAGCTGTGGTGGGGTGGCTTAAATCCACCCCAAATCGGAGCAGATGGCAAGATTCTGGCATGCAGTTGGCACGGCCCCAATTCAGCTTTGTTGGGACGGCTTAAAGCTACCCTTTTGGGGCAGTCTATTTCGCCCCTAACTGAAAGAAACAAGTTGGCAGTATGAGCTTTTGTAGACTTAAATCTACTTCCACAGATGTGTTGTAAGGCTTCCCATGGTCACCAAAGCTGACATTTAGAGCTGCTACATTTATTTGTCATGCTAAAACATTACATCCTGGGGGGGGGGGGGGGTAGGGAATGACACAGGATTGAGTATGGACTACCTGTAAGGATTGCTGACACTTTTTCTGGTGAGCAAAAAAAGTGACCAACTGCTGATTTACAGCTCAATTTGTACTGTTTTTGATACTGAGAAAATGTGCCTGGCATGATCCTTGCTGCCTTGGCTCTTGCCTGCTGTCAGCAACCTATCCATCAGGCCTTTGGAAGTTATGACCTTTCCTGGATGACCCTTGGAAAACCCTTGATCCTGCCTTGGCTTGATGAGTTTGATTTAAGTGACAGGTCTAGTCTAGAGTAGTAGTGTCTCTGGCCTGGCCAGGTGTCCATATCTATGGCTTATTTTTTATATAAAAAGTTAAATGCAGATTGTATAAATATAGTCTAAATCAAGATCAGCATGGTTGTAAAATATAATTTAAGTCATGATATGACCAGTTCTGATCAGGAGATGTTGTTGCCAAGTTTCCCTAATGAAATCCCTTAGGTCAAATTGACATTCTGAAATAGTCTGAAACCCTAAAATATCTGTAACACTGTGTTCTTTCTTTCCTTCCCAAGATCTTCTTGAAGATCTCTAGTCCAGATCTGTGAAAACAGCTATTCCTGTTTTCAATAATGTGTTTTTATTTTAAAACCTTGAATATTTCTTATTGTTTAGTTTCCTGCATTCAGCATTAACATATTTTTCAAAAAGACTGAAAAGTTAGTGCATCTGTCTAAAGTAAATGGGGCTCTCAGGATCAGCGTACTTCGATAATTTTCTTTAAAACCTGTTTGTGACTTGTTTGCAGTTTGTACTTAAACTCTTTGAGCTTTCCTGTCAATCTTAGTGGATTTCACAATGCCATGATGCATCCTGCCAAATTCTGGGTAATGCTATTTCTGTATCAGTGGCAGTGGGGCACTGTATTTGTTTCTAGAAAATCTATTTTATTTACCATGGTCATAGTCCAGAGAGCTCTCTAGGTGTGGCTAAGTGCTTTCATATGACAATGAGACCTTGGGCTTTTCCTCCAGAACATGTTTGCTTTGGAATTCTCAAGTTTCAAAACAGCTTGCCATAAGGTGCTAGGGTTCATACGCACTCTCTATGTGTTTCCTCCCTCCCTAGTCTTTTAAAGTGAAAAAGCTACATGGATGTCTATGATAAATGGTTCCCTTGTGTGTAGCATTATTTTATAAACTTTTTATAAACAAATATTTTTGGCCAATATCTTAACTGAGACCTAAGCTGTTAAACATGGTGCAGTTCTGCCATTTCTGTTAACTAGATGATAAAACTGTTTACAAGAGCAGTTGCTAGGTCTTCAAAATGGCCTTCCAATTATGTTTTTGACAGCTGCGAAGTGAAGAGACAAGAAACAAGTTAATTGAAGCCAATATGAATGGGAAACTCCAAAGTGGACTCTTCAAAAAGTAAGAATCTCTGTCTCAAAGTAGATGGCATGGATTTCTTGTAAGATGAGGTGTGACTCACTGATACAAACTGTTTGGAAACAGAAGTTACCTTTCTCTTGTAAATGTCAGGTGAGTGGCTAACATGATATGAAATAGTCTTAACAATTGTTCAGTATTTTCTTTTACAAATCCTCTTCTGTTGAAGAGTATGTATTTTCCTCTTCAAACTAGGACATATTTGCAGCCTGGTGTAGTCATTTTCACCACTCCACTGACATGATTCCAAGGAAAATGGCTGGAATTAACAAACTAAAAAACCAAACTCTTCTACAGATAGCTAGAGATGGTGAGCCTTTTTCAGGGCCAAGTGCCCCAACTAAAAGTTTTTCCAGCACCAGGTGGTACCCAGTGCCAGAGGCAGGACTTCAGCCCTCCGGGAGTGGGATTTCCAGAGCGGGACTTCTTTCCCTTTTCCTGGCCTCTATAGAGGCAGCTGGAGCCTGCAAAAAGTCTGGGAAGAGGAGGAACAGGTGCACGCCCTTGTTCCACCTTCTGTCCGCTGGGTGCCAGGCCAAATGGCATCACATGCCATCTCTGACACGCGTGCCATAGGTTCGCCATCATGGAGCTAGACCTTCTTTTTTAAAGTTAGAACGATCTCATACTGAATCCAGGCTAGCACATTGCAATATTCAAGGGGAAATTGCTAATATTGTTCTGCAGAAAATATACTTGGGACAGTCTGTCTAATTTTCATATTGCAAGCCTCTCGGATAGGGTATTTTAGTCAGCAGCTCTTTCAATATTTGTACCACAGCAAAGAGAAGATTCTTTATGAGTCAGACACTCTGAAATCTTTGAGAAAAGAAGAGGAAAACAAAGAGTCCAGTAGTTCCAGCTCTGAGGATGAAGATGAAGCTGAGGAAGATGATGCATCAGAGTCTGATACTGAAAAAGAAACAGGTAATAAGCAAAACTTAGATTCCTGCCTTGAAAAATAGTGAATGGCCTGGAAATCTTATGACTACAGAAATACTTGGAAGAAAATTGTAAAGTATAAAACAGTTCATATGGGCACTGAACATTGCTAGTCAAGAATGCAACTGGGACTGGCAATGAAATGTTGTAGTGTGAGGTGCTTTGGTTCAGGTTACTGCAATCCATTGTCACTGAGCATGCTCTTTCTACTTCAGGCTTTTTAAAGAGATTCTTGCCAAAGAGCTGTTCTCTAAAAACTTTTCATGCTTCTACAAACCGTGGAGTTTTGGTTTGGTGGTACTTCCACTTTTTGAATGGCTGCTGCCACTTCAACTCTACAAGTGATATATCTTGGACACTTGAAAAATATTGTACTGCTTAATTTCTGACATCATGACAATCCTCCAGGTGTTTTTGATTTCACCTCCCAAAAGTCCCAGTGAACATGGCTCATGTTCTGAAAATTTGAGAGTGGAAATCCTAAACATTTCTTAAGATCATGTTTTGAGGATCATGGAATCATATAGAATTGGAAGACACCACAAGGGCCATCCAGTCCAAGACCCTGCCATGCAGGAACTCCCAATCAAAGCATCCCCAACAGATGGCCATCCAGCCTCTGTTTAAAGACCTCTAAGGAAGCAGATTCCATTTAGCTCATTACTTTATGGACTTGTAAAATCTTTTGTGCAGCCATACATTTTAATTAGCTAAAAATTTTGTCCTCTATACACATCTCAGATTTTGGAAATCCTGAAAAAGTGCTATGTATATCACTGCATATTTTTCTGGATTGTAGCCATGGTCATAAGTAAGAAAACACCAGATTCTAAAAACTGAATGTATTCACAACATATATTCCTGCAGTACGGAAGTAGACTAGTACTTGGTACTATTAATAGCTCTCTCTCAAGTCAAAATTACTCACCAAAGCAAATATAGCAATGTTATCTTGCTTACAATAATTAGTGTCCATTGTCATAGACTGAATAAAAGAATCTCAGACTGTGGGGACTTAGTATTCATAGACCAGCCTCGAAAAAGTAGACAAAATAGGTATGTTTATTTAAGCTAGAGAAATCTGTGTCTAACTTCCTCATTCAGCCTTAAAAGTAAGTTTTTTCAACTTCCCACTTACTGCATTTAATGCAGCAGTATATAGCTAGCCTGCAGCTCAGTGATGGTATGCCAGTCCAGAAATGTAATATTATTGATGCATACATGCCAGAACCTCCAACATTCTTTTTACTGATAACTGTGCACTTTCTGTTCCATCTCTTCACTTACTATTTTAAATAGAATTAAAGGGGATGGCAGGAATTGGCAGTTTTAGGGATGGAGGCTTTCAGTATGTTTTCCACATGCATAATCCTTTCAAAGCAGCAGTGGCCAGAATTGATTGGGGTTTTTTTTGGCCACAGGCATAGAGATCCGGGCATTCTATCTACTGCTTGCCATAAATGAAGCACTCCACTGGCTGCCAGTCAGTTTCCAAGCAAAGTACAAACAACAAACAAACAAACAGCTTCATTTATATACCACTTCATACTGCCTAAGGAGTGTCTAAGCGCTGGTTAATTCAGTAACCAGCAGAACTTACCTTACTCACTTCTTATCAAAATCCTGTTAGGAAATATAGTGCTGCTGAGTATATCTCACACAGATTTTTCCATTCTATGTTGATTTTTTTTCACACTGTGGAAGGTGGCTTTGTGGACATGTATAATATAATGTTCTTTCATGTTTAAGCCAACTAGGCATACATTTTGATTTTAATGCATCAAAGAATTGGAGCTTAAATGTCAGGAGCACTTTACCAAAAATCAAAAATTGTAGTAAAATATTCACAACTTTTTGACCTTTATTTTTCTTGCTTATTTTCTAGAAAGAAAGGACGAGTCTGTTGCTAACCATTCCAATCCTGAACCCAGAATGCTCATCACGGAAACAGTACCACCACCTGAGCATAACTCTTTTACTGTGGCTCCTACCCGAAAAGTAAGTAGAGAGAGCATGACTCAGATCTATCCTTGAGAATTTGCTGAAAGCTGTGGTATCTGAGTTTTCAAATTTTGGGAGGGATTATTGAAGACCTGAGCTCATCAAGGTCTCTCATTCAGTTCACCTTAAACCAAAGCTGACTTGACAACAAAAAACAACAAATGGACTCCATCACCAGAAAAAGACACACAAGCATATACATGAAGAATTTTGTATATGTTATTTTACTCCTGTGCGAATTAATTTCGCTTACATGGAAAAGTCTGTAATGAGGAAAAAATAACATGAAGATTTGAAAAAACTAAAATTTTACCTTTAAATTTAGAGTGACAAAAATAATTTAAAGCAATAGGAAGGGAATACAAGCAGTTATTTTGCACTCCACAGACTTCCTGAAGCCCAAGGAATAATTTCTGGTTTGAATTAACAGATTTGAGATAACAATCCCATGAAAGCAGACTATATATGAGTAAATTTTATTAAATTCAGTGGATCTTCCATATAAACATTGAAAGGATTGGGCTAACTATCAATTCATACTAAGCAGATTTTTAAAAAATTCAATGGATGTTGAACGTCTTTTTGACCAGAAGGTTGCCATTCTTTAACCAACAATCTCTGAAGAAGGAGGCAAGCATGAAATTTCTGAATCAAAGACAGTCAGAGTTTTTGATTCTGTTTGTTTAGGCTTGAATACAGACGGTGGTTTACTGTTGTCCTAAAGGAATACTAATTAATAACAAAAAGCTAGAAGGATTTTGTACTACCGTAAGTAGACACTGGCCCGATCTAGATGGGCACTAAAGAGCACCATTAAGGCTCTTTAGTGTGCCATTAGGGTTCATGAGCACGCAACATCCGCACGCTCACGACTCCTAACCTGTAATGGCAGCGGCGCCATTCCCAAATGCTGTTTATATGGTGTTTGTAATGGTGCCGCCACAGCTGTGCAGCTGCTAGATGCAGCTGCGCAGTTGTGGCAGTGGAAAGGCGCTGAATGGCACCTTTTCCTGAAATTGCACCGCAACTGAAGCGCAAAAAATGAGCACAGTTTCCCTGCTCCTTTTTTGCGGCGCAACTGCGCCGCAGCATCTAGCTGCTGCAGCGTAGTTGCACCACAAATAAAGGTGGCTACAGACCGCCCTTTGTGGGCGGTCTGTAAAGCCCCACTATGCTTATTTAAGATTTCTATAGAAATGTTACACTGTACTTAATGTGTTTCATGAATGTTTAGCCAGACTGTTTATATTTATGTGGGTATTCATGTGTGTGTGCAGACACATACTTTCCCTTCTCTGCCAGCTGATGATAACAGTCCATAGTTGCACAAGACTTCAGTTTTTAACATTTAATCATTTAAATAAATTAAGTTGTGATATTAATGTAATGAATGCCTGTGTTCATATTACACAGTGGGTTAGAATGAAACGTCATGATGGACTAGATTGGAGGTGGGGAAGTACAGCCTTTAGACTCCATTTTGTAGACCTTGAATCCTTTCTGTCAGTCCTTCAAAGCCTTCAACCCTCAGTTAAAACGAAAAAAAATCAGCATGGTGTTTGGGTGTGGTTTTCCTCCATGCAGAAAGCCCCCCAAATATTTTAAAGTATGTGCAACACCCCTAGAGTCTTCAGACTCCACCCACCCTATACCTCCATTTTCATTGTAGTCCTTTTCAAAATGGTAACCAACATGATGCAGTGGTGTTCCCTGGAAGAAAGGAAGTACAGTGGTCCCCCGGTTTACGAATCCCCCGGGGTACGAAAACCCCGGGGTACGAAACCGGCGGGACCGCTAAAGTATCCCCCGGGATCCGAAAGATCCCCCGGGATATGGGAAAAAAACCGCGCGGCCCCTTTAAATCGGCCGTGCGGTCCGTTTAAAATAACGGTCCCCCGGGAAACGAATGCTTCCGGGTTACGAAAGGTAATCCGGAACGGATTACCCTCGTAACCCGGGGGACCACTGTATGTATCTATGTATGCATAAATAAATAAATGCGCTGCAGTAGCTAAGAATATGAGATGTTATATTGTTACAACATATTATTAATCTGTCACTTTTCTTTCAAGGCATTTGTGTCCAGAAATGATTTGAGAACTCTCTCTCCTTGCAATGATTCACCAGCATTATGCCTTTTAGGCTGAAGAATATGTTGATCTTGATCTTAACAAACCTCCCCGCACATTTCGGTCCTCTGGTAGGAATCTGCCACAGCCCATGAAGACCAGGCTGGTGCAGACCTCCCAGAGGGCCTTCTCAGCTGTTGCCCCTAAGCTGTGGAATGACCTGCTGGACGAGATGCGTCTTATTCCATCCATTGAAGGCTTCAAAAAAAGCCCTAAAGACGCATCTCTTCCGGCAGGCCTTCCCAGAAGAAGTATAACAGCTCCCCGCCCTGAAATGAATCTCTTGAGCTTTTCCATTCTCTCTCCTGCATTATCTCACCCTCATACAGCTAAAGTCTCCAGGCTGGAACCTCTGTTGCTCTTTTATTTTACTTTTATATGCTCATTTATTGATTTTAATGTTGTTGTGATTTAATCCTGTTTTAAGGGGGGGGGGAGTTGGGTGATGGGATGGCATATATTAATTGTACTGTTTTTTAACCCTGTTGTAACCCACCCCGATTGCTCATTCAGAGGGGCGGGCTAGAAATAATAATAATAATTATTATTATTATTATTAACATAAATTAAGATTTCCTCTTTATTGTATAGATGGGGGTAATTTTTATTACCCGTCCCCTTATCTCCCAACTGTGTTCTAAGATATGAAGATCAACTTCAGTTATGGTTATGATGGTTGGGAAGAACATTGTGGGAACACATCCTTTTTTGCTTCACAAGAATCCTGGATTTTTCCCTGTTTTGAATTTTGAAATTTAAGAGAGAGGTTTGATTTCTGACTGGTCTTGTATTCTGTTTAGCAGAAAAGATGGTAGGCGAGCTGACCTGCAAGGCTTTAAGTCAAAGAGTATTTATATTCCTCTGCATGTTGTAACCGCAATGCATTTGACACTGCAGTAGGTACTAAAAAAAGATATCCCAGGTTATGTAATTTTCCCTAGACTTGCTGGGGCCATGAATACTAAGATACTACAGAATTGAGCATGTAAATATTTAGTACTCAGCTTCTTCTTCCTGGGCCAAAGCTAACAAAATCTTATACGAGGGAGGGGTATTTGAATAATGTATTATGCTTGCAAGTCAAAATTAAAAAATAATTTTAAAAGATTTCTAGAATCTTGGCTTTTCCCAATTACCTTTCTTTTCTTTATTTCATTTTCCTGGTGAATACCTCCACATTATGGTAGGGATAAACAACATATGAGGACATTTTTACCTTCCCTGAATGTTGGCAGGCACAATTTCCCTTTCCAACCCTCCAAAACTAAGGGAAAAAACCTAGCTGGGGAAAAAAAGGGTCAGGTGGCATGATCTGTCATTTAAGAATTATTTTAATCCACTCCCTCTGACATACATCTGTTTTAGGCCAAGAAAAACTTTTAAGGAGTAGGGCTTTAAAACTGAGGGTTTTATTTGGCATTTTTTGCTAAAAAGAATGGGCAGGTTGGGGATTGTGCTGAAGGTCCTGGAAGGATACATAGCATGTAGATTAAATTTTTCTGTATTATTTGTACCCTAGAGGAACCTCTTGCTATTTGTATCTGTTGAAAACTGCCCCACGTCTGTCAGTACTGTATATACTCATGTATAAGTCTAGAAATTTTAGTCAAAAAATTGACCCATAAAAAATTGACTTATCCATGAGTCAATGTAAGTACTGTACTTTAACTCCTATTTAAAAAGGAATAATCTCCTGGAAAAGGCAGAAGTCCTGAAAGTCCTGACCCCCTCTGCATTCTCATCCATCTAGCCTTTAATGTGAATACAAAGAGTTATGCCTCCTGGATATTTATAAGGTATTTGGCATAGTTTTCCTTTGCGGTATTGTTTACAACCTTTGCTTTATTCTTTACATCCTTTGTTACATGCCCCTAAAGGTTATCCTTGACTTATCCACAAGTCATATTGGCCTGATCTAGATTGGCAAAAAGAAGTGTGTTCATGGCTGCATGAAACTCTAGCCTTTAGATGAGAAAAAGGGAAAGTGTGCCATAAAAACGCTTTTTTTGCATTTTAGGGGAGAAGAAGCGCCTTTAAAAAGGTGCTGGTTTTCCCAGCTTCTTTTTTAAAAACTGCAGAACAGTGCAGCTCCATCTAAAGGCTGCGTTGCAGCTGCTAAGCATTAAGGAAAAGGCAACTTCATCTCACACTTTCCTACCAATCTAGAAAGCCCCATTAAATCCTTAATTTTGGCCCCAAAATCTGTCCTCAACTTATACATGAGGTCGACTTATAATCAAGTATATATGGTAATCCCTCTTCTTTTTATCCCTCCAGCAAAACAGTCATTTCCAAAAAAATGTAAGGGACTGACTCAAATAAACCAAGAAAATGCTGATAGTATCAGAATTACATTCACCCAAATGGCTCACATATATAATTTCAAATCAATCACATAGCACTGTCCATGTTATTTAAAAGTATGCCTCCACAGGCATGATACATTAATAATCAGTAACAGAATGTTTTAAAATGGAAGAAAATTAAATTAGGGTTTTTTTTCCAAAGATACCTTTCACTTCATTTCATAGAATCATAGAGTTGGCCATCCAGTCCAATCCCCTTCTATGCAGGAACTCCAAATCAAAGCATCCCCAGCAGATGGCCATCCAGCCTCTGCTTAAAGACCCCCAAAGAAGGAGACTCCACCACTCTCCGAGGGAGTGTGTTCCACTGTTGAACAGCCCTTACTGTCAGGAAGTTTCTCCTAATGTTGAGGTGGAATCTCTTTTCCTGGAGCTTGTATCCATTGTTCTGAGTTCTAGTCTTTGGAGCAGCAGAAAACAAGCTTACTCTCTCCTCAATATGACATCCCTTCAAATGTTTAAACAAGGCTATCATATCACTTCTTAACCTTCTCTTCTCCAGGCTAAACATGCCCAGCTCCCTAAGTCGTTCCTCATAGGGCATGGTTTCCAGACCCTTAACCATTTTAGTTGCCCTCCTTTGGATCTGCTCCAGTTTCTCCACATCCTTTAAAAAAAATTTTTTTTTTTTAATTGTGGTGCCCAGAACTGGACGTAATATTCCAGGTGGGGCCTGACCAAAGCAGAATAGAGTGGCACTATTACTTCCCTTGATCTAGACACTATATTTCTACTGATGCAGCCTAAAATTGAATTGGCCTTTTTAGCTGCTGTATTGCACTGTTGACTCATGTTCAGCTTATGGTCTACTTGGACTCCTAGATCCCTTTCACATCTCATCTCATTCAGCCAGGTATCCCCCATCTTATATCTGTGCATTTCATTTTTCCGTCCTAAGTGCAGTACCTTACATTTCTCTGTGTTGAATTTCATTCTAGTTCAGTCCCCATCTATCCAGTTTCCACCACTATCGAACAACCATCTTTCAAAAGTCTGGGTAAAACTCAGCTATAAAGATAAATGCAAAATAGGCAGAGAAAAAAAGATGTAAAAGTTAAATTTGCACTTCGGTCCAATATTTTAAAAAGTATTTATAAGAACATAGAGCTTAAATATCCAAATTAAATTACCTGTGATAGCTAATTTCGTGGCTGTTAGGTACAGTACTATTAGTACATCATTTTGTAGAAAATTTCCTTTAAATCATAGGATTACATAAATTTCAGTCCCTCCTGCCACATTTTCTCTCATTTTCCCTATTCAATACTGTAGCTGCAATTTTGTGCCCACTTTACCATGCAATCTTTAATTTGTTCATCTTCTGTCTCAAACTTCAGAAGTAATTTATACATTTTGCTGTTTATCATTTGAACAAAGTTGTTCCTCGATTTCTATTTCCTTGCTTTCAAACCTGTTCACTTTTTTAAATTGATTTTATATCTTTCCTTTTACAGTGGTCCCCTGGGTTACGAATCCCCCGGGATCCGAAAGAGCCGGGGCTGGAAAACCGGCCGCGGTTTCCGAAAAAAAACCCGGGTTGCGAAAGAAAAGCGGCGCGAAATTCAAATGGCGCCAAGTTTTTTCCTATACTTACAGTGGTCCCCCGGCTTGCGAATGTTTTCGGGTTACGAAAGTGGTGCTGGAATGAATTACTTTTGTAACCCGGGGGACCACTGTACTATCTGTGATAGTACCATTGAATATTAAAAACCTTCCACTTCAACCCTTCCCTTGATCTAAATCTGTATTGGCCATTTTCTAGGACTAACAAATCATGGTATGTTATCCATTTTTTACCTTCACCTTTATTTCCTGAAAGGCTTCCTGCCCAGATATCCATAATGGTAATTTCTGACAAAGTATTTTCTAGGACTAACAAATCATGGTATGTTATCCATTTTGAAAGGCTTCCTGCCCAGATATCCATTATGGTAATTTCTGACAAAATCTGGGTTTATTTATTCCAAATTTTTAAAACATCATGTCTTGTTTGGTGATTATTGAAATCATCATTTGCTTTGACCTTAATGTACTACAAATATCCGTACCACCCAAATTTTAGATCATGACCATCTGAAATTAATAATTTCTTGTTATACATTCTTTCATCTAGACTAGACAGGACGCTCCAAAGTATCCCTTTAAGTCTGATAAATCCAATCCTCTTCTTTGCCTAGTATTTTTGAGTATCTTAAATTTTATTCTGTTTTTCCCCCATTCCAGATGAATTTAGATAATTCTTTCTTCCAGTTCTTAAAGGGCATGTCAGTTAATTATTTAAAATAAGAATGCCCACCAAAGTACATGGATGTCCAAAACATACTGCAGAAGTTTTCCAGTTTGAGACTCTTTAACTGCCCTAGCTCAATGCTAGGGAATTCTGGGAGCTATAGTTTTGTGAGACATTTTGCCATTTCTGGTGCCACAATAAAATTATTATTATTATTATTATTATTATTAGGCTATCAGCGGTTGTTAATTAGACATTTCCCTGCCCTCAGGCTTACAATCTAAAAAAACACGACACAAAAGGAGAAGGGAATGGTGGTGGGGAAGGGAGGAAGTCCAGCAGATCTTCTCTCCCTCGGAGGCCTGGACCAAGGCAGATGGACTGGAGGGAGGGCTCCTCTTCCCTTCAGGCAAGGCCTGTTAGAGCTGGCCTGCCTTTCTCTCCTCAAGATGGTGGATGGAGGGAGGACTCTTCTTCTAACTACAATCCCCATGATTCCCTAGCACTGAGCCAGGGCAGTTAAACTGGTCTCCAACTGGATTATTTCTGCAGCATGTTTTGGACCAGAGATAGCAAGACTATCTATAGTTTAGGACTGATCTCATACCTCAGACTGTAGCTTCATCTGTTTGTTGATGCTACACTGTTCAACAACATTTAGCTCAATTTATTTATTTTGTGGGATGCTAGCCATTATTTATAGCAGGAGTTCCCAACCTTTTTGACTCATGGAGCCCTTATTTCTATGGCAGAAACATCTTACAAATTAATGGTGTTTAGGAGTATATATAAGAATATATTCTTATTCTTTAATTTCACTCAATTTTTATTTCTTTCATTTTCCTTGAGTGGCCACAGAGCACCTGGGAAGTGCCCTAAGGCAGTGGTTCCCAAACTGTGCCCTTTAAGAGTTTTTGGACTTCAGCATCCAGAAGCCTCAGTCATGTTGGCCAATACTGTGGGATTCTGGGAGGTGAAGTTCAGAATCCCTTAAAAAGCACAGTTTGGGGACCACTGCCCTAAGGGCACAGTTTGGAAACCTATGATTTATAGTATTTATTTCTCTGTGTTCTTGTATATTTATGTGCGTAAACATTGCTTTAAATTATGATTCCCCAAGTCGGTGGTACTGCCCCCTGGAGGCAGTGGAAAGTTCCAGACCAGCAGTTAGGGTAAAGGGGGCTGTAAGGTGGTGATGAGGAAAAGGGAGTGTTGGGATCTTTCAGTCAAAGTATTGATGCACATGAAAGATAAGGGGAACCAGTGGGGAAGGCATGTCTCTGTGTGGGGAGGGTACATCTCTGAGGAAGGAAGGGGAGAAGTATCTGTGGTTCATTCTTTGAAAAAGTCCTTCACTTCTCTTGGATTGAGAGTCCTTACTCACCACAGGGAAAAGTAGGAGGTCAGCTGTGCCTTCTCCGCTTTGGTGAAGAAGGATTGAGAGTCCTTTCTTGCCAGGGAGAAGCTTCTCCCTTTGCACCTGGTCACCTTAAGAGCAGCAACTGAGAAGCAGTCAAGAAGTCTCTTGTCCACAGCAGCCTTTGCCACAAGGCTGGCACAGGTGAGAGGCTTCTTGGTTGCAGCTCAGGCAACTGCTCAGTTGTTGTTCCTTGTCATGCCTCTTGAGAGTTTGGCTTCTGAGGATGAAGCAGATCCACCCAACATCTCCCCCCACCAAGAAATTTGGATTCTGCAGATGAAGCTGATTTACCTCAGCTGGGCCCTCTTCCAAATCAATCTGACAGCTACTTGAGTTATCCATAGGAGGAGGATGTAGAAGAGAATAACACCTCAAGAATGGAGAAGGTGTCTGTGTCTAGAGTAGATCCCCACAGGCAAAGTGAGAGGCTTCCTGGATGCAACAGGGAAACAGCCTCCTTGAAATATGGACTGCAAGGATGGTGGGCCTGAATCAACATGCTTTATAAGGTGTGGGCTTTTTCCCTCCCAGTTGTTGGAAACAACTATATTTCTATCTGAAGCCTGCATTTACAAGCAAGACCTGACCCTGGATTATTCTTTGATTTTGCTTTCTGTGAATAGTGCATATAGGATTTATGGCTCTTGACCTTTGGACTGATTGACATTTGGCTCCTTTGGCTTCTGAAATCCTGGCACCCTGTCTACTAGTGCCACATGAGGACAGCACACTCCCAAAGTGACAGGATGCAAAAGGAGCAGTGAAGAGCAGCAGCCAAAAAGCCTCTTCCCTATGCTAGCCTTTGCCACAAGAGCTCCCAAGATGACTGGATGTAAAGGGAGCAAGCTGCTGGTCAAACTACTGAGAAGCTTCTCGCCTTCACCAATTTTTGCCACAAGGCCATCATGAGCAAGAGGTTTCTTGGTTACTGCTCAATCACTGCTCCCTTTGCACCTTGTCATCCTGGGAGCAGCAGCAATGGAGCCAGCTAGTCAGTCAGCCTTTCTTTTGCTATAAGACTTGCTTGCTTTTGCAAGCAAGCGGGATTTTATTTATTTATTTATTTATTTATTTCTTACCCACTCCTCTGAGCGAGCAATCGGGGCGGGGTACAACATGTTAAAAACATAGACAGTTAAAATCCTCCAAACATACCCACCTCCCTCCCCTTAAAACAGTATTAAACTAATCATGATTAAAATAATCAAGATTTAAAATACATATTCATTCAAGTCCCATGTAGGCAGCTGGATGGGGGCGGGGGGTCATCAGATGTTGGGAAATTAGTTACTGTTCGGGAAGGCCTGCTGGAAGAGATGCATCTTGGTCGCTTTTTAAAAGCCTTCCAAGGTTGTAATAAGATGCATCTCATCCAGCAGGTCGTTCCACAGCCTGGGATGAGAAGCTGTATTTGCACATGGGAGATAGAGGCAATGGAGGCAGAGGTAGTGGTGAGCTGAGCATGACTGAGGTAGATGCCACAGGTTGGCTGACTGCTGCATAAACAGTAGAGCTAATATCAAGAAATAGGCATTGGGAAGCATTAGGGTTGTCACCCAAAATGAAAAGGAGCAGTAGCAGAAAAATTTTGGGGATAAATGTTTGAGACAAAAAAAAAAAAGTTCAGTGCTTGGGCTGAATTTACACAAGTGATCACAGCTTCATGTCAGGACCAATTTTATGATTATAAAATTTTAAAAGGAGTACTCATATACAGATAAGCATATAATAGGGGATATAGGGAATATAGAATAACTAGAGGGATAGAGTAGTAAGCATTTTCACTTTAAGTACCTAATAACAATAGCAAGTACATTTCAATACTGCTTATCAGTGCACTTAAGCACTCCTTAAGCTGTTTACAATATGTAAGCTAATTTACCCCAACAAGCTGGGTACTCATTTTAGTGACCTTGGAAGGCTGTACGTTTTAACACTGTTATCTGTCATGTACTGGTAGTCTGAATTTTTTAAATGTTATATAGTTGTAATGATTTTAAACTGTAGGTTATTGGAGTGGCAAAACAATTAGGGAGTTTAGTTTTTGTGGGATACCCCTAACTCTTCCTCATCACCTTCTTTCCCTTTTACAGTTTACTCCATTACTCAACAAGTCTGAAGAGCAAAAGGATGAATCTCCCTCATCATGGAGACTAAGTCTGCGAAAAACTAGTAGCCAAAACACACTTAGTGAAAGCAGCACTCCTTATGACACACTGAAGGAGAAGGGCAGCTCAATCTATCGGTCCTCATCAACCCCTAGGATTTCTGCACTGTTAGACAACAAAGAGAAGGTATGGAATGATCTTTGTCTTAGCTAGAAATGTGTGGCTTAGAGGATTGTGCAATGTTAATTAATGCATCCTCTTTTTTAAAAGCAGGATTTTTGTTTTTGTTTTTTGTATTTGGTTCATTAATCCCCAATGTCTGTATCCTGACCTTAAAATGACAACATAAGAAACTGAATCATGCCAAGATTCAATCCTGCTTCTGACAGTGGCCAGCCAAAGGCTTTTGAGATGCCCATGTGAGCTGTGGTGGCAACAATTTTCCTTGTTGTCAGGGCACTAGTATATGGGTACACTGTCCCTGAAAAAGGAAGCTTTTTCAGCTGCCATCCCTGATAGTATACCATGGCCTTAGAATCAGCCATTAGATACCTGTTATCTGAAACATTTGTCCATGAGTATTCCATACTGTAGTCATGATCACAATGGTCATAGCTGGAGGGAAGTGAGAAAGTATTATGATTTGTATGAAGAAAAGTAAAATTTCAATCATGGTGAATAAAAACAAAATTGTCTGTGATAAACATTGTAGAACAAAGCACTAGAGAAGAACTTTTTCTTAGTTCAGGAACTAGATGTCTTATGGGGTTACTAGAATTTTTGACTAAAAATGTCACCATTTTGATTTTTTTTCCTTTATTTCAGCAGGACAAGGACAACAAAGTCTATTTTGCTTCTATAGCTCCTCGAAGGTTAAACAGTACTGGTGACATAGAAGAAAAGGAAAACCGGTAAGACTTTGCGTGTGTGACACAACTTTTAGGGATGAATATTCATGATTTAAATCTTTGGAAGAGTTTCTCACTCCCTCTTGTTATGTTCCTTCAATTCATTTCTAACTTACAGTTGCATTTTTTGTAATCTGGTCTTGTTGTTTTTTCTGTATCTTCAAATAGTTTTCAATTTATAGTGATCGTAAGGCAAACCTGTCATGGTATTTTCTTGTTATGTTTTTTTCAAAGGAGTTTGCCATTGTTTTCATCTGAGGCTGGGAGAGTATGTCTTCCCCAAGGTCGTCCAGTGAGTTTCCATGGCAAAGTAATAATATAATAATAATAATAAATTTTATTTATATTTCCCGCCTCTCCCCACAGATCGAGGCGGGATTACAACATATAAAACAGAATACAGTGCATCTAATACAACAATCACAACACAACAGTTTAAAATTGTCCAATTAAAATCAATTGAAATCAACTGTGTGGTCTAACAGAGGGCTTCTCAAACAGGGGTTCGATAAAATCTTATACACAAACTGGTGGATATGCCAGCTGGAAGAGCTCCATTTTTAGCATTTTTTTGAACGCTTCAAGAGTGTTTATCAAGCGGAGCTCTTCTGGCAGGTCATTCCATAGTTTCGGAGCCACTGCTGAAAACACCGTACGAGAAGTTAGTGTTAGTCTCATATCAACAGAATCTAATACGTTTTTTTCCTGATGTCCTAAGGGTGCGGGGCGGATTATGTAGGGAGAGGCATTTCCTCAAGTAACCTGGACCTCAAGTAACACTTTGTATTGCGCCCAGAAGCTGATCGGCAGCCAGCAAAGAGATTTTAACATGGGGGTAATATGCTCCAACCTGGAGGCCTCCGTAATTAATCTGGCTGCAGCATTCTGGATCAGTTGAAGCTTCCGAACTTGGTACAAAGTTAGTCCTATGTAGAGCGCATTACAGAAATCTAAACGAGAGGTTATCAGTGCATGTACTACTGCTTCTAGGTCCTTCCTGTCCAGGTAGGGACGCAATTGGCGTATCTACCAAAGCTGATACCATGCACTCCTTGCAGTTGCCTCCAGCTGAGATGCTAATTCTAGAGACGAATCCAGGAGCACCCCCAAACTGCGAACCTTGTCCTTTAGGGGAAGTGTGACCCCGTCCAGGACCGGTTGATGAGTCTCCACCCCTGGACTAGGAGAACCTGTTGCGAGTACCTCCGTTTTCTCTGGATTCAACCTGAGCTTGTTTTTCCTCATCCAGCCCATTACCGAGTCCAGGCAGGTGTTCAGAGGAGAGATGCCATCCTTAGTCACTGCATCAGTTGGAGGCATAGAGAAATGCGTACTGCATATCAGTGTACTGATAACATTGCGCCCCATGTCTCCGGATGACCTCTCCTAGCGGCTTTGTGTAAATGTTAAATAGCATGGGAGACAGGATGGCATCTTGGGGGACGCCAGATGTCAGCTCTCTTTTACAGGAGCAACTGTCTCCCAGCTTCACCATCTGAAACCTGCCCGAGAGATAGGACCGGAACCACTGGAGTACAGTGCCTCCGATGCCCAATTCTCTCAGACATTCCAGAAGGATACCATGGTCAATGGTATCGAAGGCCGCTGAGATGTCCAAGAGCACTAACAGGGTCACACTTCCCCTGTCAGTGCCCAGACGGAGGTCATCGACTAAGGCGACCATGGCCGTCTCAACTCCGTAGCCCGCCCTGAACCCAGTTTGAAATGGGTCTAGATAATTGGCTTCCTCCAAGACTACCTGGAGCTGGAGGGCAACTTCCCTCTCGATCACCTTGCCCAAGAATGGTAATAAGGAGACCGGTCTGTAGTTGTTCCTTACTAGGGGATCGAGGGAGGATTTCTTCAAAAGAGGCTTAACAACAGCCCGCTTCAGCTGAGATGGAAATCTACCCTCCGTAAGGGATGCATTAATGACACTGTAGTAGAGTCATCACTTCATCTCCTCCCTGTACGGTCAGCCACAATGGGCAGGGATCGAAAGGGCACGTCATCCTCCTTACAGATCCAAGAATCTTGTCCACTTCCTCAGTACTTACAAGCTCAAAGTTATCCAGTGTAAGCAAGTCCACGGAGTCACTGAACACCTCTCTTATAGTTTCTGTCCAATGCTGGCATCAAGATCAGCCCTTATCCGAGAGATTTTATCGGCAAAGAAATCATTAAAAGCATCACAGCAGGTTCTAACAATGGTTAGATGGTTCTAACAATGGATTCGGGGTGGGAGAAGGATGGGTTAGCTCTCTGACCACCCTAAAAATCTCTGCCGGACGAGATTCTGCCGATGCAATACGAGCAGTATAGAACAGGTTCTTTGCTGCATCAATTGCCACTCCGTAGGAACTAAGAAGGTCTCCAAGGAGTGTCTTGTCGAATAAACATCGATGTCTCCACCAGCGGCGCTCTAGTCGTCTCGCAGCTCGCTTCATCTTACTTAGATCTTGGGTATACCAGGCCTTTTTATTGGGAGCGAGCTGGAGAGGACGCTCGGGAGCGATGCTGTTTATAGTCCCGGTAAGGCTGTTATTCCATATATCAACCAGGACTTCAGCAGAATCGCCGTCTGCCCCAACCATATGACCCTCTAGGGCTTCTTGGAACCGTTTGGGTTCCATCAGCCTTCAAGGGCGGACCATTCTAATAGGTCCTCCACCCCCGAGGGGGAAATTGGTAGAAGCCTTTAACTCTACTTTGACTAGGAAATGTTCCGTCCATGACACGGCAGTGGTGGTAATAACTTCTGCCCACGGATTTTCCTGATCTGTGCAAAAGACCATGTCGAGTGTATTACCAGCAGAGTGTGTTGGCCCTGAGACCAATTGGGACAGGCCCATGGCTGTCATGGAATCCATGAATTCCCGAGCTGCACCTTTCAGATCTAACAAGTTGGACTCAAAGGGGATGTTGAGGTCCCCCAGGACAAGAAGCCTGGGGGACTCCCATATCAGCTCCAAGACCAACTGTGTCAGCTCAGCCAGGGAGTCTGCTAGATTACGGGGTGGGTGGTAAACTAGCAGAATCCCTAAACTGTCCCTGGCCTTCAGGGTCAGGTAAATACACTCGGCATAAGTCATTGCACGGATCGGTCTCCTAGTCAAAATGATGGAGCTCTTGTGAGTTAAGGTGACTCCTTCCCCTCGCCCACTTCCCCTGACCTGCTCCTGAACGGCATACTCAGCTGGGAGGGCCTTTGCCCAGGTCACACTACTATCCTCTCCCAGCCAGGTTTTAGTGATACAGGCCAGGTCAGCGTCCTCATCTTCTAACAGGTCATATATCATATGAGATTTGTTTTTCACTGACCTGGCATTTAAAAGGAGCAAGGAGAGGGTCCTGTGGTATGGTTGGGGTGACCCTAGGTTCCTGAGGGCTAACAGAGTGTCTGGAAGACAGGATAGGTATCAAGCATCGATCTCGTCTTCCCTTTATTTTCTTTACAACTCTGTTAACGCCATATCTCCCATTGCCCCACACCACTCCTATAGATTCTTCGTTACTGTATGTTGTGGTTACACATATCTGGTTTGATGTGGCATTCCCCTGTATACACATATTATCTGCCTTGTACTCTGGTCTAACTCCAGTAAGGTATAATACAGACCAGAAATTTGTAAGGAGATCTAATTCCTTAATTAATAGATGATGTTCAGGCAGTGCAAAGGATATTAGGCTTAACACAGTCAGTCTCTGACAAACTCACCCCTCCTTAATGTCAACTAATCCCAATACCCCGCCCTTGGAGATCTCTATGGCACAATTGATGCTCTTGTGCTAGCGTTGTTTCTTATTATGGGGCCTAACAAACAGGGGATGCTGTTCCCACCGGCACCCCGCCCCCAGAGTCCTCCCCAGCACGGGTGGTGTTTTGCCACTGGTGCTGGTCCCTCCGCAGCGCGGCTTGGGCTGGCGCTCTTCCTTCTTCGGGGCCTGGCAGGCCAGCTTTAAGGAACGCCGCTCCCACTGATGCCCCGCCCCAGAGTCCTCTGCAGCATGAGTGGTGTTTTGGCGCTGGCGCTGGTCCTTCCGCAGCGCGGCTTGGGCTGACGCTGGCGCTCTTCCTTCTTCGGGGCCCGGCAGGCCAGCTTTAAGGGATGCTGCTCCCACCGGCGCCCCACCCCCAGTCCTCTTCAGCACGGGTGGTGTTTTGGCGCTGGCTATACCACATTAGCCCTATCAAAAATAAAGTACAATTGGTCCTCCCACATTTATGGGTTTTAGGTGCAACCCCTAACTAAAGTGGAAAAAATATAAATATGAATATAAATAAATATAAAAACAAATCATTAATGCTTTTTTTAACCTGCTATTTTTTTTTCTACCAGAAGTTGACCATAGAATTGCCCTGGAGAACATAGAGATTCTTAGAGAAATGTTCTATCTAGGATTCCTCCTTAGCAATCCTACCTGCAGTAGAAGTTGACCATATAGCCATGCTGGAGGATCTAGAGATTCTTAGAGAGAACATATTAAACTAATCTGTGAATCATCAGATCTGCAATAGGAATACACCTCTTGATAAAAATTCAAAAAAAAAAATCTGCAATAGGAAAACCAGCGAATGTTTGGGGCTGACTGTATGTGCTTTTAAATTGCTTGTTGACTTATGTTAATGCCATTAATTTCATAGAGTTTTCTTAGGTAATGAATACTCAGATGTAGTTTCCTATTGTTTTCTTCAAATTATAACCTAGAGCACCTGGTATTCCTTCTCAGTCTCCTTTCCAAGGACTAAGCAGGCCTGATCCTGCTTAGTTTCCAAGATCAGACAGAATCTGATGTCTTCTAGGTATTTACTGTATATACTCGTCTATACATCAAAAAAAATGTAAGCCCACAAATGGGCCCCCAAAATCCTATATATATGGGTTAATATGATCATACTTCTCTGTCAGTGGAGAAGAGAGGGAGGAGAGAGAAGGGAAATTGGATGTCTGTGTCCCCCTTTTTCCAAGCCATCAGCCTTGGGGAAAGCTGTGAGGAAAGGAGGGAAATCGGACGTCTGTGTCCCCCATTTTGCAAGCCATCAGCCTTGGGGAAGGTTGTAGGGAAGGGAGGGACATCAGAGGTCTGTGTCCCCCCTTTTTGCAAGCTATCAGCCATGGGGAAGGGAAGGAAATAGGAGGTTTACATCCACATTTTGCATGCCCAGAATGTGACCCTTGGGACAGGTCCAAAGAGTGAGAAGGAGGAAGCTAAATGATGCCTCAAGATGACTAAATTGAGGTTATTATATTTTGAACACATGAGAAGGCACAACTCCTTTGAAAAATATAATTTATGGAATATTTTGGAAACTGAAACTAGAGCTCTCAGTAAATTAATGAGACTTGCTAGAAAAATGTCAAGTTTGGTTTGCTAGATTTGCTTGTCTTTTATCCTTAAGCTTGGATTTACTACATTATACATAATTTCAGTTTAACATGACAGTTCAATAAATATGACAAACCAATATCAATATGGTGAAGTTAGTGAGTTAATGAAGTTACTGGAAGTTAAGTTTCAAATGCATGTGGTCAAGGCTACAGGAGATCAAGACCTAGATTAAATAGTATACATGTATTCGATTTTGTATTCATTGTGTGTGTGTGTGTGTGTGTGTGTATAGTGTATGTGGATCTCTGTATTATGTGTTTTAATTGTAATGTTACATGTCTTTTTAAACCAATAAAAAAAGAAAAAAATATAATAATGCTAGGAAAGGTGGAGGGAAGCAGAAAGAAAGGAAGAATGCTTTTATAAGAGGATGGACTCTTATAAAAGAGGCTGTGGGTATGAATTTGCAGGAAATGAGCAGATCAGTGGAGGACAGGGAATCTTGGAGATGTCTCATTTACAGGGTTGCCATGGGTCAAGATTGACTCGAGGGTAGATAACAACAACAAAAATTATATTTTCTATGTTTTTTTAAAAAAAAATTGATTTAACCATACACTTTCCCATAAAAATCATGTAGTCCTTTAAGTAGTGCTGTGCTTGTTGCTTAATAGTAGCTTGTTGATGGGCATCTTGATACTTGACATGTCTTTGGGCCACTGAGGCAGTTCAGAGCTCCTTTTCAGTCTCAATTCTGGTTCAATACAGACTAACCTATTTCTTATCAGTCTGTGTAACTATTATTGATTGTGGTTTATCAATATATAGAAAACATCTCTAAATAGAATTCCATTTATGACTTATTCCCTCTGCACTAAACGTGCCTTTGTAGAGAATCTGCTGCTAACTTGGTGCGAAGTGGTCCTTATAGCCGACAACAATGGAGAGAGGAGCCAAGGGGAAAGGAATCTCCTGCAACTAGTGCACCTTCCACCTACGTATCTACATACATGAAAAGGTGAGTCAAAGCTCCTGAAGGAGAACAATAGAAGGCAATGCCTAAAACCTACAGAAAGGATAAGACTTCCATGAGCATGCAATTTTCATTTGTCATTGTATTCACTAGTTTTCTACAGGAAGAAAAAAAAAAGAAAGAAAGGCATCCTGGGGCATAATTAGATGCATCTAAAATGGGCTGTAGTCCATGAAAGCTTATGGTGAAATAAACTGTTAGCAGTCTGTTCCAAAAGACCCCCTTTTTAAAAAAGCTATTTGACATAGATTAGACTGATTATCTGAAAATTTCCTACATAGAGAAATGATATTCATGTAAGAAAAACGTCTTTTCTAAGCCAGCAGAAATTATTATGGTGAAAGCTTATGGTGAAATAAACTGTTAGCAGTCTGTTCCAAAAGACCCCCTTTTTAAAAAAGCTATTTGACATAGATTAGACTGATTATCTGAAAATTTCCTACATAGAGAAATGATATTCATGTAAGAAAAACGTCTTTTCTAAGCCAGCAGAAATTATCTCTTTCCTTGGGATTTAGGCAGTCTCATTGTAGAAAGTATAATACATTTGGATCCATAAAGCATATTTTTCAAGTTAGGTTGTCAAAAATGTGTGTGTGTGTGTGTGTGTGTAATGGCCAAAAATGAAGAGAAAATACACTAAGTGCTATTGTATATGAACATTATCATTTATTTGAACCAAACAATACCAAAGTGTTTGAAAATACAAATAAACAAAACAGACTAGTTATTTAAATCAACAAATTATTGTTGACCAGACTTTCTTATAATCCAGTTAATTGTGCTTGAGTACTGGCATAGAGAAGAATGTTTCAAATAACAGATAAAAAGAATAATTGACAAGTCTGTCAAATGCATTTCGATCTTATGGTGTTTATTGCTGTTTCTAATTACATACAGTCCTTTATATGGCTTTTTGAGCAATTAGATCTCATGACTCAGAGTATGTGTAGTTTGCTCAAATCATGAGATATAGTAAGCAGTGTGGCTGCTCCCAGATCTTGTGAAAATGTTTCAGTGAAATATAAAATTGTATCTGCATCCCAAAAGCATTGGGACTTGAGGATGTTTTTTACCAGCTGCATTTCAGTTACGCTCAGTTATATCCCTTGATTTTGATTTGAACTTTCCATTGGGATATCTGAAGCATTGATTGGATTAATAAGTACAATTTTGCCTGATTTATCAGCAAAAGGAGCAATTTTGAATCTAAAATAGCCTCTTTGCAGGTATCCAGTTTTGGACATTCTATAGAAATTTGTCTATGACCATTGAAAATAATTGACATGTGAAATCTAGCTATGCCCCTAGTATAATCAAGTTTATGTTTGTTGTCCATATGCATTGTTAGTCAAATAAGTTGAGTCCAATATTCCAATGACAGTATCAACCTTCATATAATACTGCCAAAACATGGCCATACCTTTGTTAATGTTGGCATGCACCTTTAAACCTGGTGTCTTTATCCCATCATCATCAGTTAATCTGTAAGGAGTTCTGTATCACCATGTCATGCTTTAATTTAATGGAATGTGTTGGTATATATGATTTTCAGTTACTTTTTAGTTGTATTATCCTAGCAGTTATAACACTTGTTAAAATCAATTAACATATCAGTCTGTTCATACCTCTCCATAGGATAAACATCCTTTCACTATAAAATATGGTTACAGAATTGCTTTATTTTAATCAGTTAAATAGTGTTTTTCATTTCTCTCAGAAAGCATGCCAGTACTGTAATACTTAAAGCACATAGGGACATTTTGTGTATGCTGGCTCTTCATGAGGAGGCATTTATGACAGCTTTTGAGGAATGTTACTTTGTTCCATTGAATGCTTACTCCTGGTTCCTGGATTGCTTCAGACTTGGTTTACAGTTAATCAGAGGACTTTTAATCTAAAATGGGTAACTTGCCTATGGGTCACACTTTGATTTTATCCTCAAGCCTGCTTTCAGAATCCTACATTACTTATTATTTTTAAGCAAAATGTCAACAAAACAAAGATGTATCGTTGTTGTTTTTTAATCAGTATAATTTATTGGCTATCTAAACTGGTTCTATGTTTGAACAATTAACCTAGTCCCTATGAATATAATAAATAAGAATCAGATAATTTTTTGAGAAGTTAGCTTCAGTATTCCATCTATTGTGTTAGCTGATGAGTTTTATCATCCATCAACACTTGGGAAGCACCATGTATGTCTGTTTCTAAAATGAATTTTAATTGAAGTTAGTTAATTTTTTTGCCTGTACCTGCACACTTTCATACAGGCTTTTTTTTTTGGGGGGGGGGGTCTTTCTTCTTTCAAGTTCTGCTTTTAACTATTTCTCCATTTGGATATTTCTGACCATTTCTTCTTGGCCTGGACTCTTTTATTCTGTTCTTTAACCTGGGAGCATGTTGCTTGAAATACAGCATATTCAGCTCATGTTTTCATTTTCCTGTTTCTTCTCTTATTATTTCTGTTACTTCTACTTCTTCAGATTTGATTAAATATCTTTTTGATTTGATTTAGCGTGGGAAATTACAACAGTACATGAGTCCAAACTGGATTCCTTAACAAGACTCATTTCCAGTCTCCACTCATTTCATTTTTCTAGTAAACATTTTCTTAACAATTAAATAGGGCCTTCTGTTGGTCTACAACAATATTTTAGCTCGTCTCTGAAGAAAGCGATTTTCTGCTGTTTTACAGTGCTTCATTTGGTAGAAGTAGTGACCTCACCAGTCCCTACATTTCAGCCAATCGTAATGCATCTTCTACTACCTCACCCACTATCCTTGGTTCATCTACCTCATTGGGCACAGAGTGGCAGCTTGCCTCTTGCCCCACATCTGTCAGTTCTAACACTACAACATCAGTCCGCCAGTATACCAGGTAAGGGTTCATATGCAGATTCAACTGAAGAGGGTTTAGTTGTGGTGTCAAAGCAGTGATTCTCTTTGGAATAACTTTTGTTTCTGAAACTTCTTCCCTGCTGGTAGTTCTGCTGGTAGTTGGTAAAATATTCACTCTCAAGAATAGCTCTCTCGTTTATGAATGCTGTATCATGTTGGTTTTTAAAAACTAGAGCACTCAACCGTGTATCTTTTAAGTAGTTTCTTAAGCATTATGTAGAGAAATGTAGAGCACACAGACCAATAAAGGCTGATTCTTTATTCTCTTAATCTGTGTATTGCAGAACTATTTTACCCCTCATGCTTTATCATAATCTCCCTTACATCATGCCATTAACTTTCAGAACAGCCACCTGTTTCATAGAGGCACTATTTTACTTTTCTGGCTGACCCCACTGATATTGTAACCTAGTGGTGGGAAACATGTGGCCCTCCAGCTGTTTCATGTCTGATTATCAGACATGCAAGGTGGAACTGATGGGAACTGGAAGTCCAGGAGGACATCTGGTTGGCTAGAGGTTGCTCACATCTGCACTAAGTCATCTTCCTCACAAAGGTAGCTTCTCATTTTGCACTGAGAACATGCTGTTGTTTCACACTTTAAATGATAAAGGTTTCAGAATCAACTTATTTTTTTTCCTATCCCCCCCCCCCCCCCCCCCCAGGATAGCACTTTAAAATTGTGCCTAAGACATTGTTTTCTATTTTTCAGAACGCCTTACAGGCAACAAACCGACTCTACTATAGAGAAGAGCACAGAGAGCATCTCTTCTAGCATTCCTTTAAGTGTCATAACAAATCTCACTGTACCGAGTAGTGCCAATGGTGTTACAACTGCCAATTTTAACTCACTGGCTGGAACAGAGTCCTCTGCTGGTGATGCCAGGGATCGAAGAAGGTTAGTGAGTTTTTTGGTGATACTGTTATGACCTGTGCCTGTGACTAAGTCCACTAATTCAGAGTTGCTGACAATCTTTCAGTTTGCCTTACCAATGGCTAAGAAACTTTCTTCTGTTTAGTCTTTCATACACATTCATATAAATTGATGAGATTGTTCAGTATAACCAGAGTACTGTGTGGGCTGATTGATCAGTATAACCAGAGTACTGTGTAGGCTGAACTATGTTGCAAACATATTTGAATGTAAAAAAATTACCTCTGCTGAACTTCATAATTTTCATATAAAACTACTTGAGATGGTGCATTCATGTATTACATTTTTTCTGCCTTTGGCATTTACTTCAAATATATTGTTGTGGACGTCTCCAAGTAATTAATTAGAATCATAGAGGAGTTGGAAGAGACCACAAGGGCCATCCAGTCCAAACCCCTGCCATGCAGGAACTCTCCATCAAAGCATCCCTGACAGATGGCCATCCAGCCTCTGCTTAAAGACCTCCAAGGAAGGAGACTCCACCACTCTCTGAGGGAGTGTTTTCCACTGTCAAACAGCCTTACTGTCCGGAAATTCCTCCTACTGTTGAGGCGGAATCTCTTTTCCTGGAGCTTGCATCCATTGTTCCGGGTCCTGTTCTCTGGAGCAGCAGAAAACAAGCTTGCTCCTCCTCAATATGACATCCCTTCAAATATTTAAACAGGGTTATCATATCACTGCTTAACTTTCTCTTCTCCATGCTAAACATCCCCAGCTCCCTAAGGCATTCCTCATAGGGCATGGTTTCCAGACCCTTCACCATCTTAGTTGCCCTCCTTTGGACACGCTCTAGTTTCTCCACATCTTTTTTGAATTGTGGTGCCCAGAACTGGACACAGTATTTCAGGTGGGGCCTGACCAAAGCAGTATAGAGTGGCATTATTACTTCCCTTGATCTAGACTGTTTGTTTTGGATAAACTTTGGGGGTATATGTTCTTATAAGATTCACTCTTATGTGATTTCTCCTCTTACTTATACGTATTTCATGAAAAAACATGAAGAAAATATAGGAGCATATTTATGATTCAACTATTCCTTTTTGGCTTTCAAAGCATATCATTTCATGAATATTAGCATTTTCATTTGAATAACAAAACATTGGATTTTTGTTCAGTTAGGCTTTGTAAAATGTTTTTAAGAATGCCAGGATTCTATAGATACTATACTGAAAGAGGTTGTTGAAATGTTATGCAGTTTTATGCTGATCCGATTCTACTGAAGCATATGCTGATCCGTTTCTACTGAAGCATGTTATTTTTGTTATGGGGCTTTTAGCAATCTGAAAGTTGTTTTTATGGATAAACAAGTTGTTTGTTAGATACCTGGGGCACTATTCTGTGGGGCTTGGAGGGAATTGCAGTTCACTTCAGAATTACAAATCCTTGTTTTATTTTCAGATTCCCTGGTGACTGAGCTCTGTTCATACTATCTCATTTTTAAAAGAATAATATTTGTTTATATTTAAATAGTGATCAATTGAGAATTTAAACTGGATTTTGAGAAATGTACATCACCTAGTTGAAAGACTGCTGAGTGGAAGCCAGGTAGCTTGAAATGGAAGATGGTAGCCATTTGCCAGATATCACAGTGTGGACTTTTAGCATTTAATGGCAGCTGTTACAATAGTGCATTCATCGAATTCACTGTTCCCAAAGCTGCAAGTTTCTCTTAGCAACAACAACATAAACTCTCAGCCTAATATTAGATCATTAAGATGCCTCCATAACAGGCAGCCTCAGTTTGCCTATTTGAAGCTACTGGATTAAAACTGAAATGCATTGCTGGGTTTGGGAAGAGAGAGTAAGCTGTCTGGAATGTCCTTCCTTTCAGAAGGATGCTGGTTTGCAGACTTAACATCAGCAACAGACTGACTTATTACTGAGTCAATTTCCTGCATGTATTATGTCTTAAATACAAGAATCCAAAGCCCATCTATGCACAACCTCCTATTCAGGCCTGATTGACACTGTCTCATAATATATGGGAGCTGCTTCCATATGATCCAATACTAATAAATAAATAAATAAATAAATATACTGTTCCACTAGCAGTTCAAGAAACCCCATGACCATGAATGTTATTTCATTCAGTCAAGTCGGTTTATTCTTACAGACGTTATCAAAACAGTGTATAACTGAACAAAAGTGAACTGGAAACTAAGTAGTTGTGATGATATGTGAAGTGAACCTAAGAATAAACTCAACTTCTATCACGAATAAAGTCTAAAATTAAAAGTCTAAATTCAACTAATAGCCTATCTGCCATAGAAGACTACATATATTTAAAGGGAACTCACCCTATGCTTCACTCTTGTTTACAACATCAGCCATGGAAGCCTGGCAGTTAACATCATGCTCACTTGGTTACCGATGTATATTTTTGCCTAAAATTACCTTGCTGTATTATATCAGTGTTGTACTGAATCTGCTAACATCTTGTCTGTGCTCTCTGCTGACTTAATGGTTTGGATTTGGATAGTAAAATACACATCTTTCTAGCCTATGCACAAAGACTTTCTTGACTTTGCCATTGTTTGTTCATTATCCATACTAAACACAGTAATTGAAATAATAGCTTACAAATCTACTCTGAAAATATCTCTGATTTAACAAAGTGCAGAATGATTGTGTAGGCAAATATTCTACGTAAAATCAACTATTGTGAATCAACAGTTGAGATTAATAAATCTGACTGTGACCTCTGTGTGTTGTGTTCTGCAAAAATGTGTAGCACTGTGGTTCTGTGATATTTATAATATACCAAGTCCCTAACCTCTCTGGATTAGTGAGATGGAAAGTGAACTGGCAAATTAGTGAGATGGAAAGTGAACTGTGGAGTTCGAACTTCCTGTTTTTCATGATTGATCCAAACTATGAAGCAGGTTGGAAAGAAGAAATGGCAACTATATCAAATGTAACATTAGAAAAAAAGGTGAGAATACACTACTATGACTAGCACATGGGAGTGATGTTAAGGAAGGCTTTTTTTTCTGCCACCATTGTGTCCTCAGATTTTACCCTCAAATAGCTGAGGTTTTCTGCTGGCTGTGGCATACACAATTGGTGGGATTCTTTTGTGTAAATGAAAGCTCTGCACTCACAGAATGCGACTGTAACAGTTTTGAAAGGCACTTGAACGACAAAGCTGGTTGCATTTGGGCTAGACCTGACTTTAAAATTATCACAAGTCTGGTGGAGATATCTTGGGCACTGTCAAGTACTATTATTGAGAACCTCTTTCAGTTGTTGTGGCCTGGTGATGTCCTTAAAAGTGTTTGTCCTATTGTACGTGGGAGTTCTAAAAAGTTCTTGGCCTGACCCAATTCCCAAAATAATTTTGTGGGCATAATTTTGTGACTTTAGCTTGAAAGAGTATCCTTTTGCATTGTAAAATGCCAGTTTGCAGGATGATAGCTCTAATTTCTGAATTTTTCCAGATCATGGATAAAACCATGTCAACGAAACGTGTGGAATTTTCAAGGGCTGAACTCGAGGCCATCATGAAGTTCCTGTTCCTGCAAAAGAAAACTCCAAAGGAAATTCATGAGTGTATGACGCAAACATTGAATGACAATGTACCAGTCATACTCAACTGGGAAGAAGCGATGTGCCAGCTTTCAATGTGGAAATTTTGAGACTGAAGGTGCAACAAGACTGGGAGGCCTTCAACAGTGTCAACTCTTGACACTGTTGGTCATGTTCATAATCTGATTTTGGCAGATTGGTGAATCTCAGTCAAAACAATTGCTGGGACACTGGAGATATCTTGGGAACACATTGGTTTTATATTTCATGAGCAGCTAGCTATGCAGAAGTTGTTAGCCAAGTGGATTCTGAAATGTCTGAATGCCGACCAGAAATGAAATCAAGTGGGTACCTCCGAATTGATTTTGCAGCATTTTGAGTGATCTAATGATAATTTTGAAATGACTCATCACTGGTTACATCAGTATGATCCAGAGACCAAACAATAGTCCTTGCAGTGGATTCTCCCAGCTGATGAAATTCAAGGCTCAAAGGTCAGCAAGAAAAGTCATAGGCACAATTTTTTTTTGGAATAAGAAAGGTATTTTGATGATTGACTATCTTCAGAAAGGCCAAACAGAATACTACTCTAACTTGTTGTACTGGTTAAAGATGATATTGAAGGAAAAACAGCATGGGGCACTGTGGAAAGGTGTTCTCTTTCACAGAGCTGACAAGCCGATGGGTGTGTTAAAGAATTTTGCATTTGAGTGCCTAGACAATCCACCCTGCTCACCATATCTTGCTCCATCTGACTATTTCCGGTTTCCAAACCTTAAAAAGAGTTTGAAAGGAAGGAAATTTTTGAATGATTCAGAGGTAATAGCAGCAGCAAAGCAGTATTATTATTATTATTTTGGGGAAGGGTTAAAGAAATGAGAAACAATGTGTCAGGTGTGTTGAACTTTGTGGTGATTATATGGAATAGCATGTAGGTTTCATGATTCTGGCTAAGTCATTCCCTTCTTGGTCAGGCCAAGACCTTTTCAGCACCCCTTCATATGTAGCCATGACAGTTTTGGCTGGTAAGAGATGGTCAGAGGGAAGTGGCTGGGTGGATTTAGAGAGAGATAAATGCTTCTTTTCAGTAGGTGGTAGTACCAGACATCATGAAAGGGAGAATAAATCATCCTCTCTTTTAAGTGGCTTGCACTGGACATAAAATGTGTGATGACTAAAATCCAATTGCAGATTTCCTTTCTTAAGGCAAAGTAGTAGATAATGTGGTTGTCCAGTTTTGAAGAACCTGGTGATTTAATCCTTTTCAATATGGTTTCATGGTTGGTTTTGGAATGGGCTTTATTTGTCCCTATTGATTATTTGTATTGGGAGCAGGACAAGGTGAGTACTACCTTGTTGTTCTCCCTGATTTTTCAATTTTTGTTGTTGTTGTTGTTCTGTTGAGTCAATAGTTGGCCATAGTAGCCTTCTAAACTAGCTCTGTTAGTGAGAAAATGTAAATATGGTATTACAGTGTCATTTGCTCCTGTCTCCAGGACAGAAAGCAGAAATAGTAATCAGGATTTCTGAAAAAGTCACTCCTCTAAACTTATATGCTAATAGCCCTTTACTGGCAATGCAGGATGCTCTGCAAATGCTCTGTGATAGTATAATATATATGAATGCTCTCAGTGTTCAGCTGCACCCCCCATTGTCATTGTACTAAATTGCTAACCATTTCTAGTATTTGCAGTGATTAGTTATGGTTTATCAATGACTTGGATGACAGAATTGGGGTTATACTTAGCAAATTTGCAGATGACACTAAATTATTAGGAGTAGCTAATGCCCCAGAGGACAGGATCAAAATTCAAAATGACCTAAATAGACTAGAAAGCTGGGCCAAAGCTAGCAAAATGAAATTCAATATGGAGATATGTAAGGTACTGTACTTAGCGTTAAAATGAAATGCATAGATATAGGATGGGGGACACCTGGCTGAATGAGACTATGTGTGAAAGGGATCTAGTAGTCCAAGTAGACTACAAGTTGAACATGATCAACAGTGCGATGTGGCAGCTAAAAAGGCCAACATGATTTTAGGCTGCATCAATAGAAGTATAATGTGTAGATCGATGGAAGTAATAGTGCCACTCTATTCTGCTTTGGTCAGGCCCCACCTGGAATACTGTGTCCAGTTCTGGGCACCACAGTTCAAAAAGGACATTGAGAAATTGGAGTGTGTCCAAAGGAAGGCGACTAAAATGGTGAAGGGTCTTGAAACCATGCTATATGAGGAACGCCTTGGGGAGCAGTTTAGTCTGGAGAAGAGAAGGTTAAGATATGATAGCCCTGTTTAAATACTTGAGGGGATGTCATATTGAGCAAACTTGTTTTTTGCTGCTCCAGAGACTAGAACATGGAACAGTGGATGCAAGCTACAGGAAAGAGATTCCACCTGAACATTAGGAGGAACGTCCTGACAGTAAGGGCTGTTCGACAGTGGAACACATTCCCTCGGAGTGTGGTGAAGTCTCCTTCCTTGGAGGTTCCTGCATGGCAGGGTGTTGGACTGGATGGCCCTTGTGGTCTCTTCTATATGATTCTATGATCAAAATAGGAACACAAGAAATAAGTATTCATTTCCTAGGCAGTACATATTTACAGCAATCAGTTCAAGTATACAGTGTTTCACTGTCACTATTGTACTTAATATTTGAAAGCTGCTTCTGAAATATCTATTCAGTGGCACTCTGTGCTCTCAGGTACTACCTGCTGTTGGAAGATTGTTCCTGCATTGAATATTACATGGAGGCTCCAAATGCATTTGTTACATATTGTAATATTAGAATCATAGTTTGTAAGATTAAACAGATGTCTTTCTGGGTAGATTTAGTCTTTTACTCTTTTATTTGTAAAAAGAGGTGGGTTGTTCCACTTCTAGTGGACAAATAATGAAACCGTGGCATTTCTTCATGCAAGGTGCATTTATGAGCTTAGGAGAACAGGAAGTATCCAGAAATGGTTGGCATAATGGAGGAACTTGACACGGGGCAAGAGGGGGCAATCGGTATATATGGGGAATTTGTGGAAGTTGCAAAAGATTGGTAGCATGTTTGTGGAATTAAAGGAGAAAAATAGATGGGTGACAAAGTGGGTGTGCTTTAGTATAAGAAAAGGAAGAAATTCTCTTCCAATTTATGCAGTTTTGTGGAGGAATGTGTATAATGAAATTTGTTAACCAAACAGTTGTACTGTGCCTCTTTTTCTGAAAAGGTATGGGGTGGGGAAAGGATGAATTCTCTACTTTTCTGGAGAGTTGCATTTTCTCCCTTTCATTCGTGAAGACTTAAATGCAGTTTGCCGAAATGAATAGGCAAAGAGTAGCATCTGTGGGCAGTGATTCTTACATGAAGTTAAAACGCTTGTACTGGACACAGCACAACAATTTTTACTGACTTCATAGCTTATCTGGACTTTGCCAGGAGCTCTTCAGTGAGTATTTTATAAGTTTATACTTCTCTGACTAATTCTATTAAACAGGCTACTTTAACCAAGGTTTGTCATGACTTAAGCTTCTTAGCAGCAGAGGATATTTTCTCACTAGAAAAGAATGAAAGTTAGCATGAAATCATATTCATACTAGATTGACATATTGCCACATATGGAATATATGCTGTAGAGTTATTTATTTTCGATACAAGCGTTTGCGAGTCTCTCTATGTTGTTTCTTTATCTTACTTTGCTTACCCTCTTCTTTAGAGCCTGCCTGACACAGTCCAGTTTTTCTTCACTTCATTTGATTTTTGTACTATGCTTTCCAGGTTATGGTTCAATTCATGTTTATTTGAAGTAGAAATTACAATAAAGGAAAATAGCTTTCTCAAAGCATTAGACAAATGTTATCTTTGACACTCTGAGTTTTCAAGAAAAAAAAAACACCCTTAAAATTGGATGTAGGCAACATGTGGCCCTCCAGATCTTATCAGACTGCAGCCCCAGGTCAGCCCTACTCAGCATAGACAATGGTGGTGAGTGATAGGAGTTGCAGTCCAGTCTCATCATAGAATTGGAAGAGACTACAAGGGCCATTCAGTCCAACCCCCTGCCATATAATAATAATGTACAAAATGAAAACACCTCCAATAGATGGCCATCCAGCCTGTGTTTAAAAACCTCGGAAGAAGGAAATTCCACTACACTCCAAGAGAGCGTGTTCCACTGTTGAACAACTCTTACTGCCAGGAAGGTCTTCCTAATGTTGAGATGGAATCTCTTTAGTAGTTTGAATCCATTGCTCCGGGTCCTATTATCTGGAGCCACAGAAATCAGGATGACCATTCCATCCCACTTTAAAAAGTTATACACTTGTACCTCCATATTTGCAGCTTTGACTTTTGCAGATTTGATTATTCACAGATTTTATTAATATGTTCTCTCTAGAAATATCTACGTCATCCAGTGCAACTCTATGGTCAACTTTAACCAAAAGTCACACTGAAAGACCTAGAGAGAACATCCCACTAGGCATTTGCAGCTCCTCCAGTGCAGTTCTATGGTCAATGTCTGGCAGATGTTGACCACAGAGTTACACTAGCTGAAGAGTGGGGTATAAATACCATAAATAAATAAATAACATAGTGTTTTTGTTATTTGCAGTTTTTCCACATTCAGGGGGATCCTGTGCCCCTAATCCCAGCGAATGTGGAGGGACGAGTGTACTTTAACTAAGCACAGGTGTTTGTTTGTTTCTTTTCTCCTTTCTCCCCTTCTTTTCAGATTGTAAGCGTGATTGCTGGATCTGCATGAATATTATTGATTTTTGTAAACTACCTTGGCAAGGTTTTTTGGATGCTGAGTTTTCGTAAAATAGTGTGTGTATTTCACTGTGTATATCACACATGCTGATGTTGTTATTGATGTTAGAATAGATTGCATAGTTCAGTTCCTGGGCTTCTATGGGATGTTTATGGTGTAGAAGATAAGATGTTTCTTGTTACAGTTATGAGGTAGTGTAATAGTTTGTAAAACTGAAAATCTTAAATCTCTTTATAAGAATGTGCACTGATTTATCACTATTGCTTGTCATGTCTCTGATCAAAAAGTATTTCAGAGTGCAGCACTTCGTTTGCCAAAACAGTCTTAAGAGTTTGGGCAGATTCCTGCATGAATAGAGTATTTAAAGTATTGTCTGTGTAGGACAAGGGGTCACTTTCTTCTCTATGTTACATACTTAGTGTGCTGTTAGGAAAGAACAGCGAAGGCCTTCACACACTTAAAGAAGCAAGCAGTCATCCAATACCTGCTGCTGAAAGCTCTTATCAGCCATGCTTTTATAGTTAATCTCTTTGCGATAAAGTTGTCCTTGTATAAAAAGAGCTCCTAGTGCTTGTGCGATGATGTAGGAGGGGCAGGAATTCTGCCTGCTGCTTGATTTTCCATGTTCGGAAGAGGAAAGGTTGCTGTCGCTTTATCAGACACGGGCTGCATTTTTATGTGCAAGAGGTCAGGGTGTAGACTTTTGTGTTACTGATGAAAGCCATTCTTCCTGTGAAGTAACTGGGCAGGTATGTGTAAGGCTTTCAGCTCCTGGACAGAACTGCGGGAGAAGTTCAAGGTGGGAACTTTCCCTGGCATACAGTGCAACATTTTTTTTTTTTCTGAGTGAGTGAAGGTGGATTGGCAATCGTTTTGGCTTCATAAAGACTTCTAGGCTTTCCTTGTGATGATAGCTAAGAGAAATGCCTGAGAGAAAGACTTGGGAATGTCTTTACGAGTACATTATGACTGACACATTAGGTAAAACTGCCTGTCTGTCTCCATTTTGTTTTGTTCTTGTCTCATAAAATGTTAACTAATTAATTTGTGTGCTTGCTGATTTTGGTTTCAAGTAGAAACGTGAACATCTTTAACTGTATGCTTAGTATTCTGTTCCTTGTGCAGATTTTCACTGATTAATAGATGATTTTGTTAAACATTTCTTAGGCTCCTTGGTTGTTGATGGAAAGGAGTAGGAGTGCTGTGAAAGGAGTAGTCTGAATGGGGTTTTGTTCTGTTTTTTTTTAAGATTCAGTTTAATGAAACAAAACAAATTTAGTGACTAAATGTCTGTAATGTGTAACAGCATTCTATAACTTAATTAGAAAACTCTCAAGTGTAATAATTCATAAAAATATGGGCCCTTTCAGATGTTTTAATTCCACAAGGTGGCAGCAAATAATTTGCAGTCTTGTTTTTAATTTCCATGGCTGGATATTAAAAATTGTTTACACATATTTTTAAAAGTTATAATACTCTGTATCCCTTGCTTGACCTGGATTTAGTATTAAGAGTGTTGTGCTTATGAGTGACCTGCAGACATCTGTTTGGGCACTGTGAGAACAGAATACTGGAGTATGTTTCAACAAGGTTGTTCTTAAGTTCATACTCTGTCATTTGCGAAATGCTTTAGGCCTGAAATTCTTAAATATAATTGTGCATAGTCACAAACTGAATTTTATGTAATTTCAGGATGAAATTGTTTTACCTCTGTTTCAGACTTTATCAGTACTGGACAGCAAATTCTTAGGACAGAAAGAAGGTTTTGAGTTTCTGGCCCAGACTGTTCAGGCAGGTGAGGCCTTCTGTGGTGATTCTAGCTTATTAGCTATGGTAGCAATAATAGTTGCTATGATTATCCTTGATGACTAGTGTGAGGGAGCCTTAATGAAAAGAGTGGACCACGACTGAGATAAAATGAACTATTTTTTGTGCTTAATTAGATTCCTTCTGATTCAGATAAATCTTCAGTCCAAATAATTGCTTGATCTAATTCCTCTACATAATGAATGTGAATAATTTTACAAAAAAGTTTATGTGCAATCATGCTGTTTATTCACCTGAGTATCTAAAAGAACATAGTCCAATAAAATGGCTGTGCTGCTAGGCAAAACATACTTGGATATTTGAAAAATGAAATCAACACAGCTAGAAAACATCAGTCTGAAGAGGTTTCCTATTCATGTAGTGGTTAACTATACAGATACATGTAAACTAGATTAGATTCAGAGTTGATTTGTTTGTTGTACTTTTCCTATTACTTTTCCTACGATTGTAAGCCCCATATACTTTTGAAACATAAATGTATTCAAAGTGAAACAAAATTGTATTTCCAAATTGCCATATGTATTCTTAAGAGCAAGATACAATACCTGTGAAAACAAATACTTCAAG
Source organism: Urosaurus nigricauda (assembly GCA_034509955.1). Classification (NCBI taxonomy): domain Eukaryota; kingdom Metazoa; phylum Chordata; class Lepidosauria; order Squamata; family Phrynosomatidae; genus Urosaurus; species Urosaurus nigricauda. The sequence goes on along the minus strand of JAOEGL010000004.1, from coordinate 44,277,267 downwards.
GAAGTTATTGGTAGCACACCTGAGCTAGTCAATTGATCTCTTTCATTCTGTTTTGTGTCTGCAGTTTATTAAAGCTTTGAATTTTTTTGGGTAATATTATTTGATGTTCCTTATCTAAATGCTTATAAAAATATGACATTTCAGCTGCTTCATCTTGCTTTTCACATGTCTATTTGTATGAACATTGTCAATGAAACTTTGTATTCAGTTATTCAATCCTTATTTATACTGAAACACAAATATTTGAGATACACACACACACACACACAGTTAAACTGGTTAATCCAAAGAGAATGGCCTGGTGCATATATGTATAGCCAGAAGGGTATTTTTCACCACTTGGCTATAGCTTAGTACATCTGTAAAACTGCATCTTTCCAATATATAAATCACCCTTACTCCATCCAACTAGTATTGTAGTTGGATATGTGCATTCACCCATTCTACCTTCCACTGGGTGGTCCTATTGATTATTGATGCAGCAAGGGATAGTAGTGAAGGAGACAGCACAATCAGCTGCGCAGTCGAGTTACATATAAATGCATGGTCCCTGTGGTAGAGAAAAACTAATCCTTTCTGCTTTTTTGCTCCCTTTGTTTTTGTTTTTGCTTTTAAGAATCATATTTCACTCAGGCAACTTCTAGCAAAGGCTGAGTTGCACCTCACAGCAGTTGACAAGAACATTTTTGCTAAGAGTCTGAAAGACCTGATCAGGAAGGCTTTAAACTGAGTTATGTATGGAAGGGAGACAGTATTCTTGAGGGCAGGAGTTCAACAAATGCTGGAGATAATAGCCTAAATGTTATACAGAAAACAAGGCAAATAGCAAAAGAACCCAACCGTGGGAGGAAAAAACTTTAAAGTGAAGATAGGGGAATGGTCCATGGTCTTACCAGTAGATGTCTCTGTACTAATGCATAGATCCTAGGAAATAAACATTCAAAACCCACTGATTGGTCTTGGGCAAGTCACAGTCTCTCAGCCATAATAATAATAATAATAATAATAATACCCCACTCTTCAGCTCTAAAGGCTATGAGAGTAGCTTACAAATATTATTTTAATTAGATGGTTCCCTGCCCTCAGGCTTACAATCTAAGACATGACACAAAAGGAGAAGGGAATGGTGGTGGGGAAGGGGATCAGGTCCAAATGTTCTTCTCTCCCTCTGAGGACTAGACCAAGGCAGATGGACTGGAGGGAGGGCTCTGCTTCATACTCTAGGACAGGCCCGATAGAGTTTGGCCTGTCCTCTCACTCCCTCCTGGGTAAGATGATACAGTATAGCATGGAGAGAGGGCTCTTCTACTTGAGGCCAGGCCTGATGGTGTTGCTAGGCCTCTCCAGTCCTTTCACTTAGAGGAAGACAATGCTAACCTCCCTCTGAAAAAAACTTGCTAAGAAAATTCAGTGAGAGGGTCGCCATTAGTCGGAAATGACTTGAAAGCAAACAACACTGTATTTGCAGATTCTCTCCCTAATAAATAAGAATTAGTAGAACCAATTTTACATGCAGAATTACAGCTAGATTGCATAAAGACATCAGCTAGCAACCTCAATACCAGTCAATACTCTCTGACAAGTCTCTAATGACAGGTGAAAATTGCTGTGAAGGAGGGTTTTTCTATTGTATCAGAGACCATGTGGAAAGATCTTCCAGCTGAAATCAGATGGAATTTTTGTGTGCCCATTGATCCTGCCGCTAATTGAAGATTTATCAGGTAGTTTCCTGATCACTAACATTTTCAGTTAGTCCTGGAGATTGTAATGATTTTAATTATCTTAATTGTAGCTGGAATCCATTTTGTATATGCTGCTCACAGAACTATCTTTACCTGGTAGCAAAAGAAAACAGACAGACTGATCAGGATGGGAGAGCTGCTAGCTCCAAGCAGCCTATTTGTCTGATGTCTGCCTTCTGGGGGAATCCTTAGAGTCACATATATTACTTGGAGAATAACTAGTCTTATTACAGAGGCAGTTGTCTAAGCCAGACTTCTCAGAGTACTGAGACTTCAAGAATAAGAGTTGTTGTTGTTGTTGTTGTTGTTGTTGTTCATACCCCGCTCTTCAGCCCTAAAAGTTGTCAGAGCGGCTTACAATTACTATTTTTAATTAGGTGGTTCCCTGCCCTCAGGCTTACAATCTAAAAAAGACACGACACAAAAGGAGAAGGGAATGGTGGTGGGGAAGGGGATCAGGTCCAGCAGTTCTTCTCTCCCTCGGAGGCCTGGACCAAGGCAGATGGTATGGAGGAGGGCTCAGCTTCTTAATCTAGGACAGGCCCGATGGAGTGGGCCTGCCTTTTCACTCCCTCCTAGACCAGATGGTGTTGTCATGGAGGGAGGGCTCTTCAAGGACTGCCTTATCCATGTCATCCCCTCAACAAGTATTGCAGAAATAGGCTACTCCAAGCCAGCAACCTTTCCTTCTTGGTCATGACAACTTTGTTTGTTTTGCTTCAATTCTGCATCTATGATCTTTTCCCTCTTTCAGTCACTGTGCAAATTTGTCACCATATTTACACTGATGTAGTTTCCTAAGAAGTTCTTGGCCAAAATATTTTATTATTTAATCAGACTTTTATTATTTTAAGAATTGGGTTTTTATTATATTAACTTGTAATGGCATTTTATCGTGTAAGCTGCCTCGACTGATCTCAAAGGGGTGGGGTAGAAATAAATTTTATTATTAATACAGTGAATCTCTTCTGGGTTTTTTTTTTTTTTGAAACTGAAAAGCAATAATAATAATAATAAATTTATTTATATACCACCTTTCCAAAAAATATCAAAGCGGTTTACAGAATTACATAAAAAACACATAATGCATAAATGATTTACATAAGCAAATAAATACCTAAACAGTACATAACATATACAAACTAAAATTCCATCCCTCATCCCTTAACTAAAATACAACCATCGTTAAACAAAATTACATAAACAATTACATGAAATACTTAAACAATTTGCTTAAGCAAATAAATAAAATATCTAAAATACCTAAATAAAATGTAATATATACAACTAAAATTCAATCCCTCATCCCTTAACTAGAATACAATCATTAAACACTAATAATAATAAAAACAGAGGTGCTTTCCTCTCTCTTGTCTCCTTCTTCTGCCTGCAAGGCTTTTAAAGCAGGGCAGAAGGGTGGGGCCAGTGGAGGATGGGTGATGGTCTCTTGGAGCCTTCAGGCCTCAGCTTCCCTTGCCTCCTCCAGTCTCTTCTGCCTTTATTTATTTTAAGTAAATAAATAGTGTGCTTTGTTAGGTGCCTTATTGATCTTAGCCTAACCACAATTATTTGAGATTATCTGAAAGTTCCCGTTATATGCATTTTAGTACACTTTGCATTTTTAATAAAACTTTAGTTATCACTGAAAGATGTTAATTCTCTCTTTATGTTTTCTTAATGTAAGACAAAAGTATATAATAGTGCAAAACCAATGTTATAAAATGGTAGTCATTTTGAAATTAGATAATATTACATAGTCATAAAATAAGACCTACCATATATACTCAACTATGTTGATGTCTTGTATAAGTTGAGGTCAACTTTTGGGGCCAAAATTATGGGTATTGGTATGACCCATGGATAAGTCAAGGTAGCCCAGCTTCAGGAGGTAGCCCAGCTGGGGAGAGGTTGCAGGGCTATCTATCGCCCTTCCCAGCCTCTCTTGAGCTGGGCTTTTTCCCAGGGAGAGAAGGTCACCCTTCTCAGCCCCTCTCCAGCTGGGCTGTCCCCTGTGGAGGAAGCCCGGCTGGAGAGAGGCTCAGGTTAAGTACCATATTGACCCATGTATAAGTTGACCCAGGTTTTGGCTTACTTTTTCAAGTTAAATTTTGTGACTTATACACAGGTATGTACGGCGATTACATTTCATTTCTGTACATGAGCATGGGAAGCCAGAGAAAAACACTCCAGCCTTGCCTTCTCCACTCCTGACTTCCTCATGTTTTTTTTTAAAAAACATGCAAGTGTCTCATCACTTGCTGCCTATTTGAAATGGTGTAAATTCATATTTACCTGATTTTAAAACAAGTTTTTATCCCCCCCCCTTTTTTTTTGTTTTTAGGTCATACCTGACTCCAGTAAGAGATGAAGAAGCAGAGTCCCTAAGAAAGGCACGATCCAGACAAGCTCGCCAGACTCGCAGGTCTACACAGGTGAAGAAAATAGTTCCCTATTGTCGTCACCACCACCACCACCACCATCATCATCCTAATCATCATCCTACCTTTTCCCCTAGATACAGATTTAAAATTTGCATCTTACAAAAGTTAAAAAAATATAATTAAACTATTAATAAAATAAAAATCAGGTAAAAACAAGCCATTTTTAAAAGAACAACAAATACTCAGCCTTGATCACTAAAGGCACATTTTGCATAGATGTTATATTACTTCCAGATATCAAGAAAATATCAAGATTCAGTCACTGAATCTCCAAAGACAGAAATTGCTTAACATACGAGAATTAGTATCTTGGTATTTAAGAGCCGATTGTAACAGATCTGTTCTTTTTTTCATAGATAAATGCACAATGGCTATTGGCTTGGTGCAAGTAAGCTTTAATTTGATTTGGCAATAAATTTGTTCCCTTGGGAAGCAAACATTCACATGGATGTTACATGGTAATGTTACTGTGCTGTGGAATAAAAACCTGTCTTTAGAATTGTCTGTGTAATGACATAATCAAATAATGATTATTATGACTTCATATTTAGTATTTCTTATTTTAAAAAGTACCTTTTTAAAACTATACAAGCTGAACAATATATTAAAGTAATAATTGCTAACTTTGAGTTTGCCTTTAATTTACAGTTGGGCCTCACTGTATTGAATCATTCTTGAAGGGATACCCTAATTTGTACTGGGACACAGTTTTAATATGGGAAATATTACATTAACTAACACATGTATAATACATATAGCATCCTCCTGTTTCCCAGGGTGTAACACTTACAGATCTTCAGGAGGCAGAGAAAACCTTCAGCCAATCTCGGGCAGATCAGCAAAATCAGGAACAGCCAAGTGAAAAATTAGAAAAGACTGAAGCAAAAGAGGAAAAGAGTGAGAGACAAGAAGACACTACAGCAAGTGAACCCAGGGAGACACGTTCACGATGGAGTAGAAACTTAGATGAAGAGGTGGGTAAAAGCAGCCATTTGTTATGGCTTGAAATGACCAATAAATTTCTTTGAAAGTATTAGGATAGTATTAGATCCATTTATCCCATATAACTTATTTTTCAGATACTGCTTTGCTTTCCCCTTCACTTTTTAGATTTTTACCTAAAAGTATGCAGCCATGAAAACATGTAATACAATGAAAGGTTATTTTTCCTTCAAAATGAATTAAGGTTCTCACCCAGCTTAACTATTCTGTATGTAATTAGTCAAATGAAACCTTTGTAGTGTTCCTATTTTAATTTACACTTGACATATCTGCATACTAGAACTTGGCATGTGACTTTGAAAACATTACTTGCCCATGATGTAAGGAATGGTAATTACAATCTAAAAATATTTTTAAAAATCTGTACTGCATCATACTAAAGGCGTTCCTAGCCCAACATCATATACTTTCATTTCCCAGACAGATGACAATAGAAAGCTTAGAAGATAGGGCATGAGTGCAATGCAGGTTGAGTATCCCTTAAAAGTTGTGTACATTGAACCATCACAAAGCAAAGATGTCCCTATCTCAGCTACCCATGAAAAAAAGATTTGGATTTTGAGCATTTCAGGTTTTGGGATATTCAATCTGTAGCACCTTCCACACATATTATCCAGTAACTGGGATCTTTATACTTGATGGCAGCTCATAGCCATTACACCTTATCCTCTATGAAGATGTCTTAATCCTGTTTAAAGCTACCCAAGTTAGTGTCTTAAATAGCTAATTCTTTAGTTTATCCATGTGCTGTGTGAAGAAATACTTCAGAAACATCTCTGCAGTATCCTTTTTGCTCTGCAGTAACTAAAATTAATCATAGTATTCTAAGTGTGTGGTCACCACATGTTTGTACAGAGGTATTCAAATGCTATATATTTTGGCCTTGACATACTGTACATTGTGTTTAGCTGCATGCCTGTGCAGACAATCAACTTACATCCAACCACTGATGTAAATGAAAACTGAATTTTATTGTGGAAATATATTAATGAAATGTAATAAATGTATTGTTCCTTTCTTTACAGTTTTGTTTTTATTTTTTATTAAAATATTTGTACTCCACCCTATATCAAGAGATCTCAGGGTGGCTTGTGATAGCACTAAAACAGGTTAAACAGGCTGATAACATAAAGATTAAGTTGATTAAACAAAAACAGATTATTCTCCTTTGACAAGGTTTTCACGTTGTGTCTGACTGAAGGGGGTGGTGCCCATCTGCATTACTAAGCCGATTGGTCAGCATTGTTGAAGATTACTCCATAGGCGTGCATCCATCATTACTGCATGGAATGATGTTATATTAAACTGTTACTTTAACTCACTATATTAAAACAATATAATGAGTTAAAACAGATTTTAAAAATTTAAAAGTTTTAAAAACAATAAATAACAGTATTTGGGCTGAATTAATGTTTTAATTTGGTGCCTAAATTATAAGAGCGTTGATGTCAGTCAGACCTCCAGGGTGAGAGCATTCCACAGTTGGGGTGTCATGGCTGAAAAGGCCCTATACCATGTCCCAACACATCACAGAAGAACCCCCCCCCCCCGGAGATCTTAGTACTCAGGCAAGGCAATAATAATAATAATAATAATAATAATAATAATATTATTTCTTACCCGCCCCTCTGTAAAACAATCAAGGCGGGGAGAGGCACTCTCAAGTATAGAGATTCCAAACTGGTTAGGGCTTTAAATGTCATCAGAAGCAGTCATCAGACTGGAAACTTATTGGTGACCTGTGCAGTTCTTTTCAGACTGGCATTACATGCTGTCTGTATGATACGCCATTCAGCAGTTAAACATGTACATTTTGCAGAAGTTTCCAATTTCAAGTCTTCTTCAAGGGCATCCCCATGTAGAGCACATTATAGTAGTTCACTTGAGAGGTTATCAGTGCATGGACTACTGTCGGTAGGTTATCTCTGTACAGGAAAGGCTGTAGTTGGCGCACCAGTCAAAGTTGGCACCAAGCTACAGAGTCAGCTTGGGCCTCCAGTGACAAGGATGGATCCAGAGCACTCCCAAGCTACATACCTGCTCCCCCCATCCAAAACAGCCTGTTTACCCAATCCTGAACCCAATAACCACCAGTCCACAGAGAATCTGTCTTCAGCTTCAGTTTATTAGCCACCATTTATTATTATTATTATTAACCTTGATTTATATAGCGCTGTAAATTTACACAGTGCTGTACATACAATCTTAAATTAGACGGATCCCTGCCCTCAGGCTTACAGTCTAAAAGAGACAACACAAAAGGAAGAGGGGAAGGTGATGGGAAGGGGGTGAGGTCCGGTGGTCCTTCTTTCCCTCTGGGGCCAGAACCAAGGCAGATGGACAGGAGGGAGGGCATGGCTTCTTAATACAAAGTTAAAAGGAGGCATCCTGGGGCGGATGGCACAGTCCTGGGAAAGCTTCCCTAAATAATATAGTCTTTAACTCAGTTTTGAACCTGGTTAGGGAAGTGATGAGGTGTGCATGTGGGGGAAGAAGGTTCCAGGAGTGAGGGGCAGAACATGAGAAGGGACGAATCCGGGATGGGGCAGTGGAAATCCTTGGCTGGGACAGGAGACCTTGACTACCAGAACGGAGGGTACGAGAAGGAGTGTGAGGAGAAAGAAGTTCAGACAAGTAAGGAGGGGCCAGTCCGTGGAGGGCTTTGAAAGTCAACAACAAAAGCTTGTACTGGATGCGGAAGGGGAAGGGGAGCCAGTGAAGGGAGGATAAAAGAGGAGAAACATGGTCAAAGCGGTGAGCAGATGTGATAATACGTGCAGCTGAGTTCTGGACAGAGATTAAAGGATGGAGATGAGAGAGAGGAAGCCCTGTCAGAAGGAGGTTACAATAATCTAGTCGTGATACCACTAGGGCATGGACCAGAGTCTTGGCGGTGGAGGCTGAGAGAAAAGGACGGATTTTAGCAATGTTGTAAAGAAAGAATCTACAGGTCTTGGCAGTGGCCTGAATCTGGGGAGTAAATGACAGCGAGGAATCAAAAATGAAGCCAAGACTGCGGGCTTGCTGAACCGGCTGAATAGAAATGCCGTCAACAGAAACAGAAAAGGAGTATTGAAGGGTGGGCTTAGGTGGGAAGACGAGAAGCTCTGTCTTAGACATGTTGAGCTTCAATCGCCGATGCCGCATCCACTGAGAGATGGCAGCCAGACAAGAGGAGACTTGCTGTTCGAGCCCCGGCGAAAGGTCAGGGGTTGAAAGATACATCTGAGTGTCATCGGCATACAGATGATAGGAGAAACCAAAAAAAACTGATGAGTTTACCAAGGGACAGTGTGTAAAGAGAGAACAGAAGGGGACCCAAGACAGAGCCCTGAGGAACTCCAACAGATAAGGGGACAGAGGAGGAAGTCTGACCACCTGTGACCACGGCAAAGGATCGGTCTGACAAGTAAGATTTGAACCAGTTGAGAACAGAGTCGGAGAACCCGAGGTCAGAAAGTAAATCAAGCAAGAGACAGTGGTCCACGGTGTGAAAAGCCGCAGACAGATCTAGAAGAATGAGAATAGAGTAGAGGCCATTTGCCTTGGCCTGCAAGAGATCATTTGAGATTTTGGTGAGGGCTGTTTCTGTAGAGTGCCGTGGGCGGAAACCAGACTGAAACGGGTCCAGGATGGAATTGGCTTCAAGAAACTCAAGACAGCGAGAATAAACTATCCGTTCCAGAACCTTAGAGAGAAAAGGTAGAAGAGAGATCGGGCGGTAGCTAGACAGAGAAGAGGGGTCGAGAGAGGGTTTTTTCAGAATTGGGGAAACGAGAGCATGTTTGAAATCCAAAGGGAAGGATCCCGAAGAGAGAGATTAAAGATATAGAGGAGCGAGGGCAGAAAAGAAGGGGTTATAGAGATTAGAAGATGGGAGGGAATAGGATCAAGAGAACAAGTTGTAGGTTTGGAGGAATTTAGCAGTGTAGAGAGTTCATCCAGAGATACAGGTGGAAACACAGAGAGTTTATTAGTAGAAGGTACCAGGAAAGTAGTGGTAGGGGGCAAATCAGGAGGAACAATTTCAGATCGAATAGTATTGACTTTTGTGAGGAAGTAGTTGGTGAAGTCAGTGGGGGAAAATGATGAAAAGACAGGGGGAGGAGAAGGTTTTAGCAGTGAATTGAAGCAGGAGAACAAGCGCTGCGGGCGCCTCTCATTGGCAGAGATCAATGATTTATAGTAATTCTGTTTTGCCATAGACAAGGCACATGAGAAGGATGAAAGAACAAATTTATAATGAATAAAATCGGTCCAGTCCCTGGACTTTTTCCAAAGGCGTTCGGCTGCTCGAGAGCAGGACCGGAGAAACCTAACTACAGGAGAGAGCCAGGGCTGAGGCCTAGACACAGAGGAGGACATGCGAACAGATACAGGGGCAAAGCTGTCAAGGGTGGAAGAGAGAGTGGAGTTGAATAAAGACATTGCTGAGTCAGCAGAGTCCCCAAGATTTAGAGAAGAGAGAGAAGAATCCAAGGTCTGACTGAGATGATCAGAATTAACAGATTGAAGATTACGAAAAGTGCGTTGAACAACATTACGAGGAGGGGGGTTGTAAGTAAGAGTAAAAGAAATTAGATGATGATCTGACAATGGATAGTCAGATGCCAAGTAGTCAGAGATGACACACTTAGAAGCGAGAACTAGGTCAAGGCAGTGACCAGAAGAATAGGTAGGAGAGGTGGAATGAGGTTGAAGATTGAAAGAAGCTAAGAGGGAGCTAAAGCGAGATGTTGAAGGATTCTTAGGATCATCAAGGTGGATATTAAAGTCACCTAGAATTAGAAAGGGAACTGAGTCAGAGAAAAAAGGTGAGCCATGACTCAAAGTCCGAAAGGAATTGGTTAGCAGAACCAGGAGGGCGATAAATGACAGCAACTCGAAGCTGCAAAGGAGAAAAGAGTCTAATAGAATGAGACTCAAATGAAGAGAAACTATAATTAGTGGGAAGAGAAAGGGGTTGAAACTGGCAAGAATTAGACAGCAAGATACCAACCCCACCTCCTCGATCCTCAGGGCGGCTTGTGTGGGTGAAAGAAAGACCACCAAAAGAGAGGGCAGCAGAGGTAGCGGTATCATGGGCTGGGAGCCAGGTTTCAGTTAGAGCAAGGAGACTGAGTGAGCTAGAAAGGAAAAGATCGTGAATTGCCGCTGCTTTCGGAGCGGCAGAGTGACAGTTCCAGAGTGAGCAGAAGAATGGAAGCTGGGAGATAGGGAGAGGTCGGATAGGGATCAGGTTGGGAGAGATGCGGGGAGCCATCCTGCTCATTATACATGTAGCCTCAGCTGATTCTAGTGACAAGAAGAAATGGAGCTGAATGTCATCAGCATACTGATGGGACCCCGCTCCAAACCTGCTTATGACTTTCCCCAGTGGTTTCATTTAGATATTGAACAGCGTGGGGATAAGATGGAACTGTGTGGCACCCCAGAGCATAATCACCATGGGGCCGAACAGAAATCCCTCAATGCTACTCTCTAGGACCAACCCTCCAGGTAGGAAGGGAACCACTGTAAAACAGTACTTCCTACTCCCATCCCACAGAGCCAGTCCAATAAGATACCCTGTTCAATGGTATCAAAAGCTGGGGAGAGATAGGACAGTAATTTCCATATACCTCTGGGTTCAGGGAGATCCTCTTCAGGAGAGGGTGCACTGCTGCTTCCTTCAAGGCAACAGATGACATTGTGAGGCATTTACTACTGGACCTACTTGGTAAATCCACCTAGATTTTGTCACCTAAGAAGGGCAAGAGTCAGACTTACATGTGATAGACTGAACTGGTTCAAGCATTACGTCCACATCATCAGGCCTCCCTAACCTCTGCAACAACTATGGTGTTGAGTTCTGAGCAAATGGGAGCAACTCTTTTTCCTTAAAGTACCTCACTGCAGGTAGCACTGGATTACATACCTGAGCTCTCTGAGCCTGTACCCAAACGACTCCTCACCACTTGGAAAGTTTTACTGGGTGGGAGGCTGAGGATGCAATCCTGGAGGTGTAATATGAATTGTTGGCCCACCTCACTGCTACATAGTGTGTATAACAAAGTCTTTGTTGATTTCTGATTGCATTCACTCCGAGAGCTACACCACCTGACGTCTAGCTGTGTTCCAGCCTGCTTCATTGCCCACAGATCTTCTGTAAACCAAAGTGAATTATGGACTTCACAATACTGAATTGGGTGCTTAGGAGCTATTGTATCAATAGTCCTTGCTATCTCTCCATTCTATAGTGAAACCAAGACCTTAATAGAATCACCAGCCTTGTCAGTGCAAAAATCCCTCAGAGGATTCAGAAATCCTTCAGATTTCATGCGTCTCTGGGCATGAATCATCTTAATAGGTTCCCCAACCCTGCAGGGAAAATCTGCTACCAATCAGACCAAACTTGATAAGGAAATGATCTGACCTTAACAATGGGGTTGTTGAAATCCTACCTAAAATCAGATCATCCTCCATTCATCTGATGGCAAAAACCAGATCCAGTGTATGCTTTGCCTCATCTCTTGGACCACTAATATGTCAAGACAGACTCTTGTTTGTCATTGTAGCCAGAAAGCCCTGAGCCATCCCCATCAGGACAGCCTTAGCATTTATGTTGAATTTCCCCCAGAAACACCGTCTCTGAGTTCACCTCAGCCAGCTCAGGCAAGGAGACTACTGGGCACTGTATCCTGTGTTTTATATGTTTATACACTGCCTTGGATCCTGTATAAGCAGAAAGGTGAGATAGTAAACAAATAAAGTACATAGCACAGGTATAGTTCAGAGGCACTGGGCCTGTCAAGTTGCTCTCTTTTTACTGATAATAACACAGAATGCAAAGTAAAGATGTTGGGCCTGGCTTTCTGACTCTTTTTTACTTTTCTAGCCTTGACATAGGTTGTTTAGCTGTATGTCTGTCCTGACAATCGATGCACATCAAACCACTTACATAAAGAACACTGAATTTTATTATGGAACTTACTAATAGTGATTAAAAAAGGAGATAAAGAATGGCAGGATGACAGCAAGATGAGTAGAAATTGCTCTTGTTGTGTGCCTTCAAGTCATTTCTGACTTACAACAACCCTATCATGAGCTTTTCTTGGGAATTTTCTTCAGAAGGGGTTTGCCATTACCATTCTTGGAGGCTGGGAGACAGTGACTTGCCAAGGGTCACCCAGGGGTTTACATGGCCATGCCAGGATTCAAACCCTGGTCTGCAGAATCATAGTTCAACTCTTAATCCACTACACCACATTGCCTCTCATAAGTGTTTAGAAAATGTGTGAGTAGAAAAAATGAGCTAAAAAAGAGATGTGTGGACAACTTCCTTCAGAGAATAGAAAGCAGTTAACACTAAAGAGAACAAAGCTGGAGGAAGGAGATGTGTAAGGAACAACCAGTCAAACCCAGACACAAGGAATCAGGACTGATTAAATGATAACAACTCTATATAGAACAAACATAATTACATTTAGGGCAACACATAACAGAAGTGCTCTATTGGGACAGAATGCTACCGTTCTTCAGACAGCTTTATTTTGAATGTCTTTTCTAATGGAATTTGTATTTTTCATGGCAGAAATGCACTGGCCAATATTTTCACTAAACTCTACCACAACCTCAACATTGTTTTTGTAGCCAATCTCCAAAGTATGGCCAGTCCCCAATCAGCATATAATTGTTTGCCTCCGTGTGTATTCTAGATGTTGATCTTAGATTTTCATCTCTCCACAACTTTAAGCTTAACTATCATACTATTTCTCTGACTATAGAGGAAGGTTTTTTTTGGGGGGGGGAGGGGAATACTTCAAGGTAATTTCTATGGAGATGTCCATATATTTTAGACTTTTAAATGGTACAAATTGTATTCAGATTGGAAGCTTAGTTACTATTAGGCACAACTTAGTTGTGGTTCTGCAATCTAAATACATGTAAACATTTCAAGACTGGGATTATATGGCATTTGACCATGAGAGCCTATTTTGGCTGCTGTCATGGCATAGGGTTCAAAATATATTGTTTCCATAACTTGCTAGATATAAATTATATTCCCTTTCTAGTTTTCATCTAGTGTGTGTATGTACCTTCAAGTCACTTGTCAACTTATTGCCACCCAATGAATTTTATTCTTACTAACCTATTTTTCTTCCCATGCTTGTCTTGTAGTCTGTTGGTCGTCGATTGAGGTGTTCAGCACAAGACAAACTCACAACTCCCACCTCTCCTTCATTAGCTCCTTATCTTTATTCAAGTTCTCACCTGCCTAGAACAAGTAGATCTTCTGACCTGGTGAATCCAGAAGACTTCCAAAGCACATCTGGTGACGATATGGAGAAAAATGGTATTTACTGTTCTAAACCAACTATATTGTACTAATCTTTTAGGTCAATTTTTGTTCTGAGTTGGTTAACAACTGGCTTTCTAGATGCTGTTGAACAGTAGCTCCAAACATCCTCCACTATTGGTTATGCTGGGTAGGGCTAATAGGAGTCCAGTAATTGCTGGGGCGGAGGATAGGTTTCCTATTCTTGGAGTATACTTGAGTAGTAGCTTGAATAATTCACCCCCCCCCCTCTCTCTCTCTGTCTTGGGGAATACATAACTTAATGGTTTTGTTGCCGTCTTTTAGGGACATTGAACCTTGAATCTCCACAGGATGGATTATTAAAGAAGTAAAATAACATCTTTAGGAATCTAAGTATACTCTGGAAGGCTCATGCCAATCAGCTAATTTTTTTCTTTCATTAATGACCCACATCACAGTAAATTAAATCTGCTATTTAGAGGATCCATTGATTTAATCATTTGAATTTAAAGGATGAAATATATGTTGTTAGGCATTCAGAGTAAAACAAATATACACAGGGGCTATTTTCCTGTTTTTGAAAACAATTCAATGATTTTGATAACCTACTTTGTCTGGCTGTTTTTAGCTAAAGTTCTGTTTATTTGGGCAGAATATGAAGATTTGGATTTGGATGACAGAACTTCAAACAAACAGTCAGTTAGAGAAAGGAGACGGCCAAAAGAAAGGCGAAGAGGCACTGGAATCTCTTTTCTCACAAAGGATGTAAGTAATACCATTTTTTGAAGATTCAGGAAGATGTAAAAGGTTAAGTCTTTTTCTCTAGAAATAGAATGGTGGGAGGTGGTATGTCATCATCCTGAACTAGAGATGCACAACTTGTAGCTTTCCAGGTACTGCATACACCTCTTTGAGCTGCACCTTGTACTCATGATACCTTCCTTCCAAATTAAGTCTTTTAAAACTTAAAAAATTCTCTGTGCAGTGGTTGGGGCAATTTCACCGCAGATCTCCCTCTTGATCTATATTAGCTTGTGGTGGTGATGGGTTTTCTTTTTGTTTCTTCATATACCAGAAGTGACTAAGCCAATGGGAGGTTTTTTTAAGCCCTCCAGTCATACAGTATTGATGTGAAAACTAGAAACCTGGCATCTGCATACAGACTGTGGAATGGGTTTCAGTTATGAATTTTCATCTAAGCTACTTTGCTTGAATGAGGAATAGAATTGAAGTAGATAAAAACAGAGTTTTCGAAAAGCTTTTTATGCTCCTGATCGTCCAGATGTTGAACTGGAAGACTGAGGATGTAACATCTAAAGTAACTTTAACAGTAATATACAGTACTTTGGAGATCTTACTTTTATAAAACTATTATCTTCTTAAGAAGCACACCAGTGTTTTATAGTTCACTGATAGTGTTGAAAGTCTCTCCCCCCCCCCCTCCTTCTGTGTAACTGAATCATATATTTATATGGCGATGTATGGTCATTCGCACAAGTACCAGTAGTTTCAAGGATTAGAGTATTATCTAAAATATTCTAAGCTTGCTAAACTATGTTTCATTTTCGTTCTTATTATTTCTATAAAAGTAGTCAATACTGATCTTTATTATCTCTTTAAGCAATTTCTTCAATTACCTAAAGTTTCCCTACTCAGTATCATGGACAGTCATTATATTTAAAATATTGATGATATATATTTTTTAATTTCCTAGGATGAGGAAATGGATGGCACTGAAGAAGTAAAAGAGGACAGGGTAAGCACAGGACCCAAAAGTTATACATTCAGTTGTTGTTTCACGTGAACCTTCTCAACTAACTTTGGTGTGAATGTCACTCCAAGTGCTGTTTGAAACATTTCTTTTTCTTGTACATGAATAATATGAACCACATGCACATATTGTTGTGGGCCTCTACTGCTTCCATTAAAAAATGGAAAAATTATAATCTGGTAGCTTTCTTTTTACTGTTTTTCAGACGATAGCAGCCCAAATTTGGCATACAAACAGAGTGTTTTAGTACTGTGCTGTGTAATTTTTTCTTGGACAACAGCAAGAGAAAATGTGTCTTGGTTGCTACACCCACACACTTGGGTTATTATTTTCAAGCCATGTGTAAAAAGCTTGTGTTCCTGCCCAAATCACTGGTGGTATGGTGACTTTTGAATGGCAGGTTAAGGTTCCAGATTGGTTTCTTCATTTCCATTAGCTTGCTTGATTGTTAGGCTTGTGTAGGCATTTTCCTTTCTTGTTAAAAACCTTAAACTGTGAAAGTTCCTAACATTGATATATTTGTTTTTCACTTGATATCAAGTATTCTACCTTTTAAGAGCATGAAAATAATAGTAAGAAATTCACACACTAACACACAATACAGATTGTACTTCATTTTTCATCAGGAATATGTTTATTATTTTATATTTTTCTTTGTTAGTTTATTTTTCATTTTTGTGACTTGTGATGAAGGCAAATCATCCCTTTTTATGAGCCCCAAGCCTCACCAAAAATTTATGGCTGCATCTGCAGTGCAGAAATACAGTGGTCCCCCGGGTTACAAAGGTAATCCGTTCCGGATTACCTTTCGTAACCCGGAAGCTTTCGTATCCCGGGGGACCGCTTTCGCGAACGGACCACGCGGCCGATTTAAAGGGGCCGCGCGGTTTTTTTCCGTATCCCGGGGGATCCTTCGGATCCCAGGCGATATGTTAGCGGTCCTGCGGCTTTCGAATCCCGGGGTTTTCGCAACCCGGGGGATTCGTAAGCCGGAGGACCACTGTAATCTGGTTTGCCACCACTTTAATGGCCATGACTCAGTGCTATGAAATTCTGGGAACTGTAGTTTTGTGAGATATTTAGCCTTCTCTCTCAATTCCAGAATTCTGTCGCTTTGAGCCATGGCAGTAAAAGTGGTGTGAAACCAGATTATTTTTGCAGTGCAGATGCAGCCTATATCACATAGTGTTTCTGGCACTCTCTTTGTCTTCTGATCTTTGGCATCATTTTTTGCCCTCACTTGGCTGTGGCCACTAGCCTGTCTTTGGCACTATTTCAAACCTAGCATAATGATATCATCGACAAAAGTCATACAGAAGCTAAAGACTCTGAAGGCATAGAAGGTATTGTAGTGAACAATTTCAAAGCAATGCAAGTATATTCATAGCAAATGTTTAAGAAGTGACAGCACTGTTGAGCATTCACACACACAAAAAAATTGAAATTGGACAGGTAGTTTTGGACCTGTCAAATTTGGCACAGATTTTATTCTTTATTGATTCTCATGAGCATGTTTATGTGCCATTGCTTGCCCATAAGCCATCAGCTCCTGGTCCCTGTAGACATTCCAGGGGAAAAAATGGGAGGCGGAATGTAGCCAATTGGCACAGATACAACAGTTGTCCCCAGCACACTGGTAAAAGACAGATGCCAGTCTCTGACATCAGGTAAGAAGAAATGCGGTTTAGGATATGACAGAATGGCAAGGTCATAAAGCAGGATTGTCACTAGGGGGAGCATGATCTGCATATCTCAAAGTCTACACAGGCATACAAATGCTTCTATATGAGACCAATCTTTAAAAGAAATGTATATTCTTAATCAGTGGATTTTTTAAAAAATTCAACTGTGGTTCTCATGGATGGATAAGTAAAATGGGAAAAACGTAGTATATCTGACATCTAAAGGATGAGCTAGAAATCCAAACAAACCAAATGCATTTAGAAACCATGTAGATAGAATTAAATTACACTGTATACAGTATATGAAAAAGGATGTTGAACATGCACTCTTCATCTTGTTTGAAATCATGGCCTTCAAGATCTTAATGTTCTTTCAGTTCTTTTTGTGAAACTGATGAAATGGCAGTAGTAGCAGGTCACCTTTTAAAGATCAGGTGCCAACCTTTGCAATACTGCACTTCCTTTGTGCCAAACAATACTGTATCTTTTGTTCCCATGGCACATTTAGTACTCTGGTAGAAGCTCTGTTGGTAGCCAAGCAGCCATACTGCTTCTCCTGCATCTCTCATGATATCTAACTATTTCTCTATTTTATTATAAGAAACTTGATTGCTGTCCAAGAGTCTTTGTTAGGCTTAGGTCTGCCTCTTGAGATTTTTTTTTTTTATTTCTAGAATTTTGGTTACCTAATATGGTGAGGTATGTCCTAGTTAGACACTCTTGCATGATACAGCAAGGCATTGGAGTTTATTCAGTAGTGGCATTTAGGTGAGCTTCTACCAGGCTATTATTGAATAAAGAATATTTACAATTTAAACAGTAACATGTTATGCTCTTAACTATTTCTGCAAATAGCATTGCTTTTGATTCATGTTTCCTTTTTTGGGAATCCAAAGAGCTTTGCCTTGAAGTACATTTTCCATTTTCTTTTTTTTGTTTTGTTTCCTAGCACAAATGCAGTGCAACACTGGGAAAGCTTTCATCCTGGCTTATGCCCAAGCAATGTGGGAGGGAAGAGAATTTTCAGATATGATAATATAAGGCCCTTAATGTTGAATAAATGTGATTTGCCTTTTAAATGCTGGCTGTCTAATCAGAAAACACTGCAGTAATCAAAGAGATCTGTTTCCCTGTAGTTTACATGGTCAGCAGGAAATCATACTGCTAAGAAGCAAGGGTTTAAATGGCAGAAAAATTGCTGAAGTTATTAATTTATTGTGGTTTTAAAATGAGAACTATTTTTGTGTGTAGTGAGTTTTTGCCTCATTATCAGCAAGGGGGTTTGAATTTTGGTACAGATTTTTTAACATATTTTACATGTTTCATATCCATATTTTGTCCAAGTTTAAATTCTGTGCATTTAAATTAGATTTAACTTGCCATGATTAAATTAAGTTTCTCATAGTTCTACTCTAAGCTGCAAATAAAGAACTACATAGCCTGCTGCCATAGTCAGTTCAAGAGGCAAGACTTCCCCAGCCCAAGATATGAGGTAATATATGGGTTAGAGCCAACCATGGCAGTGGGATTGCATGCTTACAGGAAGCAAGAGGATTGCTACAGTTATCATCTCCTAGATGCTTTTGTTGATAGGCCTTTGTTGAGAAACCAAAGTTAAATGTATCAGATACCTACCTTAACCTAGTAATAGGAGGCTCCTGGACTGCAGCAGTGGTGGAGGGTAACACTGGCAGGGAATCTCTTAGAGACTTAGTGGCACAGTGGTTAAATGCCTGTACTGCAGCCACTCACTCACAGATCATAAGGTTGAGTTCAATCTCAGCCAGGGTGCTCAAGCTCGACTCAGTCTTGCATCCTTCCGAGGTCACTAAAATGAGTACCCAGATTGTTGGGGGCAATTAGCTTACACTTTGTAAACCACTAAGGGAGTACTGAAGTGCACTGATAAGCAGTATAGAAATGTTATTGCTATTGCTATTAGAGACAATGACAGTGACATTTCTTAGAAATAAACCGCTGGGAATAGATGACATGCCAATAAAGTTGTTGCAAGTTATAGAGATTAAATCCATCAAAATTCTGCTAAGAAATGTGGAAAACAACAATGGCCCTCCTTCTGTTTATACAGTCTCATCCCTAAGAAGGGATAATCTGTAATAATCTGACCAGTGAATTAATCTTCCATAAGACAAAAGTGATGCTCAAGATTTCAAAACAAAGACGTCTACTGGATATGGGGAATTTATTCTTTGTGGTTTTTGAGAATAAATTTAGACCATCAATAAGCATGTGGAGACCAGTATCCTTTTCCTGCTGATCCATAATATGTGTTTTTCAGTATCTATTCTTGCTTCATGGAATTGAATGCCAACTGTTCATGTTAGGTTCAGAAAAGGAAAGGACACTAGATACCACATTGCAAGCATATATTGATTTATGGAGCACAACAAGAAATTTCAGAACAATCTGTCCTTTATAGATTGTAGCAAAACTTTGGATTGTATAGATTACAAAAAACTGTTTTCCTCTAAAAGAAATAGTAGTAGTAGTAACAACAACAACAACAACAATAATAATAATAATAATAAATTATTTATATCCCGCCTCTCTGCACTCAGGCAACCAAGGTGGCTTACAACAATTAAAAGTATACAAATTATATCCCCCAACCCTCCTCCCACTAAAATAGAATTAAACAATTTACAATTTAAAACATATTGATATAAAAAAGAACAATTTAAAACAATTAATGAACAAGCAAGCAACAGTATGTAGGACAGGAAACAAGAATAATGATACCTTACTTATTATCTGTGGTGGCTGGGCATCTATTCAGGAAAGGCCTGCCGGAAGAGATCCATGTTAATAGCTTTTTTAAAGCTCTCTAAGGTGGTCATATGTCTGATCTCGTCTGGCAGGCCGTTTAACAACCTGGGAGCAACAGCCGAGAAGGTCCTCTGGGCAGTTGTAGACAACCTGGGTTTTATTGGTTGTAACAGATTTCTCCCAGAGGACCTGAGTGTGCTTGGAGGATTCTATGGGAGGAGGTGGTCTCAGAGATAGGTTGGACCCAAGCTATTTAGGGCTTTAAAGGTAATAACCAACACCTTGTACTGGGACTGAAAACTGATGGGCAGCCAGTGAAGAGATCTTAGGATCAGAGTAATATGGTCTCTTCTACATGTATCAGAGACCAGTCTGGCTGCCATATTCTGTACTAGTTGAAGTTTCCAGACCAAGCACAAGGGTAGCCCCATATAGAATGCATTACAGAAATCAAAGCGTGAGGTTACCAGCACATGTACTACAGTCTCAAGGTCCCTGGCTTCCAGGAAAGGGAGCAGCTGGCGTATCAGCCGAAGCTGATAACAGGCACTCCTGACCGTCGCATTCACCTGGTTTCTCATGTGAAGCAATGGATCTAGGAGTACCTAGTTGTTGTGTCACGTTTGATTGTCCCAATGCTTAGCTTATCCTGTGGCCATTATCAGAACAGAATTGTTTACTTTTGGCAAGAGGTCAGGCAAGACTGCATTTTATAATCCTTTCTGTTTAATTCATATGTATAATATGTCATATGATAAAAGAGAATAGGTTTGGAGGAAGAAGGTGTGAAAATTGGGAAAGGCAACCATTTAAGATGCAGATGGCATCATTTTACTAGCAGAAAATAGAAATGACTTGGAATGACTCCTTATCAGAATTAAGAAAAAGCAGTTATAGTTAAATATTAAGAGAGAGAAATGACTACAGATGAATGATATAATTTAAAAGTAAATGGTGAAGAAATAGTTAAAGATTTATATGGCTGAGTCATAAACCAAAATTGAAACTGTAGTCAAGAAATCAGATGACTAGGCTTTGGAAGGGCAGGTATGAAGGAAGTATGTAAAATCTCCAGGTTTAAATATACATACTTAAATATCCAAGTAATGTTTTGATTAAATATCATAGTAAATACCAAGTAGCAAAATATTATGCTATGGTATTTCTGATTTCAGTGTGCACTTGTAAAAGCTGGACAGTGAAGAAAGATGACAAGAATAAAACCAACTCATTTGAAATCTGATGCTAGAAGAGAGTGCTCCACATACCATGGACTACCAAAAAGACAAATAAATGGATCTGAGAGCAGATCAAGCTTAAGCTTTCACTAGAAGCCAAAATGACTGAGACTGTCCAGATAATGAGACAGGATGACTGATTTTAAAAAGATGGATTGATTTAAGAAAGGAAGCCACAGCCCTGAGATTGCAAGATTTGAGCAAACTGGAGCTGAGGATGACTGAAGTTCTTGAAGATCTCTCATTGATAGGGTCTTCATTAGTTGAAGTGATTCCACAGCAAATAACCACAAAAAAGCGGGGGAGATGGGAGTTATAGGGAGAGAGATTAGAATTGAGAGAAAAGGAGTAAGACCAAATAATTCAAGAAAATATAGTGGAGTGGAAATTAGAATGGCTTAATTACAGAACAAAAGGCTAAAAAAGAGGCCAGCATACCAACGGGCATAGATAGACAAAGGAAATGAGTGAGGAGACTGAGAACAGAGCAAAAGCAAAGTAATAAAGAGAGATTTTGGATTATAATGAGAAAAGGAGAGTTGTGAATTCATTCAGTGCAGGAGAATGGATAGAAGTAGAGAATGGTGGTGGGACAGATGGGAAGCAAAGAGAAAGGTAGTCATTGGTTTTATTCCATACAGTTAGCTGTTTTGAATTAATCCCTTCTGATCAGTGATAGCCAAGCACCATACCATGAACTGAACTTAAATCTTCTTATGGTATAGATATAAAGCCAACTTGCCAAACTATTTTACTCTTTCAACACATAAGTAGTTTCCTATTTGTCCTCAACCTTCAGTAGTTATTCAGAGGAGGGGACTTCAGCACATGTAACCTGCATGACAAGCTGCACCCACTGAAATGCAAGAGTTCTGTTTTCTCTTGCCTAACACTCCTCTTGAAAAATATTTTCAAATGAGTTGTTCCAAATATGTCTTGAGGGTGCCAGAAGGAAATACGACATTGTGACAGCACCAAGAAGTGAAGAGAGGTGAGATCTGAATAGCAGTAGGAGCATAAAAGCCCATGGCAAAAGAAGCTACAAAGGGGTTAACTAGGATAGAGATCAAGGGTGGAGTGTGCAGCTGCTGAATATAAAGAAGCAGTTACTGGCTCCAAGGATTGAGGAGAAAGATGTATGAAGAGTTTGGAGGAAAAAGGAAAAACAGAATATGTCTAAGAGCTTCAGATTAGGTAGATTGGAGAAGGCATCTATGGGTCGATTGGAGAAGGTACTAAGTCTGCTTTATAGCCAAGAGCAGAAGAGGGAAACATGGGGAAAGGACTCTGGGACTGTCAAAAAGCTAAGGAAATCGTGCTGTATTAACTTACATTGTATAATTAACCTTGACCTACTAACAGTGTTCCTTTTTGTGTAGCCAAAGTACAGAGTCTGATACCAAAAAGTCCCTGGTCGAAATCTTAGCTATGAACTGACTAGTTTGCTTTAAACAAACTATTCCCCCCCCCCATCCCCACCCCCAGAAAACCTGTAGTAGACCAGTATTATTACTGCCATATCTTGTAGAGGTATGGTAAATTTTAGAAAGACAGTCTGTGAAGAGGACTTAACAAAACTGCTGTGTTGTTGGAATGAGAATGCCCTGATTTTTTTCTGTTCCAGTAGAACTGAATATATGACTTCAGTATGAGAAGATGTGCTTGGTTTGAGCAAAAAACTATGGCTCTATCATGTCTGTACTTTAGGACTTCTAAATATATTTCTAGGCTGTCATATTATAAGGTTACATACTCCTTTATAGACCCAATGAATTGCCATATCTGTACAAATATACCTTAGTTAACAAAGTAGATGTGTTCGTAGGCATTACTTCTTTAACAGAAACTTTGGCCCTCTGCATACCACCAGGATGTGACGTCCTGGCAGCGATTTTAGGGCAAGATAGGGCTTGGCCTTGAAACGCTGCTCTAGGCAGCTCCTTTTTTGGTGCACAGTGGTGCAGCTCCATTTGGTTGCTGCTGCGCCGCTGTGCAGCAAAAAAAGACAGCTGCAAACCGCCCTTTTCAGGCAGTATGTACTGCCCCTTTGGTGCCAGAGTCAGAAAAAACATGAAAAAAATAGGGATAGGTTCCTGTACAACAACAGCAACAACAATATGTTTCAACAAACTTTTTATCCAAAACCAAGAATATGCACATGTGAAATGAAACAAACAGGTCACGTAAGCCTTGCATAAGTGAACAAAAAATTTATCAGTCTTGTAGAGTTCATTTGAAAGCTTCTTCCCAAATGCACTCAGGCACATTTTTTCCCCACCAGCCTCTGCCTTTCTTATGATTTAAGTGGACCATCTTATAAATATTCTCTGGTGGTTTTTTTGTTTGTTTGTTTGTTTTTTAACACACTGGGGGAGATGATAAGACAGGTTTATATCTTCTTCCCATTTTGCCAATTCCATACATGCTAAATGAGGGATTCTTGAGTGAGCTGATGTTCACCTTCCCTTTTCTAGGCAGGCATATTCGGGTACAGTAGAACTGACTAGAGTAGAATCCCATCTTAAACTTCATTGCATTGTTTATTACAGTCATGCTACAGCAAATCTGTATTTTTCTAGCCTTCTTTCAGCACGTTCCCAGTGCTGATGCTGCTAAAAAAACTTCCAGTTAGACAGAAGATGAGGGGGAAAGGGTGTTAGGCAGGCATAAAAAGACTTTATAAAAAGGAGCTTCTTTGTCAGAAGATTTGTTAACTGAGGTATGCTTGAGTTTTCCTAGAGAGTGGTACAACAAACCCTGTATGAAATTTAAATGTTTATTTTCTTACTACTGCAAAAACAAGTTTATTTTGAGCTGTAGATCAGCATTCCCTTTACAGTAAATAATTTCCTTCTCTCTCCATGACTTCAGATATGTTTATCACAGTTGCGCATTATGAGGGAGAGATTTAGACAGTCTGTTCATTTTGAAAACTATTTTTAATAAATCCATACTAATTGAACATAGCTGCCTTGAACCCCAGCTTTGGGAATGGACAAAGTTGTTTGTAAATTGCAGAAAGTTATTAGCAGCTCAGTATTAGGTTAGTGCTGCATAAAGCCTTCCCTTTTACGTCACACAGTTATAGCATGATGATTCTATTTTAACAGCCATTGTTCCATCCTATGGAACTCTGGAATTTGAAGTTTACAGAGTGGTGTTTAGAATTCTCTGCCAGAGAGCTCTATTGCCTAACCAAATTACAAACCTCAGGATTCCATAGGGTGCAACCACAGCAGTTAAAACTGAATCACACCACATTACTGCACTACACTCTTATAGTGCTGCTATTCCACTTTTACTTCTCTGGCTGCCTCCTGTTGCATTCTGAGGTTTGTAGTTCAGTGAGACCTAAGAGCTCACTGGCTGAGAATTCTAAATGCCCCTCCCTAAACTTCAAATCCCAAAATGCAACAGGAGGCAGACAGAGCAGTTAAAGTGGAATAGCAAGAGTGTAGTCCGGTAATCTACCTAGTGTAATATGAAAGAGCCCCTAGATACTGGATTCAGACTACCCTGCAGACAGTTCTACCCAGCTCTTTGAGAGGGATGGTGGTGGTGGTTATGTCATAGGGCTGTACTATCACATATACTGTACATTGAAGGGGTCTCAGAACAGTTACCTTAAATATCTCCAGACACATTACTTAGTCCAAACAATGATTTGTAAGAAGGTGTTATAGCTAGCTTCCAGGGCTATATCAAAGGTGAAATTAATGTGTTTAGCTTGATCAGTATTGGCTATAATGATGAAATTTGGATTTGTTCCTATTTCTCCCTTTTAGATTTTTCTCCTTTAGATTAGTAAATTGCACCACAATCTTGTTCATATTTACTCAGAAGTGAGAGCCAGCATGGCATAGTGGTTTGAGTCTTGGATTATGACTCTAGAGACCAGGGTTCGATTCCCAGCTCAGTTATTAAACCTACTGGGTGACTTCAGGCAAGTCACACACTCTCATACTCAAGAGAAGGTAATGGCAGATCTCTTCAAGAAAACTCCATGATAGGTTCACTTTAGGGTCACCGTAAGTCGGGAATGACTTGAAGGCACACAACAACAAAAGTCCAACTGCATTTATTGTGTAGTAAAGGACACATAGCATAATAACCTTAGCTATTTCAATAATTTGTGTTATTTTAAATTAGGTTTGTTTTCTGCCTTGATAATGTGCTTTTTGGACACCGGTAAGTGGTTTTTATCTCTCAGACCATGAAATCAGAAAGTGTATATGTTATTTACAAGGTGATTGTGTCTGCTTCATGTGTGCCAAAAACTACAGTGTAGGAAAGTATTTTGTAAGTGTATTCCAGTTCTTGTTTGAAATGGTTACTGAAAAATTTAGTCTCAGTTATGTGTCAGTTGATATTCACTTGAAAATTTGAGATCTTTTGTAGCTATTTTTGTTGTTGTTGTTGTGTGCCTTCAGGTTATTTCTGATTTATGGCAACCCTAAGATGACCCTATCATAGAGTTTTCTTGGTAAGATTTATTCAGAGGAGGTTTGCCATTCCTTCCCCCTGAGACTGAGAGAATATGATTTGCCCAAGGTCACCCAGTGAATTTCATGGCTTAGCTGGGAATTACCCTGGTCTCCAGAATCATAGTCCAACACTCAAACCACTATGTCATGGTGCCTGTTTTCATAAGTTTATTAAATTTTGTTTTCACTTTCATATTTCCTCAATTCTTTGTATATAGCAGAGTTTGTGTAATTTGGGTAATGTGAGTAACCTCTAGAACAGTGCTACTCCAAGTAGTGATTTCTGGACCAGTGTCAGTCCCTAAGACATCAGCTACCAGTTTCCAGAAAAGAAAGAAACAGTTGTAACCAATGACACAAATATAGTGTTTCTCTGGCACAGTAGGGAGGGAAATTGTCAGTCCCCCATATCAGATAGTCTGATAAAGCACTGCTCTAGAGTACATTCTTGGCTTTAAGACTAGGAATTTGGGGATTGTATCCACTTTTCTAGTTTAAAACACAAAAAAAGGTCACTGTTTTAGTGCATGTACATTCTGTTCCTCTTCAGTTCATATTTAAACGAATCTGGCTGTTTCTAAAAGTTGCTGTCTTTTTAGTGTGATTAAATTCCTGCACAAGCCAAGTTTGTGACTTGTGGAGGAATGAATGAAAGTACTTTTTTTATTACCATCTCCCCCACCCCCGGCCACCTTCATGTGAGTATTGTGGGTACAATGAGTGAGAAGTATGGTCTGAAACTAACGTCTAAAAATGTATATAAAATTAGCTTGCTTTATAGTAACACCATATAAATCTATTTTATGCAACAAGGGCAACAGATAATTCCTTTAATTTAATGATGCACTGTATGACAGTGAAGCAAGATCTCTGAACTGACAGGTGTGCTTAGTTTCTGCATAGGATCTGTTATCCCTTTCCCTTTTTTGCAAATAGCTGAGAATCTCCTACTTGGTCATGGATTAGCACTGGGTACATTGCAGGCAAAAGGCCTTGCTTGTCTTCCTTTTATGGGAAATTACTGCAGTGTTTTCACATCATGTTTATCACAGCTTAGTGCCAACCCCCTCTCAAGCTTTTTAACAGTGCTTACTGTTCATTTAAAGTCTTTCCATTAAGGGCTTTATTCCTGTGATGATCCAGAATTATGCTTCTGACGCTTAACACTGAGCAATAGATTATTTAGTGGAATGCTGCCCATACCCTGTTCTGGGATATTTATTCATTTCTTCCTCAGTCCCAAAGATCAGCATTTCATGGCCACACAACCATTCCCTGTTCTCCTTAGATTTGTTTTTGCAGGCAAGGGGAGTTTTACCTTTTTTCCTAAAGATTTCCCCCATCCTCCAGTTACTTTGGGGTTTCCCCTGCCTGATAAGTCAGACACTTGTGTATGGCTGGTGAATCTTTTTCTCTTTCTCCCCCCCCCCCTTCTTTCTTTTTTTTTTGGGGGGGGGGCTCCTTTAAGAATTCATACTTGGCCTTGAGTTTTAGAAACAGAGGAAGCTATTTCTCCAAATAAAAATCTATATGGGCCCATTTTAGATTGGCAAAAAGAGGTGTGTTGAAGGCTGCATGAAAGCCCAGCCTTTAGATGAGAAAAAGGGAAAGTGTGCCATGAAAACACTATTTTGGCATTTTAAGGGAGAAGAAGTGCTTTAAAAAGGAGCTGGCCCATTTTACATTGGCAAAAAGAGGTGTGTTGAAGGCTGCATGAAAGCCCAGCCTTTAGATGAGAAAAAGGGAAAGTGTGCCATGAAAACACTATTTTGGAATTTTAAGGGAGAAGAAGTGCCTTTAAAAAGTAGTTTGATTTCCCCACTACTTTTTTTAAAAGGGTGCAACATTGCTATTGCATCTAAAGGCTAAGGTGTAGTTGCACAGCTAAATGGGGCTCTGTCTCTTTAAAGCACCCATTTAAAGGTAGTGATACAAGTGCGGAGGGAGGGAAGGTGCCAAGACAAGAAGAGACCTTCAGAGCCCGGCCAGAGTGCGCCTGCACCTTCCTTCACCTCCTCCCTTTGGCTGAGAGAGTGTGACTTCTAGGGAGACAGCAGGGCACTGGAGGCGCTCAGCCAGGCCAGGGCAAGCTGGCAAGAGGAGGAGGAGAAGGGGAGGGACCTGGAGCACCTCTGCTGCCCTGCTTCCCTGCAAGTCACACTCTCTCAGCCGAAGGGGGGAGGAGAAGGCAGGCCCAGGCACACTCTGGCCAGGCTCCAGGGCTCTCTCCTGGCTGCCTTCCTCCTCCCTTTGGCTGAGAGAGTGTGACTTGCAGGGAGGCAGGGCAGCAGAGGGGACCCATGTCCCTCTCCTCCTCCTCCTCCTGTTTCCAGCTTGCCCTGGCCCAGCATCAGGAGGACCTGGAGCACCACCGCTGCCCTTCCTCCCTGCAAGTCACACTCTCTCAGCCAAAGGGAGGAGGAAGGCAGCAGGGAGGGAGGGAGGGAGGGAAGGAGCCAGGAAGAGACCCCCAGAGCCTGGCCAGAGCACGCCTGGCCCTCCTGCTTCCTCTTCAAAAAGAAGGCTGGAAAAGTAGGGCGTGTCCTGGCAAAGGAGGACGTGCCTGGTCAACTTGGAAAAGGGGGGCCTCTGCTCAAGAATGGAGGACATATGGGAATCCCTCCTGGACAGAGGGCTGAAACCTCAAGACAACTCAATATAATGCTCTGACAGAACACAGACTACAACTCCCATGAGTCTTTGCTACCATTTCCCAAGATGCCTTAATTTGCAAACAGAAAGCCAACCAGCATGTTCACATGTGATGAATTCTTTCGTATTGACTCTGCATTTTTTTTTTTGTGTAGATGCTCTCTTGTCTTGTGTGTGATGAGCTTGTGCGTAATCACGTGCATTTCCGAACTGACCTCACTTTTTCCCTCTTTCGGAATGGTCCTGTACTCCCCCATGTGATAAGCTCCGACTGTATGATGTACCTGCGCAATTGCGCGATGCGCAGCCAGCAAGGGGAAAAAAATGTTTAAAGCGCGGCTAAAAGCCGCGTTCCTTGCTGCCCATGTAGCTGCTCCGCCTGTGTTTGTAGCGTTTTGACAGCTTCCCATGTAGTTGCTGAGCCACAGAAAAAACCTCAGTCTAGCTGCCCTGTACTTTTTAAATGCACACCTGGGGCTTGCAGTCTAGCTGCTAAGCATTAAGGAAAGTGCAACTTCATGTCACACTTTCCTGCCAATCTAAAAAGCCCCATGGGTTTGATCATTAAACAGTATTGCAGCTGGCTAAAAATTTTATTCCTGCTAATTGTCATTCCTGCACTGGAGTCTTCATTAAATTGTACTTCTCCTATTTCACTTGGTTGAGTGAAATACACTTATATATTTGATCTTTGCACAAAACCACAATCATCATCATCATCATCATCATCATCATTCCCTCTGGATAATGTAGCTTGCATTATATGCTATGTTCTTGTGTGCACACATACATACAGAAAATGAAAAAAGTTGCCTTTTTGTTCTTACACACTAGTGCTTATTCAATAGTATGTCAACATGTCAGGCCTTCCTTTTTAATCAGGAAAACATTATGATTTTAAAAAACATCCCTAGCAAATACAAGTTGACTTCTGATTTTTTTTCTCACCGTGTTAGTCTATTATTTTATCTCCATCTTGCTGCTGAGTTTAAAATGAGTAAGGCAGGCAAGATAAGATTGATAGTTGAAAGGAATACATTTTCCAGAAATACCTTTTCTTGTATTGATTGCATTTGTATTCAACATGTATTTATTTCAAGTGAATTTGATTGAGATGACTAATACATTGAGCTCAAGTTAAAATTCTTCCCTCAAGATGTTTACCATCCTTAAAGATATTTTGAGAACTAATAGCATTTATGCTCAACAAAATATCTAGTCTTAAGAATCTTCATATTTCACTGAAAGTTGGCATTAAAGTTTATTGAAATAACTTTTAAAAAATATTTAGAAACAATTAGATATGGTGCTCTTTTCTGCATTGCTCTGTGATGCATTTTAATGGTTATATTACTGTGACATCGTGTATCCCTCCTGGTGTCAGGGAAGAGCCAGGACTCCATTTGGGAAATGTAGTCATTTATTTCTGTATGTTAACTACAGCTCTAAAATGTAGATACTGTAGAGGAATGAATGGCAAGGGGAAAGGAATTGCAAAACAGCTGGAATTGAAACAGCCTTATACATAAACCTCCAGTAGTTACCAACCTGCTTACAATTTTACAAGTTTGCTGAAAAGTTAGTAGCCTGTGTTTCCTTGCTAAGTGTGAAGGAATGGAAACCTACTTTCCATTGCTTAAAGGAGACCAGTCTTCTGTAATTCTACTTGGTTTCTATCATAGCCACAGAGGAAGAAGCTTTTGTGTAGTTAACAGAAAAAATGCAATGGTCCAACAGGGAAAAGACAGTGGGATCTTCCTCTCCTCACCCAATTGCGTAATCCAGTGGTTCTCAAACTGTGGGGTGGGACCCGAGGTGGGTCTAGAGAGGCACTAGACTTGGAGGCCCTGATCCACCCCTGTCCACCTCCCAATTTTTTTTCTGTTCTGGAGGAGTGAGTGAAAGAAAAAATAAAAGTACATGACTGAATATATACGTATCTGTGAGCACTGGTGTATGTGAGTGTGCTGTGTGTGAAACAATAGGTGTAAAATTTACACATGTGCAAAGTATTTAATTTATTTAAATAAAACTGTTCTATTTTGAACAATGTTATTTCCTTATAAAATGTTAAACCAGGAACATACGAGGAGGTATCCAAAAGTTTCAATGAACATCTTTTTAAAAAATTGACATAAAGTTTGTTTTGATTTGTATTTGTTAACTTATCTCTATGTAGTCACTATCTAGATTTATACATTTTTTTCCAGCGTATCTTGACCCTCTGAATACTTGATATTGTAGAAGTCTGCAGATTGCGCCTTATGAGGGGGTAACATAAAGTAATAATTATCACCCAGAAGTTAATGGACTGGATGAGGGAAAACAGATTGATGCTAAATCCAGACAAAACAGAGGTACTAACAGTTACCGGTCCGAAACCAGGCTTGGGAATACACCTTCCAGTCCTAGGTGGAGTCACACTCTCCTCTAAGGACTCTGTTCGCAGTCTGGGGGTACTCCTTGACTCATCGCTTCACATGACCAGTCAGGAGCGCCTGCTATCAGCTTTGGCTGATACGCCAGCTGCGCCCTTTCCTGGATACGAAAGACCTGGAATCTGTGGTACATGCCCTAGTAACCTCACGTCTGGATTTCTGTAATGCGCTCTACATGGGGCTACCCTTGTGCCTAACCCGGAAACTTCAATTAGTTCAGAACATGGCAGCCAGGCTTATCACAGGAACTTCAAGGAGAGATCACTTAACACCTGTGCTTAAAGCTCTCCACTGGCTGCCCATTAGTTTCCGGGCACAGTACACGGTGTTGGTATTAACCTCAGGCCCATCTTACCTTAGGGACCGCCTCTTCCCATACAAACCGCCCCGCACACTTCGGTCCTCTGGGAGGAATCTGCTGAAGCCGATGAAAACCAGGCTGTCGCAAACCTCCCAGAGGACTTTCTCAGCCACCGCCCCTAAACTTTGGAATGACCTGCTGGACGAGATGCGTCTCATTACATCTTTGACCAGCTTTAAAAAGGCCTTAAAGATGCATTTCTTCCGGCAGGCCTTCCCCTGAAGAGGGAATAATATATCACCAACCCCCGACCCTAATAATGCAAATGAAAATTGCACCGGGTGATTAACTCTAGCTGTCCCTCTGTTCAAACCTTCTGATCCAACCCACTGGGGATTGCACTCGTACTGCCCATCAACTGCATATTATTTTTATTATTTTAATTTTTTTTAACTGATGTCAATTTTAACTAGTTTTGATTTAATCTAGTCTTAAGGGGGGGGGGGAGGTTGGGAAGGGATTTGACTGCTGTTTTATTCTTGTATTTTTTAATTTGCTGTACCCCGCTCTGAATATTCTATTAGAGGAGCGGGTTATAAATAAACATTATTATTATTATTATTATTATTATTATAATATTATGGCATATTGATGAAATTTTGTCAGTGTCATCATTGGTCCCTAAGTGCATGTTGCCGAGAAAATCAGCTCATTGCGTCCTTTATTTTTGTCCTGTCCTGCTGAAGGTTAGCAGTTTTAAGGTTTGGAAAGTAGGAAGTAGTTAGAGCAAGATTTGATGAGTAGAGTGGATAGTCTATGCATTCAAACCCCAGATTCTTCAAAACATCCAACGCCATCTCTGTGAGCAGGTGCATTGTCCTGCAGAAAGAGAGCACAATTCTGCAGCGTCCAACATTGTTTTTCCTTCGGTGCCTCCTTTAATCAGCACAACAAGTTAGAGTAGTATTCTGCATTAATGGCTTGGCTCTTCTGAAAATAGTCATCAAAACACCTTTGTTATTCAAGACACCTTTGTTATTAAAAAAATGTGCCTATGACCTTTCTTGCTGATGTTTGAGTCTTGGATTTCTTCAGCCATGGAGAATCCCCTGCAAGGACTGTTGTCTGGTCTCCAGATCAGTTATGTAACCACGTTTCATCACCAGTGATGAGTCATTCAAAACATTATTATGGGATTGCTCAAAATGCTTCAAAAGAATTTGGAGGTGCCCACTTGATTTCATTTCTGGTCAGCATTCAGACATTTCGGCACCCACTTGGCTGAAAGCTTCTGCATAGCCAACAGCTCATGAATTTTAAAACCAACGTGTTCCTGGGATATCTCCAGTGTCTCAGCAATTGTTTTGACTGAAATTTACTGATATGCCAAAATCAGGTCATGAACAAGCTCAACAATTTCAGGAGTTGACATTTTTGAAGGCCTTCCAGACCTTGCTGCATCTTCTGTCTCAAAATCTCCACACAGAAAGTTGATACACCACTTCTTCGCAGTTGAGAATGATGGGCACTTGTCCCTCAATGTTTTCATCAAACACATATGAATTTTCTTTGAAGTTTTCTTCTGCAGGAACAGGAACTCCATTATGGCCTAGAGTTCAGCACTAGAAAATTCCTCACAACATGAATGATTTGCGGGGAAAATCAGAAATTATTGCTATCATCCTGCAGATTAGCATTTTACAATGCAAAAGGACACTCTTTCAAGCTCCATTGACAAAATTATGCTTAGATTTTAAGAAGTGGGTCAGACCAAGAACTTTTCAGAACTCGTTCTGGCTCAACTGAACTGACTTACAGATATCTTTCCAAGTCCAGTTCAAAATGTTGGTTTTAATCATACAGCCTTATACTGGAATCATGTGAATCTCAGTACTTGACAGAAAGTCAGTTGTATGACATTAATCTGCCTCTATGCTATGATGATCATCAGAGCTCTGTCTTAGGCTACCACCTCTGAGAAACTCAGAATAGTGGCAAGGAAGAGGGGCTTTTCACTTGTGACCTCACCTACAAAATGCTCTCACCAAGCAGGAACAGCTGACCCCTATATTATAATCTTTGTGGTACAATGTTAAAGCATTTTCTCTGCTTCTAGGAATTTCATGGAATATGATTGCCAAGTCCTACATATCAGCCCATGGGCAACTGATTATTATTGTAATTTGCTCAGCAGCAAATAGTGTTTTATGTTGTTTTTCTTCTTAATTTTTATATATTTTTATGTTATTTTATTTATTTATTTATACCCCGCTCTTCAGCCCTAAAAGCTATCAGAGCGGCTTACAATTATTATTTTTTAAGACGGTTCCCAGCCCTCAGGCTTACAATCTAAAAGACATGACACAAAAGGAGAAGGGAATGGTGATGGGGAAGGGGATCAGGTCCAGCAGTTGTTCTCTCCCTCTGAGGCCTGGACCAAGGCAGATGGACTGGAGGGAGGGCATATTTTAACTGTGAAATACCTGGCATCTTTTTCAGAAAACTGAAGGAGCAAAGTTTAGGATTATAGTAGCTGAACTGATACATAACCAGTGAAGTTTCAGATTTAAAAGAAGGTTCTAGTAATATTTACAGTAGTAGGATGGTTTAACAAAGATTAAGAAATTCTGGATTGGTGGACAACTGTATTAGTCACCTTTGCCTCTAAAATATTAACTGTTAGCATGCTTGGTCTTCAGTTAACAAGTGCAGTAGTCTAAAATTGAACACTGAGTCAGGGCTGACTGTGACCTAAACTGTGTCACTCATTAACATATTTGTTTTTAAATACAAAGCTCTTTTCGCACTACCCCACCCCAGCTCCTTCTAGCAGAGGCAAGCCATTACTGATTATGAATCACTTCATTGTTCTTCATATATTGACATAATGTTGGAAGAAAGAAGTTTGTGTATGTGTCTGTGGGAGGGCTGGTGGGAGGGCAGGAAAGAGATTTAGACATCATTAACTCCACCTTGATGTTAAGCTAGGATACCTTCAAGTTCTTGTCTGGTCCAATACCACTTTTGTTAACACAATATAAAGTAGGCTACTTTATTTCTTAGGAACAAGCCCATCATCTAGGAATAAAACAAATACTAGAGATTTGTTCATATTATTTTGTTCAGAAATATAGAACAACTGCATGAATTGGCCTTCTGAAGTGAGCCACCAGACAGTTAAAAGATTAGCAGATATGCACAAATTGGTTAAAGTATACCCACATAGATTTCATTTCACAGCTAACATTGCTTCCAAAAAAAGTAGGATTTAAAAACCCTAATTTTCCTTGTATTTTTAGCTGACTTGCTATTTGTCAGAAATTATGAGTATGTATAATAGTAGTTGCTCTTCTAGTCAGTTTGGTTAAACTATGTCTTACCCACTATTTAATTCACTTTATTCATACCCCCTTTTACTTCAGGTTAATAAAATGTTTTGCTTAAGAAATCACACAACCTAATTGTGTGATTTGAAATTGACTGGGTTCGATCTAGATTTAGTCAAAGTTAAATTCATTGAAATCAATAAGATTGCAATGAATTTGGACCCAGCCCACTGATTAGACTTTTGAGTCTACACACTGCTTTAAACTCTCAGTAATAGTACAAATGTCTGTAAATGATATTCATTATATTTTAATAAACTATTGGAATGAATAACGCAGAGATACATAGAAAACAAAAAATTACAATGTTCTAATTGTTGACCAGCATCCCTCCTGTATATTTTTTCAGCTAACACCTTTATGAATATATATTATGCACAGTAATTGCAATGTCAATGTCTTGATGTTTTGCTATTTATCTTTTTGTCCATCATTTCAATCCTGTTGGATTTACAAAGTAGGGTACTTCAAAGTGCTTTCATTTGAAATAAGTGTACTGCACATAACTGATATAAAGGTACATCACCAAAAACTTTTTTATTTATTTTTTAAAAAAATTTCAAACAAATGAGTATACATACAACTGAACAAACAAGATAGAGGTAAGAGAGAAGAAACAAGAAAGATAAAAAAAGAAGAAGAAGACAATTACAAATACATCTATTATTAAATGTAGATTTGAATCGGATCTTATTAGAACATTTGATATATCATTCTCCTATTCATTCAAAATAATGTCAGCTTTCTTGTCTATATGTAACTTAATTTTTCCATTCATAGAAAAAAACTAATTGAGCAAATATGTATATAAAAGTGAATTAGCTTTACAACTTGTACTATTTAGGCTTTGAAGATGTTTGAACCCCAATGGTACTTTAGGTTCACATTGGTCATGTGTTCAGCATGTAAGCCAATGGTGAAAGGATTAAAGAAGAGTTAGCCTTTACCCCAGACCATATGTACTTGTTTAACAATGTGTTTTATTTTAATAAGCTTTAGTTGCTTCTAGTTCTAATTTTAAGGGACTTTTAACTTTCCACTCCATCAGTTTGGACTGTTAATGTTGATCTAAAATGTGAAAAGCATTTTAAAAGGAGTAGCAGTTTTACAACCACATAAAAATGCTAGAAAAATGAGTGGCTGAATCTTAGATCTTGCAAGAGTATTGAATTCTGCTCTGTCCTCCACCTTCAAGCCTTCTGTGCTTCTGAATTGTCAGCTTGCTCTCTCCTACAAGTAACAGCCCAAATCCCAAGTTGAAAGTGAATCTATGCCTTTGGCCTCCCTCCAGCATTCCTCACTGAGCAAGTAAGGATTTGGAATGTCAGAAAATAGCAAGAGGGGAGGGAAGATAGAAGTTTGTGAGGGTGTTCCTAACTTGGAGGATGGAACAAAACACAGCTTCATCTGGACTGCCCCTTTCTCAAGCAGTATTTGTTCCTTATTTGTACTTTCTCACTAAGGATGCAGCTCTGCTCCAGCAGTGAAGATCAGTCTCAGCAAGGCTATGGATTAAAAATGTGTTTTGTTACAAACTTTACAACTTGGACAAACTAGTAAATTTTAGGCTTTGCCATCTTTGTCAATGGATCTCTTGTCTTCTTCAGTTTTGTGGAAATACTGTGTTTGCTTTATGAATATACTGAATAACAGGAAACCTTTTGGAGGATTTTGAGAGTAGTTTCAACTTTGAAGGTGGCACATGCTGGCATTCTGTCCTGGCAACAGAAGCTCCTTAAACTCTGTTTTGTTCTGGTTAAAGCATTCTGGAGTTCAATCCACTGTGACCTTTGTTTCTTCAGTCATCATCCAGGTGCCTAGAATCGTATAACTTTGAACAGCAGTTAAAGTACTGTAAATTGTCAAACTAGTTTCTTCTTACTTTAGAAGGTACAGCTGCACATAGTGAGACACAAGTGAAGAGCTGGATCTGTTCTTGCCAAGAGGTGACCTGTTGTCTTGCACAATCCTGAATGGACCATGTCATCCTTGTATACCAGAAGTAAGGAATTTACTCGAAACAGAAAGTCTCAGTCTGATTCTCCCCCATCATCTCCTTCCCCGATTGCAAAGACACTCAGAGTAAGCAGCCTTTTAATTTCTGTGTTATATTGCAACTTACATAGGGCTGATTATTGTTGCAGATTACATATGCCTTTTCACAGTTTAGTTTTAGTATACAGCTCATTTCTCATCTGAATGTGTCTGCATAAAATAATGTCCTGTTTTGTAGAAGGAAATATCAGCAATATGGAAATGCAAACTCTTCGAATCTTGGCTGTAGTTACTGGTTGATGGCTTATAGGCAAATCACTTGAATGTGCTTTCGTAATGATCAGGAACACATTTGCTGGATACTTTTACTACAGAACAGGGTTTGAAATGGAAATAAAGCAAAACCTGAACAGCTTGTTAAGCTGCTCTGTATTTTTCATATGTTGTGTACTGAAATATTGTAAGTGTTTGGAAATTTGACACGTGTCCTGGCTGTGAAGCACCAATAGTTTGTTATGACTTACTGTACTCTAAAGATCTTAAAAATAGCTGCTTTGTGAGAGATACTGATGATGGTGATTTGTTCATTGTTGTATCTCATATTATTTCTCCAAATGTCAAAAGAGTTCCAGTTTGTAAGCTTATGTTACAAAACACCTAAGAATGAAGAGTCTTCAGGCATTTCCTGAAGTACTCCTATTTATGTTCCCAGTTCTCCAAAAGGACCTATGAGTTGATCTAAACATTATTTTTTTCTTCAGTTGAAGTTTACTTAAAGCAGTGTTCTCAGAATGGCTAATAAGTGGGACTGGCACTTATTATTTTTTCAGTGTGACAAGGACTGGCACTAAATTTGTGCCCATTAGGTGCAGTTGTTTCTTCCTTTCCTGGAAATTTGCCAGGTACCAGCAGCCAATGGCTCAAAGACCAGTACTGGTCCAGGGACCACCATTTTGAGTTGCACTGACTTAAGAGAATCTAGGAGAGAAGCTGAAGGGAACAGGTATAGCAGACTGAAGCAGCCATGATTAATGCATTCTTATCCCTTTGTTAAAGATTTAACCCATATTTGCCATATATGCACTCAGCAAGGACAGAACTAATTTAAGTTACCACTTTTCACCAATTAATGATGAACATTAGTGAATTTCCCCAACACATATATTTCTCACTTAAATTTGTTTAAAGCAGAATAGTTATAGTTTAGCTGCAGTATTGTCTTCTGAAAATTAATTTTGATCTGCAGTCCAAAAAATCAAACTATGGCTGCTATCCTGTGGTCCCTGAAACAGTCTTGGGGGGGAGGGGACTGTTGAGAATATTGTGAATCTTACTCTCCACCCACAGAGATCTGCTGCTAGAACTCTCCTTGTGGCAGTGGAAAGAAACCTTTTTTGGCAGTTGGCAGTATTGCATGATGGAGAGGGCATAGATATTGGGGGTAGATCCAAGCCTCCGTTGTACCAGGACACACCCTTGAAGGGAGAAAACCACTCCAGTTTTGGAGTTGATGTTCACAGCTATTGGAGCCAGTTGGAAGGAAATTTTACAAAAAATGTTTAAAAGTAAAAAGTAGAGAGAGGAGAAAGCTGCTCCTGCCCTCTTCATTTTATAAGGCTACACTGTGCAGGACATTGTAGCTTTCTCTTCTGGGGAATCTTCCTCCCCTCTCCCCACACATTAGGATTGGTCTACCTACATATAATTGCATAACTACATAAAAACCTGTTATAAGTTACCTTAATGGTCTTGAGCTAATAAACAATTGTACTACTTTCAGATCAATGAAACCAGTGTGGCCATGTATGGAAATTTAATAAGAGTTGTGCAGTGCATTACAGAGTTACTAACATAGCACACGTTTTCTTATCTTATTGTTTCATGTGTAGCTAAATGATTATGAGGAAAAGTACAGTTTATTATACAGCATTTTCTTTTATCAGGAGTTGTGAATGATGTTTTACACAAATCTTAGTTAAGAATGTATCTCTTGAAAAAAATGTTGGATTCAGTGGCAGATAACTTTAAAAGAGACTTCAGTTCTCCCATTCAACAATCCCAGAGATATTGAGAAAGTTTTTACTCTATAAAACACTAAATTACACCCAATCAACTGCACTTTCAGGCAAGTATATTGCTAAATGAAGCAATTATCTTCGTCTGTCAATTAGGTTCCCTTGTTAAGCAATTAACTCAGACCCTGACACTCTGTAGAGCTCTTGTTATATTGAAGTGGTAAACAAGTTACTCATGCTCCCTTCCGTTCTACGCACTTTACCCAACATAGTTCTGTTGCTTTCTGTTTTCTACCCTATGGCAACACAAATATAAGACAATATAAATTTTCATGTGTGTTCTTTTCCCAAGCATACAAGGTCATTGTAGATAAGAGTTATGCTTAGATAAATAAGTAAGCTAATTTCATAACCACAAAATAAACCTGTGATTAAAAAAAAAAATCAGTTACATCTATTCTAAAGTTGGTTCAACTTAAGTACGTTTTCCAGTTTGCAGTATAGTTTTCCACGTGATAAACTAAAATTCCCTGATGAGTCAGCTTTGGTATGACTTGTGCCTCACAATTAAAAGAAAACTGGGATTGTGGATGGATTTTGCTCATGCTTTGACTGCCATATTTGGAGCTGAGTTGGAAATTTCTTCCAGATCAGATTGGCTAATCACTTTAATTTAGAGTTTTTTTTCCCTATAACACCTGTCATATTTGTATGAGTTTTCTTTAACTGATAATTCTGGTAGCATTTCTTTGTTGTGCACCTGCTCATTGTGATTTTATGGAGTTGGTGGATGAATAGGTTTTTCTTCTTCTTTGTAGCAGCTCACTAGGCTATGATCCATTCAGTTCCTCATACCCCTGACTCCATGAATAAAAGAACAGATATATATTAAGGGATGATTCTTGAAGTTCTGAGGTGGAAAGAAATAGACAGGTGTTAGAAAATAATACTTTAAAAATCAGTGTGGGCACTCATAAGACAGTATATAAGTTACAGGGATGGAGTTGGAGGGAAAACCAGATTCTGTAGCTGTGAGAAATAGTTTTCTGGACCTTTGTTGCATCTTAATACATCAGGTGAATGTCACTAAGAGGTATCATCAGGTCTATGAGCTCTCTAACACAAGTGAGATATGTTAATATAATGTCTCCAGAACACTAAAGACAGGTTGTGGCAGTATTTATTATCACATGATGTATTTATTTTGCTTCTCCACCAGATATTTATTCTTTGTTCAGACTATGCACATGCCGCTATATGTGCACTTTTGGTAATTGACTTTTTAATATTTTTGCTGATGCCTAAACAAGACAATCTGGAGTACTGTGTTCAGTTCTGGTCACCTCATTTTAAGAAGGATATAGAGAAGTTGGAATGAGTTCAGGAAAGGACAATAAGGATGATAAAAGGTATGGAGAATAAAACAAATGAGGAGAGGTTGAAGGAGCTGGGCATGTATGTTCAGCCTGGTGAAGAGAAGATTGAGGGGTGACGTGATTTCACTCGTTAAATACCTCAAGGGGTGTCTCAAAGGTGCTAGCTTGTTCTCTGCTTCTTCAGAGGGTAGAATTAGGTCTAATGGTTTCAAGTTACAGCTGAATCACTTTGAATTGAACACAGAAGTGACTTCTTGACAATGAGAATGGTTCAGCATGGGAATGAATTGGCTAGAAACATGATGGGATCTCCTTTTCTAGATGTCCCCTTTTCTGGGGATGCTTTAGCTGGACCTTCTGTATTGAACAAAGGGTTGGAACTGATGACCCAGAGGACCCCTTCCGGTTCTATGATTCTATTACAGTATTAAAATTCCCACAGGTTCATGGTGCTACACTGTAGCTCCAAGTGTACACAATACTGTATAAGGGATGTTGACTTGCCCTAGGAATAACTTTAAAGTAACATTTTTTTTAAAAAACCTCTCAAGTGTGGTTCATACATTAAAGATGATACAGGATTAGGGCTTCATAAATGAATATAATGGGACAGAAACTAGAAAAGAAAGGAGCAATTTCATGAAGGCTTAAGAAAAATAAAGAGACTCAAATGGCAATAGTTATTGCATGCTAATATTTTCAAGTAGCCAGAAAAAGGAACAATTTTTAAAAAATGACAAAAAGTTTGTTTTGATTTGTAGTTGTTAACTTATCTCAATGTAGTCACTATCTAGATTTATACATTTTTCCCAGTATATCTTGACCCTCTGAATACCTGATATTGTAGAAGCCTGCAGATTGCACCTGATGAGGATTTTACACTTTAGTCACTTCTGGCACAGCCAGTCACAAAAATAAAAGACGCAATGAGCTGATTTTCTTGGCAACGTGCACTTAGGGACCAATATGCCATAATAACTTCTGGGTGATAATTATTACTTTACGATACCCCCTCATAAGGCGCAATCTGCAGACTTCTACAATATCAGGTATTCAGAGGATCAAGATACACTGGGAAAAATGTATAAATCTAGATAGTGACTACATAGAGATAAGTTAACAACTACAAATCAAAACAAACTTTCTGTCAATTTTTTTAAAAAGATGATCATTAAAACTTTTGGATACCCTCTTGTATAGCTATACTAGCTATACTAGCTCTAACATTACTATTACTACTGACTATAATCTATACTTACAGTTGTTTAATAACTAAAACCGAAACACTGACTATTAGCTCCTTACTTGAGAATTTGCTTTTTTATAATTCTTATTTTCCACATAACACCCTTCTCCAAATTAGTAGTATATTCTCCTGTCATTAAAACTCCATGTTTCTTTCTTGCCACCTGTAACACTAAGAGTTATCTCCCGGTATGCCTGTGTGATGGTTCTTCTCTTAATTATATCAAATCATGCCTTTAACACTCATCTTTTCCATGACACCTTTAATTCAGTCCCCTAGTTATCATGCTATACTGAAGGATTGTGCAAAAGGTTGATGTGAATATATTCGTAGATGTCTGGGCAATTGCTGTATCTTGGCACTTCTTCCACAACAACAGCAATAAAATCCTCTTCACCCCTAAAGTACAATTACAACACAAGTTCAAGATCATATCTACCTACCTGTAGTTAGTAACATCTTTCCTGATGAAGGGATGTGAAGATCTCAAAAGCTTGTATGCAACTTTGTGTGTCATTCAAGTTGGCCTAATAAAGGTATTAACTTTTTTAATGGATTGAAATGTATTGAGCATTTCCAGACTATGGGGCATTGTTTTGTTTTCTATATTTGTTGGCAGGCTTTAATTAGAACTAGAGTGGATTCTGTCTCTGTAGCATGAAGCAGTTCTATTTGTATCCATTCCTGATAAGTTATTCCTCCTTAATGCTCTGAGTGAAGTTTTCACTTCACTTTCTAAAATTGGAGGTTCATCTTCATAGGCTCATCTACAAATAATTCTTTTCATCCTTTCATCTCATGTAGTTTTCCATATAAATGCCAGTCTCTTTCTTCTTAGATTTTCATTTCCTGAGTAAATTGTTCACAAAACATAATTTTGTATGGGGAAAATTTAAAAGATCAATTTGTGTCACTTACAGTATGAATGACTTAAGAGTAGAAGCAGTTATATAAAAGGGAGGAAGAGAGTCAGAGGAAAAAAGGAATGTGGCAACACCTTTAATACTTCCAGCAACTGGTTTTTATTTTAGCACAAGCTTTTGTGCATATAAACTCACTTCTTATAGAAGCAATATTAAAGCCTCAGTTTATAAAGTTGTGGGATATAATGTAATAGGATCCAGAAAGATGCAAATCATCTCCCTTGCCTCATATTTTCAAAGGACTGGGTGAGGTATTATAAGCCTCTGATTATATTATAGCCATAAATTCAGCAGAAGTCAAACAGGTCTAATAGCCCCAGGGCAGTGTGTACAAGAACCATATTCCTGTTTAATAGTTATTTAGGAGGACAAGAAAACTATTTCATAGAATCATAGAATCATAGAGTTGGAAGAGACCACAAGGGCCATCCAGTCCAACCCCCTGCCATGCAGGAACTCCCAGTCAAAGCATCCCCGACAGATGGCTATCCAGCCTCTGCTTAAAGACCTCCAAGGATGGAGACTCTACCACACTCCGAGGGAGTGTGTTCCACCGTCGAACAGCCCTTACTGTCAGGAAGTTCCTCCTAATGTTGAGGTGGAATCTCTTTTCCTGCAGCTTGCATCCATTGCTCCGCGTTCTGGTCTCTGGAGCAGCAGAAAACAAGCCTGCTCCCTCCTCAATATGACATCCCTTCAAATATTTGAACAGGGCTATCATATCACCTCTTAACCTTCTCTTCTCCAGGCTAAACATCCCCAGCTCTCTAAGTCGTTCCTCATAGGGCATGGTTTCCAGACCCTTCACCATCTTAGTTGCCCTCCTTTGGACCCGCTCCAGTTTCTCCACATCCTTTTTGAATTGTGGTGCCCAGAACTGGACACAGTATTCCAGGTGGGGCCTCACCAAAGCAGAATAGAGTGGCACTATTACTTCCTTTGATCTAGACACTATACTTCTATTGATGCAACCTAAAATAGCATTGGCCTTTTTAGCTGCTGCATCACACTGCTGACTCATGTTCAACTTATGGTCTACTTGGACTCCTAGATCCCTTTCACACATAGTTTCATTCAGCCAGATGTCCCCCATCCTATATCTGTGCATTTCATTTTTCCGCCCTAAGTGCAGAACCTTACATTTCTCCGCATTGAATTTCATTTTGTTAGCGTTGGCCCAGCTTTCTAGTCTATTCAGGTCATTCTGAATTTCAATCCTGTCTTCTGGAGTATTGGCTACTCCTCCTAATTTGGTGTCATCTGCAAATTTGATAAGTATGCCCCCAATTCTGTCATCCAAGTCATTAATAAAGATATTGAATAGCACTGGGCCCAGGACAGAACCCTGTGGGACCCCACTGGTCACTTCTTTCCAGGATGAAAGGGAGCCATTGTTGAGCACCCTTTGAGTTCGGTCAGTCAACCAGTTACAAATCCATGTAATGGTTACCTTGTCTAGCCCACATTTTACGAGCTTGTTTGCAAGAATGTCATGGGGAACCTTGTCAAAGGCCTTACTGAAATCAAGATATACTATATCCACAGCATTCCCTTCATCTACCAAACTGGTAATTTTATCAAAAAAAGAGATCAGATTTGTCTGGCAAGACTTGTTTCTCTGAAACCCATGTTGGCTTTTTGTGATTATGGCATTGGCCTCTAAATGTTCACAGACTCTCTGCTTAATGATCTGCTCTAGAATCTTTCCTGGAATTGATGTCAGACTAACTGGACGATAATTGTTGGGATCCTCTTTTTTCCCCTTTTTGAAGATGGGCACAACGTTTGCCCTCCTCCAGTCTGCTGGGACTTCTCCTGTTCTCCAGGAGTTCTCAAAGATTATTGCCAATGGTTCCGATATTACATTCGCCAGTTCTTTTAATACTCTAGGATGTAGTTCATCTGGTCCTGGAGATTTATATTCATTTAGGTTAACCAGGTATTCCTGTACTATCTCTTTACTTATTCTGTGCTGAGATTCCCCTATTCTGTCTTCTGCTCCATTATCCTTACTTTGACCACCCTTTGCCTTTTCTGAGAAGACTGAAGCAAAGAAGGTGTTGAGTAATTCTGCCTTTTCTTTGTCATCTTTGAGCATTTTGCCATCTTCTGCACGCAGTGGCCCTACTGTTTCCTTCTTCTTCCTTTTGCTTCGGACATACCCAAAAAAGCCCTTTTTGTTGTTCTTAACCTCTCTAGCCAGCCTGAGTTCATTCTGTGCTTTAGCTTTTCTGACTTTACCCCTACATGTGCTGGCTATTTGTTTGAATTCCTCTTTCGTGATTTCCCCATTTTTCCATTTCTTATACATGTTCTGTTTAAGGCTTATCTCAGTTGAAAGTTCCTTAGTCATCCATCCTGGCTTCTTGAGACACCTCCCATTTTTCTTCCTCATTGGAACTGTTTGAAATTGCGCCTTCAGTATCTCCTTTTTGAGAAACTCCCATCCGTCTTGAACTCCCTTCTCTTTTAGTTTTCTTGACCATGGGATCTCCCCCAGTATTTCTCTAAGTTTATTGAAATCAGCTCTCCTAAAGTCTAGAATGCGTGTCTGACTATGCCTGGCTTCCCCTTTCCGCTGTATAACAAACTCCAGGAGAACATGGTCACTTCCCCCTAAGGATCCAACCACTTGCACCCCATTGACTAGGTCATCCCTGTTGGTTAAGATCAGATCTAAAATAGTTGATCCCCTTGTTGTCTCTTCCACCTTTTGGACAATGAAATTGTCTTCCAGGCAAGTGAGGAATTTGCTAGACCTTGAGGATTTGGCTGAGTTTGACTTCCAGCAAATATCCGGATAGTTGA
This sequence comes from Urosaurus nigricauda, assembly GCA_034509955.1. Lineage (NCBI taxonomy): Eukaryota > Metazoa > Chordata > Lepidosauria > Squamata > Phrynosomatidae > Urosaurus > Urosaurus nigricauda. The sequence goes on along the minus strand of JAOEGL010000004.1, from coordinate 44,232,681 downwards.
AGTCCCCCATCACTACTACATCTCTCCTTTCTGAGTGTGTGCTCATCTGTTCTAGAAAGGCATCATCCAATTCCTCTGCCTGAGTCGGGGGTCTGTAGTAGACTCCCACAGTAACATCCCTGTTGTTTCCCTCTCCTTTAATGTAAACTCCTTTAATGCAAACTCCCTCTCCATAGTAAACTATATGATTAGGATTTAGGCTGTTTGCTCTGCCAGTTAATTATGAGATCAGCGGCAAATCAACTGGATTATATAAAATGTTAACTTCAACTGCTTCTGTTAGTTAGCACCGAGATGTCCAACTGGCTGGTAATTGCCCCCCAGAAAAAGTGCATTATTATTATTATTATTATTATTATTATTATAATAGCACTGTAAATTTACACAGTGCTGTACATACAGTCTTATAATCAGATGGATCCCTGCCCTCAGGCTTACAATCTAAAAGAGACAACACAAAAGGAGAAGGGGAAGGTGGTGGGAAGGGGATGAGGTCCAGTGGTTCTTCTGTCCCTCTGGGGCCTGGACCAAGGCAGATGGACTGAAGGGAGGGCACGGCTTCTTAATACTGTACATAGTTAAAAGTAGGCATCCTGGGGCAGAAGGCACAATCCTGGGAAGGCTTCCAAAACAATATAGTCTTTAACTTAATTTTGAAACTGGTTAGAGAAGTGATGAGGCATGCATGTGGGGGAAGAAGGTTCCAGGAGTGAGGGGCAGCAAGTGAGAAGGGACGAATCCGGGACAGGGCAGTGGAAATCCTCGGTGGGTACAGGAGACCTCGACTACCAGAGCGGAGGGTACGAGAAGGAGCGTGAGGAGAAAGAAGTTCAGACAAGTATGGAGTGGTCAGTCCGTGGAGGGCTTTGAAGGTCAACAACAAAAGCTTGTACTGAATGCGAAAGGGGAAGAGGAGCCAGTGAAGGGAGGATAAGAGGGGAGAAACATGGTTTTGGCAGTGGCCTGAATCTGGGGAATAAATGACACAGAGGAATCAAAGATGAAACCAAGACTGCGGGCTTGCTGAATTTTAGAGTACTTTTAAACACTGATGCTTGATGGTTAGTGCATGATGCACATGTCCTTTCTCTAGTTTCTTTTCAGAAGATGCCATCCCTACTTCAGTAGGAAAATGGTTCTATGAATAATCCTTTATTAAAAATATTTAGAGGGACAGAGGAGTAAGTTCCTGTACATTACCCCTTCATCATCCATTCTGAATAGCTTCTGCATCTTGTGATTCAACATGACCACGCCTTCACTCCACAATAATAGCTTTCTCCTGGAATTTGGTCTGTCTACACAGTTTTAGTCACATATCACACCACTGCACATATCACACCACTTTTCCTGGTTTCTTCCTTAAATAAGTTTAAGAGAACTGGAGCCATCTAAAATTCTAAAAGAACTTGACATAAGCCAGGTGGGGAATTTCAGAGACATCAAAGGATAAAAGTTCTATATTGAGCTAAAGAATAACTATTATTTTTCAAGTTGTGTACTACAGAAATCTGGCATACATTTTCAGGATGCTACACAAATGTTTGCTGGAGGGCTTAGGCACCATAAGCAATGTTAATTAGTAGCAAAATTTTAAGGCTGCTAACTATAAAATCAAGTCTAGTTTGGAGCTTTTTAGTATAATTATGCACCTGTTGTCATTTTTTAAAAAAAACCTTGATAAAGGGAAGGCAGATACTGGCCAAATAGGCATTGCATGCATAGGGAAACTTGATGCCATGAATTGAAACCCTTCCCCACTCCATACATCTTGTTTCACAGTGAATCCAACTTGAAGAATGCCTCCCAAGTGTCAACTTTAATCTGGGTGTAGTGTGTGGTGCAGTTCCCAGCTGCCAAGACTACCTGGCAGAAGGCCTAGTTCTTATAGTGTGCATAGCTTTATGATCCAAGAGATTTTTCTTGTAATGTTATGTTTTTAAAAAAAGACCAGAATTTTGTTGGTACACTATACATGTATAACTATACTAACATAGACAATAGTGGCAAGAGAAAAAGAGCTGTGAGTACAGTGGCCATGAAGAAAGTAAGAAAAGGGAGACATGGGCTGCTTGAATATGGCAGTTTAGTATGCTTTCCCTTGCCTTCACTAAAAATTTGACATTTCCTGGCCTGAAATATGGCATAGGGTGGCAAGTGGACTTATGGTTCCAAAGGAATGGACACAAAAGACATTGTGTGTGTATGTACTTTCAAGTAGCATATCAACTTAAGGTGCCCCATGAATTTCATAGTGTTTCCTAGGCAAAGAGTACCCAGAGGTGGCTTTGCCAGTTCCTTTCCCTGAAATATAGCCTACAGAACCTGCGATTCATTGACTGTCTCTCATCCAAGTACTTACCGGGGCTTTAGAGTATTTAGACCCTTTTAAGTGAAGTTACCCAACTAAAAGTATGCATTACTACAATAAGGTAACCATTCTCATCAAATCTGAATCTTTTCCCAAGCATCTTCATCACTATATAACAAGAGTATATTTGAATTGTGTAGGAGAAAGAGAGTGAAGTCCATAAACCCCATTGCCAGAACACATTTCCGAAAAGACATTCCATTGTGCTTGCTTTGCATTTCTTCTTAAAACTTAAATATAGATACTTTTCACATTTATTGCTAGATAGAATGTTTGACTAACAACATCTTACTTTAACATTAAAGTAGTCAGGATCTTTATCGAATTAAATGGTCATCCATCTTTATGCTGTATGCAGAATTGCTTATCTTTATATTTTTGTGATAATAAAGTGCAGCTGTACAGGAGGAAGCTGGGGAAACTGAGGCAAAAGCCGGAAGTAATAAAGTCTAACAATACTACAGAGCTTCTGATTTATTTGGGGATTGGAAGCATCTGTTAATCAGATGTAGGCACTGGTTGACATTACAGAACTTCTGGTTAAAAATGTTTGGTTTTTTTTTTCTTGTTAATTAATTTTTTCCCTTTTTTTATTGTGCATACTAGAAAGCATCATTCATAACAACTGATCCAGCAAAAACTAGGATTTTTCTGTTAAGCTCATTGATTCATAGCTTGTAAAAATCATGCTTTGTCTTAGATTTACTGGAATTATTCAAAGCTGGCTGTTACCTTGGTTCTTAATCACATGAATAAGATTGGAGACAAATAATAAAAATGAATTGATTGACCTAAGCTCCTCAACATTTGAGTTTCTTAGTCTTCTGTAAGGTCAACCAGCATTTAACAGTAGGCATAACTTAAAATCTCTGGTGGGGCTCCCAGTGTCATTGTCAGGATAGCCATCATTATGGTTGGACTAACATGTGCTAGCTTTTCTTATTGGATTTAAAAGAGAGATAGAAGAATAGATGTGAGCTAGACAAGTATTCTGTTACTGTCTGTAATTAGAGAACAGGGGTATTGTATCCTTTACCAGTAACATCTCAGCATAAACTGAAGCCTGCAGCCCCTTCCACAGCAGGGACAATAAGCTTTCACAAAGACTTAATGATAAGTTATGCCATCTGCTTCTTAACATGGTAATCTCATAAAAATAACTTCTTATCCATTCATGAACATTTAAACTCTGCCTTCTGCCCTTGAGTAACTAAAATATGCCACTTGTAAATCAATTTGAAGTAGAATAGCATTCTTCCTGCCTAAGGCAAGACATTGAATGGTCTGCCTTTATAATTGCACAAAGTTTATGTATATAACCCTGCCTTCCCTGTTATTTTTATCTCATCTTTACTCCGTATGCATCTGAGGAAATAGGCTCACATCTGTGAAAGCTCATGCTACCAGCTTCTTTTTTTCAATATGCAAAGGGATCTATGGTAGTCTTATGCTACTTGCATACTGATTTTCCAGGCTATGTTTTTGAATTCTCCCATTTTTACTGTTATTGTTTCAGCCTTGCCCCACAACAACAGCCTATTGTATGAAACCTATCAGTTTCATTCAGGTTTTAACATGACATGATAGAAAAAGTGTTGAATCAGTGATTCACACAATCAGTCAGAAGAAAGCATGTTAAGTTAAAGATATTTCTTCTGTTGGCAAATACTGTTCTTACATCAATCAGTGATACATATAAGCTCGGATGGGGAATTAGCCTAACAGACAGTTTTTTGTTTGTTTTAGAGCTTCAGCGGCACTAGAAACTTCAGTGTCTACACAATTGTCTACAGTGAAGTTAGTTTTCTCAACATTAAACTTGAGAACTAGTTCTTGAGAATTAGAAAAGGGTACCCCAGCTTTAGCTGTGAATCTAAAGTCTTATAAATTGTTACTCTTATCTAGTGTTTAGCTGCAGCTATGGGCCAAGTTTGACAAATATTTTTGCATCCAGCCTGTTTGGGATGATTTCTTAAGGTAACAACAGTGTATAAAAAGTTTACAATGGGGAGGCAAAGCATGACAGGCTATTGCAACACAAGGACCAGTGTTTCCTCTTTTGCCACACCACATGAGTAGGCAGAGAAATCCAATGTGTCAGGATGTGTACCTTGACCCAACTAAATATAGAAATGCAGTCATGGGCCACCAGTTGCTTTTTAGATGGGGAACAGCAACTTAAATTAGATATTCATCCCTGTATAATTTTGTAAATCTCTGTGTAACTTTGTAAATTTTATTTTAAAAATAAAATGGTCGCAGTCTTTAAAAAATAGTGGAGTCTTAGGCCATCAATCACCTAAATTAGATATTCACCTCACTGAAATAGTAGATATTCTTCCAATAGTTTAAAAGCATATTAAACTATTTAACACATTAAAACAAGAAAGTTTCAAACAAGTTAAAGCAGCTAAGCCAATTTAAAAACAAAGGGTTTAGTGAAAAGCTATGTTTTTATTTGGTGCCAACATGTTTGTGCCAGCCGGGCCTCAAAGTGGAGAGATTCCACAGTAAATAAGTCACCTCAACAGACAAGGATATGGATACCCATCCATGTTTGCATCTGTTCACTGTACAGTGGTCCCCCGGCTTACAAATCCCCCGGGGTACGAAAACCCCGGGGTACGAAACCGGCGGGACCACTAACGTATCCCTCGGGATCCGAAAGATCCCCCGGGATACGAAGAAAAAAAACCGCGCGGCCCCTTTAAATCGGCCGCGCAGTCCGTCCGCTAAAGCGGTCCCCCAGGAAACGAAAGCTTCCGGGTTACGAAAGGTAATCCGGAACGGATTACCTTCGTAACCCAGGGGACGACTGTACTGTTAAGTGGTAGGTGCACCAAAAAACCCTTCTGTTTGTGGGTGATATCTGCACTCTGCTAGCATTTTCTTTGCCAACTAGTGCAGTGGAAAGAATTGGGGAAGCATTAAATTATTTGCATTAAATTGTTTGCTACAACAGCAGGTCTCTCTATACCTGCATCCCTTCTTCACTTTAGCTAAGACCAGTGCAAGACTTTATTTCTCTACACAGCAGGTCTCTCTATACCTGCATCCTTTCTTCAGTTTAGCTAAGACCGGTGCAAGACTTTATTTCTCTACACAGCATTATATGGCTGTGTGGCACTGGGTGACATCAGGCTGGCTATTTGATCTGCAGTTGGCTACAATTAGATAGTCATCGGGGAAGAAACGGTGCTTTTTTCAATTGATGGTGGTTTGTGAACATTCTGATCACCCCCCAGCAGCTTTTGTTCCAAAACTGTCCATCTCTGAATGTGTAGTAAATGATTATCAATATTGGGAACAATAATTGGTGCATTGTTGTTTGCAGTGCATAGCAGTGCAAAATAGATTCTGCTGTCTAAACTAGCTCTTTCTTTTTTATCCCAATCCATTGGAAGAGATTCTATATGGCTTGTGAAGATTTTTGTTTGTTTGTTTGTGTGCAAAAATATATATATTAGAGTTCTTTGAACCTCTTCCCTTTGCCTTTCCTTCCTTTTTGGACACAGAAGAAAGCAACCAGTTAAGTTAGTCTTCGGCTGTTTCATGTTCTCTCTTCACCTTTAAGAACTGCATTGTTGTAAAAGCTTTCTTTAAGGAACATGTTTTTAATTACATTCATGCCATCTGCAGAAGCTTTTGATTTTTAAAGTAGGGTGTTTAATGTATCCTAATCCTATACACATCTTCAATCAAAACTGTATGTTTTTCCTGGCTTTTCTGTTGTTCAAGGTCTTCCAATACCTAACTCTGTTCCTCTTTATTAAAAACAGAAAGTGGAGCACAGTATATGTATAGCAACTTGGTTTCATTTGCTGCTTTCTTTTGTTTTCACTATCTGCTGCCACAGGCTCATAGTTGGGTCAGCCAAGCACAGTTTGGTGAAATTCTCTCTGGGCTCTTTTTGATATGCTGTGTGTTGAAAGGGCTGCTGCTATTCAAACTGCTTCTTCTGTTTTCATCTTGCCCTCATTTTTTGTTATTTTGTTTTTTTGCAAGAAGGCAAAATATGAACATGCAGTCATGACCCTCCAGAGGTCAGTGAAAGTTTTCACTGTGGTCCCCAGCTGAAAGATCTAGGAGAACTATTAGAAAGTCACTCCCCCTGTCCAACCCGTGGAAGAGGTCATCCAAGAAGGCAGCCAAGGCTGTTTCTGTCCCACAACTAGGCCTGAATTCTGGTTGGAATGGGTTCAATCCAAACTTATCTTCAGTACTGGAAGATTTAATAAGTGCTTGTATTGACAATAATTTTGCTGCCTATTCAACTTTATCTTTTTGGTTGATTGTATATTTCATTCCATTGATTATTAATTTGGAACCATGGTTTTAATTGATTTCCTAATTTTAGGCTGTTTCAGGCTAAAGCTTGAGACAGTATGACTTAAGTCACAGGACTATCACTTAGAGGATTTAAATCACTGGACTTCAGGATAACTAATAGCAGGAGAGTGAACAATGCAAATCTGTGGCAATACAGCTTCAGTGTTCTGATGATGATTTTGCATAATAGCCACTACTGTTTAAATACAGCCTGGGCTGTGTAGAAGAAATGTGATCTAATTGCTATTTTAAAAATATGTGTACTTTATACATGTGAATACTTGTTCTCTAATTTCTTTTCAAACTGTATTTAGATACCATTTTTTATGCCAACGATGTGAGAATGAGATCTTAATACAAGTTGTTTCTTTGCAGTGATAGTCACATCAGTTGCTGGTTTGTTAAATATAACTTTCTCCAAAGGAGCAGGAAAAGAGTTCTGTTTTTGCCTTTCATTAGGAGTAGAAAATAATTAGCCAATCATTTTTTCCTCTCTCTCTTCTTTCTTTCAAGAATACTTTTAGCCAATTGTTCTAGATTTATGATGGAAACTGCTTTAGAACCTTAATTAAAATGTGGTCATTATAAACAGCTGCTACATGTCAAGGGCTGGCTTTTCTTTCTAAATCAAACAAGTTCAGGAAAAAGCTGAAGCTTTCCAAGAAGAAACATCTGAAATTACTTCCTCTAACTTGTTAATTTTTTATTCACTTGGAAGATTTGATAAAGCATCAGTTAAAAATTATGCTGCTTCAGTGGAATTTACTTCTAAGAAATGGTGGCTTGAATTACACTACAGTGGGTCCTTTTTATCCTCTGGGGTTTGGTTCCAGGACCCTCTGTGGATAACAAAATCCATGGATGCTGAAGTCCAATAATAATAATAATAATAATAATAATAATAAAACTTTTGGTTGTATCCCGCTTTTTGTAGATACAATCAAGGTGGCTAACAGCATTTAAAATAGTACAAATATAAAACTATACAATATCCCCCCTTAAAAAAGAATTAAATAATTATGAGATTAAAATTCTAACATTAATTAGAACTCGTATATCACAATAAGATATAGCACCAATTATAGCATTAAATATAATTGCACAACAAAATGGTGTCCCATATATAAAATGGAAAATCAAGGTTTGCTATTTGGAATTTATACTTTTTGGGAATATTTTCAAGCTGTGTATGCTTAAATCCATGGATAAAAAAATCTGTGGATAAGGAGGGCCAACTGTATTTGGTTTAAGAATTTGATTGCATTCTGTTTACTAGGACTGCATTTCTTCCTGTATGTATTTTCTTGCCTCCAACATGTTTAAAGTAGTAGGATGTTTGACCATCTAATCCTCACAGTGTTCTTTGAATGTTGCAAATTTAGACATAAATTTTCTTTAAGAATTTTGTTATAAGGCTCTCTGTTTTGTCTTGCACATACCCTAAGAAACTGCTGTTTATACTTTTGTTTTGCAAGAAGTGATTAATTCTTTTTGAATTTACAGTAATCTTATTCAACAGGTTGGGGACCAAAGGACTGTCAAAAAGCAGAAATCTTTGAAATGCAGAACCCATATATGTGCATATTATATTACTGTATAAACAACAAATATGAGTATCTCTACAGTGTTGTATTATAAGGCCACAAGAACACCATGAATGACTTCTACAGTGTACAGTATACAGACTGAATGAAAAGATGGTGCTGAGTTGAAAAAAAGCAGTGCGTGATTTCAAAAGCATTGTGCAAAGCACCATCTTTTTGCGGAGTCTGTGTACTGTATACTGAAGAAGTTGTTTGTGGTGTCATTATGTGCTTATAATACAGCACTGTACAAATACTCATACTTACATTTGTGCTTGTATTTGTCAAAAGAGCAGGCTGGGTGTTGCATAAATGGGTTCTGGTAATAATGTAATAGCATTGAAAGAGATCTGTCAAAAAGCAGGAGACACCTGTATATTTAAATGTGTGGTGTGCTTGACTGAAACATGTCTGCCACTTATATGCAGTTTTGTCTTTAAAATTGACAGTTTTCTCTTAAAAGAAAAACATGTCTGTTTTTCATGCATTCATATTACCTTTTCACCTGTGTACCTCTTTGAAGACGTTTCCTGTTTAAAAGTTTCTCAATATGGTGGAAAATAAATATTTTGATATTTTGGTAATCTTTAAATTAAGCAGATTATCTCCACAAAGCTGTTGTAGCATGAAAAGCTATTATTGAAATGGATTACCTGAGGAGTATGTAAAGTGCTGGAATGAATTCTAACATCTGCTTGTATGAATATTTGTTTTTTATCAAGGGAGATGAAGATACTATATATACTCAACTATAATTTGACCTCATCTATAAGTTGAGGACAGGTTTGGAGGCTAAAATTATGGATTTTGATATGACCCATGTATAAGTTGAGGGTAAAATTTCGGGGCATGTGACAAAGGATCTATAGGATGAAACAAAGGAAACTGATGCCAAAGAACTAAATAAAATTCCAGCAGGTATAACTGTTTGTGCTCCCACTAAAGGCTGGATGGATGAGAGAGCTGGGGGTGGGGGGTAGTGATTTCAGGACAGATTGCTTCTCTTTTTATAAGAGTTAAAGTACAGTAATTATATTGACCCGTGGATAAGTTGACTGAGGCTTTTTGGCTCAATTTTTTTTTTGTCTAAAATTTCTAGACTTATACATGAATGTATACAGTAAATGATTCTTTGGACCACATGACATATAATAAGGGCCAGGGATTTTCTACTGCAGCAAGGAATTCTATGATTCAAAACATGTTAGAGCTATTCATACAAAAACATCAGAGTTTCAGGATTTGGGAAGCAATTTGTTAATCAAAACATGGTTTTTAGAAATATTAGTAAAACTACATTTTACTTGTAAACTGAATAATTTATGATGAGTCTAAAAGCCAATGTGGTCTTGATGCTAAAATGTTGATCTTATATTAAATGCAAATTGAGTTTAGAAAACATTCAGGGATAGCTGTGTTGGCCATTTAACAAATACAAATAAAAACTCATCTGTTATACCTTTATTGGACAATAGATATGCACAATATACTTGTTGCAAGCTTTCGGAGCTCCATGGGCTTCTTCTTTGGGCAAGATGTTACAAACCAAACAGGAGGAAAAGAAAAACAATTCAAGATGTTAGTCAGATGTATTCATGTTGTTCCAGTCCTTAGTAAAGATGTTATGATGGAGATGATATCTTTTGCAGGCAGGCTTCTCCTACTCATGGCCATGTGGCAGTAGGGAGATCTTAAGTCCAGAAAATTTGAAGTCCATTTGCATCTCAACAGGGACTTCTCTTTTGCAATCCAATATGTCTCGATTCCAGTGAGGTCACATGCCTCTTCGTAAGCAGAGAACAATGAAGTCCTCAAGAAGTCTTCATGTTTATGCATAGGAACATGTTGGTGACGTAGATGTAAAACATGCGAATTCAGTCCAGATTTAAGAAGAAAAAAATTTGTTTTACCTTGGTTGAAGTCCCAGTATACAGGCTACTCTTCATTGTTACCCTGTTGCAACTACTTAACTACTTTCACAAATCTTGAGAAACTTGTGTCTGAATTTCAATTCCTTAATATGCAAAACTGAAAAATATTTTTTTCAGATTTATTATCTCAAGATTTATTTTGTTTATTTACACCTCAATATTAGGAGGAACTGCCTGACAGTGAGGGCTGTTCGACAGTGGAATATACTCCCTTGGACTGTAGTAGAGTCTCCTTCCTTAGAGGCTGGATGGCCATCTGTCAGGGATGCTTTGATTGGGAGTTCCTGCATGGCAGGGAGTTGGACTGGATGGCCCCTGTGGTCTCTTCCAACTCTATGATTCTATGATTCTATGATTCTATCTCGCCTTTCTCCCACTGTAGGGACTCATGGCAGCAAGATATGAATGAATCTTCAGGACTAGTTTCATATCAAAATGTTATAGATATATTTTAGGGGTAATTGGTAGCTTAATGCTTTTCATTTGAAAGTTCTCCAAATATATATAAAAGGTAGAGCTGTATTTTAGTTGAGTTTTGCAACAGCATGTTAAGGACTATCATGTCTAAATGATTACAGTGACCATGTAAATCAATTTTGTCTGTACTGCCACAGGTCACAGTATTTTGGCTATGGTTATAACAATCTAGACCAACCGTGGTCTGCTTTGTTAGAACCTTTCCCATATTTCTTCTGTTGAATGTTTACAGGATTCACATGGGACCTAGTCCTTCAGAGATATTAATGAATAGTAAACTGATGAATGTGTAGGACACTCTGAATTAAGCAGGAAGAGAAGGTGGATACTCCCCATTTTAGTTAAATCTCCTATTCATTCATCAGAAAGATAAGACTAGAATTACACTTTCTGTACTATCCTGCATCTATATCTTCTGACAGATTGCTGAGAGCAAGCCTTTTTTGGCAAGATTTGGCATTGCATGTTACATCTTTGTAAAGAATAGTCCTTGTATATAAATTGAGATGTCCTGTTTCTGTTTTCTATTGAAGGACAGCAACTTAAATATAAATCAATTTACTGCATTTACCTATTCACATGTATATATGTGAGAATGAGATCTCATATTTACATAATATCTGTGCGCCTGTATGTAATATATATATATACACACACACACACACACACAGTGGTCCCCCGGTTTACGAAATTAATTCGTTCCAACACCCCTTTCTTAAACCGAAAAGTTCGTAAACCGGGGCCCCTTAAACCAGCCCCCGCACCATTTGAATTTCCCGCCGCTTTCTTTTCTTAAACTGGGGGTTTTTCTGTAAACCGGGGCCGTTTTTCCGGCCCCGGCTCTTTCGTAGACCGGGGTTTTCGTAGGCCGGGGTATTCGTAAACCGGGGGACCACTGTATACATATTACTAAATGTCATATCACTTTTTTGTGTTTTTATGTTTTTGTATAACCCCAATGCATTTGGCCATGACATGGTATAAAAATCTTAAATAGGTTTATTATCAATATCACCATAGTATAAATCAAATGCCATAAATACATATTTAAAACAGGGTTTTTGTTTGCAAGATTTTAAGATCTTTTTTTTAAAAAAAGTTTATTTAGCTTTGTTGTAATTTTGCAGAAAATGTTACATTGATATCTCAAGAGTAGTAATAAACTATTTGAGCAACAAAAAGGAAAGATGAGCAAATAAAAGATCATTAAACCATAATAGCTGGGATATTAGTTCTAGGTATATTCAAGCATTTTAAAATGATCAAAATTGATTTTTCCAGTATTTAACTTGTATAGCTGGTGGACAGTGAGGGATTTTTTTTTTATTTTTTTATTTTTTTTGGCAAGCAAATAACATACTGGATTAAAGGTGCAATGATTTGCCATAAATTTTCATAATGGTCAGACCAGGATGAGTATTACTTTACAAGTTGAATGTGAATATTATTCATTTTTGTTCCTAACCCTGTCTTATTTTGTTTCTCTTTTATAGCATGAAAGACTTTCCAGGTAAGATCTACAGAATGTATGTGTTTGTTTCTTAAAACATAACTTTTCCCCCCCCCAAAAAAAAATCTTCTCAGCATTTTGAACATTTTTCCCCTTAACTATTTACGGAATTGGATCCAAGATTTCTGATTACCTCTTTCAAAACTGTTTTTTTCATCTGAACTACTTACCCATTCCTGAAATCATACCTGTATTGATAGTAAATGTCAAAAGAAGCTAAATGTTGGAGAGGGAGGGTTGGTTTGATTGCTTGAGTCAGGCTGAGCAAAACAAGGGAGATTATCATGCTAGGGCCAATTCCACAACAGTTGCACTATTGGAAGAAATATTTTCACACAGTCATACAGTCGTGCAATATTGATGATATAAAAACAAAAGAGAAATGCAGTTGCATTCCGCATACATCCATTTGTCTGGTGTTAGTTTATCATTATTGAACATTTCACACATAGAATCATAGAGTTGGAAGAGGCTGCGAGGACTATCCAGTCCAATCCTCTGCCATGCAGGAACTCCCAATCAAAGTATTCCCAACAGATGGCCATTCAGCCTCTGTTTAAAACCTCCAAAGAAGGAGGCTCCACCACACTCCGAGGAAGTGGGTTCCACTGTCAAATAGCCCTTACTGTCAGGAAGTTCCTCCTAATGTTAGGGTGGAATCTCTTTTCCTTTAACTTGCATCCATTCTTCCATATTCTCTTGTCTCTGGAGCAGCAGAAACAAACTTGCTCCCTCCGCAATGTGATGCCCCTTCAAATACTTAAACAGGGCTATCATATCACCTCTTAACTCTCTCTTTTCCAGGCTAAACATACACAGCTCCCTAAGTCAAGCAATACTTTGGCATGACTGCACCTATCTATAGAATCATAGAGTTGGAAGAAACCAAAAGGGCCATCCAGTCCAACCCCCTGCCATGCAGGAACTCCCAATCAAAGCATCCCCAACAGATGGCCATCCAGCCTCTGCTATAGAAAATTATGGTTCCATCCCAAACACAACAAAATAAAATTATATATTTCACAACATTATTTTTATCTAGTTGAACAAAAAATTGTCTTACACCTCTAAATAAGACAGAAATCCACTCTAAAAACAATCCTACCAATGAGAATTAATTGCCTGTACCGAAATGCAGTCTTGAAAAATGTCCCGGATTGCTCCCCAATAGTGCAAATGGAACAAACCATTCATGGGGTTTCCCTGTTAATAGGAAGTTAAGGGAGCATTGGAAGTTATTGATGGGAGAAGTACTGGATGAACGTGACATTGTGTGAAAATCTTTGCACGATTGTGCAATCATGAAGGGACCATTCTGTTTTTCTCCCATTTCTTAACCCCATGTGATAGTCTCCATAAATGAGCTCCTCATACCTCCCTGTCTACTAGCATAAAAAGGGAATTTCTTCCATAAGCTTTCTTTGCTTCTTTTTTTCCTCTGAATTTCAAGTTTACCCAAATGACATACCTGAAATTTATAAATAGCCTATAATTCAGTGACTGTTTTATATTATGTTTGATTCCAGGTTGGATGCAGCAAGTTCAAGCACTGGCACCAGTGATACTTATGGTGATCGATCCTCAGGTCGCAGCAGTGCCTACACCAGAAGAGAGAATCGTTTGGCTGCCCTCAGTAGCAGAGCAGAAGAGGATAGTAGCAAAGATTATAAAAAAGTGGGTATTTGAAATTGAATGCTTCCTTCCCATGCTCTATTCTCTCAGTAATTTAATAAACATCCATCTCAGGTATAGTTGATGACTATCAGAGAAGAAACAAATTATCAGAATTTAAATATACACTGTAAGCCAAAATAGTATGGGAACTATATGTGTAAACTGAATGAAGAGGACTGAAATCATTCAATATAAATTGAATTTGATAATTTGTGTCCCTTCATTTTATTTCCTCCATGAGTTTCCTGAATAACCTTGGGCAAGTCACCTGCTTTAGCTTCTATAGAACGGGAAGACTCGCACTATATATAATTTGAAAGTTAGGAAATAAAAAAATCACTCTGTTGTCTTATGGTACAGTTGCATGAGATCTAAGCATCTGTCACACTTAAGCACATATGATATGCTTAAATGTCAGAACTGAAGACCTTAAGAATTGCTGTCTGTCACTTCAGATTAGTATTCAACACATTAATAGTTTAGCATAGTTTTTTGTGGGTTTTTCAGGCTATGGCCATGTTCTAGAAAAGTTTATTCCTGATGTTTCACCAGCATCTGTGGCTGGCATCTTCAGAGAATTTCTCTGAAGATGCTAACCACAGATGCTCGCGAAACATCAGGAATAAACTCTTCAAGAACATAGCCACATAGCCCGAAAAACCCACAAAAAACTGTGGATGCCGACCATAAAAGCCTTCAACTTCACAATAGTCTAGCAGTTTTTACATTTTCACAGAAACCTTTCAGCGTGTATGTGTCTGTCTGGAACCTTGGTTTGTGGCCAAGGTTCTGGAGTGAGCTATAGGTCAGGCTGAGCAAAACATAGATCTGAATCCCTGGTATTTCTCTATGTTATTTGCAGTAGGTCAACAGTTCAACTTCAGATTTTTTTATAGGAGCAATAATAAAATAAAATAATACACACACACAGAGAGAGAGAATTTATTCTGCATGCCAGACCAGAGTTTATGGCTGTTCCACTGGAAAATCCACTTCCGTTCATCCTAAAATGTCTTTATTTCAGCATTATTATTCAGGATTGGAAAGGAATATTTTCATTGTTTATATATATATATATATATATATATATTAATTCTAAGTGTATCAGAATCTTGTCAGCCCTGGTGGCGCAGTGGTTAAATGCCTGTACTGCAGCCACTCACTCAAAACCATAAGGTGGCGAGTTCAAGACCAGCAAAGGGCTGAAGCTCGACTCAGGCTTGCATCCTTCCGAGGTCGCTAAAATGAGTACCCAGATTGTTGGGGGGCAAATAGCTTACAACTGTAAACCGCTTAGACACTCATTAAGGGTATGAAGCGGTATATAAATGAAGCTGTTTGTTTTGTTTTGGTCTTGTAGTTCTAGTGAAAAATAGTATCTCACATTTATTTGATTGTTTGTTTGCTTATTTTACATCCCTGCTTTCTCCTGTATGGGATTCACATGAATGAAAGGGTATGCCCAAGAGTTATCTAGCATTCCTATAAGGCTGTGCAAATGTAAGGCTGTGTAAAAGTCAATAGTTTTTATGGTGGGGAACTATAAAATTGGTAGTATTTTTTTATGAAGGATGGGGAGAAATGTACAGTAATCTTTAAATGGATTGCAAGGGGCCTACAGTGTTTAACATTTTAGAAACCTATTTTTCAAAACCAGAAGTTTTATTCACTTCCACCACTACCATCAATTTGGCAGCCCTTGCAGCTTGCAGAAGCTCACGTGGGAGAAGATTGGCCCCTTGCTCCTTCCCCACAGTTGCCCACCCCCTCTTTGAGATAATCACATGCCATTATTACTGATTTTAATGGAGAATAAAGCTTCAAAGGAACCTCCCATAGTTCCCTGAAACAGAGTTTAAAAAGTGGGAATGTAACTATGGATTATGTTTTTAATCTCTTCTAAAATAAGGTTACCTAACAATATTGACTGCTACTTAAAAGAACTGCAGTAAAGTCTGCTAATTTGAGGGGCTGACAATAGTGGTTAGAGTAGCTGTTATTCTCCATTATATAATGGTTAATGTTTCAGTAGGCAAAGCCTTATTTGATACTGACAACTTATTTTTACCCCCATTCAGCTTTATGAGAGTGCCCTGTCTGAAAATCAAAAATTGAAATCAAAGCTGCAAGACGCCCAGGTGGAACTTTCTGATATCAAAACAAAGATGGAGAAGATAGCCCAGGTAAAGAAACCCTGAAAATAAGGGTTGGACTGAAAATGTAACTAGGAATGATAAAATGTTAATGGTTCCACTTTTTTGGGAGGGGGGCTAATGGTGTGTGAGAAGGACCACTGTTGCTTCTTAGACAAATAAGAATAAAAATGGAAGCATTTGGAGAAGTGCCATTATTTCTTAATAAATGTTTAATTCTCTTTGCAAATAATTTCTTTGTAATGTTCCCTGTGTTCCAAAACTATTTTAAATATTTTTTTTCTTTCAATAGCAGAAGCAGGAGAAGACCTCTGACCGTTCAAGTTTGCTTGAAATGGAAAAGAGGGTATGTGTTCTGCTTTCCATTTTCTACTTTCTTGTAATTTAACATGACTTTAGAAGGAATAGAAATTTTGGAGAGAAATATGACTGTAAAATATTAACTCTATTCAACCTGGGTATATCAATGCTTGTATAATACCTACCTTCTGATCCAGTTGGCTTTTCAGACTTGTTCATCAACATTTTTTGTTTTGCACACTATGAAACAGTTCCTTTCAGCTTTTTAACATGTTATAAGATTCTTTGTTATGATAAATGACAACTATTGTGTCCCAGAAAGTACTTTAGCAGTATGGTGGCTGATGCTGTACAAATATATACAAGTCTTAGGCTATATCTACACTTCAGGTGTGATGCAGTTTGACACTACTTCAACTGCCATGGCTCAATGATATGGAATTCCGTAATTGTAGTTTTGTGAGATATTTAGCCTTTTTGGTCAGAGAGTTCTGGTGTCAAAAGAGAGTATACAAATAATAATAATAATAATAATAATAATAATAATAATAATGTTTTATTTATACCCCGCTCTTCAGCCAAGGCTATCAGAGTGGCTTACAATTTGTTAATTAGACATTTCCCTGCCCTCAGGCTTACAATCTAAAAAGACACGACACAAAAGGAGAAGGGAATGGTGGTGGGGAAGGGGGAAAGTCCAGCAGAACTTCTCCCCCTCGAAGGCCTGGATCAAGGCAGATGGACTGGAGGGAGGACTCTTCTTCACTTCAGACAAGGCCTGTTGGAGCTGGCTTGCCTTTCTCCCCCTCAAGGTGGTAGATGGAGGGAGGGCTCTTCTTCTTTTCAGGCAAGGCCTGTTGGAGCTGGCTTGCCTTTCTCTCCCCCTCAAGTTGGTGGATGAAGGGAGGGCTCTTCTTGCTTGTAGAAGGAGCTGGCCTGCCTTTCTCTCATCCTCAAGATGGTGGATGGAGGGAGGGTTTCAATAGGATTCAATAGGATGGAGGCATAACAGTTAAAAGTGGTGTGAAATTGCATTATGGATGCAATACTGACAGCTTTTTTAGCCTGAAAACATGTGAGGTAAAATATATAATCTTTTATAAATGATTCAGAATACACTGTGGGACAACACTAGCTCATTGTATTCAAATTATTTAATTGAAACCATTTCTATTGAAGATGACTGGCAAAAAATATTCTAGCATAATTTAGATATAAAAACAACCTTAACATGCAAGCATGCTATGCTTGGTGTATGAACCCTCTTTGCCAGGTAACAAATTTCTGCCAGTTCTAAGGCTGGGGCCACACGGGCCCAAGACTGTTTTTCAGATCTAAAAATGCTCTCCTCCCCCAAATTGTTGGATTTTATTCATTTATTTATCATTTATTTATCTTACTAAAAATGTCCCTTTGTTTACCATCTAGTCAATATAAAGTTTACTTCCTGTTTTATATGGTTTTTTTAAGGGCCTCTCCTAAGCCTTAAACAAGCCAGGGAGGCAAAAACAATTACATGTATATACTTGACTATAAGTTGACCTCATGTATAATTTCAGGGCAAGTTTTGGGGCCAAAATTATGGATTTTGCTATGACCCGTGGATAAGTCGAGGGTAAAATGTAGGGGCATATAGGAAAGGATCTAAACGATGAAGCAAAGCAAAACAATATCAAATAACTTCCAAAAGTCCATCAGACATAACTCTTCGTGCTTATTCTTAAGACTGAATGAATGAGAGTAAAAGGGGTCAGTGCTTCCAGGACAGATTATACTCTTGCTTTTCACCAGGGTTCCTTCTTTTAAATAAGAGTTAAGATACAGTACTTACATTGACCCGTGGATAAGTCAACTCAGTTTTTTGGGGGTCAATTTTTTGACCTAAATTTCTAGACTTATACATGAGTATATACAGTATTGCCTGCTACTGCTATTGCTACCACCACTACTATATCATTTCTATTCTCAGAATTGTCCATTATTCTCTTGTTCACCCCACTGTAATAGTGCTGCTGCTGCTTCTATTATTGTTGTTGTTGTTGTTGTTGTTAGGCCTATTAGGCTTATTAGCTTTATTCTTATTGCTCCAACTGCAAATCCCCAAAGAGCCCCAAACTCTGAAAACAAAAACACATGTGTGGAAGTAGACATCTGGCCGTGTAACGACTGAGACCTACTGCAGCATATAAAAGATAATGGAATCCATGGGCCCAAACTTTCCAAAATTCTCCTTTCCTTTGGTTAATGTTGGAGATCTAAAAAGCAAGAAAGGGAGCTGATCAGAAGGAAATGATATGTACATGTATACATATGAAAATGCTGTACTGCACTTTACAAAAAAGAAGGTTGTACAGTCAGATCTTAGTACCCCTTTCCCCCATGGATATGAAAAAATGGTATCTCAGGTCCCATTGTCCCTAATGATGATGTGACATGTGCAAGTGCACTAGCGTAGCTATTTCATACACTGCCCTTCGGGATGACAGGGCTTGCAGTCCACGGATGCTTAAATTGTAAATTCTTAGATTGTAAGCCTGAGGGCAGGGAACCGTCTAATTAAAAATAATAATTGTAAGCTGCTCTGATAGCCCTTAAGGCTGAAGGGCGGGGTATAAATACTCAAAATAAATAAATAAATAAATAAATAAATCCTTTGATAGCAAGCCCCTGGATAACGAAGCCCCACTGTAGTTCTTTCTTCTAAGTATACTGCTGTGTCTTTTGAGACATTTTTGGTCTCTTAATGCTGATGTATTTTTCTTCATTAAACTGTCTATGATTAGTGTCCCTCCCCATATTGCACAAAAGACTTTTCACTATAACTGTTCTTACATGAACAGGAGAAACGAGCCCTTGAGCGGAAGCTGTCTGAAATGGAAGAGGAGATGAAGGTAGAAAAACTTCCTTATTTTTCTTTTCTTTTCTGTATAGTAATGCTTTTTAGAGTGGCATGTTGGGAACAATGTTAGTCATACAATCATGTTGTTCAATGAATATTTTAATATAGTACACAGTCACACACACCACTGTTGAGTGCCCTTATGTTTCCGATGCTACAAGTATTTTCTAAAACTTCCCTGAGGACTTCTGTTTTGCAACATTTATTACGAAGCCATTTGTACCTATTTTGTGCTATTAAGCTTCTAAAAGCCTCAGGGAAGCTTGCTATTAATTCAATATGAGATTGATGAATTGATATGCAAAAAAGCTTGTCTGAAGGTTTACCTGTAAGGATCTTCCCATTTCTCAGTGGAACATACTTCAATTCTACACTGCAATTCCATTTTTTTCTTTTTTTCTTTTTTGGATTCTGTATGTCATGGGTAGTGGATACTTTCCAGAGGCTTGGGAGCCACAGGCCTCCTGGTATCTCCAAAGATTCCACCTGTCCCTCTTACCTCTTCATTTGTGTGTGTATGTAAAATAATACAATGCCCCATAATTTGGGGCTGAGGGACAATACTAGACCTCAGGAAAACATTCTTACCCATCCTTTCTGTATACTGTGCCTTGGGTAGGCTCTATAGAGTATACTCTATGGGTAGGAAGCCCTTACCTGGTGATGTCCTTTATTATGAAACTTGGGGGTGGAGTGGGGTGGGATCAATTCAAGTGGAAGCATACAGTTATTATGGAATAGCTACTCCAAAAAGGACAGTATGCTTTAGTATTTCATCAGCTTCTGCCCCAACATTTATTTTGCTAGTCTTTACTCATGTGCCCTTTGTAGTGAGTGGGGAAGACATCCAGCATTTGGAAAAAAGAAAAAGAAAAAAGAATCCAAGAGCCCTTTAAAGAATTCCAGATGTTTTATCCTGAGTGTGAACTTTCTTTGAAGTTCTATTTGGATTTAATTTTTTTTCTTCAAAAGAAAATTTCAGTAGCTGAAATTACAGTCCAGTTCCACTGGAGGGCTGTGTCTTCTGAACTAGTGAGACATCTTGTTAAAATGTAATTAGTAATATGTGAGCCGCTAAAGAATTGGGAAATGGAAGTGCACAAGATCAAACACAATCTCTTCTTATTGTAAGATGTCAAATCAAAATAGGGAAAATGCAGAATACAGACACAGAAGAGAGCTAGAATACTGCTTCATTGTGAAGAATGTTGTAATAAACAAAATTACTTTAGAAAATATACTCATATCAGAATGAAAAAGGAAAAATGCAACTGAAATATTTTTGAATATAGTAATTATAAACATTTAACTCCGTACTAGTGGTTACTGAAATATATAGCTGGTGTAAGTATGAAAATCCTATGACCTTGTTAATCTTTTCCTACTTGAAGTAGTGTTTTAAAATAAATGCAATTATCCTTTATAATTCTGTTAAGAGTGTATGTGTGTGCATGTGTGAGAGAGGGGGAGAGAATACAGGTCATCTTCAGCATGTCTGTCTCTCTTGAATGACATCAATTTCATGCTGCCTTCATCTGTGCACATAGCTTCTTAATATAGCCAAAGTCACCTTGAGTTAACCAAGCAAATATGCATGAACTATACTGTTGTTACATTTTGGCTTACTACTTCTCCAGAAATATCCTTTTGAATGTATGTTCTTGTGGGACTGTACAAAAATTTTATTTTTATTTTACTTTATTTATTTTTTATTATTCTGACAGCAGTGAATTTGTAAGAAGATGTAGAAAGCTGAGTTTGACAGGGGCTGCTAGGCTCTCATAGTCATGGTGCTTCTGGCTTAACAGACACAAATATCTCAGCTGTATGGGCTTAGTCAGCACTTAGAAACTTTTAAAAGTATAGACAGGTGGATTATTATCAGTTATTTTCAGCAGCAAAACCAATGATGAAGCATTCAGTTTGCTCTCTGGATCTGCTGACCCTTTTAGTATTTATGGAATATAATTACTGTGAGCCTCTGAACAACAAAATTAATGCAGCATGGGCTAGGCTCATCATAAGGTTATAAGGATCTCTTTACAATAAAGGCATACATGAAAGCATTGGGGAGAAAGAACAAGGTTATCAATCTGTTGTATGTGCCTTACAAGAATTTTACAAATAAAGACTAAATGTTGCTATCCTGTCTTACATACATCATGTTCCTTTACTGGATTTGCTTATCAGTCTCATGGGTATAATATCAAATGCTTTTTTTTAAAAATTCACAACTAGGTAAGGTGTACCATACATTGATTAAGTCAGTAGGTTTGACCCCCAAATTAAACAATAAAGAAGAGAAGGACTCCAATCTAATAGTTATTTTCAATTTCAGAAATCATTTGCTTCACATTAAGTTATAGTGGTTCTATCCACCTTCCGGCCCAGAGACAAAGAACCCCGACATGTTTCCATTGAATTAGTCTTTCTTTCAAATGGTTATCACAAGCACATTTTATCTTTTATTTTGGTCCTGAGTGTTCAGTTGCTTAGTGGTGGAATTTTTAATTCTATAGTTATATAGCTCAAGAGGGAGATAGGGAGAATGTGTTGTGTAGAATGCTCTAACTATAGAGATGTTTCCAGTTTTATTCTCCTCTTCCTGTTCTTCTGCCCTAGCTAAACTTTGTCTTGAATACATAGGTGGGAAAACTTTCTCTTGAAATTTTAACCTCAGCTATATTTTATGCATTGTGTCCTGTTAAATTCCTTTGAAAGCTTTAGAGAATACCTCTTCAGGGGGCAAATTCAGTGACTCAGATATATAATGCTCAGATGAATCAGTTAAGAACTCCCTGTGTTCCAGTTTATAGTTTATCTGTATTAAAAGATAAACATACCAGTATTAAATGCTTCTTAGTTTTGCAAATAGTCTGCTTTGAAAAATGTTTCCAGAATAAAGTAACCTTTTCCAAAAGGAAGTTAAATTCTGTACAGTCGCCCCTCCTCATTCGCAGATCTGGGACCCTCAACCTTGAAAATCCACAGAGGGGTGACCTCCACTATTTTCCGTGGCGCATGTCCCTGGCACACTCACCTGGCCACACACCCCGTTCAAACCTATGGGGCTTGAATATGCGTGAGCCTCCATTTTCGCAGGGGGGGTCTGGAACCATCTCCTGCAAAAACGGAGGGCCAACTGCAATTGCTATACAAACACTTTTGAAGCATCAATTCTCTCTATGCTTTGCTTTTGCAGTTGATTTACAGGATTTTATTCCTATTTCCTAACAGTGACTCAGACCAATACCCAGAAGTGCCCTGATACACTTTAATGTCCTAAATTATTTTAATTTGAAAGCTACCTTGAATCATAATAAATAAATAAATAAATAAAAATTTGTATTTATATTTCCCACCTCTCCCCATGGATCATAGTTATTTTGTTAAAGACAGAGTATAAATAAAGGTCATGGTGGTGGTGATGGTGGTAGTGATGATGATGATGATGATGATAGGTTTGCATAAATTGATTATCAGTTTCCAGATGTACTGCCATACGCAAAGTATGTGTTTTTATTTAGAGAAAAGTTTTAAAGATTCAACATAGGTAGTGTTTATTGCTTGAACCTGATGAGTTTGATAAAAGGAGAAGCATAAAGTGCAGTATAAGTACTCATACAGGTTGCATGGGTTGTAACGTTCCTTTGTTGTGCAAGAATTCAGAGCATCTCTGATGTGCAGAAACTAATTTCCCTTTCCACTCCAAATATTCCTGTGTGTCAAGTACAGAATAATGGAGTTAATGGCAAGCTTTTTTCAACAGCAAACTACTTTTACTTTATGAAGCCATCTGGATCATGATGTGGGTCACATAAAGAGATCCATAAAGACACTGTTCAGAGTAGCATCATATCTGTTAGTACTTGCAATGGAACTGCATACAGGATTGCCCTGATGTGGTTTGCAAAAGTTTACCTCATCCCACTACAGAACAATAATTTCTTATCTTACATTTTATCATTAAATTCAGGCAGGTTCAAGCATTAGGAGAACAAATGCCTCTTGTGGTTTCTTTTTAGTCTTTCCAGTACTTCAGTGTGTTGTCTGGCTTCTTCTGTGCTTTCACAGCTTCCCACCTTTCATTGCTGCTCTTTTTTTTTTACTTGCTTGTCAACTGATTTCACGTTTCTGTCCTGTTTTATATTCTCTGTTTTGTCTTTGTCTATCTCCTCCATGTTTCACTTTGCAGAACCTTCACCAGCTCAAACAGATTCACACTTTGAGGCAGATGAATGAGCAGCTGCTGGCCGAAAACAGGGCTTTGACCAGGGTTGTAGCCAGGCTCTCGCAGTCCGCTGAGCCCCCAGAATCAGAAGAGCTATAGCATCTCCCCCTTCAGTTGATCTCACCTCTCCTTCCACTCTTCCAGGCAGGTCTTTGCTCTTATTGTCTGTCCAAGCCTATCCACAACTCTTTCCACATTCTTCCTAACTCTGTCAGATAAGAAGTTTAACATTCAAATAGCCGTATGCAAGTGGCTTTCTACTAGAGCAGTATTGGTTGTAAACTTTACATTTCTAATCCCTATAAGGTACAGTCTTCATCTTGGAGGTACAGTTCTTGATTTACACAGTCACTTCTTTTCAGGTATGCATTTTGCCTATATAGGTTCTGTATCACACTTTGATTTTTGGCATAATGATGATTTTATTCAGGCATTGCCTTTTAAAAGGCATTGTTGGATAAGGGCAAATGAAAAAGAGCACAAGATGCAAGAATCCATCTGTCTGTGGAGTCGAAGGCTTTCATGGCCGGCATCCATTTTTTGTGGGTCTTTCGGACTATGTGGCCATGTTCTAGAAGAGTTCCTTTCTCACGTTTCGCCAGCATCTGTGGCTGGCATCTTCAGAGAATGTTTGCCTGGAAAAGGATTGGATATATATATCCTTTGTGACCCTGGGAAGGGAGGAGTGATTTGCAAATGTATTGTTCTGTTACTAATGGCAGTCCTCAGGGTGGGAGGATGTGCAAAAGAGGATTGCACAAAAGAGGAAGAGTCTACCAGTCCTGAACAACACCAAGGTTAAGACTCAACCAATGCAAATGAGAAACAGCCTAGGGGGTAGGGGATTCCCAGCAGACAATGAGCACTAATTAGCAGACATTAATCCTCTTTTGCACATCCTCCCACCCTGAGGACTACCATTAGCAACAGAACAACACGTTTGCAAATCACTCCTCCCTTCCCAGGGTCACACAGGATATATATATCCAATCCTTTTCCAGGCAAATATTCTCTGAAGATGCCAGCCACAGATCCTGGCAAAATGTCAGAAAGGAACTCTTCCAGAACATGGCCACATAGCCAGAAAGCCCCACAAAAAACAATCCATCTGTCTGTTTGTTATAAGGAATATAAGAACAATGCCATTCTGAAGTAGAACATTATAAGATTTTTTAAAAATGCTACCCAAATATATATAAGAGACCAGGATTGGAACACATTAATCGTTGTTACAGGTGGGTAGCTATTAAATTATTTTATGGCAGGATAATAGTATCTGAAATGAGATACAAGGATTACAGTCCCAAATACAATTTTGTCACTGAATGCAGGATTGGACATAGATTAATATTGTAACTGTATGAACTTCTAAATGTTTACTTAGTTGAGGGGATAAGTTGGGAGACAATAAGTGTGTGTCTCTCTGTATGTGTCTCTGTGTGTGTTGTATGCCTTCAAGTAGTTTCCATCTTACAGTGACCCTAAGGTGAATGTATCATGGCCTTTTCTTCACACAATTTTTTCAGAGGCTTCCCTTGAGGCTGGGAGCATGTGACTTCCCCAAGGGGTTTCATGACAGAGCTGGGAATCAAACCCTGATCTCCAGAGTCGGAGTCCAGATCTCACACCGCTATGCCACAATCCAAATGATCCTTTATCAGGTGCTGTAGCTTAAATGTTTTCATAAATAAATAGGCATGTACATAGGCATGCATACACATGTAAAGGTAAAGGTAGTCCCTTGACATGAATGAATGGTTGTAACCGACTGTAGGGGGCTGTGCTGATAGATTCGTAGAGTTGGAAGAGATCACAAGGGCCATCCAATCCAACCCCCTGCCAAGCCAGGGTTGTCTGGAGACAAATCCTGTGGTCATGTAGCCAGCATAATAATAAATAATAAATAAAACTTTTATTTCTACCTTGCTTTTCGTGAGAAAAATCAAAGTGGCTTACATAGATAAAAATGCAAAAAAATGCAGTGTGTCCCCCCCTTAAAACAGAATTAAACAATAATACAATTAAAAGTTCAATATTAGTTAAAATCACAATAGTACAATTGACAGTTAGTGGTGGGCAGAGTTATCGTGACCAAGATTGCACCAATACAGGTAGTTTGGGGTTCTTATGTGGCTGGGGGCTGTTCTAGGAAGGCCTGCCGGAAGAGATCCGTCTTAACAGCTTTCTTGAAGCTGTCTAGGTTGGATATTAGATGGATTTCATCCGGCAGGCCATTCCATAGGATGGGAACAACTGCAGAAAAAGTCCTCTGGGAGGTCGTGACTAACCTAGTCCTTACTGGTTGTAATAGATTCCTCCCAAAGGATCTGAGTGTACGGGGTGGATTATATAAAGACAGGTGATTCCTCAGATGGGTTGGTCCTAAGCCATGTAGAGCTTTAAAGGTGATAGCCAACACCTTGTACTGTTCCCGGAAACTAATAGGCAGCCAGTGGAGTGACTTCAATATTGGTGTAATATGGTCACTCCTAGTTGTTTCTGTAATCAGCCTGGCTGCCATATTCTGTACCATTTGGAGTTTCCGGACTAGGCACAAGGGTAGCCCCATGTAGAGTGTGTTACAAAAGTTAAGTTGTGAGGTTACCAGTGCATTTATTACAGTTTTGAGGTCTCCCGGTTCCAGGAAAGGGTGCAGTTGGCACTGAACTTCACTGAAGGCTTTTACTTTCCCACAGAAGTGGTACCTATTGACCTATTGCATGCTTTTGAACTGCTAGGTTGGCAGAAGCTGGGGCTAGTGAAAGGAGCTCACCTTATCATGCAGCACTCAGGCCTCAAACTGCCAACCTGCCAATCTTGCGATTGTCAGAATTGGAATCTTAACCACTAAGCCACTGCATCCCCTGTACACTTAGTTTATTGAAGCAAGGTTCTATGTAAATTAATAGGTTAACAGAAAAGTTCTTACTCAAATACTGCAAAAGCTTAATATGCTACATATTATGCTATAATATGCAGCAGCAGCACCTGTGTCAGAGACAGTAGCTAATAATGCCAATCAAGCTCCACTGAGTTTCTGTTCCTCCTAACTATATTACTAAGCAAATTTATAGAAACATCAAGGAAGTAACTGTTTTCATAGATGAAAATACAGGGTGGCAAAGTCTCAACTAAGGAAGAATATGTGAAATTGGAAAAAGAAATATGTGAAATTGGAAAAAGAAATGGAAAAAGTATTTTGCCCAAATGCTAAGTATACATCATAACACATTTAAAGTATAAGAAGCTTGCTGTTTAAGATTCTCAAAAAACTGTTTGTTTTTTCATAGTTAACCTGTGACACATCATCAGTAATATTCAGCATAGACAATAGTATGGTTGTTTTGTTTTGGCTTTCTTTTCAATAAATAATAGACCACTTCATGGAGGACATGAATACAAGTCTGATCTGGGGCTGCCCTGTGTGATAATTCTTTGAAGGTAGTGGGACTGAGAGAAAGCCCTACCGTGTTTACACTGGTTTATATAAGGAGATACAGTTTTTCTGATAGCCTGGTCCCAAACCATTTAGGGCTAGACTAACACTTTGAATTCAGCCCAATGCAGTTGTTTTATGAAGAGAAGTCACATGATTCCTGTAGCCAGACTTCCTCTGTTAAAACAATCTGTTTGCAGCATTTTGGACCAGCTGAAGTTTCCAAACAGTTTCCAAAAGGTAATCTCACTTAGGACTCTTTCAAACGGGGAGGAATTTCTCCCAATTCCGAATGGAGCCAATGCGGATTTATGTAAATTCGCTTGTTTAGCGAATTTACATGAACCCCTGCTCCGTTCGGAATTACTTCCCATTACCCGAAAATAACCCCCTCCTGCCCGAATTTGCATGCGAAGCTTTAATTCGCAATAAGGTAAAACCCATGATTGCATTCGAATTGGCTTCCCTCTTGCCCGAATTTGCGTGCGAAGAGTTAATTTGCAATAACATAAAACCCATGATTGCATTCGAATTGACCTTAAATTATACTTCCAATTTAGCCTTGTATGAAAGAGTCCTTAGAGCATGTTACAGTAGTCTAAACAGGATGTAATCAAGGCATGTATTATCCTAGGCAGATATGTCTTCTCAAAGAACAGGTGCAGCTGGCACACTAGTTTTATGCAGTCCTGTCCACAGCCCAAAACTTGGCCTCCCGGCTCAGATCTGTCAAGGAACACATGCAAGCTATGAACCAGAGATTTCAAGGGGAGTATAATCCCATCCAGTACAGGTGAAATCCCTGTTTCCTGATCAGCCTTCCAATTGACCAGGAGCACCTTTGTCTTGTCTGGATTTCACCTTGCTGACCCTTATCCACACCCAGATCACCATCATCCCACCCCGCACAAACAACTAAATCCAAAGTGTGCCCTGCAATTTAAATGGCACCAGATACAGTGGTCCCCCGGGTTACGAAGGTAATCCGTTCCGGGATTACCTTCGTAACCCCGGAAGCTTTCATTTCCCGGGGGACCGCTTTTGCGGACGGACCGCGCGGCCATTTAAAGGGGCCGCGCAGCTTTTTTTCTTTCGTATCCCGGGGGATCTTTTGGATCCCGGGGGATACAATGGCGGTCCCGCCGCCTTCGGATCCCGGGGTTTTCGCAACCCGGGGGATTCGTAAGGCGGGGGACCACTGTACTACTTATGAAAGACCCATGGTTGTCTGCTCCTGACAGAGAAGCCTCTAAATGGATTTTGAAGTTGTCCAGCACAGCTAGCTGAGGAGATTCCTGTTAAGGAAAATGCAACATGGGGCATATAGTGGAAGAAATAAAATATGTATATGAAAGTCACATTGACTAAGCAAAAGCAATTAAGAAGCTACATAGGTGAAAAGGCTAATGTAATTTAGAAGTCCTGGGAGCCAAGGACAAATGACAAGGATAGAATTATAGAATGCATATTGGAAACACCTGAGAATCAAAAAGTGTACAAGGTAATATGATGAAATACTTGGGTTGGACTTAAATATGGGTTGAACAATGTGAACCAATCAGAATGAGTGTAAACACCCACAAGTGGCTATAATAATAACAATGTATGCCAATGGTTTGTGTGAAGTGGTGTGGAGTAGAGAATAGTTGAGTTGAGCATTGTATAGAGTAGAGTAGATAATGGAATATAGCAAAGATTGTGTGGTGAAGGGCATTTAGTATATATAGTTAAATAAAGTAGATCTTTTATACAAGTCTACTGTGTTGCCTGGTGTCTTGAGAAAGAGAAGATACAAGAGCCACCAGAACCAAGGAGATGTTTGGAGACATCTCTGAAAGAGGAGTGAGAAGGCTGAGAGAGTTTGTCAGGGTCTTCAGCCTATTCTCTGAAGCTCTGCATGCTTAGAAGTAAGCAATAACCACTGATCAAAGCTGGTCTGCTCTGCTGCACAACAAGGTGGTGAGTTAAAGCAAGAATAAGACTAGCTACAACTCCCATCATCCTTGACAATTCCAACATCATTGTTGAAACTAACTCCACCAACTCAGAAAGGGAGACTAGTGAGCAGTAGGATGGGCACTGCCTGCTACTCCATAGAAAACCCAGGTGGGCAAAGATGGGAGGGATTAGCTTCCCTGTCAACCTCATTCACTGAGGTCTCCATAATACAAGACAGGTTGGCACGCTCTACAAGATCATATTCATCATAATTCCATAGGACACCAAAATTTGATGGGGTTGAGCCCCTTTGAGCTTCAGAGTCTACTCATCCTGATCTATTTATCTTGCTACTGTTCAATGTGGGCAACTAAGCAATCTGTCCTGTACACATTATTGTAGCAGACTATAGTTAATATTCTTTGTGTCAATGATCCCTTCCTGCATATTAAAATTAGATAAAGACAAAGTCAGTATCTTCCTACGGACAACGTAAATAAATATTAATACTTTATATTGTAAAGTGTACATCTCTTTAGTTCTTGAGGTTATGTTAGATATTTTCATTCCTCCTACTTGACTTTGAATGAACTAGGACTACTTTCTGCTGTAGTGTAATAGCTGAAAGTGCTTTTACAATTACAATAATTTAGTAGCTTATTTACTAATGCCTTATGCTTTCCTGAGGGTTATTAAGTTGTAAAAGACCTTTACTTTATGTGCTTGGTCCCATTCAGCCTGGCATGTTAGCGTTAGTATGAATATAATATATTATAATATAATAATAATATAATATAATAATTGTATATAATTCAAGGCTCTAGATTAGTCAGTTTTTCCTAAAGTTTTGATCACTAAAGCAACCACCATGAAGCTGTATTTGCTTTGATGCCCTCCTCATTTGGCTGAGAGAACACTAAGTAACAGATATTAAACAAATCACTTTATCAGCATGATGTATCACTTAGATTCATTGTCTTCTACTTTACAATAATCTTACTAAATTTACCAAGTATCCATATTTTCTATATAGTCGTGAAAAGTATTTTGCTGGATATTTACCAGAACACTGCTAAGTAAGACTGCTTTGTTCATCCCATTTCAATTTTTGTGTTTCGCATGAATTTATTTAAAAGAAAATGGTATAGTGAATACTGAAATAAACACTGGGAAAAACAAGATGTAGATATATTGTTCACCATATTGCAGATTAAGTATTTTTGTTCTTTCTTGACACTCCTCCAAATTTAGGGAAGTAACTCTTTGTTTTTTCCCATTTGTGTAAACAAATAATTTCAGTAGTTTTCTTCTTCTCCATGAAAATATGTGGGGCATTGTGCAGTATTTATTTGTTTGTTTGTTTAGAATTATTCATATTTTGCATTTTTATTAGGAAAAATTCCTGATGGGTATGTTGTACAAAATATACTTTCATGTACAAAAAATAAGAGTGGTGTCCCAAATGTTAAGACACTCTTGTTCAGTAAAAATGTAAATATTTGTATTTTGTCACATCCGTATTAACATTTGAGGAACTGTTCTAATTTGACTAGTTATTGCTAGTGTTTGGACCTGTTGGTCCATTATGCTTAGATGATGAAAGTTAATCTTACATATCCTTTATTTCTTTAGTAATCTCATCCTGTCCTATTTAAAACAGAAATAATGGTTGTATTGTTTTCAGTGTTAATTCACGTTTTTTATTGTTGACTGCTTTTTTATTGTTTTTGTTAAAAAAAGAAGTTGTGCAAAGACAGGAGGAGAGATGTTGAAGGGTTGTTGTTGTTGTTGTTGTTGTTGTTTTCCTTTTTGAAAAAATAAAGTTCTAAAATGCAATGTCTTTCACCACAGATGACTAGAGGGACCTTGATTTGTAAAGACAATATGTGTCAGCGATAAGAAAATTTATGAGTATTTTTTGCATCACCAATTTTCACTAGCAATAGGTTTCAAATATGTTTATGCTACAGTTCTGGATACATAGTGATTTGCAAGGTTTTTCCCACAGTTCACATGTAGATAAAATATGTGCTACTTGAAGTTACCTTTATAGCTTCATCTCAGTTATGTTCACTCTCATCTCCTCCTTCTAAGTTTTACTGGGCATCTTTTCAGTAAATATCTCTCATCACACCAAACAGCACCTGGTAATTTCTCTCAACAGAGGTCAGCCTCTAGAAATTCTTGGGGGGTTGGTAAAACTAAAAGAATGCTGAAGGGTCTTGAAAGCAGACTGTCATCATTAATCATGTGCTACATACTGCCCTGTTAGTAATGTCACATTCAAATATTAACATGGCCCTGAATTGATAGTTCTAGAGTGTTTCTGCCCATAATCATGTGGCATTTCTAAGTATTCATAAACAATATTTCATACCTCGTAGTTTATATGGATATAGGAAGTTTAAAAAGCCAGTTTGTTTTATTAATGAGTTTTTAACAAGGTTAACAGGATTGTCTTTCAGTTGTAAAAAGGCATTGTTCAACACATTGTGAATAGGGTGCCTACATTTAATATGAAAAACTATTGACAGGAGGTTACTAAACAACACTTTTACTCCAAAAGATAGATTTACATAAATATCATGTTCTTTAGCAAAATGTCTCCCCATTGATGCTCCTTACATATCTTGGAAGGGACAAGAATAGATGCATGTAATAGGTAGCAAAAAGTCCACTTGACCAAGGTCTTAATTTTATTTATTTTTAGTTTATAATTGTAATTTTACACATTGAAAACAGGACATGTAAAACTATGCATTTTTCTGGAACTGTGCAACTTTATTTGAAAGTTAAATGTGAAAGATCTGTCTTATATGGGAATTATATGTGTTTTCGAAGGCATAATATAAGAAAGTAAGGACCTCCTTAAACTGAATGAAAATATGACAATAGGAGTAGCATCATTAAGAAAAATAGACCTTTCTAGCTGTGCTAAATTACAATCTTCTTCAATTATTTGAGTCTCATAGTATTTACAGGTACATTTTTTGACCTGTGCATGTTGTGAAATGTGATATGTTACATACCATAACAACTTGAATAACTGCTACTCTGTTTACCCAAGGATTGAATGTTCAGCTCTTTTATATTGTAGATATGTAATATAATTGGGTTAAATATACTTATATCTCATATCTATGCAAAGGGATCTTGTAGCACCTTTGAGATCAACTCAAAGGTACTATTATATCCCTTTGCACACTGTTCATGTTAACCTAACTTGCCTGTTTCTCAGAGAAAATCATTTTGTATAACTAAATAACATTGTGCTGTTGTGTGGGTGGCTATATGTTTTCCCCCAAGGGATTTGCAAACAGTCAGCAATGAAATGTTTTGAGACTTTGTCTTGTCTTTGAACAGATTTTGACAGAGCTGAAGTCAGACAATCAGCGACTGAAAGATGAAAATGGAGCCCTCATCCGAGTCATCAGTAAACTCTCCAAGTAGTATATTGATCCTGTGATGGGCATAAAGATGACATTTCTGTGCACAAGCTGCAACCTCCTTCTGATTTTCCAGTTGAAAGAACTGCTAGCATTTCAGATATGGATCAGCTGGCCACACATACTGCTCCTTGCACTTGACTGGGCATTCCCATATTGCACAATGCTTATCCTCTCCTTACCCACATGGCATAGCCCCCACACACAGACACACTTCATTATTCTGAGAATGTTGACGTTATTCATTCAGTGAGACAAATGCTGGTATGGCACTGTCTGAGCTGCCCAAACAATCTGCTGTAAGCCTCATGTCCGTCCACAATAATCCAATGTAAAGAAGCAACTACTGTAATAAGTAATAAAGAAGTGACTTGCGATGTTGGCCCAATATGTCTTAAGATACTACCTTGGAATAAGAATAAGGAGTGGAACTGAGAATTGTCACTGAGGATTTGTCAACGTCTCTTCTGGAATTTGGGAATCTGCAGTCAGAAAGCCACAAGAACTTATTTCTCTGGGAGTCTGACAGTGGTTATTCAGCTTTGGAGATTAATGTTTTCCACATGTCTCAATAGCTGACAGATTTATTTAATATTACATTTTAAGTCTAATTGAACAGGGAGGGACTATAAATGGTTCTTCCTTTGGTTTTGCTTCACCTTTATGGTCCTACTCAACTTGCTTCCTGCTGTTGCCTTCCATGGTTGCCTTCTCTGGTACTATTTAATAATAGTGTGGTCTTATAACCTCTGCATTCTGTGGCTAACACTTTGTCCCCTTCATTCTTCAAGACTTTCAGCGGGAAAACAGCAAACCAGAAAACATTGCTTTCCAGTTGTAAGAAGTACTCTTGCACAAGACACCAGTGTATCTTTTAAAATAGCAGAATCCTCACTTTTATGTGAAGTAATCATGAGGCATGAAAAGCTCTGCAAAATACCTGAGCAAAGGAAGTTATAATTTTCAGTGTGTGCAAAAGCAACTGAAGATATAAGCATTCTCCATTTTTAAAGAAGCAGAAGGTTGATGGATGGAGGTGCCCATCCCCTGTGGAAAATGACTCAATTTGTATGCAGTTCTTGTCAAAAATACTGCATAATGTTTGAGATTTTTAATACAGTTATCATTTTCACAGTGTAAAACATGAATGAGTCTGCATCTAATGAGGACATTTACAGCAAGGATCTACATTGTTTAGAAACCTTTTGTGTGTACTGGAAATAAATTAATTCACTTTTACAGATTCTCAAAATATAACTGCTTCAGCACTCTATTCTGACTACTATGAAGAACTCAATTTCATTTTCAGAATCTATTTTAAAAAATCCTGCCAATAATGTGATCCTTTGCCAGTGGACTTGTTCTATGTTTTTAATTGTGTCTTCTTCTCTTTTAAAGCATGATGCCACTTTTATGAAGCTATAGATCTGGTCTAGATTTAGGCAGTTCTCACCACTGATTAGAAAGGAACTTTTGGGATCTGAGCATAGTCACTCATTAACAGGTAATTAGTGGCAATACAGGCTTTTCTCTCAGTGTTTTCATCCTTTTTTAGGTTTTTTATATTTGTATGTTACTCTCACTACCGCTGGCTGAGAAGAAGGGCATGGAATATTTTAAGACGGAGAGATCAGCATCTCTGAACCGGCCTATTAAGCTGCTTCTCTTCAAAGATCGCAGATTCTAATATGAACAGGTTTGAGGTTGGAATTTCTTATTGGAAAAAGCAGGCCCTGAGTTTTAAGCAAGCACTTGATTTTTGTTTGTTTGGTGTGGCATTCTGTCATATTTAGAACAATATCAGGATGGATCAAATAATTTTCTGTTACAAATTCATATACTTTACTGATATTATGTTTGGTATTCTCTTATTGCGCAATTTGTTTCAGACCTTTATATTGCTGGGATTGGTGGTGATGTAGTTTTCCTGTTCTGTATTCATAAACAGTCTTCAGCTCCTGCTGACCAGAGAAGGCCTTGATGCATGTACTGATCTTTTTGCAAGTGATACCTTCCAGCTCTAGGACTTGGTAGCTTGCCAATCTGGCTGCTTTGCATGACCTAGGAATTCTCAGTGGATCCTGTTCAGACACTAACATGAAAGATCACTTAGCAGCATAGAAGAAAAAGACATATCGTGCTTATAATCCATTCTACAGTGATTCCTGCATTCCATTATTAACACCACATATTAAGATATAATAAATAACTCTCACAGCTATAGTGTAAACAATCTTAAATCAAAAAACTGTGACAATACAGCAGGAAAGGTGATGCCATATGAAGTCAAGACTTAATACAGTTGGAATGTTATGTGTAAATTTGATTTTTCCATGGGTTGAAAATTGTGTGAATATATTATTCCTGTTGGCAAGCCAAAACACTCCTGTAGCCATGCTACCATAATGGTGAATCAGATTATTTTATGGGGATTACTGTGACAAATGCTGATAGTCATGTGTCATGCAGCTTGATGTTCTGGGTCTCATTTTGATATAATTTTCATTATTTGAACACTTAGCTTTGGCTTCTTCAGTAGAATGGCAAAGCTCTAGAGGACCCATCTGTATTTCCACACTGAAGTAAATTATGGTCACTGTTTTAGATTGTTTTTTGCCCATGTACATAATCCCTTTGTTTCCTGCTTTTGTGTGAGGCATTATCAAACCAGGAAATGTCTAATCATAGTTTACAGTTTCATTTGATTAGAAAACTGGTTATCAGTTTTTGAACTAGAGAAGATCTTAAATCATGCTATAACATTTTCTGTAGATGCTGGATTGTTCTGACGCTAGTTCAGACAAAACAGGCTACTATGGCTTCCTGGGTTAATTATAGTTTAAGCAAAGGGGTTGTGAATGTAGGCAAAGGTCCATTCATGTCTTAGTCATTGGTTTAATGCAATGAAATAAACGTTATAGAAGAATTCAGGACAGAGTATTCATATGCTAATTTCATGTTTGCTTTTAATAAAAATCAGAAAATATTACAACTACTGAATAATGTTTCCTTCCTGATGTATTATATTGCTATAGTTTAATGTTTATATGGATTTTATATGAAGATATAATTGTGCAGTATGCTGGAACATTCTCTGCATAAATTGCATATTATGTGAGAATATGAGAGCATTCAGCCTTGTGGATACTGGAGGTTTTTCTTTAAAATAGGAAGTGGACCTTTCTCCTTACTACTGTCTTAATTTCACAGGTAATGTACAATGTAAGATGTGTCTGCATGTCAGAGGTCTTAAAGACCTCCGCCACATCTATCCAGATGCTTCCATACAATGGCTTTGATTTAAAAGGCATAGCTTCAAGTAAGGTAGAATTGGGACTTGAGTTTTATTGTTTATAAATTGTAAAGCTGAAGTTTTAATGGGGTCATTGTTGGTCAAAGCAAGTTTCACCAGTTGCTGTTTATGCCACCGCCAGCATAGCTCACAACTTCATTAGGGTACACAAGCCTCTCCCCCACGACAAGGGGGCGTCAATGGAGAGGTCAGATGAAACTAGAGATTTAGAAAAGGGGCTAAGTTGAGGGAAGCAAATGCAAATAGGAAGAAGTCTTAAAGAGTTGACAATCTGTTTAATGGGCTTTGTTGCTAGTGCCTTCAAGTCATTTCTAATGTATGGTGTCCCTAGAATAACCCCACCATGGTTGTTGGTTTTTTTTGGGGGGGGGGCAAGATTTGTTCAGAAGGGGGTTGCCTTTTTGCCTTCCTCTAAGGTTGAGATATTGTAACTTGCCCAAGGTCACCCACTGGGTTTCCATGGCCAAGTGAGGTTTAAACCTTGGTCCAACACTCAAACCACTATACCACACTGGGTCTTACATTACTGTATTTTAGTAATATAGATGAGGCACTGTTATATGAAAGAACTCTTAAAAATGATTGGAAAACGATTTCAAATTGAGGAAACGGAGCAAGAGTGTACTTTTCTTAACCTTTATTTAGCAATAGTTGAAGTTGGATAGTATGAGCATCTGCTTTCTGTATTCATGTTGATTTACAGTTAACAGAGCAAATTTATGGATGGGTCAGAAAGTTGTTGAGACCCATTTCAGCCAGACAGGGAGCCACATTTCCAGCTATACAGGAATTATTAGAACATTTTAATCTTTAAAAATAAGCTAATTTTTAATTGATTAATTGTTCCCAGTCCACATAAACTGAATTTTGATTACTGGAAACAAGTCTATAGAAACTGAAAATATAGATATGGAGCTACCACATAGGCTTCTTTCTTTCACAGGCTATGGATATAATCTAATTTTGGTTTTCATACATAGTAAAATCTCTCTTATT
This sequence comes from Urosaurus nigricauda, assembly GCA_034509955.1. Lineage (NCBI taxonomy): Eukaryota > Metazoa > Chordata > Lepidosauria > Squamata > Phrynosomatidae > Urosaurus > Urosaurus nigricauda. The sequence goes on along the minus strand of JAOEGL010000004.1, from coordinate 44,196,094 downwards.
ATCACAGTGTAGCATATAAGACTAGCCATTATGTTATTTGTCTAGTGTTCTAGATGTGTATTGAGCCAGTAACAATGATTTCTTGTCTCAGTACACATCTAGAACACTAATTAGTATGCCAGACTCATCAGGGCTTTCTTGCCCATTTTATCACAACTCCTTTTCATGGTTCCCAGTCAGCAAAGTACTATATTCTAAACTCTCTCCACCATTCATGGCTTTAGGCAATATCTTTACTCCCAACTCTGTCCCCCCCCCCCCCCATTGACAATAACCATTGTTAAAATTTGTCACCCTATCACCCCATTACATTTCTTTTCCTATTCACACACATAATCTGTTAATTCTTAAGTATAAATGTCTGTCAATAGGCACTTCATTCCATGCATCTAATGAAATAGGTTCCATCTAGAAAAGCTTATGTTACCAACCTCTTTCTCTGTCTCAAAGGTCTACAATATCCCTTTGAATACCAATTCAGACTAATGCAGCAATGTCTTTGAATCATATTGTATATGCAGCCACTGGCCTTGTTTCAATAGACAGGAGTTTAACATTTACTATTAATTAGGGAAGGCCAAATTTGTTCTTGACTGAACTAATGGAATGGTAAAAATCAAGGTAAAATAAATGGTTTAGCATTCCTTAATACATACGTGTATATGACAGATAGGTCATATAATAGATTCAGATAGATTCCTTTGCCCTCATACATGATATATTAGTGAGGGCCTGAACTTTTCTGAAAATGGATTTGATCCAGACTTAGTCATGGAGCTCCATAACCACTACACCACTATCACCACCCTGAAAATTGTTCTTCATAAGAAGGTCTTCAGTATATTTTAGGAAAACTTTCACAGTTCAAATACAAGTTCATAAGCAGGTTTGTCTGAGCACTTTTTTCTCCAGTTGTTTGTCTGTTTATTATATCTAAAAGGGATCTTGTTTTGGTAGGACGTCTTGCAAATAAATCAGAAGATACTGAAAATGTTTGTTATTTGCACTCACATTGCTGCAGCTTTTTACAGCTTTTGTAGTTTTGATGTAGTCTGATTTTTACCATGCATTTTTTGCTTTCCACACTCCACCTGCTCCACTTTTTTATTTGCTCACCTGACACTCTGGGCAAAATCTGAATTTGAACTCTAGTGTTCTAGATACATGTTTCTTGCAAGAGGCATTTCTAGTTTAGTTTCAAGCTTGCAAAATCCCCAGGGTATTTTCCTTGAATGATTTGTGTTTGAATTCACATTCATCTTCATGTTTGAAATCTGTGTGTGGTTCTGCTAGAGTCAGCATGTTCCAAGAAGGATTTTTTACCAAGGTAACTACTTAAAAGCTTACAGGTGAAAACTCATTTCCTAGGAGTTTCTTTTCTCCTCTGCTGTTCAAGTTGGACCCATGGTGAATGCAATTTTCAATGTGTTGTCACTGTACCACTGAAAAAACAGCAAGGCCCAAGCCATTGTCATAAGATCTGTTGTGCTTCTCCCCACCTGAATTTAGTTGATGCTGTTGTGAAATCTAGTAACTATCCCTCTCTGCAAATGTTAATAAGTGGAAAAGAGAGAGAGGTTTTCAGCTTTGGCTTGCTAACTTTCATTTGCAAGTGCTCTGTACTTACCTGTTTTAAGGAGAGTTTTACAGATCTTTGTAAATACACTACTTGGAGAAAAGATAGCCTGTGAGTGATGGAAAAGAATGTATTTTTATGCAACCTTTTTGAGTGGCCTTTCAAACTCTGATATGAATGATTTTTGTTTTCCTGATTGTTATATAGTATTCTAAGTATTATATGTTTGAAAGTTTGAGAATAATATTCACATCTATGATGCTTGTAAACACGGACAGTATTTATAAATGAATAAAGTATGTGCTTTAACACGGAGTCTGTCTAAAATAGTGAATTTATGTCTTCTTGATTCCTTAATTACAAATATTTTTTCCTTACATATCTCTCTTCCAGTAGGTCTTTGGGGGAAAGTATTAAGTTTCTCCTTTATTTCTTTCTTTCTTTTCTAAGAGGCATGCCTCTGGAGACTATATGGTCACAGTCTTTGATTTTCATGTCTCACTATAGAATCAGTGCAAGATCTTGTCCATCCTCCCCATCCATTCTTCCTTCATTGTGTCCTGACTCTCCTTAGATGGCTGCTGTTTGGCCATTCATGCAACTGAGGGTTTAGGGTGAGAAGTGTACTAGTTAAGTGCACAGGGAGTGGGTGGGGCTACTGCCAAAATACTTCTGTAATAGCTCTAGCAATTTCCGAATGACGCACTGTGCAGGCACAGTTAACTCATTTGTGTGAGTTCACAGATGACCTCTCAAAGAACTACAGTTAAGGTAAGCACCCATATGCCCGTCATTCAGAATATAGCCTAGTACAGTGCGCCCTTGCCTTATGCGGGAATCCATTCCGGATCCCCTCCCCGCATAAGGCTAATCCTGCATGTGCTCAAACCCCATTCACCTTATTAGGGCTCGCCATCCACATGACCTCAAGTCTGCGTATGGCAAGCCTGCATACAGTGTGCTGTATAAGGATTTTTAAATTGTGTGAATGGCTCTATGGGAAAGATGTGAAACGTGGTAATGACTTTACCCATCATCTTATGAACTGATACATACATTTGTCTAAACTGACATTGCAAGCAAAATGGATATTAGCATTTCTGCCTCCATTTCTGAGATTTCTATACAAAACTGTCTAGGCTCCAGCCCACCAATCTCAAGTGAACATGGGATCTCTGTTGTCCTATCTCTGGATTTCCCTCTTGGATTTACTGGAATGATACTTTTTTGTACAAAATGTCTGGAGTAAATAAAACTGCCCATTTGAACCAGGGATTCCAGATTATTGCAGATATTGTTTCTTCAAAGAATTATGACAGAGAGTATACTGTATTGTTCTTTTGGGGGTTTTTTGGGCTATGTGGCCATGTTCTAGAAGAGTTTCTTCCTGATGTTTTGCCAGTATCTGTGGCTGGCATCTTCATTGATACCTATTCTGAATTTCCTTGGAGACTGGATTTTTGTTTTAGTGCAGGAGGTATTTTCAGTAGGATGATGGCTAGGAAACAGAGGCACAGGGAATACCCTACTTGGTCTCTTGGACTGTAGTATATATAAACGCTTAATGCTTCAGTAATGTCCATCTGAATGTTTCCTTGATGTTATCCTGGCAGAAACAAAATGGCATCAAATGTGCCAAAACTCCAGGGACATCCCAGGACTTAAGTTTGGATAGTTGATAAATAGCACCTCTTAGACCAGGCCTACACAACATACGGCCTGGGGGCTGCATGCAACCTGCCAAAGGATTTTGGGTGGCCCATGAGGATGTGGAACAATTTTAAGGCTCCTCTGCTGCTCAGCCTTCTGAGGAGAAGACCAGGCAGCAGAGGAAGAGGATGGTCAAATGTCTGCCAAGCAAAGTTCCTCCACCATCCAGCTTTCTACTGAGGAGGAGGACAGACAAATATTTGCCCTACAAGGCTCCTCTACAGCTTCTCCTGAGGAGAAAGCCGGGTGGAGGATCAAGATGGGTTAACATTCACAGTACTCCTCTGCTGCTCGGCTTTCTCCTGAGAAAAGAGCCAGGTAGAGGAAGAAGATGAGGATGGAATTAATATTATTATTAAGTAACATTAAATAAATTAATTAATATTTAATTAAAACCTATCTGCGGCCCAAAGAAGTTAATCTATTTTAATTCTGGCCCCTTCCTACTGCCAAGTTATGCAGGTCTGTCTTAGACCAATAAAGGAGAGCCAAAGTGGTATGGTGGTTTAGGTGGTGGACTGTGACTTGAAAAATGAGGGTTCAAATCCCTACTCAGCCATGAAAATCAGGGTTACCTTGGGCAAGTCACACTCTCTCAGCCTCAGAGGGAAGGCAATGGTAAACCCTCTCTGAACAAAGCTTGCTAGGAAAAGCCTGTAATAGGGTTGCCATAAGCAAAAATAGTTCGATACTGTATTCAGACTGACATGTAAATCAAGCAAAACAATGGCATCTTTATGGGAGCTCTAGACAAAGGCAGATATATTTTGAGATGAATATGGGTCAAATAGTTCAATTGGCTATGGAGCAACTTAGTTTTATCAAGTGATGGAAGCAAAGTATATGCATTTTTCCAGACCATGGAGTGGCTCAGTCTTTGTACACAGTAGTATTGTAGCCCAGGACCTTAGGAGAGATGTCCAGTGGCCCAATAACTTCAAGAGAGAGAGGACGGAATATCTTGTTGTTTTTTTTAAAAAAAAAAAACAAGTGCCTCCTAAGCCAAATGCAGCCATACTTGCCATGTGGAGGCCAGAATAACACACTTGGGAAAATAAAAACAGTGATTGACAAATATGGCTTCACAGGATCTTTGCTGACCAGTGTGCTGCCACCACAGAACAGCCTTAGAAGTGAAGGAAAATGAAGTCCTTGTCTTACAGCTGCAGTTTGAAAGGGCAGAAATAGGGACATGGGGTTACTCAAAAGAACGGAGTAACCACAGTGACCACATTATGTCTCCTCTCCCCACTTTAACTGTTGAGGCTTGAGTTGTGATTCTCCAGAGCAGACAATAAAGGTCTGCTCCATCATTGCTGCAGGCTCCTATTGAAATATAATTCTTTTTTTTTTCTAAGCCACAACATTGCTGCTTGTGTTTATGGGCTCTGACAACTAAACAAACATCTCCGACTCTGACTCTGTCCAGGTTTCTGACACTACCAAAGTATCATCTGGAAGCCAAGCCAAGCCCACCTGTGTTGGTCCAGCACATTACAGAAACAGATAGCATTTACGTACTTCAGCATTGTTGACCCTAAAAATATGGGATGGTACCATTGGGATGAACTTGGAAACCTGGATCCAAAACTATCCATGATTTCTTCTTGGCTGCCTTTTGCTTACTTACCTACATAGCCAACAACCTTCTTTCAATGTGCATTTTATTTAATAATGTGTTTGGCTTACATTTGGCTTCATGCTTTGCTGACCTCATCCTAGCAGAGAGAAATTCTATACACTGAACAGCTGTTAGGTGTATTAAACCTTGAGCCTAGATTGGATTTTGAATGCATGATAAATAGCTCCTCTAAATATTAAATAATACCTTGTATTGTTCACATGCTGTGAGGCTAATGATCACTTTTAAAAAACATTAAAATACATAAAATAAAATAAAAACATTATGGTGTTTTGATTATACCATTATTAAAGTAAGCAGGCTGAGACACAGTCCTACTGAAGCCAGCATGGAGGGTGGGGTGGATAAAGAGATTCAAAATACCCCTACATCTGGTTTTTATCTAACAGCTTTCTACATTTATGCAAGGGTGATAGGAGGAAAAAAATATCCCTAATCCATCACTGTGCCCTCCATAGTTAGAGGAGGTTGGTGCATTTGTACTCTGAAGAAGCCCTGCTTGAAATTTTCAAAAGTGGCATAGTCTTGTGACTCTTAAGTGGTGTGTTTGCAGACATAATAAATGATAGCATTTAAAGTCTAGTCCTAATGCTAGCATTTTATAATCATATAGGTCTTCAGACTACTCAAATTCAAAGTTCTTTCACTCAGTGATCCTTATAATATCCCTGTTAGGAAAGCTCACACTTTTTATCAGTGTATCACAGATTGACACATAACGGCTGCAATCCTCCATGGTTCAGCACTGAAGCACTTACTACTCCCTTGACCTACTGAAGAAAACGCCCCCCCCCATGGCCATTTGTACCTAGAGTGTGGGGAGAGAGGTGTTCACAAAGGTGTGTAGCAATGTACCCATAGCCAGATGCAAAGTAACCACATCATCTACTCAGGCCTGCCAAGGGCCTCCAGAGGTTTCAGCAACTGATGTAATCACTTGATGTTTAGCTGAATTAACACAGCCAGCTGCTTCTGCAATTCCTCCTGCCCTTTTCCAGGCACAAATGTCTGTGCTGGGGGGGAGGGGGGCTTTAGTGGTTCTATGCTTGGTCCAGGAGGTGGCTTTGGTCACTGTGGAAATAGGAAGGAGGTGGGATGAGAATACCATCTTCCATAGAGACCAAAAATAGACATGTACGGACATAGGTTTAACTGAGCATAGAGTTGTGCCCAGGATTTCAGCTCACTCCTTGACATTATAGTTCACCTGCTCCCAATAGCTAAAGTGCTTGTCATTATCAGCTTTAGCAACAGTAGAATGGCTGGATTAGTTTTAACAAAGCACTTTAGAAGTGCCATAGTACAGCTGCAGGTACAGCCTCTATACTCTAAAGCAAAACATCTAGAGAGCTCCTTCCTGGAAGGAAGTTTGCAAGAAGTTGGTGTAAGTAGCTTTCTGTGGACCTAGAAACAACATTCTTACAGTATGGATTTGATTTGTTGCTTTCATTTATAATCACTTTAGCTGACTTGTTAATATTACTCAAAGACAAAGCAGTATTAGTATTTTGCAGCATAAAAAGATATAAAGAAATCCTGTAGTATTTTGGGACTTAGAAAAATTTCTAGCGTAGACCCCAGTCTACATCAGGTGCATCATGGACCCCAGTGGGATCCATTTCACCAGATTCAGTTGATGGAGTGGACTGGAGCCTATGAAAGCTTATGCTAAAAATGGCTTCTTCTCAGCCTCAAAGATGCTAGAGGATTCCTTGTATGTCTTTCCTTATTAGCATTGTGCAGAAAAGTGGCAATGGTAAAGCATTCTTAAATGCCGTCTACTTCATAAACCCTATGTTGAGATATGGAAAAAATACAGGGAATTAAACCTCTTTAATGATCTTGTCTTTTAACTGTCTTTCTTGGGAGACTAGCAACAGAGGGATTTGAAACAAAAAGTGATTAGATAGAGGCTGGATGACCATCAGTTCGGGATACTTTGATTAGAGTTCCTGCATGGCATGGGGTTGGACTGGATGCCCCTTGGCTTTTCTTCTAACTCTAAGGTTCTGTGATTCTATTATCTTTAGCTTTAGTAGATATGCACATCTTACTCCAATGCATTAAGCTGTACCACCAAAAATATCTTCTTTGGGGTAACTATTACACTTGTCAGTCCATGACAGCATTTCTAGGATGCTTGGCGGGGGGGAGCAAAGTGTGCCCTGTGATTTCAAGAGATGTATAGGGAAGACATTGCAATAAATGTCCTTGTGTGAGGTGCTGCACCATCCCAAATTCCTTTGTCTGTATAACTAGTAAGACAGCCCTACCTTCCTTGGCACCTAACTGACCCCCTCAGACCTTTTAACAATCCATCTGTCTCACTGCCCCCATTAATTTCCCCCTCCAATTTTATTCTGAATTCTAATTTGATGTTTTTAAAATTACTATTTTAGATTATTATGTGTTTAATGCTGTAGCACATTGTGTTGTTTTTTTTTAACTGTTCCCCACTTGCTGTTACCCGCCTCAATCCAACACAGTGAGAGGCGGGATACAAATAAATATATCATCATCATCATCATCATCATCATCATCAATATTTCCCCACCCAGTTTCTTCTAAATTCCAAAGGTCATGAATTATGCATAGCAAGGAAGCCACACTACCGTGAAAAAGAAACACAAAGAACTGGTTCTTTCTGCTAGTTTCTTTAATAAGGAAACACATATCATTACAAAATAACAATTTAACAATAAAGACAGAAACAGAGTCCACATGAGGGCAGAGAAGGGGGCATTAAAAGCAGCTTCCTGCAGGGCAAGATGGGGCAGAGATCTGTACTGCAGAGCTTGGGCTGCACCAGAAGTGGGGAAAATGAAGTAGATCCACAATGTCAATCAACTCAGATTGTATTGTAAATTTGTGGATGACAGAGAGAGGTATGGCTGGAATGGGAGGCCAAGTGGGCAGAGGCCTCTCCCTGCCATGAATATCAAACATGTGAAGCCTTTTTGTCTTTGACCTAGCTCGAGGTGGGCATCATGTGACTCTAGATGTTATTGGATTGCAGTTCACCATAGCTGTAGCTAGCATTGTTAATGGCAAAAAACATGAAAGGGATTCCATATACTGTATGGTATATGTGGTTCCACAAAAACTGACTGAAACTAACAGAATGAAAATCAACAGAGACAAATGCAGAATTCTCAATTTAAGCTACAAAAACCAAATGCTCAGGTACAGTATGGGGAATACTTGTCTTAGCAGTAGTACACATGAAAAGGGCCTATCAGCGTTATTGTTGCTGATAAGCTGAATACGACTGAGCAGTGTGATGCTGCAAGAACAAAGAAAAATACTATTTTAGCCTCCATTAAAAGAACCATAGGTTCCAATCAAGTGAAATAATTGTCCCACTATATTATCCACTAGTCAAGCCTCATCTGGAGTACCGCATTCAGTCCTCAACATGTCATTTGAAGAAGACTATAGACAATGAAGCAGGCTCACAGAAGGGCAACAAGGATAATAAAAAATATGGAGAACAAAACCTATGAGAAAAGGTGAGGCAGTTGGACATGATCAGCCTGATAAAGACTGAGGGGGTAAAATGATTGCACTTTTTAACTATCTAAAGGGCTGTCACAGAGAAGAAAGGGTACATTTGTTCTCTGCTGCCCCAGAGAGTAGGACCAGGTCTAATGATTTTAATGATTTTACAGTTTTCAACTGACTATTGGTAGGAATGTCTTGATGGTATGTGTGGTTTGACAATGGAAGCAGATACCTAAAAAGGTGAAGTCACTTTCTCTGGACATCTCCAAAAAGAGCCTGGATAGCTTACCTGCTGGGGATGCTCTAGTTCCTGCACTGGGTAGGAGGTTGGATTCAATGGTCTATGGGGGCTGTTCCAATTTTATGAACATCAGAAGGATTGCATGATTCCCACCCCTGATCTATTTCACAATAGCTGGGTATGGAAAATTGTGTCATTTAATTTCTCACAATGCCATGTTAAGTATTCCAGGGCACTGTGAAAAAATATCAAATGGTAGTCAGCTTCCCAGACTGAGTTGCTACTGCCATATAAGCCCAGGACAGAGGGTGAGGGAATGAGCCAAAGTAGACATCAACACTAGTGGGCCCTGTCAGAGCCCTTTGGTCCTCTGAGCATGCTGGGTGCTGATGCTGGCCCTGAGTACAGGCTAAGCAAAGGCTTCAGAAGAATGCATTCATAGCTAGATACGAGAGGAGTCTCCCTGAAGTCTCTCCCTTCAGAGGTCAAGCCAAACTAAGGCCTCAGATTTAAGCCAGCTCTCGGTTATCCACATTTGTCATCAGAAATAACATAAAGACAAGATGGAAAGACAGATAAAGACAACAAAGGTGGGAAGACATTAGCAAGGGAGAGCAAAGAGGCTGAAGATCACCAGTCAGCCAATCCCCATTTCAGGATCCTGGCAGTCTGTAATCTAATATGGCTTCTAAATTTACATCAACAGTGAAATGCTTCAACACGACACAGAACATTGAAGCTGCGATGTTGCTGCTACCTGTATGTGGTAAAAATTCAACAAGTTACAGCTTTGTAAATACATGTTACAAGACACTGATGAAATTCATTGCCATATTGGTGTTATGTTTCCCCACCCCTGCGTTCAGTGATTTTTATCAATGAATTAGGCATGCTTTGTTGCTTTTTTTATTAAAAAAATTACTTTTTATTGAAAATAAGCTTACATTGTTACGACCATTCTCTCTCTCAGAGTTTTTTTTTCCAATCCCTCCCCCCAACCCAATTTCATTAGATAAAATAAATTCATCCACACCACATTTAAAAAATAAGTCTGTAGCCTGACTGTATTCTAGAAAATGGACAATGGTGACACGCATGGTGAATGGGTTCTGCTTTTTGCATGCTGCTACTTACATACTGGCTAGTCATCATGCATTGTTTACAAGAGGATTTTAATTATGTTAATAGATCTCTATATCATTTTATATATAAGTACACACAAATGATGAGAATTGGATGAGGCTCAGATGGCTTGAATCAGTTCACCATTTCCTCCCCTTTATGAAAAAAGAAACTAAACCATTGTATTGTATTAAAGCTAACAGCTTCCCCATTTTAAACAGCAGAAGTTGGAAACACCATTATTTAAATTATTTTATGTTCTGACTTGGTTTTACATAATAATGCCTCTACATCATTGGTTTTAGAGAGGATACCCTGGATTGTTAGAAGCTGGAACAGAGCCAGGTTTCTGTGCTGATGCTGCTGTTTTGCCAGTGATCTATTAAAAGTTCAAGATCCTCATATATATTCTGATCCAGTAAGAGTAATCCATGCACATAAGCAGACTTCCACCCATTGCTAATATGGATAAAGATCCTCATCTGCACTGTACTATACTGTCCACCTGATCCCTATTTAACTGGATGGATAACTCTTTTTTATAGTAATTGAAATGTGCACCCATATATAGAAATACCAACTGTTACATACATATGATTGGTTGTCCATGACTACTGCTGGTGGATTAGGGTCATTACTTTCAGGATTTCCTTCTATCTTACTCTCACCAGTTTCTGTGGATCTCACCTTCCAGCCAAACGTAATTTAAGAACATGAGCACAAATACTAACTCAAGGTAAATGCAATTACAGGTGATTGCAGATTATGAATTTGTTAATACAGAAAGTTGGGCTGCTACTTGGTTTCTGGGTAGGTATGTATAGATTTACAGATTACTATGGATTAAGGAAAGATAACCTAATTTGACTGATTGTCAATATGAATTACCAGTTCAAAGCAGAAAGTAAAGTTTGTGAACTTCTGATGGGCGTGATCTTATCACACAGTTAACTTGTGAACAAATTGATTCTGACATGAACATGGTTATGTCAGAATAAATTTGTTAGTCATTAAAATGTGCACTCTTGAAAGGTAGCAGAATCTGTGGCATAACCTGTGAAATTAAAATCAGACCTATAATGCACCATAGCAATTTTATTTTATTTTTATTTGTTAAAATACTAATTTGTCTGTCAGCCTGTATCCAAATTCAATCAGACCAAAATTCACTTTGGCAGTTACAATTGTGTAACCTAGAGTTAACATATCCATGACAGTTTCATATTCACAATCCTTATATATTCTCTAGTTTAGGAGATACACAGGTATCACAAAAGTCCCCCAGTTTCTATTTACTGGGGTCTGTTTCCCTTGGGAAACAGAAGAGTGATGTTTCAATCACCCTTGCATACAAGTGATCTCCAGTGTGAGGGGAAATTGTGACAGTGGTCTTGCTTTTGTCTGTCACAATAGACATCACTCATGGGAGGGGATGGGAACATTAGTCAGCTGTTTCCTATGCAACAGAGGAGCAGATCCCCATTGATCACAGTGGGTGCTGCCCAGTAAGTGGGGGCTGGGGGTGTGGGCTGGGATTAATTGTGTAGCTAGATAACTACAGTGATTACTCATCTTTAACTGCATAAGTGAATTCTGGCTATAGATACCCTCAAAGACTATGAAGTATAAACATGCACACTCACACAGATATAAATGCACACATACCCACAAATTCCATTCTTTAGGCAAATGAGACACTTCAGGTTTACTTTAGAACCACACATGAAATTTCGTGTATTGAAGAACTTATGACTCCACCATGTTTTCAACCAGCAAAGCATCATATATGGTTAGGAGGGCCAGCTCAAATAAAGGATAGGGCTCCCGTCCTTTTAGTAGTTGTATGGAAAAGGGAATTTCAGCTGGTGTTGCTTGCATGAAAAACAAAACCTGCTGAAATCCCCTGTTCTTTGCAACTATTAAAAAGCCCTGTTAGCTATTTCACATGACAACCCTACATATGCCAACACAGCTTTGCTCTATGCAGGTAGAAACTCCTATGATTTTTCCCTCTGCTATTTTCTGCCATTGTGGCTGTACTTTTTTTTTATGGCATATGGTTGTTGATGGGGCCAGGTTTAGCTTTAAAAACCATAATTTACAGATTCAGAATTCCACAAGGACACCTTTCTATGATTATTTCTTAATGCCTTATATCCTTACCAGTGGCAGCATTAAAAGCTAAGAGAGGCACGATAAAAAGAGTTTGGGAGGATTAATATACCCTTAAGTGCTTTTTAAAAATAAGTAATAAAAATAAACCATGTTGCTGATTAATTTTATTCCCTTCTCCCCTAAGCATAGCCACTGCACTGAAGGGCTGACAGAATAAGAAACTCAGGTTTCTGGGTTTGTAATAATTCTTAATGAATCCTGCATCCCATAAATGGTGATATCACACCACCTATAGGCAGAACTGCATTCTGATTGCTTAGATGTAAGTAAACAGCGCATCTTAGAAATTTTACTTTCATAGACTACAATTTCCAGCATTCTCCAGCTGTAGTTCAAAAAAATAAGCTGCAGTTCCCCCCAAAAGCCTTTCTAAACTCTGTTAGTCATGCTGAAAGCCTTCAAGAGCTCCCCCCTTCTTTTCAAATATATGAAGATACTTCAGAATCTAGAAAACAAAAACTATTTAACAGCTGGCAATTACTCTCTCTCTCTAGCTTTACAGTTTATTAGAATGGGGAGAGAAGGGAGCCAAAGTGACTGGAGGCTAATTAAATTATTAGCACAAAGCACAAAATTGCACAGCTAGGACCATGAACTATCCTCAATTCAGCTTGACTTCCTAGAGGCCATTTTGTGATTAAAATAGCTCATTTCTGATGCCTACGTTCTGGGCTGTAGCATCACTAATTACAGCAGAGCAGTCTGCAGGTGGACATTCACAGGATGCAGTGCCAATCCATACCAATAAATAAATAAAAGACAGTATAGAAAGGGGAGAAGGGCTATAGTCTGCTGATACTGCTTTTGTTGTTGACTTTCAAAGCCCTCCACGGACTGGCCCCTCCTTACTTGTCTGAACTTCTTTCTCCTCACACTCCTTCTCGTACCCTCCGTTCTGGTAGTCTAGGTCTCCTTTCCCAGCCGAGGATTTCCACTGCCCCGGATTCATCCCTTCTCACTTGCTGCCCCTCACTCCTGGAACCTTCTTCCCCCACATGCACGCCTCATCACTTCCCTAACCAGGTTCAAAACTGAGTTAAAGACTATATTATTTAGGGAAGCTTTCCCAGGACTGTGCCATCCGCCCCAGGATGCCTCCTTTTAACTTTGTATTAAGAAGCCATGCCCTCCCTCCTGTCCATCTGCCTTGGTCCTGGCCCCAGAGGGAGAGAAGAACCACTGGACCTCACCCCCTTTCCCATCACCTTCCCCTCTTCCTTTTGTGTTGTCTCTTTTAGACTGTAAGCCTGAGGGCAGGGATCCGTCTAATTTAAGATTGTATGTACAGCACTGTGTAAATTTACAGCGCTATATAAATAAAGGTTAATAATAATAATAATAATAATAATAATACTCAAATGTTCTACTGAACACGATTTTTTTAAAAAAATATATTTATTATTATTATTATTATTATTATTTTATTATTATTATTATTATTGTGTGAAGAGGCAATCAAGCATGAGGGGCTTCATCTGCAGCCAGGATACAGCCCTGACACTGGGTTATCACCTTAGTGAGAACTGCTCATGAGTTTCTCATTAGAATACTATCTGTCTAAGAAAAGAGCAACTCTTTGAACACATACTGTAGGTTTTGGGGCCAAAATTATGGATTTTGATGTGACCCGTGGATAAGTCGAGGGTAAAATGTAAGGCCACGTAACAAAGGATCTAAAGGATGAAGCAAAGGAAAACAGTGCCAAAGAACTGACACTATTCCAGCAGGCATGACTGTTTGTGCTCACAATAATGGGCGGATGGATAAGAGAATAAAGGTGGGTTAGTGCTTCCAGAACAAATTATACTATTGCCTTTCACCAGGAGATAATTCCTTTTTAAAAAATAAGAGTTAAAGTCCAGTACTAGCATTGACCCATGGATAAGTCGACTATGGTTTTTGGGGTCAATTTTTGACTAAAATTTCAAGACTTATACATGAGTATATACAGTAATCATACTCCATGGGATGCTAACATGGAAAGCCTAAGACCATGTTACTTGTGCATTAATCATTCTAGGCCAGCATCCTTGTGGAGGCAAAGGGCCAGCACAAAGTCCATGCAGACAATATCCTTGAAGGCACAAAAGCCTTCTCTTTATGACCAAAATAACAGGGTAGTATAGTTGCTGAAGACCAACCTAACACACTTCCCCCCCCCCCAATAATTGGATTATCTCTTTCACTCTATTTATATGCTTGTCTCTGCTCCTATATGCATAAAACCAAAGTTCACAAACTGAGTAGCCATAATATAAAGTTGGTGACAGTAAACAAGGCCTACCTGATCCAGACAAATCTATGGCAAAGAACAAAGTTCTTTATGAGCATTTTCTTAGCCACAGAAGTATTTTCTTCACACAGCACCATTATTAAAGAATCTTGCACCCACAAATATGTAACTTTGAGTAGGGTCTGAGCACTATTCAACCATCCTTATAGACAGAATATCTTGTCTGACTCTTTCTTTGCCCCTTGCACAGTTTTCAGTTCAAGTCCTGCTAGATGCAACAACCACAAAACTTTGCTGACATCCCTTAAAATTGCTCCATCTTCCCCTGACTCCACAGTCAGTCTTCTGTAAGAACCGCCCCCCCCCCCCACACACATACAGATTGTCAGCCATAATTCCAAAAATAAATCAGCACTAATTACAGCAGCAGAAATGAATATTGGATATGGAAGTTAACCCTGTGTTCCATTCTACCATAGTGGCTAAGCAGAACAAATCAACACCTGATATTAAAGCATCACCTGGAGTCATCCCTTTAGATAATGAATTTGAAACAATGTGGAACAGAAGATCCAGCAGGAACACAAAGGTTCAAGGAAGATGCTAGTGTCTGTACCCATCCCCCACTTGCCTCAATTGCCTCCATTCATCAAAATCTGGACAAGGAGCCAAGATGTTCAAGACATTGATATCTGGGGCTAAAAAATAGAGAGGCTTTTCAGCAATCAGTGCAAACACTAGGTAACAAAGATAATATGGCTTATCCCTCCAGGATCAGCAAAGAAACCACAAATGTTTTGACAGCCAGACAATGCTATACAACGCAGAAGACACTGCTGCCTTTGATACATCTTTGGTCCTTTGTTTGGAATGGGTTCACTCTCCCTCTAACCTCCTTCACTATGTTCTCGCTCAATTCACTGTGACACTGAGATGAAAGTAGAAGGTCCCAGCTAAAAGCATTAGTTCTTGGACTTTTCTCCTCACTGAGAATTAGATACATAATATCAGATCAATATAGCATTCTATGGGCACATGATACTATCACGATCAAACCTGCCTGTCCTTTCTTTTCATTCTTCCTCTCCAGCAGATCTTGCTCTTCAGAATATTAGAGACATAAGCCATCATCTGAGTTCACCCCACACACCTTCACTTCCAAATTCAATTTTTTTTAAAAAAAGAGTATACCTTCATCCTAAATATCTCTAGATTTCAGATTGTTGTGTCCCCGAAAAACAAAGATGGCAGTGCAAAGCATGATAGGAGATGTATGCAAATCAACCCAGGGCTGTCTGTTCCCCCCACTCCAAGCTGACAAGCAGCGTGAAGGTTCTTGACACAGGTTGTTGTTTTTTAATTATGCATCCATTTCAGCACTGCTAACCTAACTAACCTGAAAGGGTGGGTCTTCCAATTTTCACAGGAATGGTTATCATGCCAGGCCTGGCTATTTACATAAATATCCTATGATGCTGTTCTTTTTAAAAAAAAGTGTTCTGCCCTGCATTTGGGCAGGTGAGTTGGTGCTTATGGGTATAGTTATATGGGTACAAAAGATTAATAGTCTTCTATAAACATCCTGTTCTTCAAATTAAGAACAAAAAAACTACTAGGGCACCAAATACCTATTGCATCACGCAGATGTTACAGGGCAATTATCATTTAACAATACGCAATACCTTAAATCACACTCCTCCCATTATAAAGAATTAATTCACCAATTATCTTCAGAACCAGAGATGTTTCAGTGCCAGAGCTGCTTCTTATCCTCTATGCTGAGACTCTAATGGCCAAAGCCAAAAAAACTTGAAGGGTGATGATTCCTTTCATATATTTGAATTGTACCACTTCATGTACCATGCTATTTTCCAAAGCAAACACAGTGTATCTGGTCAACTCACATTGTCAGGCTCTGGTATCATCCTAGCACAATATTCAAAAGTCCGAGTTAAGGAAGAAAATTCCAAAGTGAATAAAAGCAAAGCTACATTGTGCTGCTATTCATGGCAATCTCAGGAACCCAAGAAAAAAAAAGCTTGCTTTGCGCTTGAAGAGAACAAGACAGAGAGATGATGAACATGCAGCAGACAAACTACTCTGAAGAATGCAAAAGGAGCAATTGTGTCTTTAAACCTTTTCAACCAGGATGCTCTTGAGTTCACCCGGAATCTCTCTACAGCCACCAAAGAAAGGGTATTGCAGCTCAGAGAACAGAACGAACAGAAACCAAACATTGCCTAACTGAGGTATTGATAGCTCTGGATCACTTTGAATGTTCAGTAGCTGATGCTGGGGTATGGAGCTGCCTATTTATTTTTCCCGAGAGCTGCATCCACCTCTTCTTCAGGCTTCAGGGAATGCCACTGGGCAATGGGGCGGCGTGGGTTGGCCAACATGTCAGACCAATGCCTTAGCTCTGTGCCAGTGGCGTTGTTTCCGACAAATACTTTGCCAATGGCTTCATTCTTTCCCAGCTTGTCATAATCCAGCACAGTAATCACAACTTGCACTTTCTGAAGGAGAAGCAAGAAGAGAGAAATTATTACTAAGAAATTACTGCAATGCTATTTTAATTAATACAATTTAAACAATGCTATTATATTAATTGAGAAAAGGCAGGATGTAATTTTTTAATACTCAGTTAATTGTACAATTGATAAGTCAACATAGCCATGTATTTTCTTCAATACAACTACTGATAAACACTCTCATATAAGACAACCAAACTCAAAGACAGGTTTAAAGTTTTTAGTGCTCCAGCTCCCATCAGCTGCAGCCAGTTTTGCCAATGGTCACAGACCACAGGAATAGACTAATAGACTTCTAAAAACATCTAGAGGGCCACAGATTCTCACCCTTGCTGCAAGTTGATGCTTCTGCCACAAAACATGCATCACCTAAAAATCAAAAAGTATGCTTCTTGCTTCAAAACTATTACTTGTACCCATATCTAATATTTAAATTTAGGTATGATGATTTGCTTAATAATGATTATCTAGTAGATGTTTTAGAGTGGCTGTGCGGTCTAATGGTTTGATTGTTGCACTAGGACCCTGGGAGAAAGGATTCAGCCATGAAAACCCATTGGGTGATCTTGGGCAAGTCAGCTTCAGAAGAAAACAATGGAAAGCCCACATCTTTGCTGAGAAAACCCTGTGATTGGTTTGCCCTAGTGTCACTATAAGTCAGAAATGACTTGAAACCAGACAAGAAAAATAATAGATGCATAGCAGAATTCGGAAAACATAGAGGCCACTTAATGCTGTTAACAGGCTGGATGGAATCCTACATTAGCCTGCATGTCTAACAGCATATGGCTGCATGTTCTGTAAAAGAGAGGGGAATCCTTTGACACAGTGGTATATACCAAGTGTGTGTTTTTATTTTCTTTGAAATATCTAATCACACAACCTCACATCTGTAGTATGAAGCAACCAAAGAGCACAGATAAGTCTTACTAATGGTTTCTGCTGGCCCAAAAGTTCTTTGGATGCTTCAACATGTATACTAGCTATTGATTATGCACCTAGTGATTGCTAATAAGACTGCACTCTATTCTATGGATAAACACACATGTGAGCCTTATCATTTGGATAAGGCTCACACAGCAAGGACTGGGAACAAATTACTTCCTTTATAAAATCCTTAGAATTAAAAAAAAAGGGGGGGGGCTTTGACCTTCATAATCAGCTTCCCCACCCCTCCGTAGACCAGCCCAGCAATTAGACTTAGGGATATAAAAATATCCTGCTGACATCAATTTTTTTAAAAAAAAGATTTTTAAAATTCTTGCAGTGCAGAGTATCATGAGGGTTAACAACCCTTTCCTTACTTGTGGCCACCATGAAACATAATTACAAAAGAAGCCTAACCTATTGCACAGAAAGATGGAGAGATGGTGTCAAGAGAGGGCAATGTGGGTATAATATGGGGAGCTGAAATGAGAAAGAAAGAAAAAAATATTTTGATCATGGAAGATCCCAGGCTACAGTCGAATGATAGAGAACCTTATCACCCCACAGATGACCAATGTGATCTGAGACATCTTTGTATCTCCCTCCCTCTAAAGTTCCCCAAGTGAGAAGCATGTGAACCTGTATCTGCTCAAAGGGAATCTCAAAGCTGAAAGATTCATTGAAGTAAGGATTCAGCGTCTTCTTTTTAACAGTGGTCTTCTTCTTTTTGAGCCTCTTCCCATTCTGCAGCAGGTGAATCTTCACATAGGGATCTGAGTAGAGAAATCCAAACAGGTTAGACTTTGTGGGCAAAGACAGGACTACAGGAAAGAAAAACATCAAGGGAGAAGAGCCACGTAGCTACTAAAGGACATGCGCCACATTGATGCTGTCCCTCTAGTGAAGAAAATATTGTCTTCCTTCCTTCTGATATGCCTTTAACTGGCTCCACAATAAGCAATAGTAAATGGCCTACATGGAGTCAAATTAGTGTCACGCAGGGAAGAAACACTCAAAGCATTAGTTAATGTTTTGCTGCAAAAACAACTGGCAGTTCAGAGAAGTTTTTTAAAAAGGGAAGGGTGCTATAGCAAGCAACAAACACCAGACTCCTACTTTTCTAATGCAGAAGTGGGAATCGTGTGATACTCCAGGTATGGTGGGATTGCAATTCACAGCATTCTTCTCTATAGCTATGCTGGCTTAAGTTTATGAAAACTACAGTCCCACAGCTTCCAGAAGATCACACAATTCCCATTCCTCCACTAAGAGATTGCTGCTAGTGTTTTGACAAACCATTTTTTCTTCTTCTCTCCCACTGAGAACTAGACGCAATTTTTTTTAAAAAAATATTCTTTTCAAAAGTCCCACTTTCAAAAGGTGATTTTGTCTCTCCCTGTCGAGAAGTATTTTTCACAGATTTCTTGAATGACAATAAAAGACAAGGCGAACATTTAGGCTAATTACCTGGCATTTCAAACTCAATTAGCATGTCAAAAGGAAGTTTGGCAGAGGTTTAAAGAACATTCCTCTGCTTGAAAAAAACAGGGTTTTCTTGGCATAAAGATGAGTTCAAATCCTGGCCATCAAATTATCAGCTGATTCTTACTTGTTGATCGAGAAATGCTAATAATTTCTTCTCTTTAAAAAACTTTCAAAATCTTCAAATAACAGATATTTCTTGTGTTTATCAAATTTTGACAAATATTCTTTATGTCACTAATTGCTGCCACTTGTGATAGAAACTGCATAGCACCAGTGTTGTGCAGAAAGTTGAATGAAGGAACTTTTCACACAGCTGCTGAATTTCAACCATGTCACATCTCTACTTTAAGGCAAGTGAGTTATGATGCCCCGGCACCACCTCCTGGATCTGTCCCTCCCAAAAGGACCAGAAAGAACCACTGTAACAGCATGGTCTAAGTCCTGTTCCAGAAAAACAACGAATTATAACAAATACAAATTGTTGTTGTTGTTGTTGTTGTTGTTATATTTATTTGTATCCTGCTCTTTTCCCAGAACTGAGACTCAGATCGACTTCACAATATTAAAAAAAAAAAATACAATTAAAAACATAGAAAAGAGGTGCATTAAAAAGGAATTAAATTATTACGATGTTAAAACAGATAGCTATGAAAAGAATAAAATACAATTTAAAAAGGTAAAACTCTATAAAATGCTTTAAAAAGGAACAATATGCCAAACCAGACCTTTACAACCATTTTGTTTTAAAGGCCTGTCTTAACAGGTAGGTCTTACCCTGCCAGTGGAAGGCCAACAAGGAGGAGGTCATTCTGGCCTCCCTGGGAAGGGAGTTCCAGAGTCTAGGGGCAGCCACCAAGAAGGTCCTCTCTTGCATCCCCACCAACTAGGCTTATTATGGTGGTGAGAAAGAGAGAAGGGCCTCTCCAGAGGATCTCAGAGCCTGGTTCATACAGGGAGATATTGTGTGCCAAATAGTGTGGATCTGAGCCATATAGGGCTTTATAGGTCATAACCAGCACCTTGAATTGAGCTCAGAAACAAACTGGCAGCCAATGGAGCTGTTTCAACAGGGGCATTGGGTGGTTTCTGTAATAGCCTGTCCCAGTTAACAGCCTGGCTGCAGCTCTTTGGACCAGCTGAAGTTTCCAAACACTCTTCAAAGGCAGTCACACAGAGAACCAGTAGTCCAAACGGGATGTAACCAAGGCATGTACCACCGAGGCCAGATCCAGTGTCTCAAGGAATGGGTGCAGCTGGCACACAAGCTTTAACTGTGCAAAAGTTTCCAGGTTCAAAGCTGAGTCCAGGAATACCCCAAAACTGTGAACCTGTGTCTGTGAACCTGAGTGTAACCCCATCTAACACAGGCTGGATCCCTATTCCCTGATCTGCCTTCCGACTGACGAGGAACACCTCTGTCTTGTCTGGATTAAATTTCAACTTGTTTGCCCTTATCCAGTCCATTGCTGATGACAGACACTGTTTAGGACCACAAAAGCCTCCTTGAACTGAGGTAAAAAGGAGTAGTAGAGTTGAGTGTCATCTACATATTAATGACATAGCACCCCAAAACTCCAGACAACCTCTCCCAGCTGTTTCATGTATATGTTAAATTGCATAGGGGACATATACCATGATGTCATTTCCTAGCAGATTTTATCCTGCTTCACTTACTCACATATTCCTTGCAGGAGCACAGAAACTCACAATGACTTGATATTAAAATTATGTTAAAACATGCTTTGTTTTAATGGATATAACAGAAGAGAGATGAAAAGAAAATGCAGGGTTTTTGCTGCTAGTGAAGCTGCACATTTATTTTAAAGTAGTGGAAGGCATGTGCTTGGTGCTAACATGGCCAATGTCAGCACCTGCTGTGTCTCTGTAGGCTGCAACCACCATTTTGAACAAGTGGAAGTGAAGTTTCATGACTAGTCATTGCTTGTAGTTGAACTTGAAGCCATTTCTTTTGTTATTTTATTTAGTGTTATGAGTGTTGGACTACAACTCTGGAGATTAAGGTTCGATTCCCTGCTCAGCAATGAAATCCACTGGGTTATCTTGGGCAAGTCACATGTTCTCAGCCTCAGGGAAGGCAATAGCAAACCAACTCTAAACAGATCTTAGCACACAAGCCACACAGTTCCTTTACCCTAGAATGCCTGTTCACACCCCAAAAGGATATCTCTCAAAGTAATTTGGTCACTGACAGTATTGCTGACTTATCTCTTTTTAATTTATTCAGGCTGTTATATGTCCTGATTTTTTCAGAACATTACAGACATCTCCTGAACTAAACAATAGCAGCCACTCCAAATACCCAGACCTTTGTACATATAGTGAATGTATAGAGAAAATGCAGTAACAGAATAATGGCAGAGAAACTGTACAAGAGAGTTTGTATTATGTATACAAAAACTGTGCTAAAGGACCATCGGTTCTTATTTTGTTTATATGTTGTTGTTGTTGTTGTTGTTATTATTATTATTATTATCCTTTATTTATATAGCGCTGTAAATTTACACAGTGCTGTACATACAATCTTAAATTAGACGGATCCCTGCCCTCAGGCTTACAGTCTAAAAGAGACAACACAAAAAGGAAGAGGGGAAGGTGATGGGAAAGGGGGTGAGGTCCGGTGGTTCTTCTCTCCCTCTGGGGCCTGGACCAAGGCAGATGGACTGGAGGGAGGGCACGGCTTCTTAATACATAGTTAGAAGGAGGCATCCTGGGGCAGATGGCACAATCCTGGGAACGCTTCCCTAAACAATATAGTCTTTAACTTAATTTTGAACCTGGTTAGAGAAGTGATGAGGCGTATATGTGGGGGAAGAAGGTTCCAGGAGTGAGGGGCAGCAAGTGAGAAGGGACGAATCCGGGACAGGGCAGTGGAGATCCTCGGCTGGGACAGGAGACCTTGACTACCAGAACGGAGGGTACGAGAAGGAGTGTGAGGAGAAAGAAGTTCAGACAAGTAAGGAGGGGCCATGTAATGATACATGATTTCAATTTGAAGAGAAAATACTCTCTGGTTGCAGCACTATCTGTTACCTTCCCCTAAAAACAGGGTGTCATAAAACCATTGAATCCTAAAATTGACAGGAACCAGAGCTGTAAAAATTAAAGCAGACTAAAACACTATTAAATAACTTGACAGGTTTGGAAATTTTGAAAAATTGTAGGAAATCATTTACACTCTATAGGCTTTAATAAACAAGCATGTTTTAATTTGCTGCCAGAATGGACTCACCACAGAAAAGGTTGTCAATAAGAATTTGCCCTCTTGAGCCTAAAGATCTGGGTGAAAATCTATGCAGACATTTTAAACTCATCTGTAACTTCCTTGCAGGAGTATACAACAAGGATGAGAATCAAGTAGAAATCCACATGCTGGATTGCTACTTTCAAGTATCTCTTATCATGAACTATGCTGGCTAGGGATTTGAAGTCCATTAACATCTGGAGAGCTTTATGATTCGCACACCAAAAGCAGGAGATATGGGAAGGATGGCAAAGTAGGTAAGATCTCTGCCCCCTCCTAATTTACTTTTAGAGCAAAAATAATGGAAGAATCTATTCTTAGGATCATTTCAGCCTTTTTTTCTATTATTTCTCTCCTAGAGGTCTAAAAGATTCTTAGACATTCTCCTTCTGCCAAGGGTAAATAGCAGAACAAGCATTCAAGAGTGATGCTTCCACTGTCTCACCACTGCCTCTGAATTGCATGGATTACGAGTACGAGAACTACTGCACAGAAACTACAGGCCCATGGGCTATACATCTTTGGGACACCTTAATATGTCATAAGAGGGTTCACATACAAGCTGATGGGTCACACTTCACTGTGATAGAAAAAGCAAGGAAGGGCATTTGTAATGCAAATACGCATGCTGATCACTGCAGGGCTTTTATTCATTTTCCAGACTGAAAGGAAGTAAAGATCATTCCTTGAGCAGATGAAGTTTTACCAGGAAACAACACATAGTGTTTTAAAATATCTGATTGGGATCTTTGGGATCTGCCAGATTCCTCTTGCCAATCTATCCTCCTTTCACTCGGCCCCACATTCACTACTGGAGTGTCCTTGATTTCTAGCTGGAGTCCATGAACATTTTAAAAGAAAGAATTTATATTGCTGACTGATTGCTTTTCCATACTCATCAGCAAGGTGATGAATCAATTTAAAGTCTGAACTTTAAAGGAGCTATCCAACCTGTGAGCTTATGTATAGGATGGGGTTCAGCACTCTGGATAGTTCATTTAAAGTTTAGCAGATTTACCACATAAGCTTTGTGAGGGTAGAGTTAGCAGCCTGGTTAGGTCTTCTAAAGTTCAGCCTAAAATTCAGAGTGATTCAGCACATAAGCATTTTGACTAGCATAACTTAATTATAAACCAAGAGATACTACAGCTGCTTTGTGTTCTGGTGTGCAAAAGGAGGTCTCGATAAACCTTTTATAGAGGTTCACAGTGACACCTGGTGGGTATAAAGTTGTTCTGCACTTACCTGAAAGTCCTCCAACATCCATCTTTTTCAAGTTCTTGGCCTCTAGGATACAGACAGTAAGCTTTCCAGCAGTAGGCACATATCGTAATGAAATACAGATATCTCCCAATTTCTCTGGCTATGGAGGGGAAAAGAGACAGCATTTGACTCAGGAATTCATCACTAATGTTCCAAATCTAACTCTGAAGACCTGAATGACACAATGGTGCTGTTCATATTGCCCTGTGAATTTTGAGCTGCATAGGCTATAAATGGCTAGCACAGCCTCCTCCAACCTGATATGGAATTGGACTACAACATCCAGGGTTGTCTAGTTTGGCAATTGCCCATTGGCCATGCTGGTTGGAGACATTGGAAGTTGCCATCCAGAAGGTACTGGGCTGGAAAAAGCATAGCAGTAGAGTGAATGCTGTTCTTTGTGCTTCTATTACCACTCTCACCTCCTCCTCTGCTGGGAAAGTAGTGTTCTGTGCTGGGTTATTCTCCCAATTCAGGCATCTGGCTGTAGGCTGTCTGAGCAGGATAGGGGTCCAGGGGAAGATGCAAAGTATATGCCCACTTTCCAACTGCCAATATGACACTTGGAGACATGGATATAAAGCAAAGACTTCTGGCAGCGAAGTCTTTAATCACAATACAAGGAGGTCTCCTTATGTGGACTTTCAGCTTAGGGCAGGAGGAACATAGGAAGTGAAGAAATGCTTGATAATATAAGCATGTATTTTCTGAAAAGTTTACGGGGTAGATTCAGCCAGTGTTTATCTGAAATTAGGGTCTAGGAATCTGCCCCCACGTCTCACACCACCTCATCACTTATCAGAACTGAATGTTCAATCCAGAGTATCAACCTCCAAATAAGACACACATGGAACAAGGCTGTAAGCCTGTAAGCACATCCTAATCCCCCCCCCCCCCCAGATCCAAGACCAGTTGCTTTTTCTTAATCATCTGAATTATTCCTCACCCTTTCCCTCTTCATTGGCAAGCAGACCCTTGTGAAAATTCACCTTTTGTAGCTCTATATATTTAATATTATTGCTCACACTTTCACAATGGAAACACAAAAGAAAGGCAGAACCAAAGAGTATCATTTGCTTCTTCTTCATTTTGCCCGCTTACCTCCTCTTTTTCTGCACTCTCTAGATCCCTCCATTCTTCAATGGGCTGTCCCAAGTCCACTGTGTTCATAGGCACCTTGACTTCACCTATGATATCATGCTTGGAGAAGCGGTCAAAGTCATAGATGGCCATCACCAAGGTCTTCCCACCCAGCTCTTGATATGGGATCTGTAGCAGAGTAAGATGAGGGTTCAACAGTCACTCAAGCGTATTGGAAAGGAGGTATCAAAAAGGCTGTTGGAATAGTCTTGTGAGAGTTTACTAAAATTCTTTAGGATTAAGCTTTTTAAAACACACACACACACTTTTTTAAAAAAAAAAGACAATTCGATAAAACTTTCACTGTAATTAAAGCTATCTCTTCTCTTTTATTAATATAATATTTTAATATGTTGCTCAAGATGTCTTCGACATTTCTATAATGGAATATACAATAAAATATTCAGAAAAAAAGAAAGAAAGAAAGAAAGAAAGAAAGAAAGAGAGAAAGAATTTAAAAATCAAAAACACATTTCAGATCAAACTAGTACTACAATATAATAAACTAAGGTCTTGAGAACAAGCTTAACAAAATTATGACAAAGGTCAAGATCCTATTTGGTAGCTGATGGAATAGAAATATATGCCAATATCCTTCCTCCAAATTTCAAGCTGTACAACACAGCTTGATAATACCAGACAATGTACCACTGGCCAATCTATGCTAGGATGTAGGGAACTCCTGAGCAGCATGAAGCTGCAGTTGTGAATAAACTGGAGGTTTATGAATCATAGAATTGTAGAGTTGGAAGAGACCACAAGAACCATCCAGTCCAACCCCCTGCCATGCAGGAACTCGATTCCCTATTTCCTGGCCATGCAAGTGTTCTGTGATGCTAACATGCTGGGTTGTGCAAGAAGAGGGTCATGACTCTGGGCTAGCAAAAGCAGACTTCCATGCAGAAACAGACTTCCATTCCTATATCCTCCTAAAGAGGGCATCCCCCCCCCCCCAAACCAGTAAATACCCTTCTACATGGGGGCAGTGCTGCAGATGCCTAAATTAAGGAACTGGTGTTTTTAGAAAACTTACCAGTGTACCTACTTCCTAACTGCTAATATAGAATCCAAATATTGTCTGATTGACTAAAGCTCACAATCTAACATTTAAAAAACATGCAAACCATGATTCTGCTACACATAGCTTTTCTAGTGTAGATCATGCTGTACTTCTTATTAATGAATCTAGTCAGCCATTTCAATATTTCTTCTTCAAATGTCTTGAGCTTTTCTACTGGTTTTATTACACCTGTATATTCCAGAAATCATGCTCATCACTGATAAGTTTCTACATCAACAGTAATTCTGACTGTTTAATACAGAGTAAGAAATTTGTTTTGAAAGCCCTTCCTAATTTGCTACATTCTGCCTATCTTTCACTTGTACCAGAAGTCATGAAATCTCTAGGTTTCTTCTTTTGGACTAGATTTCCATTTCTATTTGATACTGGACATTGGCTGCTGAAGCATCCATATTTTTGAAGACAAAAACAACTGTGCCAATGTTTAGCTGAGTCTGTATGTAACTTATCTGCTGTACAGGATGCATAGGTCAGAGATTTACCTTGAAGACAAATGTCTCATTGTAGGTTGGATTGAGGGTCTTCTTTTGCACTTTGGTTTCATACTTTTTCTTCTTGTCTGGCAGTAGGAAAACCTTGACATAAGGGTCCGAAGTGCCACCCATATCCAGTGCTGGGAGCTCAGCTGCTTGGAGGATTCCTACAGTAAGCTGTTAGGAGAAAACTGGTATCAGGAATCAGAAAAGTTATACGATGTCAATGTTGATAAATGGTGTGAGGAAATCTTTTTTCTGCTGCTTGTTTTCTGCTAGGCGCTCTAGAGAACCCACATGATGCAGTGGTTTGAATGTTGGCTTGGGACTCTGAGCCTTATTGCATGAAAAAAATCAAAGCAGAAACGGAACTGGACAGTAGCAGTTTTCTACATGTCTTACCACATGACATTGTAGTGCTTTACTTCTCTTCTCACAGGAGATGGTTTTAAAAGTGTGTCTTTTTTCTAGCTGGAAAATTCAATTTGATAAAAGGAGAGCGTTTACTACCATCTCCTGAGAGAGTAGAACTGAAGCACTACAACATCATGCAGTAAGGCATAAAAAAAGTGTTCAATTCCATTTTCACTTTCTTTTCTTGTGCAATAAGGTTCTCTGGCAAACAATGGTTCAAATCATTTTTGTGGGTTTTCCGGGCTATGTGGCCATGTTCTAGAACAGTTTATTCCAGGAATAAACTCTTCTAGAACATGGCCACATAGCCTGGAAAACCCACAAAAATCTATGGATACTGTCCATGAAAACTTTCAACCTTACAATGGTTCAAATCCCTGTTCAACCATTCAAACCCATTGGTTGACCTCAACCAAGTCACACATTCTCAGTCTCAGTTGAAGGCAATGGCAAATCTCTGAATAAATCTTGCCAAGAAAACACTGTTAAATTGGATTTGCCATAATTTGGAGTTATCTTGAAGGCACATAAAAACAAGACTTTTCCTCCATTCCTGCTATAGTTTAGTGTGTGTTCTTCCATACTTGTCTCTAAATGTATCATTAACTGTGGTTTAGTGCTTAGGATGATGGACAGAGGGTGGTGAGACTCAAATCTTCACTGAGCCACAGATTTCTTTAGCTTTGTGGGTCATTCATGGCTTCTTGGTCTAATTCACCTCACAAGACTGTTGTGACTACAAAAGGTGTGAAGTGCGGAGAGAATTGTATACACTAAAAGGGAAGGAGAATCAGTCTAGCAGCACCTCTGAGACTAATTTATTTTAGAATGAAGTGCATCTGAGCAAGTGGCCTAGAATAAAAACAAGGCAATGCTTTTTAAAAAAATAATTCTCAAAGGTGCTGCCACATTACTTTTACACTGAAACAGATAAACACAGCTATTTGCAAGTTACATACTACATTGAGCTTCTTGGGGAAAGCTGGATGTAAAATGTGATCATAACTTTGTATAGACATGTCCTGTTCACATCTTGTTTTTTGAAAAAGGCTTCATCTGGCCCAAGATTCAAGCCTCATATGTGCTGTTTATTCTGACTTTAAACTGCTCATAGGCAAAGAAAGAGCTCTGACAGGGCATCCCAGGTTACTTGGTCCTTTTAAGCAGAGATCAAAGGGATGATCAGTGACCATACATTTTTCAAGCTTGTACTTTTCCAATGAACCATGAGCATTCCCTAACATGTATTTTTGTATCCTTCATACCTGACTGTGAAGATTGAAATGGAATACTGAAATGGTTTTGATGGGTGATAATGGAAGGGGGGATATGACATCAATATAACCATTGAAGGCTTGGAACATCCAAGTTGTCATGGAACTGTTGTCATTGTTAACTCTATTCACCTAGATGTGCTTTTAAACAGAGTACACATTCAGTCTTACTTTGATCTTTCACTGGAAAAAGAGAACTGAACATGACATGGAAACACCACCGAGAACTAGGGAGAATTGAGCTGTGGAGATTAGAGTTCAAAGGACAATGTTGTCAGAGAACACTCATCAAGGTCTATGATTTTGTATTCCTGGTGCTCAGCATTTCTGTCCCTATAGCATGACAACTTCAGAGGCAGAGCAATGGCCAAAACCATGGTTTCCAAATTTGAAACTAATGAAGAAAAAAAAATACAATTTACACAGAATGTGGTTTTTCAGACCGGCTTCCATATTCAGTTTGCTAAATCAGCAAGAGGCAGTCAAAGAAATATCTGAGGCGAAGTTGAAGGCTGACATCCACAGTTTTTCGTGGGGTTTTTTTTTTGGGGGGGGGGGCTATGTGGTTCTAGAATATGGCCACATAGCCCGAATCTCCCCCCCCACCCCCACACAAATGTCTGAGGCCTTTTGCTGCTGTTCTAGAGCTTGGAAATATTGCTTTTTGGACTACAGTTCCCAGAATCCTATGACTACCATGATCATGCTGGCTAAGAGATTCTGGGATTTATAACCTCAAAGCAAATTTAACAAACTCTGCCTCTTGCCATAGAGCATCCACCATCAACAACCCAGGTGGAAGGAGTGCAAGACAGAGAAGGAAGGAAGTAGGGATAATACTAGGCAACTGCTCCACCTGGCTTTGTATCTGTAGTGAGCAGGCCTAGGAAACAGGCAATCACAGAGTGATTGGGAGGCTGGCTAGGCAGGGCTATAAAAGAGCCTTGACAGGGAGTGAAAATAGGTTTTTGTTGTTGGAGTTTTGAGAAAAAGGGACACCTCGGAGGGAGGGTGTGCTCTTGGAGTTCCTGTGGGAACATTTGTAGGTTAGTTGATAGACCAGGAAAGGGTCTGAGAAGTCTAGTAGGGACTAGAAAGGCTTGAGGGAGTCTAGGGAAGAGAGGGTCAGTATAAGCCTATAGGTTTTAAGGAAGATTTTGGCTCTAATATTGATGATAAGGATTGCCTGAGTGGCTGTAGTATTGTTGCTTAAGAAACTTTTGTAACTAAGGGAACAAGACAAGCAAAGCTTTCAGTATATTTCCATATTTATTTCTTTATTTTATAAATAAACTTTATTCTTGTTTTGAAATACCACTTGGCCTCTGTGAACTATTGATACACACTACCAAAGATATTAGTGCCTCAGTAGGAGATAGGTGGTGGGCAAACAAGAAAGGGTTCATTTGTTCGGTTCGCACCGCATATAATAAAAGTGGTGGCAGCGGTGGGATCTAAAGGCTCAGGGGTGCTGTCATCCAAGAAAATGTAGGAGTGAACAAGAAAGTGTTCACTACAGTATCATACTGATAACTGCATGGCTTTTAAATATATTAATTGAATTATCATGATTTCCTGACCTTCTTGCATTGATTTCCTGAGAGTGGTTGGAGAGCCTTATATTAATCCCAAATACCACAGTTTTCCTCTCTAAATGTTCAGGAACATGTAGCATAACTTTCTGTCACTATTTTGAAAGAAACTGCAAAGAAAAATAGAGAAATTTGGGCTTGCAGTCAGGGGATTCCACCCCTTGTTGAGGATGACATTTCATCTGAACGTCTTGTGCACATTACCTGGTTAGCTTGGAAATCATAGTCTAGGGAAAACTGCAGCTTCCCTAGGTTCTCTGGCTCCTTCTCCTCTTCCTCTTCTCCTCCCTCTTCATCACCATCTCCATCATCATCATCATCATCCTGTTTGTTCTGGAAGACAAGGAGGAACACAAAATTATGCAAAGTAATACCACTTTGAGCTCTTAGGTTCCCTTTACACACATTATCTGTCTTTCAGAGTCTTACTTTACCTAATTGCAGGGGTGGAAAACATGTGGACTTCCATTCCACATGGAATGTTGTTGGAGTGCAATTCCCAGCAGCTCTAGAAAGCAGAGCCAATGGTGAATAATGCTAGAAAATGCAGTTCAACAGCATCTGAAGGCCACACTTACGAACAGACATGTCTTACTTCAGAAAGCTTTACTTCAGGAGGGGTCAGAGGTAAAGGGGAAAGATGACTGGAGTTCTTCACCAATACTGACTCATAAAAGGGCTCTCTCAAAGAAAAAACATGGCGTGCAGCCACTTTTTCTCCCACATATATGCTAATAAAGAATTATCTTCCATCACTGGGATGGCGGACTTACTGAAATATATACTGGGACACACTATGACAGTTAATGAATAAGAGAAAAATCTTCAGCACAGTTGGAAATACAAAGATGTGAATAAAAAGATGGGATTTGTAATGCAACTGGCAACTATGACCTTCAGCATTTCACACAACTGTGCATATCCAGATACTGTAGGATAGTAACTGATAGAATAGTGAGGAGTAAAAAAATGGGTCCTTAGCTAGCTTCAACATTTTCTTCCATACAAACAATCCGAAAAAATGTGAACACATGCACACACCCTCCCCCACAAGTTGCATACTTCTGGCTTTTCCTCAAGCTTTTAAAATTAAACATTATTGAACTTGGATGAAGAATCATCAGTTTGTATTTTCTAAATGGTTCCCTCTTTAGGGTTATCTGACAAATTCGTGCAAGGAGGGAGGGTTCATTGACCATACTTAGGCCTTGTCAACTTGACAAAGAGAGCCAGCCACCAATAAACTCATTTAATGTTTATTATTAGATGTGACAAGGATTTGATCCACTTAGGTTGAGAACAAAACCAGATTTGGGCTCAGCCACTTTCCCAGTTAGGTAGCTTTGCAGGAACACATGTGAAATTTAATCTCCCTTAAACCAGAATTCAAAGAAAAAATTGTTTACCTTTCCCCAAATCAAGTTCAATATCAAGCTTAGATGCTGTAATTTAAATAAAGTCTAAGTATGGAAGCATTGTATTAGATAAACCCTCTTTCCCTTTCCCTTTTATGTCTAAAAGGGAAATGAGGTTTGCATTCGGACCTACCGTGAGTTGACATCCAGGTTAGTCAGAAAAGATGGAGACAGAACAACACAGAAAGAGGATGAAGAGAGTGCAGAAAAGGAAGAGAAGGGCATTACAGTGGCAAAAACTACACAAATCCTCAACAACACCAAGTATTCCTGAGAAACTGCAGATTCCACACCTTCAAAGGTACACTATGCATGGTTTGGGCTAGTTCAAAAAGATGCTAATGGCAAGACATCCACTTTGAGGGCCAAACAACATGTTAGAATAAGCATTTTTAAAAAATTAAATTGTGGAAGCCATTTTTGTTGTGAAGAGAAAATAGCTGTATGGGGCCCTGGCAAAGATAATGCTGCCAATACATAGAGGCCCATAAAACCCAACAATAACAGCACTGCCCCTCTGACTGCTACTTGACCATGCAGGCATTATTTGTGGGAAATCTACACAAGGCACCCAAATAGACTAGAAGTGGGAGCACAGTATGGACTGAGGCTCACCCAGAGTGCTTTCCCTTCAGAATAGACAAGGACAATCAAATAATGCTTTTTAAAGAAGATATATAACCTAATGTATACTTTGTCCCTGAGAAGCGACTATGTCTTGCCTGCCTTTTAATTTTATTTAGAGAATGGTGCAACCCACATCCATACCAAAAGTTAGTTTGCCAGATTCTCTATGTATTTAAGTTAGCATCTGCTCCTTTAATGGTTAAATGTGTTCCCACAATGATAGAAGGTAATGACTAGACCTGTGTTTCTCTGGAAAAATACATAGAGGAAAAAAGAGGACAGAGAGACAGGGAGAGATAGAGTAAATGTGACTTTCAATAAAAGTTAGTAACTCAAGGACAGGACATTTGTGTCTGCTATTAGAAAGGACCTTTTACAAAGAACAACAAAAACAAATCATGAAGTGCAACAAAAGGACACATAGCTGTTGTAATGATCTGCTGAGTGAGTGTAATCTTCTGCTTCCAGAGATCCACAGGGGGTAAAACAGCTGCAATGCTGCCTCCTGACGTTGGCACTCTTCTTTTGGCTGAAGTGGCAGATCAGCATAGCCAGAGAGATCACAGCTGATGATGACCTCTGTCTATTTGCTCATGGTCTATCCCAACAGAAAACATTTAGGGAAATCATATGTCGTACCCATTTCTTACATGGTAGCAATTGTGTCTGGAGACTGAGTTTGCATCTTCACTGCAGAATTAATTCAATTTAACACCGCCTTGTCATGGCTCAATGCTATGGAGTTCTGGGATTTGTAGTTCTGTGAGATATTTAGCCTTCTCTGTCAGAGCACTTTGGTGCCACAACAAACTACTAATGCCAGGACTCCATAAGATGGAGCCTTGGTAGTTAAAGTAGTGACAAACTGTATTAATCCTGCAGTGTGGCAACAATCTCAGTGTAGTTTTATTATCAAATTCATTCCATGGCACAATGCCTTTTAGGTGATATCCTTACAATGCTTTTCCTGTTTGCTGGGGAAGCGTGTCTCAGCATATTTATATGTCTCGATCAATCAACTTATTAGGTGTCTAGACACCCCACACCACTATTTAATCTAAATTTCCTGACTGAAAATCCTTGATATTGCAATTAATATTTACTCAGGAATTAGCTTGTGTTAATCAGTATGAATAGGGAAGTGATGGCAAGGCTGGTTTAATAAAATTCAAGGTCTCTTTCCCACACAATAGTTTCCCTGAATGTTGACTACAGCTCCAAGCTGAAATATAAATGTTATTTGTAATATAATATATAAGTGTCAGCCCAAAATGCAAGCATTTGGTCAGCTGGGTCCAGATTAACCCCTGGAAAGATTCATACTTTTCTTGACCTATTGTCCTCCTTTTATCCCAGATTAGTTAATTGGAAGGATATAATGCTGATTTGTGAGCTTGACTTTACAGTATATACAATTTATGTACTACTACTAGCAGTGTTACAATGATTCATGGAATACAACCAGCAACAGTCCAATTGCTAAACCAAAAATAACCATTCTTATTTGTCCTTCTCAAAAGATGTATACCCAGGATGTACTTAGCCCAAAGAGTAGAAGAATAAGAGAAGACATCACTGATATCTTCCAGTATCAGAAAGACTGTGGGTAGAAATAAAAGGGAAGCAGGTTGTGGCTAAAAATAAGGGCAAAAAAATGTAATGCTATGAGCTCTTTGTCAGAAGAACAGACCACCTTTCCACTACAAAAAAACAAAGATTGTACAGAAATGGTTTCGGGAATGATATAGCTGTATTCTCCATTACAGAATCTGAGCAGGAGGCTGGACTTACCTTGGAAACATTAACTTTTTAAAACAACTCTGAGGGCCCATTCACACTACATAATTATATTGCCATTATTCTACTGGTCCCTTCTTATGGAAATCTAGGGTTGGCAGTTTAGGAAGCAGTTTTTAGAATTTGCACTCTAGCATTTTACCAAGCTACATACCCTAGGATGGAACCATGGCAATTAAAATTGAATCAAAGCACTATAACTCTTTAGTGTGATTGGGCCCTAGACTCACTATGGTCCATAGCTGGCCCATTCTTGGAGCTTTACTCTGAAAAGTTTTAAAGCTCTGGGGTACTTGCTAACTTCCAAGATCTTTTCTAACTAAGATTATAAATGATAAAGGCTTCTGTTGGAACCTTTGGCAAGAGATTTGACACAAGAGTGACCAGAACACTTACAAAAGAGAAACTTTACAAGAGCTATTTCTAAATAAGCAGGATCGAATAATGGAAGTAACTCTGGCTAATATCAATATTGATCTGTTCAATGGTTGTCCTGGCTAATAAATAAATTGCCCTGGCTATGATCTGTTGGAGTAAGCAACTTTTTCTTCCTATACTGATTGACTAAGACTCTATAGCAGTTTAGGCACAGTATATAGTGGCTTCCTTTCTGTTTGTTTTATCCATATCTTTTCCTTCCTGCATTGCTCTAACTGGCAACCATTTATGTCTTCTTCCCTCTCTGTCCTCCCTTAGACCATGTGCTTAATTTCCCCAAATGTTTGTAAGCAAAATTACTTTTATATGTTTACATAGAAGATCAAGCTTAATCCCCCCTCCCATTTTCTGTTAAACTCTATGTGTAGATGTGAACAAGGGACTGGTTATTTTCAGCTGCTGCTTTGCCAACCTTGTTTTCTTCATGAGAGATGCACTACTATACTATCTTCATATTTCCCAAAAATATCTAGATCCCACTTCTATAGTTCCAATAAAGCTATTGCTGGAAGCACAGAAGGACCAGTGTAGCATATTGTCCACCTACAGCTCCTTCAACCAAACAGGCAGATGGAAGCACTAATTGTTCAGTGTTTCCAAGGAAATACTGATGTGGGAATGATACCAAGGTTGCATATAATACAACAGTACAACAAAATTTACTTCCTATAGAGTAACAAATATGTTAGTGCAGATGTAGCCAAGTAACAATTCTCCTTTTTATGAGATAAGGAGAGAAACATAAACTGGAGACCATTCTAACATGGTACAGTGGGCTTCTTTGTCAGCATGTTCACCAGTAGGACATCCAGGAGACACCTGCTGTTTGGCTGTGTTAGCTACTGTTCAGAAATATATCATGCCTGTACATGTTTATAACTTGCTTATAAGGAACAGGGGCATATTAATCAAATAATTAGTTATTAGTTCTTGGAAGTAACTTTAAAGATCATGAAGAATTGTATTTATTTTAATTGTATGTATGTATTTTAATAACGGCAAAATTTTACATAATAGCCCACCTAGAAGCATCAGACACAGTTTTCTTTGCTGGAATTGTGTGTCTCAGCCTAAGAAATATATCATTGGCTATATTCATACTTGCCCATAAAATATAACAATGTTATACTTGTATGTTTCTTATACTTGCATGAGAAATACACTTGCATATTCATGATGCACTTGCACTGAACTTTATTCCTACTGTTGGTGCTTATAACTATGTATTTCTGTCTTTTGTCATTTGTTTTATATTATAAAGGAACTATATGACTCTGGTTGAGAAGTCATCTCTGATATTAAGAAACTATGTATCCATGCTCTGACAGATCCCTGGCTTCTGTCCATGAGTGACTCTTGGTTGATGGGGGAGACCAGCATAATCATTTAACTCCTCAACCGGAGGCTGATGAAATACAGATAGAAGGCTCTAGAGCATCATTTGTGACACCTCATTCAGACCTCACTGTTGGGCCCATTCTGAGGGAGGCCCTCATATCCTTTGTGCAAGTAAAGAACTGATCTCTTTGCACATGCATTCTAGTAGACCTGATCTTCAGGACTTCAGCTATTCAGAAACACAAACAAATGCTCCTTGGACTGTGCAGAGTACAGCCTCCCAACTGAATCTTTTCAAAGAGGCATGTTTTCACCTGGCCTTTCATGTCTTTCATATTCATGGCATTTTTCATCCCCTTTTTGTCCTTCTTGTTCTTCTTTTTCTTGCAGCAGCATTTCTTGCAGATGCAAAAGCAGCAGGTAAGGATCAGCAGCCCAGCTACTACAGCAATGGCAATCAAGGCCCAAGGTGGCACTGTAAAAATGGGGAAAAAAATGAAAAAATACAAAGCACATCCAGGGTACTTGCATCTCAGAGGTCTCAAAATAAGAATGGATTCACTATACTTTGTGTGAAAGGAATGCAGATAATACTTTTAAAAAAAGAAGATTATTTCTACACTCCTTTTTGGCTCAGCCACATACCCACTCCATCCCTGGAGCAGCTTACCTTTAAAAACAATCCTTAAAGTAACCATTTGAAACGAAAGTTTAAAAAAAGCACACAAAGACTAAAGGTAGTCTCAGTTCAATACAAGGTCCTATGTCTTCTGAACCTGGTGACAGTTTGCCATATGCTGAAAGCAAGAAGTATCTGAGATAGCACATGCTAGGTCCCTATGGGTAGTGTCATAATATAGGTAGTGCCATAATATTCTAGGATGGGACCTACTGCCTATTTTGATAGACTGAAATAATTCTCATCTTCTAGCCAGCTAGATCTGAGAGAATAGGTTTTCTCATTAATGAGAACCTCTTATTTCTTACTTGTCATTGCTTCAACTTTCACTGATATTTTACATCAGCTACTTAGTAACAAATGTACAACTAAATAATGTGTCCTGGTGTGAGTACTCCCTCCCAAGCCCACCTTAATATCTGGCAGCTGCATTGAGTGAAGGAAAACTGTTCAGCTGCTGACTGAGGCACATGGAATATGATGTTTCCAGCCTCCTTCCACCAGCTAGTGGGGCTGTGATGAGGAATGGTAACAGGAGTCCTGCTTGTTGTGTTCTCTGTCTGCCAAGTGTCCTAGAGATATTATTACTATTACTATTATCAAGTTTATTTATATGGTGCTACATAACCTCCCATCTGCTGAAGGGAGCTAAAGTGCCTCAAGCTGCATAAATGCTGCCATTATCTAAGAAGCTGAAGCCAATTCCAATTACAGTCCATGGTTCAAATCAGAAATAACAAAACAGTCCAGCTGAGCACCACCCAAAGACAGTACTCAAAAGGATTAGCTAAAATCAAAGCTAGAATACCTGAAACACAATACTGTAGAGTCAAGCACAAAGTCCTGACAAGGGCATCTAACTTCTCAACTTATCAGTGGAGAAGTTCTATCAGCTGAGTTTTTATACAGCTGGCCATAAAACAGCACAGCTGGCCTCATTAACTTGGCATGGACTATAAAAGCCCCTCTTCCCTGTTTCACACAATTTACCACCTCAGCGTTTTCCCTTGGTTGAACAGGCATGGACCTTCTTGCTCAACTTCTCATCTCCTACAGATTCCTCACCCAGGTACAGCTTCCAAGTGTTGGAGCCTTGCTCCCTGGTGGGAAGGGGCTGGAAATTTTCTCTTGTGCTCCATGTGGTTGTTGGCTGTTAAGGAGGATTGAAAGGGCATTTACTATTGTGGCAATAATCCCAAGATTGTGACTATGTAGTGTTGCTGAATACAGAGTATTTATGGATCTGTAACTCTAGGTTTCAAATCCATAACTGCAAAACAGAATGCCAGCCAATATTTCAGGCCACTCTACTAATTTCTTCAGAATTAATACATCTAAATAATTTGGGCTTCACCACAGTGGTGTCTCCCAAGTACGTTCCCAAGTCAGAACAGCAAATACAAGCTACTTACAGGGAATTTTATTTATTTCATTCATGAACTTTTCTTTAATCTTGGCGAACACATCCTCCTTGCTTTCCACTGGGCCCAAGTTTTGTGTTGTGTTGTCCGTTGAGACTATCGGTGGTGCCGGTGATGTAGTTAGGGATACTGGACTACCTGTAGTAGCAGCTATGATGGGTTCAGGGTTGGCAGGTTTTTTGAAGAGATTCCACTTCATCTTGACTGTTTTTCAGGCTCTCTGAAAAAAAAAAAAGAAAACTTGATAATAACATCCCATACCATCCAAACTAGAGCTTGAAAATGTTACTTTTTGGGATGACAGTGCTCTGAAACACTCAGCCATATGACCACTGGAAGCTGTAATCCAAAAAGACAAATGTTTCCAAACATTTTTATGTAACAGTGAAGACAACACCAATAAATGCTTCTTACATGTGATACAGGAGAAACGTAAGGATTTGCTCTTTTAGTACTTTCTCAAAAATAGTAACATAGTAAGCTGCTGTATACTGAGCCAAACACTGGCACCATCTAGTTCAGGAAGAGGAAGACGATGAAAATGAAGATTTATTTCTATTCTGCCTTTTCCCAATGGGGATCAAGGTAGATTACAACAAGTATTTAAAACATAGGACAATTAAAATTTCAATAAAGATTAAAAATTCCTTATCCCAACCCTCCCCCCAATTGTACAGTTTACATGGACTGACTTTGGTTCTCCAAGGCTTCAGGCAGGAATTATTCCAGTTGGACTTGGAGATACCATGGGCTGAATGCAGGGTATTCCATGCTCTGCTTACTGAAATGTAGCCCTCCACCCATGTTATTCATAATTATAGTGCTACTTCAAAGCACCCTATTTAACAGTGCTGATGGACACAGTGCAACCCCCCAGACCCCTATATGTACCCTCAGACCCCTATGAGTTCCCAAGCCACCTCTCCCCCCCCCCCCATTTTAAAAATCTGGTTACACTTCCCAGTCACCTTTTGCCCAACCATGCACAATCCACCCAATGTGGGAAAATACGGAAAATACTCCACCTCTTCCCACCCCTGAAATCATCCCATATGCCCAAATGCCTCCATCACCAAAATGGTTACATTTTGTGTTAACATTTTGACTGCACACTGGAGGTAGGGTGCAGCCACTGTGTGTGTGTGTGGAGAGCTGGGGGAATTTTTCCTTGGCTTCCATGCAGTTGCTTGCCACTGTTGTGTAGGAACTTTCTGTGCCTTCTTGGGTGCAAACAACAATGAAAGGATGATGTAGGGGGAAGGAGGAGTATTGAATCAGACTAGCTACAGAGTGGATCAGACTTCAACTTCTGGTTCATCACAGGTGATATCATTAAACCCCTTGAATCTCTAAATGAAGGTCTGACCCAAGCCAGTATAAAGTGGTAGATATTGTTAAGAACCTCTGCTCTGTATTTTGGGGGGTCTACATATTTTTATATTTCATATCTGAAGAGAGCATGTTTTTGAGAAATCAACAACCTTTCCAGAATACTAGGTCAGATTCCCAGGAAAAAAGGATTGTTTTCCCCAAGGCATATGTACATCCAGATAAAATCTAAAGTGCTCCTTCCTTCCTTCCTTCCTTCCTTCCTTCCCCTGAGTATTCTGCATTTCTTCTCAATACTGGAGACAAAGGACCTCTTCACACCTAAAGTAGTAAGCCAACCTCTCTGCCTATCCCCTGTTGTGTCCCCAGCCAATCTTCCCTCTCCATCCATCTCAGAGATGCCCTGATCACTGCTTTTGTTACAGTAAAATTAAAGCCATC
The DNA here is from genome assembly GCA_034509955.1 of Urosaurus nigricauda. Taxonomy (NCBI): domain Eukaryota; kingdom Metazoa; phylum Chordata; class Lepidosauria; order Squamata; family Phrynosomatidae; genus Urosaurus; species Urosaurus nigricauda. The sequence continues at coordinate 44,156,967 of JAOEGL010000004.1, read as the reverse complement.
AACCAGTCTGGAATCCCCTTGTCAATTCCTGGAACAAGACATTCAGCCTTTGTTACCTGGCCAGATAGCCCATCACATAGGGCTAGTTTTAAGGTATAAATATGGTTTTAAAACCTGAACTCCGGATACACAGCCAACATATACACTCACATTCTGTGTATGTTCTATGTCCACCTCAGACCTCACAGTCAGAGCCACTCCAGCTTTCCAAAGTCTTCTCATCAGATAGGGAATTATAACACCACTGGAAACACCTAAAACTCCAATATCATATTTTTGAAATTCCATTTCTATATTCTGTGTCTGTGTGAATTGTTGCCTTGTGTGTGTGTGATTGCACTCCGCAGATTTTCTTTTAAATATATATATATAAATGTTTTTATTTGTTTTATAACAACAATACAAAACAAACAACACATAAATAACAAATAGCCTCGGAGCTCTATATGTAAACTTCTATAATAGCTATCTTTTGTGGGGCAATACAGTGGGCCCTTGTTATCCACTGGGGTTTGGTTCCAGGACCCTCTGTGGACAACAAAATCCATGCATGCTCAAGTCCCATTAAATACAATGGCACAACAAAATGGTATCCCATATATAAAATGGAAAATCAAGGTTGATGAAGTTAGGATCAAAGGCCTGATCTAGAGGGGCAAAATGTGGGATGATTAGGGCTCAAAAGGGCGTGTTTAGGGTTAGGGAGGGCGCAGCATTTGCACCCTCCCTAACCCTAAAGTGTATGGACACCACCAGACTTCCGGTCTGTGAGGAGAGCGAGAAGGGAGCATTTGCGAGGAGCTCCTCGCAGCGTCTGTGGTTTTTTGGGGCTTTCTGCCTGAAAAAAGGGGGAAGAACGGGCTCTCCCCCGAAGACCAAAATAAAGGCAGTGTTTCTCCCAGTAAGGGGGAATTACAGGGTCCGCACAAAGGCGCAGGGCTCCGCAGGCACCAGAGGCTTGACCCTTACAAGCCGCGGAGTGGCTGCATTACCCGAACTGGGTGAGTTAATGCGAAACGCGGAAGAACAGCTGAGCGGTAAGTGGCGCAAGGGGGAAGAAAAGAGGGGATAATAGATTCCCCACTCCACCCCACTACAAAAGAAACTAACCCACTGCCATCGGGGGACTTAGTAGATATTTGAATCCCCCCCCAACAATAACACCAAAACAACATCGGAAATAAAGGAAAGGAAAGGGAGGTGGAGAAATTGGAATGGGGTTGGATGAGAAATAGACGCCGACAATAAGAAACTATAAATATAACTGTAACAACAACCGAAGAAAATAACAACTTAAAATATAAACAAAGTAACCCAAGTAACCCAAGCGGGAACAAAGAAGAACTTAGGGAAGGGAAGAAGGGAAAGATCTAAATTGCCAAAGAGTGAGCCAAGCCCCAAATTATGCTACTAAGCACTCTTGCTCACACAGACTTAAAATAATAAACAAACTGCAAATACAAAGTGATTGAAATAAAACAAGACAAAGCTTGCAACTATCCCAGTTTAAAGAGACCTCAGCATAAATACACTTGAGCAAAGGTGAAAAGAAGGTTAACACGAAGTAATAGGTGAAGAGCCAATTAACAGCTGGGCTCTATAATCTCTTGAAGCACTGATTCTGATCAAATATTTAAAGAAAGAATATACTGGCTAACGGAAGATTGTGAAGGGAGGAAAGTGAAGAGGAAAGGAACAGAGAAAAATATAGACATACAGATACAGATAAAGGAAAAAATAGAAATATAACCAAAAAAGAGATTGAGAAAGAAGAATTGAGATTGAGAAAGAAGAACTAAAAAAAAAAAGAGGAAGAAAATAAAGAAAGAAAATAAATAAAGAAAATAAAGGAAATAAAGGAAATAAAATTAATAGGAAAAAAAGAGAAAATCATTAGTGAAATCTTTAAACTACTGAGACAAACAAAATTAAAAGTGAAGTTGGAACTGGAAAGTAGAAACTGAAATAAGGGGAAAAGAAAAGAATATATATTGAATGAAGTGCTACTTTTTTGTTATTGTTGTTTTTGTTTAATGCATCATGGCCTCTAGCAGTAGGAAAGCTGCATCAGTAGCAGCTGCTGCGATAGCCTCTTCACAATTGAACAAAAGACCATCAACTGAACAGGCATCAATTTTAGAAGAAATAAAGAAAATCAAAGATGAGATGGTTAAACTACAAAAAAAAAAAAACTTAAGACAGGAAATGAAAGAGTTAAGATCGGATGTAAGACACGAAATAAAAACAGAATTACGGGATATTAGACAAGTTTTAGAAGAAGTAAAAACAGATTTAACCCATACTAACAAACGTCTAACACAAATGGAAAATAAGACTAAACAAATTGAAGATACGACATATAAACTTAAATTAGATAAAGAAAAAGAACTGGTTAGGAAAGCTTTGGAAGCTCAAAAAATGAGGGAGAATTGTATCAAACTTCGCGGTGTCCCTGAAAAGAAGAAAGAAAACTTATCTGAGTATTTGTATCCATATCTGGCAGAATTTATAGACACTACTGAAGCTGAAATTTCTTATGAAGTAAACAAACTATATTGCATAAATTCCTTAATAGCTAAAGAAAAAAATTTACCAAGGGACATTGTTATATATTTTGTGAGGAAAAAAATCAGGGATGACTTTATTGTTAAAAGCTACGAGAAGGTTATGATAATTAAAGGACGTGAAATTAGGATTTATAAGGACATTCCCAAAAGAATTCTCCGAAAAAGAACAGAATACAAATTTCTCACATCACAATTAAAGAAATATGGAATTATGTTTAGATGGGAGAAACTGGAAGGAGTCACAGTGAAACTAGGTCAGAAATGGTATAAACTTGATTCAATACAAAAAGCTAAAGACTTCTTGAAGAAACATGCAAAGAATTTCGGGAAGAGAAATCAAAAAGAGGAGGAAAAACAAGACGAAGAAGAAGAGGATACAGCGGAGGAGGAAAGAGTACAAGAAGGAACGGAAGGGAATATAGAATACAATCAAGCATCAGAACAAGAGGAAGAGGAAAAGGACGTAGAAGGAGAAGCAAGTGAAGAAGACAACTAAAACATCCTCTTGTTAATAAGGTATGTGTGATTTATTAAATTTAAATTTTATTTCATGGAACGTAAAAGGATTGAATGGTCCTTTAAAGTGTAAAAAAGTCTTTCATTCTCTTAAAAAATAAAAAAAATCTGTAATATGTCTCCAAGAAACGCATATAAGAGATAAAGATAAGAGATTACTGAAAAACAATTTTTTTGGAAAAGAATTTACTTCAGCTGCTAAAACTAAAAAAGGTGGAATAGTAATATATGTTCCAAACGAAATAGAAGCTATAGAAGTCTTCAATGATATAAGCGGGCATTATATTGGGTTAAAACTTATAAATGGAAAAGAAGTTATACTTTTTGTTAGCATATACTCTCCACAGAAAAACAAAGGGAAATTTTATCAAAAAATTTACCGATACATTCAAGAACAAGAGTTTGATGGCCTAATAATGGCGGGTGACTGGAATGGAGTTATAGATCCTAAGATAGACAAAACAACTAATAAGAAAAAAATCAATATACAAGGGAAACTCCCAAAATCCTTCTTTAAATTACTAGAAGATTTCTTTTTGATAGATGCCTGGCGAAACAGAAATGAAAATGAAAGGGATTTTACTTTCTACTCGAACAGACATAATATATTCACAAGAATCGATTTTTTTCTAATCTCTGAAAGATGGGCAAATATGATTTGTAATACAGAAATTTTAACAAGAACGATATCGGATCACGCATTAATAACCCTTAAACTACAAAATAACAAGAAAAAAGAATATACATGGAGATTAAATGAAAATCTTTTATGTAAAGAAGAGATCATATTAGATGCTAAAAAACAAATAAAATGCTACTTTGAAGAAAATAAAGGGAAAGGACAAAATATGGCAACTGTTTGGGACGCTGGGAAAGCAGTAATACGAGGCTATTTCATGAAGAAAAATTTTGAACAGAAAAAAATAAAGAAAAAAAATGGACTGAAATATCTCAAAAATTAAAAGAACAAGAACAAGAATTACTAAAGAATCCAGATAATAAAAAGAAACAAACAGAAATGAAAATATTACAAAAACAACTAGATATTATATTAACAGAAGAAATGGCAAAAAACCTGAAATATGCCCGCCAAAGATTTTTTCAATATGCTAATAAACCGAGTAGATGGTTGGCTCATATGTTGAGAGCAAAGAAGGAAAAAAATATAATCAATAAACTTAAAGAAAACAATAAAACTATAACATCGCAATCTGGTATAAAAAAGACCTTCCAAAAGTTTTTTCAACAATTATATAAGAATATACAAGTACCAACAAAGCATATTGAAAATTACTTTAAAGAAACAAAAATAAAATCCCTAACAGATGAAGACAGAAAAGTACTGAATCAACTTATAACAAAAGAAGAATTAACACAAGCAATAAAGAAAGCAAAAACTGGGAAAACACCAGGTCCGGATGGATTTCCATCTAATTATTACAAAATTTTTAAGGAAGAACTTTTAGAACCACTGACCCAGACCATGAATGAAATCTTGCAAGAAATTTTTCCTACCTTTTGGGAACAAACAAACATCGTATTGATCCCCAAAGAAAATAAAGAACATACAGACCAATCGCATTGTTGAACTCTGATTACAAACTACTTGCTTTAATTTTAGCCGAAAGACTAAAGAAAATTCTCACTGATAAAATTCACAAAGACCAATGCGGTTTTCTGCCACAAAGATTTATGAACTCCAACACAAGACATATTATAAATTTACTGGAGTATCATGAAAAAAACTGTGACAAAAAACTAGCGTTAATCTTTGTTGACTTTGAAAAGGCCTTTGATAGTATTAGTTGGGACTTTTTATTTGCTTGTTTAAAATATGTAGATGTTGGTGAAAATTTTGAGAAATGGGTGAGAGCAATATATTATAAGCAGAATGCCCAAATAATTATTAATGGAGAAAAGACTGAACAGATAAATATATCTAGAGGTACAAGACAAGGCTGCCCTCTTTCTCCATTATTATTTATATTAATTTTGGAATTTTTATTGACAGATATAAGGGAAGATAAAAATATAAGAGGTATAAAAATCAAAGGCACAGAATTTAAGATCAAAGCTTTTGCTGACGACATTGTAATTTCACTAAGTAACCCAATGGAGGACATAAATCTATTATTAGCAAAAATTATGGAATTTGGTAAAATATCTGGTTTAAAAATGAATATGGACAAAACTGTTATTGTAGGAAAAAATCTAGAACATAAAGAGGAAATAGAGTTGGAAAACCTGGCAAACCTTAAAATAGTGAAAAAAGTAAAATATTTAGGCATAGAAATCACTAACAAAAATTCGGAACTCTTTCATAATAATTATCAAAAAACTTGGGGCAAAATCAAACTTCAACTGAAAAAATGGAAAACACTTCAACTATCGATGTTAGGAAGAATATCAGCATTTTTTTTAAAGTTTTATTTATTAAAAAAATACAGTTACAAGTAACAATATATTGAAATACATAATAACAATAACTTCTTCATCCATACAAAATCATATTCCCATCTTCCAAACATACTACTCTCAAACACACAATTACAATACTTCCTAGAATTTACGACATACTTTCTTGTCTTCTATGTACATATTTGCTAATTTTAAGTAATACCCTTAGCTTTCTTCATAGCAACCTTATTTACATCTTATATTTCATTAATTCTGGAACTAATTCATATTGTAAATTTTTTAAGACTCACTGTATCATCCCAGACAAATCTTTAGTTTAACCATAAGTAATGTAAATTCACATAACAGATTTTTTTCCCTTCATCAGCATTTAAAATGGTAATTTTACCTAAGATACTCTTTTTGTTACAACATTTACCAATACTAACAAATAATAAACCATTTAAAGATTGGAATAAAGAACTTGCAAATTTTATTTGGAATGGCAAGAAGCCTAGGATCAGACTTAATTACTTACAAGATAGTCAAGAAAGAGGAGGATTATCTGTACCCGACTTAAACCTTTATTATGAAGCATCTTGTTTAAACTACATTAAGGAATGGATTCAGTTAAAAGATAAAGATCTTTTGCGAGTAGAAGGGGTGGACTTAAAATTTGGTTTTCATGCATTTCTATTCTATGGAAAAGAAATAGCAAACAAAGGTATAAATAATCATTGTATAAGAAAACCCCTTTTACAAGTATGGAAAAAATACAAAAGATACATAAGTGAAGGTATACCTACTTGGGCGTCGCCACATGAAGCATTGTACAAAAGTGATCCTTGGTTAAACGAAAATTGGTGGTTATATAAAGATGTACTGAAACAAAATGGAAGTATAACTAAATTAAAAACATTAGAGGAAATCAGAGAAAAAGGTGGACAATGTAGCTGGTTTTTGTATTGGCAGATTAAACAAAGATACGACAAAGACAAAAAAGAAACTGGCATTGACACAAAAAACTCGGAAATAAGTTTGATACTGAGTACTAATACTGGCTCGCTGGTATCTAAGCTTTACAAAATTTTGTTAAAATATGAAACAGAAAAAGATGTGGTAAAGGATAATATGGTGCAGTGGGCCAGAAATATAGGGCATAATATAGAGATTGAACAATGGGAAACCACTTGGAAACACAGACTGAAATATACAGCTTCTCAAGAAATAAGAGAGAACTATTATAAAATATTCTATAGGTGGTATATCACTCCTGAAAAATTACATAAGATATCAAATAATAATTCGGACAAATGCTGGAAATGTGGGAAAGAAAAGGGAACATTATTTCATTTATGGTGGACTTGTGTTAAAGTCAAAAAATATTGGAAAGCAGTATATGAAGAAATGTGTACAGTGTTAGAAATAAAATCGAGGTTTGTTCCAAAAATGTTTTTATTAAACATTACTGAGAAAGAATTGGAAAAACCATATGCTAGATTGTTATTTTATTTAATATCTACAGCCAGAATGACTTTAGCACAAACGTGGAAACAACCCTATACACTGAATGTAGAAGAATGGATAAAGAAACTTCTTGAAGCAATGGAAGCGGACAGACTGACAAGAATTTTGTCTAAACAAAATGTAGACAAATTACCGGAAGATTGGAGTAAAGTAATTAAATATATTAAACAAAAATGGAATATACAACTTGCTCTTGATTAAGATAATATGATATATGGAATGTATTAAGGTTTCTCTCTCTCTCTCTCTCTTGCTTATTGTTGTTTTTATTTTACATTGTTCTGTTTTTTTTACCTTAATGGTATTATTACGATTATAATTTCTCATGCTTTACAAAAATCCTCTTATAAATCCTCTTTTTAGAAATAAACTGAGGATATCGACAAAAATAAAGGGGAAAATCACAAGAGAAAACTGGAAAGATAACCTTACGGGTTAAATAGGTTATTTCTAAACAGGTCCTGTCTAAATGGACGCTTATATATTTAAGAAATGAACTGCTATTCGTTTAAAGAATGAAATAATATCATAAAGAAAAGTCTTAAGTTGAAGTTCAAGAAATCTAAATAGAAGAGGTACGTAAATTAATTTAATTAAAGATTTTTTACGAAAGATAGCAGAGAAGTTGCAAGCTTTGAGAAGTCATTTAAAAAAGTTAAAAAATATAAAACAGATTGTAAAATAATGAAAGGTTTATAAAATAAATGAAAGAATGTTGTGGGTTAGATTTCATTGTTTGTTGTATATGTAAGGTGTGATGTAATGTATGCTGTGATGTAATGTATTTTAATGTATATTTTTGTTGTGGTTGTATGTACATTCAAACAAAACAAACAAACAGCTTCATTTATATACCGCTTCATACCCTTAAGGAGTGTCTAAGCGGTTTACAATTGTAAGCTATTTGCCCCCCAACAATCTGGGTACTCATTTTAGCGACCTCGGAAGGATGCAAGCCTGAGTCAAGCTTCAGCCCTTTGCTGGTCTTGAACTCGCCACCTTATGGTTTTGAGTGAGTGGCTGCAGTACAGCCCCCCAAAAAAATGGCGGCGTCCATACAGTTGTGCCATGGTAGCATCATGGTGCACGCAGCATTTAGATACACTGCGCACACCATGACACAATGGCGCCGTGGGAGGGCACCAAGCGCGCCCTTCCTGCAGTGCCAAGCCAAGGATCTGGGGCGAAAGGGGGCGCAGCTGCGGCCCCTTTCTCCCCTTGTCAGCACCGAGGAAAGTGGGGTGCAGTGGGCACCCGCGGCACCCCACTTTCAGGCCGCGGGAAGCGGCAGTTTGCTGCTTCCCTGCAGCCTTCAGAAGCAGCAGGATGGAGCGTCTGAGGCTGCCAGTGCAGTAGCCTTGGCCCTATCTCGCCGCTTCCTGGGACGGCTACAGACCACCTCTTTTGGGTGGTCTGTACTGCCCCAAAGTATTTTTCCAGGGAATAGCTTGATGAGCAGAAGGTCCAATAGCAAATGAGTTATTGTTGATGTAATCAAAAAACACTGACCAATGCTCAAAAAAGGTGTCCAGTTTCTTTTGTCCATTACAGAGCCAAAAAGTATAAGAGAGCTTTTCCAATAACCATGTGTCCCAAACTCTTTTCCACCAGTCGTTTATTAGTACATTCCCTGTCCTGGCTGCTGAGATGAGAAATGTGATAAGTTTACAATGTTTCAGTCAAGTGTTCACTTTACAATAAATTGACAATATGAGTAGGCCCAGACAGAAGGCTGCAGCTTGTTTAACAATAAGAGGGATTTGCATCAGTATTTTAAGTCCAAAAATCTTTAACCTTGGGGCAGTCCAAGCACATGTGTTCAATGGAGCCCAAGGTGTTACATTTTGGAGAGACGTTTTTCACCATCTGGGACAGTTTCACAGGTGTTAGAAACCATTTGTATAATAATTTTAGGGTCCCCTCTCTTGTCAAAGCTCATCTTGATTTATATGGGGAGGAGGTCCATATGTGTTCCCATGTGGTTTTGGAGATATCTAAATTTAGGACCAATTGCCACATTAGCCTGATTGATTTTTGCCATAAACAGATTGCACTATTTTTTTGTATATAATGGCTGCCCCTCCCTTGCAGTTCTGTCTTTTGTCCTTGCATAATATTTCATAAATGGTCATGGGATAGGGTAGTTCCCTTGCAACATCACTTTCTTTGCAAAAGATACACTCTGCAGATTTTCTAAATAAACAAAACTCTCTTAGTTCATCCAATACCTGGAGTCTGCCCAGTTAGTCCTGATATAAACTTGTGTAAATGATTCAAAGATTATGAAAGCCTCTTGCAAAGATAATCTCCTCAACATTTGAAGTTACTGCTAGTTGGTAGGAAACCCCCAGTGCCCCACCTGTTCTTTGGGTAACAATGTGAATCCAAGTGACAGAGCAAAGGAATGCACTGATGGAATGTAGTGAGGGCCTCCCACCCACTGTATACCATGTGGCAGTCTCTCCTTCAATGTCAAGTGTCCTTCAGCTGGGCTCTGATACTGGAAGTGAGCCCAGTTGGGAAAGAAAGCATCTGGAAAAGGGCAATCAAGGATGTAAGCAGGGAAAAGGTAGTGTGTTGTTTCTATGAATCTGAACATTTTCTTTTCTTTTTATTAAAGCTGTTCCTTGTTGTTGTTTGCCTTCAAGTCATTTCCAGTTTATGGATACACGAAAGTGAACATATCACAGGGTTTTCCTGGTAACATTTGTTCAAAGGGGGGCTACCTTTTGCCTTTCTCTGAGACGCAGGTGCCATCTGTACTGCAGGAATAATGCAGTTTGATACCACTTTAACTGAGGCCGCATTCCCATTAAGTTTAAATCCGGATCATGATTAGGGTTAAACGGGCATGGTTCCCACTGAATCCGATTTCATACAGCAATTCAGAAAGGGGAGGGTCATGCTTTTTGCCCATTTTTGCCCATTTAACCCAGTCAAAAAGATACTAGGAAAATGGGTGTTTTTTTGGACTGAATCGATTTATTTAGAAATAAATTGATTCAGCCCAAGTGGGAACCAGGTGGATTCGAATTGGAATTGAATCTGCCTTGGTTCCCACTGCAGCCCAGCCTGAGGGGCAGCTAGCATGGTCCAGCCTCTTCTGGCCCCAAAATCCCCATTCCAGCCTCTTTACCTGCTTCTTTGGCTACTGACTGGTTTCCCTGGGTTTTTTCTTTTTTAAAAAAAATTCCCATGGTTGGGGAAGCCTGAAGGAGGTCACAGAGAAGTCGGAGGCTTTGCAGCTTCCCGGCTTTCCCCCAGCTTCTCTGCAAAAAAAAAAAGAAGAAAAGAAAAGAAAAGCCACAGGGAAGCTGGTCAGTGGCCAAAGAAGCCGGTAAGGAGGCTGGGCCGGGGATTTTGGGGCCAGGAGCGGCCGGAGATGGGCTGGGCAATCAAGCTCCCCCCCCTCACTGAACCAATTCCTGAAACTGACGCAAACATAGTGGGAACCATGTTTTTTCAGAACCAGTTTCAGGAATCACTTCAGGCAACGGATTTTCCACTAAGTGGGAACACAGCCTGACATGCTTCAATCATATGGAATTCTGTGATTTGTGGTTTTGTGAGATATTTAGCCTTCTGTGTCAGAAAACTCTGGTGCACAACAAATGATGAATTTCAGTATTCCATAGCATAAACCCATGACAATTAAAGCTGTGTCACACCAGCTCCAACAGGCCTTGCCTGAAAAGAAGAAGAGCACTCCCTCCAGTCCATCTGCCTTGGTCCAGGCCTCCGAGGGAGAGAAAATCTGCTGGACTTCCCCCTTCCCAACCACCTCTCCATTCTCCTTTTGTGTCGTGCCTTTTTAGATTGTAAGCCTGAGGGCAGGAAAATGTCTAATTAACAAATTGTAAGCCACTCTGATAGCCTTGGCTGAAGAGCGGGGTATAAATAAAACATTATTATTATTATTATTATTATTATTATTATTATTATTATGTTTGCAGTGTAGATGCAGTCTCAGAGACTATGACTTTTACTACAGGTTACTAAACAACAGTGTATTTCAATATGCACTATTTTCTGTCTGTGCTGATTCATGGAAAGCACATTTTCTTTGATGAACTGTTTCAGAGCATAAAATACTATTCTGAAATAAGGATATGAACAACCAACCCATCAGCTACACTGTGGTATAGATATTGTAACCTTTCTGCTTTCAAGTTGTCACTGTGAGAAAGGTGGTGTTGGTGTTGGGACACTACTCCATAGAATAGGATATTATGTTGTCAGAACAAAGGCTTGAGAGCCTAATGCTGATCAAGATGCAGTGACTTTGGCAAAAAAGGAGAGATGTAGGGAGACCCCCTGAAGTATATGTGCCATCTGCTCCAATCTCTCTTCTGTCTTCATGCTGCCTTATCAGAAATTCAGTGAACAATATTTGAGTTCTGGACATGTCACATACATACATACATTCTCTACCCCATCAGTCTCCGGGGCCAGCATTAGAGAAAAGCAGTATTTCTCTCCTTATAGATCATCTCATAAGGATATAATTAAATGTAAATACCCACTTTCTGTCAGGATTACAGAGCTATTGGCAAAAAGGGGGAATATGTCAATACTAAAAGCCAAAACGTCTTGCCGAAATAGTCTTCGTTTGTCCCAAGAGACTCCACGTCCACTTTTACTCTTCCCTCATGCAGTATAAACAGTTATATTTAATCGTATTTCAATCAGTGTCCTCTTCCATCAAAACAGAAGCAAAAACAATTCAAGAATCTCAATTGGAAAGGGAACTGGGAATTGCATGCACCTACATTATGAAAAGTGCCCATATGGATATTGCAGATATAAAATCAGGATTTCTTCTGGATACTTTGAGTTAAAAAAAACAAACAGCATATGAATTCAGGATTTAAAATGACATCCACAAGAATATCTGAATGAAGAATGTAATCTTGTTTTGTTTTAAGAAAAGTCACAAATGCTAAAGTAGAGTGGTGAAATATGAGCTCCAAAGAAGTCAAATCAGGTCATACAGTCATATTGGGAATTTTTGGATTGGATGCCAAAGGAAAAGAAGGGGGGCATGAAAGTTTGTTCTAGTCACGCAATGGGAAGGCTGTTTCATTGCTCTTTCATTGCTGTGCTTTTATTCCTAGTGAACATGAAAGAGAAAATAGCAGAACATGAAGGAAAGGATGATATTTGACATGGGTGACCATAGGCTTGGAACAGAATGTTTATTGATCAAATTGAAAACCAAAGCAAATTAATCAAACATGTATGTGTTAAATTCTGGACCTTTTCAAGCTCCGTGCTACTGCTTTTGAGACAGGGAGGAAAAGGTGTACAAAGCATTTGTACAACAATGTTATGATGTTTCTTTGAGTTCATTTCCTAACACTCCCTAGCACATGCCTTTTTCCATTGCTGCTATACATGGGTAATTTTCATTGAGCTGTCTGTGACAACTTCATAATCTCTAGTTCAAACTATTTCATGTACATCTACCACTGGGATCCCCATTAACACAGTATGTAGTACTTCACCTTGACCCTGCTTGGAGCACATGGGAAATGGAGCCCAACAACATCTAGCTGGTCTATGACAGGATCAGCATATTCTGGACCCTTGAAGCCTGCAGCACACTTGGGGCAACCAGAATTTGCATCATATTATTCTGAGTTTGAGGCCTTTTCTTGTTTGTTTCATTTTGTTTTGATTTTTACTGGTTTCTGATCTTTTAATTATCTTTGAAGCATTTTGAACTTTTTTTCAGCCATTATAAAAGTAAGATGGGGGGGGGAGGGCTCAAGTGGAGACAAGGGTCAGTCAGGGTGGTCAGTCACAGGCCTGTGAGTTGCACAATTGGCACCCCTGGTCTAAGGGATCTCCTTCCTCCTCTTCCTCCATATAACATCCTCTTCTCTCATGATCCTCATTCTCTGTAACAGCAGAGGAACATTCACTGTGTGAACACAATAAAATATATTCCAAAATAACAACAACAACAATAATAATAATGAGTAGTAGTAGTAGTAGTAGTAGAAGTATCTCAGAATTTCTTCTCCAGGTCATCCACCTGAACCATATTCTGCACATACTGGGTCTGCTTCTTACCTGTCATGCCACATGAGCCCTTCGCCTTCTAAAACCATCAACTGAGTTTTACTCCTTTCAGATTTAGTTCTAATGGAATGCTAACTAAATATTGTCTTCAGTTAATATGAGCTCATCCCACTGCCGTAGCTACACCCCCTGGCCCTACTACCCCCATATTTTATATATTTATTTCCTGTTTTCTTCTTCATGCAGGACTTTCATTCTTTAAAGATGCACACATTTTACATTATTATTATTTACTATATATTTATTTCCCTCCTTTCTATAACATTAATAAAGCCTATAGGAAATGGGACAAAATCATAAAAAAATAGACTCAGCAGAAATCATTAAAAAGGCAGAACAATAAAACCACTAAAAACATTGAAAGGTCAAATTAAAAAGAGATGTTCAAATGCTTTTTCTAAAAACAGCACAAATGAGGACTGGCTGTAATTCCACCCAATGCAGTCCTTCCAGGACTGCTGCATATGACCCAGGAATCCATCAGTTCAAAGCAACAGCAGGCCAAATTAAAACTGGCAATGTGGCAGCTCTAGTCACCTCATGGGATCCAGGTTTCGTGATGCTAAGCAAACAGCTTGCCAGTTTCCCAAAGAGTCTAATTAGTCTTTAAAATGAAGTGGATAAATTTCAAAGGTTATTTCATGGTGATTGCTCACTAGAGGTCAAGGCGGACTCTAGCTCTAAGATTATGGAACTTCTTTTTCCTCCATTTTTTCTCAGAGGTGAATCATTGCTGATAAATTCAGAATAAAACAACAACAGCGCAGCAGCAACAACAACAACAATATCATCATCATCATCATCATCATCATCATCATCATCATTTCCAGCGTTTTCTCCAAAATTTGGCCTCAAAGCACTCCTTCCCACTGCAAAAATCTGGGCCTTCAGATTCAAAGCTGAGTCCAGAAGTACACCCAAACTGCAAATCTGTGTCTTTGTGGGAACGTAACCCCATCTACCCATGCTGAATCCCTATGGTCTGATCTGCCTTATAACTGACCAAAAGCATCTCTGTCTTGTCTGAATTATGTTTCAATTTGTTTGTTCTCATCCAGTCCAGTACTGATGACAGACACTGATTTAGAACCAGGACAGCCTCCTTGGATTGAATTATAAAGGCATAGTAGACTTGGGTTTCATCAGCATATTGATGGTGCTGTACTCCAAAATCTGAAGAACCTCTCATAGAGGTTTCAAGTATATATTAAATAACATGGGGGACAAAACAGAACCCTGGCCATTTGACTTCTCAGGCCAATAGCTTGGGATTGAACAGGAGTCCTTCAACATGACCTTCTGGGTTTTCCCCTCCAAAAAGGAATGTGGCCATTATAAAACAATACCTCCAGGTCCCATCCCATTGAGATTTCCCAGAAGGATACTGTGGTCAATGGTACTGAAAGCCACTGAGAAGTCCAGCAGAATCAACAAGGATGCACTCCCACTGATGAGTTTTTGTTTGTAGGTAACCCACCAAGGTGACAAAAACTGTCCCATAGCCAGGCCTGAAACCAGATTGAAATGGATCTAGATAATCCATTTAATTCCTTGCCCCCAAAACTGTAGGTGGGACATGGCAATAATGATTCATTACAGAGGGATTCAAGGATTTGTTTTAAAACAAAGGTCTAACAATTGCCTCCTTTAGGCAACTTGAAACTCTGCTTTGTTGTAAGAAGGCATTGGCTATTCACCTACTCCTCTGGCCTGTTTGATAAGTCAGGAAGGGCAAGAATCTAGCAAATGTGGTACTCTTACCTCTCCATGTCCACATACTCAGGTTGGACAAACTGAAAATTATCCAATAACAGGTGCCAAGGTTACATCCACTTGAATTGCATCAACTACAGCATCTAAGTCAGAGCAGATCTGAGCAATTTTATCGGCAATATGTTGTGCAAATTCTTTGCAGTCAGATATTGAATGGTCTTCATTTTCTACTTGAGAACCAGTTTGTAATAGACCTCTGACCACTCAGAACAGCTCTACTGGTTGGCTCCTTGCAGATGCAATGGTGGCAGCAAAAACAAAACAAAACAAAACAAAACTTTGCTACATGCTGTGTCATGGAATATGCATTCAAATAGGCTCTAGCCTGTGTTCAGTCAGTCTGAACACTCTGCTCTCCATCTCAGTAATTTCATCATTGTCATCTCCCTGGAAAATAAGGGGGCTGGTTTGGCTCCACTCCATAACAGGTGATGCACAGGAGTGAATGTATCCACTGGCCTGGCAATTTCTCAGTTTCAGAGGTGAGCCAATGTTTCAACAGAATCACCTGACAAGGTGACAGGAAAATCCCCAACAGCCACCAGGAACCTGTCTGGATCCATCAGCCATCTGGGGTGAACCATCCTAATTGGCTCTGCTCTGCAGAGATTCTGAGTCCCAGTGAGTCTAAACCTGACCAGATAATGATCTGTCCACAACAATAAAACTGTGGACAGCTCCTTCACATTAAGACCACTTGGAACAGACCCATGCTTCTCATAGAGGCCATAAAGTCTGAGCTACTCCCAACAAGGCAGTCTCAGCATCGAAGTTGAAGTTCTCCAGCACTACTAGTCATGGCCTACCATGGAGACTCCAACATCAAACCCCAAGACCATTCGGCTAGCTCAGGAAAGGAGACTGTTGAGCAGTGGGGTGGTTGATACACCAACAGAATCCCTATTCTGTTCCAGCTACCCACCTTCAGGTATACATGCTTAAAATTTGAAAACTGCGGGAGATGGCACCTGGTTAGGGAGATGAAGGGTGACCAGATGTCCTATCCGCATAGAAGGACAAGGCACTGAAAAATGTAGGACATTCAAGAAAAATGTAGGATATGACCAAATGCAATCTAAAAACACTAATATAAATGTAGATTCAATGCTTCTTAGTCTTGCACAAAATAGAGGACAAGAGGTTGAAATGTAGGACATGTCCTGGGATTACAATAGACCACTGCAGCTTCACCTCTCCACCCTACAGGTCTTGCCTGCTGTTGCACAGGAAAAACCTGGTGGGTAGAGGTGTGAGAGTTTAACCCCTCCACAGCCTCATCCAGCCAGATCTCTGTAATACAAGCTAAGATCATTCACAATCAAATCCTGAATAACACATATTTTCCCATTCACTGACCTGACATCCAACAGCAGCATTTTCAATCCAGGCAGACTGTCACCAAGGCTATTTGACCTGGGAGACACTTTGGGGGCAACAAGCACCCTGTTCTACACCCCTCTTCCATGATATTGTAATTGTCTCCTCCCGCCATAGCTGCCCTGTATGACTCCAATAGCCACTCCTGAATATGTGCAACCCACCCTCCTCTGAAAAGCACACCTTTTCTGTATTAGGCAGACAAAATAGCAGCTATTAAAATAACTAATACAATATAGAGAAAGGAATATGATAAAATCAGTTAACAAAAGAACAGGCAGTCACCCTCATGTACCCCTGAAGTGACCTTTGGTGTTGTCTTCTTTGATGATGGACTCACCCTGCAAGTCCTGCTTAGTGCTTTTTAGATTTTAACATGCAAGAGGGATGGAGGAATGAAGAAACTATGCCCTTCCACCATCCAGTCTTTGCCACATACAATGTCCCCCAACTCAGCCTTTTCCCCCATCATTTTCAATATACCTGTTTATAGCGAGCTTTAAAATGCACTGCACCTCTCCACCCACCCAGTTTTGAGAACTGGACTCTGCCATCATCACGTCTAGTTGCTCTCTTATCAGCTTCACACTTCTGATTCTGCCCCATTCGCAAATCCCCTTGTCTCCTGAACTTGTCATTTCACTCCTTCACATGAGAGAAGGACTACATATTTATGAGTCAATATTTATGGCTGACTAGTAAACAATGAGAGTGCCCGTGGGCAGCATCTCATTTTTGCTCTTTGGCATCTTTCACTGATTAATGCCAGTACTAGCCATTGCACAACTGGTATGCAAGTGCCTCTGTAGACCAAGAGTAATAGATTCTTTCCCCTTTCCCCCTATGCAATAATTTAACATGGAGGGGGGGGGGGTTGATGTTAGAGAGACAAGAGGTATGGGAGGAGGAGAAGGGAGGGAGGAAAAGAAATTGCTCTGCAAAAGCCAGTGTGCTAGTTGCATGGCTAATGAGTCAGTCAATCTCTCCTTTTCTACTTCTTCCCCTATGTAACACAGTAAATTTCAAGCCTCCATCAATCAGGAAAAGGAGGACTATTTAACAACCATGTTTCAACTTAAATGACAGCTTCTTAAGGCTATAAAAGAAATAGAAGGGGGACAGGGAAGGAGGTGAACACCTATCCATCAGTCCAAATCTGTTGATGGTAAGAGGCACTTTTCAGCAGCAATTGGACTCATGTTGGAGATGGCAATACCAAAGTAAAAAACTATTTTGAATGCTTAAAGTGTGCAACTGATACAATTATAAACAAATAAGCAGACTCTGTGGATGTGGTTGAGGTGCAGGATAGAGTCAGACAAAATGTCATAAGACAAAGCCTCGTGGCTAGAATCCTATTGGAATAAACCCCAGATGTGCTTGTGTATGTACTTTGCAGCATTATGGCAGGAGATGTCCAGTATCTCCTTCCACATTTCTCTCACTCCAAGTGCACAACAGCATCCATGTGTGTATGTTTCTTATGCATGGTTTCATCCCCTTCCCCCCAGTTACTGATCAGCCGAGGGGTATGTGCCCAACTATCTTCTGACTGTTCTTGAAAGCCAATGGGAAAAGGAGCAGCCTTACACTGGGCATGGTGGTAGTTCTGTCTTCACTTGAGTGTGCAAAGGCAGTTGGGACAAACCTAGGCAAATTCCTACAACTGATCAGTGGCCAGGGTGATTGGTTTGTACCAAGGAGTCCCTCAACTGCTGTTGTACATTGGAAGATGAAGCAGAAGACCAGCTTCTGCCCACTAAATATCCAGAAGAAATATCCTGGCAAAGAATTATAATCGATTTTGGCCCACATGTTTACTTACTAGATTTTGGCCCACATGTTGCTCCATCTACTACTGATTTAAGGTGTACATGCTTGTTGAGATTTAAATATTGAAATAGCATGACGTCCTCTGCTAGATGTAAAACCTACATAACCTCATGTGTTCTTTCCGCTTTCAGGTACTCTGCTACTCTGCCACTACTATCCAAACAAAACCTCACAAGCTCAGGCTGTGTAGCACCCAAATACAATACTCAATCAGTATATATGATTTCTTTCATCTTTGATTAGAAGTGCACACTTTATGGCTTTTGACATCATGCCAACTTCCTCTCATCTCCTTTCTCTTGTTCTGAAACTCTTGTCTACTACTTTGCCACATTTTTATTCTTATAAAGGTATAGCTATACTTTCAGTTTTTGATTCCCACTTCTTTCATCATTCCAGTGGACCAAACATTCCTCTTTCTTCTTCAGTGAAGAAATAAAAACTGCACTGGTATCTGTAAATGGTTTTCTAAAAAACCTCTGCAGCAGGATATGTGTCATCGTATATTTCATTCTTACATAAGAAGATGAAAAATTTCAAGTTTTCACCTCATTGGTAATTATTAAGAATTTTCCCATATTATGAGAGATTGAAGACCACTTTTTGTAAATTCAGTTATTTATTTTTTTAAAATCAGCAAAATGGTCAATTATTGTGAGATTTTTCACCCCTTAGTGAGAGGGCGAAATTAAATGCTTTCTCCCTGTGTTTTGTTTCTCTTGGATTTTGTGCAATAGGTTTTGCAAATATTTTATTTGTGCACAAAATCCAACAGAAACAAAACACAGGGAGAAAGTATTTAACTCCCCCCTCCCCACTAAGGGGTGAAAAATCTCACAACAATTGACCATTTTGCTGATTTGGCTGAGGATGAGAAAATGTACAACAATTATTTGTCATATCCCTACTCAGCAGTCATTTATTCTGCCTAGGAGTAGCAGCAAGTCCAAATGCCTGCCAATTCAATCTCTAAATACATGAGCTCAAAATGCCAAAAATGTGGGACACTCAAGAGGAAAGTGCAGAGTCAGTTGAGAGAATTCTAAGAAAAGGATAAGGACAGCTAGCATGATAAATGAATTAATAGTGCTTCCCATCAGGGTTAAGGAAAATTGAAAATAATTTTTAGATATTCACTGCAGAAGAAAGGGAGAAAAGAGCCATCAATAACTGGAAGGGAAATGAAAGTGATCATTTAAAAATTGTTGAGTTATTGAACATGGCTCCCCCATCCCATCCTAATCTGCCTCAGAGAATTAAAAAATAAAGTCTGGGCAAGGGAGAAGTGATCAGGAACAGTCCTCCTTACCTGCCCTTGACAACTGGAATGCTTGTAACACCGGCCTTTTTTTGAAGGCAAGTTGTTGTAAACATGTTAAGCATTTCCCTCCATTTTATTTTAAAAGTGTCAAATTTTCTTTCCAGCGAGAAGAATTAAATACATTAAACTCAAAGGACATGAAGGGGAGAAATTAAAATGACTGAACAAATAAAACAAAAGCCTTTGTATGCAAACAATAATATACATGCATTTCTGGCCTGTTCCAAAAAAATTGTTAATGTGCACCCAGCAGCCACTTCCACAGCAGCATTTATCCCAGGGATGACTTCCTTGTGGAGGAGAGAGTACTGGTTTTTCTGTCATATTTGATTTGTTTACATGCACTCTGCTTACAGTATATGTTTGCAAAGGCAAACAGCACAAACACGTCTAGGAGCCAACAGTTCGACTACCCTCCCTTAAGAGAGAGGTACTGTCAAGCTCAAAATCTGACACTCTTAAATATGCCACATGAATCCTTTCCTCTTTTTCTTTTTATGTTCCTTTTCCAGTATATTGCCAAACTGATTCAATTTTGGTTGTGGTAAGTGGGTTGGCTCAAGCAAATCCATGTATTCCTTGTATATGATGCAGAACAAGTAACATTAAATGCAGAGTATTAGGTATATGCAAAGAATGAAGCAAAGCACAAGACTAAATCACAGATGTACAATATAATAATAATAATAATAATAATAATAATAATAATTTATTTCTAGCCCGCCCCTCTGAACAAGCAATCCGGGCGGGTTACAACAAAAAGATTAAAACAATATCACTTAAAACATCCCATCCCTTCCCTCACCCCCCCCTTAAAAAGAGAATTAAACCACTATATAATTAAAAACATACAATAAAACAAATTATAACAGTAAAAAGCAGCAACAGGGAAGCGGGCCTGAAAACCTAGGCTGTAAAGGGGTGGAAAAAACACTGGAGAAGGACAGCTGGAGAGGCACTAAGGCCTAGGTTTGGAGCCGAAAAGTGTTCACATTCTCTGGGAAGGCCTGCCCGAAGAGATGCGTCTTTAGAGCTTTTTAAAAGCTTTCTAAAGATGGAATGAGACACATCTCATCCGGCAGGTCATTCCACAGCCTGGACAAATGGTCCAAATGCACCAAATAATGGACAAATGCACCAAAATATAATTTTAAGAGAATTAGTTCAAGATTTTAAGGCACAACAGGTTTCTGAGTGTTGTGAACTAAACAGAAAACATAAAAGGCTGACAAAGTAGGCTACAGTCCACAAAGGGTTGGGTTATCATATTTATTAAATTGCCATATTTTCAAAATCAAAATATATCTTCACTGTGTTACCAAAACTATCTGTCCTGATCATACATTGCTATCCCTGCTAAAAGTGTTGACATGCAATGAGCACTGGGAGCCAGCACAAAATGGAAGTCTTTGCATCAGCCCTGGTGGCGCAGTGGTTAAATGCCTGTACTGCAGCCACTCACTCAAAACCATAAGGTGGCGAGTTCAAGACCAGCAAAGGGCTGAAGCTCGACTTAGGCTTGCATCCTTCCGAGGTCGCTAAAATGAGTACCCAGATTGTTGGGGGGCAAATAGCTTACAATTGTAAACCGCTTAGACACTCCTTAAGGGTATGAAGCGGTATATAAATGAAGCTGTTTTTTTGTTTGTTTGTTTTTATATGGGAACAAATGTGAACTGGAATCACATCTAATTCAACATCTCTTCAATAAAGTCATCTGTGTCACAGAGTACTAAATAATAAGGAAAATATAAAGAATCATGTTGCATTTTTTAAAATTGGTATGAATGGGTTAGTGACACATTCTGTGTGTTGAGATGGGAATCACTAGGAAAAATCAAAGGAGTATAAGGATTGTACAGCTCTCAGCAAAACAAGTAAATTATAGCTAGAATTCTGTTAGTGTCTACCCTTACATAAAGCAGACAGGCATTTTTGTTCAATATACAAGTTCCACATTCAGTTGAAGGACACAGGTGTGGGGTTCTTCTTATGGTGTTGTGGTGCATATGAATGCTGCTACTGAAGTCTGTGGAAGCATTTCTGCATTTAAGTGCACAATAATTCCATTCACTACCAAGACTGCATATCATAATAATGGCTAGGATTCCCTTAGGGGCATGCATAAATGTCCCTTAAGCATATGGATGCCCTTTTTCAGGCACTGTGGTGGTGGTGGTGGTGGTATTTCCTTCTTCGCACCTGTTAGCACATCCTCCATACCCCATGTTTTATTTTGGGGGGGGGGGGGTCCCCATATTTCATATTTAGATACAGTATGTTTTTGAGAGATCAATGATCTTTCAGGAACACTAGGTAAGGTTCCCAGGAGAAAAGGAGTGTTTTCCGAGGCATGTACACATCCACATGATGAAACAATCAAATATAGATGCATGTATCACAAGTCATCTGCATTTTCTCTTACAACTTGAGACAAAAAATCTCCTCATATCCAAAGCAGTGAGCCAGTCTCTCTGCCTACCCCTTGTTATGTCTCCAGTCAACTCTCCCTGTCCACCCATCCTGGGGAAATCTTAATCCAATCACTGTTTTTATCATATTAAAATTAAAGCCCTCAACCAGTTTGGAATCTCATTGTTGATTCCTGGGAAAGGGCACACAGCCTTTGTTACTTGGTGTGATAGCACATGGCTTGGGGCTATAAATTTGGTCCCATAACCTAACCTCTGTGCACACAGCTGCTATACATCTTCACATTCTGTATATATTCTGTGTCACCTTCAGACCACCACCACCCCCCGTCCCAGGCACTCCAGCTTTCCACAGTCTGCCCATTGGACAGGTAATCACTAACCTGCTGCAAATCCCTCAAACCCCACTATCCCATTTCCATATTTCCATTTGTGTGTGGGATTGTATTCTGCCTATTTTTCTAAATAAAAAGACTTTTTAATTCACCCCAAACCTAGCACTGGTATAAACAGGTGTAATTGGTCCAAACGTTAGCCAAGCCCCTTGGGTAGTTGGTAGGGACCCCCAAGTCAGCACCTGCCTTTGGGTAACACACCAAAGTGCCCAAAGCCCCCTTCTTAAAGTAAAGCCCTGATGATTTCATGGTGAGCAGGCAGAAGCAGAGAAGTATCTGCCTATCTCCCTATAGCCAATGATGACATCAGTGCCAAGCTCCACTGGGGTCCTCTGGGGGTACTGGCACTGCTCTAATCATTGTGCGTGTAGCTGTATGTAG
Source organism: Urosaurus nigricauda (assembly GCA_034509955.1). NCBI lineage: Eukaryota > Metazoa > Chordata > Lepidosauria > Squamata > Phrynosomatidae > Urosaurus > Urosaurus nigricauda. The sequence goes on along the minus strand of JAOEGL010000004.1, from coordinate 44,134,364 downwards.
TTAAACCAATATCTCTCTGCTCTTGCTTGCTTTCATTTTTGCATGGAAATGCCATGTGGTGCAGCTTCAGAGGCTTTTTAGTAAGTTGGGGAAAGAGGGTATATGGCTCAGTACAGCATAGATCTACAAGTAGATATTGTTGGACTGAGGTCAATATCTAACCCTGCATGCAACACAGCCCCAAAGTAGGATCTCAGCCTTGGTTTCACATGCTCACTCCCTTTGTTGCCAGATTATAGATGCATTCCCTTGTTGGCTTCTTGTGGCAAATTACAAAGTCACATATGAAAATCTAATTCATGTTGGCTAAGAAATATCTGGACAAAGTTCGAAACCTCATAGGGAGTCACACCAGAAAAAATGTTGTCAGTTAGACACCATGCTAATTCAGTACATGGAAACAACATTTTGTGGCATTGTTCTCAAACACAAATTCTTTCACAATCTCATTCACCATGCACAAGCCTCTTTGCTTTAGAACTGTGTTAATGATACACTTGGTCAAGGAGCGGTCATGCTATATAGAACAATGGGTGCAATTCGCTGTTAATAGATTCTGAGTAAAGGCCATTGAAATGCAAAGAATCTTTGGAAAAGTGCAACAGTATCTATGCATTCATTGTAAAGGAGACATTCACAGGACAAAAGGGAGAAAATAGGATGAAATTAATGTGGACCATTTACTAAGTGTTCCATAACAACTTAGATTAACAGATTTATCGTGGCATAAGCTTTTGTGAACTATGGTATCTTTTGTCAGATGCATGAAATTGTGTGTATGTGCATACACAAATATTCATTAGTTCACTCACTCTTTCACACACACACACAGCTTCAGGGAGATAATACCTTATCCATCTGCTGTGTAGGCTCTGTTCCACCAGTGTCATGGCACACTTTGACTCTCAGAATTATGCCTCTGCTCCATCAAAACAAACTTCATGAAAGCAAGAATAAGCAACAAGTTCAAGCACCCTGCATTAGACTGAGATTTGGAGGTGTGCATTTATAGACCACAATTTCCTGTGGGTGTCATGGAGGAAGAATCGTAATTTAACAAATCAGAAAGCTTTTTCTGGATGCAGGTCTTCGTGAGCACCACAGGAGAAAAAAAGGGACAACATGTGGCACGCAGAAAGCATTGCAGTTTTCTAAAAAAAAGAAGCCTGAATCTGTGCAACTAGGAATGTGATGTATGAACCAGGCCAAATAATCACATGTGTGGGGTGTTATGATAGACCATGGGCTAAACTAAACACAGCATGAATTGTTGTAAGCTGCTTTGGGTCCCATATTGGGAGAAAGGTGGGAAAGAAATTAATAAAAATAAGAAAGACAAAATTTTACATAATATGCATAATTAAATAGCATCCTCTGGCCTGACCCTCTCCAAAACTACTTTAACAAGCAGTTGCCAGACTGAGTGGTTGATTCAGTGGCCAATTGGAGAAGAAAGACAATGATGTTTCTATCCCCCTCCCATCAGCCAGCAAGACTGGGACAATTTGTTCAAACTGGCAACTGCCTATAAAAGTAGGTTTGGTAAAGCAATAGTGCCACAATCATGATTACATAGTGTAGGGCCCTATTACATGGAAAAATAAAGTGACTGCTGGGATACAGTCACTTAAGGGATGCAATCGGGAATTTTCACATGAAAAAAGCTGCTGATGCCGCTGGGAAACTGCATCCTGGCTGCATCCAGGCTCCCAGCCGCGCTCAGCCAGTCGATTTGCAAACATAGGAAGTTTCTGTTTTTGAAAAGCAACTGGCTGAGTGTGGCTGGGAGCCTGGATGCAGCTGAATGCAGTCACCCAGTGGCATCAGCAGCATTTTACATGCAATAATTCCTGATTGCATCCCTTAAGTGACTGTATCCTGACAGGGGTAAGTCACTTTATTTTCGTGTGTGATAAACTCCTTAGTCATGATTGTGGCACTGTAGTATGGGTATGTTACAGATACACATTTGTAAATGCACTACTGAACTCCAACCACCACTTTAAAAAAATGAGAGTGCCCCGTTGGCGGAAAAACATTCAGATACATTAATGTGTACTTGAATGTTTTCCACTTGGGAGAAAGAGCAGCTTTGTAAAAAGGGGATTTAAGTCTGCATAATGATATAAGAGGAAAATATACAATGACATTGATAACGTCTGTCTGTCTGTCTGTCATCTCTATTGCCAATCCTAGTTACAGGTATTCTTTGTTCCATATTATTATATATTATCAAAGTTACTCCTTTAAAATGTGTCACTTTATATTTGTCCACCCAATACATGACAGAAGAAGGGTGGGAAGAGCAATGGAAGGCATGGAAACTAACAATATGTTATTTAAAAAAAGATTTATTTCCCTTTTCAGATAAGCCTTCTCATAGGCCTCATTTTTGCTGGAGGAAATTCTGTGCTCATTTTCCAATATACATCAGTGTGTAAGGGAAATAAAATAAATCATGGGAGAAAAAGCAAAGAGAAATGACTGATCATTCTTAACTTTGTACTGGATTTCCATTCCCTCCTCAACACACTTCACCATTAGAACATTAATTTTCCCTTCATTTTGAACCCTTGGTGTGGGAATGGATAAAGCCAACAATGTTCCCATAATCAGGAGATGACAGGTGTGGTACAAATAATGAAAGCTGTATGAATAGCCTTTGACTGTGAAATGGTAAGGACACAAAAATAACCATACCGAGTTACACCACTGGTTCAGTCATATCCTACTGCAAATGTGAATGGAATCTCACTCTTCTATTCAATTCCACAAATACAACAATGACTGCTTCATGACTTATGTGTCTGATGGAGTATCTTAAAGAAGCATGCTCACAGTGGCTACTTCCAGGTTGTGGAATTTTATTTAGTGGGAGGCTTGACTGCTTCCTTTGCTTCCCTTCTGGTAGTAGGCAAAGATCAGATAGCCTTTGGGCCACTAGCTGTCTGCGGCAGAAAAGACTTTTAGTGCAAAGTGTTTCATTTTCCACTTTCTTAATATATTTTTTTAAAATTTAAATTCAGTGTTTGGTTTTAATATAATGTCTATTTAATTCATTCTTTAAATTATCTTTAATGTTAGTTGTGTTTTACTTTAATTTACATGGATAACTACTTTGTGTTCTTCACTGGATGAAAGGCAAGATATTAATTAAAGTAAAATAAATAATTAAGAAGGGCAAATTTTGAATAAATGCCCAAGAAAGCAAAACTGGAGTTTCTCTCTGAACAAAGCTGACATTGTAGTGTCAAAATTTAAGACAAAGGGCTATGCTTTTTGAGGTACATCTGCTTGTTAGTTTGGAAATATTTGCTCAATAAACACCCAATTAAAAATCTTCCCATTCAGGTAAGTATGTTTCATGCTCTGCAGAGAAACTAGTAAAAGCCAATCCATGGAGATGTCCAAGTCTGACCCTGCACTGTTTGATGGATTTCAATCTATGGACTGGTGCTATAGAACCTAACAAGGTCAGAATTAAGATACAGACACTGGTCCTGATAGCTTGAATGAAGAGCCGTGTTCTAATTGAAATAAAGACGACATCATAAATAGGGCCCCCATGTTCTTAAAAGTTTCAAGTCAAAATAGGAATGTAAAAATGAGTTATGATTGGGAAGGAGTCAAGGTACAATTGTATTACAGAGGTTTCTGGATCAGTTCCTAGAAAGCATTATATCGAACAGTAGATGGCATCTTTCTAGTAGCATCATTTTTAAGTCCGCCTTCCTCATCCTACTGTGCTCATTCAAGTGTGCTGGACTACTAGACCTATAATTCCTATCCAATCTAACTATTGAGAAATAATGGCTAAAAAAAATTCTCACTCATAATCAGAGAGGAGGCATCTTCCGTTGACCTGAGATGCAGAATTTTCAGTGGAATATTCCTGCAGTGGAATATTCCTGCAGAGAACTGGAGTGCAGGGGTAGAGAAGAGAATCTGGTGTAAACATTCTGAGTTCAGCACTATTTGCTTTCAGACTGAAAATACTTGACAAGAATTGAAGTAATAGGTTGCTTTTGCCAGGACATAAACCTTGAATTTATCCCAGAGAGCACTTCAGTGAAGTGTAACACATTTCTCCTTGCTTTAACTTCTGGCCTGCTACAACTGCTACAGTGGAATAAACTCACAATTCTGTGCTGCTTGACAGTTTATTGTTTCCTGCTTGTGTATTTCCCTAAATTATTGCTATAATTAAAATGGTAGCAAATGTTTATTCAAGAGTAAGTCATTTTACAAACCCATTCTAATACTCCTTTGCTGAGACCCCACATCCCAGGTCTATTCACAGGGAAGATATCACAGCAGGAATTCTCATGCTGGAACCTGAGCTGCTATTTCAAAGGTCATACTATAGTACCCACAAGATTCTAGCAATCTAGGTGCTTTCTGCCCATCCAGACAACCTCATGGCTTTGTTGACTTACACATTCCATTACAAAAAGCAAACAAACACTGTGAGTGGCTGGACTATCCCTTCACTACGCATCATTGGTGGAGGAAAAGTCTCCCACCAAAACTGTGTATTCATGGATGGCAGAGGGTGGATCTTCCAACACTAGATTTTCCTACACCAGAGCATACAAGGCAATGGAACAATATCTCTTTGGTTTGCATAAAGGGGAAAAAATCTACATCACTCAAAATGGCTTGACACTAATGTCCAAAGGCAACAGAAGAATGAATGCATATGCACAATGTTCATCAGAGAGGCTGGAGGCAACATGGTGCAATCTGTCACTCTCCTGTGTGCACCTCAGCATTGTTTCAGCTGAAAGGGAGAGGAACTGCAGCAGCTACCAAAGTACCCATGGACAGTAGAGCCTGGGAAGCAGGCCAGAATGGGGAAAACATTAGAAATGCATCCTCTCCAATGCTTCACTGATGAAAATTGGGACTTGCATGGCCAAGCAACCTCAAAGTGTGGTCAAGATGGTGAAAATTATTAATCGAGGAGAACACACAAGCAAGGAGAGTATTCAGCAGTTTGGTTGGCAGCAACTGAAGTAAGCAGGGGGGGGAGGGGGAAGAGGAAAGAGAAACTGGGACACCCTAAAAACAGCTGAAAATGTGAAATTAAATGGGACTGCCCCAAATCAGGACAGCTGGAGACTATGGAATAGTTTTGTGGCTCTTTCATGTTCTTTCAATGTATTTTTCATTGGAACTGGGGGTTGGGGAGTCCTTGTGTGTGTGGGGGGGGGGGGGCACCAATCCTGTTGTTCAAAAAAGTAACATTTCTAAATGTGGGTGTTCCTTATGAGTATGCTCCCACAGTATCAATATCTTTAGCTTCAATATCTATATAAAACAAATAAAACTAATAAGGTGCCGTTGTATGGAAATAACCAATTTTAATATAATTTTTACCATGTTCACATTTCACAAAGGAAATAGTGCTCATGGCAGATTGTTAACAGCTGTTTAAAAAGCCTCATTGTGCCACCATCTCTGCATCCTTACCCACAAAAGAAAAAAACAAAATTATTTACTATTCCAAACACTGTCACTGTAGTGATGGGAAAATACATTGCTGAAGGAATTTCCCCCATCCCTGCTATTCTAAGTATTACTATCTAGAGGAAAGATTGTAGAGATATCCTGGGGGGGGGGGGGGGAAATATGTGAAGACAAAGTCATGCCTGTAGATTTGTTGTGCATAATCCTGTGAAAGACAAGGGAGAAGAGACTTACAGATGTAAAGTAACCATCTGTAAAGCTATTTGGGCATGTTGGAGTTCAGTACAACTTGGGCTTTGAACACTCCTCAGCTCTGCCCTCTTCTGGCCCATGCCAGTCCCTCACCAGCTGTCATATGAGAAGGGAGCAAGCAGGTATCCTGCATACCATGCAAAGAGAGAGTTAATACTGCAGCAGAAAAGAAGCAGGGAGAGAAAAGTGCTGAATCACTAAGCCACCTTTCTTCACTGCAGCACTTTCATCCCACCCAGTGCCTTGAGCAATCCCAGAGCAAAAGCAGCTGAGCCAATTCTCATTGACTTAGGTCATAGGAGGTGCCGCGATTCTCCCAGGACAACACAGCGACACAGTTCAGGGCGGGAAAGAAAAGGGAGCCATATGTTTTGTTCCCTCCCTGCAGTTATTGCAGCTCCCTGACTGCAGAGGCTGTGATGCAGCAACTCGCACTTCACGCTTTTCCATGCTTACAGTGTGGCTGCAGCCTGAGACACAGCAAGGATGCCATGGTGCAACCACAGGCTTGCTTCAGAACACCCATTTTCTCTTTTTGCAGAGGCTCTTGCAGCCAGTTTCTCACTCTGTTCAAACTCTTTAATACACAACACATACACTTCTAAGATGACATTGCAGCTTCCAACTTGTTTGGGAGAAGCTTCTCAGGAACAACGCCCTGCGTAAAGGCAGGGAGGAAACTTGCTATGTAGTTTGACAGATAAGCAAACTGATTTGAGGGTGTTTTGAGAAAAGAAATGTTGTAAATCAGTTAAATGAGCTTGCAATGTAAGTATAAAAGCAGTCTTGTCCATTCCATGTATGTGACTTATGTTAAATATTTTATATTATTAGTAATAACATAAAAACAATTATTTATCACAACTGGGAAGAAAAAGGGAAGTCTGGAAGGAGTGTTGAATGCAGCAAAAACAGGTTTGGGTGTGTGTATATGTGACCCTGGGACTGCACTTATCTATAATATATAATCTTTTGAATACTCAAAGCACTTGCCTTATCTTGTTCAAATCCTTAGAACAACCCTGAGAGGCAGGTCAATGTTATCACCATATCACCAAAGAGAAAAGCTTTTCTTAGCTGTCCAAATTTGTTCATATAAGCCATACTGTCTAAACTATTTTCTTTTAGGACTTGTAAATATGCTGCATTTGGGCATGTTTCTAGGTGACCTAGTTGGAAGTTAAATATCTGCTAAAAGTCTTACATGCTTGCCCATCCTGCAGACAATTAAATTGGCAGGAATAGCCACATCAGCCCAACTGTAAATAGTACAGTGAACTTTTTACAAAGGGAATTTTCCCCTTTCCTAATGTGTGCCTACACACACACACACACACACACACACATGCAGCTACAAAGGAGGGCACTGCTATTTTTATCCTCACTTGAGAATCAGGGAATTGATGTCCTGAACAAATGGGGAATAGAATGAAAAAGAATTCACAGGGCCTGTGTCTTTATTTTAGATAAACTAGGTGTTGTACTGTATTTGCTTAACCCTGGGATCCAGGACCTAGCTAGTCCCACCATGGGTGTGTGTTTTTTACTGCCAAAAGTGTAACAGCAATAAACAATGTAATGAAGTTGAGTATCTTCAAGATAGAAGAGAATGGGGAGGGGAGAACCAATATTCTCATTTTCAGTTCTCTTCAATGCAGGGAAGTAGAAGCTGAAAGAGGACTTCAGCACTAGCAGCTGTTCTGCCCCTTTCCCTGCTCCCTTTTTATTAGCAAACATTTGTTGTTGGTGTTGTGTGCCTTCACATTGTTTCCCACTTAGGGGGACTATAAGCTAAACACTGCCTTAGCAAACACTGGAGAGAAAAGGCAGGATCTTGTATTGAAGAAAAGCTTGAGATAAACAACACGGTTGAGAGAGCATGCCTTGAGACCAAACCAAGACACATTTTCAGAAAGGAAATGACTGCATGGAAATCAGGAAGGGGTTAACTTGGAATCAAAGTCAATGAGGAAGGAAGCCATCACAGCTTGGAAAAGTTTACTTTTTGGACTACTACTTCCACAAGTTTTCTGGCAAAGGATTCTTGGAGCTGTAGTTAAAGAAAGAAAGAAAAAACTACAGATCTCTAAAAACTACATCATTATTTCAGTTCAAGAACTTTTTATTACCTGAGCTCTGGAAAATGCTGGTATCTTGACCTGAACTGAGATATAAATGGTATCTGTATGGGGGTGCAAAACAAGAACATTGCCCTTCCAGGTGAGAATTGTATTCCTCATCAATTACATTTTCCTTCACTCCTCAAATTTGTAGCACTTCAGCAAGTGAAACATTGAAAATAGAGCATACCTAGAACTCTTATATTAGCTTCTTTCCTTTGGATACCTAAACTGTATTTCTAAATGCTCAACTGAGGTTTTAAGTTACTGCAGTGCTAGAAATTTGGGGCTGGAGGAAAATTCATTCATGGAAGCGGTCAGAATTTTTACTGGCGAGCATTGCTCTCTAGCCTTCCCTCTGGTAGATGTTGCCTGACCAGCAGAATATGTTTTCCTTATGGTCCAGAAAAAAACTCCAAAATTCCAGATGTCTCCTAAAGTACGCTACAAATGCAGAACAGTCCCAAGGAATCTAGAAAATAATGTGAGGTACACAAAAGAGGAAACATCTTTGTATACAATTCCATCTTGTATCATCCTGTTCTGGTTGGGTCTGGGGAACCAGAATGTTGCTGATTAGTTTGAGAAAGTTTTGATTCTCAAAATGGTAGATTCAAAGTTCTGGAAAGTACTTCCTTGGCTTCATGAGCTGAAAGGAATGGGATGGGAGGAGTCTATGATGGTCTATGACTATACTACATTATTGCTTGCTTCCTTGCTTGATTGCGAGAGCATGTTCAGGGCCAAGAATGCTTCTGGACACTTGGAGGAGTTGTGTGAGATGTGCAGCTTTGAGAACCAGCTGCTTATGCAATCCAAGATGATGCTTGACTGGAGTTTAGAAACATTCTTTTTTTGGGGGGGGGGAGGGGGCTACACCTCCAAGAATCACTCAAGCAACATGGCCAGAGACCAGAATCACTTACTAGTTTTCCATCTTGACTAAATGGTGCCTATCCATCCGCCTACTGAAACTTGATTATCGTTGGTTAGTATCCCTATGGAAGAAATGGGGAGGGGTGTTGAACCATTTGCTTTGTGTTTCTTGGTTTTCATTCAGAGTCAATCCCAGCCCACTTCAAAACCTGCTAACATATGATGAGAGCCAAGGTAATGTAGTTGTTTGAGTGTTGGGCTGGGACACTGGGAACCCAGGGTTTGAATCCCCACTCAGAAATGGAAAACCCATTGGTGACTGTGGAGCATTTCAGCTCATAGCCAGCTCATGCATCTGAGGTCACACCTTTTCAGTCTCAGAGCAAAGTAAAGGGAACCCTCCACTGAATGAATCTTGCCAAGAAACCCCTGCGATAAGCTTGCCTTAGAGTCTCCATAAATCAGAAATGACTTGAAGTCACACAACAATCTAAGGTAGTATAATTCAAAGACATAGCCATGTTAATATGGAAAATCAATACATAAAGGGATCTTGTAGCAACTTTGAGACTAAATGAAAGAAAGAAGCTGGTAGCATGAGCTTTCATAGAGTTGAGCCTACTTCCTCAGATGCATGAGCCTGCTATGAGCGGAAATGCTCCACAGACTGAAGAAATGGCAATTAAGTTAGTGGCTGAAGCACCATCCCTTCTACTCATGAATGACAGGCAGTGAACTAAATTAGGGCAGATGGTGAGCCTTAATCTCTTCATCAAAATCAAAGTGGAAACCAGTTACATCAAGCTGCCTACTGAAGGTTTAATCTGTACTACAAATACAGGTTGATCCCTCACATTCAAGATTCAGAAACTCCTATTCCCAAGGACACAGAAAAATTATATTCCTCACTTATAATTGCCCCGGCAGGATCCAAGTGTGATTTATCATCGCCAAGGAGGTTAGGCACCCAAAAGATTTCTTCTGTGCTTTCTCCTTCACCTTTTGTTTTTGCTGTGATAAACGGACTGATGCTTCCTTGTTTGGAGTTTTTAATGGCACCAACAGGGACCCTCATTCCCTTGTCATCCATGAAGAGGATGATTCATTGTGCTGGATGGGCCCCCTGGAATTAGCAGCAGTGGGAGAAACTGCCAAGGCAGCAACTGACATCCATAATTCCTTTCATTCTACATACAGCAATCATGCCATTGTGGAACATGTAGAGGTGACACCAGTATCAGAACAGCTGTGAGGCTGCAGGAAGATAAATGAGTTCCTTTTGTGATACTCTTACTACACCAACAATGTGGGAAGGGGAATGTAGTTGCCAAAGGGGCTGACACATGTTTTGTTTTGTTTTGGTGTGTGTGTGTGTGTGTGTGTGTGTGTGTGTGTGTACTTTCCAACTTATGGTGACCCTAAGGCAAACCTAGCACTGGGTTTTCTTGTCAAGATTTGTTCAGAGTGGGATTGCCTTGGCACATGAGCAAGTACATTGTCATTGCAACAACTGGGGATACTGGGTATTTGTTGCCTACTTGGCTGGAAAGATTAGAGTCAATAACACTCCCAGATGGGACCCTCAGTCCTCTTAGTAAGGTGCATATCAACATGAAGGCGAAAATGGTCTGAACACTCAATATTGATGTGAGGAGGTTTTCTTTAAAATGGAGAAGGGGGGCATACTGTTGAAGACATATATGCAGCAGTCACAGTAAAACATGGTTTACTCTCCAAAGTCCTCTTTAATAAGTGACATATCATCCAATAGTTCACTGATTATGAAGATTTTCTCAATGTCAGGGAATTGTCAGTTCCAGCGTCACTGAATCATTTGAGGGGAGGGAATTTCCTCTGAATGGAAACTTTGCATTCAGAGGAAATTTCCTCTCCCTGAATGATTCAGTGATGCTAAAGGGGAGCTGATGTTTCCCTAATGTTGAGGAAGCAAACCAGGCTTTCACACACATACACTTCCTCAACATTTCAGCAACAATTTACCACCACTTACCCCACGGTAAGTGCTGGTATGAAAATCTTCTAAAACTGGAATACCTATGGCAAAGCAACATCAGAGTGTGTTCAAGTAGAAGAGTCACTAGGGTTGGTGTCAACCAAAGCAGGATGTGTGTGAACTGCCTTGGCCTACCCCCTCCCCGCCCCCCACTGTCTAGCCAGATACGGCTGCAGCTGTGCCCCCCTGGACTTCGGAGTTTAACGCTAGACTCAGAATGCAGCTGCCCCCTGCCCCAAAGGCCTTTCAAGTCCAGCACCAGACTCAACTACAGGCAACTACACCCCAACCAAGACCTTCTGAGTTGGATGAGGCAGCAATCAGGATGCTGGACTCAGAAAGCAGCACCTCGCTGCGTGTACCACCCCATCAAGTGACACCTCCTTCTGGGGTATTACCTGGTGCATCCTGTATCCTTTGCATCCTCCTAATGATGCCACTATGGTCGAGGTGACAAAGGTAATGAATGAGGAAGAACAAACAAACTAGGAGATGCTGCAGCAGCTTGCTTTTGCCAGAGCCCACTAGAAAGGACAAAATTACACCCCATCATCTCTTTTCCCACTGCTGAGCTAATTGAATATAAATTCCTTTTGCAGTCTGAAGTCAGTTTGCAACAAATGAAGTAAGCTGAGGATAAAGCATAAAACTGAGAGGAGGAAAGAGAAACTGTGACATTTTAAAATAGCTGAAAAAGTGGGATGATTGAGGATTAATTTGGATGCTCCTGCAAATTCAGGACAGTTAGGGGTCTGATGTGGGCCCACACATATCTGCGAATCCATAAACTGGGTGTGGAATTAACACCAACCTCCAGAATTAGGGCTTCTGTGTATCCTCAGGAGATTATTGCACTTCATTTTTTGCCCAAACCAGGCATGGCCAGAGAACAGGCTTGAATGGGTGAAAATGGGTGTTATTGCACAGCAAAATGCCACTGATGCTGCTGAGAGACTACAAGCCATCCCCCAGCCATGCTTGGCTCACTGATTTTGAAGTACAGAAGCTTTCCATCCTTGCACAATGGGCTAAGTGTGGCTGGGAGATGGCTTGTACTCTCCTGGTGGCATCGGTGGTGATTTGCTGTGCGATAACACCTGTTTTCACCCATTCAAGCGCATTCCCAGACCATGCCCAGATCTGGTGAAAAATGAAGTGTGATAGTATCCTTATATGAAGGAACAGAGGGAGGAGGATCCAGAGTCAAAAAAGATGTATCAATCAAGTCACTCTCCATCTTTAGCTATGATGCTGCCCTCTCTGAACCATTTCTTTCCAGTGTTTCTTGACTTTCTTATATTCCTAACAAAGAAGACTCAGGATCACTTATAAGACCATTTAGCAAACTAGCCTTTCCAGCAAACAGAACCACAAACAACACATCTATCCTTCCTTAGGCTCAAAATATCTGTTCAGGGTTTTTTTTTGGGGGGGGGGTATCTTCAGTATGCAAGTTTTCACTATTAAATTGAAACCTTGAAATTCCAGTAGTCCCTGCAACTCAATCCATACCACATGGCAAACAGCTAAAAAGAATCAAGGAACTTCTAACTGCACACTGGGATCCAGAAAAGGTGTTGTTGTTCTTTTAACATGCTCTAAATAGCTATAAATACCCAATCTCACTGTACATTGTCTCCTATCTAATTTCCTATCTATATTCTGGGAGATTGCTCAGACTACCCAGAATTGTATTAAAAAGGGAAATTAATAGAATTAGATTCTTTGATGTGTGCATATGTTTGAAAAGGAGGATCCCAAATTATAAAGTGTATAGGCAACAAAGGATGGCAAAACCATGTAGCCATTTTGAAGCAGCAAAGCTGTAATTCTGGACCTAAGGATGACAACTATCATCAGTTATGCGAATCTGTTACAACACAGATAACTCCACTCAAATAAAGGAACATGTTAGAAATCTGGGGACTGGTGTTCTGATTACAGATCCAGTTTATAACTCTTCCTCATCCCTTGCTGTGTGAGAAGCTAACAGATCCTTCTTCATTTTTTCTACTGCCAACCTTACAGTCACTAGTATTCATAGTATGAGGGTGTTCTTTTATTGCATTGCTGGTACTAAGAGTAGTCACTTGCATGCTCTTTGGGAATTAGAGTTGTAATCCAACATATTAGGAGAGCACAAGACAAGTGATATTGATTAATACAGATATGTTGGCCCTTTCATTTTTCTCACTTTGTTGTGCCTTGTAGTTTGGAGCTTGTTCTGCATTTCCCAACTTTTCCCAAAGCATTACTCTACCTTGCTGAGGTAGTGCTTGTAAGGAAGCTTCTTGTTTGCTTTTAAAAACCCACAATATATCTGATCATGGATCTCCAGACATCTCATCTAGTTCAAGATATAGAGAGCTTCCTTCAGTAGTGCCTTTAGGACAAAAATCCATATGGTTAAAAACAAAGCACTGAATCTAAATAATTGGTGCACAAAAGGGTGGAATTTCAATTGGGAGAAATTAGGTGGGGAAAATGCAACTAATGAATTTCTCTGAACAAGAAATTTGGTTATGCTTACTATTCCAGTTTAATCTTTCTGACAGGAAAATGGCTACTCTAAGATGTAGGCTTATCAGACCTTTTCTGCCCTTGTAGTTACATGTTCAAACACACTGTATGCTTTTCTCAAGTATAAAAACTTACTGAAGTACATATTAAGCGATACTGGCTACAAGTATTGTCACACTGCCCACAGAGGTTATGCAGAAATCATTGCATTTCATCTTCATGGGGCCATAATAATTTGGCCTACTGCTCGTTTTGAGGTGTGATTTAGCTAACAAATTTCAGTGTGATAACCCAGATGACTTTATTTTGACCAAAAGGAACAGGTTTCTTTGCGGGGGGTGGTGGTGGTGGTGGTGGTGGTTTCAAATGTTGTTTTATTATCATTTTCACACTGACACTAGAAGCCTCTTTCTGTAATAAACTTTCAAATGGATGTGTAATGGCTGATGAAGAAATGGTGAAGAAATACTGCAATCCTTTTAACTCTTTTGCTCAAGAAGAGGATCTGAGCCTTAATTCTATAATATTAGCCAGAGACCTCAATATACACGGGGTAATAATCTGAATTGTAAAATAGAATAGAATAAAGTGCAGAGGACTCACCCACAGGCATTTGCCTTGTCTATATCTAGGGTGAGAATCTCATGATTGTTAAGAAAGAAAGATGATACACACGCACAACAAAAACAGTTATTTGAAGCCAGTTAGAATACACATCCAACTGAGCCATTAAACCTGCATTCAACAATACTTACCACAGAATAGAGATCTGTATTTAATTGCATAAAATTAAATTAAAATAAACAATTACATTAAATATCTTTCCCAACACTCAAGGTGGCATACAAGGGGTTCTCCATGATCACCCACAAGGGATTCTGGGGATTCTGGGAGGCTAAAAATTAACTTTCCAAAGCTTTGGTTATGGAAATACTTTGTAGAACCAGTATGGGACATTAGTGATCAAAGTGCCTGAAGAAGAAAGCAACCCTTTGGAGGAAAATTTTGGAAACCTGAAATATCATAAAATAGACAAATTAACTACATAAGGAAATTTATTCCCATTCTTTGAATCCAAATTTGTATTCATGTTTTATGTACTTCGTAAGAACTCTTGTGAGCCACCTTGGGCTCATCTTTTTTTTAGAAAGGCAGCATAAAAACGAAACGAAACAAAACAAAACTTATAAAGTATGGTCCCATCTATGTTTATTTACAAAGAAACACCACCTATCACATGGTTTCTTTGCAAGATTTTTTCAGAGGGTTTATTTATTTATTTATTTATTTATTTGCATTGCCTTCCTCCAAGGCTGAGAGAATGTGACTTGCCCAAGTTCAGCCAGTGGGTTTCCATGGTCTCCCTAGAGTCTTGGTATTCCATGGACCCTGGTCACCCAGTCCAGCACTCAAAACACTACACCATCCTGCCTCTTTGCTTCACCTTATTACTGCCACTTTAAAAATAGTGGGTGAATACATTATTAATCTTGGCAGAGTCAACAACTAAAATGCCTATTGAACCTGAATTTTTCCCTAGATTTCTAAAAATTACCGACAAGTTACATTTTTCAAGCTAAAATATGAAAATGTGTGGTTAGACTGAACTGCAGTTTATTGTACTCAAATGCACTGAGAAACTATAGTTTATTCAAAATTACAAATGGAAGCACTAGAAAGAGAGGCCAAAGAGAAAGGTGAGTGTGAAATTCACAATAATAATAATAATAATAATAATAATAATAATAAATTTTATTTATACCCCGCTCTTCAGCCAAAGCTATCAGAGCGGCTTACAATTTGTTAATTAGACAATTAACTCCCCTCAAGATGGTGGTTGAAGGGAGGGCTCTTCTTTCTTCCAGCAGGAGGTGGCCTGCATCTCTCTCCCCTCAAGATGGTGGTTGAAGGGAGGGCTCTTCTTGCTTCCAGCAGGAGGTGGCCTGCATCTCTCTCCCCTCAAGATGGTGGTTGAAGGGAGGGCTCTTCTTTGTCACAGGCAAACAGAGCTTCCTATTCCTATTCAAGACTTGAGGTGCACACATGCTCATTTCCATGCCACTGTTAGGTGGATTTGTAATTGGTTGAATGACCAAATCCAAAGGGTATTCAACAATGGCTCCTCCTCATATTGGAGAGAAGCATCTAGTGGGGTGCCACAGGTTCTGTCCTGGGCCCAGTGCTATTCAACATCTTTATCAATGATTTGGATGATGCAATAGATGGCATGCTGATCAAATTTGCAGATAACACTAAATTAAGAGGGCAGGATAAGAATTCAAAATGACCATAACAGATTTGAAAGCTTGGCCAAAAGTAACAAAATGAATTTCACCAGGGAGAAATGTAGGATACTATACCTGGATAGTAAAAATGAAATTCACAAATATAGGATGGGTGACATTTGGCTTGATGGCAGTATGTGTGAAAAAAAATCTTGGAGGCTTAGTCTACCACAAGCTGAACATGAGTCAGCAATGTGATATGGCAGCTAAGAAAGCCAATGCAATTCTATACTCTCAATCAATACAAGTATAGTATCTAGGCCAAGGGAAGTAAAAGCACCAATCTATTTTGCTTTGGTCAGATCTCAGCTGGAATACTGTGTCCAGTTCTAGGCACCACAATTCAAAAAGGATGGTGACATGCTGTAGCATGTCCAGAGGAGGGCAACTAAAATGGTGAATGGTTTGGAAACTATTTTCTAGATTGGCAAAAAGAAGTGTGTTCATGGCTGCATGAAACTCTAGCCTTTAGATGAGAAAAAGGGAAAGTGTGCCATGAAAACACTTTTTTTGCCTTTTAGGGGAGAAGAAGCACCTTTAAAAAGGTGCTGGTTTTCCCAGCTTCTTTTTTAAAAACTGCGGAACAGCGCAGCTCCATCTAAAGGCTGTGGTGCAGCTGCTAAAAATTAAGGAAAAGGCAACTTCATGTCACACTTTCCTGCCAATCTAGAAAGCCCCAATGACCTATGAAGATCAGCTTAGGGAACTGGGTATGTTTAGCCTGGAGAAGAAATGATTAAGAGATGATATGATAGCCCTGTTTAAACATTTGAAGGAATGTCACATCGAGGATGTCACAGGCATGTTTTCTGCTGCTCCAAAGAATAGGACATGGAACAATGGATGCAAGCTACAGGAAAAGAGATTGAACCTAAAAATTAAAAGGAACTTCCTGACAGTAAGAGCTGTTTGACAGTGGAACACACTCCCCCCGAGTGTGGTGGAGTCTCCTTCTTTGGAGATTTTTAAACAGAGGCTGGATATCCATCTGTTAAGAGTGCTTTGATTATGTCTTCCTGCATGACAGGTGGTTGGGCTGGATGGTCTTTGTGGTCTCGTCAAAGTCTATGATTCTATAGTGCTAAATCATGGTTTACAATTTCATCTACCCTGAATCTAAATACTGTGCCAAATTGGATAGGAGTTAACTCCTGGCACATATTGTAGTTCTGTAAAGATTTGACCCCCATTTAATTAGTAAATTCAACAAAACAAGGACGTGTTCTAATGAATAGTTACTGTCCAAGATTAAAGGGCAATAGTAGTTTCAGACATGGCCTGCAGTGTGTAGACGCATTAATCCTTTATGTATTGAGGTATGCAATTTCATTGCCCTCTGCTAATCAACATTCAGGAGAGACTGTCCAGCTTCTGCTGCCAAATCAGGCAAGGCAATGAACCTTTTTGCTACCTTAAAACCTTGCACATCAAAAACCTATTCCAAATGAAAATATAATACATTCAAAAATGGCAATTCTACTTACTTGGGAGTTTATCAGACAACAGAAATTGGAAGTATAATCCAATGGCAATCTGAACGCAATCATGGGGTTTCACATTATTGTGTATTAAAGTATCTCACGCAATTTTGGGCAAAAGGGAAGTCATTCTGAACGCAATCATGGATTTTACGTTATTTCGTATTAAAGCATCTCACGCAATTATGGGCAACGGGGGGGGGGGTCATTTGGGGTAATGGGAAGTCATTCTGAATGCATTCCAAATGCAATTGGAATTCATGTAAATTCGCTAAGCTAGTAAATTCATGTGAATTGGAATTGGCTCCATTCAAAATAAAGAGAAATTCCTCCCATCTGATAAACTCCTTGGTTAACTTGGTTTAACAGTTTTGGCCTCCTATAGGCAATGGGAACAATCAGCACTGTTTGTGCACAGAATTCATGACCCGTAGTGATAGACACCAATATGACTTAATCTAAGGTAACAATAAATTAGATTGCTTCAGAGCCCAAAACAAAATTGTTACATGGTTCTGAAATGTGCAAAAGGATATCTACAGTTGTCTTTGCAAAGAGATGCACACTAATATCCTCCATATAAATGTTCTGCTTATAAAGCCATACATTAATCTAGTTATAATGTGATAACAGGTAATTGAAGACACTTCCTCTACATGTAAATTCCTACACAATATCTGAGATTGGAGGTAAGGAAATGCATTTTAAAGAGAGCTGAAGGTGTACAAATCCACTATCAGTCAACTAGTTATTTTGTTGTGTTACTATCTCTGGTAAAAACAGGATTTGTAAGTTTGAAAACACAGCCTTCAAATGAATCTCAGCTGGCTAAAATATGGGACAGAATAACCCAAAGCAAAGCTAGGGTGATATTGTCTGGAATTTGTTTCACTATTTCAAGTAGTAAACAAAAATTATGGTAACTTGTGAAATGCTTTTGGAAGCCCAATTACAAGATTGCACTCACGCAAGAAAGCCACAGATAAGAAGCAGGTCTTTGGGATTGGATGTCTTGATGCAAAGCACCAGATTATGATTTACACAACTAGCACACAATTGGTTGGGGGAACACTATGAGGACCAATACAGACTCTGCAGTTCACACAGCTGCCCTCTTCCCTCCCCCCTTTTTTCTTTTTTCTTTTCTTTCTCTTTCTTTCTTTCTTTCTTTCTTTTTTTTTTTTTTGTGGTGTGTGTGTGTGTCAAGGAACCAAGACCTGCCTACCCATGGATCATGGACACGAATTATAGGAAGTTAAAGTTCATATCCAGAAATCATCAATTGTGTATCAAGTTTGATGAAGAAGTAGAGAGAAAAATAATTTCTAGCATCTCAAGTATAAGAAAACAAAACACAGTTTACCTCAGTTTAGCCAGATGCACAGAAAAGCACTGACAAATTAATAGGAGAAACAGTGCTTGACCCTTCAACTTGACTCAAGCTGTCATTGTGTGAGCAATGGAAATGGATGACAGAGGGTCAGAAAGATGTCATCAGTGAGCAGGAAAGTTCTTTTATTCAAAGCTTCCCTGCTTCCTAAAGCAATTTTTTTCAAAGCATTCATTTCCACTGCACATAATTCTAATGCTTGGAGAACACTTTTGTCTGTGACTTCACTGCTTCAAGGAGATTGAGACCAAGGGCTGGGCTCAGATGCTCTTCTGAACAAGAAAAGATGTGCAGAGGGTGCGCGTGCCTGAATGGCAGGACAAAAGCTGCAGGGGTGCCTAATCCTTCCACTGCCTGCCACTAATTCCTTGAACACACTTTCTCCAACTTGACACAGGAACCATGCATCTGGGAACCCTGACAGGGGAAGAATATCTGGATGGGTTCCAGTGGGAAAATGGAGAGGTGGGAAAGTTAACCACCAGCACCCCCCCCCCACACACACACATCCCAGTATCTTGTTTGTTGTTGCAAGTCATGTTCCCTGCCCTCCAACTTCACCTTTCAAAAAAAAAAAGTAATTTCAGAGAGTTTTGCTCAACACCAAAAGTACAAAATCATCCAAGGAGGCTCCTATGAATTTTACCTGTCTTTTACTACTGATAGCATAACAACTGGCTTCAGGATTAAACAGTGATCCCTATTTGGTATCATGTTCATGCCCAGTATAGAGGCTAGTTTAGGCCATAGGTTTCCCATCGCTTATATACAAAGGGTGGTGTTATTTGATGTTTGTGCAATGAAAAGTAGAACTGAGACCCATGGTTATGTTAAACTGGCAATTTCCATAAACCTGACATTAAACAGTTGTTGAGAACTGTTGCTGAACAGGCGACAGCTGTGTTTGACTTTGGGGAGTAAATATATCCTGAAACTGAAACATTTTGTGTTTGGGCATTTGCATCCAAACTCATTAAACTTATTTTGCATGCTTGTAATAGCCCAGGTTGTTAGCTTTCTAAAGTTTAAATAGCTATTTTAAGTCCAACAGCTTCAAGGCTACCAGTTTCCATCAATTTTTGTGATTCAATGTTTTCCTCATTTGTTTTTCATTAAGGAGCTCCTGACAATCTACTGTTTGCTCCTGTCTGACCCTTCCACTTCTATGCAGAGGACCAGTCCCATGTCTTAAACACATAGTCTGCAACAGTGCAAGATCTGATTGCACAAAGATAGTACATCAGAAGCAAAATGACAGGAGTCTTCACTTAGGGTGGATTCTCACAAATGAGTCTGTATATTCAACGTGACTGCTTGAGAAGATGATTTCACAAACTCCTCAGTTACAATTTAGCTTATTCCCAAAGAAAGGTTCAGAAGGTGTGTGTGTGCTGGTGTGGGAGGGGGTGCGGATTGACAGGGTCAGATTAAGCCACACACTGTCTGGACAATGGCTGAAACACTCAGTTCTATGAAGGCTACAGAAAAGGTCAGCTCATTTAGATTTTAACACAAAATCAATGGTCACAAAACCTTTTCTATGAAAGGAGACTGAGGATAAGTTCTTCAGTTTGCATTACCAGAATGCAGCTGCCCAGTTATCTCTGCAGTTATTCTGTGTTTTGAATACAGTGGACAATTAGTATTTGCTGGGGTTTGGTTTCAGCCTCCCAGCCTTATCGATACATAAGGGCTAGAAATAAAGAAGAAGAAGAAGAAGAAGAAGAAGAAGAAGAAGAAGAAGAAGAAGAAGATTATTACCAAAATCCACGAATGCTCAAATCCCATTATACACAATGATGTAGTAAGTTGGTATTCCTTATATAAAGGAATAAAATCAAGCTTTGTTTTTTGTAATGTATATATTTTTAAATAATTTCAAGCCATGGATGGATCAATCTGTTGAAAAAGAATCCAAGCATATTGGGGGAATATTTTTTAAAAATGTATTTTTAAAAAATAATACAGACTCAAATATATTAAAATAGTTATGTTTGCAAATTGCACATTCTTTAATTAGCTATTCTTCATTCCTTTTTCTTTCTTTCTTTTTTTTAAAGTATGTCAAGGGGAACAAACTGTTTTTGTGTTTTTTGCTAAAACAAATCAATAAATCTACTCTGAGAAACAAGGTGTTTTTTCCAAGTAGGAAGGCAATGGCTTGTGAATGCAAAAAATAAAATAATAATAATAAAAAATAAAGCTGGAATGACCTTTCGGTCAGGCAGGCACTTTCCCCTCCTTGTTCTTTCTCACTTCATGCACTGTAAGATCTTCTGTTTCTTTGTGGTTTTTGGAAACAATAGTTATTTTTTATATTTTAATAACCAAGTAGTACAGTGGCCCCTTGATGTCTGCTGTGGTTCCAGGACACCCCATGGATAACAAAATCCAGGGGTGCTCAAGTCCCATTAAATACAGTTGCATAGTAAAATGTTGTCCTTTATATAAAATGGCAAAATCAAGGTTTGCTTTTGGAAATTTATATATATTTAAAAATATTTTCAAGCCATGGATGCTTGAATTGGTGGATTACAAAAAATCAGAGGCTATGGAAGGCTGAGTGTAGTTTCTGTTTGCTCAGCAAACCGACATCAACCTGATTTACCATTCTTCTTTTGCAGGGCAAGTGCAAACCATAGCTTTTTTATTTGTAACACCAAACAATGAATTTGGCACAAAAAAGGAATGGAGGGAAAGAACTGAACAGTACACAGGAGGGGGAATGAAAAGAGAGCAAAAGTAATGCTTGTGCCTATGGCTCATTCACACAGCTCCAAAGTAGAAGCTGAAAAAGTTACTTTCTATACTCCAACTCCAGAATTCCTTAGCCACCATGCCTATGCCTTAGACTATACCACAGTCAATTGGCTGGAAGATTCTAAGAGGAGTTTGAAAAACTAATGTTTCCAAGCGCTGCTCCAAAGTATGGTTGATGTATTTATGTGACTATAGCAATTGGGTGAACTTGGGCAAGTCACTCTCAGCATCAGAGGAAAGCAAAGGTAAACTCCCTCCGAACACATTCTGCCAAGAAACCCCAGGACAGGGTTGCACCAGGGTCACCATAAGTCAGAAATGACTTGAAGGCAAACAAACAATAAAACCACCTCTTTCTTGCCCCAGTGATCCATACTCCATCTGCTTTCCCCTGCATGAACTAATTCCCAAAATCAATAAAAGTTAAAAAAAAAAAAAAGGAGAAGGAGAAGGCTTGCAGAGAGCAACCAAAGTATGCTAATTCTAGGTACCTTCTTAACGTAGCATAAGGAAAGGGCAATCTGTTTAGAAAGCTCTCCTACAGCACAGTCATCTGGAGTGGCCCTAGAGATCTAGGCAAGCGTATGCACCTGTCAAGGTATTTTCCTCTTCCAAACAGGTTTCAGTTGCCAAGGAGGCAGCTCTCCAAATTATATCCATGTTTTCTAACAATGGACTTTATCAAATGGAGAAAATTGGGGGGGGGGGGGGGGGTTAAGGGTATTAACAGCAAAAATCACATGAAAATCGCACAATCACAATTAACATTTTCACACACATCACAATTAAACAGCCATTATTCCAGGGATAAATAGGCAATAAACAACAACAAATCATTCATCAGATCCCCTGTGATTGATTTGTTGCTGTTAATTGCATGTTTATTCGGGGCATAATGGCATTTTAATCACAATCTCATGTGAAAATGTTAATTGCAATTGCACAATTTTCATGTGATTTTTCCCCCCTGTTTTTCCCCCAATTTTCCCTGTGTGATAAGTCCAATGCTGAGTTAACTTCATTAAAAGGGGTGGGGTGGGGGAGAACAACCATGTGCTGCTTCCAAGGATAATAACTACAGCAACCTCTAGGGGGCTCCATTTGATAGAAAAAGGAAACAGAAAACCAGCATAAAAGGATTTTTGCTGTCATACAACACAGACATGTCTGATAGGAAGGGGTAAGACGTTGGGAGTGTTGCTAGTTTAAACTAGTTGGCAAAGTAGGACCTGGGGACACATGTACCCCCAGTTGTGTGGATTTATGGCTGTCAGCTCTCCAGATGCTCTGGCAAAAGGGAGTGAACTGCCATTTCTGGAACCCTAGATGAGTGGGAATTTACCTTTTAAAAATAAATGATAGACCTGTTTTTTAAAAAATTAGAAGAAGACTTTCAAAAACTTCTGTCCCAGGCTCAAAAAAATATGTTGCAATGGCTCACCCTATAGTAGGATTTGCGGTCCACTGAATAACTGGTCTAATTGTCATGTGTGCATTACTGAACAAATTTGGGGTGCCCAATAACATTTGTTTTACATTCCATTCAGTGTAAAATATGGCCTTAGAGCTCTGAGAACTTTAAGAACCTTCTGAAAACTCCTTCATAAGTATCACACATCCCTCTGAATGTTCCTTTTACAGTTCTGCACTTGAAAAAAAATACTTTTGGAAAATAATATGAACTGTTCCACTTATATCATTAAATGAAGTTTCCATGTAACTAAGTTTCTTGCAACTAATTCTCAGTGTGAGGTGAGCATAGCCCTACAGACCTTTTGTAATCGACTAGCAGAAGTTAAAGATAGTTCCAGCAAGTTAGTGTTCATCAAAAATTGCCAGTGTTCTACAATGGGGAAAGCATAATTAAGCCACCAAGCTATATTTGTCTGTGGAGCATGAACTTGTAGGACAAATTGATTTTTAGGGGCTAATTCATGATTTTGCAATCACTCTGCCAAATGATTGGGCCAGCCTTGTTTGAGGCTACCACATTAAACAAGCTTTGCTTAATATCTATCCTGAAGATTTCTGCAGAACTTCAATGCTTGCTGTTTCGTATTTTAATTCATTCCTCTTGGCTCATATGCAGATTTTTCCATTTTTCTTATGGACCAAAATGGCTCCCTTTCCACTTTGCAAATTATTACAAGGTTATTAACATTATTATCCTATGAAGGCAGGTTGAGAAAGCCCTTACCCTGTGCTAACAAGTTTTTGAATAAATGTTTTATTATCAGCTTGAAGAACAGAATACAGAAATCTGACAGTTGCCAACAATGCTAAAGATACTCTTGGGAACATGCAATATATTGTCTAGAACATAAATCATACTGGATGTCACTTCTGAGTTATTATGTGGCACTAAATTCAAAGGACTACAAAGCTTTTATAGAAAGTCACATTCTTGCAGGAGTCTGCTTAATATCACATGCTATGCATGTGTTTATTTTTGCTTATTCCTGCTGATAGTGCCACTTGCTGGTATAGAATGTGTGATGATCTTTCATCTTTAATCCTCCACTAGTAAATTGGATGGAGCAGCCCTGATGCCAAAGGGACATGTGGCTCATTACTAAAACTCCAGGATGGAATGTTCCATTTTGGTGCCAAATGAACTGAATGACAGGACTGTAACTCCAGATTAAAGCAAACACCCTTTTTACTTTCAAAAATGGCAAAAAGACATCCAATGGAATCAATGAACATTCTGCATAATTAGGCAACCAGCCCTCTGAAGTGTGACTAGCACATGTTCAATTTTTAGTTGCAATTATTTCCTCTGCAAACTTGGAATATTCTCAAAATCAGTCGTGACTTTCCTTCCTCGTTCAGCATGTTCAGAAGAGGTTAGTGGGTGAGGGGAGGGAGAGCTCATTTAGTGTAACTCAGTCCTGCTAGGTAAAAACCCCAAAGCCCTGAATGGATGGACCCCCTGAATTTCTATATGGCAAATGAGAGGAATTAGGGATCATACTACAACCCAAACAATGGAAAGAGAGGTATCTGAGCCTTCCATTCTGCAGTTTGCCTTTTTGCTGCAGTTGCTTTTTCCTTTACTGCAGACCTGCACAACTTGGCAGTAGGTAGGGGCCAATATTAATATAAGTAAAACTTCATTAGGCCACATATAGGGTTTAATTTATTAATAATTAATTGATTGATTATTAATTAATAAATATTATTAATAGTAATTCTGTTCTCCTCCTCCTTTCCTCAGGAGAAAAATGAGTGACAGAGGAGCCTTGCAGGGCAAGTGTTCACCTCTCTTCCTCATCCACTGCCCAGCTTTCTCCTTCGAGGAAAGCCCAGCAGTGGCAAAGACTTCAGGGGTGAACATTTGCCCCTCTTCCTTCTCTGCCACCTGTCCTTCTCTTTGGGAGAAAGCCCAGTGGTCGAGGAGCTTTTAGGGATGAGTGTTTACCCTTCCTCCTCCTCCACCTGATCTTCACCTTGGAAGAAGGCTGAGCAGTAGAGGAGCCTTGAAGTTGTTCCACATCCTTGCAAGCCACCTAAAATCCTTTGGTGGGCCGTGTGCAGCCCCAAGGCTGTATATTGTGCAGGCCTGCTTTACTGCCAGCTCTGTGGTAAGGCATTAACCAGGGAACACAGGAAATGCCTTGGTGCATGCACTTTTCACATATCTAGGATTAATATTGCCCTGAGCTCCTTCTCCTTGGCAGACTGAAGGCCTGGCATTGATTACAAGACAGGAATAACCAAACCAAGCATAAACCCATTCCAACTTCTGTATGTTTCTCCATGGTGATCCTCAGGTTATACACACGGACTGATTATTTTAGGTGGAGGGAGCTATTTCTCTTTCATTTCTTTGGGTCCTGAGACCTGGAGTTTTGGAAATGTTCCTGTTTATCATTCTGGGAAATGTAGTGCATGACAGCAACCTTTCCAAGCTCTTCTGAATTCATCAAATTGCTGAGATCACCCTGTAACCTTCTGTAGTGCCACCTGGCAACATATGCCCACAGTAATAAATAATAATAAATAAAACTTTTATTTGTACCCCGCTTTTGCTGGAGCAATCAAAACAGCTTACAGTATTTTAAACCATACAACAATATATATAAAATAACCACCCCACCCCCTCCTACTGAGTAAGTTATGTTATCACTTAGGAATTTTAGAGCTACCCCTGTAAGCTTCATCACTGAGGATGGGGAAGGAAGAATCTGCTGCATAAACCTTATTCCTCTTTGTTGCCAGGATCAAAGTCTTTGGGGATTCAGGGCAGAGCTTTCTCAGTGCTGGTACCACAGCAGCCCTGGGATGTCTACTGAGACACCTCATTGACAAAATTAATGCAAATACTATTTTATTCTTGCAGGCATGTTGAGATGAAGTGTTGAAATGGAAGCTGCAAAATATCTATCAAAACATCTATCTATCTATCCATCCTGCTATTAGCTGGTAATTTATTTATTTATTTATTTATTTTAGAGATTTTTATACTGCTCCATGTTTTATTGTACCTTAAAGGAGACTGATATGTGCCTTTAAAAATCCAAATCAAACAAAATTTCCAAAATGTATCTGGAGCCTTCAAGTAAAAGATTACAAGTACTTTAAATAGATCACATCTTTTACCAAATAAAGGAACAGATTTAAGTACAAATGTCAGCTAGCTAAAAAGACAAAGCTAGACCAAAAAGCACAGTTTCAGAAGAGTCACACAATCTTATGCAGAGCTGTTATGTAGTGTTCAGTGCTTCTGGCATCACAAAGCAGCCAAATCCAAGAACATAGTGCCAGTGTATTCTGTCAGTGACTTTCCAGTCCAGCCACAAAGATAAGTCAAGGACAAATTTGTTCCCAGCCATCTGTATGTGAAAGACAAAAATCTCCTTAAAAAAAAAAAAAGACAGGTGACATCATTTCTCACCAATCCCAAGGCCTCTGTCTTTGTGTCCCTAGAGAAAATTAAGGATTTCTGTTTCAGAGCTGTGAGATAGAAAGCTAATTTTTCACTGAATTCATGCAGGTAAGGGAGAAACAACTCAGGAACAGACAGAAAGAAAGACACTTCACATTTCTCTCAGCAGGAGATTTAGGTAATGGTTCCCACATGTCAAAGACAGACTCTGAACTTGATGAGCCATTTATTTGGGCAGACGAACAATCCTAGCCAAAAAGAACAATTTTCATTTGACACACACAAATCAAATAAGGAAAATATCAAGACCAGTCTAAATACCTGCTATAACAACAACATTTATTTTATTTCATCTAAATTAAGTTGATTAGAGTTAGCACACAGCTTAGCTGAGAAATCACATTTCTATCAGAGAGAGCAGTAGGAGTGGGCAACTGCAGTGAGCCCAGGGGTCAGTGTTCTGCTCTTAGTAAATGCCCTTCTTGCAAGAAACAAAGCAGAAAACTGGAAATGGGTGGAAGTCAACTTCTGCTCTTCAAAAAAAAAAAAAAAAAAAAAGGGGGGGGGGTATTTTTATGTTTAAGAAGGCAAAATGCCCCTGCAACCTATTTTTAAAATGAATTGCCGCTCCTGAGATTGTTTCACATTACACAGTTAGAGCACTATGATTTCACTTTAGCTGCCATGGCTGCATCTCGTAGAATCCCGGAGTTTTTAGTCTGAGGAAGCACTAAAGCTCTCTGACACAGTATTTGGAATACTCCTCCCTAAACTGCCTAAATCCAAGGATACCTTATCATGTTGCCAGGGCAATTAAAGTGTTCTCATAAGGCTATAATTGTGTAGTCTGAAACCCTCATCCCACCCCCGAAGCTTCCAGGAGTGGTAAATAATGCTCTTTTTGGCTAGAAAGCAGTCCAGGTGTGGGGTTTGAGGATCATTCTTTTAAAAATAGTTTTGAGAGGCACAAACTCAGTGATCTCACTTTGCCCACTTCTATTAAACATGTGTAGTGCTGAGATGCCTTCGTATTTACTTATTTTTACATCCTCTTTTTCTCCTACATTGAGCCCCAAAGTGGTTTGCACTGTATGTTAAAACAAAATAACTAAAACAATCTGAATGTCAAATAAATAAATAAATAAATAGCACTAAATAAACCACTCAAAACTATTAATTTTGAATGGTTGAAAATATATTAAAACCTATTACACAGACACACATATAAGCATCACATCCATTGCATTAATGTTGCATATTAAAAACCAGCACACCCCTGCCAATTAAGAGCAGAAATCCTGTTTAAATAAGACGGTCTTTCCCTGCTGGTGAAAAGAGAGCACTGAGGTTGGCCAGCCAAATCTTCCTCAGAAGACAATTCCGTAAGCTTTCAGAAGCTGGACTTAATCCACAGCCCTGCCCTGCAACTACTACATTGAAACCACATGTTCAAAATGGTCCAACAGGAACATAAGAAACTATTTGTCCACCTCACATCAATTCTGTCTGGAGAAACAACATGCTTGCCAAGGGTTTTCATCTCTTTCACTGGAGAGGCCAAGGGCAAAAAGTGTGATTATTTTATTTTATTTTTGTGAACAAAGTATGACTGTGAAAGTTAGAATTCAAGGATATAGCTGTGTTAGTCTGTGAAAGTTAGCAATATAAGTCTCATCAAGTATATTAAAAATAATATGCTGATTATATGACCTTTCCTGACAGTAAGCCTTTTACTCTACCCAAAATTATTTCCAAGTGTACTAAGCAGGCAGTGCTGGAGCAAAGCTGAGAACTGAGAAAATCTTCCAAGATATTTGCCCCAGGAATGTAATCTATGATTCTGTCAAGCCTATCCTCATGCAACATGATAAGGGTTTTGTATGATCTTCTGCAACTTGTGCAAAGAATGGGTCTGCCTGGAAAGAACCAAAATGCAGTAATACATTGTCCCATGAAAGGCTAGTGAAGTTTCTTACAACTTAGGCCAATGTAGTACTTTTTGATGTCCATGAAGGCAATACAAATGAAGGGTGAAAAGCAGAAAGTACTCATGATGTTAATTCAGAACATGAAACTGATTAGACCTGGCGTTTCATTCCAACTAGAGATCAAGTAGTTGTTAGCCAAGTTATGGTGTTGTAGTAGAAAAGATCACATAGCATTTCTAGGTGGAATGAGGAAATACATTGCATGCCTTCTTCCTTGTCTGCTCAATGGCAATGGCAATTTTCCGAGCCAAATGCCTATTGATTTTAATTGAACATATGTTGAAAACAAGACAGTGAGCATTATATCATAACAATGCAATCCTATATGGTCAGTGTCCATCTCTCCTTACCACCCTCCATGTGCATTGACATCTTATGACACCAGTCTCCTGACCCAGTGAAGGGTCTCCTCCTCTCTTTCTTGAATCTGCCCCTTCTCCTGTGCTCCTCCTCATGCCTGAAATCTCCTCCCTTGCACAATTAAGAACTACCGGTAAGGCTGAATTGAAGACACTCTTGTTTAGGGAGGCATTCCAAATTACTGGTTGTTAATCTGCTGCTTACTTTGTTTTTATTGTATACCATTTAGTATTATTTTAGAGATATTTTGATCATGTAATGTTGTTGATTTAGATCATATGCCACTTGGCAGGTTTTTATTCTTTTTTTTCCTTGTTATTTTATTTGACTCTTACTATGTAAAGTGCTGTGCAAACTTGATAGCACTCTATAAATAAATGTTCGCAACAACAACAACAACAACAACAACAATTATATATGTCTACCCAGAAGTAAGTCCCATTGACTTCAGTGGGACTAACTTACAAGTATGGGTGCACCGTGGTATGACTAGGGGGGTGCAATGTGTGTGAACCGCACTAGGTAACAAGCTAAGTTGGGGTGACACCACTGCTCCTCAAACATCTGCTTTGGGCAGAAATGGGCTGTGGCATTTGCCTGCATCCCTTTAAAATGCTGAAGAGATGGTGTGAGTGGGATGAGGCTTAATGGGAGGAGAAAGGTAAGGCTCCAGGTTTTTTTTTTAATTTAAAATTTTATTTCTTGTTAAAATTTCTTTAAAAACATCACATTTTACCAAATTTTCACTTTGACCACATGGAATTTTGTGTATGTAAATACATTTAGGATGTGCATATGGTACTGTAATTTAAAGTTATAATTTTAATGTTGCTAGATGTTTGTGTCACAACTTGTTACCATTACATTCAATAAAATTCAGGAATTATGATTAATGAGAAACATCAATACACAAAATATTACTAAGGAGTCTGTAGAGTATGGTATGGGAGAAGGTCAGGGATGGAGGTGACACCATGAGTTACTGCACCGGGTGATGCAAAACCTAGTGGCGCCACTGTGTATGCATAGGACTGCAGCCTGACTCAGCTTAAATCCAGAGCATTATGCTCTACATTTACTTTCTTTGAATGCACAAAACAGAAAAAAGGAAAAAAAACCTAAAACTGTCTTTGATTCTTTAAAGGTTATGATCTGATTTTACAGTCAGATAGCTATAAACAAAACATGTGTTGACTCAGCTCTGCCATAAAAATAATGGCAGTACTGTTCCACTCTAATACAGTTCTCCAAGTCAGACATTTTTGGTTAGTCCTTGATGATCTCCAGACAAGGTCTTTTCTTCTCAAGTCAGCAAATCATTTTTTTGAAGGAAAGTCACAGATCTTTCAGTTTATATTACTTCCATCTGTAACAAAGTGATCCAGCCTGGAAATGGGAGGTGGGGGTAATAAGTCATTTGTACACAAGTAGAGACAAAATATGCTGGCCAGCAAACTATCTTTTTGTGACCTGGATAAGAACTGTAAGATTTGTAAGACCTGTTTCACGTATTCTAAGGAACAAAGCACAGATGCACAACCAACTCCTGCTCTTTGTGTATATAACTATTTTTCATTCTCACCATAAAGGTAGCAAGAACAGGATGTGCACAATGTGTGTGCATAATTCCAGAAAATCATTCATTCAGTTTATCAAAGCAACATTTAATCTCAGTCCTATCTTCCATAGTATATTCCAAACTTCCCCAGTTTATTACACTACAAACCCTATGATCCCCAGCCAGCATAGATTTGATGAAAGTTCCACACCAATATCTCTGGAGGATGTCAAACTTGGGGGGGGGGGGGGACCTAGTCTATGCAGGTCCTGTTTTAAATCTGCCGTGAAGCTGATGAATTGGCTCCATTAGACAAGGATAGCAAAAATGCAATCATGATATACAGGGAGTATTTATTTATTTTCTTATTTTTATCCCATCTCTGTAAGAAACACTGTTGTCCAAAGTCACTATCAGCAACAAGAAAACATCCTTTACCATCAAGTTACTATGAGACAAGATGCAAAGAGAATGGGAAACAAAGGAATAAGACGGATGACAGTAATTCAAGGTTAGAGCAAAGTGGTGAGCTATTAAGGTGAAATTTAGATCCAGGTCATGACAGGCTCATCTTCCCTTACTGGTGTTCTATCAGTAAGCAGGAATTGGTGGTGCTAGTTTCTTTGGCTGATGGATGAAGACAACATTCTTACCCCCTGGTTCCACAGTCACACTGCAGAAATAATCCAGTTTGAGACTGCTTTGACTGTCTTAGCTTAGTGCTAGGGAATCCTGGAAATTTACTGAGGCACCATTGCTCTCTGACAGAGAAGGCTAAATGTCTCACATTTCCCAGAATTTCATAGCACCGAGCCAGGGCAGTTAAAGCAGTGTCAAACTGGATTTTTTCTGCAGTGTGTTTTGGACCATAGACCTACAGCAACAAGCTAGAATCATTAATCATAGAGTTGGAAGAGACCACAAGGGCCATCCAATCCAACCCCTGCCATGCAGGAACTCTCCATCAAGGCATCCCCGACAGATGGCCATCCAGCCTTTGCTTAAAGACCTCTAAGGAAGGAGACTCCACCACTCTCCAAGGGAGTGTGTTCCACTGTTGAACAGCCCTTACTGTTAGGAAGTTCCTCCTAATGTTGAGGTGGAATCTCTTTTCCTGGAGCTTGCATCCACTGTTCTGGATTCTGTTCTCTGCAGCAGCAGAAAACAAACTTGCTGTCTCCTCAATGTGACATCCCTTCAGATATTTAAACAGGGCTATCATATCACCTCTTAACATTTGGCCCCTGAGGCTACCAAGCTGTTAACATTTGACCCTTGAGACTACCAAGGACTGTAATTCCCACCTGTCATGTGGCTGAGGCCAAAGTTTCTACACTGCATTTAAAGGAGCTGAGTGTTCTCTGCTGCTACCTATAGACAACCCAACTTGGCTACATTCTTGCTATACCTATATTATTCCCACAACATTCTTGCTATACCTATATTATTCCCATAATGAACGGGACACAGCCTCCCTATAATTTTAGATGAAAGTTTTAAAAGGAACCTTTATTTTTCCTTGATTTTTCACATTACATTTTATTTGAGTTTCCCTGTAACTTGTTGCATTACTTGTTGCTTTTCTGTTACTTTTCAGTTCTTTCTCTTCCTCTCTTTTTTGTTTAAAAAATAACCTAAGACAATATACTAAAATATTTTTTAAAATCTTAAAGGTAAGAATGAAAAATCAAGCAATCTTACACTAGAAAGCAATTTTACCAGTTGCTACACTGCAAAAAGAACATTCTCATGCTCTCAGTACCCCCAAAATAACATGGCACATTGTTAATTGCAATAATGCATCACTTCTAAGTCTTTTTTAGTCCCACAGCTGATGGCAAAAGCCACAATGTGTTTTCCATGGGCTCTCCCATCGCACGGCATGACTTTGCATCTGATTGTTTAACATTTGTCATCTTAAGATATATAGTAGACTACTGTAACTATAAACTGAAGTTAATTCATAGGCAGATGATATATGTACATTATTCCAATGAATGGCTCATGAGGTGCTATGGATAATTAGCCCCCAAACCACGATTTTGCATCTGGCTTCAGTTAGTAGACACTGGGGTTACTGCAGAGGAAGGGGAACAATGGTGTGCTACTGGGAGATGCATTGGGTGCCAAAACAAAACAAAACAAAACTAGTAGTGACCAGAAGACCACTCCTGGTTTTGAAAAATGTGTTTTCTTCTCTTTTTAAATGTCAAATAGTGCAATGGGTCTCTGCAACCTATTACAGTAGCGAATTGGTGTTGCTGGAGGCCTCCAGGCATGGCAATTTACCCTATGGTTGAAAAAAAGTGATCCAGGATCCAATAGGACTCAGAGGCGTCAAAAACAGCCTTGGAGCGCCATGTAAGTCCTAGGGCACACTATCCCCACAGTAAAAAGTAGATCTTTCAGACCTGGTATCTGTTCTCCTCTGCTCAAAGTCACTATCAATCAGGCCCAAGGCATTTTTAGGCCAACTGACAGCAGATTTAACAGCATCTTAAGAAGTAGTTCTCCATGAACAAAGTAAAGGTCAGTCCTTCAACATGAGAACCTTTAATTAGAGGTAAACATGTGTAGTTGCCATGTATTAGGAGGAGAAAACTTGTTGCCCTCCAGGTATTGTTGGCCTGAACTATTAACAACCATTGCCAGCACAGCCAATGGTGAGGGATAATGGAAAATGCAGTCCTTCATCTTTGCCTTATTATCAAGTTGGACCACTGGCTTGTTTGTTCCAACCAATAGTCCAAGATAGGCAACTTGAAGGCACACACATATGCAAACATATCTTATGTGAAGCATATGCTAGTGTTATTTTTGCCCCTGAACAAAGTGATTCTCTCCAAATAGCCTTCTGTCTCTTCATTCATAGACTCGTAGAGATGGGATGTCTATTTATCTGGTGCTATTACAGTAAAAATTCCCCATATTTTGACTCAATCTTTAATCAGAATGGAGACTGGAGTCCAAAAAATCAGAAGGACTTTGAAGGACAGCTTTGAAGGAACTAGAGAAGATCCTGAGATATAAAGATATATCATTGAATCCAAAAGTTTCACATTTGGCCAATACTTGTAACTTTACAAAACAAACTTCTTTCTTGTCTGTCTATTCAAGACAACCACCTCACATATTATTTCAGTGGGCGCGGGGGGGATGGGGTCCACCTTAGTCAAGTATCAATTTTAATTTTACATTTTTGATGGAAGGGTGAGGAAACAAGTTATAGCTCAATGACAGAACACCGGATCAGCATGTAGGAGGCCTTGGATCCAATCTCTGGCATCTCCAAGCAGGGTAAGGAGAGTGTCATCTGACAAGTTGGACCAATGGACTGGCTTGGCATAAGGCAGCTTCCTGCATTCTGTTTCCTTTTAAAGAAACTGAATGTTTTCATATTAGCTTCAAATGAGAGAGAATTATTATTCATCCACCCCCACCCTCAATTCTGAAAAGAGAAATGGAAGAAAAGTCTTTAAAAAACTAAAACAGGTGGCTGCTCTCAGTTCTGAAATCCCTTTTCTGCTAAGGAAGACAACTTTGTTCAGGTTCACCTTCATGAATAAATGCCTTCTTAGTTGTCTTACCTTCATGAATAAATGCACAGACCATGGATGCTTCAGCCAGCTGCACAGCTGGCATTAATGAAGGTTCCTCAGACTCCATATCATTTACATAAAGAGAGACAATGTCCAGCATTCTTGACTGACAAAAAAGGGATTTTAATTGCTAGTCATTCATACCACAGAAAAATTGATCTCCAACCTTCTGGGACAAAGGCATTATCTTGGCTTCCCAAGCTTGCTGCCCTGCAGGCATTTTGGACTATGGCTCCCACAAGCCATAGACATCATAGCCAATGGTGTAGAGTGTTGGGAAATAAAGTCCAAGCCATATGGAGCAGTGGTTTCCAACCTGGGGTACCTGCACTCCTAGGGGGCACAATACTGAATTTCAGGGTTTGTAACAAAAACTGGCTTGTGTCCTTGAGTGACCAGTCACAAGTCATCAGTCATTTTTTTCTGAATAAATTAGAATCTAATTATTCCATTTAGATTTGCATTTTATGAACTGAATTAAAAAATTTTTTTTTAAAAAAAGTTCAATTTGCCCGCAGTATAGCATGCATTTCAATTTGTGATTCAAACATTAGAAATTGGACTTTTTCATCTTCAAATGTGATATTACTTTTGTAGGGGGTGTGAACATTAATCAAACATTTCCAAGGGGTGTTGGGGCATAGAAAAGGTTGGGAACCACTGATCAGGAGTGGTAGGGGAAAACTGCTGTGGAATCCTCATTTTGCAGGAAGAAGCAGAAGGCACAAATAATTGACCAAGATCAGTCAGCAAATGACTGTCAGAGATAAGGGATTTTTTATTTGTATTTGTTTATTTGATACATTTTTATTATGACTTTTTAGGTCAAGAAACACTCCTGAGATACCAAAACTCAACTTCCTGAACACTGCATTATCTATTGTATTAACCTGAAGCTGCAAATGGGCCCATACAAGCCACAGGAGAAATATGCAAATTAAGAGGAACTCTAGATTTGTCATAAACAAACATGAAACTTTGCAGAAAATCTGAGAAACCTATATTTTCCAACTCCATTTTCTGAAGCAGTTAATTTGCAAACAGCTTCCCATTTTTCCCTCTGTTGTACATTAGCAGTACTTCAACAAATTAAGTGATTATGAAGTAAGCCATATAGGATAACAGAAACAGTAAAATGTATCAGTTTCTTGTAGCCCAGTCCTATATATGGGTACTCACAAGTAGTTTTCATTATATAAAGTGAAGCTTAATCCTAAAGTGTGTCCATAACTGCAGCTATAATCTCATTCGGGAAGAGGCGGTCCCTAAGATAGGATGGACCCGAGCCATGTAGGGCTTTAAAGGTTAAAACCAACACCTTGTACTGCACCCGGAAACTGATGGCAGCCAGTGGAGAGACTTGAGCACGGGTGTTATGTGCTATCTCCTCGATGTTCCTGTAACAAGTCTGGCTGCCATACTCTGAATCAGTTGTAGTTTCCGGGTTAGGCACAAGGGTAGCCCCATGTAGAGTGCATTACAATAGTCCAGACATGAGGTTACCAGCGTGTGTACCACAGTTTCCAGATCCCTCACATCCAGGAAAGGGCGCAGCTGGCGTATCAGCCGAAACTGATAACAAGTACTCCTGACCCTTGTATTCACCTGACTAGTCATGTGAAGCGACAAGTCAAGAAGCACCCCCAGGCTGTGAACAGAGTCCTTCGAGGAGAGTGTGACTCCATCGAGAACTGGAGATTGTATTCCCAAACTGGGTTTCGGGCCAGTAACTGTGAGTACCTCCGTTTTGTCTGGATTAAGCCTCAATCTGTTTTCCCTCATCCAATCCATTACCGCCCCAAGGCAGTGGTTGAGAGGAGAGATGCCATCTGAGGTCTGAGCAGATGATCTTGTCATGGAGAGGTATATCTGAGTGTCATCAAGCATACTGAAGACACTGAGCTCCATGCCTCCGAATGATCTCACCAAGTGGCTTCATATAGATATTAAACACCATTGGGGACAAGATGGTGCCCTGAGGGACGCCACAATTAAGCTCGATCTTTGAAGAGCAACTGTCCCCGAGCCTCACCCTTTGGGATCTGCCAGAGAGAAAGGACCAGAACCACTGAAGCACGGTACCACCAATCCCCAACTCTCTCAGCCGACCCAAAAGGATGGGATGATCTATGGTGTCAAAGGCCGCTGAGAGATCCAAGAGCACCAGCAGGGTCACACTGCCCCTGTCGATGCTCAAGCGGAGGTTGTCTGTCAGAGCAACTATGGCAGTCTCAACTCCATATCCTGCCCTGAAGCCCTTTTGAAATCGATCGAGATAATCGGTTTCATCCAAGACGGCTTGGAGTTGGGAGGCGACAGCTCTCTCGATCACCTTGCTGAGAAAAGGCAGCAGGGACACTGGTCTATAGTTGTTTCTATCCAGGGGATCAAGGGAAGGTTTCTTCAGGAGAGGCTTCACAGCTGCCTCCTTCAGACAAGATGGAACAATGCCTTCCCTGAGGGACACATTGATCACATCCCGAAGGAATGTTCTCAATGCATCCCCAATTAATTTTCTGTCTATTAGCACTTCATTTCTAAACGGATAAGTTTTCAGTCAGTTTGGAGGGAATGTTTTTGGATGGATGGAATTAACATATAGGCCATGTGGTGTGCACAAACTTCATTCTAGAGTGCTTGAACACTCCAATCATTCTTTTGAAAGGGCCAATCGGGAGAGGCATGAATTTATATACCAGCTGAAACCTGACAGTGATTCATGATGTTTAGTGATTCTACCAAGCAATGCTGAATACTACAGTTGATGCCAAATTAAACCTGTTATTCTTTAAGGAAATCTGAAATCTGAAGTCAGTTACTAGACCCGCTTTTCCCCAAAACACAGCTGAACTTTCCCATGTTCTCTTTCTCTTGACTATAGGGAACCAGCTGTTTGCAAGGCTTAACTGTTTAACATTTACCTGAGGCCCTTGGAGTAAAGAGTCTTATTAGCGGAGCTTTCACTGGTGCACACAGCAAGGATAGAATATATTTTTCTACCACAGAAGCACTAACTAATCCCAACTCAAAGCATGTTTGCGATAATGGATTCCTACCCTTTCATTCCACTTCAGTTTGATGAACTGTCTGGATTATGATGGGCAACTATTTGCTAGCATCTGTGCTGCCGCCGATGGTATGTAACTCCTTTCCCAGCACCCAGGAAATTTTTGAAACTCCTGAAGATCCTTCTCCCTCCCTACACATTTTGGTCGTCTCCAGAGGTTGAGTTCATTTTATTTACTTTATATCCTACATTTTCCCCAATGTAGAATCCATTCTTGATCATGTACATTATGGAAATATCCAATAACACTTTTAAGGGAAAGATAAAAAAAAATCTTCCCAAACACCAAGCAGCATTATCTACTCTGCAGAAATTTTCTTGATTCCATTTTTTAAAAGGGGGAAAAATAGCTCTAGGATGCACATATTCTTTCTCTAGGGTTGATGTGCATAGTTCTCTAGAGCATACCTTTCACATTTAAACACAAACACCTCTGACACACCTCTGACATATATGGCTATTGCCTCCCCACTGCAGCAAGGACCCCTGTCCCACTTAATGCTGTGGAGACCCATAAAAAGGAAGTGTATTTAGCAGCATCTTTGAGATTAACATTTATTTTAGCATGAGCTTTCCTGGAATTCAATCCACTTCTTCAGATGCACTTTTTTGTATGTATCTTTGTTTAAAAATATGGCCATCAGGGAATGCTGTGTAAGTGCCTTTAAGTTGCCTGTCAGCCTATGGAGCTCCTTGGGTTTAATAGGGTTTTCTTAGGCAAGGAATATTCAGAGGTGGCTTTGTCAGTTCTTTCTTCTGTAAAATAGCCTGGTATAGCACTTGATATTCATTGGCGCTGTACCATCCAAACACTAACCAGGGCTCATCCTGCCTAGCATCCACGATCAGACAGGAACTGGTACCTTTAGGATATTTAGGCCCCATTGCTCCTGGACATGAGAGCCAGTGTGGCTTTGAGTGTTGGACTATATGGCCTGATTCTGACTACCTTTTAAACCGGGTCACAAATCGGTTTGAACTGGTTCAAATGACCCTGGTTCCCACTTGAACTGAGGCTGTGTTCACACTGGAGAAATAAACCGGTTTAAGTGCCATGGCTCAATGCTGTGAAATTCTGGGAATTGTAGTTTGTTGTGGGGCCCAGAGCGGAGCTTTGCTCCGCTCTGGGCCCCACAACAAACTACAATTCCCAGAATTTCACAGCATTGAGCCATGGCACTTAAACCGGTTTATTTCTCCAGTGTGAACACAGCCTGAATTGCGGAAGCCATGTACTAGACTTGTTTAACCCGCATCTTTTTGATGCTGATTTGTTCTGTGTCTTTTTGGATAAATCAATTCCACGCACGTGTGAACCAGATGTGGACTGGAGTCGATTGAAATTTGCCCTTTGACCAGCTGGAATGGGTCCACTTTGAATCAATTCATTTGTGAAAGTGAACCACAAGTGGGTTATTTTACAGGGAATAAAATGCGATGGGGCAAATATAGTGTGAACCATGCTCCTCTGTCGAATTGATCCATGGATTCGGATCGCAAACAGATTTATTTCCTTCCTACCTGGGTGTGGAATCTGTTAGGGGTGCAATGGCTCTGGGCATGTGCAGAGTGCCAGCTCTCTCCCCGCTCCCCCCAAATAACCAGCTGGATCCCCGTTGAATGTCGCAGAGGCCGGACTGAGGGGGAAGACATTCTTGAGAAGTTAGGAAACAGAAGTCAAGGCTGAGCTTGGCTCAGAGGCAAGATCTCTTTCCGAACTCAGAGCACTAGCTCTCCCAAGGCTACATCCACATTGTAGAAATAACTCGATTTGGCAGCGCTGTCATTTTTTTCTGGCTGAAGGCTATGGGATTTGGGGAGTTGGAGTTTGTTGTGGGGCCCCAACCTCCTCAGAGTCTCCAGATCCACAAGGGAGGGGATTTCGAGATCCTTCCCGGATGCCATGGAGGACGTGTCCGGGAAAAAGAGGACCTCGGGCTTCACCTGGATCGGGAGGGGCTCCTGGCAGAGACTCCGCGCAGCAGCAAACTCCCTCCCGCCCTCCGCCGGAGCCTCCTGCCCGAGAAGAGGCTGCAGCACACGCTGTCCTTCCTTCCTTCCTTCCTTCCTTCCTTCCTCTTCTTTCCTTCTTTTCATCCATTCATCCATTCTTTCTTCCTTTCTTCCATTCATCCTTGCTTCGTTTCATCCATTCTTCTTTTCATCCTTCCTTCCTTCCATTTCCCCTCCTTGCTTCCCTCCTTCCGTTCATCCATTCATCCGTTCTTCTTTCCTTCCTCCTTTCATCCTTTCTTCTTTTCATCCTTCCATTTATTCATCCATTCTTCCTTCCTTCCATTCATTCATTCTTCCTTCCTTCCATCCATTCCCCCTTCCTTCCATTCTTCCTTCCTTCCTTCCATTCATCCATTCCTCCTCCCTTCCATTCTTCCTTCCTTCTTTCCATTCATTTATCTTTCCTTCCTTCCTTCCTTCCTTCCTTTCCTTCTTCCATCCATTCCTCCTTCCTTCCATTCTTCCCTCCCTCCCTTCCGTGGCCCAGGGAGTCCCCCTCCAGCCCCAGCGCCCCGTCCTTCATCCCTTCCTGGGCCCGGGGGGGGGAGGGGGGAGTCTCCCAAGGGAGGGGGAGGACGGGGGCACTGGGAGGGGGGGGAGAGGGAGAGGAGGGGATTCCCTTTCCTGCCAGGAGGAGGGTCTCCCTCCCCAGAAGAGCCCAGGCGCCCCAGCCTTACCAAGAGAAGATGCTGCTTGGCTCTCTCTCTCTCTCTCTCTCTGCTTCTCGAATGGGACTCAGGCGAAGTTGGGCCCCCTGGAGACCTCCCCCCCGGCAGGGAGGCAGGCAGCGCTCTCTCTCTCTCTCCCTCTCCTCCTCCTCCTCCTCCCCTGCATCTGAGGCGGAGGGGCTGCTACCTGGCCAAGGTGGGCATCCCTGGGCTCAGAGGCCAACCTCAGGCCCAAGTCACTTGGGATACTGGGCCCATTTTGGGGCACCCCAAGTCAAGAAGGATGTGGACAAGAGGAGGGAGACCCAAAGGAACCCAGGTCCTCCGGGGAGAGGAGGCTTCGGGAAATGGGGATGTTCAGCCTGGAGAAGAGAGGCTTCAGAGGGGATGTGACAGCCCTGCTTAAAGTCTTCGGAGGGATGCCACATTGAGGATGGAGCAAGCTTGTTTTCTGCTGCTCCAGGGAGTATACGGAGCAATGGGTGCAAACTACAGGAAAAGAGATTCCTCCTCAACATTATGAAGAACTTCCTGATAGTAAGAGCTGTTGGACAGGGGACATACTCCCTCAAAGTGTAGGACAGTGTCCTCCTTCCAAGGTATTTAAACAGAGGCTGGATGACCATTAGTCAGGGGTGCTTTGATTGTGAGTTCCCGCATGGCAGAAAGGGGTTGGACTGGATGACCCTCGAGGTCTCTTCCATCCCTTGTGATTCTACGAGTCCTGCCTCTGCCCCTCCAAGACCGGTGAAGTATTAAAGTTTTTTAGTCTTAAGTCAAATCTCAAGTCTCTACCTTCAAGTCTGAAGTCCTTGCAAGATACTTCAAAGTCAAGTCTCAAGTCTGAGATCCAATTTTT
This sequence comes from Urosaurus nigricauda, assembly GCA_034509955.1. Taxonomy (NCBI): domain Eukaryota; kingdom Metazoa; phylum Chordata; class Lepidosauria; order Squamata; family Phrynosomatidae; genus Urosaurus; species Urosaurus nigricauda. Next base: position 44,094,197 of record JAOEGL010000004.1, on the reverse strand, counting down.
AACAGAAAGAAAGGAGTTAGGGCACATTTCTCAGAGGGGAACTGCAACTGAGTTAGGCAATGGGTTTGAGGTGGAGCTTGAGGTCTACTTGGAAGCCTAGCCCCGTTGCACTTCAGAAGAGACTTCTAAGGTTTCTTAAAAGCTTCTAAAGCTTTCCAAAAGCTTTGGTTGATCTTCCTGCCCCAAGCCCATTGTCTAACACATTTGCTCTTCCCTTCTGTTAATGTATCCTGCACTTTGGGGGCAGGTCTTGCCTGCTGCTCAAAGTGAATGGCACCAGCAAGTCAATCACTAAAAATATACAAGTCTCAAGGCAAGTCTAGTCAGTGTGTCATTTTTTTTTTCAAGTCAAGTCATTGAAGTAACTTGAGTCCAATGTACATCTAAGTCAGTTGACTCAAGTCTACAGTGGTCCAAGACTTTCCTCAGCAGCCCCTTCTTTGCCAAGACCACTAACCTGAGACATTTTGCAGCTCAAGTTGTTGTTTGTTTTTGTTAGTTGCTCCCCAGTCCATCAATTCCTGGAGACATCCTCAATTCCTGGTGAGACTTCTCCAAACCCCCGTGTCCTCCACTGCTCTGGTTAGGTCTTGTAAGTTCATACTTGTGATCTTCTTAATTGAGTCTATCCATCTAGCTTGTACTCTTCCTCTCTTTCTGCTTCCCTCTACCTTTTATAGCATTATAGTTTCTCTCTCTCTCTCTCTAATGAGTTGTGCCTTCTCATGATGTGGCTGAAGTACAACAGCGTCAGTTTGATCACCTTGGTTTCCAGAGAGATTTCAGGCTTTGATCTGTTCAAGGATCCATTTTTTTGTCTCCTCTCCAAAAGTTCATGGAGCCCAGCAGGAGCCCAGGATGGGAGACTGCCAAGGAAACGCGGGTGCTGCAGGCTCTATTTCATTTGGCCACACCACCTCTGAGAATACCTTGCCTAAGAAAACCCTATGAGATTCATGGGATCACCATAAGTCCACAGGGAACTTGAAGGCACAAATAGTCACACACTCCACAGCATCTACAGGAGCTGTCCAGATGCTGAAGCTATATTATATATAGGGTTCAGCCCCTGGTTAACCACTGGGTGACTTTGGGCAAGTCACAGTCTCTTGGTATCAGAGAAGTGAAATGGCAAACCCCCTCTGAAGAAACTTGCCAAGAAAACCCCATGACAGGTTTTCCTCAGAGTTGCCATAAGTCAGAAACAACTTGAAAACACAACAATAACATGTGAAGGAGTGCTACTCCCATATAACCTTCCCTTTTTGTATGTTGACTGACCAACAACCTCTAAGATATATTCAGTTGGTCATTTAAAGTGTGTACACCTAGGCTGTGAAATTCCCCCCTCCTCCTTCCATGATTGTACAATTTATTTAAATACAAGTGGCCTTCCATATGCACAGATTCTGCACCTACAGATTCAGCCATCCACACATTGAAAATGTTTACTAAAAATTATTCCAAAAAAACAAACCCCAATTTTGCCATTTTACATAAGGGACACCATTTTACTATGATATTACATTTAATAGGACTTGAGTATCCACAGATTTTTGTATCCACAAGGAGTCTTAGAACCAAACCCCAGCAGATACCAGTGGTCCACTGCTGTATCTTCAAAGGAAGCAATCTCACTTCTTCTCTGTAGATCTTCTCAAAACTAGTGAAAATCTATTTTACAAAAAGATTTAATATATAATTTTGATTTGCTGTTTTATTAAGTTCTCCACCCACCCCTCTCTAAAAATGACTTCTATTATGCGGAGTCTTTCTGTTTTATGTTTTTGTGCATTTATACCATGGAGGGTGCTTTTTAAGTTATTAAATGATTCACTTTTGAGCCACATAGAACTCCTTAAAGATAAGGTGATATCCAACAGAAGTGTGCTGCTGGATACTTTAGTGTTAAAATAAAATACAAATCTGTCAAATATTTGTAAGCAAAAGTTTCTAAACCAGTTTTTTTAAAAAAGTTTCTAAACCAGTTTTTCGCTCTAAAGTCCTGAAAAATTGTTCCTTGGCAAGGTCATCTTGAGAACATCACACATGAATGGTGATTCAGATTTTAAGTCTCATTTACTTTATCCATTTCTTACAAACTTATCAGATGGAGACAGTTGAGGCCAGACACATACTGGAATGTGACTGTGAGCTATGTCATCAGTTGTGCATATGTGAGGAAATGGACTTTGTATTGGTGTCTAACACTGCTTTTATGGGTTGATTCTTATGCATTCATGTGTGTGTGCACATACATGTGTGGGAATGTGTTGCTAAGAAGCAGAAAAAAAATATTTTGCCATGGTGGTGCAATCCTACCCACATGTGTAACTAAACCTAATTGAACTCAGTAGTACTGTTTCCATGATAAGACATATAGGACTGGGCTACATAGACGTGATCCTATAGATGTATAGCTGCTTGGGAATATTCCACATCAAACAAAATGGAACCCCTTTGAGTAATTGTAAAGGGCTGGTCCTTAAATCCTCTTGCTCACTGCAGTTACAACAAAGAAGCCCCAAAGGCCAAAGCTTTTATATGTCCCAATGTGATAACTTGCAGTAGTGCCGGGCCTTTCTTTCCCTCCTCTGAAACTCTCATCTGGAAGCTCTCCTCCTCCACTTGGTTTTAGGGGACACAGAGAGGTCACAACAGAGAGGAAAATCTGTGCATTCCAACTTTTGCCAGAAGAATTACAGTGCTGGATACCACCCAACAAATCTCTTCTAGTTTTGGAGCACCAGAGAAGATGCTGGAAACTACAAGCCACTAGGCAAGAAAATCCAGATGGACTGTATCTGGGAGACACGTCACAAAAGCCTTCTGAAAATGGGACAGTTTGTTCTGATCCTCTTCTACATCCAGAAAAAAAATGATTTCAATTGATTTCTGAAAATAATTGGTAATGCAATAAGGGGGGGAAATGTACCTAATGCTATAAGGAAGTGGAGCAGGCTATAAAACAGTCTAGCTCAAGATGTACAGCTGCAGCAGGCGAGGCCATTCTAAATTGCCATTGATTTGATCATAACCAGCTAATTGATTCTTGCCAAGGTTTCACTCGCCTCCGAGACACAGATTCCTTTATTGAGCTTTGTTAAGTTTTGCCTCAGCTTCCACCACAAATGTAACAAAAAGCAAATTACAGAACAACAGGGCTACAGCTCATAAGTCTTTAGATTTCATGTCTTTTTGCCCCTTGCAAAATGGTGGAATGGTCTCACTTGTATTACTAATACTGCACCCAAAAAAACCTCCAAAGGTATGAACAGTTTTTGAGTTGCAAGGGAGGAAAATGGAAGGTGAGAAAAAGAACAGTTGTTTTTCAACTTTCATAGAATCATAGAATCATAGCCTATCCTTATTTACCATAAGCACTAAAAGAGGCATTAAAAATGGCACACAATCCTTCTTTACCATATCACAATATACATGTGTAAGACATATTCTTTAATAGATATGTACTAGTTCATTCTCTCTCCCCACCTTCAGCATCAGTTGATTGGATTGTGTATATGGGCATGGATGTTACTCTAAATTTAGACACTGTTATAAATAAAACACTATTTTCCAAACCAGAAAACATGTATGCAGGAGAAATATGCAGAGATTAATACCAGGGAATGGACTTGATAGAACCAGTATATAATAACAAGGCAATATGGACATGAACTCTATGGTTTTTGTTATTTCTGTACTTAAGATCTACAATGCAGGGTGTTCCACAGTTATCCAAACACTGTACACTAGTGGAAATGTGAGTTACCAGATGAGATCTAAGAACTGCCATTGATAAAGATTAAAAAGTGCATTGATCTTGTGAGTTCAAGAATTAATGTTCCCATTTTATAGGTGGAGAGTGAAGGCTCAGAGTAACTTGATGGAGGCCTTTCCCAGCAAGTCTACTCTTGAGCTGTAATTCCAACTCTGTCTCAAAATCCAGTTTGCTCCACTAAAGTTGAGAGAACTTTCATTACTTCAATAATATTGCTTCCTCTAATTTTTTGGTCATATAGAAACCAAAGTTTTACACCACAAGTTTTCACACTGTGGTGCATTAGTGAGCAATTCAGAGTGACAGTTGGGAAGTCCACATTCCAGTTTGAACTCAACCATGAAACTTGTTGGGCCAGTCTCATTTATCTCAGCCTAGAGAGCCAGTGTGGTAAAGAGGTTTGACTGTTGGACTATGATACTGGACACCAGGGTTTGAATCCCTGCTAAGTCATGGAAACCCACTGGGTGACCTTAGGTAAGTCACAATTCCTCAGCCCCAGAGGAAGGCAATGGCAACCCCCCTCTGAACAATTCTTTCCAAGGAAACTCCATGACAGAGTCACCTTAGGATTGCCATAAGTTAGTAATGGCACCACCGCTGGACATAACTGAGGGATATATCACAAAGAAGGAACTAGAATTCAAAGGTATAGCTGTGTTAGTTGATGCTGCAAGATCCCTTTAAATAAGGAACTGAAATTGTAAACAAAGCCTGATGCTCCTCAGCTCTTTGGTTATTATTTGGGTTAGTGTAAGAGTTAAGAGCCCTAGTGGTTAAATTCTTGTCAGTCAGTCAGTCACTCAAAACCATAAGGTTGTGAATTCAATACCAGCAAAAGAGCTCAAGCTTGACTCAGGCTTGCATCCTTACGAGGTTGCTAAAATGAGTATCCAGATTGCTGGGGGCAAGTACCTTACAGTTGTAAGCTGCTTAGACACTGCTTAGGCGGTATGAAGTGGTATATAAATGAAGCTGTTTTTTTCTCCTCGGATTGTGGGCATCAGATTTTTCCCCTATCCTCTTACATTCTACTGTTCCTCCCATTAGTACAATCTCACCATGTCTTCCAAACTCAGTGGATTATGCTGAACCTGGCCCTGAAGTGGGGCACAGATAGTAGTAGAGAACATGTTTCATGTACAAGAGGTCACAGGTGCAACGTCAGGCTCCTCCAAGGACAAAAGATATTAAGGAACAGTGCTAAGAAAGTTTTTTTCCCTAAGATCCTGGAAAGCAAGTACATTCTAAGCAAAAAAGCATTCAATTAAATATATCAGTGATGTGTGCCTCAATATACTTTAAAACATTTCCACATGTTCATTATTCCTTCACTCAAGGCCTTTACATTGTCTTAGTAATATTACTGAATAAGCTTGCTTTCTTAGCAAAATTAATCAGAAAGCATGGACAATTACATTGTTCTGTTTTGCTGTATCATCATTTCTCCAGGCCTTCAAATTTTATAACCAATTCTGACTCGGTGCAGTTGCTGTTTTAAACACCTTGCATAATACATTACAATGTGTCTTCAAATTCATCAAAGAAATCCTGTGCTACAATCCTCATCATAGCTGGCCCTTAATTCACAGTGAAACATTATAAGCTTTCAGAGAACAGGAATTTTTGCTTCCAAAGCTATGCACAGCCATGTTTGGCCAGGAACAGAAGCCTGTTTCACTTTAATCTAAGCAACAAATGATGTATACATCACAGAGAAGTATCTTGGAAAACCTAATTACATCTCTCTCCTTTGTTAGGAAGGAGGCTTGTAATTTTTTCACATTATACATTGTAACATTATGATTCCACTTTAACTGCCATGGCTTCATCCTCTGGAATCCTTTGACTTGTAGTCTGGTGAGGCACGAGGACTCTTTGGTAGAGAATTCTAAATACTTACAAAACTACAAATCCCAGCATTCCATAGGATGGAACCATGGAAGTTAAAACTGGAATAAAAGTACCGTAACTGTGTAATGTGTAATGAGAATGAGGCCTAGGGTCAAACATAATGCTCTTGTTGTATTAATATAACCCTTGGGAATTGTTCTGCCCCAGTGGATGGAGAAACCCTAAGGTTAGGGCTGTTTTTACTAGCTGAGTTCAGAAAAAGAGTGAAGAGCTGGAGCTGAAGGGGAGGTGTAGTTGCCAAAGATAAGAATTAGGCCCTTATCAACTTAATAAGGTTGTGCCTTTCTGAGTTATATATTCAGGAAGAACAAAAAGGTAAATTTTCTTTCTTTCTTTCTTTCTTTCTTTCTTTCTATTGTATTTGCAATTATCTTGTTTTTTTAAGGCTTTGGAGTTCTTCAGTCAAGCCCTGCAGTCCTGCACTGGCAAATTATTGGATGTATAGAACTTTTAGGTCAGATCATGCATATGCATTTCATATATAATGTGTTACTTTGTTGCTACAGATATAGTGGGACTTAAATTGTGATTGTGTTTACAATATTCAATTATAGATTGTCCCATAGAACCCAGAGGTACACCAGTGTATATAATACATTGGAAATGTTAACCTCACATGCTCTTTTCTAATATGTGTGTGTGTGTGTGTGTGTGTGTGTGTACACCATATATATTGAGCTTATAGCTGCTAGCACTCTTATGCCCTTGTTGAAGGGGGAAATGGTTAGATGATTATCTGGTGGGTTCATGCCTGAGATTTTAACTATGACAGCACACTCACTCTCATTGATATCCCACACCTCACCTGAACTGTGCTATGTGATGCACATCACCGCCTACATTGGAAACCAGCTGCTGCATGGTAATTGATTTTTTTCCCACTCCCAAGGAAGGTGAATGATGAATGCCAACCTAGTGAGAAGAGGAGGAGAGACAAAATGGCAAGGAGAGTATGTGGCATGCAGTGAACTGTGTGACAGGACCTTCCAGACTCATCACACAGCTGATTGCTTGGGGGGATGAGGACATGCAGAATGCCTCCAGCCTGGAGCCTTTAGGCTGTGGAGGTGTTTAAACTTCTTAATTAGCAGGCACTGGAATTGTCATCTATTTTCCCCACTAAGCAGATAGATTAAATTGCTTGTGGAGATTCTTTCTTTCTTGCCATGATTATGGAGTGGCTGCTCTGATGTCCTAGTGGCCTCTTAGAGACTACGTGTGACAAGAAGATGCATCCCAGCATGATATATACTTTCTCTCTCTCTCTCTCTCTCTCTCTCTCTCTCCTTTTCTCTCTTTCCTAAATCTAAAGCTTTCTTGTCCTGCATTTTCCCTTATCACTGATAGTGATAGTGAAAACGGTTGGGTTTTCTTTTGAAGCTTGCCCCCCAAAGCGAATCTTGTGCCACATTAACTAGAAGCACAAAGTTAAATGGTTTTAATGAGACCAGCACCAACCTACAGCTGGACAGTCTCCTGGGATGGCTCCAAGAGTGACAGGACATAGGGACAACATTCTTTGGTGAGGCCCTTCCTCTTTTAGGAAAGGAGTTAGTTGACAGTTCTAACAGCAGAGAAACTTCAGGAAATTTAAATCACAGCTTGGAAGAAAAGATAAAAGAATGCCCAAGGCAGATGTAAAAGTAAAACTTGCTAGGATTCTGGAGCCTTGGCAGCTATCCAAGAGCAGAGCTGCATTAAAATATGTTCAGTCTCTGTGCTGAGATGGGCAATTGTGGCACATCCCAAGGAGACAATTTTCTGCTCCTGGAATCTTACAGTGGCTTCATTGGTTATTGTTGTGTGCCTTCAAGTCCTTTCCGATTTATGGTGACCCTAGAGCAAATGCATCACAGGGTTTTCTTGGCAAGATTTATTCAGATGAAGTTTGTCTTTGCTACAGGAAAAGAGATTCCACCTAAGCATTAAGAGGAACTTCCTGACAGTAAGAGCTGTTTGGCAGTGGAATACCAAAAATATTGTTCCAGAATTGTAATACAGCGGGCCCTTCCCTAAGGGATCCTTTCTGGATCCCCCAGTGTAAGGGGAAATTTGCATATGCTTGTGCCCCATTGTAAACAATGTGGCTTGTGCCTGTGGTGTGGGGCAGCGCATGCACCATTTCTTTAATTGTTGTGCAGCTTCAGTGTAAGCTTGAAGCTATGTATAATGTGCTCGTGTATGGTGCGGGTGCATTGTATGTGCTTTAGAATATGGTTTCCTTCTTTCTTTTTTAAAAAAAGTCAGCTCTGTAAATTTAAATATTATGTGTGTGTGTTTTTAAAAAAAACAGAGTCTCATTTCTTGTTGTTTTTAAATTCAGAGTCCCTCATAACCTAAGACCCTAAAATGTAGCTCATTTAGTCCAACTTCAATCGATCTTGGATGAAACGGATTTTCTAGATCCATTTCAAACCGGTTTTCGGGCGGGCTACGGGGTGGAGACGGCCATGGTCGCCCTGGTCGATGATCTCCTTCTGGGCATCGACAGGGGTAGCGTGTCCCTGCTGGTGCTCTTGGACATCTCAGCGGCTTTCGATACCATCGACCATGGTATCCTTCTGGAACGCCTGGCAGAGGTGGGAATCCGGGGCACTGCGCTCCAGTGGTTCCGGTCCTACCTCTCTGGGAGGTTCCAGATGGTGCAGCTGGGGGACGTGTGCTCCGATAAGAGGGCCCTCACTTCTGGGGTCCCTCAAGGAGCCATTCTGTCCCCCATGCTCTTTAACATTTACATGAAACCGCTGGGAGAGATCATCCGGAGGCATGGGGCGCGGTGTTATCAGTACGCTGATGACACCCAAATAGTCTTCTCTATGTCTCCGACTGATGCAGTGACCAGGGATGGCATCGCTCCCCTCGTGGCCTGTCTGGAATCGGTAATGGACTGGATGAGGGAAAACAGACTCAGCCTGAATCCAGAGAAAACGGAAGTGCTGGTGATAGGCTCTCCCGGTCCAGGGATGGAGGTGGTTCCACCCGTCCTGAACGGGGTCACGCTCCCCGTGAAGGACACAGTACGCAGTCTGGGGGTGCTCCTCGATTCGTCGCTCCATCTGACCTCTCAGGTGGATGCGACGGTCAGGAGCACCTGTTATCAGCTTCGGCTGATTCGCCAGCTGCGTCCCTACCTGGACCGGGGGGACCTTGAAACCGTAGTACATGCTCTAGTAACCTCTCGGTTGGACTTCTGCAATGCACTCTACATGGGGCAGCCTTTGTATCATACTCGGAAGCTACAACTGGTACAAAATATGGCAGCGCGGGTGGTCACTGGCGCTCCCAGGGCCGCCCATATAACACCAATATTAAAAGATCTACATTGGCTGCCGATTCGCTTCCGGGCTCAGTACAAAGTGCTGGTTATTACCTATAAAGCCCTATATGGCTTGGGCCCAGGGTACTTGAAGGACCGTCTCTTCCCATATAATCCGCCCCGCACACTTAGATCTTCTGGACAGCGGTTATTGAGAGTTCCGGAGACCAGACTAGTGACCATGACGAAGAGGGCTTTTTCCATCTCTGCCCCCGGTCTCTGGAACTCTCTACCTATTGATCTCTGCTTGTCCCCCTCCCTTGCACAATTCAAAAAGGATCTAAAGACCTATTTATTTAACCAGGCATACCGCTGAATGGACTTTTTATGTATTAGCCTGTTGTAATGCCGCCCACTGTTTCGCTTTGCTGCCTATTTGTACTTGCACCTGTAATTGAGAATTGTGATTTTATACTTTTATTGTTTTATTGTATTTGGCTTTTTAACTGTTTTTATGTCATTGTTTTTATTGTTTTACTTGCTGTACACCGCCCTGATCTATGGAAGGGCGGTATAGAAATAAATCATATTATTATTATTATTATTATTATTATTATGTGTAAATCCAATGCTGTGCCAAGATCTGTTTGTCTTCATTCAGTATAAAATGATATCAAATGTTGTAGTAAAGTTAAAGGCATGCCAGATTAACATATGGATGCAAGAAGGGGCACTGTTCAATCATATTGAACCCTAGATCACTTTCACTATACCACAGTGAATACACCTACAATTTAAGAAGCAAAGCAGAATAAGCTCTAGTTAGTATTTGGATGAAAGACCACTAGTGAGTACCAAGAACTGAGAGGTATGGGTGGAAAAGAATCTTGCCTGAAATCCTACAAAGTTACCACCACTCAAAGTTGACAATAATTGCTAGATGACCAACTGACTTGATGCAGTGTAACACAGTTTAGGTTTTCTATGCTGCTATGTACCTAAAAGTAGCTGTGAATACTAGATGTTTCTTGGGACTCCTCAAAACAGGAGATGAAAAACAAAAGCTCTCCACTGTATGGAATTCTTTCATTAAGAAACCAATGAGCCACCATGTTGCATGGTCCAAATTCAATCAGAGGGCATACATCTAGGTGACTGGGAGCCAATACTACTTACAGGACATACAAAATTGATGTAGAAGGCAAGAGCCACAATTTCAAGGTTAGTTGTTGGGGACACATTTGTGACAAAATGTACAACAGCATAAATGTTTGCCCATTGCTGGCATATTTCAAGGTTAGTTGTTGGGGACACATTTGTGACAAAATGTACAACAGCATAAATGTTTGCCCATTGCTGGCATATTTCATCCTCAAAAGTCACACTGCTTTATTATATAAATAGGGGAATGTTTTGCACCCGCTCTCCTTGAGGCAGAAAAGTATTAACACCCCTAATGATTGCCATTCATGAGTGCCTGGGTTTACTGCCATCTGTTACAGACACAAGGGTTTTCCAAGCCATGCTGCAGCCAGTTCCATTCTCATACAAACCACATTTGGATGGAGAATCAGTAACAGCCCTAAAGTGCATTCAAGTGAATAGTACGTTTACCCTGGGATGGTGTACCACAATCTGTTTTTGTGTGATAAAAGAAATGCTTATTCCCATCCCTCAGGTTATTCTGGATTTACTGAGTATGCTTTTGTCTCATAGAAAAAAAGAGTAATTCCAGTGGATTGCTTTTTCCACACCTCAGATCTGCAAATGCACAACTAAGCAACCATCAGTCCATTATTTGTGAATGAAACATGAATATAAGATTAAATACTAGCAGATTTCCAGTGCTTTTCCTGTGTCCATGATTCTCAAACACAAAAGGTCTCCAGCTGGACCATATAATATGCACCATAGCCATGATCACAAATATTTCCCCACATCAAGAGTCCATTCACTCTTTATCATAAGCTATCAATAGAGGAAGGTAAAGGCTTACTCCATTGGAGGCTTTGCCATCAAACAAATGAATGCAAAGGCTTATACCTGCCCAGAATTGTAAATAAAGCAGCTCACTTGCGTTAGGGTGCATCTACACTGTAGAAGTAATGTAGTTTGGCACCACTTTAAATGACACAGCTCTATCCTTCTGACTACTTCTGGGATTTGTAGTTTCATGAGGCACCAGCATTTGTAGTTTCATGAGGCACCAGAACAGATTAAAGACCTTCTAAAACTACAAACCCCAGGATTCCATATCATGGAGCTGCAGCACTTAAAAGTGATATCAAACTGCATTATTTCTACACTGTAGATGCATGCTGAGACTTTACTTTTTTATATAAAAAAAGAGTGATGCCCTTACTCATGACTTTAAGACTGCTGTTTTACAAACATGATATTTGGGTTGTTGTTGTTTTGTTTTGTTTACAAACATGTTTTTTTTTAAATAGCTGAGACTGGTCCCAAATGCTGAAAGATTTCCCTAATTAACCCCGCCAACATTTTTAAAGTTGCATCATGACTTCTTCTTACTTTTCAAAAAGAAAAGAAAAAAGGCATTCACAATGCTACTGGTTACAGGTGATTTTGCTTTTTGAAAGCTTCTTCCAGGCTCAGAATCCAGATTTTTTGTCTCCAATATGCAGCTGTGGGACACTTGCAGTAGCCTAGCTCTGCCTAGTTCTTATTTCCATATTTATGTATCTATTTATTTAATTTATATGTCACTTTTCTACCTGAAAGGGACCCAAGGCAGCACACAGATAAAATAGTAACTACAGTACTGCTAGTGAAGCTGTCAGATCTGTCTCCTTTCTGCCACTTTTTTCCCCTGCTTCCCATTTGCTTCTGTGCTTGCAGTTACTGGCTGCATCAAAAGCACTATATTTGAGAACCCATGCTTTCAGCTATAGAAACTGGTAATCTAGTTGGCTCTAGAGAGCCAACCAGAGAAAATTCCTGAGTCCCCAATGTGCAGCCAAAGCAGCCTCCTGCAGCAATGAGTGTCATGCTAAGCATGACAATAAAAGACTAAAATGGAAGCCTGTCCTTTGTGGTGCATGCTACATAACAAATCCTGTTAGTTATTATGTATAATACTGGAGGAATTGATCCATTTAAAACCTGTTTCATACTTTTCTTTATAGGACCAAAAAAGGAAGAAGGAAAAAGAGCCAAAGGATAAGCTTGATCCTATTTTTCAAGCAGCTTTTTCCTCCTCACCCGCAGGGGTCAACATTTTTGCCAAGAATTTTACCAACATATAGAAGAACTTCTTTCAGCCAGTGCTGGAGTGAAGCAAGGCTATCCTTGATACATTTACCTTTGGGGACTGACTCATAATAGCTCTCGATACTATGCAGCCAAATTATACACATTTGTATGCTTACACATGCCCTAGTTCTTAAAGTTCAGCTATATGATCTCTTAGATAAATGTAGGCTACACAATGCATTCGGTAGATTTCAGATCCCCTTTCTGAAATGGGCATCACATTCTCAGATGTTTAAAATGTTGTTCTGCTCATGATGTACATACCGTACACGAAAGTTGTATTGTTGTTGTTGTTGGTCTCACTGTTGGTGGGTTGGGGGGGCAGGTCTGGGGCAGATCAATATTCTGTTCCAAGATATTCTTACCTCCTGTAAGTGGACTGAAGGTTTTGAAAATCTGATATTTTGAATGTTAAGTACTAAAGGAGTGTCCTACACTGTACTTAAAATAATTTGCTAGTGGATGACTCCTGGAAAGTCAGTCCACTCTCGTTTGTAAGAAAATGGATAGGCCCGGAAAAACAGGGCATAAGAGGCCACTACAACAAATATACAGACCACTTCACAGACTCACACACACAAACACCAATAGTATTATTCTCTATCTCTATTATGGAATAAAACTGTAATGTTAACAGCATCAGGTGCTGAGTGGAACCACAGTAAGTAAGAAGCTTACAAGGAACAATAAAACTTACAATTTGGGGCACTCAAATATAGATTTTATTGTTTTGCCTTCAGTTCAAATCTAGTACTATCTATAATAATAAAATAATAATAATTAGAGTTTGGAATAGTTGCTCTTTGGCCTACTGCTTCCACAATCCCCCATCTTGGGGATTCCAAGAGTTATGGCTTCACAAATTAGTGTTTTGTTTAAAAAAAAAAAAAGCTCTGAGAAGAAAGTGTGTTGATGTCTCTGAATCCATCATAGCTCCAAGATCATAAAATCTGCATTCCTGAAGCTTATCGTGGGTACTAAGGTATTCCCAGGGAAATGAATCTTGAGGTTATTTTGCATCTGAAATGCCTCAGTTAATCGTAACAAATTAAGGGTGCACCTACACTGTAAAAAAAAAAAGCAGTTTGACACCACTTTAACTGCCACTGGTCTATCCTTTAAACTCCTGGGATTTGAAGTTCTTGGAGGCCCCAGCACTCTTTGTCAGGAAAGACTAAAAACTTTGTAAAAATACAGATCCCAGGATTCCATAGGATGGAGCTACAGCACTTAAAGGGGTGGCAAACTGCATCATTTCTACAATGTAGATGCACCCTAAAGGCTTGTCTACAGGATTAAATCACTCCTCATTCTATTTGAATAGAATGCAATCCCTCCAGATGAAATTCAGAGGAATCTGGGCTTTTTGCAGGGGGCGGGGGTGGCTGCAAAACATTCCTCAAACTCCACAGAAGAAGGAATTGCAGTTTTTACTGGAGTATCCATGAAGATGTGCATCATTGAACACGTGACTACCTTGGATTTGCAAGGCTGAGCATTTTTGACAAATAGAGAGTGAAAAGATGTGAATTTGCACAGAAAATTGAAGATAATTAAGTGTCAATGTAAAAGTTTGAAAATCTGCAGCCATTCACATGATACACATGTATACTAACCCTAAATTGTCTCTAACTTGTAGTATCATGTTTTGTCACTAGGAGGCAAGGTGCTGGAGAGAGAGGCCTGGAATAGTAATTTATTCTTAGGTTCCCCCATTCAAAGCCCCTGAATTCTTCACTTGGGCTGAAGAACCGGAGGGGATGCTGGTAAGGGTGTGAGAAAAGTGTGAGCAGAAGTATGGAGTGAAAGAAAAAGAAAAAGAAAAAGAGCAGGAAGACACCTGGGGGAAACAGAGTACTGAGATGGATGGGACCCAATGCTAGTATTTCATAATTTAGAAAAATGATAGTGCGTTGGTATTCCTGAACAGCTTGACTGATAACTATTTGACAGGGTTGCAGTGTTTAATCAATTGATTGATCAAAGCTTTTAATGCAACACTGTAGGAAAAGATGCTCCCAATTAACCAGACAATAGATTCATACAGACCTAGCCATAAATTTTAACACACTGCTTATAAAAACTGCAGTGGTCCTTTCTTCAACTCCACTGATTTTATTGTATGCCACCCTGAGATCTTCAGATAGAGAGTGCAATATATATATATAAAAGAAAATTAGGCTTCTTTCTAATTCATGAAAACTGAATCAACAAATGAACAAACTGATCAATTATTACCACATGATTGAAACATGTACAGCAGCGTTTCCATAAGGCAATGTCCTCAGGTATGTGGGACTATAAATCCCAGCATGTCCAGACAGAAGGCCACTAGCCACAGCATTGATGGGACATGTATTCATTCATACCCAAACACATCTCAAAGGCATCTGGTTGGAGAAGGCCAATATAAGGCCTTAATTCAGTGTGAGCCTTAATTCAGTGTCTTATCTTCTCATGTTCATTATTGCCTTGACTCTTCAAGCAAGAGAGTATGTGAAATTAATAGTGTTTTCTTTGCCCTGTTCCAAGTGCTGCTGTGATGGCATTTATGTGGGAAATTAGAGTGAACTCATTGCAAATGACTGAGTACCTTTTCTGAGATAGTTTTCAAGCCTCTTTGCTTTTGCTGTGTCTTAAATTGATGAGCTCATAAACAGAAGTGTTCCTGGGGACTAATATTTTACTGCTGCAAACTCTGAGAATGTGCTCCTCCTTTTTTGGCATCACCTACAGTTTGTTTCTGTAAGAAAAAATAATCTTCCTAGTGTTTGCATGTCATGTCTTACCAAAGCATCGCCTACCAAAAAGCTGGAGTTTCAGGAAACCAAATGGCACACCAGGCTCTGTGTGATGATAAAATGCAAATTTGGAGAACAAAAACATGGTCCTTTGGGAGATGGAATTTTTAAATACAGAAAAATCTAGTTCTAACTAGCAAATTAACTCCATCCATCCTAGGGGCCTTGATGGCTGCAATATTTCTGTCCAACCCTTCAATATCCTACCATGAACCCAGTCCAGACTGGATCTGCCATTCTGCATGCCTACCACTTGCATTAGAAAAATAAATGAAACCCCATATGTAAAGGCAGAATTTCCTAAATAGAGTCAGCACCTTGAATACCTACCTTAAATCTTGGACTCACAGCAAAATTTACCACCCCACTGACATAGCCACCAACTAGCACTGGTGGCAGTGAAACTACACATTATCTTAACTGTGTAGTTCTGCCTTTGCACACTGGGCTAAACTTACCTTTTCTGATAATGGAAACATAGGCATCGAGGTGGGGGATCCAACCAATAGGAAGCAGTAGGTTTTGATATCTTTCAGCTCCCCAGAGCTTCCTTATTTATTTATATCAAAAGAAAACTAGAAAGTATTTTTCAAACTTAATGCATTTTTCACTTCGAATCTGCTATGATCTTCCAGTGACACCATCACCTTGCAATATTTTGAGAACATATGATCCAGTATATAGAAGCTCTTTTTTCTTTTCACTTCCTCCTCAAGTTCATTACAAAGCCATTTATATTAGGCTCTGTGAAGGGCTGTTCTTGAACACAGCCTGGGTTTGCATTTTGTGACAAAGTGGATTTCCAATACTGTTTCCCAAACAGATATGGGCTGGATTTCACTAAGGCAACTATGAATGCATAATCTGGTTCATATTCACAATCCCTATGTATTTACTAATTTAGGGAAGATCTATGGACCATGAAAGTCCCCCAGTCTTCACTATGCAGCAGCTACTGTGAGCAACCATGATCTCTTCCCCTGTTGATTGGGAAGCTGCTGAGTGACATTTTCACCACTTTTCCTGTGAGCGATATCTACTATAAGGGGGAATTGTAATGAGGACCATTTTTCTGACTGTTGCACCAAAGATTGCTCACAGGAGGGGATAGAAACATCAGTCAGCTGCTTCCCAATAGGCCAAGAAAAGACCCCTATTGCTTTCAGTAGATCCTGCCCAGTAAGTGAAGATTGGAAGTGAGGTCAGGCTGGGAGAGAGTATTAGCTAACCTACGTAGCTAATAGCTGATGCAGAATTCTAGCCATTATGTATAACATATACATCATAAGAAGGCCTAATTTGATATAATCCAATAGAAATACACAAATTTCATGTGTCCAAAGGACCAGATATCTATTAATTTCTTAAATATTGTCATCTGAAAATTGTTAATCTAGTTAAACCAGTATTGAAACTGTTAGTTTGTGACACTAATTAATTTAACAGAACAGTTCATTTTGGGTAACGGATATTACCAGAGATATTGGAGATCTTCATCATCATATTTATGGATGCACTACTTTCCCCCAAAAACTGGGACTCAAGGCAGCAGTTGACAGAGAAACATCTGAATTCCAACTGTGTAGGAAGAAGATTTTTATTTTGCTTATTCTATAATAGATGTAGAATGATGAACACAAGACTATAGATATTACCTCTCCTAATATAGTGTCTTTATAAGTGCTCTAGGGAGCTCACCCACAGCTTTCATAAAGTCTAAGGCCATTACAATTATTAGTTCATTAATTATAATCTGGAGAAGATCAACTCCTCCTTTTTAAAATTAAAAATACCTCTCCAGAAAGTAGTGCATGCATGAACATATATTGACTTAATTTTAAATCCAACATGGTGTCAACAGAAGCATCATGATTTTAGCCCTCCTACATGGTGTCAAAAGAAAAAGCTCCATAAATAGTTACAGGATGGCAATACTAAAGAAGAAGATGAAGGATACAAATATATTTTTTCCTGCAATGAAAAACATGATCTAGTCTAGTGTTATCAGCTGGGGGGAGGGGCTAAATCTTGGATGTCTTTATAGCTATTTAGAGGGTCAAACTAAATATTAAGGGGAATGTGCATGCCCTGACAATATGATTTCTTTCTTATAATGGAGTTTCCTCAGATTAATAAACAATGCAATAAAATGACCTTGGAACTAATAGGATTGTACTCCAGGTACTGCAGCTGTACAATATACACAACAGGCAAGGTAAACAACAGCCTCCAAAAGCACTTACTGAGCATGTGTGGAAAGCAAAACAGAAAGAAATAGCAAAACAGATTAGCCTCCTTCACCATCTACCTTGGTATGTTGAAAAGGTATGCATCTATCCATTTTGTCACCCAAGAAGGCTGTTGGAAAAAAAACAACCCATCTCTGTATAAATTTTGGAAGACACTTTCAAGTGGTGTCTAGAAGATTCAAAAGGTTTTTGCTTACTTACAAATGCTTACCTGACCTGGTTGTTTCATTTCACATGAGCATATCAGTAGTTTAGAATAAAATGTTTGCTGATATCCGTTGAACTGTTCTTTTTTATGGTTATTTCATGTTATTTCTATCTCTAATACCAACCTTTCTATTAAGGAAGTAAAGTCCAGGAACACATCTACTTCATTAACTGAGGAATATGTGCAAGTGCTAAACATAATCCACATTACCTTATGTCAATGAAGAAGGAAGCAGTCCTTGTTTCCAACCAATGATTTACAAATACTCTGTATATGGCTGTATTTAGCCATTTCTATTTGTGCCAGAAAACTGACATCTTGGATAAAAGATATGGGCTGGTAATCAGAGGGCATCTTCCAACTGCATTCCAGGTTTCCAGTACAATACTATGTATGTTCCTAAGAAGCAAGTTCCACTATTTTACTTGGGCTTACTTTCACATAACAGTGTACACTGGATTGCAGTCTTTCTTTGCAAATATGTACATACTGATGTGAACATGCTTCTTTATTTTGCCTGGAATCACTGGATCAGATGAAAATGAAATTCAAGGGGAGCTAGGAAACAGCCTGAAATGCAAAAATAAAAGACTGTGGAGATGTGTTGACTATTCATAGAAATATAGCACCTTACAGTACATGGTGACTGTTGGTAAATGATGCTGTACAAATAGGGGATAGCCTCTTAAAATTATATATTGTAGCATTAAAACCGTTTTAGACTGTGACCCTGACTTAAATTAGAAGCTTCTTGCACACCTAGCCTGACGCTGAAGTGTCAGGCATAGAATAAGTAGTTCTGGGAGAGAAAAAATTCCCCCTCCTGGAACATACTGACAATGAAGGCCAAATCCATGGTGCATTTAACTGTAATCCAATCACCTCTTCTTCTTCGCACATTCCTTTCAGAGGGGAATGCTTTGCAGCAGAGATGAAACAGATGTTGTTTAACCTTCTCAGATAGCTTATTTTCTCTGAAACATCACCAAGTTGCCTCTGACCCTGCCAGTGTGGTTCCAGACTTGACTTTATCTTATAATAAGATGATACTCCCAATAAAAAATTGTAATAGTGAAAATATCTCATTATTGTACTACATTTCTTCTCAATGCTACCTTTTTTCATCCCCTTTCATGTTTTTTCCCATTTTCTTATATCTTCTTCCCTATTCTCTCTTTAGAAATTTGTTTTCCTAGTATATTCTCTATTCTGAGCACAGATAAGCTGGAATGGGTTCAAAACTAATGAAAGACCACACTACATGTTACACCCAAATGACCACAATAGTAGCCCAACACCTCTTTTTCTCTTCAAAAGAAGAGAACAAATGCAAATATGTATTTTACACACCACATGGAGTGAAGATTCACCTAGAAAATTCTCTTTGTCACTAGTTTCCTTCTCATATTATGTACCTGAAGCAACTGTTCTATTAAAGTTAAATGTGTCTGGCTATGATTACAGAGTTTCCATACAATATGCTTCTAGTCTAACTCTTGATTCTCATGTAAGAGATTTGTACAAATGATATACTCATCACTACCATGTGAGAAATCAACTGCATGCACAACAGAAGCCCACTCAGTTGGCATTTGCAGAGGTCAGATGTAGTTTTGCCATAAGACTACAACACACCTTTCCAGCCAAAATAATATAGCCTTCCACACCAATGCTCAGAAGTAGCAAATTCCAATTAGTTACATGTAGCTCATTGCCTTTTTGCAATAAGGCCATAACAAAAAACAAAAACATAAAACATAAAACATAAGGGAAACAATAGGGTAGTTTTTGGTGTGACAAAGAATGTTTTCTAATTCATTTCTGGATATATTTAAATGTGATTTTACACAGCATATTAGGCAGAATTTTCCAGGTGTTATACTACAGTAGCTCTTATCCAAAATGCTTGATACCAGATATGTTTCAGATTTTGGATTTTTAAAGATTTTTGAATAGTTTGAGAATCTCTCATCCAAAATACTTGTGGCCAGCAATGTTTCAGGTTTTGGATTTTTTCAGAGTTTTAAATATTTGCATATCAGATAATGAGATATTTTGGGGATGGGATGAGACGTCTAAACATGAAATTTGTTTATGTTTGTTTCTTACACTCATAGCCTGAAGGTAATTTTATACAATATTTTTAATAATTTTGTGCACGAACCATCAGAAATCAAAGCCACTTATGAAACAAGTTTTGCATACCGGAGCATTTTGGATTTTGGACTTTTGGATAAGGGATACTCAAACCTGTATTCTCTTTTCAAGCCTAAAGTGTTTTTTCAAAAAATCATAAAGTAATGAAAAGCTGCAAAGCAATGTAATGAGTAACATAAAGAGTAGACTTTTAAAAGAAGTAATAATAAAGAAATTATAGGAAGTTATAACAAGTTTTATAACTTACAACTTTTCAAATGTAACTCTCCAAACTCTCTTCTGGACTACTTTTCTTCATTTTCCATTGTGACAGCTATACAAGAGGCCACAGTGCAGAGACTCACTTTACTGTTATTAAATGTGTAATGGATCAGGAGGCCAGCATAGTGCTGAATGCAATCCCAGAACTGGACTTAGAATATATAAGAAGGATGAAGCTAGGTACTGAAACACATTATTTTCCAGTGGTTTTTATTACTATATTCAGTCACTATTCTGTTCAATCTATTACAGACATTTGTAATAATATCTCACAAAAAATGGCCAATAACATTTATGTTGCTTACAGAAAGGCCTGTTTATTATATGTTTTAAACTAAAGAAGGCTTGAAGACTTCCCACAGAAGTTATTTTAGTTTTAAAATTTTAAAGTGATGCCCCTCACATTAAATTCCCATCTGCACCCCAAGCCCTGCTCTAGCTCCTGAGTGTCAGTCATCCCTGATTCCCATTTTGTTCTTTCTTTTCTGTTGCTTGTTGCTGCTGAAAGAAGTCCTGAGGAATTAGTCTGCTCTACTCTTGTTACTATTCACTCACATTTTGTGTGCCCACCCTCCAGAAATGATAGTGCTTCTTGAAAAATCTCATAATGTCCTAGGAAGAAAGGCAGCAATGCCAATGCTGTCCACTTGCTCTCTGCCCTCCAACAATCACTTCTGAAGAACCCATCCAATGCATGCTCAATGGAAGCTACATGAAAGCCCTGCTTTGAAAAACTGTCTCATCACATACTAGCCTAAATGAGTTTTAAAGGAGTGGGATGTTTTTTAAATTAAATTCAAATAAAGTTTCAGAATTTGACAAGGGTGTTGCCCGAGGGTTCAGGAAAAATATGCTTTCAATTATGGATGGTGTTTTAATGAACATTCACTTTCAAAATGATATACATGCTGCAGACAGAGGAAAATGCCTCAATCATATAGTTCTTCCATAGGTTTACTAAGAGAGCATGGCATGTAGGCATATCAGTGTGCCTTCTCCCCACAGATATTTCCACCCATCTTTGCTGTGATGATGCAGCAGTAGGACAGCTAACAATCATATCAAGATACTTGGGTAAGTATAGATACTCACCAGCAATTTGAGGTCTTGGTGTCTGAAATCACAACTTGAGCTGTAAGTAAACAGAAAGGGATTAGCATAACATTTGTTTCAACTTCAAGATAGGCAATTAAGAATTTTCTGGTGAGCACAAGTTCTACAAAAAAACTTTTAAAAAAAGTAGGTACAAACATTGATTCATAACAGCATGTTGTACATTCCAAAATGATATAGCATGCAGCATCTACACTGCAGAATTAATGCAGTTTGACAGTGCTTTAACTGCCATGGCTCAATGCAATGGAAGTCTGGGATCTGTAGTTTTGTGATATGTTTATCCTTCTCTGTCAGAGAGCTCTGATGCTAAAACAAACTACAAATCCCTAAATAGGATGGTGCCATGACAGTTAAAGCAGTATCAAAGGACATTAATTCTGCGATGTGGCAGCAGCCAGACATTATTTCTGATCCATCTAGATCAGATCAATTGGTAAACAATATTTGCAGCATATGTACACATAGGGCACAGTCTTTCCAATATAACAATATTTTCCACAGAGAAATCCTGTGATTCAATCATACTTGAAAAAAAAGAGAAAACCTCTGGATCAATATTTCATTTAGAGGACAATGATCCAGTACCATTCTCTGAATTCTATACTCAGATCCTGTAAATTCTATAACTGCAGTGAATGCTGCTTATCAATCCAACTTCTACTGACATCACCATAGAAAGTAAAAGCCAAAATATTTCATATCTTATTCACACAAATTCCTATTTTCAATCATTTTACCAAATCTATTTTGATTTGATTTTTAACATGGTTTCCTTCTGGGACCCCAGCAATACATGAACTCAGTGCTGTTCAGTTGCTTTATTCAGCTATTACACACTCACACCCAGACAACGTTTTTTCTTAGCTAGTGCTACTCAAAGTGGTTGTCCATGGCTGCTGCCAGTTTACAAGCCTTCAGCTGTCAGTCCGCAGTGAGTTTCTAGGAAAGATACAGTTTTAGTCCATGGGCACAAAAAAAGAAAAATGCAGGTTACTCACATCAGAGAAGCAGTGGTCTAAGCTTTACTATTATGGAAATGCATTGTCACACAGATAGGCTACAAATTATATACCCTCTAGACCATGTTTTTATTCCTATTTTTGTCAGTAGCTACAACAACCCTGTTCTCTTCTTTACACATGTATAAGAATTTGAACATCTTTTTTTCATATTTTTATTAAGAATTTTAAGAATATATCAAAATTACAGAAAGAAAATTAAAGAAAAAAGGCATACAAGAGGAAAATACAACCAAAAAGAAAAAAGAAAAGAAGAAGAAAATTTTGACTTTTGATTTTCCTTTTGTTGGTTTTATATTTCCCTCTCTAAAAATTACAACATATTCCCTTCTTTCAAAAGCTTATTCTTTCTAATCATCAAAATGAAAATTACCAAGTCATCTTCTTTCTTTCTTTGTGCAAAAAGTCTATAAGGGCTATCCAGTTTTTAAAAAAAACATCACTAACAGCTTTTCTCTAATCAAACCAATTTGTCCATTACTATTGAATTTATCAGCTTCAATAACCAATATTCCATAGGGTGTAGTATTAACCTCCATTTTTGTGCATATAATTGCTACCATGTTCATATACTAGAATATTTCATAGCTGTCTTCCAACTGTACATCCATCAGTTCAAAAAGAAAAAGGTTTGCTTTTAATTGAATATTAATCTTTAAGATCCTCTCCATCATTTTTACATTTGAGTAAAAATGTCTCTTCATATTGCTCATGTTTACAGCATACATTATAAACACCTTTATACATTCTAGACAATTTTTCTAAAATTGTATATCAACATTTTATTTTTTAAAAAAACTTTTAAGATCATAACATAGAGCCTTTGCCAACTGGAACTTGCCTCCTAGCTGGACATTTTTCCTAGCTGGATATTTTTCCTGCTGCAGAGGTTTCAGCAGAGACATTAGCCTACCATGAGCCTCACCCAGAAGTCAAGAAATGTGAGAAAGTCTATGTATAAAGATAATATCTTTTACTGTGTATAGGTTCTTCTTGGTGTGTTCATATAGTAAGAAATGTACATATATATTTTGTATTATAGGAATAACAATACTTGTGCTTAGAAGAACAATCCATCTTTTTGTTTTTAATTAAAACATTATTATGCTGAAAGACAAGGCACTCACCTTGTGCCATGAGACTCTCTTAGTTTTATATTTTCCTTTCCTCACACCATGAATGCTCATGTGCTTTCCCTTTTCCTTTCCCTCAAATGAATTAGTTGTTTAGTTGTTCAGACTGAGGTTTTCTGATTGCTTCCCCACAATTCCCTCTGAATTACATGCTGATGATTTGGCTACTGTCTTGATACATAACCACATTTCTACAGCATTTTTCTGACTGGTTTGGAATCTCAGAGAAATAGTATTGCAGTCAAAGCTTTAGGGATGTCTATATTCCCATCCTGGGGGATATGTCTCCTCTCACACTTCCCCAAACCCAGAAAAGATCTCCTCCTAATACAGAATATTTCTGGGTTTAGGACTAAATTCAAGGAGTAACCTTATTCAAGGAGCTGGTATGGCTCTGGCAGAGAGTAGCATTAATGTGGGGCAGGAAGTCTACACTCATTTTGAATGACAGTCCTTGGTTTTCACTGTAGTGCCTCCCAGTTAACAGCACCTATCTGGTTTTGGAAGCTAAGCAAGGTCAGACCAGGTTAGTATGTGGATGGGAGACTGCCAACTAATACCAGGTACTGTAAAGGAAGGGACTGACAAAGCAACCTCTGAAGATTCCTTTCCTAAGAAAACCCTGTGAAATTCATGGGGTTGCCACACAACACACACACAAACTCCACAGCATGTACAGGAGCTAACCAGATGCTGAAGCTATGTTACAAATAGGATTCAATCTCTGGTTAACTCCCATCCAAACCAAGAGTGAATTCCCCGTCTCACAGAAACAGGGTCACCAGACCCCTCTGCCTTGGTACTGGCACTTCTTTTGTTTCCTCTGCTATGCAGATAAACAAGAAATCAGCATAAAAACTTCTCAGGACCTCTGTGACATTTACTATAAAAAGATTTGAGGCACTGTAAAGACCTGCATATTTATTAAGGCTGCCAGAAACATCTATATATTGCAATCCACTTCATCAGATGCATTTAGTATTATAGGTATAATGGATGGGATACTGCAAGCTGTGAAGTCAGGGGGAAACTAAATACAGAAAACAGAACAGTGACATTTGATTTATTGTTGTTAGCCACGTCCATTTACATGAACAACTCAGGATATAACACTTGCACAGTAGCAATGGGAATTTCACACATTGAGTGTGAACCCCAATAAAATTTAAACTTTTAATCAATTGTTGCTAAGATGTCACATGTTGTAATCTCCCTTTCATGTTTCTTTGCTCAAAGATGACTGCAAATATGAAGTGCTTTTAGTCCACAAAACCTTGATTGACAAACTTGTTAGACTTCAAGGTTTCACCATTTGTTGTTGTCATTGCTGTTATTGTAAACTCACCAATAAATACATTATCAATCAGCAGGCAGATCCATATTTTAAATGCTCCAGGAGACCAGACCTGGATCTGATATCAAGAAACCATTAAAATTCTAGAACACCACCTGATCATAGCAATATAGCAATTAATTTAGGGGCAGGCTTGTCATGTAACAGATCTGCAACACTTTTAACTCACAAAGAGGCACCCTTGATTCTATCAAATAAATGTGTTACATCCACTGCACTGGCCTAAGGTGTCTAAGAGAACTGCTGTACAAGTATAGTAATTGGACTCCACTGATTTGATGTCCAACTATGTATCTGTAACAAGGATGCACAGTATCTACACCTGCGGTTCTTTCCCATTATAAGTCCCAATGGTGGTCTCTTTCTTGAGAAGAAAACACCAGGCCACATTTCCAGTGTATGCAAACTGGCAAAACAGAATTTTGCAGAACTGTGCAAAGCTTTTCAAAGATGGGTGCTTGCCCCCTCCAACTGGAATACAGGTTGAAAAGATTTGGCTGGAAGAGAACACATTGTACTGTACAAAATTAAGAACCAGGATGTTTTGAGTTGCCTGAAGGAAAAAAGCAAAGCTGCTGACTCAGGTTTGTTTCCAGGTCAATCAAAGGCAACCTGATATTATAACTGCGGTAAGCAATCTGGGTCAGATATGGATGTGGGGGGATGAATAAATACAATGTTGTGAAGAGAGTGTATGTGTGCTGTTCAGATGGTTTAATATAGCTGAACTGAGGCTAACAGGATACCATTGAAAGCAGAAAATATGTTACTTTAGTGACGTAATTGATAACAATGTCCCAAACATCTTCTCATCTGAATAGTAGAAATCTGTCTAGTATGTCTCTCCATCTTTAGAAGTAGTAATAATAACACAACAACAACAGCCTCAACACTTTTTGCTCAAGGAGGAAGGGACTTGCATAAAGTACTGTATTGTCTATTGGTTGTTTTCTTTTTAATGGTTGTGTTTTTAACTGGTTTTAATTTCATTGATATTTTGATTATATTTTTAATTATTGTATAATGTTAATTTTTAGCTGTGTTTGTTTGTTTGTTTGTTTGTTTTAAAAAAAATAGGCCACCTTGAGTCATGAAAAAGGCAGGATACAAATATAAATGTAATGATAATTGTGATATCCACTGGCATTACGTATCTGTGGTGTTGGGATTATTTGCTCCTCTGAGGCAAGAGGCTATGCATTAAATATGGTGTAGAAACAAACAAAAACAGAACACAACCTACACTTCATACCAGATTAGTCATCTCCATGTCAGATGCCCATATTTCTGGACATCTGGTGAAAACAAAAGAGGCTACAGGACTCAGCGTCTTTTGCTTGGTAACCAGGGCACGATACTGTGGTGGTGCTGGAAGGCCAACCACAATGGAAGAAAAGGACAGCAGCAGAAAACAAATTAATGATGAAATGCTTGTATAATGCTAATTCATCAGTCTGGGGTCACTGAAAAAAAACATCTGGACAATGGTATTCCCAGACTAATGTAACAGTTCAGAAAATATGCAGCCTAACACATTATCCAAAATAAACTATTTTCAAATATAGAACTTGAAGAACAGCAAAGAAAAATTAATAGTGCAGAAGAACAAAGAGGCAAGAGTAAAGAGGATTTAATGGAAAATTCCTAATTCAAAGAAGAAAGTACCACACATCGAAAATGAGCTAGTACTGGGAATTTAGAAAATGAAAGAATATGGAAAGAAAATAAATAGAGAATTTATAGAGAAATTTGACTGAGGGAATGAGTAACACTCACAATTGAAAAAGGCTACCAGACTTAAAACTTGCACCAAAGAGAGGTTTTAAAAAAGCTGTTGGAGATATCAATCTGGCAGTTCTAATAATTTCCATAGTTACCCTTAAAAGACAAATCAGTTCCTGCATAGCATAGTAGCAATAGTTAACAAGAGAATTGGGATTTAAGACTGATGAATACAACAACAACACAAACCACCAACAACAACATCAGTTAAAACTTGGTAAAATTAGGAAAGATGGAAAGGATGGAAAGTTAAAAATAAAATAAAATGAAAGTAAAAGAAAAATATCAATGGAAACAAAAACAATTTCAGAAGTGTTTGTAATGCTAAATCGAAACATAGTAGGAATAACAACAAAAAATCTCTGTACCATTCCCAAGGAACTCGGTTTAAGCAAAATGCACAATTGTAACCTACTGGAACAACACTTCCAGGAAAAAGTAACAATAGCACTGTTCTTCCTAATAAGATGATATGGCTATAAATGTTTAACAACATTGGATGGTGAATGCTGCAGAGCCAGGCTATCTGAAGCTGAGCTGGGCTGGCCTTTGACATCTACTTTCACGGAACTGCTATTATCCCCACAGAACTGGGACTGTACTGCTTGCTGAGGAAGACCTAAGCAGCTTCCCATCCAAAGACTTCACCTTCTTGAATGGAAAGGGTATACAGTATAAAAACAGGCAACCACTGATGCAACAGCTATGGCCTTTCCTGTTATGTTTCCATAAAACAAATCAGAAATAACCTAGATATAGTGGTCCATGCCCTGATAAGAATACTGTAATGCACTCTGTTTGGGGCTGCCCTTGAAGGAGACTCAAAAGCTGCACACAAAAGCTACTACAAAATGGAGCAGCTCAGCTGCTGACTGGAATACCAAGTACAGTATATAATGTCAGCCTTGAAAGAACTGCAAGGGCTTCCAATGCATTTCTGATATGAATATCTGTGAAGATATTTAAAGCCATAACTGGCTTGAGATCTTTCTTTTTCAGAGGATTCCTCTCCCATATGTGCCTGTCCATGTCCCACCACTGACATGGGATGGAACGTCCCCCAACAGTTTCCATCCAATTACTTTTTTGCCAACTTTAAAATTATTAACAGGAATAATAAGTGATTATTATATCTAATTCAAATTTCTGTTTATCCAAAGGAAAAGGAAGGTATTTGCCCCAAGTCCCAGTTCCCACTGAAAAATTGCAAAAGATGGAAGAAAAATTTACACATATCATGGAATGACTTCAAACAAGCATTTTATTCTTTGCCCCACACATGAATTGATAAATGTCTTGAAATTTTAGGAATCAGCAAAATCATTAGAAAATTACTCTCAACTCTAATACAGTCGTGCAAATGGAGAAGAACCTGATGAAGTTAATATTAGGCACAACTTTCTGAAGAGATTCTATATATCCATCTTTACAGTCAGCTCTTCATATTTGTGGGGGTTTCATTCCAGATGCCCCCATGGATAACAAAAAACATGGGACCTCAAATCCCATTCTTCCCAATGGTGGCACACTGCGCATCCAATTACGTGTCACCATTGGAGGGAACAAGGAAGGGCCATCCATGGGTGGCAAGCCTATAGTTGTCAAGGGCTTCCTGTAATCTGTCATTGCAAATGATGCCACTTTTACTAATATGACATAAAACATATCAAAGATATAAAATATGAAAGCAAGCTGGGGGGAAAACACATAACTTCTATTCTATACGACCGATTTAAAACTATGTGGGAAATAACCATTAGAAATCACTTCTTCATTGAATAGTGTAAGAATATGTAGTCAAGATATCTCAGTGGAATGTGGAATTAATAAGTGCACTACACTATCAATAAATAGGGTAGATTTGTTGAAACAGAAGAAATAAAGCTCCCTGATGGAAACGTAATTAAAAGCCAAAATGAAAATTAGAAGTATTTGGGGATATTGCAAGCAGAGATCATCCAACACAAGAAGGTAAAAGAAATCACTAGTACTGAGTATACAAAAAGAATATGCAAAATCCAAAAATCAAAGCTTAACTGTACGAACATAATTCATGTCACCAATGTCTAGTTTATTTGATATAGTGCTGAAATTGTTGATTAGATTTAAGCAGAACTAAATGCACTAGATACAAAAAATAATAACAATGACAGCAAACCACAGTTTACATCCTCAAAATGGTATTAATCAACTACCATATATACTTGACTCTAAGTATATATGGACCTCATGTATAGTTCAAGGAAAGGTATGGGGGCCAAAATGGTGGATTTTCTGAAAAGCGTTAAAGTGCAGTACTTACATTGACCTGTGTATAAGTTGACTCAGGTTTTTGAGGTCAAATTTTGACTAAAAATTTCTAGACTTATATATGTATTGTTATTAGTTTCCTTCAAATAGACCTCGTCTCATGGCAACCATGTGGATATATCCAAGATCTCCTATCCTTTACCTCTATGCTCAGGTCCTGCAGGTTCAGGACTATGGTCACCCTGACTTAGTCTATCCATCTGGCATGCAGTCTTCCTGTCTTTCTACTGCCTCCATTTTTCCTAGCATTATTGCCTTTTCTAATGAGCCTTTCCTTATCATGATGTGGCCAAAGTACAACAACCTCAATTTAGCCATTCTGGCTTCCAGGGAGAGTTGAACTTTGATATTTTCTAGGATCCATTTTTCTTTTTGGCCATCCTCAGTATTCTCAGAATTCTTTTCCAGCACCATATGTTAAATGAATTGATTTTCTTTTTGTCTGCTTTCTTTAATGTCTGTATATGGTGATAGGGAATACAATGGTTTGGACAATCCTAAATTTAGTATTCAGTGTTAAGTCTTTGCACTTTAGGATCTTGTCTAGTTCTTTCATAGCTGTTCTTCCCAGTCTTGGCGTTCTTCTAGTAGCAGATAACTTTGGGGCCACAAAAGCCTACATTAGGAATTCATTCTTTCTAGTAAGTTTCAATGGTGCTACTGGGCTGCATTACGTCTTTTTAACCTAACAGTACAAACAAATCCAATTAGTTGGGCTAAATAGCAGGAACGAACCTCAAACAGGAAAATGTCAGCTGCTGGAGAACTTCACTATGATCAATTAAGACAACAAACAAAACCCAGAACAATAAGTACAATTCTCTACACATGTATCCAAAAATAAGTCCTTGGTGGCATCTGAACTGCAGAAACAATGCAGTTTGTAATGGCTCAGTGTTATAAAATCCTTGAATCTGTAGTCTATTGTGGCATCAGAGCTTTCTGACAGAGAAGGCTAAATATCTCACAAAACTAAAAATCCCAGATTTCAATAGAATTTAGCCATGGCAATTAAAGTGATGTCAAAGTGCATTATTGTTGGCCCATACAATGCCCCACCCCTCCATTCTCTCCAATGGTGGTGCAGACATGTTGATGTGGCCATGCACACATCACACCACCATTATAAACAATGGGAATTGACAGCCTGCAGTTTTTGGCATCCATGGGAGAGTCCAGAACATAGTCTCCATGGATACAAAGGCTGACTATTTCTACAGTATAGATGTAGCTCCAGTGAGTTAAATGGCTAAGTGGGGATTCAAACCCTGGTGTCTCAAAGTCCTAATCCAGCACTCTAACCATTACATCATGCTGGTTCTCTGTGTGAAAATAAACTTCCTCAAAATGAATAAGATTTATATCAGATATTTCAGACAAAGTATATTTCCAGGAAGCCCTCCCAAGAAACATATATATCTGAAATCTATCTGAATAATAACTGAAATATCTCTCTCCAAGATATAGCCCTGAAATTTAATATGTGGGAGAAATCTAACTGTTCCTATCTCCTGAGATGCACTTATCACCTGGACCATCCATTGTTTTGTGATGCCACAAGAAGTTTCCTCCCATTAGCTGCAATATGACATCAGGCTGATCAGTACCCAAGAAATTTTAGAAATACCCCTGATCAGCACTGCAGCTTCTATGAGATCCAGTTCACCAAAGAACAGTATGCCAGCATATGTGAGACATTGTGTGTGTATGTGTATGTGTGTATACACTGGCAGTCTCCCTGGGCTCTTGCTCAGTGTGCTGCTTTATTTATTATTCATTTCAATACATAAACCCCACATCTACCTCAATTCCTTCCCATCCATCATCAGAATAACTAAGAGGCACTAGTGCAAATATTAAAGCAGCAGCTCTGGAAGTGCTCTGGAGATATCAATCAGTATTGTTAATAAATACACAGAAAATATAAATGGTACAACAACAACAAAACCCATAACTCTTTGCCACTGCCTGTCCTTCTCCTATAGGAACTCAAATGTGATGCATTAGTGAGACAGTTTGCTATACAGGGCAACCAGCTTTAATTGAAGAATAATTACAATTAATTGACCAAGTTTATAATGCCATGCACACTTTGGTGGGGGAAAGGCAGACAGAACTAAGTGTGGCTTTCTTCTGTGTAAACATGAGGAGGATCGTGCTCAAAAGCTTTAAACCACACATCACCAGTTGGATCCTGATTATTTATTGAGGTTGAAAATAAGCAAGGATTAAGGTATATTATCACAATGTCTCTACATTTTCTAGACAGCTATGCCAGAATTTAGGAAAGTTACTCTTTTGGACTATAGTTCTGAGAATCTGGACATTCTTGCCAGGGCCTTTTCAAAAATGTAGTCCAAAGAGGGTAGAATTCAGAGACATAGATGTGTTGGTCTAGAATATCAGTATGTAAAAAGATCTTGTAGCACCTTTGAGAGTAACTAAGCAAAAAAAAATTGTAGCATAAGCTTTTATAGACTTGGTCTACTTCCTTAGATGCCTGGATCTGAGGTAGACCAAGGCTGCATTTGCACTATAAAGATATTTCAGTCTTACACCACTTTAACTGCTATGGCTCAATGCTATAGAATTCTGGGAATTATAATTTTGTGAGACATTTAGCCTTCACTGTCTAGAGAGGTGCTACAACAAACTACAATCCCCACAATTCCATTGAGCCATGGCAGTTAAAATGATGTCAAACTGGCTTTTTCTGTGGTGGAGATGCACCCATAATCTACAAAGGTTTATGCTACAGCTTCTTTTGCACAGTTATTCTCAAAGGTGCTACAAGATCCCTTTGGTTTTTCAGTAGAGGCTGGATGTCCATCTGTCAGGGATGCTTCAGTTGTGTATTCTGGCCTGGCAGGGAATTGAATGGCCCCTGTGGTCCCTTCCAACTCTATGATTCTATAATTTTATGACTCTATGATTCCATACTGTAGTCCAAAGAGCAATTATTCCAGGTTTTGACTTTGCCTACACCAGAGCCTCACTTGCACTTCTTGATCTTTCTTATATATTTATCCCCCAAACTAGGCACACTGGCAAAGTATAAAGACCAATGCAGTGAATTATTTGTCAACAACATTTGCTACAAATTATAATGTTAAAGCAGGGGTTGCACACATACAATGCTTCTGCTACCTGCATGGAAAAAAATATATTATGAGACTGTAAAAATCTCTCAGAGCTGAGATCTTGGGGGTGGATATATCTTCTTCAATATGGTTTTCTACAATAGTGTGCAATAATGGCAGGGCTGTCCCTACCATTAGGAAGAATGAGAAAACTGCCTTAGGTAGCAGCTTTGAGAGGAAGGACTGTGGTGAGACCTGGATCTCATGAACATTCTGTTACTTTGTTGGAGGACAGAGCAGTGTATTTTAGACAAACTGCTACACAAACTGTTGCCTTCAGTGTAGTGGAGGATGGTCTCTGTTGCCACTGTTGAAGTACTGAAGCAGAATTCAGTTGTTCAGTCAGCACAGTAAAGAACACCATCTTGTCCTTCATCTTATGCAACAAAATGTCTTGGCTCTTGAGCTGGCCTTGAATAAAAGCATGCCCCTGAGATCCAATTACTTTCCTATCCAGAAGTGACCTCAGAGGCCAGATGCAAAATGGAACTGCTGTGAGGCATGAGCAGATTAGGAGACTGCAGTTTAAGAAGTCACTGAAACTTCTGATAAGCAGAATGGCTTGGATCTCTGTTCTTCACCATCCTCTTTCCCTTTCTCTTACTGCATTCACTATAGAGCAGATGGTAAAATTATCCCAATAATTGAAATATTTCACTGGAGGTAATGTATGTGCTAAGAACAGGGAGAAGATGGACTGCAATGGCTAATGCTTGAGATAGAAGAAAGCAATTGAGGTAAGGAGTCTGCACTTCCACTTCTTCTTTGCCTTTATTAAAAGGCCTCCTAGTAGGCCCAGCCCAACTTTAAAGTAGCAGCCTACACCTTGAGAATAGAGTCTTGGTGAAGGCTTGGCAGAAGCAACACTTAAGCTTTCTGGGATCTAGGGATAAAAACGCAATTGAAAGATCACCCAGCTAGGGAGCCTCTAGCCCACTTCCAGATTATGTTATTGGAAGTTACTTCTCATGGTAAAAAAGAGATTTTCTCAGTAGTGGGGGAGTGGTGCATCAAATGTTAGCAATTGCAGTCACATATCTATCTCAGAATCTTATACTGCCTTTTAAAGAAATGTTCTAGCATATCTGGATAGCAGATTCATTCCTTTTGTGGTTAAGTAATGATCGCAGAGTGATAAATCATTAGAGCACCATCAAAGCATTTCTGGACAGCAGAGTAGCTACACATATGTCACTAGCTAATACATAACATACCCAGCTCCCAAGCTCCCACCATGCTACCATAATTGTTTGATGTTTGCCTGTTAATAATGTGAGTCATTGGTCCATAACAGAGGTTGTGAATCCAGGTACCTTTGTTCCTTTATGTGCCCCATTTGCACCTAAAGACTGGGACAGCCCTTTCTTTAGGCAGAGTTAGGTAATGGAATTGTGTGGCAGATGTTGTGGGACTATTTATTTATTCCTCTTGAGAAACTGGCCATTCACTTTTCTTGGCAAATACAGCTGCATGTGGCATCTAGCTTTTTCTTCTTACATTGCAATTCTTTGGGGCAAATGTTGGCATGGAAGGAAGAGATGGTGAAAAGGAAAGAAAGTGACTATGGCATCTTTCTCATCATTGTTCTTCCACTCTAATTTTCCTTTCCCCATTCTTCTGTCTTTTCAGTTTATTCTTTTTGCAAACTCTTATGTTTTTCCCTGGGTTCTGGTCACCAAAGAGAAAGCTGCTTGATGGATACACCTGTCACTGAACGAACAAACAGGTCCACTGGGATAGCTGCTAGTGCTGAGCCAATGTTTTCTCAGCCTACTTTCTCTGGCTACTTCTGGATGGCATCTCTTCTGGGAATGTGGGGGGTTGCAGTGATAATGAGGCATTGCTGATGTCTTCCCCCGCAGTAGGAACATATTCAGAACCAAATTAAAGTTTTCTCCACAAGTCCCCCTCCCATATTCTACACAATGTGTTCTGGGGAGGGGGGGGAAGAAACACAATCCTTCCCCCACACTCCCTGTCTCTAGAAAATATATGCCATTTTCATCCTTTCTAAAATATTACTGTACATTATATTTTAGGTATTTCAAGTTTTCATGCAATTAATTCTGTGTTGTACTTTTTTCATTTCACCCATTTGTTTTGTATGTGAAGTGCCTAAAGTCCCAACATTAAAATAAATGACTGCTACTAGTATTACCTTAATCTTTGAGTCTAAGGTCTAATCTGCACTGCAGCAATAATGCAATTTGACACCTTTTTAACTGCCATGAATAAATGCTATGGAATCTTGTGATTTATAGTTTGTTCTGGCACCAGAAGTCTCTGACAGAGAAGGCTAAATATCTCACAAAATGACACATCTCAGAATTCCATAGCACTGACTCATGGCACTTAAAGTGGTGTCAAACTGCACTATTTCTGCAGTGCAGATAAGACTTAAATGGGAAGAAGAAATTTAACTTATATGGGCACAGTATGATTTGTATCTAATGGAAGTGAACTGTGTACACACAAGCTTATGCTAGAAATGTCCTCTTCCCAGTTAGTCTCAAAGGTGTTACTGGGTTCTTTTTTGTCCTTTTAATCTATGAGCACAAGGGAATCCAATTAGTCAAGCTGAATATCAATTAAAATGCAAACAATAAAATATCAAATGCTGGAAAGCTTCAATACAATGAATTAAAAAAAAAACCCAAAAAACAAACCATCACAAACCATGCAATCCTATCTATGTCTATCCCAAAATACATGTACATACCAATGAGTTATAGTGAGTTGAAGAGGAGTCACTCCAAATAAGAGACAGTATTAAAGTTCTCTTGTGGCACCTTAAAGCTAACATATCTGATATGGCATAAGCTTTGATAGATTAAAGCCTTTTTGGTGGATGCATGAAGTTTAATCCTAAATTAAGCTGCATGGATGTTATAAACAGTGAAAGCAGAGGGAAATGAAGTGCAGATAATGCAGACTGTGACAATTAAGTTAAAGCATAAATGGATGTAAAACAGTGACTTTTCATATCCATTGTTTTGTGATATAACACAAACACCCAGGTATTGGTTATAGTGCCTGTTCTGAATTTGAGTGTCTCTTTAGAGAAAGGAGCAATTTAATCAAAATTAACAAAACAAATTACTGCTGTAGAATATGTGCACACTTGTCCCCTTTCAGCTGTTCTAAATTTAGAGCGTAAAGGAACCTATCAGACTAGATTACATATGTCTTAAATGCCTAAGATGTATTGGTTAAACTAGTTGTCTGCTGTCATTGTTTGCCATCAAGTTGACTTCAACATATAACCCTATGAAAAAGAGACACACATACACTCCTGTCATCAACTTTGCAGTTTAGGGCCATGGCTTTCTTGATTAAATTAATCCTCCTGTAGTATGATCTCTCTCTTTGCCTACTGCCCTCTACTTTACCAAGCACTATCACCTTTTCCAATGAGTCACATTGTCTCATGATATCTCCAAAGTATGACAGCATCAGTATAGTAATCTTTGCTTCCAATGAGAGTTCAGATCTGATTTGCACTAAGACTCATTCAGTTTTCTTTCTAGTGGTCTACAGTATTCCTAAAACTCTTCTCTAGTATCACATTCCAAATGAGCTTGTTCTCTAATTGTCAGCTTTTTCACTGTCTAGCCCTTACAACCATACAAAAAAAATGAGAAATACTAGGCCCTGGATGCTTCTGACTTTGGTTTTTATGGTATTCAAACACATGTAAAGAGAGCTAATGGGCTGTTGTGATCTGAGTGCTGGATGATGACTCTGGAGGCCAGGGTTCAAATCCTCACTCAGCCCTGGAAACCCTCTGGGTGACCTTAGACATGTCACACTCACTCAGTCCCAGAGGAAGGCAATGACAAAACCTTTCTGAACAAATCTTGCCAAACAAACCCTATGATAAGTTTGTCATAAGTTGGAAAATGACTTGAAGTCAAGCAGCAACAACAACAAGCAATAAACACATGTAAAACAATGACTAAGAATAAAGTTGGTATTTCCTCTATGGAAAATGAGGGACTTGACAAAAACAATTTACCATTTTTTAATAAAAAAAAATATTTTTCTTGTTGACCTTGAAATCCAGGCTTGGGAATGATAACCAGCAGAGATTAGAGAAGAGCTCAGATAAATGTGTGTAAATTTTTAATCCAGTAAAAGAGAATCTCCTTTCACACAGACCAATGACTATGGCCCATAGTGTGCGAGGGACAGAAGTCAAAAGCCCAGACTTTGCCTAGGGCTATGCATGTTGTAGGACAACCCAAATTATGTTGCTACCTGAGGCAGAAGAGCAAACAGTGCCAAATCCAAAATGTACAAAAGCCAAATACAGCCACATTGTTTTGCCACAGGGAGCAGAAAATCCCTCATGTACCTTTCTAGCATTAAAAATACAATAATAACACATTCAATAATTAACCATTTGCTTTTTCTGACACCTGCAACCCTCTGCCTGAAGTAGTCTCTTCACTTTGCCAAATGGTAAATCTAGCCCTGATGGTCATGTCTGTAAAGAGCTTTACTGTAGTACATGCAGGTGGCTCTTTCTATAGGAAGGGAAACCTTTGAAAAGTGGGAATTCTCACTCACACAGAGAGCCCTCTGAGTTCATTAACAGAACTTGCTGCTGAAATCCTACATGTTTATTAGAAAGTCTGAAATGAGCTGAACATCAGCCATGTCTTTTTCTTTCAGTAAATATGAAGATAAATTCGCTTTGTATCTGCTTTTGTGTGTCTGTGAGCACATATTTGATGTACTGCTCCCCACGCTTCCTTTGCCAGGAACATAATTTCTTAAACAAATATATAGATTTAGAATATTCTATGGATAATCTCTAACGTTTCATAATTACAGCACTAAATCAAAGAGCATATGTTTGAGCACTTTCATTTTAAGGCATATGCATTATTAAGATCCTTCATAGGGGCATGTGGAATACAGAAGCCTGGGCATTAATCACGAGAAACATTAACACAACTGCTGTTACAGAAGTAGAAGACTTCTTCACTCTCATGTGTTCCATAAATTTTGACAATGGGTGGGGAAGCTTTTCAAACAAAGTTCCTCACCCTGGCATGCATTCTGAGTTCATGCAG
Organism: Urosaurus nigricauda; assembly: GCA_034509955.1. Lineage (NCBI taxonomy): Eukaryota > Metazoa > Chordata > Lepidosauria > Squamata > Phrynosomatidae > Urosaurus > Urosaurus nigricauda. Next base: position 44,057,365 of record JAOEGL010000004.1, on the reverse strand, counting down.
TGGCATGGGAGACTAAGCTGTATGAACATATGAAAAACTAAAATACGTATTAAGACATTTGAAAGACAGATAAAGTGCAATCACACCAAAGAAGAAACTAGGGTTACGTTAAAACACTGTCCTGGTAAACTGACAAATAACTGCCATTGGAGAGAGAAGCAGGTTGTGATTTTCAGTGAGATTATAGTATTACTATGGTCTAAAACACACTGCAGAAATAATCCAGTTGGAGACCACTTTAACTACCCTGGATCAGTGCTAAGGAATCCTGGGAATTGTAGTTTAAGTATGGCTCCAGAGCTCTCTGACAAAGAAGGCTAAAGGTCTCAAAAAACTACAACAACAACAACAACAATCTTTATTTGTAGTCCGCTCCTCTGTGGGACACAATCGGAGCGGGGTACAACAAGGTTAAAGCATACAAATTAAAATAATACAACAACCCTTTCCCATCCACTCACCCCTTAAAAATAAATTAAATTAACAATGATTAAAACCAACAGAAAAATTAAAAACATATAAATCCTTGACATAGTTCTAAATGAGGAAGGGGATGGCAACCAAGCAAGGGGACAGATCCGATTAATAGATCCAGTTTTGGAGCCGGAATCTAAGAAGTTTCAGGAAAGGCCTGCTGGAAGAGATGCATCTTTAGAGCTTTTTTAAAGCAATCAAGAGATGTTATAAGACTCATCTCATCTGGCAGGCCATTCCAAAATTTGGGAGCGGTAGCAGAGAAAGTCGTCTAGGAGGTCTGCGACAGCCTAGTTTTCACAGCCTGCAGCAGATTCCTCCCAGAGGATGGAAGTGTGCTGGGGGGTTCATATGGGGAGAGGTGGTCCCTGAGATAAGATGGGCCCAAGCCATGTAGGGCTTTAAATGTTAAAAACAACACATTGTACTGCATCTGGAAATTGATCGGCAGCCAGTGTGCTGTCTCCTAGAAGTTCCGGTTATAAGCCTGGCTGCCATATTTTGGACCAGTTGGAGTTTCTGGGTTAAGCGCAAGGGTAGTCCCATGTAGAGCGTGTTACAGAAATCCAGGCGTGAGGTTACCAGAGCGTGTACAACAGATTCCAGTTCCTTCATGTCCAGGAAAGGGCGCAGCTGGCATATCATCCGAAGCTGATAACAGGCACTCCTGACCGTCGCATTTATCTGACTAGTCATGTGAAGCGACGAATCCAGAAGTACCCCCAGACTGCGAATGGAGTCCTTTAAGGAGAGTGTGACTCCATCCAGGACTGGAGACTGTATTCCCAAACCTGGTTTCGGGCCTGTAACTGTCAGTACCTCCGCTTTGTGTGGATTCAGTTTCAATCTGTTTTCCATCATCCAATCCATTACCGCTGCAAGACAGTCATTAAGAGGAGAGGCACCATCTGAAGTCTGTGCCAACGATCTGGACATGGAGAGGTATATCTGAGTGTTGTCATCATAATGAAGACACTGAGCTCCATGCCTCTGAATGATCTCACCCAACAGCTTCATATAGATGTTAAATAGCATCGGGGACAGGATAGCGCCCTATGGGACGCCACAATTAAGCTCAATCTTTGAGGAGCAGCTGTCCCTGAGCCTCACCCTTTGGGATCTGCCAGAGAGAAAGGACTGAAACCAATGAAGAACAATGCCTCCAATTCCCATCTCCCTCAGCCGATCCAAAAGGATGGAGTGATCTATAGTATCAAAAGCCGCGGAGTGATCCAAGAGCACCAGCAGGGTCACACTACCCCTGCCAATGCTCAAGCAGAGGTTGTCGGCCAGATCGACCATGGCAGTCTCAACTCCACGTCCTACCCGGAAGCCCATTTGAAATGGATCGAGATAATCGGTTTCATCCAAGAATGCTTGGAGTTGGGAGGTGACTTCTCTCTCAATCACCTTGCTCAGAAACGGGAGCAAGGACACTGGTCTATAGTTGTTCCTGTCCAGGGGGTCAAGGGAAGGTTTCTTCAGGAGGGGCTTAACAGCCGCCTCCTTTAGGCAGTTCTCATATTTATCTAGCATTGAGCCAGGAATAAAGCTGTCTCAAACTGGATTATTTCTGCAGTGTGTTTTAAACCTATGTTTGAAAGCTGCTTTAGCAAAGCAAAAATTTTGACCCTTTTTAGTAGGTTCATAAAACAAGGAGGGAGTTAGCCTAGCCTTTAATAGGAGAAGGTTCCAGAAGGTGAGGGCAGCCACTCATGTTCACATAAGTGAGCCTGTGATAGTGGTGTAACCAACAGAAAGCCCCCACTTGTAGATCTTAAAACTTTGACACATTCATAATGGGAGATATGATCTTTCATATAGTCTGGACCTAAACTGTATATGGCTTTATAGGTCATGACCAGAACTTTGAATTGTGCATGGAAACCAGTAGAAGTGAAGCTGTTTTAACAAGGGAGTTATATGATCCCTATAACTGGCCACAGCACTTTGGACCTGTTAGAAAAAATTATTGGTTTGGTTATTTGTAGTTAAATCAGTTTAGCACCAGCAGCAGCATCAACACAGCAACAAGAATGCACTCTACAGGTAAAAATCTATATCTGAGCTTCTGATAAATAAACAGGATACATTGGTAAGTTAAAAGAAACTTACTTTATTGTTACATCTAGGTTCTATAGAAATAACTAATCAGTAGAGAAAATTATACTTGGTAGAAGAGTCCCTAGAGCTGACTCTCATGTGTGTAAGAAGAAAAACATCTTTATTAGCATAACTTAGTTTCTGCTTCCGTGCTTGGTGAGAGTAGAGAGAGGAAGAAGAGAGAACAAAGGGAAATAAACTTTATTGACCCACAGAAAAGGAGAGGTATGAGTGGTGACCTCTTTACAAGCACACCAACCAAATGACCATAGAGATATACATCAGTGTTCCTGCATAGAGGACACCACCCTTCTGAAGGAAAGAAACATATACCTATATCTACAAAACAAGCATTGATGCCAATACTTCAACGGGACCTTCTAAAGTTTTCAAACAGTTTCCAAAGGCAGCCCTTTGTACAGTGCATTACAGTAGTTCAAATGTAATCAAGGTGTGTGACCATAGCCAGATCTGATGTCTCAAGGAATGGGCAAAGCTGGAAAACTGGTTTCAGTTGTGCAAATGTACTCTCAGCCACTGCTGAAACCTTGGCACCAAGGTTCAGAGTTAAATCCAGGAAAACATCCAAGCTGCAAGCTTTAGATTTCAGGAGAAGTGAAACTCCATCCAGTACTGGCAAAGATCCTACTCCCTGATCTGCCTTATAATTGACCAGGGGCACCTCTGTCTTCTCTTATCTTCAATTTGTTTGTCCTCATCCAGTCCATTACTGACAACAGACATTGGTTCAGTACCAAGAGAGCTTCTTTAGAATCAGATGGAAAGGAGAGTTGGGCGTCATCAGCATATTGCTGACATCAAACCCCAAAACTCAGAAGGACCTTTCCCAGAAGTTTCATGTAGATGTTAAACATATGGGGCAAAACAGAAATCTGAGACCTCCCCCCCCCAGGCCAACAATCAGGCCAATGAACAGGAGTCCTCCAGCCCCACCTTCTGATTTTGCCCCTCCAAGAAAGACCAGAACCACTGCAGAACAGTGCCCCCAGGTCCCATCCCAGAAAGTCAAACCAGAAAGATACCATGATTGATAGTATCTGAAGCTGCTGAGAGGTCCACGAGAAACAAGGACATGCTCCCCCTTGTCCAGTTTTCTGCATAAGGCATCCACCAAGGTGGCCAAAGCTATAACCAGGCCTGAAGCCAGACTGAAATGGATCTAGATAATCCATCTCATCCTGAAACCCCTGGAGGCCACTACATGCTCCAGAACCTTGCCCAAAAACGGAAAGTTAGAGATTGGCCAATAATTATTCAGGACTGTGAGATCCAGGGACACCTTTTTTAAATTACAGCTTTCCACAGCCTCTTTTAGAAAGCAGCTTCTCTTTCTGCACTGAGGCATTCACTTCTTCTCTTACTGACTTTGCCAGTCTCCTTCTAGCTACTTTCAAAACCCAGGAAGGGCAAGGATCCAGTATATATGTAGATCTTTCACCTCTCCAAGGATCTTGTTGATTGAAACCTATCCAATAATTGAGGACAAGCAGGCACCATGCTCGACTGGATCTTTCTCAAGTACAGCATCCAAGTCAGAGCAAATCCAAGCAAATTTGTCTGCAAAGTGTTTTGCAAATTCACCACAGTGGGCTATTGAGTGGTCTTTGTTTTCTTCTTGTGGGCCACAGTATAAAGGTCCCCTGAACACTTGAGACAGCTCTGCTGGACAACATTATGCATATACAATAGTGACAGAGAAATATAATTTCCTCACTGCCACCCCCACCATAGCTTAGGCATTCCAATGAGCATTAGCCCATGTTCAGTAAGACTTGCTCTTAGACTTCCACCATCACCACTCTAGTTTTCATCCCATTTATTCATTTAAATATTTATTTATTTATTTATTTGTTGTTGCCTTGAAGTCATTTTTGATGTACAGTGACCCCAACTGCGGACCTATCATTGGGTTTTCGTGGCAAGAACTGTTTAGAGTAAGTTTTCCATTACAATTGATGCAATTTAAAACATATTAAATTATATAACATTTGTGTAACTGCATTACTTATTTTTATTTTTGTTAATACATTGCATTATTTCTTGTAGAACATAATGGAATGGCAGCTGGTGACTCACATGTCCATAGAGTTGTACATCTATTGTGTTTGGGAGAATATGCTTCAGAACCTTGGATAGCTCCTTTAAATTCCATAATGTTGTGTGCCCTTCTCACCTCCATGATTATTAACCAAGCACATTTGGGTGAGCTTCTGATGTTGAGGTGCTTGTTTTTACACCCTCTTAAGCCCCAGAAAATGAATAACCACTGCACAGTAAATTCAATGAAGCCAGATATACCCCTATGCATGAAGCAATAAACATTTATAAGGCTGTTCCATTCATCTCATAGCTGAAGCCACTTGGCCCCTTGCAAGTAAGGAATAGATTTGTCATGACCATAAGTCATAGCAAGTTTAAATCCATACAAGAATAACATTAATTTACAGTTTCATTAATTTTAGAATCATACATTGTAAAGACAAGTGCTTGTTTGGGTTGCAGTGTAAGCAAAAAAAGCATCTATCTTAAACAGCCTATATTTTTCCTGGCATGTAACAGTGCAGTCTTTTTCTCAAGTGATCCAATGGTCCTTAACTGAAATTAAGGGGCTCAAATATTTTGTCTCATTATAAGTAGAACAGGATATGGAATAATGTGGCAAATGATTCCTCACTCATTGACTGCAAATTCAGAATTGTATGGGCTTTTCTCATAGAAGCCAAGTAAAACTGAAGAATTTGCAAACATGTAATTCTAAGATACCCATACAAATTTGGCATGTAGTCTTGACATAATTATGAAAATTTAAACACAACACTAGAATATCTTTGATATCCATACTTTATTGAACACATTTCCCCATGCATTTCCTCTTATGTACTTCAGTCAGTGTCAGAGGTCCTGTTCTGTATTCATCCATCAATTAAAGTGCAGCAGATGAATAAAGATGGTGGGGCCTTTTTGGTTGTGGTCCTAGCACTGTGCTACACAGATCATAGTTTGTTCTATATTTCAGTAAGTTCCATTGTCCAGTCAACTGTTGCCTTTTGTATGTCATTGATTTATTTCCTCTTTGCTTGCAAAATCGATTTCAAGGATATGTGGTAATTTGTTGAGATCTTTTTCTCCTACTAGAGTAGAATCAACTATCAATCCTTATTAACTACTGTTGTGTTTTTTTTGATTTTACACTATTATTGTTGCTTTTGCTACCTTGTAGTGCTATTTTGGATCCTTCTGAACAAAAAATTGATATTTTTAAAATCAAATCATTTATTTAAATCTATTTGGATTAAAGCCATTTCTTGGCACAAATTAAATTACAATTGTATTCCTTGGTCTATCTCTTTCCATTTCTTCATTCACTCCTTTCACTCTTATTTAGTCCATCATCTCCTCATGCCATCAACTTATTTTTCTGTCTTGACCACTCTCTTGAACCCTAATCCAAGTTTCAAGTATCATACGCCACATTGCAGAAATAAAGGTATTGCCAGAAATGGCCCAAAAACCCCCAAAAAACATACACACACACCATGGTTGTTTAGAACATATGCATGTACAACTCATGTGTTCATATAGTGACTAAACATTTGCCAATATGAAGCCAACAACTGGGACATAAGTGTAATAGTGCCCTTCCAACAAAGGATACACAGAGACATCCTGTCTCTGCTAATAGAGAAGAATATACAGCCACCATGACTAGTTGCCTTTGATTTCCTTATTCTCCATTTATAAGGTGCATAATTATTAAAGTCTCACCTTTTCTCTATTGGTCCTGTTGTATAATTTGTATAGTATTTAATGGTTACCAAACTGGCTTATTATATGAAGACAGACCACCCAACTGAACATGCTGTGGTTGAGGGCCTATTACAGGCTATTCAAACAATTAATTTAATACTTCTAACTATATTCTAAGATTTTGGAACTGGTATCTCATATAATACTATTTTTAAGTCTTCAAGGAGAGAACTGATGATCTGTAACATATTTCAGCTGTTCCTGAAGGTGAATGTTTTCAAAAATTCCACATCACTTTAAATTACTGGTAATTGACATATCTTCCACAGGCCAAGGGCTTAAAGTCTAAAGGCCTTAAAGTCTAAAATATTAATATGCTGTTATGCTGAATAAGATCATTTGTTAACCTCAGGGGTCTGCTTTTGGGTTAGTGGGCTTGTACTTTACACAGGAAAATCCAGACATATTAATTTCATGTATATGCCAGCAAGGTATAGTAGCTAGAGTGTCAGACTAAAGCTGACATTCTATGGCGGAATTCAATTTGAATCCCACTTTATGAGAGAAACCCTGTATGTTACCTCAACTTCCTTGAAAAAAGTGGTGGACAATGGAAGTGCAATTTACAAGTAACACTCAAGATGGCTTTCATGTATTCCAATATCAATCCAGGGAGGGAAAGACTCTTTTCCCAAGCTTCTGGAAATGGAGGGAGAGTATAGAAGTAGCATCCAGTAGCTCATTAAATATGGCAAGATGAGAATGGAAAGCTGGTGACAGGAGTCAGGGAGTGGGGTGGAGCCATTTGAGCAGACAGTAATATGAAAAGCATACCATCTGCCACCTTGAACACATATGATCTCAGTCAGATTTCAGAGGCTAAGCAGAGTCAACCCTAGTCAGGGGCATCATTATCAGGGTTCAGGGGGGTCAGACCACACCAGGTGATAACCCAGAAGGGCTTGTACAGGTGATGAGGTGGTACACCCAATGGGACTAGTGCAGCTGCTGGATAAGCGAGAAAGGGTGTCACCTCCCATTTTTACTCGTCCAGCAGCTGCACAAGACTGTGAACAGGATGTCTTCTGTTTAGGGTCTGGTGTGGCTCTTTGTCTGAGAATCCATGCCAGACACTAAACAGGTTATCTGGAGGCCTTAGTGATCTGGATGGGTGGTAAGCAGACAGACAGAAGGCAAATGATCAAGGCAGTAAGAGGGACAGGCCACCATTCCCAATTGTGGACCCTTCCCCCACCTGATGGCACCAACCACAGTAATGCCACTGGCTCTAGTTAGTACTTGCATGATAGTCCAACAGAGATCTCCTGGTGGGACTGGAAAAGAATCCCACCTGCAATGCCAAAAAGCCACTGGAAAACCCAATGGGCTGATTCAGTGTAAGACTGATGAGACAGGGGCAAAGATACAAAGCAGCAGTCAGATGCACCATGGGATAGTTGTCTTCCACACTCACTTCAAGCCTAAGGATTCTTGAGCCCTAGCCATGTGAAGCCTTTACATCAGGGGTGGGCAACTGCATGGAGTTCAGGGGCCACTTTTCCCCCAGGACCCTGTCAGCCACAATCTCCACAGTAAGCCCCAATACTTCAGTTTTCCAGTGTAGTCCCTCTCCAAATGGTCACAGGAAGTTATGTCAGTCCCTATTATCATTTTAAGAGAAAATTGGAAGCCTTCAGGGAGTAGTATAGGATTCTGGGGTGCCAATGCAGGGGCTTCATGTGTTTTCTCACATTTGGGGGCCTTCTGCTAATTTTCAGGGTAAACATTATTGTGCTGATTACCTCCTGTTTTCTTCTGGGGAAGAAGCTGCCAAATTTTATAGACTCACAAGAAATGCATCTTCCATGTAGGTTTATGCCCTCAGAAACCTACTCTGAGCTCCTTGTAGAAAGATGTAACACAAAAAGTGGGAAAGCAGCACAAAAGGAGATGGAAAGATTTCCCTAGGGCTGTATGACCAGGAGTGTTAATGCAACAGTAGACAGAATCTCTTCCCCTGACCTATGAGGCTGGCATTTTGTTAGTACACTTATATACTTCATAGATACAGAAAAGGTAGAAATATCTCTCCTGGAAATTGTAGCTATTCCATTTTCTTTATCAGATACAATTCTTGTGTACTAAAATGCCCCAACCTCACCCATGTCTCAGAGAAGACAATAAGGGTAGAACCTAGATTTTGTTGCCAAGATTCAATCCTTTGTACAACAACTTTCCTTTTGCCTAGGGAAATAATTTCATATGTTATATTTTTCAAAATCAAATGCAGCCTGAAAAACTGGATCTAATCCATAATGCTACATGCACACACACAGTCCAGACATCACTCAAATTCCAGCCTAAGGACAGCTAACCTCCTCAAATATCTATGCTAAGAGCCCATGTATTTTTGTTGTTGTTGTTGTTGTTGTTGTTAATCAAACTTATCTGTGGCTTTCTAGATGCCACTGAGAAAATGTATGATTCCCAGAACAGCTATGAATTAACTGTGCTCTTCTCCTCCATGTGCTTTATGTAGCTTGCAGAGGCTGCCTGAATTACCACCTCAGTTAGAGCCTTTATTGTCCTGAATCTAATATAAAGACATGGACAACACAACAAGAGGTAAATGAAATAAATCCAAGAGGACAGTTAGAAACCTGTGGTTTTCTAATGGCAGCTGGGCTATTGGGAACTGTTACAAATAAATGGCCTGTTGCTAGTATTTGTCTAATCTTATATTACACTCTGTTTTCACTCTATGTTTTTACTTATTCCCTACAGCATGTTACTATAGCATAACACAATTACCTCTGACATTGACATCTAGTGCCCACAAACCCTTATTACCTTTCTCTTCTCCTTTTGTAATAGGGTAGCAGGAGTCTGACAGAAATTAGCAGTAAAACAGACATCAAGGCTGCCATTCTGATTAATAGGATTATGGGGGCTACCATATCAAATCTTAGAGGCATAGGTCACTAACATGGAAATCCACCGGTGCTGCAAAATATAACAGGATGTTATCACCTGTGGCATACAAACCAAAGGCTCTGGGTCTTGTGTAGCCTTCCTAGGACTGTATGACCTCACAATACAGGAGGAGAATTCTATTTACTTTGTAAGCTTTCCCTGCCCTGTATAAAAAACTGGTCACAGATAGAAATGCAGTGTGTTGGGGGGAAAGTCAAACTAGAACTTTTGTCACTCAGGATTTTCTATTTGCTTTTGTTTTGCTTTGCTCTAACAGAGGAGCATTCAAAAATGATTGCCAGTACTTCAAAGTAAGGAGAAGTTTCTAGTTTCTTTTCTAAGGCAGGGTGTAACTGGAGACTTATACACTGTAACCATCAAGACTTAGAATCATAGAATCATAGAATTGGAAGAGACCCCAAGGGCCATCCAGTCCAACACCCTGCCATGCAGGAACTCCCAATCAAGGCATGCCCAACAGATGGCCATCCAGCCTCTGCTTAAAGACCTCTAAGGAGGAAGACTCCACCACCCTCCGAGGGAGTGTGTTCCATTGTCGAACAGCCCTTACTGTCAGGAAGTTCCTCCTAATGTTGAGGTGGAATCTTTTTTCCTGCAGTTTGCATCCATTGTTCTGAGTCCTGTTCTCTGGAGCAGCAGAAAACAAGCTTGCTCCCTCCTTAATATGACATCCTTTCAAATATTTAAACAGGGCTATCATATCTCCTCTTAACCTTCTCTTCTCCAGGCTAAACATCCCCAGCTCCCTAAGTCGTTCTTCATAGGGCATGGTTTCCAGACCCTTAACCATTTTAGTTGCCCTCCTTTGGACCCGCTCCAGTTTCTCTGCATCCTTTTTAAATTGTGGTGCCCAGAACTGGACACAATATTCCAGGTGGGCCTGACCAAAGCAGTATAGGGTGGCACTATTACTTCCCTTGATCTAGACACTATACTTCTATTGATGCAGCCTAAAATTGCATTGGCCTTTTTAGCTGTTGCATCGCACTGTTGACTCATGTTCAGCTTGTGGTCTACTTGGACTCCTAAATCCCTTTCACATGTGGCCTCGTTCAGCCAGGTGTCCCCCATCTTATATCTGTGCATTTCATTTTTCCGCCCTAAGTGCAGTACCTTACATTTCTCCGTGTTGAATTTCATTTTGTTAGCAGTGGCCCAGCTTTCTAGTCTATTCAGGTCATTTTGAATGTTGATCCTGTCCTCTGGGGTATTAGCTGCTCCTCCCAATTTGGTGTCATCTGCAAATTTGATAAGTATGCCCCCAATTCTGTCATCCAAGTAATTAATAAAGATATTGAATAGCACTGGGTCCAGGACAGAACCCTGTGGCACCCCACTTGTCACTTCTCTCCAGGATGAAAAGGAACCATTGTTGAGCACCCTTTGGGTGCAGCCAGTCAACCAGTTACAAATCCATGTACCAGTTACCTTGTCTAGCCTACATTTTACAAGCTTGTTTGCAAGAATGTCATGGGGAACCTTGTCAAAGTCCTTACTGAAATCAAGATATACTACATCCACAGCATTCCCTTCATCTACCAAGTGGGTAATTTCTTTCTTTTCTTTTTTTTTAAAATGATTTTTATTAACATTAAAAAAACATAGAGCCTACAAAACAGAAAAGACTAAAAAATGGGAAAAAAGAAAAAGAAAAAAAATATGCCAAAAACGATTGTAATACAGTACACAAATATAAGTTATAAAACAATATTGTCCAACTAACCATTGTACAATAGCAATTTATATACACATACATACACAAACACAAACGACCACAAACAATAACAAAACTTCCTGAGTCTCAAGAAAGTCAATATATATTTTCTTCAAACAGCCAAGCCTAGCTATAATTTGGGTTGCAGATCTTTAACCTTAAGGTAGCACAACAGAGAAAAAGGGAGAAAAAAGGGAGAGGGGGTAGTAAGAACCCTCCTTTTTGTCCACTATAACTGTAAGTATAAATCATAAACTCCCCAATTCCTTTAGTTCATTTCTTAATCAAGTATTGTTGTAATGGAGCTGGTAATTTTGTCAAAAAAAGAGATCAGATTTGTCTGACATGACTTGTTTCTCTGAAACCCATGTTGACTTTTTGTGATTATGGAATTATCTTCTAGATATTCACAGACTCTCTGTTTAATGATCTGCTCCAGAATCTTTCCTGGAATTGATGTCAGGAAGTGTTGGGATCCTCTTTTCTTCCCTTTTTGAAGATGGGGACAACATTTGCCCTCCTCCAGTCTGCTGGGACTTCTCCTGTTCTCCAGGAATTCTCAAAGATTATTGCCAATGGTTCTGATATTACATTTGCCAGTTCTTTTAGTACACTTCGGTGTAATTAATCTGGTCCTGGACACTTATATTCATTTAGATTAACCAGGTATTCCTGTACTATCTCTTTACTTATTCTGTGCTGAAATTTTCCTATTCTGTCCCCTACTCCACTGTACTCAGGTTGAACATCCTTTGCCTTTTCTGAGAAGACTGAAGCAAAGAAGGTGTTGAGTAATTCTGCCTTTTCTCTGTCCCCTGTTAGCATTTTGCTATCTTCTCCACACAGTGGCCCTAACATTTCCTTCTTCCTTTTGCTGCGGACATACCCATAAAAGCCCTTTTTATTGTTCATTTTAGTTGGAGGAATTAAAAGTAGCTCAAGGTAGTGAAGTCTACTGGCTGGGTTATGTAGCCTTGGGACCAAATCCCTGTGTATATCAAGTCCAGAGGTAGGGTTCTAAACAAGTAATGAGTTTTATTTTAAAAGGGGGGAACCAACAATCATACAAAATCACACAACCACATATGCTTACCATCTATTCTTCTCACCTCAGATTGATTTAGGTCCCAGTACTCTGAGCAGCGTCTATTCCACCACTTGGGGATATGGTATTTCCTCATGCCCCAATCAGATCATGGGCCACCTGCCTTGTTGGGATTTTAAGATGGAGGGAGGAAAAGGCAAGTCATCTACGGATTCTTAGCTATGCCAAGTCTGAGAGTGCATCTACATTATAGGAAAAAAAAATACAGTTTGCTATAACTCCATTCTGGAACCTATTGTTTTGCAAGATCTTTAGCCTTTTCTGCCAAAATATTTAAGTATTTGAAGGGGTGTCACACTGAAGATGGAGCAAGCTTGTTTTCTGCTGCCCCAGGGACAAGAATACAGAACAATGGATACAGGAGAAGAGATTTCACCTCAACATTAGGAGGAACGTTTTGACAGTAAGAGCTGTTCTACAGTGGAACACATTCTCTCGGAGTGTGGTGGAGTCCCCTTCTTTGGAGGTCTTTAAATAGAGGCTGGATGGCCATCTGTCAGGGATGCTTTGATTGTGATTTTCTGCATGGTCTCTTTCCACTCTATGATTCTATGCCTCACAAAATCACAAATTCCAGGAATCTGTAGGATGAAGCATGGCTATTTAAGTGGTGTCAAAATGCATTATTTCTAAAGTGCAGATGGTCTTAAGAAAGGCTTGCCTCTAGGCATCTTCACTGATAGCTCTCTTTGTTGACATTTTAGACCAGGAATAAGAAATATGCAGGGCCTATAAGAGGGGCTTCAGCTGGTGCATCAGTCTTAGGCCCAGAAAGCCCATGAATTTCTGATGGCCCACTCCCTAAAAACAACAATATGTGAAACTAACAGCACCCCCCATTGCATTATTTTACAAATGTTAGCAAACATGTAGCTCTTCAGCTATTTTACTGGATTTTTTCCTATCTATTTTTTCCTATGAAATTAGCTGATTATTTCACCCTGTGAAATGGGATGTATTCACTTCTGACTTTTGTTTGTTGATCATAGCTCACCTTGATAATACAACTAGGAAAGCCACCATTATATTTACATGTCTTCCAGGTCCAACTTTGATAGGTTCCTTTTTATACAGATTTGAAATATTTAATTTATCTTATCCAAATTCATCTATTCCATCTTGTATCCTATATTTAAATTATAGTTTGTGTAGTAGTCCAAGGGTGGGGAACAAAAATGGTGATCAACCTATCTATGATTACTGCACTTGGCAGCAAAATTTATCATATTACAAGCACCTTCTTCCCCAAAGCACCTGGGCTGCGGATTATGTTTTGGTGAACCTCTGCTGCTTTCTCATGGCCTACAGCTGGTTCTAGCCAGCCTGCTCCTATACCTGCAAGAACAGATACTGCACATTCATTTTGATAGGTTCTCTTTTAAAACTACCCACTTAGAATGTATATTTTGAAAAGAGCCATCCCAGGGTCTGAAAGTAGTCTTGTTCCACCTTGCAAACATTTCTCTTGGAAACCCTAAGAATATGTGACACACCACCACCACCACCAATGTTGTTGGACCTAGCCATCCTAGCCATGTGTGAGGGGTGTTCCAGTCTAGCACATCTGGATGGTGACCTCCATCTCTACATGAGAAGCAGGACTGAAAGCAAACTTGTTGGATAGCCTTGATCTACCAACCTATAGCATCTATATTCAGAGTTTTAAAAATTCTTTTTCCTATCCCAAACTTTTTGCTTCTGGACCACATTTCAGCCCTGTGGGGTTCTTTGTCTTCCACTAGGGTGCTTTCTAGAAGAGGTCTCTGTATTTAGTGCAAAATCACTTTTAAAAAAAAAACAGTATTCATTAGTAGTCCATTGCCTTGGGACAGATTGATAAACAGCTGACATTTCTCCACATCTTTTTGCCCTCCTTCCAACAAAAAGATTTTCCCCCACCAGGCAGCACAGCTACTTTCAATTAACAGCAAGTTTCTAATTTTATTATTATGGACAAGAATATTTGGTTTTTCATCAACTCCACCCTGAGACTGTGAAAGAATTCCAAGCTGGGCTCAATTAGAAATGAAACTTCTAAGCAGGCAGGTGGTGGCAAGTAGCAAGATTAAGAAAAGCAGGAACTCTATATTTATAAAGTCTTCCACCTTCTTTATTATTTTCACTGTCTGTAGGGAACCATAGGCACACATATGCATGTTCACTATTCAAACAGACAGACATTGCATCTTTTGTGTGCAGAACGTTTCCTGATGACTCTGAATCTGTGTGGATGTGCAAACTGGAGCTTGGAAAGGTTACTTTTTCCCCCAACAGCTTTCAGGCCAGCATGGTGCAGCACTTTGAGTTGGTCTAGGACTACAGGAGACCAGGACTTGAATCCCTACTCATCCAAGGAAACTCACTAGGTGATCTTGGGCACTCTCTCAGCCTAAGAGGAAGGCAGTAGCAAAACAAAACAAAACAAAACAAAAAAACCCTCTGAACAAAGCTTTCCAAGGAAAACTTAGGATAGGGTAGCCATAGGCAGGAGTTGATTTGAAGGCACATAAAAACAGCAACAGCTCCCAGAATCCCTTAGCCATGGCTGGGGAGTTTGGGTATTGCTGTTCCCAAAAAGTAATTTTGGGGTATTGCTGTTCCCAAAAAGTAATTTTTCCAAGCTGTCCTGTAAACATGGAAGGGATATTTCCAGATGAAAATGAATAAGAGATGAGAACTGTTCCTCTAGCTTGTGGCATATTGGTTTGGAAATAAACCAAAACTATTTCCTCCAAAATGGGTAACAGCAGTATTGTGTATTTTTGTGTATCGTGATCTTTGTTTATAATAAAATAAAATAACCCCCCCCCCCCCAAAAAAACACAAAATGGGTAGCAGCGGAATGTATTTCCAAGCCAAGCCAAAATTGTCTTCTCAGAGCATCTAGCGGTCCCCATTCTGAGCCACTCAGTTCCCCCACCAGTCCCTTCTAATTAAAGAACACTTACAATATATACGTGGGGCAGTAAGGGAAGTCAGAGGAAACCGTGTGGCAAAGAAAGGAGAGAAATCTCCCACCTGTCCTTATTTATTTAGACACTTTAGATGTGTGTAAGGCCTCACATTAGTCCTTGGGAACTGTAGATTTTTTGTTTTGTTTTGTTTTCCCAAGGTCTTTTGACCAGTACAGTACATTACAAACCATTGTAAAATAACCTGGGCTCCTGACACATATTCCTCTTTGAGGAGAGCATTTTATGCTCAGAAGTGGGATGACAGGACCCCAGTCCACCATCAGAGAGAATAAAGGAGAGGTCCCCATCCCAAAGATTTAAGTTTGGCATAATTTGTCCAAGGTCCGTGTATGTAACCACCCCTTTTATTGCTTTGGAATGAGGAAGGAATTTGGTGGGGCCAAATGCCAAAGAATGTCCAGATTGTATTTTGGTCTGTGCCAGATTTTAAGCATGTTTATTTAAAAAACAACAACAACCAAGCAATAGCCATCTCTAGTTGCTAGAATGTTCATGCTAGTCAGATTAAAAATGGGGCTACAGATGCATCTGGGAAGGATGGTGTGGAAAAACGCAAGGCAGCCAATTCAACATCCGGCTGTAAAAGAATGGCACATAAGTACATCCTATTATCCCCAGGGGGCTTTTCAAGCCCCATTTTCATTGTATAGAAGGTTTAGTGGCTCGAGTGTGCATACAGTTCTGGGGATCAGGGTTCAATTGCCCATTTGGCCATAGAAACCTACCAGGTGACCTTGGGCAAGTCACACACTCTTAGTCCCAGAAAACCTCATGACAGGTTTCCCTTAGGGTCATTGTAAGTTGGAAATGAATTGACAGAAGAAAGACAGTTCTATTTTTTTTTAACTGGGACTGCATATATCATGTTTTACCTAAACAGCACCTAAACGTTTCCTAATGTAAAAGTTTGGAGGCTGCCTAACAAAGGGGTTTGTGGCCTCACATGAATTCATTCCTATTATTATATCTCCCTATTTCTTTTAAAAAAACAAACTTGTATTTGGCTCGCTTATTCTTCTCGTTCCATAAAGGTCCTCTTTCCAGTAGTACTTTGGCTCAATTGTAAAAAAATGAATATTATTTGCATTTATTCAGGCTGGACACCTAAATGGCCAGAACATACCCAAAGAAGAAGCAGCAGTTGAAAGATAAATCAGCACCATAGTTTCCATAGATATACTCTAGTTGGGACTAAAAATTAGATTTAGGCCCTTGTTCAGTGTAACCAGAAAACATGGACCCTACAACAAGCTACTGTATAGCTAAACTTCACAACCACTGGGAAGCATCTCTTGTGCTGATCTAATATATAAACCATATACCCTCAAGTGTTTCACAAGTGAAAATTGGGAAACAAGTGGCCAAGCAACACCATACTGTGGTCAACATGCAAAAGTTATTAATGAGAAAGGACACCCAAGTTAGAAGGAGCTGCAGCAGTTTGCTTTTGCCTAAACCTATTGGGAAGGGCAAGATTCTGTCCCCTTTTCTCTTTTCCTCCTGGCTGAGCTGCTTGAGTTCAACTACTTTTTCACTTTGAACTCATTTTGCAGCAATTGAAGTAAGCCAAGTACAAAGGCTTCAGTTACACTGCAAAATTAATTCAATTTGACTGTGCTTTAACTGTCATGGTTCAGTGCTATGGAATCCTGGGATTAGTTGTTTGCTGTGGCATCAAAACTCTCTGACAGAGAAGGCTGAATATGCCATAATATTATAAATCCCAGAATTCCATAACAATTGAGCCATAAGTGCTGAAATGGTCTCAAACTAGCTTAATTCTGGAGTGTGCATGCAACCAAAGTGGGAAAGTGAACGGAAGAGAGAGAAACTGTTAAAAACAGTTGAAAAAGTGGGATGAGAAAGGATAAATCAGGATTTTCCCTGCAAAACAGGGAAAGTTGGAGGATATGAAGCCATCCCAAGACCACCATTTCCTACCAATGAAACAGGACAAGAGTTTACACAACCTCTTACCTGAATGTCTTCTGCTAAGCCATGGAAAATTCAAGTTCCGAACATTTGAATTTAAATACTTTTAATGGTGTGAGACAGGGAGAGGTCACATATACAGTACAATAAATCAGTGCACTAATTTCAAAGTATTTCGACTGGCAAGATCAAAGGAGCAAGTCCTGTGTGTTTTGCTTTGATTACTAACTTAATTCTTCCTTACGTCCTGCAGAGTGAATAACTAAAAGACCAAGACAATGGCTCCTGGGCTCATTCCTCCTGACATGCCATGATGTATTTTTATTTGTTTTATTACTGATATATGCCTGTTGCAGCTAGAAGCTGTAGATATTGCTAAAGTAATCTAACTGATAAAAGCAGGCTACTCCGACAGTTTCTCATATGTGCAAGGGCCTACCTGCAGATGAAAAGGATGTAAAATGCTAAAGAGGCAATCAAGTGAGGCCACTCACCAAAAGGGCCTGGGGTCTCTTTTCGGGGCCTGTTTCATCAAGGTCAAGGTTCCCTTCTGTGAACAAGCCTTTTCTCTAGTAACAGTTTCACATGGACAAATTATATCCTCAATCCAGAATGTCATGCAATGCAATATTTAATAATAAATAATATCATCAATCTATATTGCTCTCCTGGAAGATCCTATGGAAGATCCAGGGCACACTGCTTCAGAGAATCTCTAGGCATCAGGTCTAATATTAGAGCATGGAAAGAGTCAGGTTCTACCCTCCCCTGCTCATGTTGGTGGTTAGGTTCAGAGCTACCTGTCCTTTGCATTTCCCACAATACTCCCAACACAGTGTTGTCCTGGGGCATTCTGGGAAATTAAAACCATTCTCATTCTAGCACTGCTACTGCTCTGTACATTTACACTGTCCTGTAAGCCTGTCAGTGCACACAAAGGTAGAGAACAATCAGAGTGCACTAAGGCCCCTAAAAGCCTAGAGGTAGCTCTACTAAAGACACTACGGACTTTATCACATCACCTCCAGTGCCCAACTTACCTCTTCCGAATTTGAGACAAATGTGGAAGTTAGGCTGATTTTATTACAAGGACATTTTCTTCAAAATGGCTTCCCATTTCCTCCAGTGTTGAATTCAGGCCCCGTAAGTTGCTTTGACAGCCATTTCTTCCAATTCTGAAGCTTCCAATATGGAAAAAAATGCCCACCAAATTGATTTACAGGGCCGAATTCAACACTGGAGGAAACAGGAAGCTGTTTTGAGGAAAGTGTCTGTGTGATAAAATCAACCTAACTTCAGAATTTGGCTCAAATTCAGAAAAGGTAAGTTGGGCACTGGAGGTGGTGTGATAAAACATTTCTGTATGAATACATGGCGTAACACATAATTATGACACTATGGAGTTTATCGCACCCCAAATAAATCTGACTCTCCTCTCCCAGATTAAATTTGATTACGGGATGCAGTTGAGTCTTACCACATGCAAAATACCACCACTGCTGCCACTCAACAGCATCCCACCTAAAACCCAGCTACAAGCTGCGATCAGATGGCTGATTTGCAAAGTCAGGAAGCTCCCAGCTTGTAAATCAGCCATCTGAGTGTGGCTTGTAGACAAGTTTTAGGCAGGATACAGTTTGGCGGCAGCATTAGCAGTATTTTGCATGAGATAATACCTGACTGCATCCCATAATCGAATCTAACCTGCGAGAGGTGTGTCAGATTTATTTGGGGTGTGATAAATGCCAATGTGAAATTTTTTCCAACGTAAATCTTCCACAAAATTCTACCAAGAGCACTAATGCTCCAACTCAAGGATTACAATATCCTATAATATATATTCTGTGTGTGTGTTGTTTGCCAAATTAGAGAGACCTTAAAGTGAACCTATCATGGGGGTTTCTTGGCAAGTTTCTCCAAAGGGGTTTTGCCGTTGCCATCATCTGAGGCTAGCCCATGATGAAGTTTAAGTTTGAAAACTTAAACTTTGTGACTGTCTATAGATATGCATATATCTTTCACACAGGGCCAGCTCTACCATTAGGTCAATTGCCATTAGGTCAGCCCTGCCATTAGGTCAGGAAGAAGCTGAGCTCTGTGTGTTGTGCAGCCTGCCATGTGTCCCTAGGCTAAGCTACTGTTCTCATGCGCTGTGAAGGGCAGCATCCCACTGCCAAGTTCAAAATATGATCCAACTGTGTGTCCAGTTGGCTTTTATACGTGGAATTGTGCATTGGGAGAGGGTGCTATTCTGTCCTATTACATCAGGCAACAAAAAGTCTGTTTATGATTTGTGAATATTTATAAAGTACTTAGAGCTGAAGATTTTGATATAATTTAATTAGTTTTACATTATTTAATAAACATTAAATAAACAATAGATGGAGTGCACAAAATTGAAATACAGTATTGTTCATGAAACAGATGGTAGGTGGGACTACACAGGAAAGACTTGCAAAAAAAATGGGAAAGATTTCAACAAGTGTTTAAAGCTAAGCATTGGAGAATGTCAAATTGCAGAAAGGATTTTTCACAAAGTAGGTGTGAAAACATTTATTTCCAAACTCTGAATAATAGCTTTTGATGCTGTTTGGGAACAAATCAGTGTATATTTTCCCCTGAACATGTAAGCTACATGTATTGTCCACTAGAAGTAGGAGTGCAAATTTGTCAACACCTGTTGGGACTTAAACATCATTTAAATCTGCAACAAATAGCAGATGATGCTATTTGTGTCCATCCTTCATCTATTAAAAAGCAAAACAGCAGAGGACACTTCGAGAACTGACCAAAAAGCAGTTTGATAGTCTCTAGATTAACTATTTTGAATGGTGTAATCTGCCAATCATAATCAATTCCTGCAGATTCAGTTTTGTGACTACATAGTGTCCTACATTTTGGTCATTATAGGAAGGTCTTCCCCAATCTGGGGACCTTTCACACTGCACAAATATAGTACTATGATTCCATATCAGCAGCCATGGTTCTGTCTAATAGAATCTTGGGATTTGGAAGTATTTAACATTCTCAGCCAGAGAGCTATAGTATCCCAGGATTCAATAGGATGCTGCCATGGCAGTTAGAGTGGAATCATTGTGCTATAGTTATTCACTGTAAAAGGATCCCTGGTGTTTTCCAGATATATTGGGCTACAGCAACCATCTTCCTTGTGCAGCATGGCCATTGTTGATGTGGTCGTGTAGCAGAATGACAACAGATGAGGCAGAGCCACTGAGTATGATGTCAGTGTCCTCACAAACCAAAAGCATGATCAATGTTTACTTCTCTAAAGGAGCCTGTTACCTGTTGTAAAATGAGCTGAAAGAAGATTTTCTTTGGTTAGTGAAGCCCCTCAAGAGTTACAAGACTTAGATATGACATGAGTGCAATGGCTGATTGCCTCCTGCCTTTCTTCAGGCTATAGGATGGGAAAGAGTAGGAAACAGACTGTCTCCAATAGAACAAGATTAATGAAGTTCTGACAACAATTAATTAGTACACTCCTTGATGAGTAGTTGCAGTAGCTTGCACATAATCATTAATAATCTTTTACATATGCCATGTTTGGGCAGCATGCACAATCAGCTTACACTGGCCCTTCCTGCATAAAGTCTTTGTAAATTAGTGTAATCACACCATTAGTACACACTCAAAGAACTATATCATCTTCATTGGAATCCTTGTGAAGGCTTGGCTCTTGTTGGGTAGGGTGAACATGTGGCCTCCAGATGTTGTCAGACTGCAAGTTCCATTTGATCTAGGCACCTCAGCCAACATACAAAGATTATTGGAGCTGCAGCCCAACAACATGTGGAGGGCCACACATGTCCCATCACTGACCTAGTGGGACACTATTGGATACTCCATGACTTCTCCATGACTGTTGCTCCATTATGTAGATTATGAGTGGCATGGGAAATTCAGTTACACAACTTTAAATTCTCTGTTTCATCTGGTGTGAGGTGAGATCTGAGATTAGAATGCTGGGCTAAAAAGTCAATTGTTCTGTACCAGCAGAGCATGCATGAATACCGAGATGTTACAGCCCTGTGAGGAGGTGAGAAGGAGCCCTGGTGATCCAGTGGTTAAATGCCAGTACTGCAGCCACACTGTTGTGAATTCAATCCCAGGGGGCTCCAGGTTGACTCAGCCTTCTATCTTTTCATAGGTCGATAAA
Organism: Urosaurus nigricauda; assembly: GCA_034509955.1. Taxonomy (NCBI): domain Eukaryota; kingdom Metazoa; phylum Chordata; class Lepidosauria; order Squamata; family Phrynosomatidae; genus Urosaurus; species Urosaurus nigricauda. Next base: position 44,036,123 of record JAOEGL010000004.1, on the reverse strand, counting down.
ATGAGTACCCAGCTTGTTGGGTGCAATTGGCTTACAGATTGTAAACCGCTTAAAGAGTGCTGAGTTCACTATGAAGCGGTATAGAAATGTAAATGCTATTGCTATTGCTATGTTAGTGTGATAAATTACATTAGTGGTGTCTGATGGCTCCAATGTCAGTGGGATAGTGGATTTGTTTCAAGTCTGAAGGAACTTTCCAATGGCCTACAAACTATTCCCAAAATAGATTCAGCACCTTGTATAGTTGTTTCAGCCAGATGAATCCTGCAAGCACCGAAAGCTCAAGCGTAAGTTCTTCTTCCAATTTCATTGAGTAGTGCACATTTATGGGAAGAAAAAAGATTTTCCATACTTTGGCACAGTCATTAATCAGAATGGAAACTGCAGTTAAGAAATCAGAAGACTAGGTGACTAAGACTAAGAAGATGTCAACACTGACAGCTTAAACTGGGGTCAGTCTGGAGCATTATGCACAGGGCCCATCCAGTGCAACATTTTATCATTGTGCACATGGAGCAGCTGAACCAACACCACATCGACCCTGCTGGCCTGTCCTCCTTGATGATGCTTGTGATGCTGTATCCCCAACCAAGCAGCTGTCTGGGAGAGGCTGGCCATCACCATCACTTCTGCTGAGGTCAATACAAGGTGCCCCACGATGTGATCAACAAGGAGGGAGTTGCTCTACCCCCCCAAAGGTTGCACAGGTGCCATGTTCTAACCTCAGCAGAAGCAATGGCACTACCCAGGAAACAACAGTGGCAGCACCAAAGAGCATCTGTCTCCTTTCCTGTGCTGTTCAGTACAGGGTAAGGGAGATTGTGGCACATTTGCTGTCTGGATAACTGGATTGGGCTGAATCAGACCCGATCTACCAGTCCAGATTCAGCACCTTGTATAGACATTGCACCCTGTGCAGACATCAAAGAGAATCACAGACACTCTGAAGTTTCCTGGAAACTGCTGAGTAAACTGTGGGCTCTCTTAAACCAGATTAACTGCTTAAAACTGTGGTTATGTTGCAGATGTGACCCTATGTAGTCTGGACAGATCACACCAGGACTGAGGTGACTTCAGTATATCTCCTTAGTATAGGTAAACCCTAGGATTTGGAAGAGCAGCTATAAGTGAACTAGACAACATCGTGAAGTGCAAAGATATATCACTGAAAACATCTCCCTAGTGATGCACTCAAACAAGGAAACCAAATCTTGAGCCTGTAAGACATGATCACTGATGTTGATAACAGGGTGACTTGGAGGTGTCTCAAACAGGGTCGCCACAAGTAAAAGTCAACTTGATGGCAGTTACCAACAACAACAACAGCAAAACTATTCTTGCTCACTGAAAGGGTGGAAAGAGGAAATATTCCTACATTAGTGAAAGGCAAACCATGATGAAGTTTCTATGCCACGCTAGTGTAAGAAGACTTAAGTGTAGGTTGGTCTTTTTTTTTAAAAAAGCCACTATTACTGCTATTTATATACTCTGCTGGAAGGCATTATTGCTGTCCAGTGGGACATTATTGTTGACCTACACTGTGTTTATTATTCAGCAGCATTTTACAGTTGCTCATTCATCTATTTTAACTCTCTGCACTTTCTGTACTAGCTGAAGATTTATGGCAGCAAGGTGAAGCTTGCTTGGTACTTCTCAGCAAAACAAAAAGGACTTCTAAATGAATAACCAGATTTGACTACAGCACTCTGCTTTATCTAACGAACTGCAGAGCCCCCCCCCCCCAAAACACCCCATCCAGAATAGGAAGAAAATATAAATCTTCCTGTGCCATTGAGTCTATACTCCTATGTTCCTGGACAGATTGGAAATGCTACTCTTGTTCTTTGGACTACGTATAAATCCAATACTGGGGCTTTGTTTGTCTACATTATTTGTTCCTGCAGGGCAGAAAACTCTCTTCCCACTGTGGGAATGTCTTCGAAAACTGCAGTTTTCGAAGACATCTTGCAGGAAAGAGAAAATCCCAACTTACTCACACCTTTTTCATTTCCCTCTCCCATGGCTCTCTAGTGGCTGAAGGAGGGGCAGGGTATCCTAGTACCATCACTGATTATATTATGATAGCAGATGCCCAATGACAACATCATCATCAGAAGCTCCCCCCACCCCCCGCCAGCTCTGGAGAAGCACCCTTTTGGTGTGCCAATTATCAGATCATAGCTGACAATGATCTTTGGCTGTCTCCTGTCCCCACAACCTAGCCATGTAGTAGCTGCCAACAGGGCAGGGGGTAGCAGACTAAGGCTATGATCTGATTCAGCCAACAAAATAGTATCCTGACTGTTCCCTGCTCCTCTGGCACATTCACATAGTGACTGGCAAGAAGGAGGGGCAGCCAAGAGAGGATGAGATCTTCATCTTGCGCTGGCTCTCTGGACATGGCCAGCAATGATCCTAGGGTGGCCAGAACCCTCCTCCTGGGCATCATTATGTTGGGGGTATAGAAAACAAATCATGGTTGATGAGGGGCATAGGAATAGTCCTTGAGTGTATTCAAAGACTTGTGGGGAAAACCAAAAAAGGAACTTTAGGAACATTCTCCTCATCAGACTGTCCTGACACTTTTCATTTTCCCCTCCAATGGAAGGAATAGTTGGAATTTTCCATTTCCATGCATTCTTTCCATCCCTGCTTATCAAAGTCTCATTCAGCCAGCATGCCTAATGGGATTACACTTCCTTTGCCCTCCTTCAATGATCTTTACCAATGAATTTTAAAACACAGTAAATCCTGTAAGCATGATCTTAAAGTCAATACCTGCTGGTGCCACTGTATTTAAAGTCCAGGGCCATGCCTGACAAGTAATTAGATGGATTCCTTGGGTGGACTCCTCTTGGTATCTAATCCATCAGTCCCCCTATGAAAATGATTGGACATTTTTGCCTGACATGCAATGTCTGTGGTTCAAGGTCACAGAAGTAGTCTTTCAGTGCTTTCACATATGCATTTGTGCATTCTCACATGCAAACCCACCTGCCTCTGTTGGAAAAAAATATATAGTAATACTCCTTTGGCTGAACATTCAGTTGTGCATTTGTGCAATTGGTCATTCAGTTGTACATCCTGCTGTCTATTTGGTTAAATATTTGTTTGAATCATTCACTAAGATGATTATACAGCACAATCAACATGTAACCTCACTTGTGGAAATATATGAAATAAATTCCACATATACTATGTGTATTGTTAATAATAGCAGTACAGTTAGAGATAAGCTTCCTGAGAGCTGTTTCTGGCTAGGGAAGAGTTGGAAGCCACATGTTAGATCAGTGCAGCAATTGTCCCAATATAGCTCATAGCTTAATTCAAAGCACTTTCCTGACATCAAGATGGATTCCCTTATCTATATCTGAAATCAATAAAAGTTAATTATTCCGATCTTGGCATTTGCAGGTCTCTGTACCTAATATGCCATGAACTTCCAAGTCAGGTACACTTTGCTATGGATCAGAAAACAAGTCTAATAAAATAAAAACCCAGTTAGTGCGGGTTCTTTAGCTTCCAGTATTTTTTAAGATTCTAGCCTTTTAACTTAATAACAACTTATTTAATATCAACAACAAAAAGTGGACCCATATTTTGGGGTGAAATCATATATCATGGTGGTTCACTTTCTTCTACAGATCCCAGTATTTAAAATAACAGTTGCACTGATGATGGCAGAACTTGGAAATGGTCCTTTTTGGACATTTGAATACTCCAACCAACATAGCTCTGGTATCAATACTACTTAAAGGGTCACAGTTTATTGGCCTGAGAAACACCTACCAGTGTGATAATCAGAATGGACAAAAGGGTTCATATGGACCAATGGTCTGATTCAGATCTTTATCACACCATGCTGTTATACTGGGTTATACTATTTGAAAAACTGTTCACCAGTGCTTGCCATGATAACTGATAGATGTTGCCACATTTGCACTGTAATAGCATGGTTTGAACTGTTTTTTTTAATCTGCAATAATGCCATTATTGCCACCACTTAATTTAAAAATAAAAAGCCATCACATTGCTATTATGCCATGATGTCATTCTGGCACACCCATCACTGCCCAAATCTCTCATCATGAGATGTAGAAGAAGAGAAACAGACCACACCATCCTCTGCTATTTTTGAGGTCTTTCTCCTGTGAAAAATAAAAGTGTTTATCACACTAGTCAGTTGTTTCAGGTCATCTTGTTCAAAAACAATTTCATTTGTATCAATTAAGTCATAATAACACTGTTATGGCATAACATCATAGCACTATTACACTTTTAATTTATTAAAAGTTTAAAAAGTAATGCTGTGATTACAACACTGTGGTATATGGCACCACAGGAAAGCAATGGATAAATATTTGGAAAAAGATTCCCTCCATACCCATATTGTCATCATCCTGCCCAGAAAATCAGCTCCAGATTGTGACCTGCAGCATGAGCAACCCTAGATATTACTTGGTATAATGGTTGTCATGGCAGACAAGAAGTCCTCAGCCAGTCCTGACAGAGCAGCCTCCACATGGATGTTGAAGTCCTCCAGAACAATTGGGGGGACTCCAACAACACTGTCAAGACCAACTCAGCCAGCTCAGGAAATAAGAATGTTGAACAGTGGGGTGGACAGTATACTAACACAATCCAAATTTGGTCCCAGCCACTCACCTTCAAAAATATACACTCATACCCAGCAGAGTGTGGGACAGGACACGTGATGAGGAAGATGGAATCCTGGTATCCCACTGTAACTACACCTCCTTGCCCCCCAGGCCTTGCCTGTTGCTATACAGAGAAGAAAGCTTGGAGAGATTGACACACACACCCTCCCAGCTTGATCCAGCTGGGTCTCTGTAAAATAGGCCAGGTTGGTATGCTCATCCAGGATCAAGTCGTGGCTCAAGAATATTTATCCATTCACCAGCCTGGTATAAGCAACAACATTTTCAGCTCAGGATATCTGTGGCTAAGGCTATTCAGATTAAGTGGGGGACAGCTTTGGTTAAATAGTTTTTGACATTCCCTTTTCCCATGATAGCAACAGCAACAGCAATTACATTTCTATACGGCTTATCAGTGGACTTAGGCACTCCCTAGACAGTTTAGAATGTGTAAGCTAATTGCCCCCAACAAGCTGGATTCTTATTTTAGCAATCTATGGAAGGATGCAAGGCTGAGTGAACCATGGAGCCCTGCCTGGGATCAAACTCACAACCTTGTGGTTGTGAATTGCTGCAGTACCGCCATTTAACCACTGCACCACCAGGGCTCCTATTTAATAATAGGACTATCTCCAAACACCTGTCCATCTCCATCTGTCCATTATTGTTGTAATGGCTGATCTCTCAGCTGATTCCTCTCCAGTGCTGTCAAAAACATTTTTTTCTTGGCCATTTTTCTCTAAAATCAGCATATTTTATCTTTAATTGATGCTCTGGATCCTAGCTGGGGAATAAGGCAGTCTCCACTCAAACCCCAAAAGACAGTCTTTTCATGCTGTTTGGTTACATCTTTGTGTGTTGCAGTGAAGACTGCTTTTGCGTAGTCCTGGCAATGTGGTTCCTCTGAGTAGACATACAGAGCATTTACCTCTTGCTGCTATGACTCATTTTTGAGTAGACATGCACAGATCCATTTCATTCAGTTTAGAAACTAATAGGGGTGGTGTGAGAGAATCCCAAAGACTGTGCTTCGCCCAAGGCACTTAAATCATTTAAGATGGGCCTGGACACAGGGGTTTCTCCTCCTAAAAGTAATCATGGATATAGAACAAGAATTTTTATTTTTAAAAAACAGTAGTTCATTTGGTGTTCTTTTCTTTTCTGCAGCTGTTCTGCTTAGCAGGCACAATCTTACAGTCCATGTTCTGGAGTTTATCTTCTCTGTGGCATGCTTGGTGGCTACTATAGATAATTAGACTTTTATTAAGTAAACACAGATAGCTGTATGATCATAGAAGGGTGAGTAGCTGTAAATAGTTGTGGATGGTGGTGGTGGTGGTGGGGGGGGGGGGTTATGATATTATGAAAGTTTCCTGCACTTCTAAATTTGCCACTGTTATTATTGATAACTGCTATCAAGTCAACTTCAACTTGTGGTGTCCCGATGAATAAGAGACCCCCAAGTTACTCTGTTATCAATAGCCCTGCTCAAGTCTTGCAGACTCAGGGCTGTAGTTTCCTTGATTCTATCCATCTGTAATGTAGTCTTTCTCTTTTCTATGTTCTATGATAACCCCAAGGCTACTTTCTATAGACTCTTTGCAGTTCACCAATGTTTCAAAGATGAAGAAAACCATTCTTAGAATGTTCCAGGCATGTCTTTGCCTCCAACTTGAACAGTTCCTGCAGATTTCTTTGCATCATTATACATATACATGCCCTAAGATGTATTTTCTTACATTAGGTTAGGAAATGAATGCAGTCTTGTTTATTATTAGCTATGAATTCAAAGGATCTCGAGGAATCATTTCTTAATTGCTGCAGGTTCACTCATCAAAATTCTCTCTGTGGTTTCATTCACCTACAGCAACACTCAACTAATTACTAATTTGTTTTGCTTTATTCTGTTATCTCCTGCAATAGTTACACTACACATTATAGGTTCTTGGTATAGTATTTGGGGCCATCAATCTCCATGCTGCCTGAACAGAGTATTTAATAATAAGCAAAAAGATATCAATAAAACAAACACCTAGAAACGTATCCACTGAATTTTATTAGGAATAAATCAGCAAAAGCACTGCTTAGGTGATATGCATCTTCTAATCCTAGTTTCAAATTGAATCTGATTAATTACACACATAGACTACCACATACATGCATACATAGAAGTAAGAGAAATAGGAAAATAAAATTTCCCTGTGGCAATAGTATAGCTGTGTACCTTTGCTTTCATATACATATATATATTGGAGAACCAGTGTGGCTTCAGCATTTGACTATAGATCTGGAGACCTCAGCCGTAGTAACCCACTGGGTGATCTTGGGCAAGTCACATGCACTCAGTCCCAGAGAAAGGCAAAGGTAAGCCAGCTCTGAACAAATATTGCCACGAAAACCCTGTAATAGGGTTGTTGTAGGGTCACCATAAGTCAGAAAAAAGTTAAAGGTACACAACAATAGCAATAAGCCTTCAAGTCACCTAATTGAGGGCATTGCCCTCCGCAATAAGAATTCTGCCATTCCCAATGCAATTTTGCTTCAATCTCCAAACTTCTAGCATTGCAATAACTTAAAACTTCAGTTGAACTTCAGTCAGAAATAGCTTTTAAGCATCTGAAGGAAATGGGGCAGGTAGAGTGACCAAGGGAATGCCAACACAGAAAATAGAAGAGGTTTAGATGTGAATTATTTTCAATGTTTTTCAATGTCTCACTCTCTGAAGTTTTCAGAATGAAGGAAAATGTTATTTGGGTGGGCAATGCCCTCTAACCTATACCTCTGTACCGTGGAAATGCTCGGTTTCTGTAGTAATGCTGTGGCTCTAATTCAAAATGTCTCAATTCTTACTCTTCCAACAATTGTATTAGCAATGGTTTAATTACACTCAAGAATGGCATATATTCAGTTATTCCATGTGTAACGACAAGGAAAATTTGGCTTTGAAAAATTCCTTTTGAGAGGTACACAGTTTCTATTGGGCCCATGTGCAAATATATAAGTTTAAATATACTCACTCTCTCAATTTTGTGTGCATGTACAACAGGAGTCAGTTACATATTTTCTGGCCCTTTTGTTTGACCTTAAAACAATATTACACTGATATGGATTCTGAAAGTTAAAAAAAAATCAATGAGCCTTTTCCAAACTCTAACAAAAATTATACAGCTTTCCGTCAGATCAGTGATCACAGCATGAGTTCTGTGTCTCTCCTTCAGTCTTGCATCCAGCGGTTCAATACATATGGGAAGTCAGGCTCAAACTGCAGATTCTCCATTAAGCTCCTGTGGTCACCTTGTACCAGTCACAGTCACTCAGTCTAACATACCTCATAGGATTATTGTGAGGATAAACATATGGTGATGGGGGAAGTGGAATCATATATAATACATTTCATTATAGTCACAAAGGCACATGATTCTCTTACAGCAGGGTAGGAAGAGTCACAGCTCCTCATTTTGGTTTTCTCTAGAGTTCTGTAGGGTGCCATTTTGGATGACTGGAACTGATGTCACATCACTGTGGGGCCTTTCTGAGTACTCCTGAAAAAACATTTTTCACAATGCCTCAAGCCTATCCAGGCATTTGGATGAATACACATAAGACTGAAAATGAGGAAGGAGAAATGAGCATTCATGGACAGCCCAAGCACCGAGAAGCAAGTTGGGCATTAACACATTGAGAAGACTCTGTAACTGCATTTGTCTGGATGCGATTACAAAACTCCTGTTTGAGGAATTCAACAACATCAGCAGTCTACACCAGCCTTCCTTAATCTGGTGCCCTTCAGATGTGTTGTGCTAGCCTGGCTAAAGATGCTTGTGAATGTTACTTTTGTTTTTATGTACAAATCCCTGTTGGGCCATTGTGTGAATTGTAGCCTAAAAGTTTTGAGTTCTAGATAAGAATCATGGGGCTCATTCCCAATGCAGTTTGCTTCGCAGCAGGATTCGGGGCAAATGACTGTCATTCCCATTTGAACCAGCTTCCGATCCTCATTGTATCGATTGCAGGAGGAAGGAAGTGGGGTAACCACAAATAACCTGGCGTTACTTGATAGCAGTTTTTTGGTGGTTCTTTTCCCTGGAATCGATCCTTAAGCGAGTCAAATATGTGGGAACGACTGGAGTCACAGCATCCAGGAGGGGAGGGTCAAAAGGCAGAGGGGTGTTTATCATCCCTCCTTCAGATATGATAGATCCACCATCCCCCCCATCAGTGTTGTCTTTGTACTTGGGGTTAAGTTGTCCTCTATTTCTCCCTTCCCAGGATGCCCCAGCAGTCCTGGTTGCTCTCCCTCTCACTGCTCCCAGAAGTGCCTTCCTTTTGCCAGAGTCCTCCGTTTCTCTCCCTCCTTGCTCCCAGAATTCCCGTTTCTCTCCCTCCCTGCTCCCAGAATTCCCATTTCCTTTCCTCTCTGCTCCAGAATTCCCCTGTTTCCCTCCCTCCCTGCTCCCAGAATTCCCCCCTTTCTCCCTTCCTTCCCAGGCTTTCTTCCCCCTCTTCCATCCCCAACTTGGGGGCTTCTCCCTAGTCTCTCCTTCTAGTCTCTCCTCCAGTCCTGCCAGCACCCAGAGCACAAATGGCAAAAAGTGCTTACTCTGGAATAAGGTAAGTCTTGTTTGTAGTGGGAATGAGGGACCTTTGGGGATCGATTTCTGACCCGCAGCCAAGCTGGATCAGAAATCGAATCATTCCTCCAATGGGAATGAGCCCATGGTCCAATGCATATGGAGAGCATGGGAATGGGATAGGCTGCCCTATGCTTCATTTTCTTTGGAAGGGGTGCTGGTTAGGAAGAAAAGGGGGGTTCCAGTCTACTATTAGCCTCTTCTCTAGACCAGCTAGGCTGACTAGCATCTGGAGCAACAGATGGACTGTAATAGATTTACAAGACAATAATGATCAAGGCATCCAGCTGGTGCTCCATCAATGTTGTGTAATAGAGACAAATCCAAAAGGGCATTTGTTATCCCTTTCATCTTCAAACAAAATACTGCCATGAGCATTAGCAAAAATGGTATGGGGTAGGAAGCAACAATGTTGGATATTAGTTGTTATTTCCAAGGTTTATAATATGTAGAGGGGAAAAAACCTCACAGCTGATTTCCTGCTAATTATATATGTGGACACAACTCAGTTATGGATGCATATGTAACTTTTTTAAAAAAGAACTTCAGCACTTTCAGCTGACACCATCAATTCTCTCCTTGGGTTACTTATCCATCCACGCTGGGCACCATCTCCTCTGCACGGCCAGAGGAAGACAGAGTGGGTAAGGTGCAGCCAGCTGTATACATTCCTGCAGCCATCCACAGGATAAAAAAGGCATCCTCCTGAACATCCTCCTGGGGTCCTCTGAGGGTCCACAAAAATGACAGTATGTTCCTGAAGACAATTATAAGAAAGGAGCCGGGAGGTTGCCTGGCTCTGACTCATCCTCCCCCGTCTACTGAATGGCTAGAGGGAAGTATCCATCATGCAAACAGGTCACACATGTGGGGAAGGGGGGAGGAGGTGAGACATAATTACAACTGGTGAAATTGTATGATCTACCAGTGTGATGCAGGATCTCTGGCAAATCTGATGGAGCTATCCTCAGGGAGTATCTTCCAGGAGACTAGAAAAGTGAACTGGATAAAATCCATTTGGTATCTAAAGCTTAAGATATAGAAGAAGAAGATTCATAGGAGCATGGTTACAAGGCCCAGGTGTCACTCAAAAAGGTCTCACCAACTGTATCAGCATCTCCTTAAATGCTAAAAGAGATAATCTGGCAGGACTTGATGTAAAGGGTAATATTTTCTAATACTTCTGCATTTCTTTCAAAGGGTTTTCTCAACTATTTTTAGAGGATTTTTTCAAATTTTATGTCATTCTCCATCAATCATTTAAAAAAAGTAATAAAAAGCAATATAAAGGCAATGCACATTCTTGTCCAAATTTCACTTGGAAACAGTGTGGTGCTCAGCGGTTAGAGTTTGAATTGGGATTTGGGAGGTTCAAATTCAAGTTTCCACTGAACCATCTGTGAGTCACAAGTAGGAGGAGCTAGGAGACTATCTATATAGAACTGCTCAGAGAACCAGTTGCAGTCTAGTTGGAGTGAGAGAGAGAAGAAGGAAGAGAAAGAGCAGCTTCTTGGTGGCCATTTTAAGTGGTAAGTGTGTGGATTTTTAAAATCTCTTGGGGGAATGTGTCTGTTGCAGAGGAGGAGTATCTTTTGTGAGTCACAAGTGGGAGGAGCTAGGAGACTAGCTATATAGAACTGCTCAGAGAGCCAGTTGCAGACCAGTTAGAGCGAGAGAGAGAAGAAGGAACAGCAGCTTCTTGGTGGCCATTTTAAGTGGTAAGTGTGTGGATTTTTAAAATCTCTTGGGAGAGTGTGTCTGTTGCAGAGGAAGAGGAGCTTCTGTGACTCCCCCCCCCCAAAAAAAAACAAGGGAAAGTACAATATAAGGAGCAGGGGAGCTGTAAACTTTGTTTTAGAGGTTCTCCTTTAAATCTCTCCCTTTTTAAAAGTGCTTTTGAGGGGTTCCCCTCCACCTCAGAGAAAGTGAATACAAGTTAGCAACCAGGAAATCTCTATAAAGTTATATTCCCAGTAGATTGAGATCACTGACAGAGATTGGTGAAATATGCCATGGCATCAGGAGCCTTTGACATTGGTGTTTACCCAGGGATATTCTTTGAGGAGGAAGCCCACAGTCCTGTTTTAGTGATTCCTTAGGACTTCCCAGTATGGGCACTGAGGGAACGGCTGCAGTCACCTGAAGCACTTGCTGGGATGTTTGTCTTCTTGCCTACAGATGTGGGGAACTTCACATGCCCCAAGGTCAAGTTGGTAGCCCTCTTGGAGGAGAAAGTACAGCAGCTGGAATCCAGGGTAGCGACACTTCAGCATGTCAGGGAGCAAGAGGTTTTCCTGGACACAAAGGAAGGAATGATCTTGGAAGGGGACCACACAGAGAAAGTCGCTGGGGGTGAGAAAGTCACTTCATGTATGCAGGAGGCAGACAGCTGGAGGAATGTCACACAGAGAAGCAGGGAAATCAGGGATAGCTGTGGGAGCTTGCAGCTACAGAATTGTTTTGAAGCCCTTTCATTTATCAAGGAGAATCAGGAACAGCAGCATGGACAGACTTCAGGGACACAGCAGGGGAGACTGAGAGTTCCATCTCAGGGAAGAGTTGCTGCTAAGCCTTGAAGGAGGCATGTGGTTGTGGTGGGGGACTCCTTGCTGAGGGGTATAGAAGCAGTGATTTTTGGGCCCGACAAGATGTCTCGGGAGGTGTGTTGTGTTCCTGGGGCAAAGATCCGTGATGTGACGGAGAGACTGACAAGACTGGTCAAGCCTACTGACAAATACCCCTTCCTTTTGGTCCACGTGGGAACGAATGACACAGCAAGACACAGCCTTCAGAATATCAGAAGGGATTACAAGGCTCTGGGGAAGAAGCTGAAGGAAATGGAAGCACAGATTGTCATCTTGTCTCTTCTGCCAGTAGAAGGGCATGGTCCAGGAAGATAGAGGAAAATAGCAGATGTCAACAACTGGCTCTGCAGATGGTGTCGCTGAGAACAATTTGGATTCTTGGATCATGGGATGCGGTTCCATGAGGAGGGACTTCTAGCAAGGGATGGGCTGCATCTCACACCAGTTTAAAGAAATGTTTTTGCCAACAGTCTCAAGAATCTGATCAGATCTGAGTGATCTGGGGAAGGAAGACAGCAGTCTGGAAGGCAAAATGGCTGGAAAAAATAGTCAAACTGACATAGAGGGAACAAGGCAAACAGTGCAAGGAACCAACAATAGGAGGCAAAAAAAAACATGCACAGGCATCAAGTAAAGGGGACACATGGTCTTCAATGTCTCTACACCAATGCACAGAGCATGGGAAATAAGCAAGATGAACTTGCACTCCTAACACAACAAGGGAAATATGATATAATAGGCATCACTGAAACTTGGTGGGATGAGTCTCACGATTGGAATATAGAAACAGAGGGGTATAACCTTTTTAAGAGAAACAGGACAAACAAGAAAGGAGGAGGAATAGCATTATATGTCAGGGATATTTACACCAGTGAAGAGATCCAGGACGTCAATACTGGAAGCCAGGTGGAGAGCATCTGGATAAAAATTAGAGAGGGAAACAACAAGGATGTTACCATGGGAATCTACTACAGACCCCCAAGTCAGACAGAGGAAATGGATGATACTTTTCTAGAACAGATGACCACACAAACAGAAAGGAGAGATGTAGTAGTGATGGGGGACTTCAACTACGCGGATATTTGCTGGAAGTCAAACTCAGCCAAATCCTCAAGGTCTAGCAAATTCCTCACTTGCCTCGAAGACAATTTCATTGTCCAAAAGGTGGAAGAGGCAACAAGGGGGTCAGCTAATTTGGATCTTAGCTTAACCAACAGGGAAGACCTAGTTGATGGGGTGCAAGTGGTGGGATTCTTAGGTGGGAGTGACCATGTCCTCCTGGAGTTTGTTATACAGTGGAAAGGTGAAGCTAGGCATAGTCAGACACGCACTCTAGACTTTAGGAGAGCTGATTTCAATAAACTTAGAGAAATACTGGAGGGTGATCCCATGGTCAAGAATACTAAAAGAGAAGGGGGTTCAAGATGGATGGGAGTTCCTCAAAAGGGAGATACTAAAGGGACAATTTCAGACAGTTTAATGAGGAAGAAAAATGGGAGATGTCTCAAGAAACCAGCATGGATGACTAAGGAACTTACAACTGAGCTAAGTTTTAAACGGAACATGTATAAGAAATGGAAAAATAGGGAAATCACCAAAGAGGAATTCAAACAAATAGCCAGCACATGTAGGGATAAAGTCAGAAAAGCTAAAGCGCAAAATGAACTCAGGCTTGCAAGAGAAGTTAAGAACAATAAAAAGGGCTTTTTTGGATATGTCCGCAGCAAAAGGAAAAAGAAGGAAATGGTAGGGCCATTGTGTGGTGAAGATGGCAAAATGCTCACAGGGGACAGAGAAAAGGCAGAATTACTCAACACCTTCTTTGCTTCAGTCTTCTCAGAAAAGGCAAAGGGTGCCCAACCTAGGGATAATGGGGAAGAAGACAGAATAGGGGAATTTCAGCACAGAATAAGTAAAGGGATAGTACAGAAATACCTGGTTAACATAAAGGAATACAAGTCTCCAGGACCAGATGAACTACATCCAAGGGTATTAAAAGAACTGGCAAATGTAATATCGGAACCATTGGCAATAATCTTTGAGAACTCCTGGAGAACAGGAGAAGTCCCTGCAGACTGGAGGAGGGCAAATGTTGTCCCAATCTTCATAAAGGAGAAAATAAGAGGATCCCAACAATTATCGTCCGGTTAGTCTGACATCAATACCAGGAAAGATTCTGGAGCAGATCATTAAACAGAGAGTCTATGAATAGCTGGAAGATAATTCCATAATCACAAAAAGCCAACATGGGTTTCAGAGAAACAAGTCATGCTGGACAAACCTGATCTCTTTTTTTGATAAAATTACCAGCTTGGTAGATGAAGGGAATGCTGTGGATATAGTGTATCTTGACTTCAGTAAGGCCTTTGACAAGGTTCCCCATGAAATTCTTGCAAACAAGCTTGTAAAATGTGGGCTAGACAAGGCAACTGTTAGGTGGATCTGTAATTGGTTGACTGGCCGAACCCAAAGGGTGCTCAGCAATGGTTCATTTTCATCCTGGAGAGAAGTGACAAGTGGGGTGCCACAGGGTTCTGTCTTTGGCCCAGTGCTATTCAACATCTTTATCAATGACTAGGATAACAGAATTGGGAGCATACTCATCAAATTTGCAGATGACACTAAACTAGGAGGAGTAGCTAATACCCCAGAAGACAGGATCAAAATTCAAAATGACCTGAATAGACTAGAAAGCTGGGCCAAAGCTAACAAAATGAAATTCAACACAGAGAAATGTAAGGTCCTACACGTAGGGCAGAAAAATGAAATGCACAGATATAGGATGGGGGACACCTGGCTGAATGAGACCACATGTGAAAGGGATCTAGGAGTCCAAGTAGACCACAAGTTGAACATGAGTCAACAGTGCGATGCAGCAGCTAAAAAGGCCAATGCAATTTTAGGTTGCATCAATAGAAGTATAGTGTTTAGATCCAGGGAAGTAATGGTGCCACTCTATTCTGCTTTGGTCAGGCCCCACCTAGAATACTGTGTCCAGTTCTGGGCACCAGAATTCCAAAAGGATGTGGAGAAACTGGAGCAGGTCCAAAGGAGGGCAACTAAGATGATGAAGGTTTTAGAAGCCATGCCCTATGAGGAGCAACTTAGGGAGCTGGAGATGTTTAGCCTGGAGAAGAGAAGGTTAAGAGGTGATATGATCACCCTGTTTAAATACTTGAAGGGATGTCACATTGAGGGGGGAGCAAGCTTGTGTTCTGCTGCTCCAGAGAACAGGATTCGGAGCAATGAATGCAAGCTCCAGGAAAATAGATTCCACCTCAACATTAGGAAGAACTTCCTGACAGTAAGGGCTGTTCGACAGTGGAACACATTCCCTCGGAGAGTGGTGGAGTTGCCTTCCTTGGAGGTTTTTAAGCAGAGGCTGGATGGCCATCTGTCGGGGATGCTTTGATTGAAAGTTCCTGCATGGAAGAATTGGACTGGATGGCCCTTTTGGTCTCTTCCAACTCTAAGTTTCTATGATTCTATGAAACTCCTTGAGTGGCCTTGAACCAGTTGCTCTCCCAGATGCTGGTTCTGATCCTGGTAATGTACTGCAAAGGATAAGCATGTCTCCTTGTCGTCACCCAATTTTGACTGACATGGGGCCTATTTTTCCTCGGGTTCCACATTAGATATATCTGCCATTGGCTGCTCAGATTTGGAAGGGAGCAAACATCAGAAATGAGAGGGCTTTCAAGGTCTGAGTCCTCTTTGTCAGATTCTTCAGATGCCCCAAGGTGAGTTATGACACCACTCCAAGGTAGGGCTGGCATATTCTACTTCATCAAATCTGAGTATCTAATTTTCTCATTATGCAAATTATTCTAATTATATAAATTGCTCTACTCTGCATTCTAATTATGTGAACTAGGCACATTAATTGTTGGTTTTCTTTCTTCCACTGTGTTAATTCTTCACATTGTTTGTATTTGTATAATAATAATAATAATAATAATAATAATAAGAAGTTGTTTTATTTCTAGCCCACTCCTCTGAACGAGCAATCAGGGTGGGGCACAAAAGAGAGAACCAGTACAAAGTAATGTTCAAAGTGCTAGCCTTAGGACAGGAAGACCCAAAGTCAAACCACTCCTTCGTCATGGAATTTACTGTGTGACCAGGAGTCACAACTGTCTCTCAGCAAAGCTAATTACAAAGTTGCTGTGAGAGTTAAAAAAGAGAAAGAAACCAAGTAGAATAAACTTCTACATTCCTACATGAACCACTCACTCTCCCTTCCCTCCTCTTTTGTCCTTCACTACAACTTGCACTCAAACAGTGGACCCCTCCCTTGGTCCTTGCATTCTGCCACTCACACTCTTGCTTTTGCAGTTTTTCCATATTCACGGGGGTCTTGTGCCCCTAACCCTATCAAATATGGAAGGACAAATGTAATCTGAGCAATTTATAGAAAGTAAGTACTAAATTAAAGGGATTAATTAACTTGGTTAACATGCCAATTCTGACTATCATAAGATCGGAAGGTTGGCACTTTGAGGCCCATGTGCTGCAGGCTGCGGTGCGCTCCCAGCTTCTGCCATGCAAATGCAAGTAGATAAATAGGTACCACTTTGATGGGAAGGTAACAGCATTCCATGCAGTCATGCTGGCCACATGACTATGGAGTTGTCTTTAGACAATGCTGACTCTTCAACTTAGTGGCTGAGATGAGCATTGCCCCCTACATTCAAACTAAACATTCATGTGAAGGGGAAAACCTTTCCCTTTACCTTTTAAGTATTAACAAGCAAAATCCAAGGTGCTGCATAAAGTAGAGAGGAGTCTATTGAAAAAGATGCAGGGCTACAGGAGTGTCCATAATATGCTTTTCTTTCTGGATACAGCTATAGATGCTCACAGCTCTTTTGTTTTTCTGTTGATGCTGGCAAGCAAACTGAAAAGAACATAGAAAGGTCAAACTGGAAGAAATGCATTCCAGAAAGGGTTACCAAAACTGCAGCCCATTCATATTGTCTGTTTTTGATCTACCCACAGTTTCTAAGTCCCAGAATACCTTAGCTCAATAAAGCAGGCTTGGGAGAATAACTAGGAATAAATTATAGAGGGAACAAGTGTAGTGCTTCACCATAATCAGTTTTGGAACACAAGAAATAGGGTGAGCTCTCTGTGGTTCTGTCTGACACTGCTGTCCTCCATCTCAGGGTTGCCTCAATCTTCCCCAGATTGTGGCCATGGCAGCTGCACACCACAGCCCCGATCTGACCTTTCCAAGGTTCAAAAAGGAGCCACAATAAACAGCTCCATTTTGCGCCCCAGAAAGGGTGCGATAGCTGTGGTGCCGCAGCTTTAGGCGCTCCTTTGGTGCTTGACACAGTACCAGAGGAGCATCATGATGCCACACACCATGTGGAGTGGCACACTGTGTCACACCAACCTGGGGGCGGAGTCGGGCCATGCATCATGTGGACACCATGCCTTGACTCCATCCCCAGGTCAACCTTTATGGCATGTGTCCACAATTCCTCAGTCACTAAATGGTGGAAGACCAGTATGATGAATTGGTTCCACACTTGAGGGAGGAAGGGAGCAGAAAGTAGATAACATTTGGTAAAGCTTTATGCTTATCAGTCCCATATTGGATCATGACCAAAGTACTCCCAATTGGCTGTAGCTTTTCACATTTTAAGGTCAAATGAAGGGGCTGCTAATTAGCCATCTATAAACTAAAATAAAATATGTGGATTAATCAAAAGAAAGATTAAAACATCCAGAAAACATAATGCAAGATCCCCTCTCTCAATCTCTCTCTCCCCCTCTTTCTAAAATGAACTCCTGAAAGCAGTCAGAGAGCAGAAATTTCTTGAGACTGAACAGAGAACCAAAATCCTTAATATCTGACTAGCATATCACATGGTCATTTCCCATAACATCCAACCTCCTATTATGGATATATTCAGGTGTAAGCTTTGGTATGCTTGGAGAGTGATTTATCTTTTTTGGGCAGTGTGCAAAGGTAATCTCAAAGATGCCTTTTATTGGCATCAGAAAGTACCCCGGACTCTTTGATTGTGTATTTGCATATGATATGTCTTTAAACAGCTCTTTTTCAAAATACAAAAAAAAAAATCAAGCATATGTTTGTATGTTTAGAAATATGTTAAGTGTATGTGTAAAAACTTTTTAAAAAATGAAATGTCTTGTAAAAATTTATGAAGACAAAGATGGACCAAAACATTTTGCTGTGTGGTGGGGGGTGGGGGGGAAATCAATGTAAAACACAACAAGTAACACTTTCAGTATGCAAAGAAATGGGGTGCTTTTCAAACACTGTGACAGTACAAATGAACTACTTTTTTAAAAGTTATTTTTCAAATTCTGGTATATATACTTTGAGGGTAAACGACTCATGTAACCTCACAACAAATATTAAAATGACTGCTAAAAACTGTGAATCTATGAAATGGGATGAAACACTATGAACCCATTCAGAGTATGCAATTATAGCATTTTAACTGCCATGGTTGCTGGGATTTGCAGTTCAGAGAGGGGTATTTAGAATTTTCAGCCAAAGTGCTCCAGTGCCTCGCCAAACTACAAGATTCCACAGGATGCAGTTAAAAGTATGAACATTATGCTATAGTTGTGTAACTGTCCTGTTGTTATTTAAATTTACTTCACAAATATATGTCCTGGATGCCAGAGTGAAATCTTTGCTCATTATGTCTCAGAGGTCACCTCACTATAAATTCTACAACAAAATAGTGGTATCAGGAGTCTTTAATGTGACTATTTGGAGAACAGACTGAAGAACATTTAGGAGTAACATTTATCATCAGGCAAACTATTGGAAAAAAGGGTCAAACTCAGCTAATTATTTCTCTCCGATGGCTGGCTTGAGTTGATGCAAGTATCACATGAGAAATGCTGCTAGCCCTCACTTGGTTGAGATACATTGATATTTCTCATTTTAAAAGTACCCATTATGAGAAAGCTATTTGAAATAATGGATATGACATCCTTGATGATTTGCATGCAGTAGATAAGGCAACAGTCTATCAGCTCACTGAGCATTTGAGATTAGAGAGCTGGGACTTGGCTTTGTGTGTTCCATATACAAATGCTGCAGTCCATGGATTCCAACAGAGAAATACTTTCAACTGCCAAGTTATTAAATACTTAAGTACCAGAGAGTGCAGAATCTCTTTGCAATGGGAATTTTCAGGTCCTTGTGCTTTGCTGTGGGACTCTAAAAATGTCTGTAGTGTTTGCCACAAAACAGCATAGTGTAAGATGTTGATGGCTTTAAATATTCTTGCTGATCTATTTTTAATGGGAGATCAATGCAACTTAAAAGGTCAAAATTGTTACAGGACCACTGATTGCTCATGAATACATCTTTCCTCCACTGTTTTTCTTTTGCCTTTTCGTAGCACACACAGTGGATTTCTAGTATATATAATCACTATGTGCCATTTGTTGTTCTTATTAGCTGCTCTCAAGTCCATCCAGACGCATGATGACCCTTTGGATGAGACATTTCCAAGTCCTCCACTGCTTTGCGCAAAACTTGAAAATTCGCACCTTTGACCTCTTTGATTGTGTCCATTCATCTAGTGTGTGGCCTTACTCTCTTTCTTCTGCCTCTTAGGTTTCTTATAATTATTGTCTTTTCTAATGAGTCATGTCTTCTCATGACATACCGGTAGCCAAAATATAGCAGCCTCAGTTTGGTCATCTTGGCTTCCAGAGAGAGTTCAGGCTTGATCTTTTTAAGGACCCATTTTTTTGTCTTTTTGACTGTCCATGGTATCATCAGCACTCTTCTTCAGGACCACATCTCAAATGCATTGATTATCTTCTTATCCTTTTTCTTCACTGTTTATTCCTTACATCTATACATGGTGATGAGGAATACAATGGCCTGTACAATTCTAACTTTGGTGATTAGTCATATATCTTTACTCCTTAGGATCTTTTCTAGTTCTTTCATAATTGTCCTCCCCATTCCTAGCCTTCTTCTGATTTCTTGCCTATGGTCTCCATTCTCATCAATGTTTCATCCAAGGTATGGAAACTCTTTTACTATTTCAATTTCCCCACTGTCTAGGTTGAATTTTTGTAGCTCCTCCATGGGTTAGGAATAGATTTTTTTCTGTTTTCTCATTAAGATGGGTATCTTCATTCTATCCTATTATGCAAGTGAAGGGTCTTCACCTTTGCATTCCTAGTAATATTCAGCATCTTGAGTAATCAACTAATGATTAGTTGCAGAATGTAAATTATGCTTTAGAAGCAAATGTAGACACATCCTTTCTGCAAAAAAAATTAGCCATGGTTTATTCCATTTCTGGTACAATCCAGTATACATCTACTTAGAAGTTAGTATTGATTACTTCAATGAAGCTAACTCTCTGATAAGAATGTGTAGGACTATGACCTAATTCCTCTTCAGCCATTTGGATGTTACAAGAAATCCTTAGTAGCATGTTACATTTTCAGAACCATTTTCTATCACCTCTGTAATCTGATGGTTCTCAGACTTTTTACCCATGTAACTTGCTTTACATCTACATACAGGGTAAAAACCTCGTGCCCCTGCTTGACATAATATATGACTATGAATAAACATATTTTTCTTCTTTACTGTACTGTTTTGATTCACACATTCATGTATATTCATATTTTAACATTTTATAGAGAGGTAGCTCTCCTCCTTCCCCTTTCCCCTCTAGCAGAGGCTCCAAGTGCCCTCCTTGCCTTTGTTTCCCCTACAGGACATAAAAAGTTTGGGAAGAGGGAGGAGGAGGATCAGGGCATCCAAGTCTCACAATCCCCCCATTGAGCACCTCTTGTGCCCCCCCCCTCAGTGTTCCACCCCACAATTTGAGAACAACTATTATAATCCAAATGCAAAGTTATTTTGGAAAGTTGGGGAGATGGCCCAAAATTAACAAAATGAATTTTGAGACAATTGAACATACAGTTCTGCCTTTCAGTAGGAAGAATCCATTCAACAAATGCTATACCTGGCTTAGCTTAGTAGCTGCAGTACATGTAAAAAGAACTGGTGATTTTAAAAGACACACTCTAACTATTCATGCTAACAATTTCTGCAGTTGTACAATAGTGCTACCAAAGATGACACAAATGCTGCATCTTGTCTTTTTTGTTCGGAAACATAACAGAAATAACTAAACCCTTTTTATCAGACCCAAAATGAGGTTTGTAGAGGCCCTAGTCATTTTTCCAAACTGAAGCCATCATTCTAAATTTAGGAACTCATACTACATCTATTTGTCATCCCAATATGATTAAAGATGCAGTAACCAGATTTGCTTGTGTGCTATAAAGAAATGTATGTCTAATGATGCCCTTTAGAGTGTAACATTCTTGGATCAAGTTGACAGAGCTAGTGCCTTTGTTTTTGTTTTTGTTTGTTTTGTTTTTTGTTTTGGCAGCATCTGGATTATTTTGGTACCACTATAAGGTTTTCACTTGAAATCATCCATAGCAAGGTCTTTCTCTAGGGAGGGAGGGATTGATTATAGATAAAGATATTAAGGACATAGAATGGTGGCTAGTAGTTTCCATGTCATTGGAATGGTGAATCAATTTCAAGTTGCAGGTTGAACTTTAAAGGAACTCCACAAGGTGCTGAATTCAATCCCCTCAAACAGGTTGTGTATATAGGGTATCTCATTTATAGTTAAGGTTAAAACTGAGATTGGATTCACCACCACACTAACATGGAAGCTTCCAGCTGCCTCAGAGTAATTTTATACAGTACATCCTCACCATATACTTTCCCATGCACTGCTATCTATGTGCAGCTTTCCCACAGCTGGCCCCAACCTCCCACTTGATGTACTGCTATGAGCATAAAGCTACAGTCACTGATGTGTTACATGTGTTATCAGCACACACTAGGGGGAAAATAAATGCATTGTCCCTTTATTCATGGGATGTGGTGGATTTAATTCCTATGAGTGTTTGTTAAAGTGATGGAATATATGCATCCAGCTTGAACCAGGGCCTCAATTTTCAGTGCTTTACTTTACATACCATCAGCATTCTAGCTTTACAAAATGCTGGAAACTAAGGACAACATATTTTACATCCTTCAGACAGACTCCTGGTCTGAAGGATGTCAGCTTAACTTTTCAACTTCAGTTGACTTAGTTGACCAATCCAGGCCCTCCAAAGTCCTTGCAGATGAGTCAATCACCAGTATGGACTACTCCCAATAAATGAAGACCACCCTGAATATGCCAAGTCTTGTCTCACTTTGATAGCTAAGAAGAATTGACACCTGGCTGAATGAAACTACGTGCGAAAGAGACCTAGGAGTCCAAGTTGACCATAAATTGAACATGAGTCAACAGTGCGATGCGGCAGCTATAAAGGCCAAGGCAATTTTAGGCTGCATCAATAAAGTATAGTGTCTAAATCTAGAGAAGTAATAGTGCCACTCTACTCTGCTTTGGTCAGGCCCCAACAGGAATACTGTGTCCAGTTCTGGGCACCACAATTCAAAAAGGATGTGGAGAAACTGGAGCGGGTCCAAAGGAGGGCAACTAAGATCATGAAGGTTTTGGAAGCCATGCCCTACGAGGAATGACTTAAGGAGCTGGAGATGTTTAGCCTGGAGAAGAGAAGGTTAAGAGGTGTAATGATAGCCCTGTTTAAATATTTGAAGGGATGTCATATTGAGGAGGGAGCAAGCTTGTTTTCTGCTGCTCCAGAGATTAGAACATGGAACAATGGATGCAAACTGCAGGAAAAGAGATTCCACCTCAACATTAGGAGGAACTTCCTGACAGTAAGGGTTGTTGACAGTGGAACACACTACCACAGAGTGTAGTGAAGTCTCCTTCCTTAGAGGTCTTTAAGCAGAGGCTGGATGGCCATCTGTCGGGGGTACTTTGATTAGGGGTTCCTGCATGGCAGGGGCTTGGACTGGATGGCCCTTGTGGTCTCTTCCAATTCTATGATTCTAGTTCTTGGATAGGAGATCACCACAGAATACCAAGGATCTTCAGGCAGGGCTGAAAAAGAATTCTGCCTGAAACTCTGAAGTGTCATTGTTGCCAAAACTGACAACTCTTGGCTAGATTGATTAATGGTCTGACTTAGTATAAGGCAGCTTCCTGTGTTCCTACATTGCCAGGCAGGGGTCACCAAGCAACAGCTGACCACTCTTGTACCATGTTGCCATGTAGAGTTAATCCAGCATCTGACTCTTCTGGCCTGTCTCTGAACACATCACAGTTTCTATCTCTCTTTGTTCCTTATCTGTCTGATCCAGCACCTGGGTTTCAACCCATCCTTGACCCTTTAGTCGTGATCTGTCTAACTGAACTTTGGATACAGCCTGTGTCAGGACTAATCTGTGGTTTGACATGATGACAATATTTGCATCAAAGAACTAAACTTTTGCCTGCAAAGATGCCAAGGCCACTAAAAATGTGAATCATTTGCCTAATCTGTCTGCTGAAAATTTCAAGCTTCTTTTTGGCAAATCATCCCATTCTTATGATATGTGTTGTTGTTGTTCTTGCTGCTGCTGTGGCTGTTATTGTTGTGTGCCTTCAAGTCCTTTCTGATTTATGACAACTCTTAGAGCAAACCTATCTTGGCAAGTTTTTTTCAGAGGGGATTTGCCTTTGCCTTCCTCTGAGGCTGAGAGAGTTTGACTTGCCCAAGGTCACCAAATGGGTTTCCATAGCTGAGTGGAGATTCAGACTCTGGTTTACAGAGACATTGTTCAATTCTCAAACCACTACATCATTCTGGCTATCTTATGATGTATTCAATGGCTCCCAACAATCTGGACATAACACCATAGTGGCATGGAGATTATCATGTTCAGCAACAGCACAGGTATCACCATCACCTTAATTGCACTCAACAATAAACTCTGATTGATAAAGCAGATAAGAAGGTAATATGGTTCACATAGCCATCCATCATGTTAACTACTGCCAGCTGCTCATTTTTCCCCAGGAATTTCTCCAGCTTCTTCCATGGTTCAGAGCTGCAGTTCCCTCCCCATAATCACATATTTGGTCAAGGACATCTCTGCACTACCAGATTTATTTCTACATCTTTGTCATCAAGACAATTTAAAGGACAACTGCAGTCAGTCAACCAATTGAGGCAACACAGAAAAATGCCATTTTTGCAGCAATCCTCTTGGTCCTCTCTTAGGGCTGGCCTCTCTTGTAATAGGCTATTTGCATGTTTGTAATCAAAGCAATTCCTCTCAAAGTAGCAGCTTTGTTTCACATGTATTATTATCATTTTAAAACATTTACTATATTTTATACTGACCCATAATAACAAAATAAAATTTAAGTACAATACAATAAAATGGGAAAGACAAGAGGCTCTTTCTAGTCTTAATTTTTCCTGTATGTATAGGGGTTTCCAGTTTTTCAGCATTTTTTCAGCATTTTTTTTCTCTCTACCTCTTCTTTGCTGAACAAAAATCAATCAGCTTTAACACACATTCAGTAAACACCATAAACTTCATTTTAATAAGAACTCTCAGTGCCTCCCTTGCCCTTGATGATCTTGCAGAGGCCACATGCTGTGTGTATTGATCCTAAGAGCAACCACATGCAACCTTTCCAAACAATTGTGAGACTCCTCTTAAATAGTTGTTGCCATGATGAGAACTGGCCACACTGATCATACACAATACATTCTTCACAAGAAGGTTGGAATCCAGTTAGATTCTTATTCATATCTAAGTATCCCTTATTGAAGCAATTAGATACATTTCATACATATGTTCCCATTCAGTTTTATTTAACTTATATCCTGTCTCTCACTTTGCACAGGACCCAAGTTCTTCAGTTCAAAGTCGCTGAAACAGAGTTACGTTGTCCATATAGATTGTGCATTGATATGTATCTGTTTGACATGCTGAAAATGGCAGTTCTCCTCCTTTGGTTGAACATTCAGCTGAGCATTGCATTGCAAATTTGATTGTATAATGTTGTTGTTGTTGTTTGTTGTTAGCTGCCTTTGAGTTGAGCTTGATTCATGGTGACCCTGTGAATGAAACTACTCCAAGACCCAAGGCTCTGGCCCATGGTCTCCCTGACTGAGTTTATCCATCTGGCATGTGGTCTTCCTCTCTTTCTACTGACCTCTATCTTTGCCAACATCATTGTCTTTTCTAATGAGTTGTGCCTTCTCATGATATGCCTCGGTTTAGTAATTTTGGCTTCCAGGGAATGTTCAGTCTTGATTTGTTCAATTGTTTGCCTCTTTGACCATCCACAGTACCCTCAGCACTCTTTGCCAGCACCACATCTCAAATGAATTCTTCCTATCCGCTTTCTTCACTGTCTACCTCTCACATCCATACATGGTAATGGGGAATACAATGGCTTGGATGATTTTAACTTTAGTGTTCAGCTGCATATCTTTACATTTTAAGATTTAGTTCTTTCATAGCTGCTTTTCCCACTCCTAATCTTCTTGACTGCAGTCTCTGTTCTCATGAATGTTTAATCCAAGCTATGAGAGATCTTTAACTATTTCTATTTCCTCATTATCTAGATTGAATTTATGTAAATCCTCCCTGGTAATGATTTTTGTTTTCTTTAGCCCCACCTTTATGCTTTTTTAAAACTTTCTTTAGTGATTGTTCCAAGTTTGTGATATTTTACACTAGTAGTATGGTGTCATCTGCATATCTTAGATTGTTGATGTTCCTTCCTCCTATCTTCACTCCTCTTTCCTCTGTATCTAAACCAGCTGTATGTATGATATTTTCTGCATACAAGTTGAACAGATAGCGTGATAAAATGCAGCCTTGCCTGACCTCTGCCAATTAGGAACCATTCTATTTCTTCTCTGTATTCTGTTCTTAGAGTAGCCTCTTGTCCAAGGTACATATTCCTCAACAGGACTATCAAATGTAGCGGCACTCCCATTTCTTTAAGAACATTCCATATTGCCCCACAAAATGACAAAAGAGCCCATGACAGGGAATGAATGTATGTGGAGGCAGTAACGGCCTGTAATACCTAGCAAAAATGAAGGAGCTATATTGCAAAAGCACACACTTCTTTAGACCAGTCTGGATTGCAGCAGGGGTTGATTAGATTTTCGGCTATTGCAAATCATTGCTTTTGTGGATAATACTGAATGTAGGGATTTATACCATTCAGGGGCTTTGTTCCATTTGCTGCAATGATTTTTTTCAGAGTGCTGTAAAACTACCAACAAGCTTGAAGGATACCCTAAAAAAGAGCTATGCTTCTGCATGTGAAATTATTCTGCCTGGCAGTTGAAAAACTCTATGAAGTGTAGATTTCCATTCCATTGTAATGAAAACAGCATTTAAAGGCATTTTCAAAGCAATCAGCGAATGGATGTTCCACCATTCTCTC
This sequence comes from Urosaurus nigricauda, assembly GCA_034509955.1. Taxonomy (NCBI): domain Eukaryota; kingdom Metazoa; phylum Chordata; class Lepidosauria; order Squamata; family Phrynosomatidae; genus Urosaurus; species Urosaurus nigricauda. Next base: position 44,009,880 of record JAOEGL010000004.1, on the reverse strand, counting down.
TTCTCCTCTTTTCACTAAATCTCTTTGCTTTAAATTTTTATGATGCCTTATTACAGTGTTCCAAAAAAAATTCATAGACCTTTCACAAAGAGTCATTTCTAATTTAACTAGAAAGCAAGGAAAGATCATTTCTAGTTATAAAGTTCATCTGGTTACAGAACAGTAGGATCCCATGTGGCAAATGCATTATTTCCCTTTGCTCATCATTTTGTCCTCTAATGATCTTTAAATGTACTTGCACAGAAGGAGGAAGTCTAGTAAGAGAGCTATTCTGGGGCTACTACTGGAGTTCAGAGATGAAGGAGAGAAACTAGGACTCTTGAGACCTATCTCGCTTACTAGGTAGTTGTGAATGATTCATTACACTTCAGATTTTATCCAAGCCTGTGTGAGCTAAAATTTTGGACAAATATTACCCAAGGCTAGCAAATAAAGGAAGAAAAATGACATTCCAAGCTGATTTACACCTTTAATGATAAGATACCAGTTTTCAGTTAGAGTTTGAAAGCTCCACCATGTCCCTATGTGTCAAGAAAAGTGTTTTCTAATGTCTCTTAGGACAAAAATTATACTTGGTTAATACCTTTGCTATGACCACTGAAAGTGGCATGTAAAGTGGTATAAGCTTTTAAGGCTTCTAGGAGTCTTTAGTAGACATGACTGCCACGTTGCTCTGTCCTTCTGCTCTAAGCCAACTCAGGAACCTAGAAGCTTTAAAAAAAATTGAGGATATAGTTTGTGGAAATGGAGATGGACCATTAATTATGCATCCCAGCAAGATGAAAGCTAAAACTTTAACACAAGGGTAGTGTTCATGATAAAGGGCGTAAATACCCTTGAAGGCACCAGATCCTGTCTGATCTTGGAAGCTAAGCAGGGTCAGCTCCTCTTAGTATTTGAACAGAAGACTGCCAACAAATACCAGGTGCTGTGGGCTATATTTAAGGAGGAGGAACTGGAAAAAAACCACCTTTGAATATTCCTTGCCTAAGAAAACTCTGAAATTAATGGGGTCACCATAAGCCAACAGGCAGCTTGAAGGCACACTCACATGCACAAAGTGTTCATGCTGCCCCCCTGATGTTGTCGGGCTGCAACTGCCAGTAGTCCCTACCCAGCAGAGTCAATATTGAGAGTTGCATGTTTCCCACCCTTACTTCAACACATATTTTCCTTGGTGAGTCTATTCCCTGTTGTAAAGGAATACCCTTACCTAAATAGACTGTGTTACTCCAGAAATTAGGACCTAGACTAAGGAATTCAAATTACAAGATATGTTTTTCAAAATAGTGTGAAGAGCACAATGGGGTGTTGATGCAGTTTATTTCCTTTACTGACATGAAATACAGTTGGGCCTCCATATCCATGGACGGATTTTTTTATCCACTGATTCAACCATCTGTGGCTTCTGGTTTTACCTATGCTGTTTTTAACTTATGTTTTAATGTTGGTGATATTTATTTATTTATTAACTTTTGTAGTCAATGTTTATTTCTGGCTTTTCAAATTATTGTAACCTGCCTTGAATCCCATTGTGAGAGAAAGGTGGGATATAAATCCTTGAAATAAATAAAAATAAAAATAGCTTGAAAATATTTCCAAAAATATAAATTCCAAAAAGCAAACATTGATTTTGCCATTTTATATAAGGGACACCATTTTACTATACCATTGCATTTAATGGGGCTTGAGCATCCATGTATTTTGGTATCCATCGGGTGTCCTGGAACCAAACTCCAGTGGGTACCGAGGATCCACTATACTTAATAGATTACCTTTGAGGCTCCCATAATTCTGAGTTGTCATGGCTGGCAGACTAGAAATGAGTCAGGAAGCTGGCAGATGGAAATGAAACCTGAGAATTCAGTCTCAGAACACAAAGCCAAACTTTCGCATCTTTACAAAATCCCTCAGCCCATCTGTTCCTTGATACCTGTGGAACTAGCCTTCTGGCCATCTGTAGTTGTGGCACTGAAGTACAGGAAAGAGAAGAGAGAGTGCTTCCTTCCTCTGGCAAGCAACCATGCTGATGCAGAAAGTAAGACTGGTAGAATCTTCCATTTCAAAAAATATGAAGGCAAGTTTCAGAAATATGAAAGAAATGTGAGTTGCTTATCAAGGCATAACTGCCTTGTGGGAGCTGTTTCAAACTTCTTCTATGAGATGACTTCTCTTTGTGCATTACCCTCACTGCATAGTCCTCTGCAGATTGCATTTTGTGGTACCATGAGTATGTGAATAGATCCAGTGTACACAAACAACTTACTGCATGAAGTAAATAGATGCCACCTGGAGGTAAGGACAGGTTGCCAGCCTTTTCATTGCTTTTCTTTGAATACCAGAAGCATTCTTATCCTGTCTCAGTTCCAACTTGAGTTGTGAGGGTTTAATCTTTTATCCCTGGATGTGTGTGTGCATTTTTGTGCATTTCCTCCAAAATGTATGCATTTGTTCATGTTTTTATTAATGTGTGCATTTCCCCACACACCTTCCCCATACATTTTCTTTCCTGTGTGATTTAGCACACTTTCTAAATATATACACTTTTAGGCATACAGATTTTTTTAAAAAAATATACATATTTTAGTCACGCATTTTTTAAAAGTGATGCATAGGCTTCATTTGGTATATTATTATTTTTCACTGAAACACTAAAGGGTTTCTGAGAGAAGATATGTTTGCTCCTATTGCCAGTTTTGGGAGATGTGAAATGAATACTTTCATAGGGAAATGCAAATCTAATATAGTTGTGGTTTCCATGTCATAAAGGAATGGTAAGTCTCGACTGGTGTTCCATTTGTGTCTTCTCATATATATGAGTTTTTTTCTATATGTTCATCTATTACTGAGATAAATATATTCATTTAAATTTCTGATAAATTTCATCACACTAATAGTTGTCTGGGGGCCTATGTTAAAACCGCCTGGAGAGGGGAAGAGAGGGGAAAGGAAGTGGCTGGAAAGGATGATTGGTTGGTTTGCAGATGATATTGCTACATTGACTAATCCAGGCTAATTTAGAGAGAAACCATTACTCAGGCAGGCTTGGAGAGAGGAAAACTTTAGTCATTTCACTGTTTCTCCATCCTGCCAAATGTAATGCCTGAGTTATGTTCAGAACGTGCTCATTTCCCAAGCAATGGGCTTCCCTATTAACATTTATGTGGCATTGTGTGCAAGGCATTCCCCACCGCATTCATTCAGCGAGTGAGACAAGATGTAGAGCAGCATGCTTGATCCTGTCCAGTGCGTTTGCTGGGCACAGTTTTAATTAGAGACAGTTCAGTGGCTAATTTCCCTGGGACTTTGCCATGTTGAGTCATAAGGCCCCCTCCCCACCATGAATACATATATAGCTCCCTTAACTTTCCCTTCCTCTCTTCCTCTCTCCAAGTGCAATAAGATGCTTTACTGCTGACTGCATGACAAACTGCACTGCAAAAGGAAGAGAAGCAAAAGGCTGCAGAGTTTGCAGCTGCAGTCAACGGTTTCAGCCCCCTTTCCCCAGCTCCTTGGGGAGCCTGGTGCTACAAAAGGTTACTGTTCTGATTTGGTAATTAGTTCCAGTTCCAATAGTAGGGCTAATCACAGTAGGGGGGGATCTAGGCGGAGGAGTCCCTCCTGCTGTAAAACCAGATCAGCTTCAAATCTAAACAATATTTCCCTGCAGAGTTTTACTTTCAGGTCCCATCCTAGTAATGTTAGTGAGATGCTCAGGGATTATTTTATTTAGCCCACCTGGGCTTTCTCATAGATCCCCTAGCTTGTACATATGATATTACTAGTGTGGTAGCCGAAAAAGAAAATGGATGTTTATTCGCCAAAACAACAGATTCATGTTATACATAAAAATGAGGTATGAACATGTATATACCTAGGCCCAGTAAGGGATGGGTGAAAGAGGATTTTGTTTGGTCCTCGTTTTAAAGTGAACTGATCTAATTCACATTTCCCTGCATAATATGCAGATTGGAATACAGCTACCCTTGAGACTCTGGACTTCTCTGTATTTTGTGATGCAATTCTCTGCTGAAAATCTGTGTGCAAAAAATCTGTGTGTATATCAGGGGGAAACTGCAAACATAAATGTTACATTAGAACAATGGGGTGAAAGTACATAGGTTAGGGAAATGAAAATCATTACAATTTTTTATGAATTAGAATGATCCACAGATGCAACAGATTTATGATTGGAAATACGTAAAACTGTCATAGGTCAGCCATAGACAGGTTTGTATCTCCCTGAGCTAGAATGCAGAGTCATCCCACCAACTCAATCAAGACAGTTTACGTTTGGGAGCAGAGTAAAGGAAAATGATGCATCACAGCCACACAAGGGGCTTTCTTTTATGATTGCTAACAACTGAACAGAGTTGATTGCACTTTCCTGGGCAAGATCACAGGACCACAGCTTGAGCTGGTCACACTACATTCTTTTAAAGCATTTACAAGCAGTCTTGATGGATGTCAGTCAGTGGTGTCATTAAGGTTGCCATCACCCAGTGCAGTAACTCGTGGTATCACCCTGCCATTGACCTCCTTCCATACCACACCCTACATTCTTAGTAATGTTTTTTGGACTAATATTATTCATAAATTGTAAATCCTGTATATCACTGAATGCAATGGCCATAGCTGTGATATAAACAACTAGCAAAATTATAATTATACCTTTAAATTACAATATCATATGCACAGCCTGAATCTATTTACATGTACATTGTTTCATGTGGTTAAAATGGAAATTAGGAAATATGTGATGTTTTAAAGAAAATTTAAAAAGAATAAAAACAATTTTATTTTTTAAAAATTCTGGGGCCTCTCCTTCCTCTTCCCACTGAGCCTCGCCCCACTCACACCATCCCTTCAGCATCTTAAAGCAACACAGGTGAATGCCTCATATCATTTCTACCAAAAGAAATAATAATAATAATAATAATAATAATAATAATAGAATTTGGCAGGTGGGGAGACAAAAATCACAACTGAAATCATGTTCATAGACAGGGAGAGGAAGCTAGAATTTGTTAGCTAGGTTGAGAAGGCCTGCTGGAAGAGATCTGTCTTAAGAGACTTTTTGAAGGCTTCAAGAGAAGAGATGTGACGAATCTCCTCTTGCAGGTCATTCCACAAGTTTGAAGCAGCTGTAGAGAAGGCCCTTTGAGTGACAGAAGTTAGCGTAGCTCTTTTCGGCTGAAGTAAATTCTTACTTGAGGACTTCAGTGTGTGGATGGACAGTACAGAAGAAGGTGTTCCCTTAAGTATTCTGGACCCAAACCATGTGTCTCAAATCCATCCATCCAATCAACCTCCCTTAGAGGGTCACTTGGTGTGGTCTGAACTTCCCACACACCCCTAGTGATGCCCTTGCTGTCAGTTACTGAAGACACAACTCGGAAGTGTGTCTGCACTGGTCACAGTACACTATGTGGAAAAGGAAGCCTATCTTGGGAGAAAGGCAAGGTATATATTCAATAAATAATAAATAAATAAGATGCAAATGTTCTTGGGGCATTAAGATGTAGAATCATAGAGTTGGAAGAGACCACAAGGGCCATCCAATCCAACCCCCTGCCATGCAGGAACTCTCAATCAAAGCATCCCTGACAGATGGCCATCCAGCCTATGCTTAAAGACCTCTAAGGAAAGAGACTCCACTACACTCCGAGGGAGTGTGTTCCACTGTCGAACAGCCCTTACTGTCAGGAAGTTACTCCTAATGTTGAGGTGGAATTTCTTTTCCTGTAGCTTGCATCCATTTTTCTATGTTCTAGTCTCTGGAGCAGCAGAAGACAAGCTTGCTCCCTCCTCAATATGACATCCCTTCAAATATTTAAACAGGTCTATCATATCACCTCGTAACCATCTCTTCTTCAGGCTAAACATACCCATCTGCCTAAGGCGTTCCTCATAGAGCATGGTTTCCAGACCCTTCATGATCTTAGTTGCCCTCCTTTGGACACATTACAGTTTCTCCACATCCTTTTTGAATTGTGGAGCACAGAACCACACACAGTATTCCAGGTGGGGCCTGACCAGAGCAGAATAGAGTGGCACGATCTAGATGTTATACTTCTATTGATGCAGCCTAAAATTGCATTGGCCTTTTTAGCTGCCACATTGCACTGTTGACTCATGTTCAACTTATGGTCTACTTGGACTCCTAGATCCCTTTCACATGTAGTTTCATTCAGCCAGGTGTCCCCCCATCCTATATCTGTGCATTTCATACCTTACTTTTCTTCGTGTTGAATTTCATTTTGTTAGCGTTGGCCCAGCTTTCTAGTCTATTCAGGTCATTTTGAATGTTGATCCTGTCCTCTGGGGTATTAGCTACTCCTCCTAATTTGGTGTCATCTGCCAATTTGATAAGTGCATCAGATAATTCTTTATCTGGTCAACTTGCTTATTTTCCCTCCTCTGTTACATCACTACCATGCAGATTTCTGTCATATCAGGCTGCCTTCATATGCAGCAAGACAGTCCAGCCCAGATGATGCAGAGTTGTGTGAGGATGATGACTTTCCTGTGATCTGTCCCCATGCTGGTCCAATAATTCTGGAGAGAGTGCCTGCATAGCTGACACACAGTGAAGGGACAATTAAGAGAAGCTCAAGTCACTCAGCTTACCACCAGGATCCTTACAGATGTTGCTGACCTGTAGCTTGATGAGGAATTCACTCATGCAGACACAAACTAAAAGCAGTTTTCTGTCTTAAACCTCTTCTCTTTTAAAAACAAAGAAAGACAACTGTGTTTATGGGTAGTGTGGAAGGTAATTCAGCCATTTACATTCAAATGACACTCTCTAAAGATGTGGGCTGCTTAATGTTAATGATTTTATATACATTCATCTGATCCTGTGAACAGATGTTGTCTTTGAAATAAACCTTATTGGTAACCAATTGGGTCTTTCTTTAAAAAGAAGGGACTCTCTCACTTGGGGTATACATTTTTCCAACTAAGAGAAGAAATAGAGGCAATAAAATGTTAATATCTGAGCCCAGATTTCAAGAAGATATTGCTGAGCATCCTGCTTGGACCAGTGATCTAACAAGTTTGCAGACCTTGGAAAATTTTAATTCATTGACATTACTCATTAGGGTTTTGAAAGGTTGCTTATTGCTTTTATACATTATACTGCAAAAACCCATATTGCATTTTTCATTGCATTATTTGTTACTTTTCATTACTTGTTTGGAAAAAAATGATTGATGTGTATAACAGATAACTTACAATATTCCACTCAGTATGCAGCTAAAATATCTTCAGAACTCACTTTCAAAGTATCCGGAATGTTGCATCAAAAATGAACTACATAGAATCAGAGAGTTAGAAGAGACCAAAGGCCACTGAGTCCAACCCCCTGCCATGCAGGAATACAAAATCAAAGCACACACACACACGACAGATCATCCAACCTCTGTTTAAAAACCTCCAAAGAAGGAGATCCACTACACTCTCAGGGAGTGTGTTCCACTGTTGAACAACTCTTCCTGTCAGGATGTTCTTCCTAATGTTGAGGTGGTAGTTTGAACTTGGTATATTACTTTTAAATTTTAAACTTGTGTGTGTTCTTACCAGAAAAGTAACATTTTACAAGTAACTACATTAATCAGAGTTCATTTGTTTTCAACTCTACAAAATAATTTATAAAATAAGCAGTGTGAAATGCTCTTTCTGCTCTTTTTCAAGAGTCTCAGAATAGTATTATTTCAAAACATGGTCTTGGAACTCATCAGGCATTTGGTTACATCCTTGGAACAATATTTGTGTGTTCCAGTGGCTCTGAAATATTCTTATTCATAACTTCTGTACACCCTGAGACTTCTGCTCTTACAATTAGTTCAGGGGATGAGTACAATATGTAACTAACATTTTCTAACTTTAATTTTAAAATAAGTTTTTAAACCATTCTCTTGTGTTTCATCAATCTTGGCTGCAAATCAACCCAGTGATTAATCCAATGAGTGGATTGTCTATGAGACACCAGGATGCTGTGGCACAGATTGAGAGAATTATCAAATTCCATTTCCTTTCATCTAATATAATGGTGTTGCCACAATCCTGAAATTCAAACACACAGAATGACTAGTGTCCTGTTAGGAGGTTATGATAGCATAAGTCCATGTTGCACCATCATGAGTCATCATCACCATCTTCTGCCTCTGCTTCTTCTTGCAGAAGTTAGAAATCTCTATTGACCTTACTCAATGACCCAAATTTTCCTAACCACCTTTTAACTGCAGGAACTTAGAGAAGAGAAGCCATAATCTGCTGGACCTACCACCTCCTCCATGCCATACCGTTTTCCTTATGATTTTTCTCATTTAAATTGTTTCCCTCATTTAGATTGATTTAGTGACTGCAGAGAACTAGCTGGCTATGCTCCTTTAGCCAGATACAAAACAATGAGGAAGTCTTCCAGAAGTCTTGTTAGAATATTTAGTACAGTATATTAATATATTGTTTTATTTTTTAAAAATATTTTTAGCATTTTATAGTCTTGTGTTTTATCATTGTTTGTGAATATATATGTTTGATGTTCCATCTACAGTTAAAGCATGGGTGGAGGGGATGAGAAGGGAGATGTATATGGAACTTTTATATTACAGTTCCAGAATGACAGATTTCAGCCATTATTTGTTCTGAGTTTGAAAACAGGATAAAGGTTGTTCATATTTAAGAGACTAATATACAAAATAGTTTGGGATAAAATCATAAACAACTTAAAAACACACAACAAAACAAACAACATGTCTGTGAAGAGAATAATGAGATTTCAACTTCAGGAAACTGACAATAGTTACAGATGTTTTACTGGCTCTGCCAACAATTAGGATGGGGTAGGGACAGGAATTGTACTGAATGTTGTAGTCCTGTCTCTTCTGAATCTAGATATGAACATTATTGTAGCCATTCCAAAACGTGTCATGCTACAATTACATGGCTAAGAATTTTGTAACGACTTGAAGGCACACAACACCTGCACGCACAAATCAACTCACCCTACCAAAATTCTCAGTGTGGACAGTTTTCATGTGCATGTGCCTGCATATTATTTGGATGTCAAGTAAGCTTGTTTGCTGTGTAAAAACACAGATTCACCACCACAACTGTTTCAGTGAGTATTGCACTATGGAGTTGCTTAATTAAGCTGAAAATGATATTGTGCTTTCTGAAATTCTTCCTGAGACTCCATAAAAAGTCTGGGCTCACCTAGATGGCATAGTCAGTGCCAGCCCAACCATTTGGCACAGCAAGGTAAATACTTCAGGTAGGAGGTGCTAGGAGACAGAAGTGAAAGCTTTCCAGCTAGAGGTTCTAGACTTCCCAGCTGTTCTCCTCAGGAGGCTGTTGTCTGTGTCAGGTATGCTGGAGGAACATTTGTGTCAATACAAGTGCTGAGGAAAGTTTGAACTGCCAGTGTAGCCAAAGTTTCTACATGGGTTGGAGAGATGTATCCTCTTGTCCATGTAAGTCCAGAGGTACTGCTACTGAGATGGGGATCTGCAAAATGAGGACATTGCTTCCTAAAAGAAATCTGACTCACTTTGTATTCAGTCCTCCAATGTCTAGCATTGGAGAGACTGAGACAATGAAAACCATTCATACCTAACTCTTGTATTTGCTTTGTAACTTTGTATTCCAATATTTGCATTACCTTGGTAAACCTAGGCTACCCCTTTTCTGTACATGCCTAAACTTTATTTAGGCATTTCAGCTGAAATTTTAAGTTATTGCAATGTTAGAAATTTGGAGAAATGAAGGAACATTTCATGCAAGAGGGGACAAATTCTTATTTGTGACAGGTGATGTCTTCATTTTACCCCTACCATAGCTACTGTACATCCCAGTAGAGTATAACCTTCCTACAAAATACAGTTTGTCCATAGTGACATTGAGCTTCTTCTGTTCCTTCTGCTCACAGCTCAGTCAATTCCTCAGGGGAGCATTCCTTGAATATCTAGCAGTATAACTTTCCAAACATCACCAAACTGTTATTGTAAGGAGTTCTCGCAATCCCTAAACTGCTCTCCTGTAGTTCTAAACTAATAAAATTGGAGCACACAGATGTAAATGTTTGGTGCCATCACAATGCCAAAAAGCACAGACGAACAGGGAGTGTGCAGTCTGGCATGTTCTGCAGTGCCCATTGCAGCAAAATGCTTAAGGCTGAGCAATAACAGGCTGCACATTTCAAGAATGATTTAAGTGGTGGCAGTGCAATGAGAGTGGGGGATTGTTCTCTCCATTTCACTCTCTGGAGAACGAGCCACATTTTGCTCTTATTTCTTGTGCAGGTAGATCTCCAGTGAATCATATGAAAACCAATACCACTTGAAAAAGCCAGTTATCACTCCAAAGTTTTCAACAGCCAGGTTCCAGAGGAAGGATCAGGGTTTAACATAGTTGCTTTTTTGGAATGCAACTCGAAAAATGCCTCAGCTAGCATGACAAGTGGCTATGCTTCTTAATAAATTCTGGAGGCTGTAGTCCAAAAAGTAACTTTTATGAGCTCTGATATGCCCACACTAGTCTATGTAAGAGCAAAACACAAAAGGAACTGGGGGGGAAGAGGAAAGACTATAATTTATTTATCTATTAAATGGGAATCTGAACATGTATCCTTCCCATGACTTTCCTTTGGGCTTTCAGAATGGATATTGTCCACCTGAGCATTGCAATTAGCTGACTGAAGCATATGGTAGCAGATTCTCTTTTTAAGTTGGAAAAATTAATGTCCACTGATTTCAAACTATCCAAGCAATACTAGAAAATTGCTTTGGGATAGCCTTGAATTACTGCTGTTCCTGCCCTTAAAATTGTGTGATTAAAAAAAAATTCTGAGATCAGGGGTACAGCTTTACTGTGGAAATATAGCACTTTGATATCACTTTTAAGAGTTGTACTTCCATCCTATGAAATCCTAGGACTGGTAATTTTACAAGGCCTTTAACCTTCTCTGTCATAGAGTGCTGGTGCCTTGCAAAACTAAAAATCCCAGGATTCTGTAGGATGCAGCCATTTCAGTTAAGATCATGTCAAATTACATTATTTCTAAAGTGTAGGTGCACCCTTAGTCAACTTGATCTGCTTGTGGTTTCTTAAGCCACCCTGCTCCACCAAATCCATTCTAGAGCAGCCTTTTTGCTGAGGCATGGACTTGCATGTATACGTGTGTTTTAATTTTTTTTAATGGATCAGTGCCTATCACTCCATAACAGAAGTTTCAGCCTCTCCTCTGTCACTCTTTCCACTTGGTAGTTGAGTGCTTCTAATTCTGTTTTCAGTATCCAGTTAGTGCTTTACTGGAACATCCCTAGTTCTGTCAGATTGCCCCATGGGGTGTGAGGCATGCTGTATCTCTTCACTAATGAATTGCCTGACACTCTTCAACAGTTCCTTTCCCTAGATGATGAGGTAGGATCTCAGAATGACATTAGCTTCCTTAATGGCTATTTTAAATATGTCATCACACAACTGTGTGCTATATAAATGGATTCAGTTCTAAAAGGGGTGAAGGGAGTTGGTCATCTGTTCACCAGTTTTAAAGGCAGAATCAGGGGGATTCAGGAGAGATTTTCCATTTGGAAACTGTTTCATCTGGAACAGTCTGACCCTGGAGTAAAGTTCCTTCTTCACAATGCTTCTTTCTTTTGGGATTTATTATATGTGTTTGGATATGATAACTTTTAATCATCTATCTCCTGACCTGGACTGAAATCAAACAACTCTTAGAGACACATATGCATGACCAAACTGAGTATAACATTACTCCAGATATTTGTCCCAAAGCATCAAGCCTTCCAGATATTGATAGACTGAAACTACCAACTGAAACTATTCAACATTCACTATTGGCAATCTTGGCTAAGAATGCCCAGACTTGTAGTCTGATAACATAGAATCAGGGAGTTGGAAGGGTCCACAAGGCCATCTAATTCAGCCCTCTGCCCTTCAAGCCGTACACAGCTACAGCAATACCTGAAAGATGAAAAATACAACAATACCTGAAAGAAGTACACAACAGTGCACAACTACAGCAATACCTGAAAGATGAAAAATACAACAATATCTGAAAGAAGAAGAAGTAGTAGAAGTAGTAGTAGTAGTAGTAGTAGTAGCAGCAGCAGCTTTTTCCTAATGTTTAGGTGAAATCTCTTTTCTTGTAATTTGAACCCACTGGTCTGTGCTAAAAGTACCTAGAAGTGCCTTTGGCCAACTTCAGCTAGTGCACCAGCTGAGTTCCTTTTAGGGAAAGTGAATTTGGCCACAGTGATCTATGACTTAATTACCTCTTGATTAGGTTACTGTAATGTGCTCTGCTTGCAGATGCCCTTGGAAAATGTAGAGAAGCTAAAGGTCGTACAAAATGCAATAGCCACACTACTGTCAAACATGCAATTTAAAAGACTATATGTTACTGATTTTGTACCTACTGCTCTAGCTTACAGTTTGTTTCCAAGCTCAATTAAAGGTTCTACCATTTTTACCTATAAAGTCCAGAATTATCTTTAAAAATTACTTCCTTTCCTAGGAGCCATATCAGATTCTGTGATTATCAATGTAAGCTCCCTTTCCCATCCCTGTGAGGCAACCTGGGTGAGAACAAGAGATAGTGTGTATGTGTGTGTGTGTGTGTTATTTTAGCAGCACCTCTCTTATGAAAAATCCTCCCAAGGGAAGCCAAGCCGGCTCCATCCTTATTGATGGGCAGATAGGCAGTCAAACCTGTATTATTGTAGCAGGCATTTAATCTGTTTTTAATATATTTCATTTCTACCATTTTTCTGATTTTATTGTACACTGTTTTGGGGGCTGTGGGTAAGAAAATGAAATATAAACAATAAGTGTGTGATGTCTGGTGCCCACTCATACATTCCAAAAAAGAAGGGGGGAAAGGAAATATACAATGAAAAAAGGGGAAAATGTTTTCTCTCTGCTACTTTATACACAGAGAGATTTAGGAGTAAAGATAGATTAAACAGAAATACATCCCATCATGCTACAGCAAGGAAGTCTGACTCTGTTATCCATGTGTCTTCCCAGTATCCCTCTCAGGTCAGGCTGGGAGAATGATTGGCTGAACAATATACAACACACATTTTAGCTTACTGGGGATATGAACCTAGGTCTAACTATTCTGCCACAGCAGTTCCTCTACTGTATATAGAAAATAATGGCTATCCTTTATCTCAGAACTCTACAGCTGCATAGACATTCAGAAAGTAGCAGAGATTTACAGGCTTTGTTAAAAACAACTAAAATGAGTGATTCTGTGTTAGGAGGAGTGGTTAAGAGGTATACATCTGGGGTGGGGGGGAGGGAGAGTGGTGAACAAAAAACATTAAAGCCCCAATCCTGTATCTTCTTCTCTGGAGTAAGCCCCATACTTTTGAACCGAGCATTTTGGCAGGCCAGATGAACACACCCCTGTACAAAAATTCTGATTTTTTTTTAAAGAGCTTGTATATACTTTTAACCATTTAAATGCATTTTCTTTGTTCTGTGTTTAAGTGCCAAGCCACGTCTGCTGTCCTTTAAAATAAATTCAAATTTTATTTTAACTTGCTATGCTATACCTTAATTCTTCCCTCTACCTTCTCACACTAGCTACTATGGTTGTGGTGTTAATGCTGATAAATACATAATGACTCAAATTCTGTTGTTAGCCCTGACTAGAGTTTAGCTATTGAATCAATTTCATTTCCTTCCATGTTGATTCTCCATTCAATATTTGATTCAACAGATCTGTTTTTGTTGGGATGAATCAAGAAGATTTTAGCTGATATCTAAGGTAATAATTTTATAATATATAAACTTGTAGCATCCTAGAGCTGGAAGGGATCACAAAATTCATATAGCTCAAACCTTTGCGATGCAGGAATAAAAACTAAAGCACTCCTAAGAGACATCCATCCAACATCTGTTTAAAGACCTCCAAAGAAGGAGAGTCCACCATCCCCAGAAGTAGTCTATTCTACTGCTGGTCCCTTTAAAAAATAAAGGAATGAACATGAATCTGATGGTTAGAGAGTATGTCAATAGCTCTTGCTAGCAGGTTTTGGACCTGGGAGGTGAGGACCATAAAGTAAAGTGATTGGTAGAAATGCTTATATCTGAAATGGATGTTCCTTACCACCATGTTTTCTCTGTTACATTCCTCACCTTGATCAACTCCACATTTTTTCTCCCAGAACAGTTGTGTTGTAACATAACATCATTACAATACTGGCCACTAGTGAAGAAAATTGCAATACTATGGGGCATTTTGATTGGTTGAAGTTGCTGGTCTAAATCAGACACTGGCCTGAACTCATTAGTAGTCCCAACTAGAATAGCCTCATTTGAAGCCAGTCAACATTTCTGTACATCTCATTGATTCCATGGATCTTCTGTAGTCAAAGATACCAACAGGGGTTAGGCCATTATTTTCTGTGATCATTGGGGCCCAAAATATTGTAGTAAAAGAAGATAAATTTATAGGAACTTTGGAAAACAAAAATTGCTGCTATTGTATGCAGTCATTTAAGTATGTGAAGCTGTATCTGCTCTCTGGAAAATGGATGTCATTTTCCAATGGTGTCAATCTGCTAATGCTAATGAGGCTGTATTCATGCACACATAGGGGAAATCCAATACAAATTCCATTTGAACATGCAATTGTGCAACAGGTTGTTTCGTTGGCATAATTTAGCGGACAACTGGTTGCATAAAACCTAGGTTTAGAACTGGTGTGCAACAAGTTGTGGACCTCATATGCAAAGACACTTGTGTAACTGATTGCAGAGCCATTTATACAAGTTTAGTATGGTGAGGAACCACAAGAACATACCATATGTACAACTGGAAAACTGGAATTAGGTCTAAGAGTCTTTGCTGGCTGCACTGAGTGTGCTGTTGTTTTTTCTAAATGCAGAGTCATGATTGAATGAACAGAAGGCTTGCCAAGTTGGCTTGCAGTTCAAAAACACTGGACCCAGGCCAGTTTTAGCTCAGCATGCAAAAATATTCGTTGATTGGTTGAAAGTAAAAGCTGCGTTTGCTACAAAGTGTTGCAGGAAACAAAGTCTTCTGGACATGATGGTTTTTCTACTGCCAAGATATGGGAATATTCATGATTCAGGCTGTGTGTCATCTAAGTGATCATTCAACACTTGATTAATACACTGACAATTGTGCAATGTTTGGTTTAGCCCTACTTGAGGATGTTTGATGTTATCAAAATCCCATTATAGACCAAAGAAACCATGAAAGGAAATTAACCATTGCGTTGGAGACATGACATTTAATCATACTGATAACTCTGGTATTGAGACTAATAACCAAATGACATTTTAAAAGTATATCTAAAGTATTGATTAGTGGAGTAGTGGAGGTGGAAAATCCAAATTCCGATCTTACCTCCTTAGCTGTGAATTTGTTTGAAAACATTTGGCAAAACATAATCAAGAAGAAAGTCCCCAAAATAAGTGTGCACCAAAAACAAACTATTAAGGGTACAAAAGAAGAATTTATTGAATATAAAGCAAGCTGCACATTTTTGATTCTCAATTCCATCATCCACAATTGGACTATCTGACAGTGATGTTGTAAGGATAATTGAAGTAAAATATGCAACAGGTTTAATATACTCAAAATATACTTTAAAATTCTTAAGAATTATCATTACTTTGGAAAATTCAGTGACCAAGATCTTGCATTGACAGATGTAGCTATGACAACGTATGTTCTAATTCCAAGGTGTGGTTGTTCATTGATCTTTATAATAGGTCGGATGGATAGGCCCACTGGAAGAGATCCATCTTAAATGCCTTCTTAAAGGCATCTAAGGTGGTAATAAGACAGATCTCTTCCAGCAAGTTGTTCCATAATTTCGGGGCCATGGATGAGAATGCCCTATGGGAAGTCATCATCAGTCTTGTGTTGGTATATTCCAACAGATTCTTCCCTGAGATTTTGAGAGTGCGGGGCGGATTATGTAGGGAGAGGCATTCCCTCAAGTAACTCGGGCCCAAGCCAAAAAGGACTTTAAAGGTAAGAACCAACACTTTGTATTGCACCCGGAAGCTGATCGGCAGCCAATGCAACGATCTTAATATGGAGGTAATGTGATCTGTTCTAGATGCCCCATGACCAATCTGGCTGCTGCATTCTGGATCAACTAAAGCTTCCGGACTTGGTACAAAGGTAGCCCCATGTAGAGCACATTACAGAAATCTAAACGAGAGGTTACCAGTGCATGTACCACTGCTTCAAGGTCCCCTCTGTCCAGGTAGGGGTGCAGCTGGTGCATCAACCATAGTTGATACCATGCACTCCTGGCTATCACCTCCACCTGTGATGTCAGCTGGAGGGACAAGTCCAGGAGTACTCCCAAGCTGCAAACTTTGTCCTTTAGGAGAAGTGTGACCCTGTCCAGGACAGGTTGACAAATCTCCGTCCCTGGGCTGGGGGAACCTATCGCAAATACATCTGTTTTCTCTGGATTCAACCTGAGTTTGTTTTCCCTCATCCAGCCCTTTACCGACTCTAGACAGACATTCAGAGGAGAGATGCCATCCTTGGTCACTGCAATAGTCGGAGGCATAGAGAAATTTATTTGGGTGTCATCAGCGTACTGATAACACCATGCCCCATGTCTCCAGATGATCTCTCCCAGCGGCTTCGTGTAAATGTTAAATAGCATGGGAGACAGGATGGTGCCCTGAGGGATGCCAGATGTCAACTCTCTTTTACAAGAGCAACTGTCTCCCAGCTTCACCATCTGGAATCTGCCCAAAAGGTAGGAACAGAACCACTGAAGCACAGTGCCCCCAATTCCTAACTCCTTCAGGCATTCCAGAAGGATACCATGGTCAATGGTATCAAATGCCACTGAGATGTCCAAGAGCACCAAGAGGGTCACACTTCTCCTATTAATGCCCAGACGGAGATAATCGACCAAGGCAACCATGGCCGTCTCAACTCCGTATCCTGTCCTGAAGCCGGTTTGAAATGGGCCTAGATAATCGGCTTCATCCAAGATGGCTTGGAATTGGAAGGCAACTGCCCTCTTGATCACCTTGCCCAAGAAAGGTAACAAGGAGACCAGCCTATAATTATTTCTTATCAAGGAGTCCAGTGGGGGCTTTTTCAAAAGTGGTTTAACCACAGCTTGTTTAAGCTCAGATGGAAATTTCCCCTCCCTGAGGGATGCATTGATGACAAGTTGGATCAATGTCACCACCGCATCCCCTCCTTGGGCGGTCATCCAGGATGGGCAGGGATCGAGAGGGCATGTTGTCTTCCTGACATGTCCAAAGAGCTTGTCCACTTCCTCGGTACTTACAAACTCAAAGTGATCCAGTCTAACAATATCCACGGAGTCACTGGACACCTCTTCTATAGTTTCTGTGCTAATGCTGGCATCTAGATCGGCCCTTATCTGAGAGATTTTATCGGCAAAAAAGAAAGGCTTCTGAGGCACTGCAAAGCAGGATACTGAGAAATGGTGATTAGAGTGCTCTCCTGGTCATAGACATCTTGAGATGGGTAGTTGGGGAGGCCCTTTGAGGTCCTACCAGAGCTGCTTGTCTCATTGTGCCCTGGGACCAGGAGAGCCCTACAATCATCATTTCTCAATCCCCACTTGGGGTATTGCCTGGCTTTAGAGGAGATTTTGAGGGTCACATTTGGTCATTAATGACCATGAATGTGAATCCAAAATGTTATTGATATTATAAATCTGGTTTAACATTAGTTCAATTAAGTGAGGTAATCACAATTAGCATTGCTGTCCTGAAATTCCCTACCCAAAGATGTTAGTCTGGCCCCATTTCTTTTAAGCCTCCAACAGGCAACCAAAACAGTGCTGTCCTGCATGACACTCAGTGTTTGCAATTGCTGTTTTAACTCTTTCAAAATGGAATAAGGGAGTTTTAAGGCATATTTCAATGTGCTTATGAAATGTTTTTAACTTTGTATTGTTTAGTTGCTTTTTATTTGTTCATTGCCTCAGGAGCCCTGGGAAGTGATACAGAAGTGATACATGGGCAGTGCTCTATCCCACATAATGTAGGATCTGTCTTTTACACCAGTTTTTGACTGATAGATTTGAAGGTTCTAGTGAAACAAAATCAGAATAGATCCTGCAACCCTGAATCCCATGTAAGTGCAACCCTGAATCCCATGTAAGTGATGCATAATACATGATCTTCAAAAGAGAGCTGCTTTTGAGGTAAGAGAGATGAAGTCAATACTATGATGTTCTGCCAATAATGATTAGATTTCTATTTGTGGAAAGATGTTTGTCTGGCTGATACCAAAGGTGATTTGAGTACCATCCATGAAGGCTACTTAGTGTTAGAATGATCTCAATGAAGACTATTCTTGTTTGTTGTCAGAAAATGAAGCCAGCAGGAGCCTATCTCCTTCCTAGCTGTCCAACTTCTTTATTGTGTGACCTTGGGGAAGTGACACTCTGTACCTTACTCATTTTGAGCTTGATTGTTTGAAGCTAAAAGACCTTACATACAGTAACTGCAAAAAATGACTGGTTCTGATTGCAGCAGGAAGATTGCAGAGTTCTCAGCAAATGTAATCTTGATGGAGATGATGCAGCAGATGGCTGCTGACCTCCTGCCATACATATCATTCCTAGTGCAAAGGTAGTAAATCTCCAGCAAGTAAAACATATCTATTTATCCCTCAAAAATTCTTTTGAGGGAAGGGAATAAATATCTACATCCAGCTAAGCCCTACCTAGATAACTTTGTATGCACATAGACTAACATGGAAACATTGTATGCCCTTTATATTTTCTTTGAGAGCAGTACTGTTCAGTTACCCCCCACCCCACCCCACCCCGAGTCTCCCTGGAAACATGACCATTAATCCAGCCTATGGAAGACCTCAGTGAGCTATAGAATTCATTGGGTAACTTCAGGATGGGCTTTAAACCATTCAGTGTTCCGTGCACCTCAGCATTTAGTCATGTTGGCCACATGACCATGGAGTCATCTTTGACAATGCTGGCTTCCTTGGCTTAGTAACTGAGATGAGCACCACCCCCATAGTCAGACATGACTAGACAATCACATCTAAGGGGAAACCTTTATTTTTTTTAATTGAAGTGTGGAGGAATTATTCTGGAAAAAATGAAGGGGCGTGGGAGGGGGGGTTGTTTGTTTGTTTTGTTTTTGGTCTTGTTTTGTTTTAGTTTTACATAAAACCCCTATTTTCTGTGCAGGAAACCCATTTTCTGCACCAAAAACAGTTCTGTGCAAAAAATCCCCCAAAAACCCACAGAATAGTTCCTCCACGATACTTTTGTGATGCCAAAGATCAAGAGAAAATTGAACAAAATCCTTGCTGGCCTATTATTCTTCCTGATGGGTTTCCTAACTATTGGGCTTGCCTCTCCAGGTTGTTGTGAGAGGATAAACTGTGGTGAAGAAGAGCCATGAGCATACTGAAGGCAATGCAGGATATGCATGAAAATTATATATATATATATATATATATATATATATATAATTTAAGAATCCATTGTGTCAAATGGGAGACAGTGGGCCCAAGCTTTTCTTCTACTGGCTCTGATATAAAACTCTGTGGCCACAATTTAACTAGAAGTTAACTGAAATTTATAAAGTTAAATGAAATCAATGGGTTTGAATATCACACTGTTGAACTGTGACTGGTCTCTGTTCATATGTGTATTGCAAAGAGAGGTGTCCAAACAAATTGCCCCAGCTGACTTTGTCCATTGAGCTTATTCCAGTTATTGCACTGAAACTGCTTACTGAGTGGAGGTAATTCAGTGCAGTTTCTTCTATCCTGAAATAATGCCACATGCTGATCACTTTCTGATGCTGCCAATAGTATGGCCATACATGAAGACAGACCTCAGGGAACTGTGTTCCAGATAATATTTTCCCCCTCCTTACCAGTGGGAGTAATTCACTTCTGCTTTCGATAATAGCATAGCTCTGCCATGTATACCACTGAACCAAATTGGTTTTTTGGTTGATTACCATCAAGTCAGCTTCAATTTATGGTTACCCTATGAATGAGAGAACTCCAAGATAACCTTATTATTAGCAACCCTGCTCAAGACCTGCAAATTCAGATCTGTGGTTTCCTTGATTGAGTATATCCACCAGTAATATGGTCCTCCTCTTTTCCTCCCACCTTACCAATCATTATCATCATTTCTAATGAGTCATGTAATCTCATCATGTGCCCAAAGTATGATAGCCTCAGTTTGGTCATTTTGGCTTCTAGAGAGAATTCTGGCTTGATTTGCTGTCAGGCCCATTTATTTGTCTTTCTGGAAGTCCATAATATCTGTAGAACTCTCCTCCATCACTTTCTTTACTGTCCTCTAATTCAGCCTCATTTTAAGACAAAGATGTCACCTGAGAAAGTTGAAAAAAGAATCAGCATCAAGCTTTCTTGAAACTACTCTACTTGGCAGCCCTGCAGAGGGAAAAACATTGGGGGAATAACCATGGATTCCTGTGGTTCATTTCTCCCACTGGTAACTGCAACTGTTACTAATGGGAGAAACGAACCACAGGAATCCATGGTTATAACCATATTTCAAAGAGCTTCATTGAGATTTCAAAGTGAGTAACTCACACTGCCATGTTTTCTAACAATGGTATATTAATAAAGACATTGTAAATATAGTGGGCCCTCCTTCAGTATCCCCTGGGGTTTGGTTCCAGGACACCCTGTGGATGTCAAAGTCTGTGGATATTCAAGTCCCATTATATAGAATGACATAGTAAAATAGTGTTCCTTTTTAAAAATGGCCACATCGAGGTTTGCTTTTTGGAATTGTTTTTTGTGTGATATATTTCATCATGGAAAATACATCCAGACTGCAGAGGAACCCAGGACAATTTTTAAGCATTGTTTGAGACAGTGCTGTGAAAATAATGCCAGGGGCCAGAGATCCTTTCACCCTACTTATTTATGGTGCTGTTTCTATTTCAACTGCTGTGGTTCTGTTCTGTGAATCCTAGGATTTGCAATCTTGGCCAGAGAGCTCTAGTGCCTCATCAAATCCAAAATGCAGGATTCCATAGCATGAAGCCATGGTAACTGAATTGGAATCATAGTATACAGTGTGTGTAGTGTGAAAGGGTACGAGCCTGCTGGAGAAAAGCACCTCAGAAAAGGCACCAAAGGCTTGTTAGAGATGTCATTAAACCTCAGAGGTGATCCCCTTGCCTGGTATGAATATCATTAGTTACAAGAATGCCAAAGTACAGCAACACGGCACACGTGCATCATTAACTGTATACTCATAAAACACACACAACTTTAAATGGCTCTCAGCTTCTTGGGTGTTTATTAATGGGCTTCTCATTTGCCAATAAACATTTTAAATAATATAATGGTATGTATATGTATTAACTTATTTCAATATTTCTTCCATTCTTCCTTCCCACCTTATCCCCAATACTAGGACTTAAGACTGCTTAAAAAGTTAAAAGAAATACTGTTTAAAGCAACTGCATAAAGAGAAAAGGTCCACATTTAACTACCTGGTATCTTTATTTCACCCTAGTTTAGTCCATAAAGAGGCCTTAAATAATAGTTGTAAACAGAGATGACAGAGTGACACTGTGCCAGTCTCAATGCTGATAAGGAATCACTCTCTGAGGACAGGAATCTTCTTTCTCTCAGTTTCAAGGGAGAAGGAGGAAGGGGAGCTACACCTCCTCCCAAACATTGACCATTGCCATAGTTTCTAAAAAGCCAGTCTTCTTAGGGTATATAACCCATACCCTTGAGAACTTTCCTTTGCCTTAGAAAGGGGAACACAAAAGCATTGCTAAGAACATGAAAGGCCCATCTGGGGCTAGAGAATTATGTCCACGGAGTGAAAGCTCAAGACCATCTGAATTTAGGCTGTATTAGAGTGCAGTAACAGAAAATACAAACAAGAAAGTGTTCTGGCTGAAACGGGAACACTTTCTTGTCTATATTTTCTGTTGGTGCATTTCCCTCCATCTATTTGTCATAAGTAAAGCTATAATTTTATACTTTCTGATTTCATTTTACTTTAGTATATCTTTTAACCCTAGGTGGAGCAAGACATGAGTTGAACAAGTCCTCCAGATCACTATGCAGCTCCTTTCAGAAAGCACTGCACGTTGAGAGAACTGTGCACATAATAGTTACCTCCTTATTAGGGATGTTTCATCTGACTGACATCTTCAACATTAATCAAATTAGGCTGAATCTTACTGGAAGATTCAGAGTCTTGACAGGACTCTTCCCACTAGGATGCTGCCTTCCATCTGCATGCTTTTGCATTAGATTTACTTCTGTTCATGCAACACAACTGAGCCTAGCATATCACTGTTTCCATAAATATGACCACAAATGAACACATGTGTCACCCCAGCAATGATCTTCTGACACAAGAAAAAACAGTCTCCTTAGTAAGGGTCTGTACAACATGTGATGCATACTGATCCTGATCCTCCTCATTCTATATGGATTCAGCCATTTACATATTCCCTGGAGCCAAACTCCGTCTTGTACCTTAAGGAAAAACATTACCATATTTCACTCCCCTCCCCCTCTTCTCTGCTCTATGAATATCAGAAGACCTTCTAATCATATAAAAATTATAGCCTTTTTTTTTACACACAACAGTTTCCTGATCTTTTGTTTTGTATCAAAATAGTGATATTATTTCAGATTTAATTGGCGTGTTCATAGTGACATGCTCATATTTAATATTTTACCTGCCAGGTAAAACCTTAATAGATCACGATACAGCAGTCCACAACATACTGTCTATAGAGGCAATGGAAAAAAAAATCTATAAGAGAAGTCTATGCAGCTTTTCCCCATCAGCCATAAAAATTGCTTCTTTCCTCTTCTGCAGCATTCTCTGGTGAAAGAGCCTCCCCATTTTTTATTTTTTATTTTAAGAAAAATCCCTGAGTGTCACAATATTCAGAGAACGTACAGGTCCACTGCAATCCCATTATAAAAGTCTTCCTCTATGGCTATGTATCTCACTGATGAGTCAATGGGAGCAATAGAAAAGTTATCAGGAGCCCTGACAAGATGCTGCCCAAATCTTGTACTCATAGAGGGCAAAGCAGCCTGACACTCAAATAATGAGGCCATCTAGGTGTGGAGCAAATGACAGCAAGCTGGCCAAGTCTGTATGTGTGTTCCAAAAGGAGATTGCAGTAGAAAGGGTGAGCTAGGCCTTATCAGGAGCAGACAGAGCTAATGACTCAAGAGCTAGAAAATCATTATCTCCAATCTCATCTTGTAAGCACTCCAGAGGTATAATAGAGAGCTTGGAAAGTGACTTGTCCTATGTACCAGCCAGCCAGCAAAGAATCAGCAGACTCATCCCCAGCAATCTCATGCTGCAGTCCACCTCCAAAGAGTTAGTCAAAGATGGCATGTTTTCCAAAACAGAAGATTCACATTGTCTGAATCTTAGACCTTAAACCTCTCTCCTCTCTTATGCAAAAAGTCATTGTACTGGAAGTTCACACTACTAAATTTTTCTATGCAGTCTCATGGGCATGATAGTAAACTGATTTGAGAAAGGTTTTGTTTACACTGAGTGGCATATACAGTGAGCTGGCAACTAGTCCCATGATCAACTTTCTGCAGCAGTTACAATCAATGAGATAGGTGGTTGGTCACTGTATGTCCCATCCAATTCACACTGACCTTTGATCACATGACAGCTACCCCATGTACATAGTTACATGCAGAAAAGCAAGCTGTGGTCCACACCTATACAACACTGAATTCATTTGTCCATGTCTCCAGACAATACTTGTTTATGAAGGTCCGGACAACAGGGACCACCTCAGTAGAATGGCCAGTTTCATTCACTAGCCCCAAACTGACATATGCAGTGACCCATATCATGGTTTGTCCATTTCCCTTCTTTAATTCCTCTTTCTCACATGCCATGCAACTGGACTTGAACACTGACGCATCTGGGTTTTGGCGCAGTGGATTGTACTTTGCCCAATACAGTCTGTTCTTCCCTTTGGGGAACTATCATCCCTTGCTGAACAGTGTCATAGAGGGCTGAGTCAGCATCTCTTACAAGCAATTGCAGGGAATGTGATTCCTCCCATCAACTATCGCAGACAGCTATAGAGATGAAATGCAGAGTATCCCAATAGACTCTGAAAAGGGTCTTACAACAAAGTGCCATGCAATTGATGCAACCCACTTGCAAAGGCGGCAGCCAGCCCTTCTGAAGACTCACAGTTGCTGAGTTCAAAATCTAGGCTTTGCACCAGAGAAAGCTTCACTTCCCACATCAGGAAAGTTAGTGAGGCACTCTCTCCAGAGAATCCACGCAGCGGCGCATTTAGAGGGGACTCATTGCACCAATATCACAGTGCACCAGCAAGATCTAAAAGCTGAGGTACTGCAGATCAGGTGAGCAAAGACAAAGATTGTGCGCCTGACCTCCCCCCCCCCCCCATCATCCGCAGCATCTGCATGACCCTGGAACAGGACTTGCAGGAGTGTGTCTTTTGTTACTGGGAACACACAAGTTGACCCCTCTGCTTGCCTGACCCTGCAACTGTACTCTATAACCTTGATAGGTGGTGGGAGGGGGGAGGGAGATCCAGCTTGTGCCACATCTTAAGTCTGCACACCAGGTAGGACCTTTCTCTGTAAAACACTCTTAACTGGAAGGCACTCACACAGACACCACAAACCCTCCTCTGAATGCTGACAGTCGAGGACACAACCGACTTTCTCAGGCTGTGCAGTGGACTGCTGTCCAGGGCCAAGGGTGATCTCCACCAGAGAAGCCCCTCTAAAACCCGGGAGCTGTCCATTCAGCACTTTCCCCAAAGGCAACCCGGGACATTCAGCACCATGGACAGCCGCCTCTCCGCGTTTCTCGGAGCTCTTGCTGGGACCTCTCCCTGCCTCTCTGCAGTCCTGCTGCAAGCCAGCGTTTGCGGTTTTTCTTAACGTTGAAGTGCAAAGGCACAGCAGCCCAGGGGACTTCTTCTCCTTCTTAACCCCCCCCCCCGGCCCCTCTGCTCCTTTTGTCCCAGAGACTGGCTGCATCCGCACTGCAGAAACAATCCAGTCTAACACCACTTTAACTGCCACGGTTCAATACTCTGGAAGTCTGGGAAGTATAGTTTGTTGCCAGATGCCTGGCTCCGAGATAGACTAAGGCTGCATCCGCACTGCAGAAACAATCCAGTTTGGCACCACTTTAACCGCCCTGGCTCGGTGCGAATGGCATTCTGGGGGCTGTGGTTTTGTGAGACACTGAGCCTTCTCTGTTGGTGCAGCAACCGAGTACAGTTCCCGGGATCCCATGGCATGGAGCCAGGGAAGGTAAAGCGGTGTCGAACCGGATTCTTTCTGCAGTGCGGATGCAGGAGTAGAGAGGGGAATCTCGCTCCCAGAGGCAAAAGAAGGGTCCAGCCCCAAAGTGCAGGAGGGACCGAGAAGCGAGCAAAGAAAGAGGAGGAAAGTGCAACTTACTGCTTGCTGCCGAGGAGAGGCAGAGAGAAGAGCGGCCAGCCAGCGATCAGGCTCCGCGGAGGGCTGGGAGGCTTGGTGGGTCCCTCCAAATGCTGCAGTTGCTTCTCCCACCCGCCCTTCCAGGGCTCCCTACGGCAGGCTGGCTTCTGCAGAGCTCCCGCCTCATTGGCTCAAGCCAAGAAAGCTTCTGCATTAATTGAGAAGGGGCTCCCCCTGCCTCCTCCTCCCTGGTGCAGTTCATCCTCCAACCCAGAGGAAGGTGGACGCCCCTCCCTGCCTCCTTCCCTTCCATCCCAACTCCTTTCCAAGTCCCTGCATCCAGACTTTTGCTGAGCTTTGCAGTCTGAATCCAGCACAGAGGGAAACCTGCCTGACCGATGGAGCAGACTGCTAAGTCAGCTGCAGTGGCATGAATGCAAGGGGGGAGCACTTGACGGGGAAACAATATGTGTGTGTGTGTGTGTGTGTGTGTGTATATATATATATGGGGGGAGTGTGTGTGCTTGCGTCTTTGTGTGAGAAAGAGGCAATGGTTTCATGACTAAAAGTGCAGACCTCACCACCAAGAAGAAATCGGATATACTGTTAGCCTGGATTGATCTGATTGGGGTGTTGGGGAGGGGGTTGTAAAGGTGCTTCAACCGCACAGATCGCTCTGGCAAATGAAGTCTTCCACAAGCAGCCACTTGTGAAGAAAGGAAAAAGTGATTTTCGGAAGGAGATCCTCACCCAAGCTCTAGTCAAGGTCAGAGCCAGAGGTTGTGATTATTAATACTCCCATCAAATAGCACACAGGCAGAACGCTCCACGCTTCTTCCCCATCATTCAGAGTCAAGACCCTGCTCAGTCTGCTCTACTCAGAGCAGTGGATCTAGGCCGCTTCTCTCCAAAGTACCAACAAATGCCACCCAGGCAGAAATGCAGTATTTGCTTAATCTCTGTGTTGTTTGGTGCAGTGTGTCCTTGCTGGTTAGATCTGATGTTCTCTCTCTTTCTTTGATCTCTTTCATTATAAAGATAAGCTATAAGACAAGGTGAGAGCCAGAGTGGTATAATGGTTTGCGCAGTGGACTATGACTCAGGAGACCAGGGATCGAATTCCCACTTGGCCAAGGGAATTCACTGGATGGCTGTAGGCAAGTCACAGTCTCAGAGGAAGGCAAAGGAAACCCCCTCTGAACAAATCTAGCCAAGACAACCATGTGATACCATATGGTGACCTTAGGGTCACCAAAATTGACATAAATCACAGGCAACAACAGAAAGGCAAGATGCAGTGCAAGAAAGAAAGATGTGTAATTTCATTGTCAGCCATGAATTTAAGGTGCCTATCCTGAACCAACCTTTTCCTTAACTAATCTTGTGCATTGACTGTGAGCCTCCTTTCCACTACAAACTGATCCCTTTAAGTGATTACTAGTCCTGACTGCAAGCAGTGAAAAAATTCTAAGTCCAAAATATATAGTATCTGCCCAGTCAAGACAGCTGACATTCATACCTCCCTTCATTTAATTGTTCCAAAGTCATATAGTATGTTGTTGTTGTTGTTTCTGACTTATGGTGACTCTAAGGTGAACCTATAATGGGGTTTTCTTGGCAAAATTTGTTGAGCTGAGTTTTGCTATCGCCTTCCCCTGAGACTAAGAGAGTGTGATTTGCCCAAGATAATCCAGTGGGCTTCACGGCCAAGTAGAGAATTGAACCCTGATCTCCAGAGTCCTAGTCCAATGCTCTCGCCATATAATATATCTGGGGCAAATTCTCTATGACCTTTGCTAGGAGATGCAAGTGATAACATGGGAGAAAAGAAGAGAACAAAGCAAAATACAAAATGTTACAATATGAAAAGCTGGACTGATCCATAATTCAGACCTGGTGGCTGGCTTCCTGGTAGTAATATGTCTGGATTAATGGAAAGTTAAAGTCACAGAAAGACAAAGCAAAAGAAATCCATACTCCCAGAACTTTTGGTGTATCAGAGGATGACATTGTTGTTATGTGCGTGGTTATAGGCACATAGCCAGACACTTCTGTGATGCCCTCCACTCTCCACTAGCCATTAAATGGGCCAGGTAGGGGAAAACTGGAAGCCTGTTGCTCTGCAGTTGGAGTATGAGGTGTAACAGACGTGTGCAGGATTACCAGTCTCTGTGCATAAATTCCCACCCTTTCTTCCTTCCATACTACTGTGCCAAGATCATAGAATCGTAAAATCATAGAGTTGGAAGAAACCACAAGGTCCATCCAGCCCAACCCCCTACTATGCAGGGATTCTCAATCTAAGGATCCCCAATAGTTGGCCATCAAGTCTCTGTTTAAAGACCTCCAAAGAAGGAGACTCCACCACTTTCCAAGGGAGTGCATCCCATTGTTGAACAATTCATACTGTCAATGATGAGGTGGAATCAAATTTGATTCTATTTAACTGATTCCATCCTACACAATCCTGGGATTCTGAGGCCATTTTGCCCCAGCAACAAAATGTCTTCGACCAATCCTTATTTCTCCTTTGGTTTCTATTACTACATATTCAGTCACTGCCCTTGATTACCCAAAATTGCAACTTCTGGTTGTTCCCTTTCTTCATACACTCTCATGAGGTTCTTGTACTTTTGAAGCAGAAATTCTTTCTTTCTCCATGTCCCACTGGAATAGCCTTTGTGCTTCTGTTTTCAAATGTCTGACCATTGCAATGAACTACCAAACATGAAGGAGACGGAGTAGGAGGTTTGTTGGACCTTAATGAGGTAGACTACTAGGTTCTAAGGCAGTAATCCTATACTCACTTACCTGGACATAAGGTGAAATTGGGGGGGGGGGGGTTACTTCTAAGTAGACAGGCAAAGGATTGTGCTTTTAGGTAGGGGGCATTTTCCTATTTTATCATTATTTTATCATCTGTAGTCAAATGTTGACAGAGCCATGGATCTGGAACAAATTGGCTTCCAACCAGCAGGACTATGAAATGGATGTGTTTATCATCAGTTGCTGTGTTTTTATCCTCCTTTTTCTTTTTTTCCTACATTCCCTATCTCTTTATCTTTTCTTTCTTTTCTTGTCCCCACTCTTTTCCCTTTACTCATCTGGGCTTTCATGTTTATTTCATTATCTCTTTGTTATGTGTATAGAGGTGTGAAAGATTAATAGAAGGCTCTTTTCAAAAAAATCCATGCTGTTTGTAATTGGGTGGAACTTGAAAACCAGATTTGACATTGCAAGGAAGAGTCATGGTGTGAAATGAAGTGTGTGTGTGTTGTTTATCACACAACTTTTAAAGCTGTTTGATGTAAGGAGGCAGTGCAGTCCCCCCCCTCCCCAGTGTGTCAGGGACCAGAACCATATTTGTTCCTGTTGACTACAACTCTTTATTTTATTATATTATATTTTTCCTGAAGACACGCTGTGGAATGGCAGCCAATAGCTTGTGGGCTGTCACCTGTCCACAGACCATTACTTTGTGTATCACTAGTTTAGTACAAATCATATTGCATGACAGATATGTACCAAAAATAACAAGATGTCTGTGTATACATACATAGAAACAGAGTATTTGTTTCTGATCCATAGAATTAGTAATGTAGGCACACACCAGCAGAAACACAGAATTCCTTCACACAGTCTACAGTCCGAATGTTAAGCTATCTTACAGACTCAGTAGATTACAAGAAGAAGCTTCAGCCTTATTCCTCCTTCCCCACTGTGCATTTAGTTTTTAATGAGAGCCAGGGAATGTACACATCATTTATTCATAAGTTATATTTTTATTCCACCTTTCCTCCAAGAAGCTCAAGGAAAGGCTTCCTCTTTCCCGTGCTATCCTTAACAACAACCCTGCGAAGCAGGCAAGATTGAGACATTGTGACTGGCTCAAGGTTACAAAATGAACTTCATCGCTAAGTGGGGATTTAAACTCAGGCCTCCCCAGCCCATATAGCAATCCAATTTGCCTAATCATTTGTCTCCCCAGAGTTTTTGGACTACAATTCCCATTAGCCCCAGAAAGCATGGCTAGTAATTAGGGTGATGGGAGGTATAGCATACAACTGCTAGAGGGAACCAGGTTGGGAGAGGAAAACTGAACACACACCAGTGGGGGGGGGGGGGCATATCAGGACTTGGAGGCAAATTTGGTCCTGTGAAGACCTTGCTCCAGTCTTCTGTGGTTGCCCAGATGGCCATACTCCCTTCCTTGCTCCTTTTCCAGTCTGGCAGAGCTGCTGGCTGGGTGGGAGAGAAAAGAGGTTGTCTTAACATCTTGGTCACCAGAGCCACCAAACCCAGAAAGCAACCCCTTCCCACTGGTGCACTGGGTGACATCCCCTCTGAGGTGTCACCCAGTGTGCCCCACACTCCCCACACCCCCATAGTGAAACCTCTGGGTGCCTGATGTGTGACTAGACCTCACTTTTCTTTTCTTTTCTTTTCTTTTAATGCTGCCTTTCTCCCAAAAAAGGGACCCATGGTGGCTCACATTATAGTAGGAAATTTCTTATTAGTTGCCATCAAGTTAGCTTCAAATAATGGCAGCCCTATGTATGACAGTTTACCATGAGCTATAGTTTTAAACAACCCTGCTCAGGCCTTGCAACCTCAGGACTGTGGTTTCCTTGATTGAGTCTATCCACTTGTAGAGCAGACTTCTTCTTTTCTTACTATCTTCCCCTTTGCCAAGCATTGTCATAACTAATTAGAAAATCTATCATCTTATATATTCGATATATGATAGCCCCATTTTAGTCATGTTTGCTTTTAGAGATTGCTCAGGCTTGATCTGGTCTCAGACACATATATTTATCTTTCTGGAAGTCCATATCAATAGAACTGTCCTCTTCCAGCCCATTTCAAATTAGTCAAGTATCTTCCTGTCAGTTTTCTTCACTGTCCAGCTTTCACAATTAGACAGACTGCATGGGGGGGGGGGGCAGCTACTAATTTAGAAGAGTGCAGGTGTCTGAGGTTCACATATGCCTGGTCACCTATAAAGGAAACAGAAAGCCAGGAGCAGCACAATATATTTTCCACCTAAGTAGCACCCAGAAAAAACCCCAGAAACATGAAACCCATAGTCAGCACTGTTATTTAAGCACATGGCAATATAATTGACAAGTACCTCTTTCCATGAGGTAACAATAAAATACTTTAATAGCAAAATAAATAATTAATGACTTGTTTACTTGTTGTCTTTTCATAGCTTTGCAAATCAGCTGCCTCATTCCAGCCCTGGAAGTGGCTTATATACATGCAAATGAGAGGTAGATTAGGGAAAAGGTTGGTACAGTGTGTTGTTTAGCTCAACACTCTGATAAAATACACAAATCAAAGAATTATCTACATGAAAAGGTTGATTGTGGCAGAAATTAGCAATGTGCGTGCTGTACGCCTTGTGTGGCCTCCCTGGGCTGTTTGTTTGTGATCCACACAAAGTTCTCTGGACCAGAGAGAGAGTGAGAGCGAGAGCGAGAGAGAGAGAGAGAGAGATCTCAAATACCAAAGTGCCCCCCAAACACCCTCTAGGGATCATGGGCGGCATTTCCCCCTATATTTATGGCTCTCAATCGTTTTGGGCCAAGGAGAGGCCTTTTTAACTTGTAGCTCACTTCCTGTTGCAAAAGAAAGCCTATGTTGAGCCTAAAATGGTCTGGTGTGCCAATGCCACCAGATGGTGCATGCAGGCATTTGGGATAATGTTTTAAAGCCTTTTTCAAGGGGAAAGTGCAGCAAGGGAGATGCAATCTTCCAATGTTTCCTGGGAGGCCAGTGTCCTAGCTTCCAACAGTTGACTACTCCTAGCTCAGGGTTGGAGGCAAAAACCTAGCAGGTGAGGTTGGTGTGGGGTCAAGAAAGAGCCTTCACTGTGGCTGTTCCCAGGCTATGGAACTCCTTTCCTCAGGTGGTCCATTTGGCCTTCTCCCTGCTCTGTTTCTGTGGGCAAGTGAAGATGGTTTTATTTAAGGCGACATTTCATAACAGCAGATAGCACTTGTAATGGGGAGAGGGTGTAGTGTTTTATTTCGTTATGTTTTAAATGCCTTTAAATGCTGTTTTAACTTGGTTTTTTCTTTTGTTTTTAAATTAGTTAGTTTTACTGTATTTTACCTTTTATATTAAGAGATTTAAAATTGTATTGTGTTTTTAAGATACTGAGATAAAGTTGTTGTTGTTGTTGTTGTTGTTGTGTACCTTCAAGTTATTTCCAACTTATGGTAACCCTAAGGCAACCTTAGGTTTATCATGGGATTTTCTTGGAAAGAGTTGTTCAGAGGAGGTCTACTATTGTTTTTCCCTGAGCCTGAGAGCATATGATCTGGATAAACTCACCCAGTGGGTTTTATGGCCAAATGGGGAAATCAAACCCTGGCTCCAGAGTCATACTCCAACATACAAACCACTACACCATGCTGGCAGAATAATCCTAATCACTTCAGCTTACCAAAAGTTTAAATCAAAGTTATCCAAGAGAGTTATCCCTTTAAACAGGGGAAGTCTGAAATTCCAATTAATGTTTCTTAATAAATCTTTACAATCATTTTACCAAGTAATCTCACAGCAGTATCAATCCATTCAGATAAAGATTGTTTCCCCACACACACTTCTAAATGTCCAAGGGCATATTAGAATCAGTGCATCCTCATATGGTGCTAGGAGAAATGGTACAGCACTCTGTGTTGAGTATCAGATGTGAAGATTCAGTGATATCGATTCGTCGCTCCATCTCTCTTCCCAGGTGGATGCGACGGTCAGGAGCACCTGCTTTCAGCTTCGGCTGATACGCCAGCTGCGCCCCTACCTGGACCGGGGGGACCTTGAAACAGTAGTACACGCTCTCGTAACCTCTCGGTTGGACTTCTGTAATGAGCTCTACATGGGGCAGCCTTTGTATCACACTCGGAAGCTACAATTAGTGCAAAATATGGCAGCTCGGGTGGTCACTGGTGCTCCCAGGACCGCCCATATAACACCTATATTGAAAGACCTTCATTGGCTGCCTATTCGCTTCCGGGCTCAGTACAAAGTGCTGGTCGTTACCTATAAAGCCCTAAATGGCCTGGGCCCAGAGTACCTAATGGACCGCCTCTCCCCACACAATCCGCCCCGCACACTTAGATCCACGGGGCAACAGCTACTCAGAGTTCCAGAGGCTAGATTATCAACAACCTCAAAGAGAGCCTTTTCCATCTCGGCCCCTAGCCTCTGGAACTCCCTACCCACCGAGCTCCGTCTGGCCGCCTCCCTCAGTGCATTTAAAAGGGGTTTAAAAACATACTTGTTTGACTATGCATACCCCTGACATCTTCCCACACATGATTCCCCCCCATACTGGCTTCGTGCCCTAACACACTGCTATGGTAATTTTTACATCGTTTTAATACTGTTTTAATGTTTGATGGTTTTTATTGCTTTGTATTGTTTGTTTTTTATGCTGTGCACCGCCCTGATCGCAGGAAGGGCGGTATACAAATAAAACTTATTATTATTATTATTATTATTATTATTATATCCATTTTCCTCATAACTACATGCAATCCAGTCAACTGGAATGTAGCAGATCTTGGTAATGAGAGGCTAGCAATTCCTGTTAGTATTGCACATATGAAAAATGCAGAGGGCCATTTGGCATCTGAGAGTGGCTGAACTGTACCCACATCTACCAAGTTTGCTGGAGTAATGAGAGACGCAGTCCACCACATCTCAGGAGCACCTATAATTCAGGCTAGAATTTCCCAAATATTTTATCAATGATAGTCACAAATACAAACAGAAGCCCAGTCAAAATAAGGGTTAATGAACAGTAAAAGATATAAAGAGATGAAGGAAAGGGCAAAGGTTAACACAGAAACAAGAAAACGGTTTTTCAGAAACTATGCTTTTTTAAAAATTTGTTTTGAATTTTTTTAACTTCTTGGGTTATAATGATTTATTGTTATTGTTTATTATCATATTGCTTATTGTTATTGTTTATTATCATAAATAGTTTTTTTTAATTAAATGCCTCACAAACAATAATTTTCTGTTAATGTGGGACTCCCACAATCAGTTCACTAAGCCAATGGACTTTGCTTGACTTAGGTGACCACAGGCAATTCACAAATATTTTGATCCATTTCTGCATCTTTCTTACAGCATATTCATTGCCAAAAATGATTCAGCCAGATAAGACAGGAGTTAATTCATATAAATAATGGGTTGATTTGCAGGAGTGGTAATGTTTGTAGCTTGTGGTTTTCAGAGAGATGAAGGGCCAAGTGGTCAATCATTGTTGGTACTGAGCCATGTTTGCAGCCTGAACATAATGTCTAGAAGATGAGCCCTGTGGCAAGAGGAAATCTTCTCCTTTAAGCTCAGCAGATAAAACTGTTTTCACCTGCCCTGAGCCCTTGGTATGAGTCAGGCTATGAAACAAAAGGATCAAAGGTGATGTTCCAAGGAGGAAATACAGCTGGGGGTTTGTAGCACATGGGAATGGATACAAAATAATTCCACACTAATTAGTTGACATTCAAGGGAGATATATACACATAAGTTTCCCTTTGCTAAGGAAAATGAAAGAAGAAAGTGCAAAGGGAGGCTTACCGCTGAACATAAAGAATTCAAAACTAATGACAATGGAGTATGTACATAACTTCAACCTAGATAATGAGGAAATTGAAATAAAGTGTTCCCATACCTTGGATCAAGCATTTATCAGAATGGAGATTATAGAGAAGAAATAAGAAGAATAGGAATGGGAAGGGCAACCATGAAAGAATTAGACAAGATCCTAATCTGTAAAGATATACAACAGAATATTAAAGCCAGAATTGTCCAAGCCATGGACATCTTCTAATTGGCACACTTCCAAAGCGGCCAGAAGCTGCTTCATTCTGCACATCTGTTTCGCCTCCACACTGCTGTTTTGGTTCAACCCTTTGCCCTTTGGGTCCACCCACCATTAACTTTTGAGAACTTCCTTGAAATTGAATTTGGCCATAATCTCTTCACCCTTACTATAGAGGACTGTACCATCCAGTTACAATCAGTATTTTTGTATATGACTTCAAGTTTTCCTAACCTGGAAGGGGTCAGAAGTGAAATTGGAGGAAAGGATTTCAGTTAGTAGGAAGTTTCTTTTAGATAAAAGCAAAATCTTGACGAATGGATGGATGGATGGATGCAGTTCATTCTACTTGAGTGAAACAATGGTCAGAATCACACTGTAATTCTTCTTAGCACTAGTTACTGAAATATGAATGTGCTGCCAATTGACAAATATTCCAGAGGCTCAAGTAGCTTTAAAACAGGTAACTTCACTGACCTTTTTCTAGAGAGGCATATAAGGCAATGCACTCTGTGAGCAATGTGAATGCATAAATCATGGCCTGAAAAGTGTTCTACTCAATAATAATAATAATAATAATAATTATTATTATTATTATTTATAACCCGCCCCTCTGAACGAGCAATCGGGTCGGTGTACAAGTTAAAAAGCAAGTACAATTAAAAAGTTACAACCCGATCCCTACCTCTCACCCCTTAAAATGGAATTAAAAATAATACTGTCCATGGATGAGAATGGGAAGTCCTTGCATTTATGCAAAGGGCCTTTGGCTCATGCTGAATCTACAGTCCCAATGACAGAAATTTTTATCAAGTTCATGTTTATCTGGGGGGGGGGGGGAGGGTGATTAAAGGTGTAAATTGTAGGGGTGTGGAAAAAGAAAATGGGGAAAAATTTCCCTTTCTCATAATACTAGAAGTCAGAGGCTATCCACTGAAAAAAACTGAAGGGTAGGAGGTCCCTGACATATTAACACATTCCTTCACAGTCACACTGTACTTGGTTACACACTGCCACAAGAGGTAGTTATGGGTGCAAAACACAGTTTAAAAAGACAATTGGATAAATTAAATAAGCAATTTGAAGGCAGAGGAGGAGGAGGAGGAGGAGGAGGAGGAGGAGGAAGCCTATTGTCAATGGGACAGCAAATCCTCTGGGCCTGTCACCACCACCACCACCATCATCATTATCATGCCACCTAAATCTCCTAAATTGAACTCAAGGAGACTCAAAAAATGCTTAAAAACACTCTAATAACATCACATTAATACAACAAGTTAAAAATATAAAATCATTAAAAACATACAAGAGCAAACACCTCAGTAAGTAACCTCCCTAGGCTCAGTTAAATATTAAAAGCCTGCTTGAAGAGAAAAGGTTTTGCCTGCCAGTGAAAGGAGAACAGAGAGGGGGCCAGCCTAACCTCCCATAGGAGGGAGTTGCAAAAGCTAGAAGCAGCAACTGAGAAGGCTATCTCTCATGTCCTTACCAAATGAGCCCATGCTTGTGGCAGGACTGAGAGAGACCCTTCCTCTGGACATTTTAAGAGTTCTGACAGGTTCATTATGTGAAGAGATGGTCTTTCAAATAGTCTGAATCTAAGCCTTCATAGGTCATAACCAGCATTCTGAATGGTGCCTGGAAATGAATTAGTAGCCAGTAAAGTTGTTTCAACAAGATATTTATAAACTTCCTGTAACTGGCCCCAGTCAACATTCTGGCCACAGTATGCTGGACCTGATGCAGTTTCCAAACAATTTCCAAAGGCAGTCCCACATAGAGTGTGTTACTTTAGTCCAAGTTGGATGTAATCAAGGCATATGTCACCGTACACATATCTGATGTTGCTATGAACAGGTACAGGTGGCACACTAGTTTTAACTGTGCAAATGCACCTCTGGCCACTGCTGAAACCTTGGGAATCCAGGCTCAGAGTCAAGTCCAGGAGGACACCCAAGCTGCAAGCCTGAGATTTCAGGGGGAGTGTAACCCCATCCAGCACAGACAAAGTTCCTGTTCCCTGTTCCAAAGTTCCTGTTCCAATCTGCCTTTCAACTGATCAGAAGCACCTCTGTCTTGCCTGGAATAAGTTTCAGTTTGTTTGCCCTCACCCAGCCCATTACTGAGAACAGAAATTGATTCAATACTGAGACAGGTTCCTTGGAATCGGAAGGGAAGGTGAGACTGAGCTGGGTGTCATTAGCATCATCATCATCATCATCATCATCATCATCATCATCATTTCTTACCCGCCCCTCTGTAAAACAATCGAGGCGGGGTACAACAAGGTTAAAAAACAGATTACAGATTGGTAACACTACACCCCAAAATTCTGGATGACCCCTCCCAGCATTTTAATGTAGATGTTCAAATAGCATGGGGGATAAAACAGAACCCTGTAGGACTTCATAACCAGGCCATTGAACAAGAGTCCCCCAGCACCACCTTCTGAGTTTGCCCCTCCAAGAAAGACCAGAGCCACTGCATAACAGTGCCCGCAGGCTCCATCCCAGAGAGTCAGCCTATAAGGATGCTATGGTTGGTGGTATCAAAAGTTGCCAAGAGGTCCAGCAGAACTTCTAAGGATCTTTCAATCAGGATCAAAGTCTAATTCGTTTAGTTTCAAAAAAGGGCTCCAGGGAAATTTAACCCTTACTGGTTGGTTATTTTGGGTAAAAGGGGGAGGAGGAAGATGGCTATATAAATATGATTAGTTTAGGTGCTGTGAAGAAAAAAGCCCACTCACTTGTGTGGAATGGTCTTTTGAAAGAACTAAATACAACTGTGGTGTATTTAGCAGCGAATTTGAGCAGCAGTTCAAGTGGTTAAGACACTGACTCTGTTGATTGCAAGATTGGCAGGTTGGCAGTTTGAGGTCCGGGTGCCGCATGATGGGATGATCTCCCATCATTAGTCCCAGCTTCTGCCAACCTAGCAATTCGAAAGCATGCAAATGCAAGCATATAAATAGGTACCACTCTGGTGGGAAGATAAACAGCATTCTGTGAAATGCTGGCCCCGTGATCACAGAGTAGTCTCTGACAACACTGGCTCTTTGGCTTAGTAACGGAGATTAGCACTGCCCCTTATGATCGGACATGATTTGTCAACCTTGTCAATGGGAAATACTTTTATCTTTTTAAATACAACTGTAAGAAGTCAGACTGATTTAGGAAGGAATTAAAGGGTGGGTGACAAGGGAACTGACTGTTGGATTATAGGTGGATTATTCAGTCTGGAAGAACACAGAGCAGTAGTTTGTGGAGAAGTGGTTAATTAACCCTGCCTTATCAAGGAAGACATGTACACACATACAAAATCCTGACAGTGATTAATAGGCATCCACTTATATTGTAAGGCAGAGCCCCTTTGAGTACCCTATGGGGGATGGGTGAGATATAGATCAAATAAATAAATATATAAAGGTGATTCTTATATATAATAAAGGTGAATAGGCATTGTTCTAGGACTGGTTCAAGACATTTTGCAGTCAGAGGGAAGGAAATGTGATGCCCCTTCATTTCATTCACAGAAGGCTAGTTGAGCTGCAACTTACTTCAGCAACTGGCAACTGCTGGAGGCAATAGGCTGATATAGGAGTTGCAAGACAGACTGTGTGGCACACACACAACTCTGTCTGCCAAAATGAGAGAATGACCAGAGGACTGAGGCGGAAAAATGATGTCAGGCTGCAACCACTGACCACCAGAACCTGCCACTCTACTCAATGGCAGCAACAGAAGTACAGCAGTAGCAGAACTGTATGTTATAATATGGGCAATTGGCAAGACTTTTCTAATTCTTGGTTCTTTAACCTGGAAAGTGGAAACCTATGTAACCTGCCCAGTGATTTATCAGTTTAGAAAACAAGTTTCTCCTTTTATCAAGCCTGAACTCTCTCTGGAAGCCAAGATGACTAAAATGAGGTGGTCATATTAATGAATCATTAGAAAAATTATGATGCTAGGAAAAGTGGAAGGTAGTAGAAAGAGAGAAAGACTGTGTGCTAGGTGGACAGAGTCAATCTGGGAAGACATAGTCCTGGACTTGCAGGGCCTGAGGAGAGAGGTTGAGGACAGAGGGTCTTAGAGGTGTTTCATCCACAAGGTCACTATGACTCGAGGTCAACTCAAGGGCAGTAAACAACAACAATACCTGT
Source organism: Urosaurus nigricauda (assembly GCA_034509955.1). NCBI lineage: Eukaryota > Metazoa > Chordata > Lepidosauria > Squamata > Phrynosomatidae > Urosaurus > Urosaurus nigricauda. The sequence continues at coordinate 43,971,394 of JAOEGL010000004.1, read as the reverse complement.
AGCAACATTTTCCAAACAGGTGACCTCTAGCTGTTTTGGACAACAACACTTGCCCAGGTGGAACTTATTAATCAACACATCTGTATGGCACCCAGTTCGGGAAAGCTCCTTTAAAATACTGTACTACCCAGCAAACAGGATTGCAGCTGCAGTCAAAGTAGCTAATATGATGCAACTTTTACATGGTGCTTAGCCCTGACATTAATGTCTCTGCTTGGCAGGACAAGACCCACCTATGTTCTGATGCCCTGCAATGAGCTAGTTGACTCATCCTGTCTGTGATGTGGCTTCATCTCACGCATGAACACTAGGGGAAAAATAGACTTAGCTGGTTCCCCCTCTTTTTCCTCCTCCTCCTTCTCTTCACCTACTTTGGCCTTGGAAGAGATAGCCTTGCTGACTGGTGGTTTTCATGTCAGTGGGGTGGTTAATCTGCTCTGGATCTAGCCCAGACTTCAGTGGAGCTATCTAAGGTGTAGCACCCTATCCCCCACAAATGGAAGCCCCATCATTAGGCAGAATGAGATCGCTGGTTTCTGGGGTCAGTGTCAAGGAAAGGCAGCAAATACTTGTTAATTTTCTTGCCATTGTATTTTTAATTGCAGGAAGGGAGAGACCACAATACCTTGGCCAGTTGCAGGTGCTATGTACCCCAACTTGTTATTTGGAGTGAGGGTGTGGGCAAAATGCCTTGTGAGGGGCCCTTTAAACATTGATAGTTATGGGTCAAAACATTTTATTCCTAACTTGCCAGAAAATAGAACTCCCTGTGCCTTCATCAGTCCTATGTCCTAACATTGGACTCTTTCATACAAGGCTAAATTGGAAGTATAATTTAAGGTCAATTCGAATGCAATCATGGGTTTTACGTTATTGCGAATTAACTCTTCGCACGCAAATTCGGGCAAGAGGGAAGCCAATTCGAATGCAATCATGGGTTTTATGTTATTGTGAATTAAAGTTTCGCATGCAAATTCAGGCAGGAGGGGGTTATTTTCGGGTAATGGGAAGTAATTCCGAACGGAGCAGGGGTTCATGTAAATTCGCTAAACAAGCGAATTTACATGAATCCGCATTGGCTCCATTCGGAGTTGGGAGAAATTCCTCCCCATTTGAAAGAGTCCCTAGTCCTAACAATGTTTCCGAGTTCTGACTGATACACATCAATAAAACTGTATGAGTACTTGCAGTGGTTTCAGGGAGTTGGCTCTCAGGGCTAGTATCACAGCACACTGTGTGTGTGTTTACTGAGTTACACAGGGCACTTCTTCACCAAATCATTTTGGTTGGAATGCAACGGACAAGGAGCTGAATTGGAAAACTGATCCCAACTTGTCTTCACTGCATCCTCACAAACAAGACCAAAGTATCTTCACTCTCCCTTGTGCAACATTTTCTGTTTTAGGACTGATAAATTTGAATCTAGTCATTTGCAAAAATAACAACACACAGTTTCAGCATCTCATTGTTCATACGTATGCACTAGTCTGTCTTTATCTAGTCTGTCTTTATTATTAACTAACAAGGTCCCAAAAAGCACCAGGTAAGCTTGTTCACAGAAATCCACTGGGTGACTTTGGGAAAATCACACTCTCACAGCACAAAGGAAGGCAATGGCAAATCTCGTCTGAACAAGTCTTCTTTGCCTAAGGGTCACCATATGTCAGAAATGATTTGAAGGCATATGACAACAACAACAACACTTGCTGCTTAACTGCTCTATTTAGTACTGAAGCAATAAAGCAATAAAATCATCAAGAACATCAAAATTCAAATAGAAGTTCCCTGTGTGAGAGACAAAAGATTTCAATTACTCACACTTCTTACATGTGGAAAATAGTAAATATATTTCCTGATTTTTTTTTCAGGGATGAGAAGAATTATGGTAGTGATTTACTTTCCTAGCAAGAAGAAATCACCTATCTTCAAACTGATGACTCTTATGACCCTTCAAACAAACTACAAAAAGTATCAGATATGACAGGTGGGGTGGAATGCAGGAGGCAGACTGCATTATTTCAAGAGTGGAATAAATTTCACTCTGGATATACTCAGTGGCACTCTTGCCTTTGTTATGCTTTTATGCAAATAAGGTCTGAAAGTCTGCAATGCAGTTTCCAACAAGCTTCGTTCAGATGAATGGTTTCTCTGATTCGCTGCAGGCGTTGTTTTCTTCCCAGCAAGAATTTCATTTCTGTATCCAGAAATGTGTGCAAATAGACTCTTTTTTAAAAGGCACTGAAGCAAAAGGAGCCTAAAACACTGAAGAGAAGCAACCAGGAGAATTCAAAAGCTGATAAGAACCAAGGGCAGTCTGTCTGGGAGAAAGACAATCTGGAACTTAGCAGGGTTAGGTCATGTTGTAATTTGAACAATGCTCTGTCTTCCTTCCAGATAGATTTATTACAGATTTTTGCAGCATGGGGTTGGTTCATCTTTAGAGAAAGAGGTACAGGCAGAATTTCTGTCAGTTCCAAATACTCATGGTGCCATCTGGTGGCCTAAAAATGTATCCAACTGTATCTCACACTCTTACTGTACAAGAGCCAAGTCCATTTACTTGCTATATAGCACAAGAGAGCCACACCATTTCCGTTTGCAGGTGGTTTCCTGGTGCAGATGGTTAATACAGCCAGACTGTAAAATGTTGGCTATGTATGCCCTATGAATGTACAATCCAGCAAGAAACCAGTCGGAATTTATGTTAGAGACATAGCTGTTATAATTGCTTTGCTCACTTCAGGGCTCATCAAATTTTATAAAGCATTAGACTCATAGGATCATTTTTTTAAAATGGAAATGATTCCAAAGGTCATGCAGTCCAGCTCTCTGCCAGGAGTCTGTGATTATAAGCATCTGTGATTATTGACCATCCAACTTCTGTTTAAATGTCTCCAATGAAGGGCATCCAAAATTTTTTGAAGTAGCATGTTTCATGATCAAATTCCATGAAGAAATTCTTCCTTATATTTAAACAGACTCTCTTATCTTGTATGGGTGGCCCTTTGTACCTGTTCTGTTCCAGAACCCATCCCATCCCACTCAACAGTTAACAAAAAACATGGGACCTCAAGTCCTGCTGTTTGCAAAGGTGGCATCTAACCGTCTAATTACAGATTGTATGTTCATAGAATCATAGAATCATAGAGTTGGAAGAGACCACAAGGGCCATCCAGTCCAAAAGGTTAACAACAACAACAATAAATACACAAGCAACTGCACTGGCTCAGCCATGTTCACATCTGCCATTGAGGTGTATGGGGCAGGGACATCCTCAGATGCTAAAATCCATGGGTGGGAAGCCTGTGGGTGGCAAGACGCAGTTGTAATTTGAATCCATTGGTTCAAGTCGTTGCTCCATCCTCCATGTTATAGCCCTTCAGATATTTTAAAATGGGTTACTTTTTCCAGACTATTCCTCATAGGGCTTTGTTTCCATAGCCTTCATCCTCTATAATGCTTGCCTCTGGATATGCTCCAGCTTGTTCATATCCTTCTTAAACTATAAAGCCCAAAACTGGATACAGCACTCCAGGTGAGGTCCAACCACAGCCAAATAGGGTGGTATTATTACTTCCCTTTGTATGTACAATTATTATTACTTCCCTTTGTGTGGACAGTATACTTCTGTTGATGCAGCCTAGCATTTCTCCTCACCACAAAACCCTAATACTTAATGCAGAATTGGCTTTCTTTGCCACCACAGAAACATAGCCATTCCTGTAGCATTAGCTTCCTTTCCTTTTTGGATGCTACATTTCACTGTTGACTCATGTTCAGCTTGTGGTTTACTAAGATCCCCTATATCCATATTGTTCTATCCAGCCAGGATTAATCAATCCTGTATTTGTACATATGATTTATCTTTCCTAAATGCAGAACCTTACATTTACCTCTACTGAAATTCACTCTTAAGTTCTGGCCCAGTTTACTGTCTTGAAGCCTGATTCTGTCTTCTGGAACATTACCTACCTTTTACAATTTGGTGTCATGAGTAGATTTGATGAGCTTCCTCACTATTTCTTCACCCAAATCACTTATAAAGATGTTGAACAACACTGGGCCCAGGTCTGAACCCCGTGACACCTCACTTGTCATTTCTCTTTGTGTTAATGAACAAGTATTAGGGAGAACTCATTGGGTTCAGTGCATCAACCAGGAACATATTCACCTAACAAAATTCTTCTGTAGACAGTGCTTCACAAGCTATCTGATGTGGAGAGCAGGCAACTTTATTTCCCCAGTGTGCCAAGTGGTGTCTTGTTTGTGCCTCTTGGCTGCAATTGTTTCTTTCTTTCCTGGAACCTCCCCAAAACAGCAGATGGCTCAGAGACCAGTGTATAGACCATCAGTTTAAATTGCACTAATCTAGTACACAGTTTACCAGTTTGTCTCCAAGAATATCACGAGGGGCGGGCCTCCAAAGCCTTATTGAAATCAAGATGCACTGCATCCAGAACACTCCCCAGATTTGACTGACCAAGCTTGTAATTTTTTGTAGAAAAAAAGAGATAAGATTATTTTGGCATGACTTGTTTTTAGAAACCCACATTGGCTCTTAGTAATCAGAAGGGCTGCTGAGGAACCATTGCCCTGGTGGGGTGGGAGAAGAAGCAGGCACACAAGTTGCCATCATTCATCCACTCTGTCCCCCTCTCCCAGCCACCAGAAGGGCTAAGGGACCTTTCTTGACCTTAGTGAAGGACTCCTGATCAGAAAGCAAAAATAGAAGCGATTCGACCCCTGCTCTCCACAGTCATAGACTAGTCCTCAACCCATTACACCACACTGGCTCTCTATGGGGGCTTTACAGACAACCCAAAAGGGATGGTCCATAGGCACCCAGAGAAGCACTGGACTGGGGCCTGGGCTGCCTCACTGGCAGCCCTTGCAGCCCCAAATCTGCCACTTTTCCAGGCCATGGAGAAGTGGCAAATTGCCGCTTCTCCATGGCCTGAAGCGAGGTGCAGCAGGCGCCCTGGGTGCCCACTGCCCCCCACCATGGGTGGCGCTCCCAAGGGGAGAAAGAGGCCACCACCATGACCCCTTTCCCCTTGGCATCCTTGGCGCGGCCCTGTGAAGGCCGCGCCAAGGACGCAAGAGCCAAGAAGGAGCTCTGCTTTGGAGCTCCTTCTTGCACTGCAGAAAGGGCACCATAGGCGCCCTCCTGTGGCGCGATGCCGTCAGGAGCGTGCCACGTCATCTAAACATGGCACACACCTTGATGTCATCTGCATGCACACGTTTGGATGGCGCGATGAAAACATGGCCCCGTCCATATGCACTAGGGCTGGAGAGTGGAGAAATGCTGCGTGCTCCCTAGCCCTGTTCACGCCCTGGGGACGGCCCATTAGCTGCACAAAAGTCCTGTTCCTAGTGGAGGGAAAGGCCCAGATCCTGTTCCTGACAGTGAGAGCTGCTAGATAGTGGAATTCCCTCAGATTGTGGTGTTTACAAACCTTCTTTGCAGGATTTTAAACAGAGGCTGGATGGCAATCTGTCGGGGATGCTTTGATTGCGAGTTCCTCCTTGGCAGGGGGTTGGACTGGATGAGCCTTGTGGTCTCTTCCAACTCTATGATTCTAAGTGTGTTTCTTCCTGATTTTAGGTTCAAATGTTTTAATTAGGATTGAACATGCATGTTTTTTTGTTATGCTTTTTGTTGCTGTTGTTTCCTCTATATTTCACTGTTAGTCTCCTTCAGTTTCATTTTTAGTATAAATGCAGCAATGTCATTCTGGCAACAATTGTCAGAGAGTGATTTAAAAAACACAAATTCATAAAATCAGTAAATATATCTGAATGTAACACCCTTAGTTTTCATAATACCATGTTTCCCCGAAAATAAGACAGTATCTTATATTAATTTTTGCTCCGAAAGATGTGGTAGGTCTTATTTTCAGGGAATGTCTATTTTTTTCCATGAAGAAGAATTCACATTTATTGTTGAACCAAAAAAAATTGAACATTTTATATACACACACACACACACACACACAAAACAGTAAGTTAGGTCTTACTTTCAGGGGAGGCCTTATATTTAGCAATTCAGCAAAACCTCTACTAGGTGTTATTTTGGGGGGATGTCTTGTTTTCGGGAAAACAGGGTAATTATGCGTACTGTATCAAAAATGTATTCTTCTAATGACACTTCTCACTTGGTATCTACAATTTTTTCACTGGACTCTTTCAAACGGGGAGGAATTTCTCCCAACTCCAAATGGAGCCAATGCGGATTTATGTAAATTCGCTTGTTTAGCAAATTTACATGAACCCCTGCTCCGTTCGGAATTACTTCCCATTACCCGAAAATAACCCCCTCCTGCCCGAATTTGCATGCGAAGCTTTAATTCGCAATAAGGTAAAACCCATGATTGCATTCGAATTGGCTTCCGTCTTGCCCGAATTTGCATGTGAAGAGTTAATTTGCAATAACATAAAACCCATGATTGCATTCGAATTGACCTTAAATTATACTTCCAATTTAGCCTTGTATGAAAGAGTCCACTGTCACCAAGCATTTCTACAATATTTGGAATTCTGTTGTTCTTCCATAGCATCCACACTGGGCTGATGTTAAAGGAAGTGTCACTGAATAATTCAGCCCTATTAATGTAGGTTTTGAACTATGTAGCAAAACTTTGTTACGATCATTCAACAAAAGTTAGCAAGTCCGTCGTACCTTTGGAGTCATAGACTTGTTATTCTGTTCCAACCAAGGCTGTTGACTTGCCACAGCATTATCTGTCTGTAGCTCAAGCTCTACTACTGGCATGCTGCTTCCCAGCGCAAGATGACACATGATCAATGCTTGTCCTTGTACTCAAAATGCAAACAGAATCCTGTCAGATGCCATGAACATATGCTAACAAGTAAGGTGATCAAGAAGGAAGAAACAAAGAACTCATGCAGAATAAAGAGATGGTGAGCTTTCCTTGATGAATAGACCAGATCACTCAGAAGTAGACACCCAAAATGACACTAAATGACTAGATAATGGAACACAATTAGTCACCCATCACCAAGTCAATGTGAGGAATCAAGTTGCAAGAGATGTGAGGTTTATTTTGCACAGCAGGTAGTGGTGCTTATCTAGGATGGAGCTTGAAAAGTAAGGCCAATGGTGCCTGGAGGTGAAATCAAAATCCATACCTTCCAACATTTCACTAATGAAAACTGGTACACATGTGGCTAATCAACATCAGTGTGGTCAAGAGGGCAAAAGTTGCAACCTAGAATATGCTGCAGCAATTTGCTTTTACCTGAGCTTACTAGGAAGATAAAAAGTCTCCCCCTTGCTGTCCTCTCCCACCCTGTTATATTTGAACTTTGAATTCAGTTAGCCAAAATTGAAGCTGAGGACAAAGGGCAAAGGCAGCAGATGAAGAGAAAACTGGGACATATTAGAAGCAGTTAAAAAAAAAGTGGGGTGACAGAGGATTAGTGGCGACAGCCCCTGTCAAATGGGGACAGTTGAAGGGTATACAGATCCTAGCTGGTGCACATATGCTATTGCTTGGGAGGGGGTAGATGAAATGTGTTGCTTATTTACCAGGCGCATGAAGGTAGTTGAAGTTTTCTGGTTGCAGTGCTGTTCTCCCCACACTCTTAATTCCTGCTTGGCAGCAGCTGTGTCCAAATAATGTTTTTGCTCTTTGCTTCCCTTAAGCACCCAGGGAAGAAAAGTCATTACCTCACCACTACCACCACCATTCAGACAAGGACAGAGGAAGCTTCTGCTTCTTTCTTAGACGTACAAGTGGAACCGAACAGCACCAAAGTACCACCGTGCACCAGCCTATGGCAAGAGGAAAGTGGAGTTATACCCAGGAGCACCCAGCAGAGTGGAAAATGTATTGCAAAATGAGGTGCTGGGTGCTTCCTTGTACAATAGCTAGAAGATGGTATGATACTAATAGTGTTATGGCCCTACTTTTTAAAAGAAAGGATATCACCTATCATCCTGCTCAGATATTTGGTACCTTCAGCATGTTATTATGTATTAATTCTTCTTAAAGTTAACATTCAAGCAGACAGTAGGCTAAGTTTAGGAAGGGCGGCAGTCCTGATTTTAAAAAAATGACAACAGAGAAACAGTTGAACTGGTATGGCAGCAAGGAAAAGTAGACAAGGAAGAAAGAACCACCATAGTTGTTGATTTCAATGCAGTAATAGAACAGGAGTGGGCAACTGTGGAAGGCTAGTGGACTGTGTTACCACAAGGTGTAGCTTCTCTCTGCACCACCTCTTTTTGATATCAGTTTGATATTAAAGTATGATTTGGACAGGTAGCCAAGAGGGCACCTCATGTGCAGGAAACGAGCTGTGCCATGTAAGGACTCTCATGACCAAATTTGGAGATCCTGCTGGCTCAGAATGGGGAAAACCAGGGCACTTACTCAAGTTAGATCAATTAACCAGAATTTGCATCATCTCTTCGCAGATAGGAGTGATGGTGAGTGAAAGATCCTGGGCTTACACATGAACAGAAGTCCAAGATTACCTCCCTTTGTCCAGAGACATTCATGGTGATTGTCTAGCCATTTACAGACTCCAAGTTCTATTCTTTCCTCCTTGGAATTTCATTTTAATCTCAAAATTGCCCTGGGAAACATTTTGTCCTGTAAGTACATCTGCGCAGGCACTACCAACGTGGTCTTGTTTTGAGGCAGGGCAGACATTCTGTCTGTATCTCATCTCACTCCTCTACAACTGCTGGACAACTCAGTTTCACGGGCAATGTACAGAGCCACATTCTTCTCACAGAATCTTCTAACTGGAACCTCTCCTTCTGGAATCAGGTATAGCATCACCTGCTGCAATCCTGAAAATCACTGTCTGACACCACCTTGTATATTGGTAGTTCTTGTATGTGTCTGTGTGTATTTTCATGTGAAAGTTTATTTTCCCCTTTGCTGTTATAAATAAAACTACATTTAGACATTGCATTCTGGAGTTCTGTTTCTTGGATCTGGTATACATAGGCTTAATCCCTGCTTTGGTTACAATGATTCTGCCCATCACAAATTGTCAGTTGTATTATTATGTTGTAGGAGTTTTAACTAATGTTGGAATATTAATTGTATAATTGTTTAATTGTGTTTTAAGGGCAAGGGAGGGATACTGTGTACATTTGTATTTGTATTTTTATCTATGCAAGCCGCTTTGATTGTTTTCACAAAAAGTGGGGCATAAATACAAGTTTTATTTATTATTTATTATTATTTTAGTTACCCATGCCCTTTCAGCAGCTTCACTTGAGCTAATAAAATTCCCCCCTAAATATTGGTTGTGGGTGCCCTCTGGGACTCTGGCATTTTGGGTAACAACTGCATTAGCCCCCAGGAGAGCTTGAAGGGCCACATTTGATCCCCCAAAAAGTCCACTAACTCCTCTAAGGGTTATAGGGCCATTTCCCCTATGCTTTGCAGCCTGCAAAATGTGGTGGAAATAGACTTCACACATCCCTAGTAGACCTTTTGGAGCATTTCAGGGAAAAACATTGTTGAAAAAAAATTGACCCCTGGAGTACCCATCTGGCTCTAAACATGGTGGACATGCTGTCCACATCCCCCCCCCCCGCATTCATCTGGAGGCATTCTGCAACAAAATAAACGTGCAATTTTGTTTTACTCTTGAGGGGCTCTAGGGGCCACAAAATGGCCCTGAGGGCCATACTTTGTTCATCCCTCCTCTAGACTTACAGTCCCATCAAACTGTACTAGACCTTTGGTGTCCTCTCTGCTGCATTGCTATTCTGAAACTAATGGCTTGCATATCTTTCATTCACCTATGCAATCACAAAATGTAGAAACACTGTTGAGCTTTATCGGAGAGAGTAAAGAAATTGTCTTTTTTTTTGTGCTCCAAACCATTTCTAAATCAACTAAGCTACTACTAAAAAGGAAGTTGGAACTGCTTTTGTTTTATTCTTCTGCACTATGCAGAATGGACTACTGCATATCCTACTTTAATTTAGCATGGTTGCTCTCAAGCTCCAGGCAAAAGAATAAAAAGCAAAAATCATATTGCAGTATTAGCAGATGTTCAGAAGGTCTCAGTGAGCTCACCCTTCTACTACCAGGGAAGTCTTTCCCAACCTCATGCACTCCAGTTATGTTGGACTACAATTCCCATCATCCCTAGTCAGTATGGCCACAGGGCATGCTGATTTTATGGATGTAGTAGTCTTACACACTGGGACATCATCAAATTCAAGGAAAGCTGCCTCAGTGAAAAGTCGACTATATCAGTATTGGCACTGAAGATCATATAACATAGCTAAACATTTTGGATTTCACCAGAGAGGTGGTGGTAGAATGCAGACACAAAGCCACACACAATCTGCTTAGGGACAACAGCAATTAGCAAGGGAATCAGAAACAAGATACAGGCTAAGAAGAACCAGTTGCCCTTGAACTCTACCATTTGCAATCTAAAAGGGGTTTGTATTTGCTGAATTCCACCCACCCACCCAGGAGTCTCCCTGCCCATAAAAACATCTTTTTTAGATTTACCTTCTATCTGATCGGCAACATACCTTCATGGCACTTGATGAGAGGGATCCCCCAAATCCCCTTACTCTCATGAAATCGTACAGGGTCAGGAGGGCTTTAGCTCTCAGTCCAGACTCCATCTTACACAGAATTATATGGCTTGAAGGGATCTCAAAGCTCATCTTGCTCTCTGGTACTTATCTGGACTCTTCCAAACTCTGGTTCTAATCAGGATTCTTCCAAACAGAGAGGATCAACATGCAGGCAACACAGGAGATAACTTTATTTAAACTTCAAATGGTGTAAAGACAGACCAACACACCCAGAAGAAACATGCTGCATGGAATGAGCAGCTTGGTAAAGACAGATGAGGTGGCGTAGAGCATTGTATTTTGTTTGGGGTTTTTTTTAATTTTTATTATTTTAATTTTTTTTGTTTTTGTTTTAGAAGCCTTCTCCTGGCTTCTTCTTCTTCTTCTTCTTTTACCACAAGTACAAATGGTTTGGGTTGGAAACAGTCCAGATGGCAGTTGTTCCCTGTGATTGTTTCCGCAGTTATGTACAACATCTGGAATTTTTAATTTCATTTTTTTTGTCTACATCAGGTATAAAACAGATTGCAGGTTTACAAATGACTGTTCTTGAGAAATCAAAAAGAAGAGAAAAAACTGAACTAAAAAATGGTTGGGGGCCAAGAGAGACCAAGAAGCAAGAAAGAACATAGTGTAGAAACTGGGAGCAAAAATCTTTCAAGAAATTTAAAAAGTGCTATAAAACCCCCTGAAAGGAATACCATGCAGTTAAGAAACACAGAATCTGTTAAGTACATAGCTCTTCTAAAACAGGATACCCCCCAACTTTTTTTTTAATTAAAAATGCATTGGAATTAGAAAAAAGCTAAAATTGTAAGGTTTGGGCCACCAGTCAGCAGTAGCTAATGAGCCAAGGAGACCCTAGAGTTCAGTGCTATCCCAGCTTCACCCCATGCCAAGACCTTCATGGCCTGGCAAGAGTAGAAGGGTGGTATGTCTTTGGCAGGGACAGTGGGGAAGGGATGCTACGTTTGCCGATGGATTGATGAATTAGTGCAATTATCAGTCTTCCAGCAGCCTCCTTCTAGCTTTCCATGGGACTGAAACCCCCTGCAACTTAGCACCAATGCTCCTGGGAGGAGCCACTAGGGACCATCCAACTTTGCCCTTCAGTTTCATGATCAGATGGATGACGTTCCCAAATTCCCCATTTTAAAAACTAGTTAAATTTGCATTTTAGGGTTGAAGATAGGATAGCAACAAAGGCAGGCCAGTCTCTGCCCCCACCCCACCCCTCCAGTGCTGCATTTGCTGCAAAGTAACTCAAAAGACATTGAGACCCAGCCTAATTTATTTGGTATTTACCTAGTTAATTATCTGTGCTAGTATGGGTCTCTGCTGCTTAGGCTAAATAATAGAATCTTGCCGGAAGCTGGAAAACTTCTCAGAAGCTGCCATAAGGACTGAGGGAATCTGAGGATTGTAGCCGAAGAAAGTAAATTATCTGAGCTCTAGCTCTTGTCCAGTACACTTTTTTTCTGTTTGGACACCAAGCTGCATGAAGGCGAGGGGAATCAAACTGAGTTGCTTTGTATTTGCAGCCACAAGGGTCCATAGCTCAGATATAAAATTTGTGTTTGTTGTGGTAGGTGCCTAATCCTAGACACCTCAAGTGGGATAAGGAGTAAAATGGATCTCGAGAAACACAGCTGAAGCTGGAAGACATGGGAAATATGTTGACAGTCAGAGTAAGTAGTCCTAGTTGATAGACTAGACATCAGCATAGGGCAGTTTTGTGTATTTTTGATCACGTTAACGTGTTTGTGCCTGTGAGAATGTGTGTGTGTTGGGGGGAGATGTGGGAAGAGCATACCTTGCTTTAAAGTAAAAGCTGGCACATGTTAAAAGCATCTGAAAAGTAAAGGCAGTGATTTTCACTGCAGCCAGGTGGCAAATCCAGCAGTGGCAAGAACGCAGGCGCAGGGAAAGGCAAAAACAGATGGGTGTGTAGGCCATATGTTACCCAATGTTTGCCATAAAGGGAGCACTTTCCTCTTCTGGACAGGTCACCCTTATCTTATCTAGTGATCCATCTTAAACCTGGTGCGGAAAGCCTCTGCTCTTCTAGGAGGCAACACTCATATTCAGCCAGGCAAACTGGTTGCCAATTTGCTTCAAGGACCAATTCAAGATGCTGCTTTTAACTTACAATTTATCTCTTCTCAAATACGCCTGCTCGCTAGGTGACATGCACTCATAAATCCTTACTGTCCAGAAGCCAGACCTATTGATTTGTATTTGATTATCTTCCTTTCTCTAAAAAGGACTCTGTTATGAGGCACACCTCTTTCATCAGGCCTTCAACTCACAATATCATTTAGACTTTTAGTGGGATTATACTGAAACCTGCAACTTTTCATCAACAACAAAAATGGTAATATATCTGAATATTTTGACCGACCAATCTTACAATGAATTGGCCTTTGTCCATTTGTAACAGGAAATATATCAAGAGTGCAACTGAACTCTTCCTTCCCTGGTCACTGAAAAAAGATCATAAAGCTAGAGTGCATAGAGACTCTCAAAGCTTGCAGGTTCATTCTGAGCAAGGATTTCGAAAACAAAAAGATCCAGTATACTGATGATGTATGTATAAAGGAGATTATTTTGCACAAAGACTGAAATTTCCACTTGGGAAAGGGAAAACAAATCCCATTACTATTGGCTCTGAAATCTTTCTAAACAGTGGTAGTCTAGTTCAAACTCCTTTCTCCCCACTTCTCTCTCTGCACATGTCTGTCTTCAGCTAATCTTACAATAGCAGGTTGATCTTGGAAATGTTCTGCAGAAGACACAATTTGTCACTTTAATCCAGCATGGTTTACTTCTGAGTAAATATGTATAGACTTGCACTATAGCACACCCAATTGCTCTGGACAGAAAATACCTTAAGTTGAACTGATCAGAGAAAAATAGAATTTAATTCATTATAGGGCTCACATGTGGTATGAGAAATAGAGGAGATTTGAATTTAAGATGGTTGTTTTCTTCTACTACAGGGTGGGAATTTATGGCCCTCCAGATGTTGATGTCTACTTATATGTTTCCTTGCCATGACTATGGCGGCTAGGACTGCTGGGAGTTGAAGTTCAACAAACTACTAGAAGGCCACACATTTCCTCCACTCCTTTTTCTACTGGGAGCAATATCTGCTCAAGTTTTCATCTTCTGCACTCTGTAGACTTTTGGCTTCATTTTCATAGAAGGCTCAGACTACATTAAGCCATGGGTGGCTTCATTATTCCATGCAATTATGTAAACAAATGGCTCTCTAAAACAGGAGATAATTTTGTCTTCTACCTACAGTTATCTTACAGTGTACTTACTATTAATGGCTGTTTGCCATGATAAACAAAAGGGACTAATCTTTTTGTGTAAGAATGGAATGAGAACATTTAAGATTACTTTGTGTCCACCCCTTAATTTACTGTAATCCATTCTAGTTCCAAAAAAGAAAGCCATACCCTGCAAAACTGTAAGCTTATGTAAAGATTGGGTCACAGCTCTTCACCCCACTTGTCTAGACGTATGTAGTGCTATAGGAAATGTTTTTCTACCATGGAAACTACCGGTAGTTCAGAGACGGCAGCTATGCAGAGGATACTAACTTTAAAATAATAATAATAAAACACTTCTTGCATCAGCCTAACCTGAGCTATCCCTGTCAGCCTCCTCACTATCAAGTTAGTGAAAAGCATTAAGCAAATGCAGCACAAGCAGTATGAGAACCAGCGCAGGCCAAATACCTTTGTAAGAAGGTGTTTTGTTCCCACCTTCTCCCACTGACCCATAGCAACTGCTGGGAGGTGTACATTATCATCATACAATCAAAAATGAGTCAGCACAGCACAGTTACTCACACTTAGTACAAATCCCCCCCCAAACCAAACTCAGCCTGATAAATCACAGACACTGGGCCCAGCCCCCCATGGCTGGTCCCCTGGACTCATCCAGGCTGTTCAGTTACAGGTTATTTACAATGCCTTGTCCTACAAGAGCAAAACAGAAAAAAGGCAAATGAGGAACCTTATGTCAAACCCAGCACAAGGCTTGGCATCTTCTACATCACTGTGCAAAATAGCCCCAATTATAGTAGGGTGCTCAAGGTTAGGATGGGGTGCTCAGCAAAAACACTGTAATTTGAAGAAAACCAACCAGAAAGAACAAACCACACAGGAAGGAAAATAACAAAGACAGAGACAGAAAGCACCAAACATGAAAATAGGGCCTAACAGGACAAGAAGGCAGAGAAACTTATTAAGTTGTGCACATGGCAAATATCATACCCTTGGCTGGTTTAAGGCAATCTCTGTTGGAGTGCTAGGCAGACTTGAGTGTATATCCAGCAGAATTAATTGGACCTTTTTCTGAATAAACAAGTATATGACCAGGCTGCAAGCATGTCTCCAAATAGAGTGAGATTGTTAATCTCTCAGGACTCATCATCTATGAGGCTCACAGATTTATCTAGAGTTTTGAAATAGTCTGACCTGTAAACTTAAAACAGCAAATTTCAGCTCCAATTGGATTTTGAGTAACAAAGATTGGAATGGACAATGAAGCAAATGGGACAAATATCCCTCTTGCTTCTCCCACTGCTTCTCTTCAGAAATGCAACACTGTTTGGGGATGCTTGTTAGCAAAGGAAGATCCACAGAGAAAGAAGCAGCTGTGCAGCTACCACACAAAGCAAAATCCTGGTCTTTGGTGCAACTGGTCAGCAATAAATGACCAGAGACTATTGTTATGGAAGAAAAGTGAACATAGTAATGAAAAAACACTAGTATGAAAGAAGTCCATTAATTCTACCTACCAAAATTTCAGCTCCAATTGGATTTTTACTATATTTTCTGTTTATTCATGCATTACAAATCCATTTACCTCTTTTGGGACCCAACAGCCCCTTGCTTGTTGCTTATCAGGTACATGTCTTTCAATTTAGAATGTTTTATTATGATACAACTCTAATCATTAATAATGGAAAGAAAAAGCCTCCAAGTGAACTTCTCCTCTTTCCATGCTGATTCAGGACAAGTGCAACCTGCTAGAAGGACTCTGGAGAAAAAGAGATATCAAGTCTTTTCTACCATTCTCAGCAGAGCACAACCACTAAGGAAGGAGGACATTTGCAATATGAACTTTAGCCAAGCAGTTTTCAGTTATCTGCTTTCCCAGAGTAGTCTGGTCCAGATGTGCTGACTACAGTCCCCACCACAGTCAGCCAATGACCAAATGGACATAGTGAGTGTGGATGATGGGACCTATGGTCAAAAATATTTTCCCCACCTTTGTAGTAAACTGGTGACATTTTGGATGAAGAAGTTACTCTACCATAGCACCACCTCTCACCCCACCCACAACAGGATCACTCTGCCCAACTCTTTTAAAGCATCTGCAGAATTGTTACATAAGTAGCACCAATGTGTTTGAGTGCAGCAGAGTGTTTATCTGGGAATGCGAAGTATCCAACCATGATTGGACCAGCTTAAATTTTCAACACATTTGTATGCCTTAAACCAACCAGAGAGCACACGGTCCAAGCCTCTTATATCGACTGCTGGATTCCAATGTATACTAACAGCTCCAAAGCTTCAATTACATAAAAAAGGATATATATGTACATATGTATAGATATACAAAGAGAAGCAAAGCACCTTAGATCTGCACAGGTCAATTGGCTAGAACTTCCAGCACAACTCTTGCATGAAGCTGTCCTTGACAAAGTTATTACAGGCACAGTAACCTGCATCTGCCCACTAAAGCACCATCAGCTCTTCATCCAAGCAGGACTCATGTCTCATTTCACTCCTGTGGGATGAGGCACTGCCTGCTCTGAGCATAAGCTACTTTTACACCAAGGGGGAGTATGGGAAACAAGAGGAGATTTTATGTTTGTTTTTTTACAACAAGACCTCTTTGATTTTGTGACCCCTACATATAATTCAGAGTACAGTGTTCTCTGGCTTCTGTTGTGCCAAGCAACTGCTTCGTGGTAGATTAGAACGTTTAGTTCAAGCTCTCTGGTAAGTGGTAGAATATTGCTTGATACTAATAAAGGCTGGATGGTGTGATATCATCTAAAAGTTTGCTTGATGTCTTCTAAAATCAGTGCCCAATCAGTAAGATGATAGAGCCTTCACATGGGTTGGAAGGCCTTTTTGGAATGTTCATTGGGATCAAGATTGGACCCAGAGCCTCAAGTGCATGTTAAAATGTTTCTCACCTGAACATACAGTGCAAAAGTGGGGTGGAACTAAAATTTGGAAACACCTAAAATCCTCAGCTCAGACAATCTGATAAGGTATTTCAAGTTTCAGGCTTACAGGAACTTTCCTGTAAAATGGAGATTCAGATCAAAGGTGCAAATGCTCATATTTGCCATGTGCTTGGTGTTCTTAAGGAAATTCAAGTCTATAGCTAGACTGTCTGTTCATAACTGTATGCAATAGGACAAAAACTGCCTGAAAAACAGCAAAGCAAATCAAAGCAGAAAAATCTAATACAGGGAATGTCTGAGGGGAAAAACTCACGAGGTATGAATGGTCAATACCGTTAGTAAAAAAAGAAGTAGAAACATGGCCAGAAGCCTGTCCCGTTCCCATATTTTAGAAACTGGATGTATTACATGTTTTTCTTGGTTTATTACAAATCTATGGATCTTACTGCTGCTTTTTCAGTGAGCTGGATTGACACAAACATCACACATATAGTAGGAAAAGATTGCCAACACAAAGATGGAGCCATGCCTACAGCCAAACTAGCATGCCCTCTGCCATCACAGTTTCACAAGCTAGGTTTTTTTGGAACCCCAGCCAAAGCTAGGGGGCAATCTCAATAGTGCTCACCTAAGAAGAAGGGGGAGAGATAGGGGGTATTTGGGAATGGAGCAAAATAGGAGGTTTGTACCCCTTTCTGCTCTAGACAGCAGGAACAGAGTCTTTTAGTGGTTAGGGTGTAGCTCTAACAACTAATAAATATGGAGCCTGACACTGCCATTGTTTGTGAGGGAGATTTCCTTCAGCTGTGGAATGGTGAGAGGAGGCCAGGGAAGGATGTGAGCCTGATAGGAGTCTAGTTACAGTGTTTACATTTTATAGAAAGATGTAGAAGGAAATAGTCCTTTCCCTTCTGATCATCTTATTTCTTTTTCGGGGGTGGAGAAGCAACCAGACTTGAAGCATTCCTGATCTAAAACCTGGCAGCCTGGACAAATGGTTCCTTGTCCTTTGAAGGCAAAATCAAGAAATTTTCTGGAATTCCAACAGAGATGCAAAATCCCTGCATCTTCCTAAGGTGTAAACCAAAGTTCTGATTTCCTGAGGTCTGTTAGTTGAACTAGCTGCATAATGGCAATAGAAAAATTAGCTGAGAATAATAAAACATTGAACTGGGTAGCACTCTTTATTCCAGCCCAAGCGACAGACTTTTTTTTAAAGGAGTAACATTTCTTATAAGTGACCTATTTCACTCTTAAGATGTGATCAATGCCCGGCTTAGTCATATCCTCTCTACAAATGAAATGTCTCCCTAGCAAAGGAGTGAGAGGATCAGTAACTAGCTGCAGTTGGGTAGGCAGACAGGGAAGCAAGGTCCAATTTGTACATTGGGTCTTAGGTACCTTGGGGTGAAAGACACTTGCCAGGCTTTTTTATGCATCAGTCCCCTTAAAGAATTCCAAACAACACTGTCAGCAATGGGAACACAAACTGGCCTGATTCTGAAAGCATTAAATGTGATCCTGACTGCTCTTAGCATTTATCCTGGGCTGGATTAACAAGACCACCATAGATTCTTCCTGTACTCAGGAAACGACAAGATTTGCCAGTTCCCCCACCCACTGCCCCTTCTTGCAATTGTGACATTAAAGCAGAGTTTCAGGACTGTGAGCATCTCCATAGTCCAGTTATTCAGATTGCATTTTTGCTCAGAGTTTCACAGTTTGAGAGCAGCACAACTTCTATCTGAAGCACAAGAGCTGTTCCTCCAAAAGTGACTCATTTGCCTTGAATATCTATCCTCATAATGATTGAGCATAGTGCTTTCCAGTGCTTAACAAGCCCACCCATTATCCACTCATTTTGCTCCACTTGTGCATGAGGCTGGTGAGGAAAATGCAAACAGACAACAAACACCTGCCACACTTCCTGGCCCACTGGGTAGACCACCATCTGCTAGGATACTCTCTTAGCCAGCAGCACTACCATGCTGGCAAGAGTATGGCTGACAGTTACAGACTGATTCAGAATAGACAAACATGAAGGCTAGCAGCCAATCTAAGAATATTTTGCCTCAAGGACAGATAGGTCTCAAAAAGGTTTAGAGGGTATTACAACTCTGTTGGAGTCTGAGCAAATCAACACTGTATCTGGAAAACCATTGTGTAGCACAGTCTCTTCAACCTGGTATCCTCTAATTATGGATAACTGCCTTCATTCTGAGGCCATATGACTAACTGACTAAAGATGGTAGGAGTTGCAATAAAACATATATAGATAGCACCAAGCTGGGGTAGAGTCCTCGGATGACAGTTAAGCCTATTGTGAAGCAGTTTTGAAAATATGTGGCAGGCATACATAGTTGGCCCAATAGTTATTAGAAGCATGAGGTGGGTGCAAATGGGGTGGAGGGTGGAGCAGAGGTTGCACATAAGAAACAGAGCTAAACATGTCCCTTTTATAGTTTCTAATCTAAAATTCTATCTTTTGACAAGTTGCTTTGTCATGTAGATCAAGACTCAAGGAAAGCACTGAAAATCTTCCATTGAATCCTCAACTTATTTATTTCCATTACATCAAATTTAATTACCATGGTACTGGCCAACCCTATCAGCATGTGTCTTGAGTATGAGATAGCACCATCCAAATGAATTACTACCATTTACACTAGAGTGGCCTTGTCGGAATAAATGGGACAGTGTTCTGTCCTGTACCTTTGGTCAGTAGGTGGAAGAGAGAATTTCAACAGGTGAAGCTTGCAATGACAAACAACACCTGCTAAATTTCCTTCTTCTCTGAAGATAGTGAAGGCTTCCCTCTTCTTCATGCAGCTACCAAAGTACACATAGAAACCCTTGTATCTGGCATTGTTTCACAGCTGCTGAACCCAGAAGCAGTTGGCAGGACACTGCCAGAAAGGCAGGTTGACTTGCAGGTAGGACTCAGCAGTCTCCAGGCCTAAAGGCTCCTTCTGTTCCTGTTCAGCAGGCATGGCAGAAATATTTGCAGTTTGTTTATAACTGGGCATCTGCACTAGGTTGGCTACACATTTATTAAATACCAAAATTGGCAATTTCTTTTTCAAATAAGGGTTCTGTCATCCATGCACAAGAGGAAGGAAGAAAAAGGCTCAGATTAACTCACACTTTTGCAGCAATGCCAAACCAGCAAAACTTAATAGGGTCCTCAGCATTTCAAAATACAAGGATGACTGAGCATGTTCAATGAGCACAGAATACTGAGTACAGGTTAGGAGTGATAGAGAAAAGCTGAGGTGGGAATGGCGTATTCTACCACAGATTAGGGATGTAATTGATCACATTTTCTTCTTGAACGAAGCAATGAATAATTATAGCAATTTTCTTCCTGATTTTTTAAATGCCTTTTTTTTAAAAAAAAATTCAGGCAGTTTTTGAAGCCTATTTACAGTTTGGGACTTATTCTGTACAAAATTCACATATGGTTGATTGCATTGAAAACAACATTTGCTGTGCAAGAAATCATGTATCTGTATAGAAATACTGAAGAGATGCTGTTTCATGTACAGAAAATTGTATTTCTGGCTAGAAATACGATTTCTTGTGCAGAAAATGCTGTTTTCAGTGCAAATCAACAACTTGTAAATTTTACATAGAATGTTTCCACTTACACTGCATGGAATGCTCTCAATGTCTATGTAGAAATATTATTTCTCAATGCAGAAAATCCTACTCCCTTTTCTGAAAACGCTGTTTACTGTGCAAAACAGCCACATGAGAATTTTGCATACAATAAGTCCCAAACTGTGAAGAGTCTCATCAGTCCAGGATTTTTCTCATCAGAGTTTCTCAATAGTGAAAAAAACCAAAAACCAAAAAACATGTTTTTCAATCATTTTTGAATATTCTTTCCATCCCTACCAAAAAGCATGTTTGACTAAGGAACCCACTACAGAACTCCATACTGTACTACTATTTTGTTACAGGTCCCACTTGTAATCACAATATCATATTTATAAGAGAAGCCCACTGGATTTGACTTCAAGAAGCTCACTATGGCAAAGTGGGAAGTGGACTCCTAAAACTATATACATTCTGTGTGTTTATGCAGAACTTGGCACATTATCTAGAGTCCTGAGAAATTTCACTCTAGTTTTCTAAAACCACTCTTTGAAGACTTCATAACTGCAGAAAAAATTCTGAACATATGGCTACTGTGACCTAAAATGTGTTCAGAACCATACAGGGGATAAACATGACCTATAGGAATTCAGAGTGAAATATTTGGCACAGTACATTTTATCTACAGATCTAGCTATTAGTCATTCAATTAAAATGAAAATTGGATTCAATATCATATGTAGTAAAATATCATATTAATGGTGAAGGGATTTTGGCTACATTGATTGTTGTATTAGTAAACTTGTAAACAAAGACTTCACCTTGGATAGGAAGAGAACACTCTGCAGAGTAAACGTTAAAGCCAAACCCATAGAGTTTAACTTCTTCCTTCTGTATTATGTACGTATATTCTTCTGGAGTATGAATTGATTCCTTATGATACTTGATCTGGAAAAGCTGGGAGCTGCACTATGAATAACCATAACCTATCAAGATTGGGAGATTGAAAACACAGCTTCAAAGTTCACCGGCAGGCCAATTTGGTATGTAACAGGATTGATCTACTAACCTGTCACTGTAACTTCATTTTCAAAGAAGCCATCCAAAAACAAAACAAAACAAATCCTAATTGCTGATTAATGCTGGGTAGGCTGAAGAGCTTGTGGAAGCACCTATGAGCCTCTCTAGAGAGAAGTAACGAATCAGTAAAAAGATTTTCTCACACATTTACAAAGAAATTGCACCAAGACTCATTTGAAGCAAATCCTGGTCTGTAATGAAAAGGCAAAGCATGCCAACTTTACAAACAGACTATTTGATATAGGAGCACAGATCTGACCTAGAGTACAGTTTTGCTCTGTTAGCACTGAGAACGAAAGTACCCAGAGAACAGGGGAGATTTGCTTCATTCGGAAGGCTTAGCTTTCTTCAAGCTGTTGCCCTTCAGATGTCTGGGATCACAACTCCCATTAGCCCTGCCTACAGTAGCTAATGTCAGGGATAATAAAAGTTGTAGCCCCAAACATTTGGAAGAGAGCAGGTTGAGAGAAAGCTGGCCAACTGGACTGATAACTACATCTTTAGAAACCAATTAAGTCAGTACTACTCAAAATGGTGGCCCATGAACCAATGCAGTTCCCAGAGCCATCTGTTGCTAGTCACTATTGCAGCCAATGACCATGAGGATGCAACTGGTTCCTGGCAGGTCTCTGGTATATTTGGGGGGGGGATGCAGGTACCTCAAATCAGATAGCCTGCAAGCACTGAATTAAGTGAAATCCAAGATTCAGTGTGGAATGGCAGTAATGTTTAAATGCAAAGGAAATGCAAAGGAAACATTTTTGTTGCAACTAAGGCTGTAAATGGCAATCTGGTACCCTCTCACTACAAAGTGAGCAGAAGATTATAAACAAAAACAAAATGAACAAGGAAAAAAATGAGTCATATTAGTCTATCAATGTGCAGAGCAGAGATGGGAGACAGCTTTAGTTAAGGAAACATTTGACAGATTTGCTGTTCAAAGAGACAACTACAATGAAATATTCCCCTTATTCTTAGTCTTCAGGCCTCTTGTGCTTTTATGAATGGAATGATAAAGAATGAAAAAGAACCTGGAGCCTATCAGCAAGTTGTGCCTCTTTGAGAAGGTTGTGCTGCCGATTCAACCCTGTGCACATCTGATGCAAGCTGCAAGGAAACACAAGGCGGGCGAGGTTTCTGGAGGTCATCCAGTCAGCACCAATTTCAAGGTGAAGGGACCACAGCGATGGAATATACAGGGTGATAAACCAAGAAAAAGGTGAAAAGGAACGATGGGAAAAACACAATGAAACCAACTGGATCCTGCCTGTGGAACTAAGGCTAAGTGGATAGAAACAAAATGAAACACAGTTGTTCACAACCAAAGAGCAAACAGAATGGCCCAGCTTAACCAAAATAAAATCATGGGGGAGAAGGGGAAAAAAAAACCAAAGCCGAGTTTATTGGGAGTCTGAATGTAAAAGAACCATCATGCAGATTAAATAAGAAGGGTACAAAGACAGAGTTAACAGTCCTAGGCCTTTGCCCATGGTTCTGTGGCGGGGAAGCTGAGGAACAGCATCCAGAGGGAAAAGGCTCTGACAGCAGCTAGTTCTACTGCAGGGGTGACTCTTCCACTCCAATGCTTACTGGGTTCCTTTCTGGGGTCTTTTTCTTTACTTTATAAAAAAGATCCTTGTTTTAGGGAACCACAAGCTTGGCTACAGCCCAGTATTACCATGCAGAAGTGCAGTGGCTGGTTCTGTGAGAAGGTCTCCAGAGTCTCTACCCCCACACCGGATCCTTGACAGCAGGAACCCTGGATGTGAGAGATTTATAAATGCCCCTTCCCTGGTCATACTGCAACACCTTGGAGTTTATGACAGAGGCTGAAAGCCTAAGACTAAAAACTGTCATTCTCCCACCACTGTAATCTTGGGAGGAAGGGGGACAGTATCTTGCAGAGGAGTAACAGACTGCCTCCAGTTTCATCGTCCACCTATCTGCACAGTCCCAGAACAAGTGATGGGCACCTCCCCACCCTCTGTGGTGCTCTGTTCAGACCACAGGTTCTGGATAACAAAAAACGAAGAAGCACTAGGAGCGAAGGCAGCTGAGACCAGCTCACTCCAGTCTTCGTTCCATCCTGATCCAGTTGTCTTTAGAGTGCAGACTGCACGTTGGGGTCGAGGGTTTCTCGGTCAGGAGATTCAATGTAGTTGGCTGCTTCCTGGAGCTTCAGCAACATTGCCATCTACACAGACAAAAACAACTGATAAGCACAACTTTTTCTTTAAAATATAGTTTAGGTACACACAGTGTAGGTATACATACTAACTGTAGCAATTTCATAGTACTTTAATTGTCATGGCTATGGAATCCTGGGAGTTGTAATTTAGTGATGCAAAATGCACTTCAATAAAATGGCAGGATAAACAGTAGCAATGTACAGTCAGCTAGCAAAAGCTCGTCAGATGTTAAAAGATTGAGAAATGAAAGTTTTTGTTGGCAAGAGAAAAAAAGATATCAACGAGGTGTCCGCTGAGATTCCCTGGGGAGGGAAAGGCATAAAAGTTGTTCTATGTCCTTCAAGACAGACTCTCAGGTGCGAAATGGGCAAGATAGATTTGGCCATAGAGGATCAATAATAACAGAATGGCTAGTACTATACTGAAACAGACAGGCTAAAACTGTTCCAATCCAAGTCCCTACTAAGTCCCTTCATTAAATCACTAATCCATCCTACATTTATATATATTTATATTCCCTGGCCAGGATCACGTAACAACTGTACAGAGCTTAGAACTGTACAGGACTTTATAGGTCATAACTAGCACTTTGCATTGTGGCAGAAAACACAGTGGTGACTAGTGGGGCTCTTAGAACATGGTGGTTTCATACTCCACGTAGCTAGCCCCAGTTAACAATCTATATGCAGTACTTACAGCCGATTAAAATGTTTTAACTCATTTCAAAGGGAACTCCCTGATGAACACATTATTTCCACCACAATTGCATACTGTGTGTGCTGGCAAAGCCAAAATTAGCCCACATAGCTTGCTAATTTTGTGTGTGGAGCCAGTTTCTTTCTTTGGCTTATACTTTTATGCCACCCTGTGGCCACATCCTTACAGTGCTGCCTGCACAGTCATTTCAAGCTTTCTATTTCTCACAAAGACAATTGTAACTCCAAAAGAGGTCACCAATGCAAAGCAGAGAAGAGCTGACCTTCACTTCACTTTTAGCCAAGAGTAAAGCTTCTGTCTAGCTCAATAAGCTAAATGACCTCTTCAGCAATACTCCTGGTGCTATGTTAAATTTTTATCTGAATTGAAACATGGTGGGGAAGGGTTAGATTTTCTATGTCCCTACTAAATATCCATCCCTTGTCTCCTTTCTCAATATGATAGAAAAAAAGAGAGATTATTTAGTTGGGGAAGGAGTAAAGGAGAGCAAAAGAGAGAGGAACAGAAATAGTTTGGTTCTGTGCACTGCCAAAACTTTTGGCTTTGTTCCTGCTCATCACTACCTTTGGCTTCTGTCAGCCCGGCAGCCAGCCCTACACCAGGTGATACCAGGGGTGGGGACACCACTGAACACAACCACAGTAGAGTGTCTTAGGGAATGGGGTTTATTGGGGAGGAAATACCTTGATCCCATCCTTTGCTCCCTCCTGAAGGTAGGGAATGATGGAATTAGACCTGCATTATATACTATGTATAATCTCTGGAGGCAAATGGCCCTTGACATTTAAAAAAAAATCCTTGACTGTTTTAAATTTATTCTGTGGTCCCTTATTTGGCTGAATTCCTAAGCAACAAGAATGCAGTCTGCCATCTCACAGGATAGCTCTGGTACATAAGTATTATTATTATTATTATTATTATTATTATTATCCTTTATTTATATAGCGCTGTAAATTTACACAGTGCTGTACATACAATCTTAAATTAGACGAATCCCTGCCCTAAGGCTTACAGTCTAAAAGAGACAACACAAAAGGAAGAGGGGAAGGTGATGGGAAAGGGGGTGAGGTCCAGTGGTTCTTCTCTCCCTCTGGGGCCTGCACCAAGGCAGATAGACTGGAGGGAGGGCACGGCTTCTTAATACATAGTTAAAAGGAGGCATCCTGGGGAAGATGGCACAGTCCTGGGAACGCTTCCCTAAATAATATAGTCTTTAACTCAGTTTTGAACCTGGTTAGGGAAGTGATGAGGCGTGCATGTGGGGGAAGAAGGTTCCAGGAGTGAGAGGCAGCAAGTGAGAAGGGACGAATCCGGGACGGGGCAGTGGAAATCTTCGGCTGGGACAGGAGATCTTGACTACCAGAACGGAGGGTACGAGAAGGAGTGTGAGGAGAAAGAAGTTCAGACAAGTAAGGAGGGGCCAGTCCGTGGAGGGCTTTGAAAGTCAACAACAAAAGCTTGTACTGGATGCGGAAGGGGAAGGGGAGCCAATGAAGGGAGGATAAAAGAGGAGAAACATGGCCAAAGCGGCAAGCAGATGTGATAATATGTGCAGCTGAGTTCTGGACAGAGATTAAAGGATGGGAGATGAGAGAGAGGAAGCCCTGTCGGAAGAAGGTTACAATAATCTAGTCATGATACCACTAGGGCATGGACCAGAGTCTTGGCGGTGGAGGCTGAGAGGAAAGGACGGATTTTAGCAATGTTGTAAAGAGAGAATCTACAGGTCTTGGCAGTGGCCTGAATCTGGGGAGTAAATGACAGAGAGGAATAAAAAATGAAGCCAAGACTGTGGGCTTGCTGAACCGGTTGAATAGAAATGCCATTAACAAAAACAGAAAAGGAGTATTGAAGGGTGGGTTTAGGTGGGAAGACGAGAAGCTCTGTCTTAGACATGTTGAGCTTCAAGCGCCGATGCCGCATCCACTAAGAGATGGCAGCCAGAGAAGAAGAGACTTGCTGTTCAAGCCCTGGCGAGAGGTCAGGGATGGAAAGATACAGCTGAGTGTCATTGGCATACAGATGATAGAAGAAACCAAAAGAACTGATGAGTTTACCAAGGGACAGTGTGTATAGAGAGAACAGAAGGGGACCCAGGACAGAGCCCTGAGGAACTCCTACAGATAAGGGAACAGAGGAGGAAGTCTGACCACCTGTGATCACGGCAAAGGATCGGTCTGACAAGTAAGATTTAAACCAATTGAGAACAAAGTCGGAGAACCCGAGGTCAGAAAGTAAGTCAAGCAAGAGACAGTGGTCCATGGTGTCAAAGGCCGCAGACAGATCTAGAAGAATGAGAATAGAGTAGAGGCCATTCACCTTGGCCTGCAAGAGATCGTTTGAGATTTTGGTAAGGGCCATCTCTGTAGAGTGCCGTGGGCGGAAACCAGACTGAAAGTATGAGGGCAACCAAAGAACTGGAAAGGTATGGCACTACAAACTATTTCACCGATCCAACAGGGCACTGCTGAATTCCTAGCTTAGTTCGTTCCAGTCTGTCCCTCAACAGCTGGTCTTCCACTGCAGCCTGAAGACTTACCAAGGGGTCTGATTCCAGAGAATTAGGTGTAGAATCCTTGCCACTCCTTTCCTCTGGAGGTGAAACAGTGCTATGGGGTCCCATGCTGGGTGGGGGAAGATGATAGAGCTTTGATTGATCTTGTTGGGCAGATGGCCATGGCAATGTATCTCGCACCCACTCCACAGGGTCCTCCCAGGCTGCTTTCTGCCCATGCACCTGCAATGGGAAATATGAGAAAAAAATTTGATTCTTGAAGAAAACTATCTTGCATTTGTGACAGCATTCAGAAAAAAGCTGCCATATTTCCCATCCTTTGCTGAAAAATAAGGTGGAAGCTGAGATGGAGAATGTCCCAACAAACAGGCTTTGCTGCAAGATTTTTTAAAACAGACCAAAAGGACAGTTCGTAGCCATGCAATCCATGTATGCATATGAGTATAGGCTACCACAACAAGTGGCATCACTAAGGGTGCGGCCCACACCGGGTGACACCCCAGAAGAGGGGTAACCCTTGGTTGAGCCCTCTCCCTGCTGTGCTTCACTGGGGGGGGGCAGCCAAAGGGGCATGCTCAGCTTGCTCCTTCACGGCAGCAGCAGAGGTCTCCTCTTCAGGAGACTGCCACCACTGCTGCAAAGGAAAGGACCAAGCATGCCTCTCCCATCTTTGTCACGGTGTCAGAGGCCTCCTCATGAGAAGACCTCCACTGCCACCATGAAGGAGAGTGCCAAGCGTGCCATTTTGGCTTCTGTCAGCCCGGCAGCCAGCCCTACACCAGGTGATACCAGGGGTGGGGACACCACTGAACACAACCACAGTAGATTGTCTTAGGGAATGGGATTTATTGGGGAGGAAATACCTTGATCCCATCCTTTGCTCCCTCCTGAAGGTAGGGAATGATGGAATTATTCCACAGGTCAATAAACCAGGTTCGGAAATCCTCTATACCAATTGGGCATGAAAGGAAGAAACAAGGACCTGAAAAGAAAAATAGGGTAGGGAAGGGAAGATGAGTTGCTAACCATTGTGAAAACTCAACAAATCAATATACAAAATAACTATTTAAAGACTGACACTGTTAGATTCAGGGAGTTAGTGTGGTTTGGGCCTCTAACAGCTTCTTAACAAACAGGGAATACATTCATTTCTGCTTCTTATGATATTTGAGTGCAAGGGATGGATTTTATACCAAAACATTAATGAATAAATAGGGAGGAGACTTAATGGTGTTTCAGTATGTTCATAGAACTGCAACTTGTGTCTAACAAATCCAACAATGACAGTAACATTGGCCTTTCTGAGCAGCTTACAAAACTCTACATTTAAAATGGCAGGAGAAGCAGCTGAGAAGCAGTTCTACTATAGCTATGCCCCATACGGACACCTTCAACAAAAACAGTAAAACAGATGAATGCATCTGGGTGTCAAAGATGTTGTACAGGGATGGGAACCTGTGAGCTTCCAGATGTTGTCATCCCCTCATCACTGGCTATGTTGGTGAGGGCTGATGAGAGTGTCAGTTCAACAACATCTGGGGGTGGGGAGGCACAGGCTACCTGTCCATCCTGCAACATAAAGCAGGGCTTAATTTCAAGCAGGCTTCAGTCTTGGATCTGTTTCACATTTCACAATGATAGCACTTTGATTCCACTGTTAACTGCTATGGCGACTTGCTTTACAATACTAGTCTGTGGAGGCTTTAGAGCTCTCTGTGGAAGGACATTTTCTTTAACCTAACGACTCTGTTGTGGTGCAGTAATAAGAGTGCCCTCTGAACATATATGTAATACTTTTCTTTCATCACTAATTACACCCAACCCATTATGATTTATTAATTTATTATTTTATTTCATTTGTTTATCACCTCTCCACCCACCAGGTCTCCTGAAGTGAAATAATTTTACAAATAAAAGGGCAAGGACAATGCCTGCAAACAACTCAAAAGGGATGGAACTGGCCTAATTTTCCTTGGAAAGGAGTTCCAGTCTTGTGGGCTGTGGGGATTATGAACAGGGCCTCCAGAGAGGATCTTAGGTTTTGGGGAGGCTCATATGAATAGAGGTTTTTTCAGATATTTTATTCATGGTAAAAACAGATATACTGTAATAATAAAGGATAATAAAAGGAATGCCAGATGAGAGGCGTTGGTTTCCATTCTTCTTGAGTCCTAAAATCCATCTCTGATTTTAGAGGAATAAAATGCTGGAAACAAGTTTTAATTCTATCCAAGAGTAGTTGTTGCTTTTTTTAATTACAGCTTCCTATACCAGTTTCCAGAAGGACAATGTTTGCTCCCGGTAGCATCTCCAGCCAACATAAACCAAGCCTTACCAATGAGGAAGTCAGAGGTGCTGTGTTTCTCCAGGAAAGTGTGCAGATGGTACCAAAGCTTAGGCACCCAGTCTAGTACACGTAATAGCTCTTCTCGGTTGGCATTGACATCACTATCAGACTCAAGCAGCTTCCGGCGTAGGTAGCGCACGAGGAAGCCATTTGCTGGCTCCACATTATTGGAGAATGTCAGCATCCTTGAAAGTAAGATAAGGGGTGAACAATGAAAAAAGAAAGAAGGTTATGACTCTCAAGCAAACAAATCTCTTCCAAAGCTTTATCTATATTGCAGCTAGGCAAACTGTGGCTTGCATGTGGTCTTCAGCTGCTTTCTATGCAGCCGGTGGATGCTTCTGTGTTGGCCAACTGGTGAGCTGAGAGGCAAGGATCAATATTATAGGGAGGTGTGTGTGTGTGTTTACCTCCTGCTTCCACAATTCTTGAGGGCAAGGGCATGTTTGGATGAGGGAGGGAGGGAGGGAGGGAGGGAGGAGGGAGGAGAGAAGAGAGAGAGAGAGAATGAATGAGAGAGAATATGTGTGCATGGGTGAGTCCTGGCCCATCCACCATCACTATTGAACAGAAAGCAGCTGTGCCATAATGTTCTCAAAAATACAATTTTATTTATTTTGGGAAAGAAATAAAAAAGTATTTCTGACAATCTGTTGATACAGTTGGATTTATCGGTTTCATTCTGGTTCCTGCTTACACCTGCTATGTTGCTTCCTTCTCATGTGGTGCCCAACCAGCACCTTCAATGAAGGGTGGTCCTTCATCTTGTTCTTCCTGAACCCAAACCAGAATGACTTATTACACTCCTTCTCCTGGATGAAATCTTACCATACCAAAATAACAGGTTTTGAATCTGCTAAGGAAGAGGATATAGAATTAACCTGCTGCACTGAGTGGTTTCACTCTGGATGGTCTTACCTGAAGCTGAGATGGAGACCATGATTTGGAGTCATCTTTACAGGCTGATTGGTTGTCCCAATGATGTAGGGGCTGGTGGTGAAGAGTAAAAACTGTTTATTTTTATTTTTCCATACCAGGATTATTACCTAACACTGCTTTCTTCAATGTGTGTCCTCTGAATGTGTTCAACTACAAACCATACTATACATGGACAGCATGCCTAATGGCCCTGCTCGGAATGATGGAATCAGTAGTTCTATACATGTTGAAAGTTCACAGTTGGTAAAGGCTATAAGATATCTGCCTCATGCCCATCTTATGGAGCAGAAAGACTAGCAAAGCACTTCCCCCTCATTAATCCCTCCTTATAAATAATATGATGCTTCTCCAGAGGAGAAAGAAAATACTGTCAGGGGAGATATGTGGAGGTTCCTTCAATAAGAGTATGCCAAGAATTGGTGGAAGGAGTTGTCCTGCATTTAGGATTTCATGATACAGAAAGTTTTCTTGAGCAAGCCTTTTGCCCACAGAGGACAGATATAGGTTTTAATATAGAAAACAATTATAAAATAAAATGTGGTCTCTCCCTTGAATATCATATGAAACTTTTTACTAGGCCAAAAGATTCCAGAGTCTCATAGTAATGAGGACACACCTCTCTGTACAAAATTCAACTAAACATACAAAAGAGTGACGGCCAACTTTTCCTGGCAGACATGCCACAAGTATGAGCTAGTGTGCAATCCAATGTATACTCCACCCTTGTTGCCCCTCATTGCTTCTGGCTGGTTCTGGCAGCTACACAATAATGAAAAAGCAGGCCCATTAACGTTCCACAGTCCTGGATAAGAATACAACTCCATGCTATCTATGCTATTGACATACATCTCAGGATGGGAAAATAAAAGTTGAGAGACAGCAATGATGCTGTCAATACTAGGCAATACTGAAGCCATGGTATACTGGATGACCACCTCCTGGGAGCTGCACAAGTAGAAACAAATGCAAATCAGAACTGCACTGATGAAGCCTATCAGCTGTTCTAACCACAGAACATCTCTAGAGATACAATAGAGATGAATCAAACAGCAGTACATAGCAGTTTCTTACCACTTATGGTACTTGCAGGTGAGTGCACCATTAACAAGCTCACTGATAGAGCCAGGCTCACTGAGGTCATCAAGGAGAATGACCAATGGCACATCTATCCCTGTTTCTCGATCAATCTGATTGGCCAGATTAGAGAGGTAAAGCTGTAGATCCTGGTAAAGAATGATGCAAAAGGCAAATCATTGTGGTATCATGGGAAAAATACATTTACCCAGACATTAAATTGATAAATGCAGGGATGTTAGGAAATGTGATCAGATGGTGGTGAGTTTATTAGGTTGGGTATGGGATTTGTGACTGAGAACTGATTATGATTGGAAGAGTACATAAGCAAAAGGATGGAAAAGGAGTGGTGAAAATTAAGCAGTGAGTGGTGAAATCTTATATCCAGTTATTAGACAGTAACTTTTGAAATATCTAAAAGACAGATCTAGAAAGGTAAGGATTCTAAGGATGTATGAAATTTTTCAACTGAAATTACAGGTTGAGTCTCCCTTATCCAAACTGGAAAATTCAAATTATTCCCAAAACCAGTATTTCCCCCATGGGTGGCTGAGATAGTGATACTTTTGCTTTCTGATGGTTCAGTGTACACAAATTTTTCTTCATGCACAAAATTATTTTTAAAAATTACCTTTAGGCTATGTGTATAAAGTATATATGAAACAAATTAATTTCATGTTTAGATTTGGGTCGCATCTTCAAGATATCTCATTGTGTACATATATGCAAATACAAGTATTCCAAAATCTAAAATCCAAAATATCTCTGTTCCCAGGCATTTTGGGTAAAGGAGACTCAACCTGTGCAATGAAATTGATTTAGGATTGATGTCTTTCTGCTAGTTTGGCCTAAGAGAGATTATACTCCCGACTGTGCAGAAATGGGGGGGGGGGGGGGATAGAATCATAGACGCCACCCTCAGCCAAGAATTTCACACCTTGCATGACTGCTGGTGCATGTTGAAAGTGTTGACAATACCATCAGTGACCTCACGGCCTGAACGTTCCACCAAATACTCAGCCAGACGATTGGTGAGATAGGTTTTGCCTGTTCCACTTGGCCCAGAAAGGATGAGGCGTCGGTGCTTGAGAAGAAGGCTTATGTAGTGCTGCATCATCGGCTTGGGGATAAGAGTCTCAAAAACCAAGCTGTCCACACACTTCTCTTTCAAGCCTGTACAAAAGAACATGTCTATTACACGACATCCATCTTGCACATGGTAAGGACTTTTTATAATACTCCAGACTCCCTTTTCTATCACAGCTGCCCCTTCCGAATCTTAACAGGCCCCTTCCTTCTGCAATAGTCCTCAGTTTTTTTAGGCTTTGGAAGTGATGTCAATTCCCTTCACTGCCACCATGCTGATACCTTCTTCTTCTGTGGGAATAACTTATTCCCATCTTGGCAGCTTAAAATTCTTTCTCTGGTCTTGGGTCAGGCTCAGGGAAGTATGGTATGTTTGTTAGTAAACAAACAGGATGCCACATCATTGATCTAATGCTGATTTAATGAAACAAATAGAATGCCACCCATTGTTAGATTCTGGTTTAATGAATTTTGATAGAATAAGCCACAGTTTCCCAAGTTTGCCTGTGACAGAGAATTGTGGTTTGTTTTAAACTGAAGCAAAAATTTGTACAGAAAGGAAGAGGAGAAAATATAGGAAACATGAAAGCCTAGCTTTAGCTTGTTTCCAAAGCTTCTAAAACTAAAGATTAAATAATCACTTGAAATGGATTTATGTATGGAACTCTTGTTTTAATCCCATGGTAAAATCAGAGAATGAATGTTCATTGCAGTATAGGCAAACACTGTCACCCAGCACAGGAGTATACAAAGGGCCATTGTGGCTGCACAACCACTCTACACATGCTCCCTGATTAAAAAGCAAAAGCAAAAGCAAATGCTCACCCATGCCCTCTAGGGGTATGGGGACATTCCCCCCTCCCAATTCAGCACTCCTTTCACTTTTTAAAGCCAACATTAACCTTTTCTTCAAACTAGAGGTGATCTTGATTACTTCCTAGTTGAACAAAAGGCCCCCTCAAAGATGTCAGCATTGTCCATCATGATCCCCATCATTCCTAAAGAGGGTATGGGGGCTTGGGGAACAGGATTTGCAGCAGAGGCACTCGGCCCCAAGAAAGACAGGCAGCAGTTCTTTCGCAGGAAAAAGGCCACAACTTTATTAACAGCAATACAAAAGGTAGGGTTGGCACCAAAAGCACGAGGTCTAGATCTGCACATCACCAACACCGAGGTTGGACTGATGTGAGGTTGCTTGTACGCCAAGCATCGGGATGACTTGAGGCAACGCCACACCCTTGCGCAATTACGCAATTGCGCAACTACCAGAAGAAAGCCTCTCGTGACCGGGATATACTCCATGTGACCCACGGTTGGCCACATTACACCTGACGTTTCCCAGGTCCAAGGGACTCCCGATCCAGTGCTACTGTGCATTGGAAACCAGCCCACCAGATCCAGAACCTGTGCTGCCACCCACAAACTAAAGTTGTGACAAGCAAGACCATTCCCAGGGAGGGAGGGTGGGGAGTCGAACAAGTTGTGAAGGCGCGGGGGCAAGCTGGGCCACGCCTTAAATTGACCTCAGGAGGGGCCTGTGGGAAGCTTCTCCTCCCCTGGCCGCAACAGCCGAGAGAAGGCGCGGGAAAGGGTGCCCAATCACTGCGATGTCCACCCAAGCCGGGAGCCAGGCGAGCATGTAGAGTTAAGCGCGCCCAAGAGCCTCCTCCCGTCGGCGGGAAGCTCGCGGACGTGCAGGCATCCCGCCGGTGGGAAAAGGCTCCGCCGGCCATTCCAGGGCCCAAAGCCCCGCAGCAACTGCGCCTGCCCACTGAGGGCGGGAGGCGCCATTTGTTCCTCATTTAGAATGATACAGAACTGCACTCAGCAGCTTCACTGTATCATCAATGCTTCTGAATGTGGCTGGCCTCTCCAGCTGCTTTTTGCTTTTTTCTCCTCTTCATCCTGGGCCTACCACACTGGCAGCTGCTTGGAATTGGTTAGGATGGAAAAAAAGAGAGAAGTAGAGGGGCCTCAGTACATCACCACGGTTAATTATTACTCAACACCCATTTTTTTGGACATAATTTTGCCTGGAAAAACAGTTCTAAGACACTCAGTGCTCATAGGATTCATTTGAGTGTCAGGGTTGAGCATCTGAAAGTACACTTTCAGGCTTAATGAAGACACTTGTTAACATAATGCAAGCTTTAAAAAGGTGCAGCAGTACCCTTCAATGTCACAGCAATGCTGGTCACACTCCGTCGACAAGGTGGCAGTTCTGGTGGCTCTGTATCTAAAACCCGCTTGATGTGGCTGATGCTGTACCCATAGACAGATTCAGTGCTGAGACCCAGTGTGAGAGCAGGGTCCATCTTGGTGATATAGTCCTGAGCGAAAACAAGGAAAGACACAAGTTGGGGTTTAGTAGCAGGCTTAGCAGGTGTGATTGACTCAAATGTTTCACTGAAAAGATTTGCACCTTGCCTTTATAGCCCACAGTTCTCAAGGTGACTTACAATGTAGTTTAAAAACAAAACAAAACTATGTATGCTAAAACAGAACAATAAAAACCAACCCTGACCCTAAATTAAAAACAGCAACGTCCTGTTTTTTTCTCACTTTTTAAAAAATCATTTTTTATTAAATTTTTAAAAGAAAAAACAACAACATACATACATACATTCACATCTACACATTCGTAATCATACACTCTCCATTCATCTTTCTTGATTTGCATTCCTTTTCCTTCTTTTTCTTAAAACATGGCTTTCTTTTCTACTTCAGTTCTGATGATTTCTTCATTTCTTTATTTTGCCTTCCATCTTCTTATTTATATGTGTGATCCTTTTAGTTTGTCTTACATTTCTATATAGCACTGTGCATAATTTAACCCAGTTTCTATGTACATAGCTTACCCTTCAAATAAAGACCATTTTCATTTTTACTAGCTATTCCTCTTCAAAAATACTTGATTTTCATTTACATTTTATAATAGCAATTTCTCCCCACTTTTTTGTTAAGTACTGTACTATTCTATCCCAATCTTCTAGGTATTTATTTACCTCTTGATTTTCTAGATTTTTTGTTATCTTGCTCATTTCTATAATATAATATAATAATATAGGTTTATTTGTATCCCACCCAATCACGGGGAATCCAGGCGGCTAACAACAGTAAAATTAAACAATACAAAATTTACAATAAAGTACAGAATAAGCCCTTCCCAGTCCCTAACCAATACATAAACAAGCAAAATCAATAAATAATATGCAGTAGTAATTGACAAAACATGAATATTACAGTCAAATGAAGTTCATAAGTAAACCGTTCCCAATCCCTCAACAGAAGTTCAAATCAAGATAATATTACACAAAATTAACCCCCAAAACATAAAATGTTTACCAAATACATTATGGCATAGTCCCAATATATTACTAGATATTATAAAACACAATACCACCAATTACATTTAAAAAAAAAAAAAAGCAACAAAGGCAATTCAAAATACATAAGATGAGCCCAGGCAGAGAAGGGTGCAAGAGCCTAGATGGAACATGCCACTCTCCGAGCCACCCAAATTCAGTTGTGGCTCCACTGACTGACAATAACTGGCCCTCCCCTGACAATAAAGAATTACAATGCAATATGAGTACAAAACAGCAAAGTGCAGTAGCAAGGAGGATGTTCCGGAGGAGAGAGGATGGCTTTTTAAACATGCCGCCTCCTCCTCAGCCCCCACCTTCAGGTGCCTTGCCTCAGGCAGCAACTCAGTCCCAGGTGGAAATGGGGGATTTTTTATTATAAATGTTATTTTTAAAAAGTTAGCAATCCAGAATATAAATGCAATAGATTTTTAAAAACCCAATATATATATATATGTGTGTGTGTGTGTGTGTGTGTGTGTGCAGACTAAATCCTCTATGTTTTCCATTTATCCCAATCCAGTAATTTACATTTCATCTCCTTCATCTTTAACTCAACTGATTACACCTTGTATTTATGATATCCTAAATTTTTGTCTCAGCTAAATTTTCTTTCCCTTTTCCCTTCCTTTTGTCCCAATGAAATTCTATCCTGCCTGGCTTTTCTAAAATTTGATTCTGACTTTCTTCTTTCCTTCCTTCATCTCCCTATCAGTCTTCCTTCTCTCTTCCCTCTTTCATCTAATTAACTTTTGCCTTAACCTGTTTCTCTACCAACTCTAATCTTTTATCCTTATAAAATCGCTTCTCTGCCTTTTGGCTAAGATCAAGTGAAATGGAGGAATTGAGGAGCCTCCTGGCTCAGCTTTCCTCTGGCAGGGAGATGTTTTGGAGGACAGAGGATCTCCAAATGATCACATTCTTCAAAAATAATCATGTGTCTTTTGCACTTCCTTCACATTTTAGTGGCACATTCATTTCTTTGGCATTACAAGGGTTTGGACTGTATGCTTTGAAAACAGCACCAACATGGATCTCCTCATTCAACAGGTTTCAAAATCCAACTTTTTAAAGAAATGTTGTATGTTATCATATCACTAATAATCTGGAAAATTTAGGGAAGGCAAGCAGTAGTTATTGCAAGGAAGATCTGTAGAAAACTGTGAGCCACTTCTATATATTGGTATTCAAGAACACACCCTGAGACAGTGATGTAGCAATGATCTTCTGGTGCCCAGTTTGGGGCTGGGTTCACAGATGTTACGGTGCAGCCTGGCCCATTCTCCATTGACTGGTGCATTGAGATGTTGAAAGTCAGAAGAAGATCTGTTTCCTTTGATAATTTCCCAGCCACCAAGTAGAAGCAGATAACAAATATGTTCCATGTAACCCAGAGTACTAACCAGGCAGCATATTCAACAGAAGTATAGTGTCTAGATCAAGGGAAGTAATAGTGCCACTCTATTCTGCTTTGGTCAGGCCCCATTTGGAATACTGTGTCCAGTTCTGGGCACCACAATTCAAAAAAGATGTGGAGAAACTGGAGCATGTCCAAAGGAGGGAGACTAAAATGGTGAAGGGTCTGGAAACTATGCCCTATGAGGAACGACTTAGGGAGCTGGGAATGTTTAGCCTGGAGAAGAGAAGGTTAAGAGGTGATATGATAGCCCTGTTTAAATACTTGAAGGGATATCACATTGAGGAGGGAGCAAGTTTGTTTTCTGCTGCTCCAGAGAACAGGACCTGGAACAATGGATGCAAGCTCCAGGAAAAGAGATTCCACCTCAACATTAGGAGGAAATTCCTGACAGTAAGAGCTGTTCGACAGTGGAACACTCCCTCGGAGTGTGGTGGAGTCTTCTTCCTTAGAGGTTTTTAAGCAGAGGCTGGATGGCCATCTGTCAGGGATGCTTTGATGGAGAGTTCCTGGATGGCAGGGGGTTGGACTGGATGGCCCTTGTGGTCTCTTCCAACTCTGTGATTCTATGATTCTATGTAGCGAGGTCTTTACTGGATGGTTCCAAATAAGCCAAGTATGACTATAATAATATGTACAAAATTTGCCAGGATTGGTGCCCACCGATAATGAAGGAAATCAAATATCTGTCTCTCCAGAACACACACCAGTCGCGTGCCACAGATGAGGATCAGGGTGCACCTGCCGCTGCAAGAAGAGCCCATGGTTCCTAATCCTAATCCCGCCTCAGAGGCCAGCTCCGTCCAATCAGGAGAAGGAGAAAGAGGAGAAGAAGAAGAAGAAGAGGCGAAGGGAAGCCAACAGCCATTTCTATTATTTCATACATCTTGATTTTACATTCTTCTATTTCTGGTATTCTCTTACTCTTCCAATATTTTCCACAATATTTAAAAGGAATATTTCTGCTTTAAATTCAATATTTATCTCCAACATTTTATTCATTTCTGATCTAATTTGGTTCCAAACTTTCTTAACCTTTGGACGTGTCCACCAAATATGAAACAATGTTCCCTTTTCTTTCTCACACTTTCAACATTTGTTATTGCTATTTCTGCAGACTTTACTGATCTTATCTGGTGTCAGATACCATCTAAAGAAAATTTTATAGTAATTTTCTTTCACATCCTGGTATCATGTATTGTTTAATCTTTTCCCCTAGGTTTTCTCCCATTGATCCATGTTTAGGTTATAGTCAATATTTTGTGACCATTTTGTTATGTTATCCTTTACTCGTTCATATTATGTATACAGTTTCAACATGTATTTATACAATCTTGCAAAATAGCTCTTTTATCTGACAAAATCATATTAGCAAATTCTGAGTTCTCATTTCTGATTTCAACCTATATCATATCTTGCTGGAATCTCTTTCAATTGTCTATATTTAAACCAATTGTTGATTAACCCTTCTGTTTTCAGTTCTTCTAATGATTTTACTTCAAATGAATTGTTTTGTCTAATTAATATATCTTTACATGTGATCCATTTTTCATTACCCCACGGGTCTGATCTATATACAGCCTCATGTGGAGATGCCCAGATTGGGATTTATGGACAGATAATTCTAATGTAATTCCCACCCCCACCCCCCGCAACTTGTAAAGAATATCAGGGTAAGCAGAAGCTGAATGGCTGTTGGGAAGGAATTCCACCATGAAGCTCACCTTGTAGGTGACCTTGGGACATTCACTATATTTATAATAATAATAATGTTTTATTTATACCCCACTCTTCAGCCAAGACTATCAGAGCGGCTTACAATTTGTTAAACAAACAGCTTCATTTACAATTGTAAGCTATTTGCCCCCCAACAATCTGGGTACACATTTTAGCGACCTCGGAAGGATGCAAGCTTGAGTCAAGCTTCAGCCCTTTGCTGGTCTTGAACTCGCCACCTTATGGTTTTGAGTGAGTGGCTGCAGTACAGGCATTTAACCACTGCGCCACCAGGGCTGATTTCTTAGTTTCTATATTTCTTAGTACAACTAGCCTCACATAGTTGTTGAGAGGATAAAAGGAGTAACATGTAAGCTGCTGGCAGCTCTTTAGAGAAATGGTGTGATAAAAATATAACTAAAACTGCCACCAATACATAGGACCAATAGGAAAACATAAAAGTGGAGAATATTCCTGTTCAGTAATCCAGCCACTACAAAGGTACTCCATTCCATGATCCCCCATCAGACATTCAGCATCTTCTACCCATGGCATCACAGTACTCAATGCACTATTTGGAGATTTTCTGTTCCTTAAAGGCTTCAATAAATGTTTGTTTTCTTTTTCTGCAAACCTTGAGGTTTTTGCCAAGCATGCTAATGCTTCTCTCTTGGGTGTAGTAGGGCCAATTGAACACATAAGGATCAGCACATGGCCAGTAAGTTCTTAGTATACATACTGTATCAGATAATGTAGTAGATTTTTTTTCCAGTCACGAATGATTTATGAACAACTCCTTGGATTTGTGGGGTGAAAGGTGAACCGTGAGACTTTATTAGCAGTCAGTAAGTAAACCTTAGCAATGGCTCACTGATATATCCACTGGATATTTTTCCACAATTAAACTGATGAGACATTATTGCTGACACTACGTACCAGAAATTGTTGGACTCAGAGGAGGGTGGCCAAAATGGTCAAAGGTCTGGAACCCATGCCAACTTAGGAAGCTGGGTACATTTAGCCTAGAAAAGGGAAGGTTAAGAGGTGGTACTATTTGTTAGCCCTATTTAAATACCCGAAGGGATGTCATATTGAGGATGGAGCAAGCTTGTTTTCTGTAGATCCAGAGAACAGGA
The DNA here is from genome assembly GCA_034509955.1 of Urosaurus nigricauda. Lineage (NCBI taxonomy): Eukaryota > Metazoa > Chordata > Lepidosauria > Squamata > Phrynosomatidae > Urosaurus > Urosaurus nigricauda. The sequence goes on along the minus strand of JAOEGL010000004.1, from coordinate 43,931,411 downwards.
ACCAGAGCAATGGCTTCAAATTACAGGAAGACTCCACCTCAACGCTAGGAAAACCTTCTTGACAGTAAGAGCTGTTCAACAGTGGAATACACTCTCTTGGAGAGAGGTAGAGTCCCTTCTTTGGAGGTTTTTAAACAGAGGCTGGATAGCCATTGGTCAAGAGTACAGGAGACCCTTGTTATATGCTGGGGTTTGGTTCCAAGATCCTCAGTGGATAACAAAATCCGTGGATGCTCAAGACCCATTAAATATAATGACATCGCAAAACTGTGTCCCTTATATAAAATGGAAAATCAAGGTTTGATATTTGAAACTTATACTTTTTTTGAACATTTTCAAACCGAGGATGCTTGAATCTGTGTATAAAAAAATCTGTGGATAAGAAGGGCCAACTGTACTTATGATTGTGTATTCCTGCATGGCAGAGGTTGGTGTTGATATTCCTGTGGTCTCTTTCAATTCTATGATTCTATGATCACACATCACATCAACCAGCATGACCAAATGTCAGAGAGGAAGGGGGTCACAACAAAACAACATCTGCAGGATTGAAGATTTTCTCACTCTGTGTTAAACCTCATGCAAGGAGGACAGCGTAATAAGCACCCATGAATTTGTGTTACTTACTGGTACTATTTCCAAAATATTTTAAGAAAGATGTCTACTGCCATTATGCCCCTGCACAACTATTTGTCTTTGGTGGGGATGATATGTGCCTTTTCATTTCTTTCTCCACTGCTGACTAAATTATGAGAGCACATTTCAGAGGCAAAACATGTTCAAAAGTTCAGGCTGACAGGAACAGACAGTTTGCTTCAATTTGCAATAGCATTTAAGCTTTCCATACCGCTCTCTATTTTTGGACAAAACACAGGTGGGGAAATTAGGAAAAGATAGAGGGGTAACATCCTTGAACCTTAACGGTGCAAAATCCCATATATTTGAAATGGAATTTTTGAAAATGTTTATGTAGCAAAAGTTGCATCTCACCTTGAACACCTGACAGACAGCTTCATCTAGCATTTTCCAATCCAATTTCCCATTCAGTTTACTACTACCCAGATAAAACTCCTGCTGCTTCAGGTCCTGGAAGTCAAAAGGGAGATATAAACATATAGCTGGGACTGTAAACCTCTGCCACCAGATTGTAATGGCAACTGGATTCTCTTGGTAAAGATCCCACACCATATGATGTGGCTGGGAGGCACTGTCCCCAGATAATAACCCTCCCTACCCTTTTAGTGGTGTTTACCCCTTTGATGATGTGCTGAGGTGGCATGCGCACTACAATTCGTAGTGTCACCTCATCCTTCTGGGTGCCAGCAGTGATGCCATCCATTGGTGACAGCTCTGAATGGAGAAAGACACAGTGTATAGTCTGGGCAAAAGAAGACAGCTATTATCATGGGATGGTGTTTCCAGGAACCCTCATGTAGCTGACAAGAAAAACCCTTCTTGTTCTCTCATCCTTTAGCCTCTGCCCTCATGCTTGAAAAAACACATTCTTTTTCTCCTCTAGCATTAATTCACCTTTTTAAAAAAATCTTCAGTGCAACTCTTCTGTTGCTCTGGCCTTAATCTCCCCCTCCCTCACATGCACACTTGGCAAATTGTCTGATAAATGAATGTCAATAAAGTGGCAGGGCTGTGTACTTAAAGCAGAATTAGAATGTGCTAAAATACCACCAAAATCCTCTATAAGGCTAGGTATGACAAGATGCATTCTCTAACTCCAATTCATCCAAACAAGATCCCAGTTCTCCATTTTCAATCCCTCCCCTTACCAACCCATCACACATAGAGAAGCTTATATAAACAAAGAAACATGAATTTTTCAGCTGAAAATAAACTGCTATTATTAGCTTTGGAGCTTTCATTTTTGTTTTAACTCTCTTAATGTTTGTACCTGTATCAGTCAAGTTAGGACTGAAAGAGTGAGTAAGCTGAAGCCCTAGAGATCGCCTGGGGGAAGAGGTGGCAGTTGAGCTTAAGACGTGGCTGGGGATAGAGCTTGGCACAGAGGATGGCCCAGGAGCCACCTTCAGCCGGTCATTCTCCGCTTTCAACAGGTCCACTTCCAGCTACAGGGAATTGAGAGACAGAGCAGGGTTAGGATGAGAGATCTAGTTGCAGCATGAGGGATTGCATGAGCTGATTAATTCCAAGGATGATGCATCAAACAGAGTCATTCAGAAACAAATAAGATTGCAAAGTCCCTTTCCTACCAGACCAGCAAGAGCTGGCAAGGTCTCTAATTCTAACTCATTGGCAATGCTGTCAAACCTTAAACAATGACAGTTAAACATCAGAGGAGAGATGTTAAAACATCAGTGGAGAGAATACACCCAGGCAAAGTATTGCTTAAGCAACACAGAGCCACTTTGAGCTCCAAAAGCCACAAACTAGATTTTGCTCACTCTTGAAAATGGCATTTCCTCAGAACACCCTTCCTCAATGTAGTGCTTTCCAGATGTGTTGGAATACAATTCCATCACCCCCAAGATACCATGGCCAATGGTTGCACAAGCTCAAGATTATGGGAGTGGTTGTACAGTACACCTGGAGGGCTCTGTGTTGAAAGAAGGACTGACTCTGAATGATGGTACTTCATGAATATCAGACAATGTGAGCCCTTCATTGGATAAGGCAATGTTGATGGCTTTTGGTGTAATCTGACCAGATGCTTTCACAGTGGCAACTATGCCTAGGGTATACCCACCTGCATGTTGTGCATAGTTTCACGTAGCTGGTCCAGTTGGTGGGCTGAGTTTAGGGCTTCAAGACGAATGTCGGTCAGTTTCATCTCCTTTTCCCACAGTTCTGAGCGCAGCTCTGAGACCTCCTTTTTCTCTGGCTCTTCCTCTTCATTGGTTTGGAAGAGCCTGTGCAAGGGGTGAGGATATTCAGAAAATATCTGAGACAGGTGCACAAATTCTGGTGAATGCTAGAGGGGTCAGAGGCTGAGGATTCCTGTGGCAGCTGAGGATGTCTGTGCCAGATTAAGGATCTTTGCAAACAAGCAACTGACACTCACTGCTGGGCTTTGCTGCTAGAGTCTGGAACTTCTCCAGTGCCCACAAGCATGGAACAGGTGTTCTGCAAATTACTGCTACACCAGTCTTTCCTAAATACAACCTGCAGTGCAGAAAGCTACATGGTGCTTTCTGCACTCGTTTACATTTTACATTTCATGACATCCAGTAGTATTACACCGAAGTAGAGGACTGGAGACTGACTGTAAAACACAGTTGACTGGATCCAGACTGGTCACACCAAAAACAGAAGGAGTGAGAAGAAAAATATTCTCACTGATTTACACTAATCCCACCCCCACCACACACTACATCTCAGGCAATTCCATAGGATCTCCCTCCACATGGATTTTCAGGTTGTTGTGGGGATGGTGAAATAAGTGGATAATTGTCAAAACAAAACCTCTCCCACTTCAGGTAGGATTAGTTAATCTACACCAGCAATAAGACTGGATGCAACTCAACATGATTAATGGAGAAAATCTCATTGCTCATCTGACAAATATTGGAATTTAAGACTCCTAAATAGTGATCTATTCAAATCCATCTAGCTGCACCATACTGTACCATTCTGGTCCTGGTGATGGATCAGACAGGTAGGATAGGTAGAGTGGTTCATAGCAGATAAAGATGCTCCAACTGCCAAACTACCTTTGGACTTTCAATCCCCAGATGGCATACAGCTGGACTTACTCAGTGGTATCAATCCCCACAGAAGATGAGTTGGAAGATTTGATGGAGGGTGAGGCTGTCTCTGTGGATCCATGTTGCAGCTTGGGAGAAGATGGTGCTGAAGAGTCTGGGGTGGCAATTTCCTCTATGTCAGAATAGGAAGAGGCAGATTTGGGGCCCTTCTTGATGCTGAAAGCCTTGTTGAAAGAACTTCTCAACTGAAGGGGAAAATGGAGATGCAGAAAAAGTTGGGAAAGCCCCCCCAGAACTTACTTCTGGAAAGCAGAGTATGCTGCACTGTGGTATGAGCAGATGACAGAGGCAATTTATGCCTATATTACACTGCACACTGTAACATAATGCAACTTCTCTACACTGTGCTTTCTACTGTTTCACTTCTCAGGACATCCAGTATTCTAGATTCTTTTTTATTTTATTTATTTATTTTATATGCTGCCTTTCTCCCCAGAGGGACCCAAGGCGGCTCTTTTGATCAGCTTCTCATCCCAGTTCAAAAACCAATAATCACCATCATCTCAGACAACACACATTTCTTAACACTCCCCCAACACCCCTTGACAGAGTGCGAATACAGGGTCTTCACTTTGGTTTAATTAATCTTTGGCTCCGTCATTACAACTTTTAACACCAATTAGAGTCTCTTCTCCACCCATAAGCATGCACTGACAGGCTTCAGTTTTTAGTGGTCATTAAACACCATGAATACAAGCATTCAAAAAGGGCCCAATTTTAAGAGGGATCTAATTTATTTTAAAACACATCTTAGTTATACTCCCCAAGCAACTAAGCAGTAGACTCTAGAATGCTGAGCATGAGGATCCAGTGGCAATATTGGTTGCTTTCAAGCATGCCAATTTCCATAGCTTGATATCTCAGAGTCCAAGGAGTAAAAGCACCTCTATTCCTCCCTGGAATGTCTAACCTATCAAGTCCAGTCTGCTCCTGGCCAGGAAGCTGAAATGATGGCAAATGTTCTTATTCCACAATGAAAAGTATCAGTTTACTCTCATGATCTTTAACCATAAATCATAAAACTGTGCCCATGAGAGAAGTTAAGCTTACAAATAATGTGTACATGGGGGCAACTATGGAGCATAAGGAGCCCAAGGCATGATCTGTGGCTCCTAAGGGATTATCTGTTGCAGGTTGGCAAAGAAACAGACATGAACCAGACTCTTTTTTTTTTTATTTCAGTGGGAAAGTATGCATCCAATCTATCCTACCTACTAGAGAAACAACAAGGGCAATTTAGCATGCAGAGATTAGGCATGTTTAAATATGCACAACAGTCCATAGGCACGAGCATGTTTGCAGTCAGCAGCTGGGACCATGCATTTAAGTGCTGATATTTCATGCAATGTGTAGAAGCTATTCCCCCCCCCCCCCAAAAAAAACTTCCACTGTTAGAGTGTGCTGTGTTTCTTGCAACTTTCTAAAGATAGGGAAATGCTGGTTGACCTTATATAAGCAGCAACTTTATACATGCATACATATAATCAGTAATATTTCATGCTACTGCATAGTATGTGTGCACACATGCACGCATGTATGTATGACATTATTTGTCAGCAATGCAATCTCCTACCATCATCCCAGAAAGCAAATCAGGAGTTTTAGTGACATTAAAATAACTTAATGTTTGCTACTTTTTTTCCTCCCCAAAGCTGTAGCCCTGACATGGAAGAGTATTAGGATACAAGAAATAAACTTCTATGCAACACATAAGGGAAAAGGGAAAGAGCATCCCGAGTCTATTCTGTCACTGTTATAGTTTGTCTTCATTTCATCACAGCTACAGATATCAAGGCTGGATGGTAACATATACACTTGATTTATTCTTATGATGGGTGGATTAACCTCAAATCTCCCAGTATTTTCGAATACATTGACATTTATAGAGCAGTGGCACACAAAAAAGATGCAGGGTACAAACAGGCCCTTGCATTACAAGTTCACCCAGTTATAAGAGCCTTTATGATCCAGTGAGGCCTGTACATTTAAAAATCGTTTGTGGTCCAATCAGATTTCATGGCCAATCCATACATCAAGAGCATCCTGTTTCCTGCAAAATTTGGTACAAGCCTGCTAAATAAGAATGATAGGCTGCTTTCTTTTCCTCAGAAACATGTAGCCTCTTTCAGTTTTTAATGGAAACTATGCATAATGCCAATGAGCCATGATCCAAGCATCTCATTCATCTCACATTCAAAGCTAAGGCTGCTGACAGACTGGATAAGCAGCCTTTCCATTCCTCATATGCAATGGCTCACTCAATATTACAAAACAAAACAAATCACAATCAAATCCAACATGACTATATGCTTTGCTCTTGAAGGGAACAATTAATGTGCAATTCCAACCATGTTCAAGCAGAGCATGCAACATGCACGCACACGCGCACACACTCACACAGGTACAAAGCAAGCATCAATCCACATATGTATCAAGGCAGTAGCAGGGAGAATAGCCACTGTAATGGACAAAGGTGCTATTGGAATGGGGAAGATTTGTTTGCTATCCTCTCCACAAATCAGTTTGGGAGCACACAAGTGGCCAAGGGACTGAAGCTGTGTCTGCTTGAACCTCTGCTACCTTCTTATTTGGCTTCAAATGGTATTTAAAGATAAACAATGTTTCCCATATTGATAAGGCTGTACTGAGAAGAAAGATGGGTCGGGTACTGCAAATTGGAAATCTGGCTCTCAACAACCTCAGTATTGATTTGGAATTTATTCTCCTGCTTCATTGTCTGATTTACTGCATACTCCCTATCTTCTGCCAAATATCTGTAACGAATCCATAAGACTATCTGCTATAACAGGGCTGGAAATCACACAGCCCTACAGATATTAGACTACAACTCCTAGCATTCCACACTAACAATACAGTTTAGGGTTGCTGGGACATGAAGTCCAGCAACTTCTGGTTGACAGCATCAGTTTCACCACTTTGCTAGAGACAAGGAAGTCTGCAAGGATACTATACTCTTCTCCTATGCCCATGATGGTGAACCTATGGCACATGTGCCAAAGTTGGCATGCGATGCCATTTCCCCCAGCATGTAGCAGAGGGTGGCGGTGGCGGAGGAGGAGGAGATGTGTGCCTGTTCCTCCTCCTTCCTGACCCTCCCCAGCCTCCAGTTGCCTCTTGGGAGGCAACTGAAGGCCAGGGACAGGGACAGTGTTGTAAGCATATATAAATGTCATGTATGCATCTGTTTTTATCTGTTTTGTTCTACTATCCCTTATGTATTGTAATTTTACATGGAAGCAAATATGAGACATATTTCCATGCAGTTATTGTCTAATCCCAGCTCAGCCATGAAAACACACTGGGTAACCTAGGGCAAGTCACACTCTTTTAGTCTCAGAGGATGGCAATGGGAACCCCCATCTGAAGAAACTTGCCAAGAAAACCCTGTGATAGGTTGCTTAGGGTAGCCCTAAGGTGGAAATGACTTGAAGGTGCATAACACTACACACATTATCAGTAATAAATGTGTTTTTGTGTTTTTCTAATAAACCTGAAAAAGTTTTTAGAAATATTTTCTGGCTAAAATTTTTTTACTACTTTTTAATAAAGACATCAAGCAGGGAGGATGGTAACCACAACCCCTTGAGCTGGGAGAGTTATTCCGGGAAGAGATCCGTCTTTACTACTTTTTAAAAGCTATCCAGAGTGGAAATAAGACAGATCTCGTCCAGCAGGCCATTCCATAGTCTGGGAGCGGTAGCAGAGAAAGCCCTCTGGGAGGTCTGCGACAGTCTAGTTTTCATAGGCTGTAGCAGTTTCCTCCCAGAGGACCGGAGTGCACGGGGGGATCATACGGCAAGAGGTGGTCCCTGAGATAAGATGGACCCAAGCCATGTAGGGCTTTAAAGGTTAAAACCAACACCTTGTACTGTGCCTGGAAACTAATTGGCAGCCCGTGCAGAGATTTAAGCACAGGTGTTTGTGTTCTGTCCTAGATGTTCCTGTAATTAACCTGGCTGCCAAGTTTTGTACTAGCTGAAGTTTTCGGGTTAGGCACAAGGGTAGTCCCATGTAGAGTGTGTTACAGTAATCCAGATGTGAGTTTAACAGAGCATGCACCACAGTTTCCAGATCCTTCATATCCAGGAAAGGGCACAGCTGGTGTATCAGGTGAAGCTGATAACAGGCACTCCTGACCGTTGCACTCACCTGACTAGTCATGTGAAGCGATGGATCTAGGAGTACCCCCAGACTGTGAACACAGTCTTTGGAGGAGAGTGTGACTCCATCCAGGACTGGAAGTTGTATACCTAGACCTGGTTTCGGGACCATGACTGTCAGTACTTCCGTTTTGTCTGGATTCAGTCTCAATCTGTTTTCCTCATCCCTCAGTCTTGTTTTAAAAAGTTGTTTAAAATAACTCTTTTGCACTGAGTTCAAATGGCATTTGTGAGGATCTATGTTTCCCTCCATTCCAGTTTTAAGCTGTGACAATACTAAACTGTTGCTGTTGATTCTAGAGATATTCCTGATCTTGACATTGATGCTGAATATGACTCCATGTATAAAGACATTTTAGTACTGGTACCTGCCAGTTTTCATTCATGACTTTGGCCTGGCAGATATGAGGTAAAATAATGCTTTACTGAATCTCATTACTTGGACCATTTCCAAAAAAAATTAATGGTAGAGAATCAAGAGTCCTACATGGTTTAGATTTGATCTTGGTTTAAAAGAGTGCTTAGCCAGAGTGCTGAGGTAGATTTGTTTATTTATTTAAAGGTTTTAATATTCCACTCTTTAACAGATTCCCCAGGTGCAGCTTACAAAAATATCCAGACAGATGATCTCTACAACAAAATCCTTCCCTCAATGAAAGCCAAGACAAATTGTCTGGTTTGCAAATCTGTATCTATACCTGCATCTGCATCTGCATCTACATCTGTCTGTCTAATATAGTTTTACCATTCCCTAGCAAAAAAAAGGAAGATAAAAACACATTTATCAATATGGGGAGTGGAGTTTACAGAAAACATTGTATTTGTGATAGACATCCTCCTTTCATTTTTCAGGTACACTAGTAACTTGTGACAGAAGGAAGACATTACATTCTATTATTAAACTACCTCTTAGTGGGTACCCTTCCCTTATGCATAAATTTTCTGAGGTCTTTTTTTCTGTTGACTTTCTAGACTTTAAACAGACCTGCCAGGTTAGGAACATTGGAGTGAATTCAAAGCCATGTTAAGCAACAGATGTGAAGCTTTCCTCCAGCACCAGTGCAGTGGCCCCTTGCTGTGTGGTTTGGCAGTGCAGGTGTAAGAGTGAATGGGATGGTTAGTTTCACAAGTGCTGTGTAGTCCCAAGACAATGGGGTGACCAGTCAGGAATAAAACACAAGGAAAGACCAGTGAAGGCAGCGGTGAGGTGGGGGAGGAGGGAAGTTTGACTCTTACCTCATACACCTGGAAAAAAAGGGTTGGGATCAGCATTGAAGGAAGAGGAGGGGAAAAAAACACAGCAATACTTAATCATGCGTTCAGCTCAGATCCCTGCCTGTCAGAAGGTGGGGTGCTTGGGACAGCCCACAGAATCCAGAACAGTCCTCCGTACCAGTCTTCCTAAAGGGATCATACACTTACTGAGCTGAGAAGTAACTATGAATAACTTCTCACCCCCCTTTGGATTTAATGGGGAAAGGCAAGACTGCACAGTGGACATAAAGGAAAACAAAGAGCACATCAGCAGCACAAGTAATACCTTGCCATGCAAGAAGGTTGTGACGGAATCATTATTTTAAGAGTCAAGTCCTTTATTGTATTTCACATGTGTTTTAAAACGTTCCCAGTATGTTTCAGGCCAGCTCACTCTTTCCATTTTTAAGATAACCTTATTCCTGATCCAAAATAACTTGCTGAAGTGAAAGCAAAAAAAAAAAAAAAAAAAAAAGCTTAAAGATCACCTAGCAATGAGGAAGCTGATGAAAGAAAGGTCACTGAACTTGAAGCATTCTAGGAACATTTTAAGTGTATGTAGAATTATTACAATAAAAACCTGACTTTAAAAACAAAACAAAAACAATGATAGCATCACTGTCAGGTTAGCACCCCTGTTCACCTGTTGGGCCAGTGCATCCACACCATGACTCATGACTCAAACTAGCATATCTAGTGAACATTACTTAATAATAGATCCAGCCTGGGAGCCAAAAGAGATTTTCATCTATATTCTAGAGCAAAAGAAAAGTAATTGCTTAGCCAAGATGTCTACTCTGCATAATCACTAGCATTTCCACAGGCTAGTAGCCCTGACATTCAATTTGCCT